>CM060679.1:24129500-25517000 GCA_030686995.1 Artemisia argyi
TTTTGTGATTTTAGGTAATTTGGGAGTGAAATCTAGAAAAGGAAGCAATTCGGACGTTTTTGGAGCATAAAAGTGAAGAAGACGCCAAAGACTTAATTTTCCAAGCTGGGAACAGTGTGTGACGGCGTCAAGAGTACTTTCCTGACGGCGTCAAGAGTAAAGATCATGACGACCCAGTACAGAAATGAAGGCATCACAAAGTAGAGCGTCAAGAGTTAAATATGTGACGGCCTGCAAAAGTGGATAACATGACGGCGTCAGATGTAGATCAAGGCAGTCCGAGAATTATTTTGGTGGCGAGATGACGGCGTCACAAGGTTGTTCTTGACGCCGTCAGCCTCTTATATCTATATATAGTTTTCTAATTTTCATTCATTAAGAGGAACAAGTTTGGAGAAACCCTAAGGCCGAACCATATACATATTTTACAGCTTTTTCAAGGGTTTTCAGCCGTTGAACCTTTACATGTGCTATTGAGATAAGTATTCTTTTAATTCAATTAATATATCTATGTGTTGGTTGTCTATATCTTGTGCTTATCTTGATTCCACCATGTTAGGCTAGATTTATCTTGTGTTTGCTTAGATCTAATGAAACCTAGATGTTGATTATGTGTTGATTACTTGTTTATGGTTGTATTGGATGAATGATTTCAATGTTAGGCTTAAGAAAACTGGCAGATCTCCAAATGGTAACATGCTTGAACGTCTTAGGAAACATGAACCGATGTGTACTAGGTTTTATTGGTTGTATTTAATGCATGAGTAAATTCTAATGATCCCATGTTAGGAGCTTCTTAGCCGGCTCGACATAGGAGTGAAGTAGGCACTCATAGGATTGGGGAAGTAAGTACGCCACCCCATGAATGGTATTAAGGAATACAATCCGTCATCCACGCAACTATAACAAGTAATTAACGTGTAAAAGATATCTAGGGAGTAGTGAAATCTAAGTAAACACATTTCTCCACTTATTGCTCACAATCTTAGTTTAATTTAGTTTTATTTTCATTTTTAGTATTTTATTTTGATTGCATCTTTAGTATTGGGTTAGTTGACTAGCAACTAATTCCGCCCAAATCCTTCAAACCCGAGATATTTACTTGCTTTCTAAAAAATATAAAAATACAAAAAGAATCATCTCTCATCTCTAGAACTTGTATTTAGGTTTTCTAATCCTAGCGACACTATTCCTAGCTGAACGATCAATCGCCCGGTACTTGTCATTATACTATACTACATCGATCAGGTACACTGCCTGGTGGGGGTTGTAAGCTTCTCGAGATCCCTCGAGAGGTAAAGCCTGGTGCAATCCCTACGCATCAAGTTTTTGGCGCCGCAACCCGGGGAATAGTTATTGTCTAGGTTAGAATATCTTTTTATTAGGTCTACTTGCTAGATTCCTTTCTAGTAAGATTTTATTTTTATTTTTAGGTTCTCTTTAGTCTATCTTTTTCTTCGTGCCTTTGTTAGTAAATTAAATTCATTGACTATTCCGTTGACCATTATGGAAAACGCGAATCCACCCCTTTCCCCTAGAGAAGTGGCTGTGTTACGTGAACAAATTGAGAGTGAGATTAGGGAACTTAGGGAGCTTAATAGGTTGATTAAGGTTGAGCTCGACCATGCATTTAGTGACCTAGCGACCGCCTTGTATTCAAATGAGGACCTAAGGCCTAATGATTTTGTGAATGTCGTTGAGGAACTTGAAGAGGGGGAAATAGATCCGAAGCTAAATGATTATTTTAATCTATACCCCACTAAGGAGGAGATTGCATATTATAATAATCTTATTGATAACCCGCGATCTCCTTTTACTATAATCGAACCTAAGATAAAGAGAGGCGATCCTAAGAATGCTAAGATACCATGTATGATTGGGTATAGACACGTTGACAATGCTTACATTGACTTCAAATCCCCAATCAACATTATGTCCTCAAATGTTTATAATGATATAGTGAAAACAAGACTTGAACCTAGAAGAGATCCCAAATACCCCGGTGGAGTTTGTAACTTTGTCGGGAGAGTTAAAGGTCTACATGTCTTTGTCGGGAATTTCACTTTTGTTACTGACTTTATGATTGTGGAAGATCTTGCTAATGTTATTGATTGTCGATTGTCCAATGTTGTGTTTAGCAAACCGTTTGTTGAGGAGTCAAAGTTAGAATATGATGAGATAGAATGGACAATCCGATTTGCAAGTAACACCGATAGGATCACTTATAGGATGCCTAATAGAATGAAAGAATTTCGCTTTATATCCCGATTTGATAAGGATAACGTTGGTGCTTTTGAGGACATCAATGAAGAGGATAAGAAAAAGGGCATGTATTATGTATGGGAAAAGAGGAGTCTTTTCTACAAAGATTGCTTGGCTCTAGGACCAAAGTATAAAGTCGATAAGGAATTTGCCCATAGGATTATAGGAGCGATTGAGAAAAAGGTTATTGGTTTCTACAAAGAGCATTTACAATCAGAAAGTGAAACCAACGATGAGGTTACGTAGTAACCCATGACCTTGAGTCTAGCTACAAGACTCGTAAATAAAGAAAAGCGCTTCTTGGGAGGCAACCCATGCTTTGTGTGATTTTATTTTGTTTGTTTGTTATTTGCTTCCATATGCATGCTTTATTTTTATTGTTGGTAGATCATGTTTCTAAACTAAAAAGTGGAAATACTTTACTTTGTTGTTTTGGCCTAGTCTTAACTCCACCTAAAGGTATTTTTGCAAAAGATAAGTGTAAGGGGAAACCCCAAATATGTTTTTAAGAAACAAACCGATCATGATTCTCCACAATATTAAGCGAACATGTATATTCGTATTTGTTAGAGTCAAATGCTTGTATCGAGTCATAATGAAGTTTTGCAGGATTTTCCAGGAAGTAGTACCAAGTTTTTCCAGAAATTTTCCGGAAACTTAACATAAGAATTTCTGCAGGTCACTTCTGACGGCGTCATGAGCTTGCTCTTGACGGCGTCACGTGTAAAAAATCTGGAAATTTTACCAGTTTTGTTTTTCTAACGGAGTTTTAAAGTTTTTGCTGAATTATTAAGTTTTATAATCTCCAGGAAATCTGCAAATTTCATTCCACAAGCATTATATCTTATTTTGTTTTCTAGGATTTAGTAACTTATGTAGATTGCTGCCGATTTTATGCGAGGTTGCTTTGTCTGTTTTCTCAGGATTTACAGGATATGTATGACAAGAAGATGATTATTTTTCTGGAAGGGAAGCTTTGATTGTTCATTTTCTTGGAGGAAGATTTAACCTGGCCACCTTATTATCCATACCGAGCGAATCAGGGGAGTATTTGATTTCATTCTCTTTACTTATTTCACTTTTACATTCTTTACTTGAACATTGGGGACAATGTTCATCTTAAGTGTAAGGGGAGGGTAAAATGATGATACCTTACAAATACACTTTCGCTTGAGTTTGTTTGTTTGATAGTAAATGTGTAATAAAACTATGAGAAATACTTGTTAGTGCAATTTTAGCGCCAAATTTAAATTTTTTTACAACACTTAGGAGTGAAACTTTAGCTATAGCAAGCGTCTCATGGATAGGAGATTGTATGACTAGCACACAACCGTACCATTCAGAAAAATTTTCCACCCAAATATGTGAGGTTCGCCTTTAGATTTGATAGGAAAAGCATTTACTAATAGTGCTTATGAGTGTACCGGTAGCATTTAGATTCTAGAACTTGCGTTAGTGATGCATCCCGAGACCGCTAGTGAGACTACATTCGTGTAGTAGGATTTACTACATGATAAGAGGCATTAGGATCACCCTTGTGTTAAACCCGTATCATAATTACTTGACCATTTAAGTCATATTATTTGGCTAGTTAAGTCAACTAATTTTTCCCACACCTTAGCGTTGTACTCATTTTAGTACACGAAACCCCTAGTATACCCCTCCGAACCTATCTTTTCGTTTCTAACTTTAAGCATTTTACTTAAAGGAAGAATTTGTTACACCCCACTTTAATGTACAACCAAATCGCCTTAGCCTTCGGTGTGTGCACTCATCTTTAGTGCATTATTGTTATATGTTAAACCCTAAGTTAACTATCTAATTGATTACATGGTTGCTAAGTCGAGTCATATCCTTGTACATATTGTCTTGGGACGATTGAGACTCATGGGTAAAGTACTTATTCTATGGAGTCATTAAAAGTACTCCAAGTGTTTTGATTTTCTTAATTCGAGTCATTAGATTAGTTTATTGTAAAGTATGTAAAAATTTAAGTGTAAGGGGAATTTTCATTCCCTAAGATGTATTATTTTGGATTGTAGGGTAAGAGTGTATGCAAAAAAAAAAAAAAAAAAAAAAAAAATATATATATATATATATATATATATATATATATATATATATATATATATATATATATATATATATATAGAAAAAGAAAAGAGAAAAAACATATGGACTACCATCCCGTTTCATTCTATGTTTATTTTATGTTATTTTCCATTTATTAGCTTAAGTCGAGTCTAGTCTTGGCTTAGCAACGCCATATTGTACATGTAATTAACCAATATTGTTAACTCACCACCAGTAAAGACTGCCTATATCCAACAAAACCGTGTATTTCATATCCCTACACCTAACGTTACAACCCTTTGAAAGACCTCTTTGATAGTTTATCCTAGGTGCTTACGCCATGTGGTGGAGGTTTGGTCCTTTCCCAAGCCTATGGTAATCTATTTTGCTATGACAGGTAGTGAGAGATATATTCCGTTTCCATATTGTAATTTATACTTTATTACACCCGAGAGATGTGAGTATCTAAACACTATTTGTGAGGTGCTAGTGTATGACCTCCGTGCTTGTCTTTGGTCTTTAGTGGAACGATTATTTGTTGTAATTACTTTTATATTAGTGTTAAATGACCCCTAACTTGTATTTTGACTAGAATAAAAGTGCATTTGCTTTAGGACAAGCAAATCTCAAGTGTAAGGGTATATGATGAGGCGAAAAATGAACCACTTTTAGGGGGTCATTTAAGCCCGGAATTGAATTTATTTGATCAAATATTGCCCTAAATCGTTCCTTTTATGATTTTAGGTAATTTGGGAGTGAAATCTGGAAAAGGAAGCAATTCAGACGTTTTTGGAGCATAAAAGTGAAGAAAACGCCAAAGACTTAATTTTCCAAGTTACCACATTTGCCATTAAAGTCCCCAGAATCATGAAACGTTAATTACGTTATAAGCGCGAATGTTGTAAATAGATCCATTGGGATTAGAACCCCCTCCCATCCGGGTAGTTGCCCGACTTGACTGGTTTGTCAAACAGACGTATAATCATTTGATGTCGTACAGGTGTTTGGCAAAGCACTTGTTTGGGGTGATTACTTAAACAAGTTGTTAAGGCTTCGGTGCCATGAGCTTAGTGCAATAGTAATTTTTTTTTCATAATCTTGTACAGATTACAGTAGTCGCAGATCGAAATCTTGTGGTCCACACTTGACATTTACATTTACTTAAACCTATGAACTCACCAACTTTATGTTGACACTTTTAGCATGTATTTCTCAAGTTCTTAGAGGTCCTTATTACATGGCTTGCATTGGAGCATCATTACCAGAGCCACATTTGCCGTCTCATCATTTTGAAGATTTCTTGCATTAATTTTAACGTTCAGTTGTGAACTCTCGAAACTTAGTCCATATTGCATGTTCCATTTTGAAGGTTTGACATCTATTCACAGAATATTTCAGGCTTGGAATGTTTGACAAAATATACTAACCAATATTCATATGCTTTGGTGCTTGGTCTGCATAAAGATTGAGCAAAAACTATCAGCGTAAAAAATTCCCATCTGTTTATCCAGTCGCGGAGCATTAGGCAATGGTATCTGTTGGGTTTTGGATTCTGCTGCTTGGTGAAACTGCTGCTATGATGAGAATGCTGCTAAGGTAAATGATTCTGCTGCTGTCAAAGTGCTGCTATGGGAAAATGCTGCTAAAGGAATCTACTGCTAAAGAGATATGCATGTATACGTATTAGATAAGTATGGAATAGATTTTGTGTATATCGTATGTATCTAGAATATTCTTATCTTGCATAGAAAGTTATTGTAAACCTAGTAGGACTCCTTGGCCTATAAAAGGAGGATCCTAGGGTTAGATTGAGTACGTATTGTTTTAGTTTCGTTTACACTTCAAGGTTGTAAAACCCTAGCATTGTCGAGTGCTCGTATTAATAATATATTGAAGTGTTGATAGTTAATTGTTCTTCTTAAGTTAAGCTTTTATATTCCACATTATAGCTTAAGTGTTTTAGTTCAAGTCAACTTCTATATAAGATCGTTTGCTCAACTGGGATCAACATGTGGTATCAGAGCTTGTGATCTAGAAGTTGTAATCAAGAAGAAACTGTCCCTTGCACGTTTGCTGTTCCAAATCAATTGCTGAAGATGGGTGATGACACACATATGGTGACTGCTTCAAAAGTTCCCATGCTCAACCCAGGAGAATATGAGCTGTGGAAGATGAGAATAAGACAATACATTCGCATGATTGACTTTAACATGTGGAATGTGATCATTAATGGTGACTCTTTACCAAAGAAGGGTCCTGATGGTAAAGAGATACCAATCAAGTCTGCTGAAGAGAACTCAGTCAGGAAGATGGAGGTCAAGGCACACAGTATTCTCTTAATGGGAATACCTAATGAATTTCAGTTGGACTTTGATAGTTGTGAGACTGGAAAAGACTTGATGGATGCTGTTGAATTTAGGTTTGGAGGGAATGATGCTACTAAGAAGTCAAGGAAAAACATGTTAAAGCATCAGTTTGAGAACTTTACTGCTGAAAGTGGAGAAAAGATTAATGGCACTTACAACAGGCTCAATCAACTTGTCAGTCATTTAAAGCTTGTTGGCTATGTGGTGCCACAAGAAGATGTAAATCTCAAGTTCCTAAGAAGTCTTGCACTTGAATGGAGTATGCACACAGTTGTTTGGAGGAATAAGCCTGACTTTGAAACTATGAAGTTAGAAAGTCTCTACAACAACTTAAGGGTGTATGAACCATAATTGACTTCTTCATCAACTTCATCTTCTAGTACACAAAATCTTGCCTTTGTATCTTCAAAGTCAAAAGGGTCTAAAGAATCTCACTCTACTGCTTATGGGGTATCTACTGCTGATGGATCTGCTACTAGTTCAAATGATAAGAATTCCACCAGTGATATGGCTTTGTGTGTATTCTTGGCTGATCTAACTACAAGTGTAAGGTCACAGGCTATTAATCAAGTTACGATCAACTT
Source organism: Artemisia argyi (assembly GCA_030686995.1). Classification (NCBI taxonomy): domain Eukaryota; kingdom Viridiplantae; phylum Streptophyta; class Magnoliopsida; order Asterales; family Asteraceae; genus Artemisia; species Artemisia argyi. The sequence goes on from CM060679.1 coordinate 24,136,786, forward strand.
GATCCTGATGATCTTGAAGAAATGGATCTTAAATGGCAAATAGCCATGTTGACCTTAAGGGCAAGAAAATTCTTGAAGAGAACTGGAAGAGAAGTCAAGTACAGGGCTAAAGAAAATGTTGGCTTTGACAAGTCAAAGATAGAGTGCTATAACTGCAACAGGAAGGGTCACTTTGCCAGGGAATGTAGAGCTCCAAAGAAGAATGCTGAAGCTTCAAAGAAGACCACTGAAGAAACAAAGAATACTACTACTGCATTGGTCTCTTGTGATGGATTGGGAGAGTATGATTGGAGTGATTTGGCTGATGAAGAACCAAACTATTCTCTGGTGGCTCAAGTAAAGCCTAAAGTGCATAACTTTGCACTTATGGCCTATGCATCATCATCTTCTGGATCTGACTCTGAGGTATCTAATGATTCTAATTTATCTGTGTGTTCTTTTAAGTCATGTGCTGATACTGTAGAAGAACTTAAGTCTAGGAATGAGAGTCTAATTAGAGAAGTTGAAAACCTAAAACTTGATAACTTAGGTTACAAAGTAGGTATTCAAAATGTTGAAAGAAGACTTGAGTATCTAAAAGAGTGTGAGCTAGAATATGTAGATAGAATTAACCAACAAGATGTTGAGATTTTTAAGAAAAACAATGAAATTGAATTTCTTAAGAATAAATTAGAAGAAGCAAAAAGAGATAAGGATGCAGCTCTTGCTGATAAAGAAAAACATATAGTAAGAGTAAATAAACAATAATATGCTTCTGATTTGGTTAATAAATCTATTGAGAGTACCATCATGAGGAAAGGAAGTGGAATAGGTTACAATAAGGTTGCTCCTCCTGCTAAGAGTGCATATGATCCACCAGGAAAACAATTGTCCTTCATTAGTGAGCTGAACATTGAAAAACCTGTAGGTGAATCTAGTACAAGTGTCTTAGAAACACCTAAGGTAGAGGATAGAAAATTTCCTGATGCTCCTATTATTGAAGATTGGTATTTAGATAGTGATGAGGAACAGGAATAGGTTGAACTAGAACAAAGTGTAGAAAAGGAAGAAATTCCTACCAAAGTTGAACCTAAAATTGAACAGGTGAAGTTTGTGAGACCTGTGTTAGGTAAGGGCATCTCTAGGAAATTGGTAGAATATAATGAGATTTCTAGAGATAGATTGAATGGTGTCTATAATAAGCCTAGGGGAAATCAGAGAAACTTTAATAACCTAGTTTCTAACAAATTAGGTAGTGAGTTTCAATTAAAGAAAAAGGCTTGTTATAAGTGTGGTAGCTTTAAACATTTGATTAATAGTTGTCCTGACCACAAAAAGCCTGTTTGGAATCAATATTCTAGGGTGAATCATAAATATGTTACTAAGAATACTCACCCTCATCCTAATAGAAACATGATTCCTAGGGTTGTGTTGTTAAGATCTGGTGCAACTAGATCTATTTATGCTGCTAAATCAAATGGTGCTTTCAAAACCACAACTGGTTCTGTTGCTGACTCTACTGCTAGTAAGCACTCTGCTGCTAGTAAGCATTCTGCTGCTAGTTAGCAATCTGCTGCTAGTACAAAACTTTCTACTTTTGGGCCAAAAGTCTTATCAAATACAGTTGTTGGAAATCATTTTTATGCTGTTAAGGCCTCAGCTTGTTGGGTTTGGAAACCAAAATCAACTGTTACAAACAATGTTTCCAAAAACAGCAGTGCATCAAGTGATTTAAAGAAATTTAACTATGTTGATGCACAAGGCAGATCCAAGTCAGTAATGGCTTGGGTCCCCAAGAGAAACTAATTTCTCTACTTTCATGTGCAGGGTAATCTACTGGATGATCTTAAAGATATGGTTATAGTTGATAGTGGATGCTCTGGACATATGACAGGAGATGAGTCTCAACTTGAAGACTTTGAGGCTTTTGAAGGTGGTTATGTTGCGTTTGGGAATGATCCAAAAGGTGGAAAGATTATTGGTAGAGGCACTTTAAGAACAGGAAATTTGGACTTTGAGAAGGTGTTTCTTGTGAAAGGACTTAAGTTTAACTTCTTTAGTGTCTCACAAATGTGTGACAAAAAGAATTTTGTTCTTTTTACAGACACTGAATATATGATCCTTTCTCCTGATTTTCAATTGCCAGATGATAAATTTGTGCTATTGAAGGTCCCTAGAAATGAAAATATATACAGTGACCATATTAAGAACATTGTTCCCAAAAGAGCTTTAACTTGTCTAATTGCAAAAGCCACTATTGATGAGTCCAAATTATGGCATAGAAGACTTGGGCACCTGAACTACAAGACAATGAACAAGTTGGTGAAAGGAAATCTTGTGAGAGGCATGCCCACAAAGCTGTTTGAAAATTGTGAGACTTGTGTTGCTTGTCAAAAGGGTAAACAACACAGAGTTTCATTCAAGTCAAAGACAGTGAACACAAATAAAGAGCCCTTGCATTTACTTCACATGGATTTATTTGGGCCTGTTTTTGTAAAAAGCTTGAACAAGAAGTCATATTGCCTAGTTGTCACAGATGACTTCAGCAGGTTTACTTGGGTGTTCTTCTTAGCCACTAAAGATGAAACCCCAGAGATACTGAAGGAATTCATTACAAGAGTTGAAAACCTGCACAACCACAAAGTGAAAATTATCAGATGTGACAATGGTACTGAATTCAAGAATAGTGTGATGAATCAATTCTGTGTGGGAAAAGGTATTCTAAGACAATATAGTGTTGCAAGAACTCCACAACTTTCAAATAGCTTTGTGGGCATGCCTCTCACAAGATTTCCTTTCACCAAATTGTTCATTGTCTTGTAGTTCAGGTGCCCAAGTCTTCTATGCCATAATTTGGACTCATCAATACTGAAGGAAACTAAAACAATACGTACTCAATCTAACCCTAGGATCCTCCTTTTATAGGCCAAGGAGTCCTACTAGGTTTACAATAACTTTCTATGCAAGATAAGAATATTCTAGATACATACGATATACACAAAATCTATTCCATACTTATCTAATACGTATACATGCATATCTCTTTAGCAGTAGATTCCTTTAGCAGCATTTTCCCATAGCAGCACTTTGACAGCAGCAGAATCATTTACCTTAGCAGCATTCTCATCATAGCAGCAGTTTCACCAAGCAGCAGAATCCAAAACCCAACAATCCTCCCCTAAACTTAATATTTATTTCTAAATCATTAAGTTTCTTCAAAACTCAGTTAAACACCAGGAGGATGCTTCCAAACACTCAATTCTTGAGATGTCTGTTGACCAAGTATCTTCTTATATTTTGACAACAAATTAAATGCTTGATCATCAATATCATAATCTTTCTGCAAATTGAGCAACCCAGCACCATTAACCATCTGATTGATAGTATTCCAATATCTTACCACTGGATAATCCTTTTCAGCCAACATATACAAAGTAATTGGTCCAATTTCCAAGACATGAATTCCAGAATCTTGAAAAAATCTCCATTTTCTTACTTTATATCCTACTATCTCTGTCCATTCAGAATCTTCCATTGAAGGTTCAAACATAAGTTTTAGAGCTCTCTAGAGAACATTATCAGCCATAGTCTTAATGTAATCAATTTTCTCTGTTTCATACTTTTTACCATCAAACTTCTTAGCTCCAAACTTTTCCTTATATAACCTCCACAAGTCATCAACATCCTCTCTATCAAAGTAATACAACATTTGTTGAAATCTAAGAAACCTGTGAGTCTTTCCATCAGATCTCTCAACATCATGAAATGCTCCAATTTTAGTATCATATCCTGTAGTTACTTTAATAATAGGATATTTGATTCCTGCTGGTATAGCATCAACTACTTCAGGTTCCTCCATCTTAGCAACCATAGTGAGAACCTTCAACTGTTGCTTTAAATGCTCAGAAGGAATATGATCATAATCATTCTTGAACTCATCTCCTTCAGGCTTAGAGCTGCTTTCTTCTCCTGTTTTTCTCTTCTTCTTTGCAAAGGATTTATGAACAACACTTTTTCTTTTACCACTTTGAATAGAAGAAGTTGTCTTAACTGTTATATCATCAAGCTGCTTAACAACATCTGCCTCTTGTACATGCTCTGCTTCAACAACTTTATCAGGTACCAACTTTTTATTCATTTGAGCAATATGTTCCAAGTCTTCAGCACAACCCATAGGATAGAAGATATCTGTTTCTTTCTTAGCTTGTTGATACAAGTCAAAAACCTCTTGATCAGACTTAGGTTTTAACTGTACCAATTTCCATCCCTTCATATTCTTCAGGTATCTTTCTTGCTCTCTTCTTTGTTGCAATGGTGTTGGACCCCTAAGAATCTTTTTCTTTCTTCTAGCAGCATCATCTTCTTTCTTTTTCTTTGCTCTGAACTCTCTTATCCAAGATTGAACATCAAAAGTTGGAATTTCTTGTTCTTCAATCTTAATCATCTTTGAGAGTTCTATATCAGCATCTATTATAATCTTTTCCTCAACCCACTCCTCATAGCTCTTTAAATCTTCAGTTTCTTTTTCAACCTTTTCCTTTTCTTCTTGAATCAACTATTGCTCTTCCATATCAATCAACTCTTGTTCTTTAAGTGCAACAGCTGAATCATGTTCAACTTGTAATTCCTTAGGCCACCAATGAAAAGGTATCTCAGAGTAATCAATCCCCTTATACATCAGCTTAGGATCTTCAACTTGCTTGCCCTTCCCTTTATCAGTAGAAGATGATGAAACAATCTTCTTTTGTTGAGCAGAAGGTTCTCTGATTACAACTCCTTTTTGAGGTATTCTTGGTGTAGATGATGTGATTGTGGTTGTTGGTTGTTGTGGTAGTGATGTATGTTGTGAAGATGATTCAGATGGAACCTCTGTTGTCTTCTTACTTAACAAAACCATAGCCTCAGCAGCAACATTGTCACTAGACCCAACAGCAGAGTCTTGTGCATCAGCAGAATTTACCTTTTCACTAGCAGCAGAATCAGCAAAATCCTTAACAGTAGAGTCATGAGCAGCAGCAGAGTCATCAATCTTGTTAGTAGTAGCAGCATCATTAAGTTCTTTTGCCACAGAATCACCCAAAGTCATCAAAGCTTCACCCATCAACCCTGTTGCCTTCACTAGTTGCTTAGGCTCCAAAGTCTTAAGTGTTTCCACCACTTTTTCTTGAGTAGCAATCACTTTTTCCATTACAACCTCATTCCCTGATTTGTCAGCAATCACAAAATTTTCCACATCCTGAGGACTTTCCACTTCCATGTCACCAACCTCTGGAACCTCCCCTGAAACCATTCCAGCATCCACATCTTGAGCACTGTCAACTTTCTTCATATTAGCCTCCCCTGAACCCATTTCTTCATTCCTCCCCTGTTTGGAAGCATCCTCTTCCAAATGAATAGAGAGTTCAGGCGAACTTACAACTTGAGAAGTGCCCACTTTCTTCAATCTTTTTAAAGAGGTTGAAGATCTTGATTTCCTTAAGTTCTTGATCTGTTTTTGCAATTTGGTAATGAGCTTGGCTTGACCATCAACAACAGTAGAAAGACCAAGAACTTTATCCTCCAATGTAGTACACTTCAACTCCAAATTGGTACAAGTAACCGTCAATTCTTGAATGAGTTTCACACTAGTCTCATCACTTCGACCTGTGTAACCTGGTCCGAGAGGTGAATCATTGACATTGTCATCATGTACAAGATTTTCCGTCAATTCATTTGTCTATGTCCTGTCCTCATCACTTCGACCTGTGTGACCTGGTCCGAGAGGTGAATCTTTGGACATAAACTCAGTATCAAACCTAGTTTGATCATATGAGCCCCATATATTGTCCATTTGGCTAGGGTTACCATCATTGGAATTAGATTCAGCAGAATCCTTTTCTATAGATGTTGCCTTGGTTTGGGTCTTAATGATGTTATCACTGTCCTGCTCTGCTGCTAAGCTAGAATCAGTAGTGACAGCCCTTGCCAACATGTCCCCTTCATCACCTAGGACAGCCTCATCTGGTACAGCCATACTAACACTATCCTGAGGTAGATCAGTGTTCTTTTTGGTTTTCCTACGGGTATAGTGTATTTTGGGTTGTGTAGCAGATGCAGAAAAATTGGGTGTGTGATGGGAATCAGTGGGATTTCCTGATCCTTCACCCTGAATATTTTGCACAATTTGCACCATAGAAGGTGTAAGAGCTGTATGTGTGCCTGAAAAACCTTTGCCATGTTTAATCAAGAAAGTAAACATTTTGGAAACCAATTTAGGAGCATCATAAGTAGCATTATGTGATCTGAAATTAGTAAGTTGGTTTTCTATAAAGAGCTGGATAAATCTTGGATAAAGCAAATAAGAACCAGACTCTTTAACACTTTTAACAATCCCCTCCAAAATCATATTTGAAAAATTAAATGGATGTCCTTTGCTTAGGCATACCAGAGCAGAAGCAATAGTAGCACTAAACTCATTCCACCCAAAGTTTTAGGACTCAAACAATGAAGGAGAATGTGTACCAAAAATTTGTATTGAGGACAGAGAAGAGCTTTTTGAAATTTTAAATTTGTATGTCTTCCCTCATATCCCAAATCATGTAAACCCTAAAAAATAGCAGAATTTGCAAGACACGTGGGTGCTGTTTCATCATCTAAGAGAAGAGTTTCCCTTATAGAAGATTTAGTTACACGAACTTGTTGACCATCTACTATAGCACTAACATATTTTTCCTCATTCCTAGTTTTGACTTTAGCAGTAAGCCAAAACTGTTTGAGTAGGAAACAAATATTGTAGGATTCACAGTTAATGCATACCTAAGAGAAGTAGCATTCAAGAATTTACCATGTCTGTGAAACCTTCAGGAACCAACTCTTCATCCGAAATAGCAACATTATTGTGCTGCTCTGCCCAGGTACATGTACAATCCATGAATTAGGGTTTTGAGAAATTGGGGATAATCGACTTTGAGAGTAATAATGTGTTAGGGTTTGTGAGAACTTCAATTTGGAGCGTGTAAAAACCAATTGTGAATGTTAATTAGGTTTTAAACTGATTTGAAGAAGTTACACAATCCACCCCCACACTTACAACCATAGCAGCACAACCATATCATCCACAACACTAGCAGCATAATAAAACAACAAGCAGCAGAGTGATTTTAAGCTAGCAGCAGAGTTGACTAATCAAACTTGGTCAAAAAGTCAAAGACCCTTAACAATAAATGCACTTGATACTCCGTAATCCCTATAAAAACGGACTAAATCTTTCCCTAATTCAACACAATCAAACCCTGATCGCCAATCACCCAAATCAAATATCAAGAATCATGAAATCTTCTCCCGAAATAATCAACATATCTTTGGATTCATCTTTTGAGGATGAAGCACCCTTCCAAACTTATGTACCTCCATTCCGTCCTCCCCACAACGGATGTAGGACTAAGGAACAAGCCCGCAAGAGAAAACACGATCTCCCTGTGTTCAAAGATCTGTTGAACTTGAATCAGACCCCAAGCACTTCCAGGGGTAAAGAGGTGATGTCTCCTAAATCTCCATCGTCTTCAGAATCATCAGAAGACCCAGCTTGGATCCCTAACAGACCTCCATCTCCAATGGAACTTGTTTCCTCCTTCATTTGTACTTCTTCTGATGAGGATGAGCCTCAAAACAATCCACCTTCCACTCTAGAAAGACCACAATCTTCGAGGCCAAGACCTAAGCCATCATCCAGAATAAGAAAGGCAAACCCTCCTCTTCCCAAGGAGAGAAAAGTTGTGCTTCGGTTTCCATGCCCTAGACAGTGATGTTTGTAGTCTTTTAATTTCATCTTGTTATGTAGCAGTCTTTTGTTGTTTTTGAAGTGATATGTGAATGTACTCTTTTGGTGAATGTACTCTCTTGATTTCTGATCAGTTGTACTTTGTTAGTGATGAATGATGAATGCTTTCTTCCTGTTTTGTTTACTTGAAAAGCATCAATTTTAGCTTTTCCCATAATCCAGTAGTTGATTTTGCATCCAAAGCACTTGTCCACAGCAACTTGAAGCAGCCACATACTCAGCTTCAGTTGTAGAATTTGCAACCACTGTCTGTTTCTTGCATTGCCATGACACCAATCTGTTTCCTAGAAATTAACAACCTCTAGTTGTAGACTTTCTATCCAAGCAAGCACCAGCATAGTCACTGTCTGAATATGCCACCAAATCAAAAGGTGAATCCTTAGGATACCATAGGCCCAATTTGGGTTGATGCCTTAGATACCTAAAAATCCTCTTCACTGCATTGAGATGTGATTCTTTGGGACATAGTTGGAATCTTGCACAGGCACATACAACAAACATAATATCAGGCCTTGATGCTGTAAGATACATCAATGAACCAATCATGGATCTGTACAAGTGAACATCTACTTCTTTTCCATTTTCATCCTTCAACAAAGGTTTGTTGGTATCCATGGTTGTCTTAGCAGGCTTAGCATCTTCAAATCCAAACTTCTTCAAAATGTCATTGACATACTTATCCTGACTAATAAATATGCCATCAGTCTTTTGTACAACTTGTAGTCCTAAGAAGAAGTTGAGTTCTCCCATTGAACTCATAGCAAACTTATCCTTCATAAGCTTCTCAAAATCAACACACATAGCCCTGTTTGTAGAACCAAAAATGATGTCATCTACATAGATTTGAACCAGCAAAATATCATCTTTTTGTCTTTTGAGAAACAAAGTCTTGTCAATCTTTCCTCTACTGAACCCAGAGTCTAACAAATATGTTGACAAGGTATCATACCAAGCTCTAGGAGCTTGATGTAAACCATACATTGCTCTATTCACCTTGTAAACTTTGTCAGGATAATCAGGGTCTTCAAAACCAGGTGGTTGAGACACATAAACTTCTTCTGTAATGGTCCCATACAGGAAAGCACTCTTTACATCCATTTGATACACCACAAAATCTTTGAATGAAGTATAAGCCAAGAATAGTCTAATGGCTTCTATTCTTGCCACTGGTGCAAATACTTCATCATAGTCAAGGCCCTCTTGTTGTGTGTACCCTTGTGCTACTAACCTAGCTTTATTTCTGATGACTATTCCCCTTTCATCTCTTTTATATCTGAAAACCCATTTAGTGCCAATCACTCTTTTTCCATTTGGCAAATCAACCAAAGTCCATACCTCTTGTAGTTTGAATTGCAGAAGCTCATCTTGCATTGCTTCCACCCAACTTGCTTCTTGTAAGGCTTTGTAAGTGTTCTTGGGTTCAATTTGAGACAAAAAACAGGCGAACAAGCAATTTTGTAGATCTTTGTGACTGTTTCTTTGATGCAGAGATCTTGCAAAGAAACTTTGATGTTGAAGATCTTTGAGCTCTTTAGTCATTTTTCTTGTTTGTACAGATGATTGTGGATCACTGAGAATTTGTTCTTTTGGATGATCCTTGTGAACTCTTGTAGTAGTAGTGGGACTAACAGGAATGTTGACTTCCAAATTAGTAAAATCTACATCAGCTCCAAATAGTTTACCATCAAGAGCTTCATCATCTGTGTCATCATAGATATTCTCTAGAGGAGGCATATTTGGATCATCGGGATAGTTTAGATCGTCAAAAGATCTACCCTGATTGTCCAAAGAAGGAAACTGTGATGTAGAAGCAGAGTTAATAGGCTTGGCAGCAGAATTGATTGAAGCAGTAGTTGCCTGTTTTGGTCTAGCAGTAGAGTCTTCTGAGTCAGCAGTAGAGTCTTCTGGCCTTGTAGGAGAGTCATCAACAACCACTTTTGGAGCTTCATTGGGTATCTTTTCTGCATCAATAGGAATTTCAATATCGGCTTCAGCTTCCTTAGGTTTCTCTTGAGTAACAACATCTTCTTGTATCTCTTGATCTTTCTGTAAGGGTAAGAAAGTTGGACCAACCTTCAGTTTCTCAATCAAAACAATGTCTTCTTGTGGTTTGTTAGTGTCAACACTAGCAATAACTGGTACATAATTCATTGTCTTGGTAAGGATATCAACATTAAACATCCATTCAGGTCCTTTTCCTTCAACATTAGATGTGTTCTCACTAAACTTGATATGCAAATTCTCCTCCACATGTTTGGTTCTCTTATTAATTACCCTGAAGGCTTTACTATGAACAGAGTAACCAACCAAGTAACCTTCATCAACTTTCTCTTCAAACTTGCCTAACTGATCCTTAGTATTCAAAATAGTGACAGGACATCCAAATGGCTTGAGAAAATCAATCAATGGTTTCTTCCCATGAAAAAGCTCATATGGAGTTTTGTTGTGAGGCTTCACTACCTTACTTCTGTTTTGCACAAAACATGCAGTGTTTACAGCTTCAGCCCAAAAAGGTATAGGTAGTTTAGAATCAGATAACATTGTTCTAGCAGCCTCAATAAGTGTCTTATTTCTTCTCTCTGCAACACCAGTTTTAGTTTCGTTTACACTTCAAGGTTGTAAAACCCTAGCATTGTCGAGTGCTCGTATTAATAATATATTGAAGTGTTGATAGTTAATTGTTCTTCTTAAGTTAAGCTTTTATATTCCGCATTCTAGCTTAAGTGTTTTAATTCAAGTCAACTTCTATATAAGATCGTTTGCTCAACTGGGATCAACAGTATCATAATTTATATGATGTAGGAAATAACAATTTTTCAGTAACTTTGCTGACAATATATACAGTCTTCTGTTGAGGAACTTTAGATAGTTGAAATATATTATCAATCTTTTTTTTGTTCATGCATTTGTAGTTCGAGAAGGATGCACACCTAAATTAATAAGGAAAATATTGTTACAAATTCGCATAGTGTAGTTTGATAAATACACACATGACACATTAACACATTAATCAAAAAACATAAACACATAAACAAAATGAATTCTATATAGTTTATATTTTTAAATAAAAACCATAATCAAACCGATAATGTAATGAAAGCAAGATCAAGATCTAAGTATGAACATAAACAATGATATATACTAACCTCCAAAAAACATGAATAATCTATCTTTTCCCATAATATTCACTTACAGTTGTGCATGAATAAGCAAGATAAATCAATGCAAAGAACAAACATTAGCAGAATATGCATAAAAGTAACAACAAAACATTATTAGTTAATTGTTTGTACTTGAACATATTAGGCTTTTGAGAAAAATAGAGAGGAAGTCGAACTTGTGGAACAGAATGATATTAGGGTTCTGATTTATTTATTTATTTTTCATTATTTTTTTAAGGGATATAATGAATGAATGGGGCTATATTGTGGAACTATATTTAAGGAAAAAATATATATATATGATATGTTCTATATTTAAATCGATAAACTTACGTAATAAGTTATGCGATTTAAGTTTCCACATAGGAACGATTTAAGTTTTAGAGCCATCCATGATGTCATCAAATCGAACTCTTGTTTTACATATATTAGATATATTATGTTTTGTTTTAACGAATGGTTATGTTTTATAATTTATATAAAAGTAGAATTTAAAATGGATAAAATTTAAAGACAAAAATACACTGTTGGGCCCTAAACTTTCCCAAAAGTGTCGCAGAGGCCCCAAACTCGGAAAAATCGTCGCCATGCGTCCAAAACATGGGTTTTTGAGGCCAAGTGCGTCCCTTGACCAGTTTGGTCTTGGTCAACACAAAGTTTTAGTTAGATATGCAAGGGTATAATAGGCAACTCAGTTTTATGATTACACTTTAGTTAATCAACCCAAGAGTGATAGTTTAAGGACCAACTGTGTACTTTACTTCGCAACTTGAGCCTATCTTCTCTGATACGCTAGTTTTATTGGCGTGACAACCAATTAACCACTAACCAAACCCATTTACACACCATAATTACACAAACCCTTATCCAAACCATCATCAGTAAATCAAAAACCAAAACCAAACACTCATTTCCAGTACTCAAAGACCCAACTCAAATTCCAACAATACAATGTCTTTTAGAGATAATGTGATCACTGGTATGGCAGATTATATCAGAAACATGCCAGATAACGTGACCACCAATATTATGAATCGCTTGCCACTAAAAGATGCGGTGAGGACCTGTACTTTATCAAGAAGCTGGAGGTTTAAGTGGACTTTGCTCACCGATGTCATAGTTGATCATGATTTGTTTTACTATTTAACAAGTAAGTTTAATGTGAAGCATATTACTAGGCTTTTACTTCAGCTTAATGGTCCCGTAAGAAGGTTTGTGTTCTCCATAGAGCCCAAAATGCTTTTTGGACAAGAAAAATCGAGTTATGAAGAGATTTATGATTGGCTTTTGATTTTGGCTCGGTAAGGAGTTGAGGAGATCACAATTCGAAACTGGTATGGTGAACCAGTTACGTTGCCAATCCAACTTTACTCTTGTATGGAGTTGAAACATCTCGAGCTTCATTATTGCACTTTTCCCACTTTGACAAGTTTTAGGGGTTTTCCAAATCTATTCAGCTTAAAATTGATTTATGTCAATTTTCATAGCGGTACAGTTTGGGAGTTTGTTGCTGGTTGTCCCTTACTTGAGTCTCTTAAAATGGATCGTTCTACTACAAACAAAATGAGACTATGGGATCTTGCAATATTTAGCAATATGAAGAAGTTAAATTTGTCATTCGGTGTTTGGAACCATGCTATGACAATCACAACTTCCAATATCTTTCACTTGTCAACTCTTCCAAAACTTGAGACCCTACCTTGGATTTTAAGGACTGCAAGGTAAGACATATTTCAGTTTTACACTTAAAATTACAGAATGTTAAAGTAATTTGTAAAATGTTATCTTTGAAACTAAATAAAATTTGACCTTTTATAGTTGTTGGCAGAAGGTACCTCTTGTTGATCCCAGTTGAGCAATCGATCTAATAGAAGTTGACTTATATTATGTTGTAACTTAAACAAGAACGCGGAATATTAATGTTTAACTTAAGAAGAACGATGTAAACAATCAACACTTCAATATATTGATAATATACGAGCACTCAACAATGCTAGGGTTTACAACCTTGAAGTTAATCAACTTAACAATGATACGTATCTATTCTAACCCTAGGAACCTCCTTTTATAGACTTAAGGAGTCCTAGTCGGTTTACAATGTCTTTCTACACAAGATAGTATCTTTTCTATATTTATCTAACCTACTCTAATACATATCTACTAAGCAGTAGAATATAATACACCAGCAGCAGAATACTTCAGCAGTAGAATGATTTCATCAGCAGCAGGATCATTTATACTAGCAGCAGAATTATACTTAGAATATTTCCAAGGCATCATCAAAGTCGCTAAAACCCTAAATCATCAAAAATCGATCATACACATTCACAACTGCTTTCTTTCAAGAATTTTAGACACCAATTAATGTATATCCAACTTCCATAATGATTTAATGCAAGTAAACACGAATTCCAAGCATTTGAGATCATAAAAACCCTAAAAATTCGAATTACTTCACCTGTTTCAGCAGCAGACTTCGACAATTTTTATCTTGTTACTGATAGGTTAGATCAAAGATCCCACCGGTGGAACTCTTCTTTGATATGTTGAGAACCTTCAGTAAAAATTTCAGCCCGATCCAACGGTTAGCGAATGAGAAATCATTGTTTGAAAACTGCACTGCAGAAAAGTTACGAAAATTTGTACCAGATTCGAATTTTCCTGCTTTTCTTCGAAAAACCTTGTAGATCCCTAGATATCAAGAGCCCCCGCTCTAATACCAATTGTATAAGATCATTTAAGCCCTATCTAGGTTAATAACAATGATTGAACAAGCACAATGGAATAATAAGGAACACAATCAAAGTTATGAACAAGGTTTTCTAATAAACAATGATCCTCTATGGATCTATATTCTTTTCTCTTATCAAAATGTTTTTCAAGATGTGTAAATAAACATAAGCCGTATGTTCCTTTTATACACAAGGAACCCTAATTCGGCAATAAATAGAAAATCAATGCATATCACTAACTCTAACAACTTCTAAAAATACAGTTTGACTTTTAATACTAACAGCAGAAACATACTTCTGCTAACCGCATGAACCATTAAAATACTAATAGCAGCAATGACTTTATGTTATTTAAATAATTCCTAACAGATTTTGATGATAATAGTGTGTTAGGGTTTGATTAAACTTCAATTGTGAGCGCATAAGACTAATTGGGAGATCCAATTAGGTTTTTAAACCCTTTGGAAGAAGTTACATAACCGTCCCTGTAGTTTGAATTTTAGCAGCAGAAACCCAACGGTAGAATCAACAGTAGAATCTTTTGCCTAGTAGTAGAATATTGGCCAAGCAGCTGAATATCTGCAACCTTATTCCAAACACCATCTTTGCATCACCAATTTGTTCACAAAGTACTTACCCTGTTAGTCCAGAACCACAAAAACACACAAAATACCAATTTACACTTATCACAACACATAGTTATAACTAGCAGTAGAATCAAGTAACTCTAGTTATAACTAGCAACAGAGTCCTCACATAGCAACAGAAACAACTTGTATGACTAATAACAGCACAAATACTTTACAAAACTTTACAAACACACAAAGAGATAAGGGTTTTAGAGATTTATCATTCCAATACTTACAATTAAAAAATTGAAACCTTCACACATCAAAATGTTTTGTGAGTAAATCAACAACATTATTGTCAGTATGGATTTTAAAATTTTGAATCAACTTCTTTTCATAGCAATCTCTTATAAAATGATGTCTTATCTCAATATGCTTTGTTTTAGAATGAAAAATAGTATTTTTAATGATGCATAGTGTGCTGTTATTATCAATATGAAGCTTGGTGTTCATAAAATTGTACCCATAGTCGAGCAATTGATTTTGCATCCAAAGCACTTGACCACAACAACTTGAAGCAGCCACATACTCAGCTTCAGTTGTAGAATTTGCCACCACTGTTTGTTTCTTGCATTGCCATGACACCAACCTGCTTCCAAGAAATTGACAACCTCTTGTTGTGGATTTCCTATCTAAGCTAGCCCAGTATAGTCACTATCTGAATATGCTTCCAAATCAAAAGTTAAATCCTTAGGATACCAAAGGCCCAAATTTGGTTGATGCCTTAGATATCTAAAAATCCTTTTCACTGCATTGAGATGTGATTCTTTGGGATTCACTTGATATCTTGCACAGGCACATACAACAAACAGAAATATCTGGCATTGAAGCTGTAAGATACATAAATGAACCAATCATTGACCTTTACAAATGAACATCCACTTCTTTACCATATTCATCTTTAAGCAATGGTTTGTTGGTCTCCATAGTTGTCTTAGCAGGCTTTGCATCTTCAAATCCAAACTTCTTCAAAATATCATTAACATACTTATCTTAATTGATAAATATACCATCTTCTTTTTGTCTGACCTGTAAGCCTAAGAAGAAGGTGAGTTCCCCCATAGAACTCATAGCAAACTTATCATTCATAAGTTTCTCAAACTCTATACATATAGCTTTGTTTGTAGAACCAAAGATGATGTCATCAACATAAATTTGAACCAACAGAATATCATCCTTGTTCCTTTTGAGAAACAAAGTCTTGTCAATCTTGCCCCTACTAAATCCAGACTCCAACAAGTATGTTGACAATGTGTCATACCAAGCTCTAGGAGCTTGATGTAAACTATACATTGCTCTTTTCACCTTGTAAACTTTATCAGGAAAGTCAGGATCTTCAAAACCAGGTAGTTGAGATTCATATACTTCTTCAGTGATTGTCCCATACAGAAAAGCACTTTTAATATCCATTTGATACACCACAAAATCTTTATATGAAGCATAAGCCAAGAACAGTCTAATGGCCTCTATCCTTACCACAGGTGCAAATACTTCATCATAGTCAATTCCCTCTTATTGTGAGTATCCTTGTGTAACTAATCTTGCTTTGTTTCTGATCACAATGCCTCTTTCATCTCTTTTGCATCTAAAAACCCATTTAGTTCCAATAGCTCTTTTTCCATTTGGCAAATCAACCAAAGTCCATACTTCTTGTAGTCTAAATTGTAGAAGCTCATCTTGCATTGCTTCCACCCAGCTTGGATCTTGTAATGCTTTATGAGCATTCTTGGGTTCTATTTGTGAGAGAAAACAGGTAAACAAGCAATTTTGAAGATTTTGTGACTGTTTCTTTGATGAAGAGATCTTGCAAAGAAACCTTGATAAACTTGATCTTTCTTCTCTTTTGTCATCCTTCTTGTCTGAATAATTGATGATGGATCACCAAGAATTTGATCTTTTGGGTGATTCTTATGAATTCTTGTAGTAGGTGTAGGACTGACAGGAATATTGAGTTCCATGTTGTTAATATCAGCCTCTGCTCCAAAAATTTTACCATCAAGAGCTCATCATCAGTATCATAATAAATATGTTCCAAAGGAGGCATGTTTGGATCATCATGATAGTTTGGATCAGCAAAAGATCTACCCTATTTGTCAACAGAAGGAAACATTGGTGAAGAAGTAGAAACTTTTGGTATGGCAGTAGAATCTTCTGATGCAGCAGTTGAATGATTTAGCCTAGCAGTAGAATCCTCTGGTGTAGCTATAGAATCAGAGATTCTGCTGCTAGTGAAAATACTGTTATCATCATTAAGGATAGATTCTTTATTTTGCACTTCTTCAGTAACTTGTGGTCCTTCATTAACCACCTTATCAGCATCAGAAGGTATCTCATCACCTTCTTTATCTCTTTTGGGCACATCATGAGCAACATCATCCCCTTGTGAATTCTGAATCTTCTGAATGGGAATAATGGTTGGACTAATCTTCAACTTTTCAACCAAAACAAACTCTTATTGAGGTGTGGACACTTTAGCATTTATATTTGCAGAATCAGTAGCTTTTGTACCTGCAAAATTGTTAGTGTCTGTACCTGCAATCACTGGCTCATAATTCATAGTTTTGGTTAGTATATCAATATTAAAAAGTCATTCTGGTCCTTTCCCTGCACCATTAGTTGAATTCTCACTAAACTTAATGTGCAAATTCTCCTCTACATGCTTGGTCCTCTTATTGTAAACTCTAAAGGCTCTACTATTTAAAAAGTAACCAACAAAATATCCTTCATCAGCCTTTTCATCAAACTTCCTAGCTAGTCCTTGGTATTCAAGATAGTAACAGGATACCCAAATGGTTTAAAGAAATCTATCATAGGTTTCCTACCATGAAATAACTTATAAGGGGTCTTGTTTTGAGGCTTAACTACCTTACTCCTATTTTGTACAAAACATGCAGTGTTCACAGCGTCAGCCCAAAAAGGTATAGGTAACTTAAAATCTGACAACATTGTCCTGGCAGCCTCAATCAATGTCCTATTTCTCCTCTCAGCTACACCATTTTGTTGAGGAGTTCTAGCAACACTATACTGTCTTAAAATACCCTTGCCAACACAAAACTGATTTATCACATTATTCTTAAACTCAGTTTCATTGTCACATCTGATTATCTTGACCTTTTGATTTATTAGGTTTTCTACTCTAGTTATGAATTCCTTAAGAATCTCTGGAGTTTCATCCTTAGAAGCTAGAAAGAATACCCAAGTAAATCTACTAAATTCATCTGTGACAACTAGGCAATAATACTTCTTATTCAAACTATTTACAAAACATGCCCAAATAAGTCCATATGAAGCAAATGTAAAGGCTGAGTAATTGTGTTCACTGTTTTGGAATTAAAAAAAAAAAAAAAAAAAAACTCTGTGTTGTTTACCCTTTTGACAGGCAACACATGTTTCACTATTTTCAAAAACTTTTGTAGGTAAACCTCTAACAAGGTTCCCTTTTACCAATTTATTCATTGTTTTGAAATTTAGATGTCTAAGCCTCTTGCCATAATTTGGATTCATCAAGAGTGGCCTTTGCAATTAGACAAGTCAAAGCTCTTTTGGGAACTATGTTCTTTATATGATCACTGTATATATTTTCAGTTCTAGGAACTCTCAATAACACAAACTTATCATTTGGCAACTGAAAATCAGGAGAAAGGATCATACATTCAGTGTTCATAAAGAGAACAAAGTTCCTCTTGTCACACATTTGTGAGACACTAAAGAGGTTAAACTTAAGTCCTTGTACAAGGTACACTTTTTCAAAATCCAAATTTCCTGTTCTTAATGTACCTCTTCCAATAATCTTTCATCCTTTTGGATCATTCCCAAAAGCACATATCCACCATCAAAAGCTTCAAAATCTTCAAGTTGGGACATGTCACCTGTCATATGTCCAGAGCATCCACTATCCACAATAAAAATATCTTTTAGAACCTCTTGTAGATTGCCCTGCACATGAAAAGTAGAGAACTTAGTTTCTCACGGGGACCCAAGCCATTACTGACTTGGATCTGCCTTGTGCATCAACATAGTCAAATTTCTTTAAATCTATTGATGCACTGCTGTTTTTGGAAACATGATTTGAAACATTTGATTTAGGTTTCCAACTCCAGCAAGTTGAGGCCTTAACAGCATAAAATGGTTTCCAACAACTGTATCTGTTATTACTTTTGGCCCAGAAGTAGAAACTTTTGTGCTAGCAGTAGAATGCACTTTTTCACTAGCAGTAGAACTGGCAGTAGAAACAGTTGTGTTACTTTGAAAAGACCTTTTTGATTTAGCAGCAAAAATTGATCTAGTTACACCAGATCTCATTAACACTGCCCTTGGAACCATGTTTCTTTTTGGATGGGGGTGAGTATTTTTTGAAAATTTTTGATGATTCACCCTTGAATATTGGTTCTAAACAGGTTTTTGGTAGTTACCACAGTTATTCATTAAATGCTCAAAACTACCACACTTATAACATGCCTTCTTTCTTAATTGAAACTCATTACCTAATTTATTAGAAACTAGGTTATTGAAATTTCTCTGATTTCCCCTAGGCTTGTTATTAAATCTTCTCATTTGATCTCTAAGTATCTCATTATAATCAACCATTTTCCTAGAGATATTCTTTCCTAACTCAGGTCTCACAAACTTAACCTGATTAATTTTAGACTCAACAGCTGTGGGAATTTCTTCCCTTTTAACAATTGGTGTTGACTCTATCTGTTCCTCATCACTATCTGACTCCCAATCTTCAATGATTGGAGCATCAGAAAACTTCCTATCATTAACCTTAGGTGATTCATTAACATTATTACTTGTCTCACCTATAGGTTTATTGATGTCTAACTCACTAATGAAAGATAACTCTTTTCCTGGTGATGCATAGGCACTCTTAGCTGGGGGAGCAACTTCATTATAGCCGATACCACTGCCTTTTCTCATCATGTGACTCTCAATTGATTTATTCACCAAATCAGAAGCAAATTGTTGTTTCTTAACTCTTACTATGTGTTTTTCTTTTTCTGCAAGAGCTACATCTCTTGCCTGTTCTGCTTTTTCCAAACTTCTCTTAAGAACTTCAATTTCATTATTTTAAACAAAAAGTTCAACATCTTGTTTGTTAATCCTATCCACATACTTTAACTCACACTGTTTAAGATATTCAAGTCTTCTTTCTACATTTTGAATTCCTACTTAATAACCTAAGTTATCAAGTTTTAGGTTTTCAACTTCTTGTCTAAGACTTTCATTCCTAGATTTGAGCTCTTCAACAGTGTCAGCACATGATTTAAAAGAACAAACAGACATATCACAATCGTTGGATACCTCAGAGTCAGATCTAGAAGATGATGAAGCATATGCCATGAGTGCAAAGTTATGCACTTTAGGCTTTTCTTCAGCCAATAAAGTAAAGTTGGGTTCTTCCTCAGCCAAGTCACTCCAGTCATAGTCACCCAATCCATCACAAGATACCAAAGCAGTAGTGGTCTTTAGCTCTTCAGTAGCTTTCTTTGGGTTCTCAACATTCTTCTTTGGAGCCCTGCATTCCTTGGTAAAGTGGCCTTTCCTATTGCAATTGAAGCACTCCATCTTTGATTTATCAAAACCCATATTCTCCTTGGCTTTGTACTTTACTTCTCTTCCTGTCTTCTTTAAAAACCTCCTAGCTCTCAAGGTTAACATTGCCATCTGCCACTTCAAATCAATTTCTTCTAGATCATCAGGATCAATATGATCCATATCTTGATTAAGAACCTGAGGGCTTGTTGTAAGATCAGCCAAGAATGTACATATAGCAACATTACTTATGGTGTTATTGTCATTAGAACCAGCAGCAGAACCACTAGTGCTAGCAGCAGAAACTCCATAAGCCGTAGGATTTGATTCTTGAGATCCTTTGATCTTTGAAGAAAAAAATGCTAGGTTTTGAGTAACAAAGGATGAAGTAGATGTTGCATTCATATCTGATTCATAGACCTTTAAGTTGTTGTAGAGATTTTCCAATTTCATAGTTTCAAAATCAGATTTGTTTCTCCACACAACTGTATGTATGTTCCATTCAGGTGTCAAACTTCTGACAAACTTAAGGTTGATATCTTCTTGAGGAACAACATAACCCACAAGCTTTAGATGGCTTACAAGTTTATGAAACCTGTTGTATGTACCATCCAGGTTTTCTCCACTCAAAGAAGTGAAGTTCTCAAATTGATGCTTCAATAAATTCTTCCTGGACTTCTTTGTGGCATCATTACCTCCAAACCTTGTTTCAACAGCATCCATTAGGTCTTTAGCAGTCTCACAGCTCTCAAAGTCCAATTGGAATTCATTAGGTATTCCCATCATAAGAATACTATGAGTTTTGATTTCCAACTTCCTTAAAGCCTTTTCTTCTTTAGATTTAATGGGTACTTCCTTCCCATCAAGCATCTTTGGAAGCTGATCAGCATTCAGGACTACATTCCACATGTTGTAGTCAAGCATCCTCATGTAATGTCATATTCTCATATTCTAGAGCTCATACTCACCCTGCTTGAGCATGGCCACTTTTGAGGCAGTTACCATGTGTGTTTCATCACCCATATCTTTAGTAGTTGATTAGGAACAGATATGTGTACAAAGCAAGTTCTTCTTGATTACAACTTCTAGATCACAAGCTCTGATACCACTTGTTGATCCCAGTTGAGCAATCGATCTAATAGAAGTTGACTTATATTATGTTGTAACTTAAACAAGAACGCGGAATATTAATGTTTAACTTAAGAATAACGATGTAAACAATCAACACTTCAATATATTGATAATATACGAGCACTCAACAATGCTAGGGTTTACAACCTTGAAGTGAATCAACTTAACAATGATACGTATCTATTATAACCCTAGGAACTTCCTTTTATAGACTTAAGGAGTCCTAGTCGGTTTACAATGCCTTTCTACACAAGATAATATCTTTTCTATATTTATCTAACCGACTCTAATACATATCTACTAAGTAGTAGAATATAATACACCAGCAGCAGAATACTTTAGCAGTAGAATGATTTCATCAGCAGCAGGATCATTTATCTAGCAACAGAATTATACTTAGAATATTTCCAAGGCAGCAGAATCTCCAAACCCAACAAGGTACCTCCTGGATGAATGTCCGTGTGGCCTTTGTATCCCTCAAGATTCTTGAGTTATCCGGGGTCAATTTTGGGAATAATGCAATGGTTTCATTCATCATTCAAATGATTCGTGGGTCTCCAAAGATGCAAATGCTAGAAACCAGAGTAAATGGAATGCATATGTATGAAAGACATCATCTTAAATTCCAATGGTTGTGCATCTCAATACTCTCTCATTTTGCAGGCCTCATATACGCTTAATGTTCTACCTTTGGAGATTGATTCATTTGATTTAGATAGCAACACAATAAGCCCAGGGCAGCTTGAGAGTGTGGTGTTTCATTCTTTCCCTAGAACAGAGAATGAAATAGCCATAATAAAGTTCACACTTGCATGTTCCCCCTTACTAAAGAAAATTTATATCCATGACTGCAATTTGAGTCATGATGAGTATGAAAACATCAAGATGAACTAGGAGTTGGCAAGGAGGCTGTTGAAACTTTATCAAGCTTTCCCTACAGCCGGGGTAGAATTCTTTTACTGTTTCTAGTTTATGTATGGGTTGAATACCCTAAGACAACTATTTTGTATAAAGTATGTTGCTATTTGGTTGTTGGTTGTGAATATGTTTGTGCTGCGAAACATTCTGCATATGTTGGTTGCTAAACAGTGGTAAATGAGAGTATTCAGTGCATCGAAAAAAGGCTTTGTTTGACACATGCATTTGCAAGTTTGACTTTAGAAAGTCAAACTTGAAAATGGTAAAGGTTATTTAGCATTTGCATTTTGACCAACTAAAAGTCAGACTTGCCAATCCATTATTAAAAATCCAATTTAGAATGTGCAATTTTAAGTTTCTAATGTCAATCTTGCAAAAACATTATTCAAAAACTCCCATTTACCATTGTCAAGTTTGACTTTAGAAAGTCTAACTGAAAATGGTTAGTGACCTTTACCATTTCCAGTTTAAGTTTCTTAAGACAAACTGGCCAATGCCACTTGGGAGTCAAATGTGGTAAAAAAAATTTACACAATACGTATGACTTGTGTTTGGATATGATTTGTACGAAAATAATATTACTTTTTTGTTGGCTTCATTTCTTGTTTGTGTGTGTTTGGCAATGTTTTAGGATTTTGAGTAATTAATATATAACTTTGACTCTCAACATGGTGGGTAAGGATTTAATGGGGTGCGATTAATTTTACACAAATTACACCGTTGGTCCCTAAGCTTGTCAACTTAATGTAAAAAATTGTGAACACGTCACTTAAAAATGGGCGGGAATTTTAAGTATGGCAATGACAATGTAGACAACTTTATGGACCAAATCTGAAATAAAAAACGTTATTAAACCCTTGACCGTCTCTTCCCTGAGATGGTATTTACTTTTGCGCGTAAGCCAATAAACCCAACCACAACCTTTTCCTCACACATTTCCCCATGGAAGATTTTCGAATGTTGAATGAACTTATGGAAGTCGCCATCAAGTTTAAATGATCGTATGGGTCTGTGGTTTAGTCAAGAAGCTGTAGAAGAAGGGTTTTTTTTAAACCTTATTAGTGCCGCTATTGATCATCTAAAGAGGCTGATACCAAAGCGTAGGGAGCTGATTGTGGAGAATGAAGTTTTGAGAGAGCGTGGTGTGGCGCTTGACAGTTTTGATGCGTTAAGAAAAACCCAAGGCACATCGACCTACTTGCTCGTTTGATCAAGATTTATGGTGAAGCCGATGATGGTATTCGCATGCGGAAGGTTATGTTAAAAAAAAAAAAAAAAAAAAAAAAAAAAAAAAAAAAAAAAATGGGGTCTTTTAGATATTTCCTGGGTAAGTAAATGAGATCTCTTGAGTTCTTGTTTTAGGATTTTAAGGTTGTTCTTGTAGTCTACTTACCACTATGATGAATATATAAATCTAAGTTTTAGCATAAACAATACAAGATTGTGTACTGTTCGTATCACAAAAAACAAACACCCCTTTATATTAGGAAACCTAAAGACAATGGTTACAATGTCTTTGGGGGCAAAACGCAAAGGCTTTTGAACATTAAATCTTATTGTATTGACAATGGTGTATTTATTATCAAAAAAATTGTATGGTGTTAGTGTTGACACTGGGAGGGAACAAGCGAATAGCACAAACTAAACACCCCTTTTATGTATTGTTTCTATCGGCAAACCTTTTACACCCCATCATATGAGGAAAACCAAACAAAGTGGCTATAATTTTCTATCAGCAAAATCAAACACCCCTTTATTGACAATCTTGTATTGTTTATGCCCCGTAATGACTTCCCTGAGTCAAACCTTTTTAGCAAATGACACAAATTGTAACCTCTATAGGTTTGACTTCCCTAAACTATCACTCTTGGGTTGATTAACTAAAGTGTAGTCATAAAAGTGAGTTGCCTATTATACTCTTACATATCTAAATAAAACTTTGTGTTGATCGAGACCAAACTGGTCAAGGGACGCATTCGGCCTCAAAAACCCATGTTTTGGACGCATGACGACGATTTTCCTGATTTTGAGGCCCCTGCAACACTTTTGGAAAAGTTTAAAGACCAACAATGTGTTTTTGTCAAATTTAAATAACAAAAATCAAACTCACAACCCCATATTCATGTATAGTATGAATAAAGTAAACTACCAAAAATCAAACCTAAAACTCCGTTCATAAACGGGGATAGTGCGTTTGGTTTGTTATAAGGAATCACTATCGGTAATGGTATGATTATAGGGTGGAATGAAAATAAAGATATCATTTTTGATATTGTTGTTTGGTTTGTTAATATGGTATGGGTGATTGATTTCAAAAAGTAAGACCATTTATTATTTTGTGTGGTGATTAATAAATAAAGTAGAGGGGCCGCAAGAATCCTTAAAAAACCCACCTCTCAATGGATCTATCACTATGAAATGATAGTTTGATTGTGATAGTAGTAAAACAAACATCTATAATGCTTATCAAAGTATTACTTGATTCCAATTTTCACATACCAAACACACCCTAAGACTAGTAAGAGTACGTAATTGATTTTTTTTTTCTCCTTTTTTATAACACAATTTGGTTACTACTTTCTAGTGGGAAAAAAAATCAGTGTTTTTTGATAGAATGACAACAAAAAGCTATCTTAAAATCTTATCAAACACATGTAACGTTATCATTTGATATGAGGCATACATTTAGCCACACACCAAGCATACACATATTCTTGGTTTCATCTTCTTCCCTCCACACACACACAAAAACACAAACACATACACAAAAACACACTAACTATATCCACTCCACATAATTTCAAGGTAAAGTTTCCATTTTCCATCTGGGTTTTCAGTTTTATTCATAAATATATATTCTTTATCTTGAATAAGCTAAAATAAGGCTTCGTTAGAGGCTAAAATTGACCCATTTGGTTATTGCACTTAAGGTGTTTGATAAATTGTCTGAGTGGATAAGATAGTAATGTTGTTGGAATTTGTTTGAAGTGTAAATGATGGCGTCGTTTGCTTCCTTAGTTGGTTTAGGAAGTACTTGTACTTGTTCTACTGGTCAATTAGAAGGAACCCGTGTTTCGGTTAGGCGCGTTTATTTGCCGACTAGCTATTGTGGTTTCCATAATTTGTTGGTTGGGAAAAGATGGAGGTATGTTAGTATATGTAAATATTCTGTGGCTACTGATTTTATAGCTGATCAAGGGACCTCGGTTTCGCTTAATGCTAGTAATAAAAGTAATGGTGATGAGAGTTCTGATCTTTTACTTAAACCGACTCCTAGAAGGCCTGTGTTGAAACCACCTGAGGTTAAGGTAGAGCAAGTTTCTAGCTCGGGTTCTTCGGGTAATTCTGTTTGGGACCGGTCAAAGTTAGGTGAACAGGAAGAGAGGAATAAGGTTATTGAGTCGTTAGGTGAGGTGTTGGAAAAAGCCGAGAAGTTGGAAACTAGTAAGAATGTGGATATTGCTAATAAAAAACCGACACCGTCAAGTTCACAGTCGCAGTCTCAGTCTCAGTCGCCCCCTTTGAGAACAAACACGAGTAATGGCACTCGGGTTAACTCAGCTTCTGCTGGGAAGGCTAAGACTCTTAAGAGTGTGTGGCGAAAGGGGAATCCGATTGCTACCGTAGAAAAAGTGGTGAAGGAAGCTACTAAGGTCGAGAGGGTTCCGGAAGAGAACCTGAAAACGGAGGTAAGCGGAAAAATTGATAGTCAACTAGCTGCTCCACCAAGACCTCAGCCTCCTCAGAGAGCTCAACCACAATTACAATCAAAACCATCGGCCGCGCCTCCTGTGAAGAGACCAACGATTTTGAAAGATTTAGGTGCTGCTCCAAGGCCTGCTGTTACTGATGGAAATGATAATTCTAGTACAAAGACAAAAGAACGAAGTGGGCCGATTTTGATTGACAAGTTTGCTGGTAAGAGAGCGGCGGTTGATCCTTTGATGGCTCAAGCGGTTCTAGCTCCTCCTAAACCAGGGAAGACACCTGCTCCTGGGAGATTTAGGGAGGATTACAGAAAGAAAGGTGGTGCAGCAGCACGTAGGCCGAAAGTTAAAGACGATGAAATTAATGATGATGAGACATCAGAACTCAATGTCTCGATCCCGGGTGCAAAAAAGGGAAGAAAGTGGAGTAAGGCTAGTAGGAAGGCGGTTAGAATGCGGTTAGCTAGAGAGGCTGAACCAGTTAAGGTTGAAATTATGGAAGTTGGCGAGGAAGGTATGTTACTTGACGAACTAGCCTTCAATTTGGCTGTTAGTGAAGGTGAAATCCTTGGGCATTTATATTCAAAGGGTATTAAGCCTGATGGGGTACAAAAATTGGATAAGGAGATGGTGAAGATGGTTTGTAGGGAGTATGATGTGGAAGTTATGGATGTGGGTCCGACTGAAATATCAGAAATGGCGAAAAAGAAAGAAATTTTTGATGAAGAAGACCTGGACCATTTACAAGATAGACCCCCTGTTCTCACCATTATGGGTCACGTCGATCATGGAAAAGTAAGCAGCAATATATACTAGTTTCTCCCAATAGTTAGTGGTCTATTATTTTGCTAATCTTACATGGTGTTATTTTTTGTATTTAACAGACAACACTTTTGGATTATATCCGGAAAAGCAAGGTACCAAAGCTTCATTTCGTTCACCCGTAATTGATTTCTATATGATAAAAATAATTTCTTGATGTAGTTATAAGCTGGCTCTTTTGACTAAACAATGAAGAAATCAAACTCTATAACATGATATCAGAACTCAGAAGTTTGACTAGACATGTTTTACAGGTGGCAGCTTCCGAAGCTGGTGGGATTACACAAGGAATCGGGGCGTATAAGGTTCAAGTGCCTATTGATGGTACTATGCGACCATGTGTGTTTCTTGACACGCCTGGACATGAGGTAATGTCATTGAATTCATGTAGGTTCGGGTAACCGTGGCCAAATAAGGTGGTACTTTATGTAACTTATAATACAGGTCGGGTTGGGCCTTATTTCCACTGTGTCAATCCCTGCAGGCTTTTGGTGCAATGAGAGCTCGTGGCGCTCGGGTCACAGATATTGCTATTATTGTAGTGGCTGCTGATGATGGGATTCGCCCTCAAACAACTGAGGCAATAGCCCATGCCAGATCAGCTGGTGTGCCAATAGTTGTGGCCATCAATAAGGTATAATAGGTGCATTTAATTCTCCCCACTTGCAATGTTGGCTACACATTTTGCTAACTTTTATTTCAATTTATTTGATAACTATAGATAGATAAGGAGGGAGCTTCAGACCGAGTTATGCAAGTCATGCAGGAGCTATCTTCAAATGGCTGTCAACCTGAAGATTGGGGTGGTGATGTACCTATGGTTCAGGTACCAAAGAAAAGCCCTTGATTTTTCATTATAAGATTATTCTCTTTCACATGCGTCTTAATAGTCATTGAAATTCTGTTACAGATCAGTGCTCTTACTGGCTTAAATGTTGATGATTTGTTGGAAACTACGATGCTTGTTGCAGAGGTAAACTTATCTACTTCATGTACCATCTTGTAGTTCAGATGATTTGTTCGGGGGAACATAAAACACTTTTATATGCTTATTAACCTGCCCTTGCTTTAAACTAAAATCCTGAAAGAACCTTTTGATTTTGTACACAACCTTGACTTTACTTAATGTCATGGCATTTTGGTAATGCACCATAACTCGTCGAAACGGGTCAGGTTGGCCAACCCACAAACAGCCTCGATTTTTTATTTAGTATATAAATAGTTAATGTGTTGGATTTCAGTACAAAAACTATATTATTACAGTAGTAAATACAGAAATTTAAATAAAGGCGGCGATATGCGTTTTGACTAGGCTTTGCCATTTCCATTTAGCAATGTTTCAAATTTCACGTGCTAGAGGAAGAAATATAACTCAAATCGACCCCTTTACCAATAATATAACTCAAATGGACCCCTTTACCAATAATTGGGTCAAATTGCCACCTCTAATGTATATTTACAGGTTTGAGATTCATTTTTGTGTGTTCTTTTTTTCTTCCACTAATATTGCCCATGTAATTCCTTTTTCTTGATATTAGCTGCAAGAGTTGAAGGCTAACCCTGATAGAAACGCAAAGGGTACTGTCATCGAGGCTGGTCTTGATAAATCGAAAGGACCAGTAGCTACTTTTATAGTGCAGAATGGTACTCTTAAAAAAGGAGATGTGGTAGTTTGTGGTGAATCCTTTGGAAAGGTTGGTGATCAAATACTCAAACAAAACCAAGATTTTAAGAATCTTAAATTTTACATGTTTTCTTGGACTAATTTCACGAACTTCCCTTCTTGGGAATTTGCAGGTTCGAGCTTTATTTGATGATGCTGGAAAAAGGGTAGATGCTGCTGGACCATCAATACCAGTACAGGTAAGTTTTTTTGGTCAAATGACTTCTTGCTTCTCATCGTTTGACCCGTACTAAAAATAATCCGTTTTAGGTGATTGGATTAAACAATGTCCCATTTGCCGGTGATGAATTTGAGGTCGTTGACTCTCTTGATATTGCACGAGCGAGGGCAGAGGAACGTGCAATATCTGTAAGAGAGGAACGCATATTAGCAAAGGCCGGTGATGGCAGAATCACTCTTTCATCCTTTGCATCTGCAGTTACAACGGGCAAGAATTCTGGATTAGATTTACACCAGCTGAACATTATTTTGAAAGTCGACCTTCAGGTATGCACATCATAATGTTATTATATGGGGGAAAATTACCAATCTGACTCTTTTGAGTGGGACTTAAAATATGCCATATTGCCATTTTTACATGATGATCTCGAAATAACCCCATATTTTGCAGAAAAAGGATAAAAAAACTCTGGACATTTCACATAATGTCATAAAAATGTATTTTGTATGTACAAAAGTCCGGAAAAAAATACACAATTTTCAGAAAAGTGCACAAATTAATGAAATACATTGGAATTCTCTTTTTCTTGGTGAAAATTTTAAACTTCGCTATTTTTTTTAGAAAATAAAAAAATGATATTATATCTATTTACAGAATTATTTGTCAGTTAAATTACGTTAAAAGTTTGGGAAAAAAAGTATATTGATGAATTTGAGTGGTTTGCAAAATTTAGGTATTCACAAAAATATATTGCGAAATATAGGGTTATTTCTGGATAAACTTAAAATAAGTAGTACACATTTTGTAATAGGAGTCACTAAAAAAGTTAGATTTGTAATCCTCCCGTCTAAAAGGGATATATAATTATGCTCCAAAAACATATTCAAATTCCGTTAATCATGATTAGGGATCAATTGAAGCTGTGAAACAAGCCTTACAGAAGCTTCCACAAGATAATGTCACTTTGAAATTCATTTTACAAGCAACTGGTGATGTGAGCAATAGTGACGTTGATCTTGCGATTGCTAGTAAAGCCATTATTTTTGGGTTTAACGTCAGAGCATCTGGTTCAGTTAAAAGCTATGCAGATAATAAGGGTGTTGAGATACGGCTTTATAAAGTTATATATGATCTTCTCGATGATGTGCGAACTGCAATGGAGGGACTACTAGACCCTGTTGAGGTATGTAAGATTACCCTTTAGGGTTATCACCTTATAGTTAATCTTCATCTAAAACCCGTTGTATGTTGTAGGATCAAGTGCCAATTGGTACGGTTGAGGTTCGTGCAGTGTTTACCAGTGGAAGTGGACGCATTGCAGGATGTATGGTGACCGAAGGGAAAGTAACAAAAGATTGTGGAGTTAGGGTTCTTAGGAAAGGCAAGACAGTCTATGTTGGTGTTCTTGATTCTTTGAGACGGATCAAGGAGGATGTTAAAGAGGTATGCTACTGATAATATAATTGTCTAGAGTATTCACACACTAGAATAATCACCAGAAACAAAATCCGTCATGGTATTTACATATTCAACATTTACGTACATCCACGGTCGGGTGGCTAAATGGGTGGGTCATACGGATTAAGATGATCTGGAATTCTGGATACACTTTTATTAAGTAATATGTTTAACATAATTAAAAATACTAGGATCGTTTCTTGTATTTGAACAGTTTTGAGATAACTAGTCTTCTGACTCGCTCAACTCATTTTACCCATTCCTATTTCTTCTAGTTAATCTTACACCGTAGTTCATATACCCGGTTAAAGATGTGAGAGTTAACAATGGTAAAATACTAAGCCACTAAACTTTCACTATCATATTGATTTTTAACGTTTTTTTTTTTTTTTTTTTTTTTTAAATTCTTTTTGGCAATGATTTTGTCGTCACTGAAACCTACTTTTGGTCAGTTTTTGCGAGTTAAAAAAGATGTGATACCACGACAAACAAACTTTAGGGATCTAGTCAACAAAATAATGAAGGTTGGTTACGTAATATATGTCGAGGAAAAATAAACGGTGAAAGTTAAACCACCGTTTCCCTAGTAAATAAACGGTTAAGGGCTAAACAACCAACATGGTGAGTTTGGTGGATTTCCCATTATTACCCGAAGATATACCTCAACTCAAGTCAACCTGTCTTTGCACTCAAAAGTCAGATATGAAATCTTGTTTTCTTGTACAGGTGAATGCAGGACTAGAGTGTGGTATCGGAGTTGACGAATTCAATGAATGGGAGGAAGGTGATGTAATCGAAGCCTTCAATTCTGTTCAGAAAAGACGAACACTTGAAGAAGCATCGAGTACAATGGCAGCAGCATTTAAAGAAGCTGGAATCGAGATATAAAATAGCAATAACACATAAATCCCTCGTCATCCAATGATTCTTTGTTATGACAGAAGTCCCATACAAGATTCTCAAAGATCCAACATTTTAGCATCACTCAGTTGAACAACTTCTCCCATCTAGAGGACTTGCAGAAAGGTTCATTTATTTTGTCTATCATACTTGTATGCTACTACATTGTACATAGAAATAGAATTTGAGCTTGTAAAGAAGGACAAAATCGACATTTTGCATGATCAAAAGCTCGAGTCTAAGGCGACGATGATAACCACCTAGTTGTGGTAGCAGGAAACTGCAAGTGGGCAAGAAGTAGAAAAAAAATATACATTGATATAGCCGGAAGTTAGTTCATTGGGTTCTTGGGTCAAATATTTTGCTCTTGTATTGCTCTTTCTTGTCACTTGATGGATGTCGAACCTTATTCTTTGGTAGTGAATACATTCATGGCTTACCAAGTTTAATACTATATATATATGTATATATGTATATATTATAAAAAGTAAACCTGTTTAGCCCAATTTTTATATCAGGGGATAACTTTCTGTTTCACCCAGAAAACCTTTGGACCTTTAACCATTCCAAATTATATGCTGACATGAAATGTTTTGTTAGTACATAACACCTTTGAAAAGGATGAGATATATTGACCCTCCCTATTTTTCCAAACCGGACCCTCCTCATTTTTTTTTTTTTTTTTTTTTTTTTAATATAAAAAAACTATAAAGCTGAAAGTGCGGAACAAAAAATATAAAGTTTAATATGTCAAACGCTTCAAACTGTCAAAAATACGGAACAGAAACTGACAAAAAACTGTGCTGTACTGAAAAAAAGGGACAAAATGAGGGACAAAGGTACAAAAAGTACTACCTCCCTAGTATAGGGAGGGTTCGGTTGTTCCCTTTGAAAATGGTTAAAGCTGAATGTGGTATTGACTATAGCCAAGGATTACCTTAATCTGAAGTCTTTTGAAAGCTTCAAGCTCAAGGGGCTAATGGTTGTAAGTAAAGCTGGTTAACCAGAAAAAAATAAAAATAAAAATAAATAAA
This sequence comes from Artemisia argyi, assembly GCA_030686995.1. NCBI lineage: Eukaryota > Viridiplantae > Streptophyta > Magnoliopsida > Asterales > Asteraceae > Artemisia > Artemisia argyi. The sequence continues at coordinate 24,168,455 of CM060679.1, forward strand.
TAAATGGGCAAAAGTTGGTTTAGCTTTGTAACTTGTAACTTGTAAGCAACCTTTTTAGAACACAATTAATTATTTTTCTTTGCGACTAACCAACATGTTAAAACACTATGTTTCGTAAGAGTATGCATGAGCTAATATAAAACCGGCTCATGTAAAGGTCAATGCATATCTTTTTCATAGAGCGGGCTTGAACACAAACTATTTATAAGGGTGTTTGCTTTTTGCAAGTGTTCATGGTCTAAAATCTGATCCCAAGTCCGAACGTCTAAAGTCTAAACTGAACCATTTACACTGAAGCCTAAAGTCTGAATATTAAGTTCAAAAACTACCCTCGCAGAAACATACGAACCATGAACAACAAAGTTATTTTCTTCACTTGATTGTTCTCATCTTCAACTTCAATTAGTCCAGGGTTAATGATGGTCAGTTAGTTTTTGACAGGTTCTTCCACCTGAAAAACCAGCTCAAAAGTTTTAATTCAAATACAGATCAATTTGAAATGGGAAAAGGTTAACTATGAACAAAGTGTACCAAGGAGCCATCACTCCCCAAGCTTGGTTAATCAAACTGTTATCTGTAGTGGGTAGTTTTATTGTAGTAACATATATAAGGGATTCTGATAGCCGATTTAGTAGATTAATTAAAGCAATCACTTCATTTCTTTGTAACTGCAGTTGTAATAACAGAATTACAAATAGTGTTAGTTAAGAAATGAAAAGACCACTGAGACCAGCTTGAAAAGAATATAAGATACTCACATGCTGGTCCGGGTTACTCTGATCATCGACAGAGAACAGAATCTTCAATGCAGTTCCAAGACCAAGAACTTGAAGTTTTCCCCAAAGACGACACTTCTCACAACCTACACAGTCCATGAGTGCACTGCACCATGTACAATTTTCAGTTAAGAAAATGATCACAAGCTTTTAACTGTAAAACAAAAAATAATAATAAATATGTAAAAATTCAGGATGAAACCTGATGTTTCGAAACTGATTCTGGATCTGTTGCCTAAGTATGGGTCCACCTTGGCCTTGCCACAGCTCAGCCTCATCAAATGGAAGAGCACATGCAGCTTGCAGTTCAGAATTGTGAACCATTTGTCGAATTAAGGATTGGGCTCTAAGATCCTCCACATGGTTACCAGAATCATACTCAGCCTGATCCAGGTAAGCAGCTGCCTGTATCCAGTGACATCGTTTTTAGGAAATTATTCTCAAATTAGTAAATTTGTGTCAAGTTTTCATAAAACGAAAAGATGTTAATAGCACTCACTTTTGTCACAGCTCTAAGAACAAACAGGAAAGTGAAGTACAAGTTTTCCACGCGATCAGGATGTCTCAAGACACGATTATACATCAATTCAGGATTTGGACCCCACTGCAAGTGTAGCCACCAATTTGGTTAAATTACCAGCAACCACTTCCAGCTAATTGCAAAAAAAATTAAACTAACTTTGTACCCGAGAAAAACCCTCAAAACTCTCAATTCTTTCCATTAAAAACTCACAAACTTTTCCTGTAATATCTTTTATAAAAATCCTCAACTATAACAAACGACCATGTTGACTTTATTTTACTTCGTAATAAATGCTTGATGATGGGTTAATTGATTCTAGATATCTTTTCTAAATGCTAAAGATTACCTAAAGTTAAATTTTTTTGGTAGTTTGAGGATTTATTTTGGGGCAAAACCAACCAAAGGGATATTTGACCAGAAATGGTCCCTTTTCCAAATTTCCTATTAAATTCCTCATAGCAATTACCAAGTCCTATTTGAGGTTACACAATGATTAATATAAAGCATTTTCCATCAACGACATTGCATACAACTATACAAGCCCACAGGTAGACAACCGAAAATTCTTTACTCATTAGTAAATGCAAATTTATGGTTAAAATGATTACAGCAGTTGCATTGCTGAATGTACTAAACAAACAGTATATGTAGGAAACATATATCATCATAACACAAACCTTATAGCTACTCTCGTCAAGTAGATAATCTGCACCTATGTGGATAGAAATTGAGGAGTGCAAACCAGATATTAGCTTGTATAGTACTTTCTTTTCTGGGCACGTCTCTCCATATGCATCTGCACAAATATCTACAAGCTAAATATATATCACCACTAAGTAAAAAGACATGCATATACAATTATACAAAAACGCTTACATCTCGGACAATATTCTGAGTATATAGCATCCCATATTCTTCTTGCTGATGGCCCTGTGTATCCCGTATGACGTTCAGGGTTCAATTGCAGGTTCACATACGTCATTTCACCTGCAATTTATCAAAACGTCAGTTAACATTGTCCATATATGCAGCACTCGTGAAACTTAATATTGGCCTATTGTGTATTACCATTATCAGTTTCATCATCATGAGTCCATCGATTATCTATTTCAACCCAGCCATTAAAAGACTTAGCATCTAGAGTACGGTCAACTGTAGCCTCAGGCTTTCCTTCTTGACATACAGGATCATCTTTTGGAAGAATATACGGTGATGGTTTCTTAAAAGATTCTGGGAATTCATGTTCTGGACACTCGCATACACTGCAATCACGCAGGCGGCACATACCATCATCAGGCCAGAAGGGGCAATCACACCATAACTTCACCTGTCAGAGTTACAATCAAATCATTTACTTGAGCTACTTGAAAAATGATTTTAGAGAACGAGTCACTGGTCATGCTAATTTTTTGGAAGTACTGGGTTGAACAAGACGACGAGATCACGTTCATGTAATTTGATGCTTCTGATTACTTCAGAAGGTAATCAGTATATACACAAATAGTTATACTTTTAGGTGAGTATGAAAACCTTAAAATATCGGAAGAAGGGAGTTGTAATAAGCCGTTGCAACAAGGGATGTAAAATTGCTCCATTAACATTGTTAACACTCTCGTAGTCACAACAGCAGTCCTCAATGATGCCTGAATATTTACAAGTATCCTGCTCAACAGATGAAAAGTATGAGTATGCAGTCCACAATATATAACAAAAGGCTTGTAATTCCCAAATCAATTAGGATGTGACACGTACAAATGAATCAGTTATAAATTAAGAAAATGGTATACATCCAACAGTATTATAACATCCTCGTCAACTTACATGCAATTAAGTTTACGATCACATCCTAAGTGTTATTAATAATTCATCCATCGTTGTTGTACCCTATTATTAACTTTCTCATCAATCTCTTGGTCATATTATTTCCTAATATATCGGCTTAAGTACACTATAATATTTTACTTATGTCCCAAGTCTGTCCATGATCACATCTCTATACTGGATGCCCTGATCATTAATAGAGTAGGCTTAATTAATTTGATTCAAATGCAATTCCTAAAACATCATCTTTGCATCAAAGGCTGATCTAGTCTCTAACCTCTACTAGGTGAACAGAAAATATGTGGAGAACAAATTAAGTCATGGATTTCGATCCCTTAATTTTCAGGAATTAGTTGATAACTAAAGTAAAGATAATGGTTTGGTTTCAATCTTTGGTAAAATGCTCTGACAGGCAAGACACTAGCAAGGAGCTAGGCAAGAGTTACAAAACAATATTACAAATAGATTTTGGGTCACAAATCCACGTTGGATTAAAATTTCTATTCCTATGTAGAATCCATGAGTGTGATTATAAGGTTTTAACGTCTTCCCCCTAGTGTGTCCTTCTAGGTAATCACATCATCATCTTCTCTAAGTGCGTTCTTCTACTCAAGAGAGACCATATGCAATTCATTTTGAACACTTCTACTAATGCATGCATTTATATAAGGTTGTAAACGAACACGAACACCAACATATATAACCTAATTAATGGTTCACTGAAGTCTGGCTAAATGCAAATATACGAAGATAATAATAATAATAATAATAATAGTAATACCTCACTACATAGATGAGTTTTATTGATGAGATTATGTCGCAATGGATTGAAATACATAGCAAATAAAACCACAACCACAGATCCAAAAACTCCTCCATATCTCATCCATCTATACTTACTGTTATTCTCTTTGCTAATATTCACATCCACCATTAACAATTATAATTGTTTCACCTACAAAACCACTAATGAATATCAATCTCACAATTAGCCAGCCTATGTATTACGAGTATCTCATTGTGTTTAAGCTAATGCACTTTTGTTCATTTATGTTTGGGCCTTTTTTTTTTCTTTTTTTTTCATGGGTCTTATCTCTGGGCCTGAGAATAATTATTGTATACCAAATTACCAACTTATTATGGCTAACTATATTTTTTTTCCCCTTCCTTATTTCTTCATAAGTAAGCCTTAAACAAGCACTACAACAAATTTGTCATTTTTACACACTTTTTTCTTCACACTTTATAAAGTGTGAACTTTTTCTTAAAGGTATTCACACTTAAGAGTGTGAATAATTGTTTCAAAATCTTCACACTTAAAAAGTGTGAAGAATTTCAATCTCACACTTAAAAGTGTGAAGAATTATTTCAAAATCAAAATCATCACACTAAAAAGTGTGAAGAATTGTTTTAAAACCCTCACACTTAAAAGTGTGAAAATATTTATAAACTTTCACACATAAAAGTGTGACAATATTTGCTACACCCAATTGGTTCACATACATGCTAGTGTGAACTTTTTAATTCTTCACACTTTAAAATGTGGCGCCATGCTCTAATAAGTGTGAGCATGTTACTATTTTGTTGTAATGAAGTCTAGATTTTATCAAGCTACATGAACTCACCATGCGTTGTAAAACCTTATGTATCGTTTTCTTGAAATGACAATGTATGGTGTCCTTAATTGTGTGATAGAATTATAGAATTTAACCACCATGTCCTTCTCGATTCGTATAGTCTCCCAGCCTAGTTTGTCTCTTACACCCCTCGTACCGTCATCATTTCCCCCTAACCCAACATTTTTTACACCATCAATAATTTTGTTGTTTCAATGTCTCAGTTGCCAATATTTCCAAAATTTTAACAATATTTCGCCAGATTTTGTGCAAATCTGACCAGTGCGCTCGGTTGTCGCTTTGTTATGTTAAGGGTTAACACATTGACACATGAAAAACATAATTGCAATAATTTAATGATCTACACTTAGCGACCTCTCTTTTATGATCCAACATTATGTATTTTATATAGCGGTATCATAACTCTAAATCTAAAAGTATATATAAAAAGAAACATTATTCCTTTAGAGCATGGGGTACGGTTGGCTGGTGGCTGACGCCATCACCACCAGCCGAGAAAACATGACGGCGCACCGTACCGGTGCTCGCGCCATCGTTTTTTTTTTTTTTTTTTTTTTTTTTTTTTTTTTCACTTGAAAATTGAGACCCAAATTCAAAATACATCCGTTGGTAATGGCTATATAGCCCTTTTTTTCACCCCTTTCCCAACCAAAATCAATTTAATTCCAAATTTAATCCCCAAAAAACCCTTATAAATACCTCCTTTTATTTCATACTTCACACACACTTCCAATATATTCCATCCAAAATGATCCAAACTCACCATGGATCAACAACATGCTAAACGATCCGACGAACCAAATACCGGGATCGTCTTCGAACCCCGGTAACAATCCGGGATCGTCTTCGAATCCCGGTTACTTTCCCACCTACCAAACCACTTTTATGAATCCCGAAGATTTAGCATTGTTTAGCCAATGGAAATTACAACAACAACAATTTAACCAATTTACACAAACTCAACAAACAAACCAAGCCATCCCGTCACAACTGAATTCGGACCATGCTTCTCACCATGTACTAGACGAAGAAGATGATGAAGAAAAATCGGATTCAAGTGAAGAAATTATTCCGACACCGACCTCAAAAAAATCGAGGGCAAAGACGATGGCGAAGAAGCCAAAGTCAAAGGCGAAGAATAAGAAAAGCAACAAAGACAAAGAAAAGGAGGTCGATGAACATGTGGTCCCGTCCCGAAAACCACGAACTTTTTGGAGCTAAGACGAAGAATATCTTTTGGCGGAGTGTTACATCCAACTATCCGAGGATCCAAAATCGGGTGCGGATCAACAAAGGGATACATTTTGGTACAAAGTGCTCGAGGCATACAACACGGAAGCAAAGAGGCTCAACTATACTATTCGTACCAAAAACATGTTGAGGGGAAAGTTGACTCCAATGAATAAAGATATCAAGAAGTTTAATTCGGTTGTTGATGAAACGGCGGTTATGAGTGGGAAAGGTGATAAAGATGTTATGACCCGTTGTCACATATTGTTTAAAAAAACAACGGGTTATGATTTTAAACACATGAGCGCTTGAGAGTTTTTGAAAGACAAGCACAAGTGGAAAAATCCCGACTCGACTTTGGCAAGACGTAACCGTCTTCGGCCTAAGAATGAGGAGCTCGAGCATTTTGGACCCGACGATTTGCCACGGCCAGACGGCATGTACCGGGTTTCTAAGAGTCAACGTTCGTCAAACTCGACCGGTAGTTCCGATTCAAACCCGGCATTGTTTCAAGAAATGTTGCAACAACAATAAGAGTTAGACCGCAAGGCAAAGATGGATGTTCTCGAGCGAGAGTTACTCGCGAGAGTTACTTTATATGAATCACAAAAGATTGCCGAGGAGATGCGGGTGCTACAAATGGATACAAGCAGGATGGATCCGATCAACGCAAGGATCGTGAGGGCACAACAAGCTCGAATCCGGGCAAAATATCCCGAAGAGGATTAAGCTTTTATTTATGTATTAGGTTTTTAATTTTATGCATTTTTTTAAGTGTATCGTGTGTTTTTTTTTAATATGTAATGTGTGTTTTTAATATTAATGCAGTTTATTTAAGTTTATATTGTGTATATTTTAATTTTTGTAAAAAAAAAGGCCGACGGCACTAGAAATTCTGATGCCAACGAATACCCCTGAAATGTGATACTGTGGGGTTTCTGGTGCCATGGAGCTTTTTTGCTGACGTGGCAGCACTTTTCTCCCACGGCACGAGCTCCACAGCTCAACCGTACCCAATTCTCTTACAAAAGAGAATGTTGTGGTTGGATTTTTTAATTTGATATCCTTCAAAGCAATGGTTTAAAGTAAGGTTTTCAAAATCTTGTTTTTGCAAAATCAAAATAGTAAGATCAGATTAGGATAATAAGATTCTACTATAACGTCATTTTCTTAATAGGTTTTATAATATTATTCAAATCTACAAATGATTATATATCATAAACACAAAATTATATAAATGTTTTATAGAAAAAATGTTGTCCTAAATTAAGAGTATGAAATGTTTAAGAAGATTAACATTTTGTTTTTTAAATTCTATAAAATATACTCCATAACTTTGTAGTTTTTTAGTTTATGGTTCGAGAAAAGTAATATCGGATCGGATTAGATCTTAAGATCCTATGGTCAAGATCTGAATTTTATAAGATCTTAAGCTTGCTAAGATCTTACATAGGATCTGTCTCATTTTTACTTTCTAGTATCGTAAAATCGTAAGAATAAGATCCTAAGATCATGATCGGGATCTTAACAACTATGGTTTAAATTGTTCAAACTCAAAAGTGAAAGGAAAAGACATAAGGGAAATTTGCATATATGACACCGAAGTAATCATTTATTTTTAATTTGACTCAATTTTATAACATATTGCTAAAATTATGACTTAAATATGTGAACTAGCAAAAATGCCCTTACTTTTGAACGTACATTGTCCACAATACCTTTTTTTGCCCTAGAATATTATGAGTTTTGTTCATATATTTGTACTTTATATATATATATATATATATATATATATATATATATATATATAGTTAGGATCAAATAGAAAGAATAATTAAAATATGAATGATAAGAAGTAACCACAACCACACATTTCAGATGCACCTACAAAAGTGGTGCATCTTCTTTCAAAATTTCCATCCTAATTTGAAATGTGTGGCTAGAATTACTTCTTACCCTTCTTATTTTAATTATTCTTCTTACTTGATCCCTTTTATATATATATATATATATATATATATATATATATATATATATACCCCTTTGAATTTGCCGTGTGTATTCAGATACTCAGGAAGATTAGTAGGAATATTATGTAGACCAATAAATTACATTTCAAAAGACCTTAATTTATGAATCACATTTTGATAACAGCCCCATGATCTTGTATGTGTTCACTTGTTATGTTACCGTGTAATACATGATTATTTCAATAGGCGTTACATTTAATTTGGGGATAATCATTTTAAAATATATCTTATTTGTTACCTTTTTCAGTTTTGTGTAGCAAACTAAAACTTTGAATCAAATGAGAAGAAATCTTAAAATAAGAAAGATGAGAAATAACTATAATTACATATTAGAGATGCATCGACTTGAATTAGATGCATCTTTAATCTTTTAGATGCACCTTAATATATTTTCTAGCTAAAAATTAGATGCATATACATATATTAGACTCATTTTAACAAGTTAGGCAAATCATATGTATTTTTCGTCCTCTGCAGGTCAAATTTTTTGCAAGTACTACTTTGTATCGTTTTCACTTCAAAATCACTTTCGAAACTAATTAGGATGCATCTAAATGAATAGAGATGCATATAATTCTTGTCGACGCATCTCAAATATGCGGTTATAGTTATTTCTCATCCTTCTCATTATAAGTTTTCTTCTCACTGGATCCCTACTCAACAAACTAATTCTTTTGTACATTGATGTATCAAACTTACCATTTTCGTCAGGTTTTTTTTTTTTTTTTTTTTTTTTTTTTTTTTTTTTTTTTTTAAGCCTGTTTATGACAAGTCAAACAAGTTACAGTACATCAATCTGTAAAAAAATCAGTTCGTTACATAAAAACTTAAAAAGTTGGTAAGTAAGATACATTTATAAATAATTATCTTTTTTCTTCTTTAGTTTAAGTAAAAGATTGTTTTCCTCACTCTTCTCATTAGGACAAACTAGAACTAAACTAAAACCTTACCATTCGATCCAAAACCCTAAAAGCTCAAGCTTTCATCAATAGCAGACCTGTAAACACTCCATTTACACGAACTCCATCTCCTTCATTCATCACTCCGACATCACAAAACCCTAATCAACCCTACCAAAATCCAAACCCTTAGAGTTGTATACGAACCAAACGAACACGGATGAAGGGTTGTTCGTATTTGTTCGTTTATTTGACTTCTCATAATATTTGACTTCTCAAGGCTTGTAAAAAAACTTTATTTTATTACTCTGTATTATTATTAACCAGAAACCTTGAAGATTCAATTCTTGCGGAATAAGGTGCCCTGGATCCTAATAATTCCACATATCAAGCTAAGAATTGAAATTTGCGAGTTGAAGTGGCTTAATCCTGAAAATTCCACTGCATAATTAGTTACGAAGTAGGGTTAACCAGTTTGTGCATTTTCACAAAAACCTCATATCAAAACAACCACATGCACACATATATGAGGTCCTAGAAACTATTTTCTATGTTTCTTAAAAACAGGATCCTTTTTTTTTTTAAACACATTTACTCCCCAATTCCCCAAAACTTTCACAACAATTTTGATATATGGTAGTGCTTTTCGGTTTTTGGGTGGTAACACACGTAAATCTTAGGTAATCCACTGTTATGTTATTCTTGGTTAATTATTACATTGTCTAGCTTATCCTTGCTTCCGTGTATGTTATATCTACACAATACTAATCAAAATACTTAGGGGCCGTTTGGTTGGGGGTGTCGGATTTGGATTCGGGTATGACACACAATAAATGATGTTTGGTTAATCAAGTAATCCTATCAAACCCGTGGGACCTACCACTTTTTCATTCCACACTAATAAGGTTGGTTTTATACAAAACCCGTGAGACCTACTATAAATCTCTCACAACATTTTTTTTATTAAAATATTATATTTAAATGTCATTTAATTATTATATCAAATAAAATATATTTTCTCTCTTTTAATTTTCTCTCTCATACTTTTTCCCCAAACCTTTCCCAAATCTTTCAAACCTTTCCCAAATCCAAATCCAATTCCAATCCCACTTGCGAACCAAACACACCCTTATGTTTAAAACATTTAGTTAATAAGTCAAACATAGTTAAAACCAAAATTATTGTATCTGAACGTTGTTTTAGTGGTTACTCCAAAAACTGCAAGTAGGTTGTTTTTGTTATACAGAGTAAAATTTAACCCCATGTTTCCCTACTTTTAGGAGTACTTCTACAAATTCTTAAATGTTTGGGCGAACACCGAAGCTGTACAGAGAGCTCTAAATGTTCGTCAAGTAAGTGACTATTGTTTTCATCAAAACACTCTTGAGCTAAAGATTATGATCAGTTAACTCGTATTCCATGAATATTTTTTAGGGAATGATTGAAAAGTGGGAGCCGATCAACATGACCATACATTACATTCAAGGAAAAAAGGATACGACTTGTTACAGTTATGATATCTTTAGTAGCTTTGCTTATCATAAGAAACTCGTTAGAAAAAAGTGTAGAGCATTGGTATTTAGGTAATGTGACAATTTCGCTCTTCATAATCTCTACTGAATTATCTTTTCAAATTAAATCCTTAATATACGAGTTAAGAAAATGTTTCATTAATTGACAGTGGCGATCATGACTTGACTTTTCCCTATGTTGGTGTTGAGAAATGGATAGCTTCACTTGATATGAAAGTCGAAATTCCATGGAAGCCATTCTATGTTGATGCTCAAGTTGGAGGGTGAGACGTGACTCAATATAGTTAAACGGCTAGCTTACTATAGTCATTTTATATTGCTTGAGAAAATATATTGGTTTAAATATAGTCTTATTTTGTATTGCAGATACGAGGAGTCGTATGCACAAGATGATTATTCACTGACATATACTACAGTTAAAGTAAGATCACATTGAGTGCATACAAGAAACTTTATAATGCATTTAGCCTATGCTTAATGGCTATATATACACCATTATTGTCGCATATAGTTAGGATCCAGTGAAAAGTAATTTTTACGTATAATGATAGCGTTTAGCCTAAAGAACTTGTGATAGATTTATAAGTTTGTAACAGGTTTTTATAACTCTTTATAACATTCGGATGTTTGTACAGGGCGCAGGTCATGGTGTACCGTTTAACAAGCCAAGAGAGGCTATAGATATGGCAGAGAGGTGGCTAGCTTGGCAGTCACATTCAAGCAGTTCCTAATTGAGAGGACAACAATTCAATACCATCTAATATATGTATCATGTACGGATGGATAAACGCTCTCTGTGTCTTACCACAATATGAAACTTACGGAGTATCTAAAATTCTTCTACTAAGAAGAAAAGAATAAAGGATTATGCACACTTACTTAATAGTCGATTTGCCACTTTGGGTTTTTTACCGGTCGTGTTTTCTTAATTGAGTTTAAACAAAATGAAGTTGCATTGTTCCACATCAGTTTGATGTAACACCGCAACATGTGAAGTTAAAAACACTATTTCATGAGAGGAGAACTGTCATTCGTATGCTTTTAGGTCACATCAAATTAAGATAAGATATCCATCACTATATATTAAAAATAATTTTGAACTTAGAAAGTTTTTATATTTTATGTGGTTATATATGTACTATGTAACATTGATATCAGAAAAACAAAAATTCATTAAAATATTTAGGGTGCGTTTGTTTGGGGTTTTTAGGATAGGTTTAGGATAAGATACGTAAAATATGTTGTTTGGTACTCACATATGGGTTTTAAAAGTTGGACTCAGTACCAAATATGAGGGGATGTTCTAATCCAGTGCATAATGTTAGGATTTCTAACAATTATAAAAGGGTTTCTGACAAATAGTATATTGGCCCACTACCCTACTCACATTCATATCTACCCCATGCACTTTCTTTTGTACGCTATATATTTTTTAATTAAGTATATAATATATGTATTCTTAAACTACAAAATCTATTTATTTTTAAATTATAAAATATTTTTTAATAATATTTTTTCTCTCCTAAATCAAAATCAAATCCAAATCCAAATCCAAATTTAAATCCAATTCTAAATTTTAACCCAAAACCCATCCACAAACCAAACGGGCCCTTAAAATGGACTTGTGGTGTCAGACCGGGCCAAGCCTTTAGGTTGTTTAAGTGAGACAACTGATCGACAAGAGCATTTCATTTTTCCATTGCCGGTGAATGCCACTTCTTTTGAGAAATGAAAATTAACAAAATTCAAGTTGTGTACTGTTAGGAAAAACTAACAACCGGTTGACTAGAACACGGAATAAACACACCTATCGATGACTCCAGGAAGAACTCGACACCCTCACAATTAGAACTTGTAACAGTCACAAGAATATACACAAGAATAACCCTCAAACGTTTTATTGTATTGAGTAAGAAAAGAAGATGACGGTACAATAACACCTCCCCCCTCACCTCTTTATTATAGAGATGAGGGGGAAGAAAACCAACTCTTAAAGAGTTAAACTTGCTGCTACAAAGGAGAAGCGACTTACGAATACTTTTTACTAAGCATCGTTTATCACCCTATATATATATAGTGGATATAGTCGGCTATGCATTGTATTATGCAAGGGAACCGACATATACTCTATCCTATTTGACTACATCTTGAACCAATGTTTCACTAAAACCCCTATACTATATACTATAGACTAATATGGATACTAAAATATCAACAATTTCCACCTTAGTACCATATTAGCCTACTCCGATACGCAGTAGCTTCAACGAGCACTGGAACCTCGGGTAAGGGTGTGCCTTCACCACGCAGTAGTAGCAATAACCGCTACTAACATTAGCTTAGCTCCTGACTCTATCAAGAGTCCCTTTAGCCAAATAGCCTCCTTTGCAGCCTCCGTAAATGTCATATACGCCGCTTCAGTTGCCAAAGCCTCAATGTGCAGCATCATAGCTTCCGAGCTTTCTGCACATCTGTGTATCATAAACCCGTACCTTGTGATTGATCTACCCATGACAGTGATCGATCTACCCATAGCGTAGTCAAAATCCACAAAAACTTGTACGTCTGTCTGTAATCCACGATCGAACCTATCCAACATACCCACTGATTGGTCCCGAACCGTCAGATTATTATTGACCAAGGTCAACAAGTCAAAGACAGCCTAGAATCAATACTCCGTGGATAGTGTAGTGTTTCCCCGGGTCGTTAAAGTCCCAGCGAGATTGCAATGGTGCTTTGGAAATCGTTTATGAGTGAGTGGGACTGAGGACAGTAGCCCAGATGATATGGAATTGATTTTGCTACTGTTATTTTGGTGTTTGTATACAGATATAATATTCACAAAAATCAGATACCAGATATATGCACAAATTCACAATTAAGGTCACGTAACGGACTGGAAAAGTGGGTTTTTGGTACTTATCAAACTACAGGGGGTGCTTTTGAAACTTTTTAAAACTTAAAATTAAAAATGAAAATGATATTATAAAAATGATTAAAATACTATTTAAATATTATTTAATTAATTAAACTATTTAAAATCTAAATTAAAATCTAATTTAAATTAACTAATAATTATAACTAATACAAATTAAACTAAAAAGTTGCAAAAATATTTTCTAAACCTAAATTAGAACTTGAAGAAAGTATAAAAAATAAAAATAAATGTTTTTGTCTTTTTGTGAGTTTTTTATAAATTGAAAACTATTTAACTTAATTAAACTAATAAAACTACTTTTAATTAATATTAATACTAAATTAACTTAGAAAATTAAGAGAAAATTTATAAAATTACTTAACCATCACTGGAATCCTAAAAAATTATAAAAACTCTAAAAATTATGTTTTAAGATTAAACAACTAATTATTTACCTTTTAATTAACTTAAGTCTATTTTAAACAAATAAAATAAGAAAAATAGAAAATGAACAGTAGAATCTCAAAATATAATTTCTAAAAACTTATTATGCTATATTAGAACTAGGAAAATTATAAAAACTAAGTTTAACTTTATAAAAACTAAATAAGCTATTTAATACTTAATATTAATTAATAATAAAGAAAACTAAGATTAAATCTAATTAACACTAAATGACAAAATAAAAATCTGAAAAAATTATCAAAATTACTTTACTATATAAGGTAATTAATAAAAATATAAAAACACTAGTGACTTAATGAAAATCTAAAAATGAAAATTAAAATTAAATTGAATTAAATAGAAACTATCACTTATTTTAACTTTGGATTTTTTGGATTTTTCTTTTACAGAACTATTTTATAACTTAAAATAACAAACTTTTGTGAAAACACTTTTCAAGATAGCTTATAAATAAGCTATAAGCACCCCCTTGGCTTACACAGTTGACTTATGTTGACTGTGTGGTCAAATGAGGTCAAATGGCTTTGGGTGGGGTCCACAATGGTAAAAGTGATCACAAACAAGTTAAACAAACTCAAATAAGCAGTAAACAACAAGGCTTAACCACAAATAAGCTGAATAAGATGAAATAAGCACTTTGCAATGTTGAAACTTAACTCAGACCTGGGACAAACTTTGTGAGCAATTGCAGGTGGGGTCCACTAGTCTAAGGGTCAAACTATTGGTCAAGATTTGTTCCCTGGTAGGAGGGGGGTTGGGAGAACTCAAGTCCTAGGTGTAGGGACCACTGTGGTGGGCTGCAACCACCACTTAAGGTGGTGGTGTGGTGGAGGTCTGATGTGAGCAGGGCACACCCTTGCCCTGCAAGTCACTTTGAGGGTCTATGGGGCCCAGGGTAATTTTGCTAAAAATGAAATGATGGTAAAATCTCAAAGATGAACTGGTAGGCAACTAAATCTCAAAATTTCACAATCCAAATTAAATCACAAAATTCAGAAATGTTTAAGCAAGTTTTGTAAAAACTGAGAACTAGTTATTTTGACTTTTCACAAGAACTTGGAGATTTGACTTTTATGAACTTTGCATCCAATTTAACTACTTATTATGATGTTCTAAGCTAGAATTAAGTTATCTAAAGTTAAAACAACAACTTTTGAGCACACAATGGTGATTATGGATCCTAAATTCACACAGTTGACTGTGTGAGCTACTTGGAAAGAGTTCTTGACTTTTTCAAAGGCACACACTTGGTTTTATGCTAGATTAGGCTTATTTAAACTTGGACTAGCAACATGCAATAGCAAACAACAACAATGACAGTCATGAACATGGGTCAATCAGTTAATCCAAACACCCCTTAACCTGTCTTTCTTATTGTTTATCAATGCAGAAGTTGATTAGGGCTTAGGATCTGGATTCACAGCTTCTTTTAGGATTTAGGAAACTAATTTAAACACTTAAACTCAGATTCCTACCATGAAAACTCAAGTTTACCACTAAAACTAATCTTGACAGTTGAATATTGAAATTACAAATAACTATTTATTCTAATGAACAAGTTATGATTACTAAGTTACAAACTACTCAAACACTGTTTAAACAACATAAACAAGCAAAAATTAACAGATTTAAGCAAGCAAATGAGAACTAACTAAGAACTTAGAATTTTAGTGAAATTTCAAATGAGCAAAGCTTACAAGACCATCCCTAGCATGAACAAGGGATTTTCCTTTGAAGCCTATCTTTAGATAGGCAAACTTCAACTTCAATCCTGCTCCTCAATGATGCTCAAAACCTGAAACAAACTCAAAATGCAAGCAGTTGACTTCCATTGACTTTTTTATTCTATTTTGATTTTCTTAACTAAGCAGTGTTTTAAGAATCTCTATAAGCTTGAATAAGCTTTAGGGAGCTTATATTAGCCTAACTCAGTCCATGATCCCACACACCATTCACACTTGAGCAATTCAAATGCCTTGAAATTGAGTAATTTGCAAAGATTAGAATTAAACTTGAAATTTGAGATTTTATAAATTCAAAAGGTGCACATTACAATACTAATACTGATACAATACTTGAATTAGAAAAGATTAGACTAATTTGCTTGAAAATTTAAATTCGATACAACATTTAACTAAAATAAACTACTACTTCTTCATCTTGCATTCTTTTCCTTTTATAGCTTCAGATTAGGGTTCCCAGATGCACCCTCATCATTTCCCACCTCTCTCTGATGAAGTTGGTCCAATAATAAGTTGCCACGTATTTTTGGCGGGAAACTTTGTTTGTGAGCTTTTGGACTGATTCAGGCAAGGGGGGGGGGGGGGTGGTGCATTAATTGTGATGTGAGGGTAGGTGAAGGGAGGTGTGGGGATGATATGATGGCCTCTGCAAGTGGTGGTGGTGGGGGGTAATACCAGGGGAGAAGAAGGGTGGTTTGGCGGTATTGGGAGGGTGTTTGACTGGTTTTGACCATGGGATTATTTAGAACGGTTTTATGGGATGGGGTGGGCTAAGGTGGTGGACTGGGTAACTTTTGGGCCCAAAATGGATTAAGGTGTTGGATTGGACTTGGAATAGTATGGAGTAGTATTGTTTTTGGTCCGGATTTGGTTTTTGGATTTACAAGGACCTTTTTTGTAATTATTGCAAAGTTTGAGGGTGAGATTTGGCATGTTTTTAATTTTGTTTTCAAGGGTGTATAATGCCATATCATGAATAGTACAAGGTCCTTGATGATTTTTCAGATTTATTTTCACCAGGGACTGAAATCGTCAAACTTTCAAACTTCAGGGACCTTTTGTGTAAATTTCACCAAACTTTCCACCAAGGACCAATCCTGTCATAAAAGGTTAGTGCAAGGACAAAATTTGTTTTTCTCAAAGTTTTTCATATCCCAGGGACTATTTTTGACAATTTTCAAAGTTCAAGGACTAAACTTGTCATTTTGTGAAACTTTTCACCAAAGGACTATTTGTGTAACTTTTTGATTTATAAGGACCTTTGGTGACTTTTTCAAGTTTTTAGAATGACCAGGGACTAGATTTGACAACTTTTGAAAGTTGGGGGACTGAAACTGCCAATTATGCAAACTTTGTGCGTTTTTCATCTGTTTTTGGTATTTTTGCATTTGAGACATGTAAAACACTTTCCTGGGATATTTTCACTATTTTGATTCATTATTGAGTGTTTTTGGATGTTTTGGCAGTTCAGAAATGGTAAAAATGATGAGTATTTGCACACTCATCAATCCCCCACACTAAAACATTGCTAGTCCCTAGCAATCTTTTGAGAAAAACTTAATGGATTTGAAACTCTTTACCAAAAGCCATCACTTCTGGAGTAGCCAGGTGTAAGAACTGTGGCACACCTGATAACCGTGTGATTTTGAGCAAACCACCAGCTGTCAACGAATTTGATTAGTCTTTACCAAAAGCCGTTTGCTTCTGGACTAGCCAGCATCTTGATGGACTAAGTCAACATCTTGGTGAGCTGAATACCAATTATGGATTTTCCACGGCCTTTACCACAAGCCATAATCTTGTGGGCTAGCCAGCTCATTTGCTTATGAGGATGCGGGGGAGCTGAGGAACCATACAATTTTTGGCAAATTGCCAGCCATCAACGGGTTTGAGATGTCTTTACCAAGAGCCGTTTGCTCTTGGACTAGCCAATCCCTTTGTCATTTAGACTTTGGCGGACTGATTACCACAAAAAAATTTGAAATAAAGTGAAAAATTTTTGAAAAATTTAGGCCTAAAAATGGGGGTACTTAGAAAGTTTTGTGATAAAATTCGTTAGAATTTCCCCCCCCCCCCCCACACTAGAACTGAATATTGTCCTCAATATTCAAAGTCCCGGCTATTATGCCGAATCTCTGAACGGAAAAAGCTAATATTCGATGCTAACTGTGGAAATTTGGATTTTATTTTTCACTTTATTTATCTGTACATACAATCACATTTTTGTTTTTTTTTTTTTTTTTTTTAAGATAGAAACTTATATACAAATGTACTTTTCAAATGGTGGGGGACGGCCACTCCCCCACACTAGGGTGGTAGAAAGTAGAAAGAAGTCAGAAATACGGGTGAAAACCCATATATGTTGCTAATTTTTGTTCACCGAGTCACTAGCTTGACTCGATCCCCGAATTCATTGGTCCATGGGAAAAGTTTGGAGATCCAGGACAACCATAGGTGGTATGTCCTCTCCAAAATAATGTTTCAATCTGTGACCATTCACTTTGAAGTTGGGACTTTCGGGTTGAGATAACTCAACAGTCCCGTATGGGTATACTTTAGCAATAGTGAATGGTCCGGTCCATCGGGTTTTTAATTTCCCCGAGAAGATCTTTAATCTTGAATTGAAAAGAAGGACTCTGTCACCGACGTTGAAAACTCGGTTCTTGATTTTAGAGTCATGAATCTTCTTTGTCTTTTCTTTGTAGATCAAAGAGTTCTCGTAGGCTTGATCACGAAGTTCGTTTAATTCATTGAGTTGAACCTTACGGTGATCACCCGCTTTATGAAGGTCGTAGTTAGCATGTTTCAAGGCCCAGTAGGCTTTGTGCTCGAGCTCGGTCGGTAAATGACACGCCTTCCCGTATACAAGCTTGTATGGAGTACACCCAATGGGTGTTTTGTAAGCTGTACGGAAGGCCCAGAGTGCATCATCTAGTTTATCCGACCAGGAAGCACGGTTTTCTCCTACTGTCCTCTCAAGAATCCGTTTAATACCACGGTTGGAAACCTCCACCTGCCCACTTGTTTGGGGGTGATATGCGGTGGAAAGACGATGAGTAACACCGTACTTAAGCATGACTTTTGCAAACTGATCATTGCAAAAGTGAGTACCGCGATCACTAATGATGGCACGTGGGGTTCCAAAACGAGCAAAGAGGGATTTCAAGAATTTCACAACTACTCGGGCATCATTAGTGGGTAAGGCCTTAGCCTCAACCCATTTTGACAAGTAGTCAACGGCCACGAGTATGTATTTGTTTCCACGAGAAGATGAGAATGGCCCCATAAAATCAATGCCCCAGACGTCAAAGATTTCACAAACTTGAATAGCATTTTGTGGCATTTCGTTCTTTTGTGAAATATTCCCGTGACGCTGACAAGCATCACAGGTTTTGACTAACTCGTGGGCATCCTTATAGATCGTGGGCCAATAGAAACCGGAATCAAACACCTTTTTGGCGGTATAGTTAGGACTATGGTGGCCCCCGGTGGGTCCAGCATGGCAAGCCTTGAGAATATCAGCGGCTTCCTGTCCGTATACACATCGCCTGATGACTTGATCGGCACAGATTTTGAAGAGGAAGGGGTCGTCCCAGAAATAATGTTTGACATCTTTAAAAAATTTGTTTTTCTGTTGGGACGTCATCCCCTTCACGATGAAGTTACCCGCACGGTAATTTGCAAAGTCGGCAAACCATGGGGTAGTAGAGTCACCACGAAAAGTAACCGCACTGAGTGTCTCGAGAGGGAATGATTCATTTATTTCTTGTTTCTCGGACACATCTTGAAGTGGGTTCTCTAATCGTGAGAGATGATCAGCAGCAAGGTTCTCGGCTCCTTTTTTATCACGAATAATGATATCAAATTCCTGAAGGAGGAGAACCCAACGGAGAAGCCTCGGCTTTGCATCTTGCTTTGCAAATAGGTACTTCAAAGCTGAGTGATCCGTATATACCACGCATTTGGTCAGGATCAAGTATGACCGGAATTTCTCAAAGGCATACACCACAGCTAGGAGTTCTTTTTCAGTGGTGGTGTAATGACCTTGAGCCTCGGTCATAGTCTTACTTGCGTAGTGTATAGGCTGAAAGTATTTTGCTTTACGTTGCCCCAAGACCGCACCTATGGCATAATCACTAGCATCGCACATAAGCTCAAAAGGTAGGTCCCAATCGGGGGCAACAAGAATCGGTGCCTCGGTAAGCTTTTTCTTTAATGTTTCAAAAGCTTCGATGCACTCAGGAGAGAAGATGAAAGGAGCATCCTTCTCGAGGAGATGGGTCATAGGCCGGGCAATCTTAGAAAAATCTTGGATAAACCTACGGTAGAAGCCGGCATGACCCAAAAAGCTCCTAACACCCTTTACGGTGGTGGGATGAGGTAATTTAGCAATGACATCGATTTTGGCTTTGTCAACCTCAATCCCGTTCTTTGAGATTTTATGGCCGAGGACTATGCCCTCTTTAACCATAAAGTGACTCTTCTCCCAGTTGAGACTCAAATTCGTTTCTTTGCAACGTTTAAGCATTTGCTCCAAGTGGGAGAGACAGGTCTGAAATGAATCCCCGATGACTGAAAAGCCATCCATGAATACCTCCATAGTTTTCCCGATCATGTCGGAAAAAATAGACATCATGCACCTCTGGAACGTGCCTGGTGCATTACATAAGCCGAAAGGCATACGTCTGTAAGCAAAAGTTCCGTAGGGGCATGTGAAGGTAGTCTTCTCTTGATCCTGGGGATCAATGGGGATTTGGAAGTAACCCGAAAAACCATCGAGGAAGCAGTAGTATTCATTCCCCGCAAGTCTTTCGAGCATTTGGTCCATAAAAGGGAGAGGAAAATGGTCTTTACGGGTGGCTTCATTCAACTTTCGATAGTCAATACAAACTCGCCAACCTGTGACCAAACGAGTTGGAATCAACTCGTTATCCTCGTTGGTGACAACGGTAATGCCACCCTTTTTGGGAACACAATGAATTGGGTTAACCCAAGGACTGTCAGATATAGGGTAAATCAATCCCGCATCAAGAAGTTTTAGAACCTCTTGTTTGATAACTTCGTGGATTTTTGGATTTACCCTTCTCTGTTGTTGCACTGCTGGCTTAAAGTCATCCTCCATTAAGATTTTATGAGTACAAAAGTTCGGGCTTATGCCTTTAATGTCGGAGAGTTTCCAAGCAATTGCTTGCTTGTTTGACTTAAGAACCTTTAGGAGTGCAGCCTTTTCCTCATCTTTCAAGTCCTTAGCAATAATGACGGGTAATTTATTATCACCCTCTAGAAATGCATATTCTAGATGAGGAGGCAAGTCCTTGAGCTCAACCTCGGGAAAGTCTTCAGTTATTTCAACATTTTTGACTTCCGCTTTATGAAGTATTTGTGGAGACGGAGAGGGTGAAGGATCGTCATTTAACAATCTTTCAAGGAGAAGAATGTCCCCCTCCGGGTCAAGATAGTTTTCATCAACCCCATCGGGGATTGAGCTATCCTGAGCAAGAAAAGCCTCGAGCTCTTCCAGAAGGAAGTCACCTCCCTCAAACGGAGTGAGGGAAGGGGAAGAGTCGGAAATGATAGGGTCAGTAGAAAGACTGCCACTGGATGAGAAACCAAGGACCTCTTGAGAATACTCCTCAGACACAACATCGATGATGTCAATTCGGTTAACCGTTTCTGCGTCATAGTTGGAGGAGTATCTTGAAGTCTGATCAAGATTGAATGTGATGGCTTCGCCACCAACACGTAGAGTGATTTCTTCTTCGAATACATCGATTAAAGCACGACCCGTTCTTAAGAATCCCCTCCCGAGAATGAGAGGGACTCGTGGGTCAGCACCGAAATCAACAATCACGAAATCTGCCGGAAAATGGAACTTTCCTACTTTCACGAAGATATCTTCGGCAATGCCGAGAGGACGGGATATAGTACGGTCTGCAAGCTCGAGTGTCATGCAGGTCGGAGTGAGAGCAGGAAGTGAGAGTCTTTTCCAGACTGTGTAAGGCATCAGGTTAATGCTTGCGCCAAGATCGGCCAAGGCAAAGCATTCAACCATCCCCGGGAAAATACAAGGAATGAGAAATTTCCCGGGATCCCCAAGCTTCTCGGGAAGCTTTTTCAAGAGCACTGCTGAGCAATGCCCATTAAGAGGAGTTTTTGCCATCTCACAAAGTTTTTCTTTGTTGCTTATCAGATTTTTGATTGTTGAAGCAAATTTAGGCATTAGAAGAAGAGCGTCCGCGAAGCTAATATCAAAGTGTAATTCTTGGAAAATTTGATAAAATTTTTCCATCTGATGGTTAGCTTTTTCGCGGTTCTTTTGTTCACTCAATCGTGAAGGATATGGAATTGATGGCTTAGGATCATTCTTTGGGATTTCATTAGAACTCACAGGGGGATCAAATACAACTTTCGGCTTACGAGCCGGGACCGGGACAACTTGAGGGTGGACGTTGTTGGTACCTCCGTTATTAGTAGGAAGTACCCTGTCCGTAGTAACCTCAGGTTCACGTTCCGCTACCTTAGGAGGAGAAGAAGAGGTAGAAGGAATCGAGGGTCCATTGTATGATACCCCACTTCGGGTGGTGATCGCTTTGACATCGCCCCTCGGGTTAGCGATTGTGTTGCTCGGTAATGTACCCGGGCCCGAGGGTCGATCATTTAAAGACTTCTGAAGCTCAGAGATCTTGCCGATCAATAACCGATTCGTTTCCTTTTGTGCTTTCATGAATTGTTTTAGCACTTCTTCGGAGGAAGACGAGGGTTGAACAACGTTTTGATTTTGAACAGGAGGATTTTGGACACGGTTGTTTTGAAAATTTCCTTGATTTTGATTGTTGTTACCCTGAAAAGTGTTTCTCTGATTGAAATTACCCTGATTGTAATTCCCTTGATTCTGGTTTCTTTGAAAATTTCCTTGAAAACCTTGGTTTTGATTGCCATTTTGAAAATTGTTTTGATTAAACTGGCCTTGATTTTGATTCGGGTTTTGGAAATTTGAGTTTTGACCTTGGTTAAAATTCTGATTCGAGTTACGGTTTTGATTTTGATTAAAACCTGGAGGTCCGAGAAAATTGTTGGAACGATAGCTTAAGAGATTACGGTCCCCTTGCGGTTGGTAAGAATTACCTCCCGTATTGTAGGAACCGTGAGCAGCATATACGTTCTCTGGAGGAAAGTCAGCAGTAGCTGGACACTCGGAATACAAATGAGGGCCCCCAAAAGTTTCACAACTTCGGGCCACGGCTTTCACTTGTTGATTTTGAGCCTGATTTTGCATCGATTGGCTTATTCTCAACACAGCCGTAGAAATATCATCCATCTTTTTGGTAAGAGCTATTATTTCAGGAGATGATGATGAGGGAGTAACTGAATGACATGACGCATCCCTCTCCACAGAGGAATCCCAAAAGTTATGATGGGCAGTCATGTTCTCGATTAGGTCATAGCACTCCTCGGGACGCCTTTTCATAAAGGTCCCACCAGCAGCAGCATTGAGAATGTCTCGGTGCCTCAATGTCAGACCATTATAGAAGGTATCTATGATGGTAACTTGCAACATATTGTGGTTAGGGCACCGATCAATGGCTAGCTTATAACGCTCCCAAGCCTCAAAAAGAGACTCATCGGGACGTTGTCGGAAGTTGCTGATATCATTTCGTAACTTGGTAACCATGGATGGTGGAAAATATTTTGCTAAAAACTTGGTTACCATTTCATCAAATGTTCGAATAGAATTCTTTGGAAGTCGGTCAAACCATGCAGTGGCATGATGAGTGAGAGAATAGGGGAAGAGGTACAGCCGAAGGGCATCATCCGTGACACCATGCTGTTTCATGCTTTGGGTGACCGTGAGATATTTGTCAAGATGCTTATTGGCATTGTCACCCGGTAATCCGTGAAATTGACACGAATTCTGGACTTGTTGGATCATGTGGTGCTTGAGGCCAAAGTCCGCAGCCTCAATAGTGTGTGGTGCAATAGGCCCACCCCGCCCTTGCATGGTAGGCTGGCACAGTTCCTCCATCGTTCGGAGATCGGGAACTGGCTCATCCCTGGGAGGGTCAGGGGGTGGTAAAGGTGGTGGTGGCCCAGCGGCCATTTCGGTCTTTGGTTCTTGTGTGTCAGAATGTAGCTCATGTACGTTTTTCTGATGTTTACGTTTTGTTTGTGACCGAGTGCGCATGCACTAAAAACAATTTTTCAAAACAAGATCGAGGCAAAACCACAGTGAACTTAAACCAGCAATCACAAGTGAATGGCTTCTTTGAAAAAGGTACACCACTCACAGGGATATAAAGGCAAGTTTTAATCTTAAGTTTGAGAACTTATTATGGGTTTATTAATTAATTTTTGAAAAACTGCTTTAGGCTTATGGGTGTGTGTGCAGAAAACTTGGGAAATATTTTTTGGAACTGATTCGTTAACCGAAATCGTCCCTTTAAGATTACTCGCAGGCTGGCGGGAGGAAAGAATGGATTCCTCTTCAGTTCGCAATTTAATGTCAGAACTTACCTTAAACCAACTGTTTCAGGTTGTAATCTTAAAGAACACGAAGTAATTTAACTTCACAGTTTGTTTTTTATTGTTTTTAATTTTTTTTGGTGTTTCTCAACACTTCAGGAGAAGTGTTAATGAACGTTTTTCTGATATGATTGAGTTTTTACAAAAACTTTTTACAAATTTGTGTGAAATTTGTACAGGGAGGGTTTTGAAAACCACTAAACTTAAAACGATTTTATAAAACACGCAACAACCTCCTCGGCAGCGGCGCCAAATTTTGATTGGTCCCGAACCGTCAGATTATTATTGACCAAGGTCAACAAGTCAAAGACAGCCTAGAATCAATACTCCGTGGATAGTGTAGTGTTTCCCCGGGTCGTTAAAGTCCCAGCGAGATTGCAATGGTGCTTTGGAAATCGTTTATGAGTGAGTGGGACTGAGGACAGTAGCCCAGATGATATGGAATTGATTTTGCTACTGTTATTTTGGTGTTTGTACACAGATATAATATTCACAAAAATCAGACACCAGATATATGCACAAATTCACAATTAAGGTCACGTAACGGACTGGAAAAGTGGGTTTTTGGTACTTATCAAACTACAGGGGGTGCTTTTGACACTTTTTAAAACTTAAAATTAAAAATGAAAATGAAATTATAAAAATGATTAAAATACTATTTAAATATTATTTAATTAATTAAACTATTTAAAATCTAAATTAAAATCTAATTTAAATTAACTAATAATTATAACTAATACAAATTAAACTAAAAAGTTGCAAAAATATTTTATAAACCTAAATTAGAACTTGAAGAAAGTATAAAAAATAAAAATAAATGTTTTTGTCTTTTTGTGAGTTTTTTATAAATTGAAAACTATTTAACTTAATTAAACTAATAAAACTACTTTTAACTAATATTAATACTAAATTAACTTAGAAAATTAAGAGAAAATTTATAAAATTACTTAACCATCACTGGAATCCTACAAAATTATAAAAACTCTAAAAATTATGTTTTAAGATTAAACAACTAATTATTTACCTTTTAATTAACTTAAGTCTATTTTAAACAAATAAAATAAGAAAAATAGAAAATGAACAGTAGAATCTCAAAATATAATTTCTAAAAACTTATTATGCTATATTAGAACTAGGAAAATTATAAAAACTAAGTTTAACTTTATAAAAACTAAATAAGCTATTTAATACTTAATATTAATTAATAATAAAGAAAACTAAGATTAAATCTAATTAACACTAAATGACAAAATAAAAATCTGAAAAAATTATCAAAATTACTTTACTATATAAGGTAATTAATAAAAATATAAAAACACTAGTGACTTAATTAAAATCTAAAAATGAAAATTAAAATTCAATTGAATTAAATAGAAACTATCACTTATTTTAACTTTGGATTTTTTGGATTTTTCTTTTACAGAACTATTTTATAACTTAAAATAACAAACTTTTGTGAAAACACTTTTCAAGATAGCTTATAAATAAGCTATAAGCACCCCCTTGGCTTACACAGTTGACTTATGTTGACTGTGTGGTCAAATGGCTTTGGGTGGGGTCCACAATGGTAAAAGTGATCACAAACAAGTTAAACAAACTCAAATAAGCAGTAAACAACAAGGCTTAACCACAATTAAGCTGAATAAGATGAAATAAGCACTTTGCAATGTTGAAACTTAACTCAGACATGGGACAAACTTTGTGAGCAATTGCAGGTAGGGTCCACTAGCCTAAGGGTCAAACTATTGGTCAAGATTTGTTCCCTGGTAGGAGGGGGGTTGGGAGAACCCAAGTCCTAGGTGTAGGGACCACTGTGGTAGGCTGCAGCCACAACTTAAGGTGGTGGTGTGGTGGAGGTCTGATGTGAGCAGGGCACACCCTTGCCCTGCAAGTCACTTTGAGGGTCTGTGGGGCCCAGGGTAATTTTGCTAAAAATGAAATGATGGTAAAATCTCAAAGATGAACTGGTAGGCAACTAAATCTCAAAATTTCACAATCCAAATTAAATCACAAAATTCAGAAATGTTTAAGCAAGTTTTGTAAAAACTGAGAACTAGTTATTTTGACTTTTCACAAGAACTTGGAGATTTGACTTTTATGAACTTTGCATCCAATTTAACTACTTATTATGATGTTCTAATCTAGAATGAAGTTATCTAAAGTTAAAACAACAACTTTTGAGCACACAATGGTGATTATGGATCCTAAATTCGCACAGTTGACTGTGTGAGCTACTTGGAATGAGTTCTTGACTTTTTCAAAGGCACACACTTGGTTTTATGCTAGATTAGGCTTATTTAAACTTGGACTAGCAACATGCAATAGCAAACAACAACAATGACAGTCATGAACATGGGTCAATCAGTTAATCCAAACACCCCTTAACCTGTCTTTCTTATTATTTATCAATGCAGAAGTTGATTAGGGCTTAGGATCTGGATTCACAGCTTCTTTTAGGATTTAGGAAACTAATTTAAACACTTAAACTCAGATTCCTACCATGAAAACTCAAGTTTACCACTAAAACTAATCTTGACAGTTGAATATTGAAATTACAAATAACTATTTATTCTAATGAACAAGTTATGATTACTAAGTTACAAACTACTCAAACACTGTTTAAACAACATAAACAAGCAAAAATTAACAGATTTAAGCAAGCAAATGAGAACTAACTAAGAACTTAGAATTTTAGTAAAATTTCAAATGAGCAAAGCTTACAAGACCATCCCTAGCATGAACAAGGGATTTTCCTTTGAAGCCTATCTTTAGATAGGCAAACTTCAACTTCAATCCTGCTCCTCAATGATGCTCAAAACCTGAAACAAACTCAAAATGCAAGCAGTTGACTTCCATTAACTTTTTTATTCTATTTTGATTTTCTTAACTAAGCAGTGTTTTACTAATCTCTATAAGCTTGAATAAGCTTTAGGGAGCTTATATTAGCCTAACTCAGTCCATGATCCCACACACCATTCACACTTGAGCAATTCGAATGCCTTGAAATTGAGTAATTTGCAAAGATTAGAATTAAACTTGAAATTTGAGATTTTATAAATTCAAAAGGTGCACATTACAATACTAATATTGATACAATACTTGAATTAGAAAAGATTAGACTAATTTGCTTGAAAATTTAAATTCGATACAACATTTAACTAAAATAAACTACTACTTCTTCATCTTGCATTCTTTTCCTTTTATAGCTTCAGATTAGGGTTCCCAGATGCACCCTCATCATTTCCCACCTCTCTCTGATGAAGTTGGTCCAATAATAAGGCGCCACGTATTTTTGGCGGGAAACTTTGTTTGTGAGCTTTTGGACTAATTCAGGCAAGGGGGGGGGGGGTGGTGCATTAATTGTGATGTGAGGGTAGGTGAAGGGAGGTGTGGGGATGATATGATGGCCTCTGCAAGTGGTGGTGGTGGGGGGTAATACTAGGGGAGAAGAAGGGTGGTTTGGCGGTATTGGGAGGGTGTTTGACTGGTTTTGACCATGGGATTATTTAGAACGGTTTTATGGGATGGGGTGGGCTAAGGTGGTGGACTGGGTAACTTTTGGGCCCAAAATGGATTAAGGTGTTGGATTGGACTTGGAATAGTATGGAGTAGTATTGTTTTTGGTCCGGATTTGGTTTTTGGATTTACAAGGACCTTTTTTGTAATTATTGCAAAGTTTGAGGGTGAGATTTGACATGTTTTTAATTTTGTTTTCAAGGGTGTATAATGCCATATCATGAATAGTACAAGGTCCTTGATGATTTTTCAGATTTATTTTCATTAGGGACTGAAATCGTCAAACTTTCAAACTTCAGGGACCTTTTGTGTAAATTTCACCAAACTTTCCACCAAGGACCAATCCTATCATAAAAGGTTAGTGCAAGGACAAAATTTGTTTTTCTCAAAGTTTTTCATATCCCAGGGACTATTTTTGACAATTTTCAAAGTTCAGGGACTAAACTTGTCATTTTGTGAAACTTTTCACCAAAGGACTATTTGTGTAACTTTTTGATTTATAAGGACCTTTGGTGACTTTTTCAAGTTTTTAGAATGACCAGGGACTAGATTTGACAACTTTTGCAAGTTGGGGGACTGAAACTGCCAATTATGCAAACTTTGTGCGTTTTTCATCTGTTTTTGGTATTTTTGCATTTGAGACATGTAAAACACTTTCCTGGGATATTTTCACTATTTTGATTCATTATTGAGTGTTTTTGGATGTTTTGGCAGTTCAGAAATGGTAAAAATGATGAGTATTTACACACTCATCACCCACATCTACAGATGCTATGTCAAGTCTCGTGCAGACCATCTGATACTCCCGGCTTCCAACCGCATATGTATTTGACAACTTACCATTCTTTTCCACATCACAGTCCCCTGATAGACTACCCTCCAACGACAGTATGGAGTGTCCCTCCAACAAAGTCTGTACCAACTTTCCGTTGGAAACCCTGGACTGTAACACCCTCAGAGTATTACCACTCTGATCCTTGATGATCTCCATACCAAGTATATTTCCTTTTGTTTTATCCAGCAAACCCTTGGTAACCCAGATCTCAGCCTTGCATCTGCAAGAAAAAACCATACCATCTATATAGAGAAATAGATGTATGAACATACCTGGTGTATACTCACAGTAATAGTTGTCGCTGTCGTCACTGCTTTTCCTGCAACCGTTGCTGAGCACATACACATCTGACCGAGTATCCATATCTTCTTTCAATCCAGCCTTTCACTTGAAAATTACCTCACAAGCAACTGTATCATTGAAAGTCAATGACTCATGTGTGTATATCTTTTCCACTACAGCAACTGCAAAAGCAGCCTCATTACTGGCTTCTCTATACCTAAATAGTTCCTGTGCCGAGTGTTGCTCCCTATCACGTGCTGAATGATAGTCTATCAAATCCTGAGTTTGTACTTCCTGTGAACCAGCTACCTGACCAAGATTCCCCTGAGGTTCCACCTCAAATGTATGATCCCCAAGCGGTTCCACCTCAAACTCAACTCCTTGCAACACCTGCACTGAACCCGTACCTACACCAGAATAATGAAAGTTTTCTTGTATTCCTCACTTTCATTGAAACCCATATTCCTGTAAAGCACTTCCTTTGGAGTAACGTCATCAAACCTCCAAAGATGATAACTTACCATACCTTCAAGGTATCCCAGGAATATGCACTTGACCTTAACCGGTTCAAGCATCCCTTGCTTATTACTAGCAAGCCAACTGAAAAACCCTAACATATCTATATGTGTCTTGAATCCAATCGCTGATAATGGTGACCTATTCACTAGATATGTAGACCCGGTTGTATCCTCTGCCCAAAAAACCTTGGACAGACCAGATTGAATCAGAAAACAACATACCTTAGCCAAGAGTGTCACATTCGTCTTCTTAACCAACCCATTCTGCTACTGTATCCTTGCAACACCCAAATGTTTGGCGACCCCACTCTTCATACATTGTTGTGTAGACCTCTGATTACAAGAATCAAGAACATTACCTGTCTTGATCTTCTTCCCAGTCTGAGATTCTCCTAACTGCTTCATACCCTTCAATGTCTTCCTAGTTACTACCTGACCGTCCAGGGTATATACGCAATTAGCCTTCCTTGTTCCCGGTAAAAACCACCAGTGAACCCTTTATAACCTTGATCTTGCCCCACTGCATCTTCACGGTAAAACCCTCTTTTTCAAGAGTACCCAACAATATCAAGCTTCGCCTTAACTCCGGAACATACCTAACATTGTCCAAAACGAAACTTGACCCATCCCTCATTTGTACTTGAACCTTACCCGTCCCCCGTATACGGCTTTCCCTGCCATCACCCAGCAGTACATTACCACCGTTATACTCCTCATAATCAAACAAGTAATCTCTCTTGTATGTCATATGGTATGAGCCCCCAGAATCCATGATCCAGTCTAACAGTTGTTCAACACTCATATAGCCATTATAACATCAGCATTGTCATACCTATCAGCTCCAGAACCGGATACCTGATTTTCATTCCTAACAAAACCTTGAGATTTCTTGAGATTAAACCTGGGACAATCCCTCTTCAAATGCTCCTCAGACTGACATATATAACACTTGAGTCTGCTGCTTCTTCCCTGTGACTTTGACCACGTGCTACCTTTACCCTGCTGCATATCAGTTTGATCAGACTTCCCACTCACAAACAACCCTTCACCACCATCAACCTTTGCTTCTGTCATCTTCTGAAGTTCCCTAGAATGAAGTGTCGCGACCACATCTTCTAGCTTCAGAGTATTCCGACCATATAGCAAAGTATCCATGAAATTACCGTAAGACGATGGTAAAGAAGTGAGTAATAATAATGCCTGATCCTCATCCGATATAGCAGTATCTATAGCCGCTAAGTCACCTACCAGCTTATGAAACCCATCAATATGTGCAGACTGACACTTACCCGGATGCATGTGAAAAGTATATAACTTCTTCTTCAAGTACAAACGATTAGCTAAAGACTTTGTCTTGTATAAAGTCTCTAACTTTTTCTAAATCCCCGTTGCAGTCGTCTCCATGGTGATCTCCCGTAGGACCCGATCACCTAAACACAAGATCAATGTGTTCCAGCACAACTTAGTAAACTTGGTACCCGTCATCATTCTTTATCCCTTTGTTTATTCTGATAACCTTGTGATATAAACCTCACAACACCGAATTAAACAAAGTCCTCGTGTGTAAAAAGCCCTTGCTTTATCGATACAACCCCTAAGGATAATACCCACTTAGAATCAATTAACCAAGAAAATAAAATAAACCTTTTTTAGTCTATTTTTTTTTTCTTTCACGTGCATATAGCAAGCAATTTACATGCATGTATCTCAAAGAAATTTCACATGCATGAAACAAGAATATTGCCTTGTTTTGTCCTGTTCGTATTTTGAAAACCAACCTGCCAAAAAAGAATATCTTTCCTCTTGCTTGAAACTCGACAAAGCCGAATCACATTAACCTGTCGATTTTCTATAAGCCGAGAACCAACGACCCTTAAGTTTTCTTTAACCCGTGTCGATAACCTCGACAACCCGAAAAAACCCGAAAACTTCAGTCCCTTGACGTCCAAGAAAACCAAACACCAAGACTTTGTCGACCACAAATCTGATCGACAAGAACCCTTCAAAATAGATTTTCGATCACCTTCCAATAAAACGACTTAACCGCGAACAAAACCTTCGCATAATCGAGTAACCTTGGAGATTTATAAACAATCGAAACACTACAACCTTGCTTTGAAGTATACCTTGTTTCTTAAAAAACAAAAAACAAGAACATGGTGCGTTAATTCTTCTTCGCCAATAACGTGACGAAAACCCGAAACAACACCGGAACTTTTGTTGATCTTCTTTAACCAAAAAACCAACCAAACCTTGAACTTTCTTATCGAATATCGACAAACCCAAGAACTAACTTGTGAAACGCGTTTGCAAGAAAAACCCGACACCTTCGAAATCGAAACCCGATATTCAAGAAACCTTGTGTCCCTGTTTTCCTTCAAAAACAACACCTTGCAAACTGTCGACAACTTCCAGACCAAGCAAACACCGATGGCGACCTAGCAACCAATCCCTTCGAACCTAATCTCTTGATACCACTTGTTAGGAATAACTAACAACCGGTTGACTAGAACACAGAATAAACACACCTATCGATGACTCCAGGAAGAACTCGACACCCTCACAAATAGAACTTGTAACAGTCACAAGAATATACACAAGAATAACCCTCAAACGTTTTATTGTATTGAGTAAGAAAAGAAGATGACGGTACAATAACACCTCCCCCCTCACCTCTTTATTATAGAGATGAGGGGGAAGAAAACCAACTCTTAAAGTGTTAAACTTGCTGCTACAAAGGAAAAGCGACTTACGAATACTTTTTACTAAACATCGTTTATGACCCTATATATATAGTGGATATAGTCGGCTATGCATTGTATTATGCAAGGGAACCGACATATACTCTATCCTAAAATATCAACATGTACATATGAGGAATTTCTACATATTTCAAGTGTATCGTTCTCTATCTTAGGCATCTATACCAGAAACTTATACTGGATTTTAACTTAGGGTTACCCGTGGTATCAATCTTTTTGTGGCATGAAAACTTATACTAGTCATCTTAGATGATTTCCTATTATCACCATTATAATTTCAACAAGTTAGTGCACTTATAAATTATAATAACAATCAGCAAATCAAATCAGATAATTTGGAAAATTTAATCTCACAATCTATTAGAGTTAATTAATTAAATATCAACGATGTCAGTATTTATGTTTAACTAATATACGTATACTGATGAGTGCTCAAACACTCATCATTTTTGGTCAATCTGAATTGCAAAAACATACAAAAACAATCAAAAAGTCATCAAAATACTGAAAATATCCCATGGATTGTGTTTTATATGTTTTAAATGCAAAATAAGCAAAAACAAATGAAAAATGATCAAAGTTTGCAAAATTGGCAGTTTCAGTCCCCCAAGTTTCAAAATTTATCAAAAATAGTCCATATGCATATATTTTTGAAAAATAAGTCAACCCAAGCTTTTGAAAGTCAAATATTACAAAAATTGATCTTTGGGTCTAAAGTTTCAAAAATTACAGTTTTGATCCCTGTACTTTCAATTTTGGCATAAAAGGTCCCTGGGATTGCAAATTTTGGAAAATCAAATTTTATGGTCCTTGGAATATGGAAACTTGGCAGATTTGGTCCTTATTGTTACTTTGGAAGTTGGCATGGCAGGTCCCTCATTTTCAGAAAATTACAAAACTAGTCCTTGTGATTTTACATTTACTAAACCAAACGGGCACCCTTTTGTTATATAAGCCCACCAATCCAAAGTCCAAACAATAAACACCAACACATACCCCAGCCCACTCCTTTCTACCCTGGGCCCAACTCCTTCCAAGCCCACCCCCACACGTTTAATATTACCAGGCTCAACACCCAGTCAAACCCACCTTCACCCTCACCTCTTCCCACCAAAACCACCCTCTAATACCACCTGGTTTCACCACAACTTGCACCTCTAACAACCCTCACCCTTATCCTTCCAAATTCCACACCCCAAGAAGCAATCATATCACCCCCCACTATTGCAAAGATATCAGACCCCCAATTGGTTTAACCAATTTTCCCGCCAAATCCAACAAACGGCTAGGATGATTCCTAGTGATCCAATGGTGGTGGGAAAGCTCCTATGGGACCCACAAGACACAATTGGAGAGCATAAAAGAAGAAAAAAGCAGTAGAGATGGGTAGTTAGTTAATTAGTTAATATAGGTAGTTAGTTTAATGGCGGCTTAATGTAATTTATAAATTCAATTGTTAATTTTACCAGGGTGAATTAACCCTTTTACCCAAAAATAAATTCAGTTGTTATCTTTACTTTTTAAATGTAATTTTTAGTTATATTAATGTAATCCAAACCTGTTTTAATCTTTGATTTCAAGGTTCCTGTTGTGAATTCCATTTTAGCATTTTAAGTGAAACTGACAATTTCACTTGGTATTGTTAAAGTTTGTTGTTCCATGTTCCTTTGAGCTCACTTTAGTTACTTTTAATCTTTTATAAGCTTTGAAAGAAGTGGAAACCATTTTTAGTTCATAATTCAAAAATTCAAGAAAAATACTCAAAAATCAAATTAAATAGTCATAAAATAAAAAAATCAGTGTGAATGGAAAATGAAGCAAGGAAGCATGGTGGATTTTGGATGTTCATGGTTTAGTAGCCTTGTGGGAGGTTTAGGTTATGTTCTTGTACCTTGGTTCTTGTTTCTCAGATTGGTCACCACTTGTAAGCCTTTTTCTTATTTTTGCATTTCATTATAGTACCCCTTGTTAACTGCTTATATGTGGTTACTTATGCTTATTGAGGATATTTAAATAAAATTATTGCTTAATAACTAGTGCTTGTTCACATGAATCCAGTGTTGCCCATTTTGTCATTTCTAATGCCATGAAATAGCATTTAAGTAATTCTCAGTGTTGTGTTGTTATTATTGGTGTTTTATTATTCTTATAAGCTTAATATATCATTATAAGTCATTATCAATCAGATTCATGGTCTTGATTAGTAAAAAGCTTTGAAAATCACATATTAAGGTTTCTAAAGGGGTGTTTGGATCAGGTTTATATCACATGTTTTTGTTGTTGTTTTGCTGCTCAATTGACATGGGTAGATTGCATTAGGTGTGTTAGGGGTAGTGTAAGCATAAAATAAGTAGTAGTTGGTAAAAATAGTCAAATTAGCTTTCCATGTCACCTAATCTGTTAATGTTATTGTGTAGGGGTAGTAATCTCACCATTTCAACTCATAATCAGATATTGTAGCTTAATATAGCTTACTTGTAGCTTAATATAACATAAACAATCAGTAAATTAGGATTTAAACTCAATTTAGTCAACTTTGCATGTTTTCTTCAAAAGTCAAAATTGCATGTTACCCAGTTTTTCCAAAAATTCCAAGAACATTTGTGATTTTTGTGTTAGGATCTAGGCTGTGAAACTTTCAGAAGTTATAGGCCCCCACCTCATCTTTGGTATCCCATCTTCATTACATTTTTGTGATTTTTTCTGTGGGCCCCACAACCCCCCAAACAGGGCTGCAGGCCCCTGCTGCACCAGCAAACCACCCCACTGCCACCACTTTGGTGGGTCCCACAGGACTCCACAGTAGGCCCCACAACCTCCCCCTTGGTTCTTTGGACTCACAAGCTGGCCACCTTTCCAGTGGTACCAAGCTTTTGAGCTTAAGCCACATTGTGGGCCCCCTAGATCAGTCCCAATGTTGTCCCATTTCTATGTTTAGCTAAGAACTTCAAGTGCTTATTTGAGTGCTTATTGCTTATTCAGTGGTACCCTTTAGTTGTTTTAGCTTCATTCCTGTCCAAGTAACTTAGTTGAACCAAGTTTCACCCATGTGGATCCCACTAGGGCTGATTTCCTTCAAAGTCAACAAAAAAGTCAACTGTTTCACCTTTTAGTGTCCAAATTGCTTATTTTTAAGGTTGGAAAAAGTTGTCTTCACAAAAGTTTCATGTTTTTAGGTATAAAATAGTTTAGAAAAAGAAAATCCAGAAAAAACCAATTTTAAATTAAGTGATAGTTTCTATTTAATATTAATTATCTTTTTAATTTTCCTTTTTAGCTTTTTTATTAAGTAACTTGCATTTTTATATTTTTCTTAATTTTGTTTTATATTAAAGTAATTTTAGAAAATTTTCCAGATTTTTATATTGTAATTTAGTATTAATTAGATTTAATATTAGTTTTATTAATTATTAATTAATAATTAAGTATTAAATAGCATAATTAGTTTTTATTAAGCACTACCTAGTTTTTATATTTTTCCTAGCTTTTATATGTTATAAAATAATTTTAGGAATTTTTCTATAAATTTTACTGTTCATATTTTAGTTTTTATAATTTAATTAGTTTAATTAGTTATTAATTAATATTTAGAATAATAATTAGTAAAATAGTTTAAAAATAATTTTTAAAAACTTTTTATAATTTTTTAGGATTTCTGTGATGGTTAATTAGATTTATAAATTTTCCTATAATTTTCTAAGTCATTTAGGTAATATTATTAATTAAAAAGTAGATTTAAAATAGTTTTATTAATTATTAAATAGTTTAAATTAGATTTTAATTAATAATAAATAATAAAATAATCAAAAAAATAATTTTCTTTTTAATTTCATTTTCTTTTAATTTTAAGTTTGTAAAAGTTTTATTTTCACCCCCTGTAGTTTATTTTTCCTTAAAACTCACCTTTTTCTCAGCACGCAATCGTGTCTGATTTTAATTTGGTTTACGTTTATACATTTCTGTTTCCGGTAATTTTTAATAATGTTATTCCTAATCATTCCAGTAGTATAAACAAATCCAAATCTTTATCTGGTTACTTCTCATTCAAATTCACCCGATCACAAACCCGTTTTTATACCATCCACACCTCGTCGGGAAATAACGACCCGGGGAAAACACTATACTTCCGCGGAGAATTGAGCCTAAGGAGTTTGACTATATTGACCACATCTGTGGTTGACTTTAGTTGACTGCTTTTGCCTCAATCACATACTCTCATCGCCAATTTATCACTATCACGTAACATTTAGTTTTTTCGTAAATTTTGTGTTAACCTCTATAATTTCAGTGCCTTAACATAATAAATCTGTCGTGTATAAAATTTGATCCGCAAACATCAACATAAATAAAGTAATACTAGTAATAGCTAGCTGGTATTAAAAAATACTTGAGTCAAATAACACAAATTAAATGTCACACTAATAACTCCAAAATATAAGGGTGAAGTCTGTATATACGTAACAAACTTTTTAAAATTAATCGATATACGTAACATACTTTTAAATACTTACCAATGTACGTAACATTGACGATTACTATTTTAAAAGGTTACAGTTTTGGTCCCTGTTGTTTGCATTGACTTTCACCGTTAGTCCTTTGACATTTTTTTACTTAGAAAAGTTACAGTAATGGTCCCTTGACATTTTGTTGACTTCCATTGTTAGTCCTTTGATATTTTAATAATCTTTCGTCCGTTTTTCTTTATGTTTTTATCCGTCTTAAGCCGTTTTCCTCTGTTTTATACGATTTCATCCGTTTTTCTTACGTTTATATCCTTTTTTGTTCATTGTCATCCATTTTTATACGCTTTCATCCATTTTTCTTACGTTTTCGTACGTTTTTATCCATTTTGTGCATTTTTATCCGTTTTTATATACTTTCGTTCGTTTTTCTTACATTTTTATCCGTTTTTTTCCATTTTTATCCATTTTCATCTGTTTCAATATGCTTTCGTCCGTTTTACTTATGTTTTCATACATTTTTATCCATTTTCGTCCATTTTTAAACGTTTTCATCCATTTTTGTACACTTTCATCCGTTTTTCTTACATTTTTATCCGTTTTTATACGCTTTCGTCTGTTTTTCTTACGTTTTATATGATTTTATCCGTTTTATACATTTGTATCCATTTTTATACGCTTTTATCCATTTTTTAACGATTTCGTCTATTTTTCTTACGTCTTCATACGTTTTTATCCGTTTTCATCTATTTTTATAAAAAAAACGTAAAAAAAATAGACGAAAGCGTATAAAAATGAATGAAAGCGAAAAAAAACACGGATTAAAACATAAGAAAAACAGATAAAAGCTATAAAAACGGATGAAGACGGATAAAAACATATAAAAACGTAAGAAAAACGAACGAAAGCATATAAAAATAGATGAAAACGATTAAAAATGTGAGAAAAATGGACGAAAGCATATAAAAACATATGAAAACGGATAATAACGTATGAGAACGCAAGAAAAACATATGAAAGCGTATAAAAATGGATGAAAACGGATAAAGTAAGATAAAAACATATAAAAATGAAAGAAAAATGGACGAAAGCATATAAAAGCGGATGAAAATGGACAAAAAAAGGATAAAAATGTAAGAAAAACGGACGATAGCGTATAAAAACAGATAAAAACGTATAAACTGGTCAAAAATGTATAAAACGAGTAAAAATGTAAGAAAACGTAAGAAAAAAGGATGAAAGCGTATAAAAACGAATGAAAACAGACAAAAACGGATAAACATATGAAAATATAAGAAGAATGGACGAAAACGTATAAAAACGAAAGCAAACAGACAAAAATGGTAAAAACGTATGAAACATGAACGAAAGCATATAAAAACGGATGAAAATGGCTTAAGACGGATAAAAACGTAAAGAAAAACGGACGGAAGATTATTAAAATGTCAAAGGACTATTACTGTAACTTTTTTAAGTAAAAAAAATGTCAAAGGACTAACAGTGAAAGTCAACACAAACAACAGAGACCAAAACTGTAACTTTTTAAAATGACAATCGTCAATGTTACATACATTGGTAAATTTAAAAGTATATTACGTATCTTGTGAATAAAATAAGTATGTTACGTATATCGGTTAATTTCAGAAAATTTGTTACGTATACAGAGACTTCACCCAAAATATAATTCAAACGGATTTGATCTCATGTATGGGTTCCACGACACCTAATTAAACAATTATACCATGGATCACGATCAATTTATTTTAACTCAACAACCAATAAATTAATGAAAGTGGGATATCCTGATTTAGGGGGTGCTTGGTAAGGGAGTTAAGGAGGGTGAGGAATGAGTAAGGATTCAAAAGGGCCCACTTCACTCAAATTAGGTGCTTGGTTAGGGGTGTGCAAATGTATTGATTACCCCGTAGTGGGTAATCAACATTATAGAGTAAATTGAGGGGTAAGGTATTGATTACCCACCTCACTCAATCATTTGCTTTCCTTTTCTTTTTCCCTTTACCTTTACCTTTCCCCACTTTGAATCAAGCGGACCCTTAGTTTTTGTGAAACCCTGAAATTTCATGCACAAATTAAAGGGAAACTTTTGTCATACAATTAAATAATAATTAAAATAACTTACCACGATATGTATACGTGTGAGATATTAACCAATATTTTTGAGGTATATATATGACAAAGGGAGGTGATTTGCACACTCCACTTTTTTATTTGCACACTCACTGTACAAGTAAATAAAGCATGATCTAAATACTGTACAACTGTCCGATGCATTAATTGGAGTGTCCCAATAAAAAATCAAAGTGTGCAAATCAATTCCCTATGACAAAATATCGAGCTAATAAACTAGTCAAATAAGCAACTGTCGGTGCTGATCGCTACATATGACTTGTTAACATTTTTCCATCTTATTCTCAAAACTACTTGATAAAGCAAGTATAACGTGAAGTTTGAGTTCACGAAATTAGAAATAAGACTCAAGTAAGGTGATTTATAAGTTTGATCAATATATATTAAATGTGTTTGTTTTTTCTATCTGAAAAGAACGTTTGAATTTGATCAATACGGATAACATGTATAGATGGCGCACTTCAGAAACACTCAAATGGAATTTCATTGCAAGGATAATCTAAGGTTTATATATATATATATATAGGTTTTAAACGGTTAAATCTGCATGGCAAAAACACATGAGGGCACTGGCAACCCAGCGGCAAAACAAGCTCGGCAAGCCTTGCCGATCGGCAAGGTGCATTGCCACCTCCACGGTTAGCATGGTTCGGCAAGCTCAGTGGTAGATGCTACCGAATCGGTGGGGAAAAAACCAAGAAAAAAGGAACCGTTGGCCATTTAATAATTTAGCCATTGGAGATGGTGTTTTTGATCGGTTTTATGTAACGGAGATGGTGTTTTTGATGATAAAATGGTCCGGTAAACAAGTTTAGAGAATAAGAAAAAAAATGTTGTCGGAAAAAGATGTTTCAGGTTGGCCGGAAGATACGTGGAAGATGAAGATGAAGATTTACTATTTACTTTTTTGTGATTGGGTAAATAGTTACTCATTTGTCTCATTTAGTCATGTGATAAGTGAGATGAGGAGTTGCATATTTTCCTTTTACAATTTATTACTGTACTATATTTTTATTTTTATATATTTTTGTTTTAGTAGCTCTTTTCTGTTTTAATAATGTTTAAAAAGTATACTGGTCATAAAATAAAGAATACATTGGTCATAAAATATAAACCTTGCCATAACTTCTTCACCTTTTGGTACCAAGATTGCCACTAAAAAAATATGTTGGGGTATGTTGTGGTATGAAATGTGTTGTGAACATGTTATTGGTTGATTTTGTTTAATCTTGAGGCCAGGTTAGGAAAGGTCGCCACCCCTGACTAGGTTTGACGTAAAATGTTTTGCAACCTAAATTATGTGTCATGTCGCCAAATACAACCAATAGAACGTAACCCGATTCACAACATATTGGTCCAATTTGTCACATCTAGTTTGAATAGGTTTTCTAATAATGAACTACATAGGGTTGAAAAATAACATGCAAGAGGCCTACATGCATTTGATCATGTGCCAATGGCCGGTTAGGGAAGTTATTTCAATAATTAGTGTGAATTATTAGGCATTGAATAGATAGGTAAAGCATTATTTGGGTGAATTATACATGTGAGTAAAATATTTAATATTCGTTAGTTCTTGAACATTTTATAAACCGACATTGTAGGCCCAAATGTTGCTCATGTGGCAGACCACAACATATAAGTTTCGAATCAGATCCAAAGGCATTTAAGAAAGTCAATATGGTATCAACAATGTAACAATGTAAGAGCATCATGCTCTAGATTTCCAATAGCTTTACAACTTTCGCATTAAGTTCTTTATTAGTATTTTAATTTCTTCAAGCTATTATAATAAGAAAAATGATTGGGAGGTTTAAATTATGTGACTAATTGTGTTCCTAATAGATGTGCCAATAAATTATTGGTTTGTGAAGAAGAGGGTCTCCTTGCTGTCTCCAATAAAATGCTTACACATATATTTAAGCATATTATTAAGTATACGAGTAAGGCACCTAATCAATGCTCTTATAATGAAACTCCCCAATGAAAAATGTTTTTCACAAAAGCTTTTCATAAGAAAAGAAAAACAACATTGCAAAAAGAATTAGGAGACACACTTTGGATTTAATTATAAATATTGTACAAAATCATAAACACTTGCAAAATTACAAATCTTTGCAAAAAAGCTATTCAAAAAACTCACTTTTGCAATGTTAAAAGGTTTTGAGTAAATTGAAAAAATCGTCCCTAAAGTTTGACCAATTTGCATGTTTCGTCCCAAATACTTCGAAACTGCAAGGATCGTCCCTAAATTTTGGCCCGTGTGCATGTATCGTCCCTAAAGTTTTGGCCCCGTGTGCATGTATCGTCCCCAAAAAGGACTATATATGCCCCAAAGGTTAACTTTAAGGACGATCCTTGCAGTTTCGAAATATTTGGGACGAAACATGCAAATTGGTCAAACTTTAGGGACGATTTTTGCAATTTACTCAAAGGTTTTTAAATGACTTTTTAAAATAGTGTCAAGTTATTGGAAAAGTTGTGTATTGCTGTAGCTCTGGCAATTACTTAAAATATCTAAAGAACTATCTTTAACAATGAAGAAGTCACTAGAATGAAGTGTTTTATTTTGTTGGGATATATTATGCATAATACTAAAAGGCATCAAATACGACGATTGTCATGCATAGAGATAACATTTACAAAACATCCCCAGACTATGCAAATACTTACAAAAACTACCTGGAATTTCTTGCTAATTACGACTTTTTTTATATAACAAACTTTATTTTTCAAATATCTAATGATTTCTTCCATAAAAAAATACCGATGAAAAGGCCTTCGGTTACGAACAAAACTAGCCGAATATTGATATACTTTTGGAATACGTAGGATTTTATTAAAAACAATGTTGAAGTTTAATATGTATTCTTGAAATAGAAAGAAACTTTTGAAACACACTCTTAATCTACCTAATAACTTTAAAAACTACCTTAAAGTTTGTAGTTGTGCATATAGGGAAGAAGCAAAGAAATTGTGACCAGTTTGATATCCGTCTCCAAGGTCGTGTTATGAAATAATTGTCTTTATATTGTTAGTTAATAAGATTGATATGTCTTTCTTATGAAGCGAGTTGGTTTTGTTGCACATTAGGTGCGTGTAATGGGCTGAGATAAGAGATTTCACTCTCATCCGTTATACTTAAACGTTTTTTGGAGTAATATATTTTATCGGGGAATTGCCCCTACAAAAAAAAAAAAAAAAAAAAAAAAAAAAAAAAAAAAAAAAAGACTTACAATTTTATGAAAGTTTAAATTATATGTAAATATATTTAAACAATTGATATTGTGCTATGATTAGTTCGGTTCAATGGGCAGGAAGAAAAAGAAGAATAGAAAAAACTAGTTGGAAAACCGCCCATTGCCGCGGGGTGTTTTCCGAATAAGGAAAGTGTAATAACGGTCGGTAGCTACTTAACGTCAATTTAGTGACTAAGGATTGACTTTGCAATGGACATATAACATGAATGACCAATTATGTAAATTATGAGAGGACTAAATATGCAACGAACTTCTGAGATGAAGGACCAATTTCGTACGAATTTTTAAAGAAAATGTTAAAGATAACGGTCGTTAGCTAACAGCCGTTAAATATCTAACAATCGTTAGTTTTAATGCTACAGTAACTAACGGTCGTTAGTTACTGTAGCTGGGAATAAAAAATATTAAATGCATTGTAGTTGTGCAAAGTATTTTGTCTTGACATCCCAACAAATAGTATATATAGATAATGAGGGACTATTCGCGCACAAAACATTGAAAGTTTCATTCCTATATAAATAAATCATATATGCCCTATTATAAACGTGCAAAAAAAAAAATAAGAAAATACATAAGGCTCGTTACTTTATTTTAACAATAACATTAAAAAAAAATGGAAAAAACGTATGTAAAAAATGTAGCAACACGCGGATATCTTCCCACTCGTTGTCATAAAATGTAGGATTTTATTTGCCCCTCTTGATGACCGATGACAATGGCACGCAAACTCTTCTATCTTAACTACTTATAAAGCTTGAATAAAAACTCTTAATCTCTTAAAGTTCTTAATTTTTGTTCTTTACCTATTCTACCCTTAAAAACTTTCAAAACTTTTAAACTATTATAGGAAACATATAATTGAACTGAAAAGCTAATATCTACATCCAATACGTTCGAATCTTACATTGTTTACATGCATACGCATGGAAATTTAAATATGAGCAAATTCCCAAAAGAGGAATTTTTTTTTTTTTTTTTTTTTTTTTTTTTTTTTTTTTCAATTTCCCGAAACGGTACAAATCCAACATGTTTTCCCAATTTGGTCATGTGCTAACGTGCGAACGTGCGATTCCACTGAATGTGCGACACGTGTCCACCTTTGTCTGAACTTTGACTTTGAATTATTGTTTAAATGACAAATGTACCCCTCTATTTAAAATAAATAACACATTATACTCTTATTTTCCACACAATCACCACCTTCTCTCTCACTTATTTCTTTAACCACTCTGATCTCTCTCTTATTTTCCAGTCACCACCACCTCGCCATCACCGCCACAGATAAACACCACAACACTAACTCATCACCATCACTACCTGATAAACACCACAACAGATCCGCCATCACCACCGCAGGTCAACACCTCTTTCTCTCATAAAAATTTCGGCCGCCACCCCGTGACCGCCACCAGATCTGTTGCTTGACAGCCACCGGATCTAAAACAATATGCTTCACCGGATCTAAACACGAACACAAGAACGATACCAAAATTCGTTTATAATCATTTTTAAAAACATTAAACCCATTTAGTTTTAACCCAAAACCTCAAGATTTGTGATGAGTTGGTCATGAGTTTGGCTCATAACGAGTCAAATCGCACACAACTCACGTTTTCCTACCTTTTTCTGCAAGATCTAGATGGTGGTGATGATAAGGAGTGGTGGTGGCGGCGCGTTGGTGGATAAAAGGTGGCGGTGGATGGTTTTTTTGGCACGTGGAGTACGGTAAGGTGAAGAGGAGGTCACGAGGTGTTGAATGGTGGTGGCGGTGTAGCTATTTGGGTGGCGGTGGTGGTGTTTGGGTGGTGGCCGGCGGCGGCTCAAGAGAAAGAGAGAGATGGTTATGATATTTTAGGGTTAGGATGAAATGAGGAAGAAGAAGAAGAAGAAAAGAGTGGGTAGGGATTTTTTGTGACTGTATTTGTGTATATAAAAGTGAAGATCATGGGACAATGGATGTTTCAAAGCTACGATTCCTTTTTGTGACAATGTATTTGTGTATATATTTATTAGTTAAATGGTACATTCGCAAAATGAAATCGCACATTCGCACATTTAAGGGTAGTAAAATCGCACATTTAATTTGCCGGAATCTGGAAATAAAGTGAAATCGCACATTCGCACATTTAAGGGTAGTAAAATCGCACATTTAATTTGCCGGAATCTGGAAATAAAGTGAAATCGCACATTCGCACATTTAAGGGGTAGTAAAATCGCACATTTAAGTAATTTTAATTTAATCATATAAAGATAAGGGTAAATAAGTAATTTTATAATAATAGAAAAAGAATTTTTGAAAAAACACCCACCTACCATCTGTACTTTATTATTAAAAAAATTAAATCGCACGTTTGCACGTTAGCACATGACCAAA
Organism: Artemisia argyi; assembly: GCA_030686995.1. Taxonomy (NCBI): domain Eukaryota; kingdom Viridiplantae; phylum Streptophyta; class Magnoliopsida; order Asterales; family Asteraceae; genus Artemisia; species Artemisia argyi. Next base: position 24,212,702 of record CM060679.1, read on the forward strand.
TTGGGAAAACATGTTGGATTTGTACTGTTTCGGGAAATTGAAAAAAAAAAGTCCTCTTTTAGGAATTTGCTCGTTAAATATGAAAACAACTGGTTAAATATGGAAGCTTAAATATCAGTGATATACCCGTGCATGGAGAACACATCCATCTACTGTTTTAATAATTCCCCCCCCCCCCCCCCCCCCCCAATCTTAACTACTTATAAAGCATAGGTCTTTTAAAAGTTCATAATTTTTGAGTAATGTTCTTTTCGTATTATACCCCTTATTATAAATGACAAGTTAGTACAAACTTAATATTCTTGGTCCTCTTGTTTCAAAATACACACATTGACCTTAACACAAACAGCTAACACACGGTTTCAAAATCAATGAGAATTCTTTCTAAAGATTCAAAACACACGCATAGGTCTTAAGACAAATCAGTGAGTGAGAATACCTTTTATAATTAATATTGTAAGTGTGTAATAGTTTCCAAATAATCATACTACTTTGAGATATATAAACACCATACACTTTTTTAATCTCTTTTCTTAATTTTTTAATTTGATGGAAATGAAAATAAATGATCAAGAAAATGTTAATGTTGAAGTTAGTATATGATGCCAAAATACCATTGTAACTATCTGCTGTTATAAAATTTCGTTGCTATGCACGAATAATCGTATATTATTTTATAAATAGTTTGAGTTTGTGTAACAAGTGTATGGGCGTCCACTTTGTTGTACTTGCCATGCTTATTTTCTTAAGTCAAGTTTAAAAAATAGCTAAGCTTTTAACTTAAATTAATATTCACCTTCAATTCGTCTTTAACAACTACTCTTGAAACACCTATTAAGTGAATGTTTGGGGTTACTTATTTTTTTCTTGTACTTTTACTTAAAAAATAAGTAGTTATGAAAAAGCACTTTTAAAACAAGTGTTTAGATTTGCTTATTTTATAAAAAATGCAATATGTAAAAATAATAATTTTAATATAAAAAATTTCAATCAAGCACATTCATAAAATGTTTTAGGTTATATATGAGAGTAGAAAAGTTATTTTAACTCAATATCAAATAAATAAGACAAAATAAACAACTCTTAACTTGCTTATAAAAAATGATTTTCTGCCTTTTCTTAAAGTAAAAATGCAGGGAGTGTTTGAGTGTAAAAAGTGCTTTTCTACTTAAGAAAAATGAGATACGCAGAAATGCAGAAAATAAGCAATCTCAAACACCCTAGATAAACATTCATGTTGAAACTAAGACCTTGATAGATCTTTGAGCACTCGTGGATCGTTAGTTATGTTAATGTAATCACTAACACACTAAAAGAAAATCTCTAAAACTTGTATTTTAAAGCGGAAACAAACACAAGTATAAACAACTGAATACTAAAAATACTTGATCCTCTATGGATCTTTTAATAATACTGAAAGTGTTTTCTAAAAACGTGTCCTCAATACATAATCGTGTGTTCCTTTTATACACAAGGAACTCTAAACCGTTTCACAAGAAACGTATCTTCTAAAAACTTCAAAAGATATGCATTATCACTTCCTAAATAAATTCATGCATATCCTAACTATATCACATAATATACGGAATATCTATTTCCGCAGAAACTAATTATGATGAAACTAGTCTTCAGCAGATACACTGCTTCAGCAAGAACCAGCTCTTCAGCAGTATCCTTCAGCAGTAACCGTCAGCAGAATTCTTATTTAGCAGAATTCCCAACAATTCACTATATATCAAATAATTACCATTATTGTTGAAACAACTTAAAACATCCCCTTGTTGACTATCTTTGTTCTTTAGATTATAAAGCACCCAAATATTTGAACCCTTTTTTTTTGTTGCGAAAAAGATGAATTATATGTTAGCATCCAAATCACATAACACTTTAGAAAATAAGAAGCTAAGATTGAGATTGGCAACAAAAAAATAAATAAATATAATAAGAGGAAGATACAAACCACAATACTTAAAACAACATAATGAGGCTTGAGCATTATAGACAGCGAACCGGATCGGATCGAACAAAAAAACTGGACCACACTGGACCAACCGGACTGGACCAGATGCATTTCAGTCGGGTCCTCGGTCCACCCTTTTAATCATTTTCGGTCTTCAGTCCTGTCTGGTTCATTTTTATACACAACCGGACATTATGCTTTGTTGAACCAAACTGGACCGACCCTTACATGAACCAAACATTTCGGCTTGGTCCTCGATATGGTATTTTGGGCCAAATCGATTTTCGGTCCGGTCCGGATTTCAGTCTGTACTCATCCCTAAATGAGGCTATATGTAATATACCCTAAACCAAAAGTCTATATTTACATGATTTATTCCCCTTTAAGCAGAAACACCATGACTACATTTCCTTTCAATACAACTAGTTAATGCCCATAAAGTGCATCAACTCCAAACTCACACTATAAAGACGTAGATGGTAACAAAGAAAGGCATCATTAGTGTATTTGGGCTCTCCTAACATCACCAATGTAGAAGCTAATGAGCTGACTACATTTCTTATTCATATCCATATCCCAAATACCAAAATTGCAACACCTTACATCACAAGTAAAGTATAAGAAACTTGAACACATACACACTTCATCAGAAGCATTAGTATTCTCCATTGTGATCCACCCTTTAACCTCCAATGACAAATACAATGATAGGACCAAGAAAGCCTATTTTTCACAATTCTCTATTTCTAGTAGCTTGTATTTGCCCCCTTCAATTCTTTCTTCATATTAATCTGCGCATTTCGATTCTTTGCCACTCTATCAACTTGTATTGTCTTCGTGTATTTGGGCTCTCCTGACATCATCAATGTAGAAGCTAATGAGATGACTACATTTCCTATTCATATCCATATTCCAAATACCAAAATTGCAACACCTTACATCACAAGTAAAGTATAAGAAACTTGAACACATACACACTTCATCAGAAGCATTAGTATTCTCAATTATGATCCACCCTTTAACCTCCGATGACAAATACAATGATAGGACCAAGAAAACATTCTTTCTTCATGTTAATCTGTGCATTTCGATTCTTTGCCACTATATCAACTTGTATTGTCTTCATGTATTTGGGCTCTCCTGACATCAACAATGTAGAAGCTAATGAGCTAACTACATTTCCTATTCATATCTATATCCCAAATACCAAAATTGCAGCACCTTATATCACATGTAAAGTACAAGAAACTTGAACACATACACACTTCATTAAAAGTATTAGTATCCTCCATTGTTATCCACACTTTAACCTCCATTGACAAATACAATGATATGATCAAGAAACCTTATTTTTCATGACTCTATATTTCTAGTAGCTTGTATTTGCCCCCTTCAATTCTTTCTTCATATTAATCTGCGCATTTCGATTCTTTGCCACTTTATCAACTTGTATTGTCTTCGTGTATTTGGGTTATCCTGACATCACCAATGTAGAAGCTAATGAGTTGACTACATTTCCTATTCATATCCATATTCCAAATACCAAAATTGCAACACCTTACATCACAAGTAAAGTATAAGAAACTTGAACACATACACACTGCATCATAAGCATTAGTATTCTCAATTGTGATCCACCCTTTAGCCTCCGATGACAAATACAATGATAGGACCAAGAAAACATTCTTTCTTCATATTAATCTGTGCATTTCGATTCTTTGCCACTATATCAACTTGTATTGTCTTCATGTATTTGGGCTCTCCTGACATCAGCAATGTAGAAGCTAATGAGCTGACTACATTTCCTATTCATATCTATATCCCAAATACCAAAATTGCAGCACCTTTTATCACAAGTAAAGTATAAGAAACTTGAACACATACACACTTCATCAAAAGCACTAGGATCCTCCATTGTGATCCACTCTTTAACCTCCATTGACAAATATAATGATATGATCAAGAAACCTTATTTTTCATGACTCTATATTTCTAGTAGCTTGTATTTGCCCCCCTTAATTATTCTTTATATATTATGCATTAATCTCCATGGTCAGATTAGACTAATTTAAATCTATCAACTAAAGGTATAACCTATCTAATCTGACCATGGAGTCTAATTTTAAATTTTCACGACTTTCTATGATATTAGTCTCCGTGGTCAGATTAGATAGTTTATTTATTTCTTTTTATTTTTGCATAAGTATGACATGTCATATTTTATGCTAGTTTAGCTTTTAGGCACTGTATGTGCTTTTAGTTTGCCTTTTTGTGCTGAAATGTAGGATTCACTCACATTCATTGTACTTAAGTATTTTTTAGAGTAATAATATTTTACCGGGTAACCCTTTTAGCAAACAAAATAAATAAATAAAATAATACTCCATCCGTCCCAATTTATTTGTCCACGTTTGACTTTTTTGATCTTTCTTTTTCAACTTTGACCTCAATTATTTTTCTTTGTATTATACAATATTTGATGAACATTATACCAATGAAAATACATTTAAAAACTCAATCTGTTCATATATTTTATATCAAGTATTAGATAACACAAAAGAAGATAATTAAGGTTAAAGTTGTAAATAAAAGACTTCAAACGTCAAAAGTGGTCAAATAAATTAGGATAGAAGGAGTAATAATAATAATAATAATTTAATTCAAACAACCTCTTATTTTTCTCTTGCCATATAAAATTCACATGAGTAGCTATTACAAGGCATATAAGATATTTGAACAACCTTACTAATCATCACTTCTACAAAAATTGAATAGTTGAATATATTAAATCAAATGCCGCGTCTTATTTTCTTGAACAACAAATGTTGCCACTTAATAGTACTAACATTTGCATTCACTACTACAAAAAAGGGCATAGAGCCCGGTTAAAAAGGTGCAAAGAGCCCGGTTTTGCATGAGGGCACAAAGAGGGAGGGACTTTATTTGAGAACCAAATAGAGCCCAGTTTGAAAAACGGGGTCTATTTCCTGTTATAGAGCCCGATTTTCTATTACCGAACATGCCTCTATGTGAAGAAAAAAAATTATATATATATATATATATATATATATATATATATATATATATATATATATATATATATATATATATATATATATATATATGTTTTTGGGTAGAATTCAACCATTAAATCAAATTAAAAGAAACCCAGTATCATCATTTCTTATTTTCCTCTATTATAAGAATTCTAACTATCAAATCTTTTTCTTTACTTCAATCTTTAGTCCAGCCTTCAAACCGTGACTCATCTTATTCTTGAGCTTTCGTTCTAGCCGATAAAGGCTGCCTATATATAAAATGTGGATTAGAAGAAGTGAAATATCTAACAATCTTGTTACTCGAAGGAAAGTGATGATAGGTAATGGATGATCCAACTACTTTAGTCATCATAAAGTTAACTTACACTAAAGTATATCCAAGCATTAGTAACCAACTACTGAACTAATTAACACACTTTTTAGATTACCCCACTTTTTAGACTACAAGCAAAAAGTTACACAAGTATTTGGATCCGATACTATTGGTATTAGTACCTTCTCTTCTAAGCTAATAATCTTAGGAGCTAATAACTTGGCACGTTAATCGGCTCAGAGAGATAATGCTAACCAGCTGAGCATTAATTTCATCCTGCAATCTCTCTATATCAGTCTTTAACTGGTTTACAACACTTTCCTGCAAACACAATTGGAAAAAATAAAAAAATGAAGTATTAGCTTTTTCTAATGAAGCTAAACTAAGAAAAAAACATGACTCAACTATAATTTCGCTACATGTTGGTTTTAAGTGACTGTTGTGTTCTCACTAGCTAAAGACTTTGCGAGAACCCATGAAGCCTAACAGCTTGTTGCAAAGAGAACTTTTTTTTGTGTAAGATCTTCCTCCCTAATGATATGTAGTAAACGCCATACAATATTACCAACAACAAGTTCTGCAATGAATATCATACATAATTTAAAAGTTATATGGCACTAATTACATATAAGCATGTGTCAGTATTTTATTTCATACTAAGTATTTCACGCTAGCACAAATATTGTGAAATCGAGACTTCAAATTTATAAGAATTAGCTTACACTCTATGATCATTTAGAATCATTACGTGTGTATTGTATTTATATGTCTGCTACCTTTCCCCAAGTCTTTACTGTGATTGTGCTTCTAATTGGTTTTTCTCAGATAGTCTACTACTTACTTTAAATTTTTATCGTCATGTATTCCCAATAGTATCCCGTGAATTGTTGGTCATCAATTTAGGAAACGAGAATAATGGAATACAGTTAACAACACATAATATAAACTCGTGTCTATATACAACAATACTCAATTATTACAGTATTAAGTTGTTTGCTAACGGCCTTAATGGCGTGAATAAGCGTCGCAACTTGATTAGTGTTTTGGAGTCTCTGGTGTGATATCACCGTACAGAGAAGCTATGCGGTAATCTTAGCAGCAGCTGTTGACCCCTCAATTTTACTACATCATCATCAAGTAATAGTAAAATTAATAAAAGACTAGTGCATGTGTAGTAAGTAAATAAGAAAATGACTAACAGATAACATAAGTGAGCTTCACAATTTTACCTATAACAGATAACATCAGTGAGCTTCACAATTTTACTCACCTCCAAATGTATGTATTCTTTTTGGAAAGCAAGAGCAGCCAATCTAATTCCATGAGACATAGGTACCAAATCCAGAACATATAATATGATCTGTTACACCAATAGTTTAGAATAATTGTAACAGATGAACACGTAATAACGAAAACAAGTCAAATGAGAATATCAGACCTCTAACTCGTGAAACAAGTCCACAACTCTACTCATGTTTTCTAGATCAAAGTTGAAGGTATCATTTAAAGCTATTGAAAACAATACATAGTCGAAATTCCATAGGTGAGTATAATTCCCTTCATGGAAGGGTCTTTAAAAGATTTTCATATGAGTTATCATTGCTGATTATTATAAAAGATTTTTTCCTCACAAACTGACCCAAATAGGACAGAAAGTCATCTTTTAACGACTCTAATGCACATAAAGAAGTACAATGACTATAATTTCAAGATTTATCTAAAACTATCGAGATAAATTATTTTGAAACCAAATAAAAGCTCACATCAACAACAAAATTCAATAACATTCCCAAACTCCACAAATAAATTATAAACAATACAAAAAACATATAAACAAACACAACTTATTAGATAAACTTGAGAACAACATTAATGAAATATTAAAAAGGTTAATTGAACAACAACATCAATTATAGCAGTTTGGTACCTCCTAATTGGATTAGTTTGTTAATGGTTTTGTTGCGTGATGAAGGTGGCCTGTGAAGGTAATGGTGTGCGACGGTGGGTGATGGTGTTGGTGTGTGATGGTGGTTATGTGGGGGTAGTAAGCGGCGGTAAATGTTAGAGGGTTAGGATTTGTGAAATGGAAATGGGGAAAAAGTTGAGTGTTTTGTGAAGGTAATGAAAATTGGGGAGGGAAATAACCCGCTCAAAAGTTGTGAGTATTTTTGTTTCAATTTGAAGAACCGCCTATGTTAAAGTTTTACAAAACAACACTTGATAAAACCCGGTTTTGTAAAAAAAAAAAAAAAAAAAAACAGGGCTCTAATGTGTTTTTGATAAATCCCGGTTTCTTAATAGAAAACATGGCTCTAATACGAGGAATAGAGCCCGGTTTTGATAAAGAAAATTCGGCTATAATATTTTTCAACATAGAGCCCGATTTTGTAAAAGGAAACATGGCTGAATACCCTTTTTAAAAACATGAAATCTTCATAGAGATTTTTTTTTTTTTTTTTTTTTTTTTTTTTTTTTTTTTTTTTTTTTTTAACTAAAACCGCGCTCTATTTAGTGGGCTCTATTTCACAATCTCTAGCAGAGGCGGACTTATGTAGTAGGTTTGGAGTGACGGTGCCCCTCATGGCTAGCCGAAAAAGATAAGATTTTAGTGTAATTTTTTATTTTATTTTATTTTATTTTTTATTTTTTTTTATTAATTTGGGACCTTTTTTCGAAAGTGCCCCCAAACCAAAATTCAAATTCCCCCCCCCCCCCTACATACTAAAATCCAACATTCAACACTTTCAAACAGTATAAATCATTCATCTCCAAGTAGCAATACTTGATTTATCATTTCGACCCTTTTATTTATTTATTTATTTTTGCATTTTGTTGTTATTTTCAAAAAAATAAAATACCCCTCACATCTTATTTTTCTGGGTCCACCACTAATCTCTAGCAGTCATTTAAACTGCTTTTAGTTTAAGTACTTGAAGAAATGAAAGATAACTCTTTATTTAAACTTAATATATATAACTAACTGGGTAAGAATTCAGCGAGAAGAAAACTGAAAATGAGAAGAATGAGAAATAGCTATAACGTCATATTTGAGATGCATCGACGTGAATTAAATGCATCTCTATTCATTTAGATGCATCACAATTAGTTTCGAAAGTGAGTTTGAAGTGAAAACGATGCAAAGTAGTACTAGCAACAAATTTGACTCGCAGAGGACGAAAAATACATAGGATTCGTCTAACTTGATGAAATGCATCTAATATATGTATATGCATCTAATTTTTATCTAAAAAATATTTTATCATGCATCTAAAAGATTAGGGATGCATCTAATTCACATTGATGCATCTCTAATGTGTAGTTATAGTTATTTCTCATCCTTCTTATTTTAAGGATTCTTCTCATTTAATCTTTAGTCATAACTATATAACTCAGAAATGATACTTACAGTGTGCTATTTGAGCTGCCACGCACAAACACGAAACACCTACTCTGAAACTACAAATTTATTTTATCCTGTAGAAGAAAAGTAATGCAGTTTATTTATTAGTTATTTTTTTTTTTTTTTTTTTTTTGAAAAGCGATGATATTATTAGCCAAAAGGCAAACACAAACACAAACAACAAAGGGAAAAGGCTCTAAGACAGAGCCACGAAACAAGGGACTACAACACGAGACTTAAGCATAATGACGTAAAGAGCTACAGGATTAAATAAAAACACCAGGTCTCTGAATCCAATCGTCCCATACGAACCTGTTGATAGAAGCACGGTTTGATGTCCAAAGGAATGACATCCTTAGAAGCGAAGGGAAAATATCCTCGTGACGAATTGATGTCTCCTCACTTTCCGTTTGAGCGTGCAGAATCTTGTTCCTCCACCTCCATATGTGCCATAAAAGGGACAGGCAAACAGCGTGTAAAAGCTTTGACACCAGCTTGTTGTCGAGAAACTCGAAATTCCCCTTTAAAATATCATCAAGAGAAGGACAAAATAAAGAAGGGGACTTCCACCAGCTCCAAACTTTCTTCCATATAATCTTTATGATGGGGCATAAAAGAAAGCAATGGTCCCGTGATTCTTCTTCCTTACCACAGAATAAACACACACTTGAAGATAAAGCAATACCACGTCGCATTAAGTTATCCTTTGTCGGAAGACGATTTAACGATACCCGCCAAGCGCAAACATTTATCTTCCTTGGAGCCCATGAATTCCACCTGAAACTGAGACTTGAATCCTCAATGGCAAACATCTTTTTTTGTATAAGTTTGCTTAAGGATTGAACCGAGAAACCACCAGAAGCCTCTGGAGACCAAGTCCATTCATCATCACGGGAAAAGTTTAAGACGAGCCCATTAATTAAACTAGATAAACCTGATAATTCATCAGTTGCACGGCCATTGGGTTGTCGCCTCCAAGACCACTTGCCATGCCAAACACCATTTTCACTCACCCATCTATCAGCCACTGAGCACGCTTTACAGGTTTCTAAGGCATACAAACGTGGAAAACATATTTTTAAAGGCCCTTGATCATCAATCCAACAGTCAGACCAGAAGGATGTATGTCGGCCATTATAAATTTTTCTCGACATAAGAGAACTAAGAGAAATACCCATGTAATTCATGTCCAAACAACAACTAATAATGTTACACCATATACCGGATTTTAGCCCAGTAGCGTTATTCACCTCAAAGCCTCCGTTTGGACCATGAATCTCGGCAATCACTTTTCTCCATAATGCACATCTTTCATTTAGAAAACGCCATTTCCATTTACCTATAAGACCCATATTTTTTGCTTCAACGCTGCCCACCCCTAAACCACCATATTTTTTGTCTGATAAGACCTTTTGCCAGCTCACCCACACCATCTTTCTCTCTTCCTCTTTAAATCCCCAGAAAAAGCGCCTTCTAATAGCTTCAAGCTTTGAGATAACCGATGCAGGTGCTCTAAAAATAGACATATAATATAAAGGAAGATTCCCCAATACAGATTTAACTAGGGTAAGCCTTCCCCCAACTGATATAAGATTCATTTTCCAAGATGCAAGCCTTTTAGAGAACCTACTGACCACGCCATTCCAAGCGTCACATTTCTTCATGCTTATTCCAACCGGTAGCCCTAAGTAACTGAAAGGCAATGAATCGTGGGAACAATTAATTGCTCTTGCAATGTTAGCCACATCGCTTGAAGGAACGCCGACACCAAAGAGGCGACTCTTTGTTAAATTTATTTTAAGCCCCGACACTTCGTGAAAGCAGTCTAAAATGCTAACCAAATTTAGAGCGTTTGATTTTGACCATTCACCGAAAAAAAGAGCATCGTCCGCATATTGAAGAAGAGAAATGTTGGCACCATCTTCGGCAAGAAACAGACCTTTATAAATTCCTTTATTACAAGCCTCAACAATCATGACTTGTAATGCCTCTGCTACGATGAGAAATAAAAAAGGTGAAAGCGGATCTCCTTGCCTTAAACCCCGTTCCATTTTAAATTCTTTTGAGGGAGAGCCGTTAATGAGCACAGAAACTGAAGCCGAGGAGAGACAAGACTTTATCCATTTACACCAACGAGCGCTAAACTTCATTTGGGACATTATATCGAGAAGGAACGACCAATTCACGCTATCGAACGCCTTCTCAAAATCCACTTTAAAGAGAAGCATATTTATTCCCCGTCTTTTTGCAAAGTTCACAATTTCATTAGCAATCAAACTTCCATCCAATATTTGTCGTCCAGCCATAAACGCCGTCTGATTTGGGCTTATCAGTTTGTCGATAACTCGGCTTAAACGCAAAGCAAGCAACTTTGAAAGCACCTTATACATACATCCTATTAAGCTGATAGGACGATAATCTCCTAGATCCAGAGGGTCCGCATTTTTTGGAATAAGAACAACAAACGAGGCATTACATCCTTTTGCAAGACTGCCGTGGACTTCAAAATATTTGATATAATTAAAGAATTCAAACTTGATAACATCCCAATACCTCTTTATGAATTTAAAGTTTAGACCATCTGGTCCAGGCGACTTGGAACTAGAGCATTCCCATACGGCAGATTTGATCTCGTCCAAAGAAAAGCTAGAGTCCAACAGGGTTATGTCATCCTGGTCTAAATGTCGAAATAGATTGCTGCGAAATTTTGGACGATTCGACCTTTCTTCACGGAAGCGAAGAGCAAAATGATTAACTACCTCTGAATATATTGAACTCGGATCTTCCACCCAACTTCCATTTATGAGCAGTCCATTAAGGTTTTTGCTTCTACACTTTCTGTTTACTACAGAGTGAAAATACTTGGTGTTTTCGTCACCCTCTACCGCCCACTTTACTCTGCTTTTTTGCTTGAGAGAATCTCTTTCCCTTTGCTCTAGAAGTTGCAGGTCCATGATATATTCTTCCCGTTTCACACAGTCCACTGAAGTAAGTACCCCACATTCAGCTTTAGCATCCCATTCACATAACCTCAATTGAATTTCCATCTTTAAACGACTGTTCTCGGCTGATTTGACCTTCCACCAGTTTTTAATATCCGTTTTTAATTTCTTAATCTTATTTTTAAGAACAATATCCGCCGACCCCTTATAGCTTCCACTGCTCCAAGACGACTTGACAACTTCGCTAAAATCGTCATATTCCATCCAATGATTAAACAATTTGAAACACTTAGGCCCATAATCAACTGCATCATTTATAAGCATAATGGGACAATGGTCTGAAATTCCACGGGTTAGAGACTTTACTTTAGCATCCCTCCATAAGTTAAAAAAGTTGGAAGTCACCAAAAATCGATCCAACTTACTTAACTTTGTGCCTTCCCTGTTATATCTTGTAAAACGACGGTTTCCCATAGCGAAATCATGAAGCCCACTCGTCACGATAAATTCATTAAAATATCTAGCATCCCTTTCAACAAACGTTGAACCTAGCCTTTCCTCTTGAGATCGAACCGCATTGAAATCACCGAAAAGGATCCACACAATATCTTTCGAACTCATTATGGTTAGTAACTCGCTCCAAAGTTGTTTCTTTTGTATACTCCCTTGAGGGCCATAAATATTAATCAAACCCACCATTTCGTTTATACCACTCCACTTACCAATTACACCAGTGAAATGTGAACCTGGTATCACTTCCTCCTTAGAAAAGATGAGAGAATCCCAAAGAAGAAGAGTTCCCCCTGATGAGCCAATTGCACTCCCAACCAAATAATCTACATTATAATTACCCCACAAAGATATGACCTTTACATAATCAATAGTTTCCATCTTGGTTTCTTGAATTCCAAACACACACGGCCTTTCTGTTTTAATCAAATCCCTCACATGATTTTGCTTTGATTCAGCCCCCATACCACAACAATTTAGAGATAATATCTTCATTAAAATATAAAACACACCATAAGAAAGAAGAAGGATCAAGTAGATACCTTCCTCCCATTATCGTCTGATCTTTGCTCCACTTCATAAACCAAACCAAGTTGTCTTCCAATTTCTTCCTTATTACCAACTGATGAGCCAACAAAAGATGAATCACAACTTAATTGAATGTCATCCTTGATCTTTGTCTTACCCAACACCAGTACTTTCTTTTTGTTTTTTAATTTTGCTTTTCCAACCTTCTTTAGGCTACCTGACATTAGATGAAAACTCATCTTACCAGCGTGTAGGGGTGTTGATCGGTTCGGTTTTCGGTTATTCGGTTAATTCGGTTCGGTTAATTCGGTTAAATTTTTTTTTAGGGTCAAACCGTGAACCAAACCAAACCGAATTCAAATTCGGTTTTTGGTTCGGTTTAGTTAAATTCTAGTTCGGTTTGGTTCGGTTCGGTTTCCGGTTTAACCAAATTACACACTTTATTTAAAAAAAAAAGAAAAATATACAAATATATTTTGCCAAAAAAGTTATTTCAAACATAAAAAGTATTTTTTAATATTAGGATAGAATTTTTTTGTTATTTATATATATATATATAAATATAAATATAAATATATATATATATAACGTTTTATTGATCTTTTTATATATATAAATATATAAAAAATATATAAATTTATATGAATTCGGTTTTCGGTTTTGATTATCAAAACCATATCCAAACCGAGAACCGAATTAAAATTTCGGTTTGGTTCGGTTTTGGCAAATTCGGTTCGGTTATAAGTTCGATTCGGTTATTTTCGGTTCGGTTCGGTTTTGGTTTTCGGTTTATTCGGATATTTCGGTTTTTCTGCTCACCCCTACCAGCGTGATACTTTGATGGACCCATTTTAGACTGATTCAAAGAAGTTTGTGAACCTTGTGAGTTATGTGACTTAGATTTGGTTGGGTAGGCCTCCAATTTTGATGAATTGGGCTCGTAGTTCATTCCTTGCTTGATGGGCTGCTCGTTTTCTTTTATCCTTGATTGGGCTTCATTGTCAATATTATCCTTAAAAGACTTACTTTTCCCAACATGATTCTCCTTTTCAAAATTTGAAATTGTAACGTCTTTATTCTTTGACCCGCAGTCGTTTACTTCTTCAGCCGCCATCTCGAAAGTTGGAGCTACGTAGGAAGTAGAGTCATTTGTCCCACCTATCCCTTCATCTTCCCGAGGATTAACTTTTGACTTTGACCGTTCATCTGCTCCATTCTGATCAAATTCCGTCTCGGAAACATCGTCTGAATCATCGTCATCGCAACAAGCAGAAGAATCCTCTTCCACCAATTCTTTTGGTGAATTCAAGAGTAAAGAACGATTGTGATCTTCCACGGCTCTTATATGATAGATTTGACCATTGACCCTTACTGGAATACACCTGATGATTTCTTCCATGTTGTATGTGAGTATTAAGACTCCCACTGAATTCTTGCTCGTGTTTTCAAATGCCATATCGTCTATTTCCAGCACCTCACCGAACTGACTACCAACCTTGTGGGCCACATTCTGGTCCCAAATAAGGGCAGGAAGACCTTCAACTTCCAACCATGTTAACCGACCTGGTGGTTGTAAGTTTTCATCCCACATTGCTGTATCTATCAACCAATTGCTTAAGTTCACTTTGTTTTTTTCCAAGCACTCCTTTGCCAATTCTTGTGATTTCCACTCACAAAGAATAGACAGGCCACCTATGTAGTGAATAACGCATCCACCTAAACCTTCCTGTTTAAAAAGTGTCCATGCATTACGAAGCACATGTAAATTTCTAGCCTTTCCCACCCAACATCTTTTCAATCGATCCATAAGCGTGTGATTTGCTTCAACTTCTATGATGTCTTCCTCTTTGAACTTGTTCTTTTGTTCATCCTCTTTCTGACACTTCCCCAAAGTAGCGTCTTTATATGATTTCCGTTCGAAACATCTTGCTACCTGTTTCGGATCTTCCTTGGTCTCACATTTTCTAAAAGTCCACCTCCATTCATTATCTATTGCATTTGTATTCTTTTGTTTAAATGTCCATTTCCACTCTTTTTGTTGCTCGTTCCCATTATCGGTGTTAGATGTTTTCTGTCCCATCTTGTCGTATTTCGCCACATTAACCAGCATCTTCGAGTTGCCAATCCGAATTTCTTCCAGTTTCCTTTCGAGTTCGCCCATATCTCCCACTTTGAGAAAGCGCACAAAACCAAATCGGCTGCCAAACTTAGTCCTCTTAGCTGCCATATACACGTCCGCCACCGTACCGTATCTTTTGAACAGAGCCCACAATTCCTTTTGATCCCACGAATCTGGGAATCTGGTAAAAAAGAAGGTTATGGTTTTTTGTTTCATTACCCTAACAAAATCTGTATTCCATGCATGGTTTTCTTGTTTTCTACCCTTGTTTTCTTGTCTTCTTCTCTGGACCTTAATCCATTCGCCATCTCCACTTGCCATCGGAAGGTAAATTCTGTATCAATCTTAACATAAAAGATTTAAAACCCAAATATTGTACTTTTTAGTTATTTATTAGTTATTGATTCAACAAAATGTACCATTAAATGATATCTTTATGCTTTGCTTCAACAATGCATATTATTTGGTTTTGTATTAGTCATTGAACTGATTATATTCTACGATTGTTTTCGAAGTGAAAGCATGTGTATTTCTTAAGCATTTACTAAATATAACACATGCACACATATTTTTATCGTATAAATTTAATTGGAATTTACAAAGTGAGCTTCTAACTTGGCATATGTCGGCAAGAGCTACGGCTCCGGCAATTTCTTACAACTTTCGGTGAAGGATTTAATTAACTATTCATCTAATAATAATAATAATAATAATAATAATAATAATAATAATAATAATAATAATAATAATAATAATAATAATAATACTGAAGTGAATCCGTAAGTTCTCGATGACCCAAGACATTTGAGCGCGTGCTGCTGCTCATATCTTTAGTAGGATTAGCTTTTCTATAGCTAGAGGAGTGGGAGCCCTGTTAGTATCTCGGCTTCCTACTAACTTCTTGTAAATCATATGAATTTCTAATAAAGTCTTTTTTTATAATAATAATAATAATAATAATAATAATAATAATAATAATAATAATGTGAAAATAATAATAATAATAATAATAATAATAATAATAATAATAATAATAATAATAATAAGTGAAAGTTTGTGAAATGTGATTATTTTGCATGTCAAATATGCTTATGAAAAGTTTGCATACTTGGTGAATATTGATCTTTTCAAATTAATGTAAGGTTTACGTACTTATGTTTTGGTCAAGGTCTGGTGTGCAATTTTTGTCGAGCTCAAGTTTTCATTTGCTTTATCAGATATATTTGCAACAAACTAAACATTTCAAACCTCGTCACCTAGGTTAATCACATCTATGGTATGATGCTCATTGCTCATTGTTCCATTATATTGCAACTTGCAAGATTATACAAAAGAACTTATCGAGTTAACAACTTAGATATTCTCTTGCAAGATAAAATCGCGGAATATATCAAGCTAGAACCTTATCAACGTAAATTATAAAGCATGCAAACGCTCACTTGGAATCCGCTAGATCGACATCACCTACTAGTGGTTATCAACAATTTTATTGCATGAAAAAATTATTGAAATATTCATTAGAGGTTTTCTCCACGTTGGATCCTAGAAAGAGTCGGTTCGATCTGACCTAAAGTAAAGGACACTTAACTAAGGCATCATTTACAGGTTAAATAATTTAATAATATTAGATAACCACAAGTGAAATTTTTAGTTCCAATGTAACAACGCGGTAACCACATCTTTTTTTCATTAAGTCAACACATCACCATATATCTTTATCTACAGTTTTTGGGTCAACCCGACCACACACGTTACCCCCATCAATTAAAATGCCCACTCGAATCATTTCTGCGAGAACTGCATTATTTTAAATTATTGAAGGTTATCAACCTCATTTTATTTAAATAGAACATGGGCCATTTAATTTTAGAGTCAACTATCAAAAAGCCGTTTAATATATCAGATCTATGTTTAAAGTATATTTTTTTTACCTTACCATGGTCACTTTTGGTTATTTGGCAGCCAATGGCAGGCATAACTTATGTTAATTTGACATCAAAATTTGTAACATTTTGCCATGAAATGTAACTCTTTTCGTGAAATATTGGAAAAGTATATTACTAACTACCTCTGTCTACATCACAAAGTAATTTGTTTTTGCATAATCACTTAATCCTCAACATCATGTAGCCTGATCAGTTTCCCATGTTTTCTTACTGACTTCAATTATAATAGCACGTTAGTCACGAATATGTAATTGTTTTAGCACATATAGTTTCATATTTTATTTTTTATTTTTATTTTATTTTTTTATTTTTTGGGTAAAAAGGTATAATACTATTCCATAAAAAAACATTGAAGTACGTAAGGTTGCTTAATGATCTCTTTAAATGATATACATTTTTATTAAAAAGGGGTTGCTTTATGATCTTTTTAATATCATATTTTAATAGTATATGTTTTAATCAGAATAACATGTTAATTCTTTGACTACACTCAACACGTTATATAAATAAACCCTCGTCATACTTGTCTCCACATTCCTCATAATTCACATCATCATGGAAGACGAACAATACACCACTCTCTCAAACCAAGGCTCGGACCTCGATTTCAGCTTTACGAGCTCCACTACCAATTCCATCGCCACAACGAGTGCTCGCTCTAGCCTCGCTCGATCAAGTCTAAGCCTCAGCTTCAACGAATCAACTCGAATATCCTCAGTCTCTACCGCCACCTCCTCAACCGAAATCCCAAACTATCATACTCGCCCTCACCGAAAATCTGACCCAAACTGGTCTGCTATCAAAGCAGCCACTAACCTCTCAGCTGATGGGAAACTCCACATGCGCCACTTTAAACTCATCCGCCACGTAGGATCTGGCAACCTAGGCCGAGTATTCCTATGCAAACTTCGCGATTACAATCACGCGAGTTTTGCATTAAAAGTTGTCGACAACAACTTACTGACCTCCAAAAAGTGGTCACATGTACAAACAGAAGCGCGGATCTTGTCCGCGCTAGATCATCCCTTCCTCCCTACATTCTACGCGCATTTTGAAGCATCTCATTACACGTGCTTCTTAATAGATTACTGCCCTAATGGAGATTTACATTCCTTGCTACGCAAGCAACCAAAATATCGTTTTCAAATCGATTCTATTCGTTTTTTCGCAGCCGAAGTATTAGTAGCATTGGAATATCTCCATTCATTAGGTATTGTTTACCGCGATTTAAAACCCGAGAACATTTTAATACGAGAAGATGGTCATATCATGCTATCTGATTTCGACTTATGTTTTAACGCTGATGTTACACCTAAAGTTGATACTTTACGAAAACTTAACGGTACGTTAACTGAGTTCGTATCCGAACCAACAACCGCGTTTTCGAAGTCGTGTGTTGGCACTCATGAATATTTAGCACCAGAGTTAGTTAACGGTAACGGTCACGGTAACGGTGTAGACTGGTGGGCATTTGGTGTATTAATATACGAGTTATTAAAGGGTACGACACCATTTAGAGGAAATAATAAAGAGTCCACCCTGCGCAATATAGCATCAACGACCAAACAGGTGCATTTCAAAGAAGATGTTACAAATAATACCAGTACGGCGCATGTTCAGGATTTGATAACAAAGTTGCTAGTGAAAGATCCTAAGGAGAGGCTAGGATGTGCGAGGGGTGCAACCGATATTAAACAGCACCCCTTTTTTAACGCCGTTAAGTGGCCGTTAATTCGTAACTATCAACCACCAGAGGTTAAGGGGTTGACAGTTAAGAAGAGTAGTATTTTACGTGCTAGTCATGTGGGTGGGTGGCCACTGTTGCAAAAGAAAAGGCGTTGGTTATGGAAAGGGTTGAATTGTATTTTGTTGAAAAGTAAGGGGTCTAAACGTAACTTGAATGTTAATCAGAATTGCTACCATCATAAACATAGTATTAAAGAGTAAGACATAGGGTTTCAATACAAAGAATTGTTAGTTTACATGATTTTGTAAAGATTATAAAGATAAAAATATAGAGGTGGAAATTAAAGTGAATGTCACAATTTTGTTGTGATTTGTTGTATATAACAAGAATTTACATGTACTTAATTTCGATATTTGAGAGATTATGTTTCCGAGAATTTCTTTTTTACATACCCCTACATATTTATATATTCCTATATCTATTTGTCATTGTCATTATAATCTGGTATATCGTTCTAGCTATTGGTTAAAATTCGATCGGAATCTTGTCGAAACTAGTTTTTTCGTCACAAAATCAAGATTGTAAAATCAGATCGAGCTTGTAAAACTCTACTACTAGAGTGTCGCCTTTTGTTAATTGGGATTATGAGGCACAACTCTACCAGCTATTGAACATAGATTTTTTATTAACATAAGAAAAAAATTCAATACTATTATAATAATAATAATAATAATAATAATAATAATAATAATAATAATAATAATAATAATAATAATAATAATAATAATAATAATCTTCTATTAGATTTTTATATTATAAGGGTTGTTTTAAAGGTATCAAAGTTTAAAAAATGCTTAAATTTATGAAAATATTTATTTTTTGCTTCAACAATTATCTCTTTAGCATCCTAGCCCAAAGACTCCCATCATGGGTGAAAGTGCAATCACAACTGTCCAATGACCGAATAATTCAAGAAAAAGCTCACCGCAGAAGGGTCTTTTTTAGTGGATGACTCGTTGGATTGAGTTTGTAGTTTATGTTTATGTTGTGAAAATATCAAAAATTGTAAACTTCTTCATAATTTAATGCATATTAATGCACATAAATTATTAATAATACGAGTTATGGTTGAACATTTTATATATATTGGTAGTAGGTTTATACTGTCAAAAGTTTTATAAATTGATGATTTGACATGCTATAAACCTATTAAAAAACGTCACTTATTGTGGATGCTCTATGTAATAAGGTTACCCCAAGACAACATTATCACCGCCCCCTCAATGTAACATCAACTCTATCTTTACAACAAAATTCACCACCTACTTAGTGTACTAAGACAAATAACTTCTATTTTATTTTTATTTTCATTTTTATTATTTTTGAACACTAAATTTTGAATATCGGTAATAATAAAAATAAAAAAAATTACAGTAAAATGAGACTACAAATTAGTGTGCATTTGTTCGACGTCAAATGTGTTCCACTAAATCGGCTTTAAGGCGTAAATGAGTTTCCTCGTTGACTAAATCGCTAACAACTTGTAACATTTCTTCATGCATTCTTACAAAATCATCATCGTGATGTTGCTCATCTGGTAAAATTCAAGAGAGATTGCTCTCTCTTTGTCTTTTATTATCATATTATATAATATGATGCATCTGTATATCATATCCGTTATTTTCCTAAGAGTCATTGGGTGTGCGAGATTTTTATTCTAGCACACTTTTCTTTAGCACACCAAACACTCATTTCACACCCTTTCTTTCTACATCATGCGCTTTCTTATACCCTATTCGTTTCGTATCATTCACAACTGGCTGTGAAATAGACCTAACTAGAACAGACCATTCCGGAAATATCCGTCACTAAGATAATATCCCCATTTATAAGGCACGTCGTTAGCCACAAGGAACCTCTGTGCTTTCTCAACTTTGAGATCGTTGAAAATAGGCGATTGACGTATAACGTTGACACCGTTGTTCGTCCCGGAAACACCAAAGAACGTATGTCAAATCTATAAGTCTTGTAGGAAACCGCTACGAATAAAATGAATAGATGTCACTCGTGATCACCTCTACAATATTGATCACGAAATGCATTTGGGCAATTAACCTCCGGCCAACCCGTACAATCAATGCCTCCTAACATCTTAGGAAACCCATGTTTCTCCTCGTGATAAACATAGGGTTTTCCGACATCAGAAGTAGGAATTCGTAAAAAGTTTTCTCCATATAAGTCCATAATAACCTTACAGAAAGCTTGGAAAGCATCACGAGAAGTTTTCTCACCCATTTGCATAAATTCATTTAGAGCATCAGGATTGACGTCGTATGCCCAATTAACGAATTGCAGAGGTACACTTCGTCAATGGAGAAGTGCTAACTCTTCCCGAACAATCATTACTTTGTTAAAAAATACGGCGAATTATTAGTTATTTACCAAACAATGTGTTTGAATAGTGATTGACTCATTTGAAACCATTTACGGAATAATTTTCGGCATACATTAAGTTTTGAAAGAACTACGCAGCCACTAGACGATCATGAGCACCGTAACAATCTCTAGGTATCATGTTTCATGGTGTCGGGGTTTTTGGGATTCTAGAAATGGAAGCTTGAGAATTCATATAGTAAGTCGTTGCCTCCTTTAAAATTCTAGATCGATATTACTAACTTATTCTTTTTCATCCGAAAAAAAAAATGTTAAGTATATAAAAAAGAATGTGTTTGAAAGTAAAGTGTGAATAAAATTGAAAAGAATGTGCTAGAAAGTTTGAATAAAATTGAAACGGTATTAAGGGTATAAATATGAATAAATTATTTAAAATTTTATTTTATATTTAAATAAAGTGCCAGACGGCTACTTTTTTTTACTGAAAATCTTGGGTTCTTCCTCTCGCAACTCGGTCTTACACACGACCAAGTTGCATTTTTCCCTTGTTAGATGTGTCTTGAGAGACCTCCGTAACAACAAGGACACGTCCTCCTTTTCTGAAGACTCGGTCTTGAAGGCCTTATTATGCTTGGTCTAACTATTCATTTTTCACATGCTAACCAGAGGAAGATCATCACTGAAATTGAATAGAATTAACTAGTTATAAATTCCGTTCACGCACTGGGTTTACACATAAATCGAATTTATTTTAAATTTTAGTTTACTATATGAACATATAAGAATTTACCCGTGAAAATTGTGATATAAATCCAACTAATAAATATATATGAGTTTTTCATTATGTGTTAATATATATTAATATTTTGTAAAAAAAATTATTGGATGAAATATTTAACTTTGTTTAGTGACATAAATGTTGATGTTGAAACTGATGTTTTTGTTTAACTATAACTATTGATATTATATTGTACAAAATGTGCGAGGTTAGTAGCAGATAATGAGCATTGATAAAGTTAAAATATGCTCCGTAAAGTTTTATTAAAATATTTTTTAGATATCCGTATATAAACTTTAAATAATAATTACATGAGTCGTCTTCGTATCACACTAACTCATGCTTACCGTTAATAATAATTTAGCCGTATTTAATATTCAAACTCGTGTACGCATAGATTGAAATTTTAAATAGGATAACATGAGTTATTATTTAACGTGTATAGTAAAAAAATTATTTTAATAGATGAAAGTTTAAACTAATATTTATTTCAAAAATATTTAACGTATATTAAACTAATTCGTATATTTACAAAATTTTGTAATTTTAATGGATGAAAGTCTCAAACTAATACTAATACTCATGTAAATTATAACCAAAGTTTAGATTATAAACTCTAGGGGGTAAAACGTGTAAGGGGTTATTTGTGTATTATCTAAAGTTATTAAAAAGCATGAATACTTATAATTTTACAATTAACTCTATATAATATATTTAAAATTCAACCACTAAACTTTGATTAATTACCTCCCATTTTTTTAAGTTTTTGTTTTCATAAATTTGACACTTATATTTTTATATGTTTTTTTTCCTCTATTGTCGATCAAATTTATTAAAGTTTGACCAAAATCAATTTAATTTTGACCTTTTATTGGCCAATCATATTTTTTGATTTCGCCTATGTGTTAAAATTGGGCTTTTCTATTGGTTCAATTTCTTTCTTAATAAAAATAATTTTGCAAAATCACTCTTAAATAATGTAATTCTTTTATTATATAAAAGATATCCGGCCACGGCCATCCACTTTTATTCATAATATATGTTTGAGTTTCAGTTGATCACATAATTAAGGACTCAGCCAAAGAAAAATATTTTATATAATAAAACAAAACTCCTATTAGGAATTTTTCATTTAAAAAAAATGGATTCATACCTTATTTAGTAATAATTTTATTAAAAAAAAAGATTATTTTCTTATTAGCTAGGTAATATTTTATATTTATCCATAACACAAGTAAAAGATAAATACAAAAAATATAGATAAGATACAATTAACAATAGGATTAAAAATTTTAAATAATTATCTTTAATAATAAAAAGCTATAATTAAACATGATAAATCAAACAAAACAAAGATCAAATTATTTGTTTTTAATAAATAAAAATATATG
The DNA here is from genome assembly GCA_030686995.1 of Artemisia argyi. Classification (NCBI taxonomy): domain Eukaryota; kingdom Viridiplantae; phylum Streptophyta; class Magnoliopsida; order Asterales; family Asteraceae; genus Artemisia; species Artemisia argyi. Next base: position 24,235,729 of record CM060679.1, read on the forward strand.
ATTAAAAAAATTAAAAAAAAAAAAACCGTGCGTGCGCGAGCATTATAAATAGTATTTGATATGAGAAATCAGCGACATATCGTAAACTACGTACATCATATATAAACAATCGATATATAAAAATATCATATATCGAGAATTTAAAATCAAAATCAAGATACGTAAAATTTATAAGATATCACCGATCGAGTTGAAAGTATATATGCGTTGCTCGGGTCACATCTTTAAGATAAAAACGCTTATCATATTTACAACTATTCCAAATAACATAAGTTTTATATGACATGTGAAGGTTACACTATCATCTTTTTCATTTTTTGCACTAATTAACACATATAATAAAAGGTTATTACTATTATACAAATAAATTAACAAAATAACATTGAGTGAGAATACAAGTAGATTAAATGATTATGCTTATGATCATCTACTTCAAAATAAATATTTAATATAGGAATGAAGCCATGTTGTTTTCTTTCTCATTCTAAAATAGATGTTCAATATATGAGAACATGTAATGTACCAACTATGATAGAAATATGTACATGTTCAAGATTGATATTTTCACACACTCCTTTAATAGTATTAATAACCATCATCTATAACAATACTAAAGCACCTACCATTCATTTTCAAGAGGTATAGTATCATCTCATCTATGGAGTTTTCGTTGAACATCACAATGTCCTAGCATTTGTAATCTTGTAGAAAAGTTAACAACGTAACTGCTAGAGTATACATACATGGTTTACAGTATGAAATTAAAGAAGATATTAAAAATCAACGAACTTGATATTGGGTGCATACTGCGATAAGAGATTTACATCTTCTTTGGAATCTACTGATTGATAACCTGTACAATGCATAATCCTTTTTAAATGATGTTGTATCCATATAATACTTGATGCTTGTGCATGCTTGTGAAATGACGTTCTAACTCAATAGTACAAATTGTTTTGTGAGATGCATAAATTTAAGTTGACAGATGATTTATATTTCCTAAACTTATCCATAGCTTTTTGAGATTGTTACAATGATCAGTTACATAAATAAAAGTAAGTTAGTTTCATGATATTTTGGATATATACGTGCCAAAATATGCTGGCCTACCTTATAAATTTAGAGTTACTTGCTACAAATCAGGACATAATCTATTTTATACGGTTCGGATGAATTTTTATGTCAATCGAATGGCTGAGAAATGATGCCATGTCATCATTTTTTCTCTGAGCTTCGTCAACAATATATAAGTAGAATTTTGCAAAATCACTCTTAAATAATGTAATTGTTTTATTATATAAAAGATATCCGGCCACGGCCATCCACTTTTATTCATAATATTTTTGAGTTTCAGTTGATCACATAATTAATTTTTCATCAAACATTAATAAGTAAATTCAGAAATAGAATCTAAATAAACTAATGAGAAGCAGTTTGGTACCTGAACACAACTCACAATGTACCAATCATGCATGAGCTTTGGTCACAGAATTCTCTTTCGATCACAACAACCAATTCCTCCTATTCAACGTATTCACCCACAAACAACTTCAACAAATTAGACCTAACTATATTTAAACAATTTCCTAGTTGACATTATATGAGGAAACTAGAGGATTCTAAAACATTGTCCAGACACACTCCTGTAAGGACCTTAACCACTTTGCTATGTTACTATTACAATTTTGTCATCGTTTGTTCATTAGCACGGAACCGTTGTTTATTAAAAAGCTATGGGACGAAATTTCAATGTTTTAAACATTAATTATGTTGATTAACCTATGCTTTCCACATTAAAAACAAGTTTTTCTTGATGCACAAGTTGTTATTTTATGTGTAAAACTTTTGTATATCCCACAAAAGATTTTTTCAAAAACGTTTAAAAATTTTGTTCGTGAAAAGAGATAGGTGCAGAGACACGACTCTTGGTTCAAGAATCCTTCTATGAAAAACTTCATAAAAGATGAAGTATAAGCCTGTGTACATTTTATAAAAGAATTACTGTGAATTGATTCTTGAAAAAAGAATCGAAAATTCATTTATCTTAGTTCATTACAAAGTTTTTTTTTTTTTTTTTTTTTTTTTTTTTTTTTTTTTTTTTTTTGGTGCTATGCTTTCTACGAACGATGAGCCCTTTTAAAGGATCCTTACCCAGGACATACAAGTCCCACTGATATTCACTATGTATTTGTCTATTTGATTGGTTCGTAAATTTTGATTACCGAGGCTTTTTTATGTTATCTTTTTCTTTGCTTAGAGCCTTGGGCATTTGATATACGGAGTATATGAAAGATAGGACCACCTTATTGGGTTTGCAAAATGCTCATCAGGCCCAAAACCCAATCGGTTAGAAAGTTAAAAGAATCTAGGGGTGTTAGAAATCGGGTAACACTAGGGTTGTTCATCGGTTCGGTTCTCGATTAATCGGTTTATTCGGTTCGGGTTGTTTGATTAAAAATTATTTTTGGGTCTTAACTGAAAACGAACCGAACCGAAAATATCTATGACCGAATCGAACCGAGAACCGAACCGAAGTTCGGTTCGGTTATGGGTCAAAACCGAAAACTGAATTTTATACTTGAATTACACTATATATATATATATATATATATATATATATATATATATATATATATATATATATATATATATATATATATATATATATATTTAAATTTAAATTTAATTATATATATTTTTGGCAAAAAAGAAATCAAGCATAAAAAGTGTTTTTTATATTAGTATAAAATTTTAGTGGACATTTTATATATATAAAATAATATAAATATATTATATATATATATATATATATATATATATATATATAAATCCAGTTTTCGGTTCAGATATCCAAACCCATATCCAACCGAAAACCGAATTTTTAATTCGGTTCGGTTCGATTTTGACAAATTCGGTTCGGTTATAAATTCGGTTCGATTTTTTTCGGTTCGGTTGGTTTACTTGGTTTATTACCCGAACCATGAACACCCCTAGGTAACACTCACAAAAACCAAAACTGAACCGGATAAAGCAAACCAAATTTGTCAAAATAAAAAAGAACTGAATTTTGGAAAATGTAAACCGAATTGAACAGAAAACCAAAGTCACATAAATATATATTATTTTTATATATAACAAAAAATTATCAAAATTCTTTCCTAATATAAATATAACATTATATATATTTTTTACAAAACTATATAATCAAATGAAAGAAAAATATAAATTATGTAAGTCGATGTATTTAGGTCAATCTTAATACCGAAACAAATTCAAATTCGGTTTGGTTTTAACAAAAAAATAAATAAATAAATAAATAAAACTAAATAAAAATAACCAAGCTAATCAAATCGAATAAACCGAATAACTCGATAACTGAATCGACGAACACCCCTATATGATTTAATTGTTGGAAACTGTATTTTTATAGTTCATCGGAAACCGAATCTAATCAAACTAAAACTAAATTGGATTTATAAAACAGTTTCGGGTCAAAACAAAAATAAATTTAATATTTTGTTTTCTACTAGATTTTAATTTTGGCAAGCGTAAATCAAATACAATCAAGCCGAAAACCAAATTCTATATAATATGTGTCTTATTACATAAATAAAACATTTCTAAGTTAACACATTTTATTTTATTATTAACGACATTTATATTTGTCATCATATATGTAAAAAGCTTTATGATTTAATATATTTCGTGGCAAAAAATCTATTTGAAAGAAAGATAAATTTTTTTGAAAATTGTTTAATTCTGGTTTTTTAGGTAAAAACTAAAACCGAACCAAATTCAAATGGAATCAATTTTCAGTTAGTTTGATCAACTTCGAATTCGATTCAGTTTTAGATTTTACCTTACAAAAACTTTAAAACTGTGTTGTTCCCTTTAAGTAAATGCAAAGGATAACTTAAGTTCTCCAATCGCTTTCCATGTTAATGAATCGTTTAAATAATTTATGAAACATCGACACTAATATTTATTATTTATTTTTTAGAGCATACGACTGCATAAAAAAATATAAAAAATTAAAAAAATAGAAAATAAAAAACATATGGCCGTAGAGTCATTTTAGGAGCGTACGGTTGTCTGCAAAAATAACATCGGTTGTATGGTCTTTGTTACAGATTCTGTAAAAAACACTTTTAGAGCATACAGCCGTATGCACGTATACCATACAGCAGTATAGTCTCTGACATGTACATTTATGAACTAAACTTTATGCGCTTGTCATATTTCCAGGGAAATCACTTTTCCGCAAACATAAACTTGACAAAATCTAAACATAACCCCTCTTGGACATAACCATAACTGTACATAAGGGAGGTAACCACATTTTGACCCGTATAAAGTCAAAACTGGTAAAAATGGCATAATGCCAATTAAACACCCCTTTAACAAATTATACCTTAAAGGCACTAAACTTTGACACATACACTTCTGTGGTTTTACACATGATGACACCAAAAGACCCTAGGGAGTTAAGTAGTATCAAGAGTAGGGTTAAAGAGTTGCTCCTTATAGGCGATCACCATTAAAAGCTAACCCGCCACATCCTTACCCTTAAACTTCGCGTCACTTATCTCACATATATCAAAAACACAAACAAAGCAACATAAGCAATTTTGCTTAATGAGGTAACGTATATAAATTGAAATTAAAACATGGCAATCATGGATATAAGTTGCTTCGTAAGATTTCACTGCTTTATGAACAAAATTGCTAATTTAGCACTTAAATTTCCACACAGAGCATATACATATAATTTGCTTCGTAAGATTTCACCGCTTTATGAACTAAAGTGCCAAAAATTTTCCACATAGGAGCATATTTTCATAATCTTACTCACAAGAGGTCTAAACACTTCATATATTGCATACGAGTAATTTGGGTGCGATGTACACACTAGTCGTCTACAAAGGATGTCAAGGTTCCGTACTAGGAACATAAATACTATGAGTGTTCTATCGTCCACTTAGGACGTCTAGTCCCATTTTGGGAACATAATGCTATCATAATCTGCTAGTCATCCACATAAGACGTCTAGTTCCATATTCGAAATGTAATAAATCATATAAATGCACCGGTCATCAACGTAGGACGTCTAAGTCCCATTTCAAGACATAAAGCCATATAAAGGCTCTAGTCATCGACATAGGACGTCTAGTTCCATATTTGGAACATTAACCTATATAAATGCACCAATCGTCCACATAGGACGTCTAGTTCAGTTTTCAGAACATAAATGCCATTTAAGAATTCGTCATCCACTTATGATGTCTAAACATGTCATATTTCATCATATATGCTCAAATCATGCTACTAAGACCACATGGGTCGTTACGGACTAAAGTTAGACCACTCAGGTTAACATGTACATAAAGCTTATATCTCGAAGCCTATTTATTGCATATCATACATTTCAACACGAACATGAAATTGCATAACAAGGATTCATAATCCGAGTTATAATACTAATTACTCAACAAAATATCAAGATGAATACCACAAATATGTGGCTTATCTTACGAGTACATAAAACCCCGTTTTACTCTATAAATATGTTACTCACCTTAAAATCCTTGTACGCTTTCTCGAGCTCTGGAATAGATTCCCGGCTAACTTTTATTATCTAGGAACTGATAACGCTTAAATTGTACATGTTTTTGATAGCGTTATCCGTACTTTAGTGCATATTATTTGGTTAATTTTATGAAATTTTGGTACTTAATAGCATAAAAAGATGTATTGGGGTTCATGAACAACCAGGACCAAGAAATCAAAGAGAAAACTGAAGAAATGACAAAAAAAACGAAAGAATATGTATGTACGAAGAATTCCAGGTCAAGACTAACCTCGAGAGACTTTTCAAGAATGATTGAGCCAAGAACGACCATAAGTTACCCCCTTTTTTTTTTTTTTTTTTTTTTTTTTTTTTTTTTTTTAATTATTGAAAGTACGGAACATAAAACATAAAATGTAACAAATCAAAAGTATTAAAATGGCAAATGTGTGTACTATTTTATATTTTTTTTGTGAACCAAAGGTATCAGTAGTAATAACTTTTAATTATACTTTAATAAATTGTCAGCCGTCAGAGACTAGACTAGTTGTTTAACTTTTTTTTAACGACAAATTATATTAAAATACTAGCAAGGAGCTAGAAAAATTACAAAGACAAGGATCTAGGACATTTCATCCAAGAGATCCAATCAAAATTGTTTTTACACCTATTGGAACACCCAAGAACTCCGAATCATTCTCTTGAAGCTCATCCTCTTCATCATAAAGTAAAAGAGAGTAAAACAATCTCATCAAACAACATATCCATACGAGGTTGAGATGTTCCTGTTGATATAAATAATGTCTAAAAACATTATTAACATTTATCGATATCTCTATGTTTTGATAATCACAAAACGTAAACCCATTGAGCTAAAAATTATGTTGTAAACAAGTATTTAGTGGTAAATATTCACTTAACATCCAAATCACTTAAGGTATGAATAAACAAAGTGTTTATTGCATTCTATGATCAAAGGAATTTTTATTTTTACAAACCTTACATTTTTTATAAAATGAGACAAACATTTTCAAACCTATACAAAATGTTTTTGTATTTATAAAAAATGTTTTATTCAAAATAAATATTTTGAATTCAAATTTCTACCCGAAAAACGGCTAGATTCTTCAGCTAAAACCTTCCCCACAAAAGGACAAAAAATCCTGAAGAAATTTTTTTTTGTTAGGCGGCCCCCTTAATTATACTAGGCGGTCCCCTTAATTATTAAGGGGACCAGCCACGCTCCCAAACAGTATTTTTTCCCCTATAAATACTGGCTCAAATCTGGCATTTTCCTCACCTTTTGCACTATAAACTTTCTGATCTAAATCTTCTATACCATTCTCTTAAATCCTTTGATCATATAATCATAAGGTTTTGTTTCCAAGTGATCCAAGCTTCAACCTTTCAAGTGCAAGAGAAGAATACTTCAATCCTTCAAGACAAGAAGTATTACAACTTGTTGTGACCTCCACATCTAAGTTGTTTGTGCATCATCACTTATATAGTATTCATCCATTTGTGTATTAGTTGTGAATATTGGTTAGATAGAAGTAAACATAAGGAGTTAGGCTAGTAAGGTGTGTAGGTAGAGAAGTTGTGAATTGATTGTGGTGTGCAAGTAGTATAGGTGTGAAGAAGAAGTAGTGTGATTAGGTAGTGTTTAGGTGTGAAGAAGTTGTGAAGTAGTTGTGAAGAAGTTGTGAAGTAGTATTATAGAAGTTGTAAAAAAGGTGTGACGAAGTTGTGGTGTGATAATTGGTGTGTAAGGTTTTCTCCGCCATAAGGGATCTTGTTGACATAGTGAAGAAAACTCTCGAGTTAGGTGCTCGGGGAGTGGAGTAGGGCAAGGAAGGTGTCCTTGTAGCCGAACCACTATAAATCTCTTGTCTCGCGGTTAGATCTTTCCATCTCTTACTTATTATCTTGCTTATATCGTTATTACTTTTGTAGACGTAGACGTATATATATAGTTGCTCATATAGTGCTAGTGTTGATTTCACTTAAAGATCAAACAAAAGTTTCATTCACAAAACAAAGATTTTACAATCAAACTAAAATGGTAACATACATATAATTGATCATTTCGATCAAGTATACTTTTCATACAAAATATAATTAAGTATTACAAAATAAACATTTACTTACTTATCTCTCGTATATAGCTATAATCGTTTATATTATGCATGTGTTGATTTCACATACTTAGCTTACATTATTATTATTGTTCATACTTAGATATAGTTGTTCATATTGTTCAAGATATGAGTTCACATAAGATCGAATCAAAGTTTTAAAAGTAAACAAGGTTTTAAAACTAAACTAAGCTTTCATGATAAAATAATAAAAAAAGACGTAAAACTATTCAACATCCCTTCTAGTTTTCCACAGTTCCAAACAAGGTCTGGTTACGTAACTTCCATGTCACCCATCACATAACGTAAAAGACACCTTCCAATATATCTTTAAAACCTTTAGGGAGACGAAGAATGTGAGACCAATCAAGCCAATCTTTATTGGAGAATAAATCCAGACAATCCAACTCCCACCATCGAGCCATTTTGGTGGTAAGACCCCTGGCCATAGTTCATGAGAAAAAAAGATGCGAGTAAGATTCCCCTGCGGAGCTACAAATAGGACAACTAATAGTAGGAATTTCTATCCCACGAAGCGATAAATTAAGCCTTGTTGGAAGCTTATCTAAACTCACTTTCCAAGAAAAAATATTAATCTTAATTGGGACTCCCGTAACCCATCTAGTGGGAGCACCGACCATTAGCAGAAGATGATCATCAATAAAAGGACGAGTAGATTTAACCGAGAACTCACCTGAGGAATCGAGGGACCAAATCCATCTGTCATTAGAGGTCGAAAGAATGGTTGGTTTAACATCTTCAATGAGCTTGGAAAACTGTTCTTCTTCAAAACTCCCACGAGGAGGTCTTCTAAAAGACCAAGAAATAGAAATAGTGATGATTTTTTTGCGCCACCGTAGAGTTTTTATTGCATTCCAATGCAAACATACGCGTGTATAATTGCATGAGGGGAATATTAGTGAGCCAAACATCAAACCAAAATAAAGTATTCATCCCATTTCCAAATTTCTTTTTCATACGAGACAAAAAATTAATACCTTTGCTAGATAAATTTTTGAACTCACGGATTATGTTTATCCAGGTAGAAGAACGTAAGGTATTACTAGTATTGTCTAAAGCTCCACGAGAAAATTGCAAAAATCGTCCTTGTGGTTTGGCCAAATTGCACGTTTCGTCCTTACTGTTCATTAATTGCAAAAATGGTCCGGATTTGGCACTGTTTCATTCACTTTTGGTCCTTCGTCCTTGCAACCACAAGGACGAAACGTGTAATTTGGCCGAACCACAAGGACGATTTTTGCAATGCCGAAGGACCAAAAGTGAATGAAACAGTGCCAAATCCGGACCATTTTTGCAATTAATGAACAGTAAGGACGAAACGTGCAATTTGGCCAAACCACAAGGACGATTTTTGCAATTTTCTCAAAGCTCCACATTCACCAAACATAGCTTTAATGACCCGATACCATAAAGAGGATTCCTTGGACCTGAACCTCTATATCCATTTGAATAAAAGAGCATGGTTTTGCACAAAGAAACTCGAAATACCAAGCCCTCCTTTTTTCCTTGAAGCCATAACTTTTCCCATCCGATCATAGAAATTTTATTCTCATTAATATCAGTAACATTAAAGAATCTACTGCGAATGGACTCCATCTTATGAAGAACACCAGCGGGTGTTTTATAAATTGACATCTGGTATATAGGAAGTGAGCTAAGGATTGCTTTATTCAAAGTAAAACGAACTCCTATAGAAAGAGTTTTAATTTTCCTCTTTGACAAACAGGATGAAAGTTTAGCAATAACCTCGTCCCGAAAGTTGCTTCTAGAGCTGGAAGAATCAACCTTAACACCCAGATAGTTAAAAGGCGAAGAGAAAGTGTTGGATCCAATGACGTTAGCAGCAGAATCTACTTCTTCTTGAGAGGTACCTGATACGCGGGATTGCGCCCTGGCAACAGGTTTTACCTCTCAAAGGATCTTGAGAAGCTTGCAATCCCCGCCAGGCAGTGTACCTGATCATTGTAGTATAGTATAGTGACAAGTACCGGGGGATTGATCGTTTAACTCAGGAATAGTGTTGCTAGGATTACAAAGCCTACTAAACTAGGTCTATAGGTGAGGGATGATTCTTTTTGTATTTTTTATATTTTATAAAAGAAGTAAAATCTCTGGTTTTGAAGGAGTGGGCGGGATTAGTTGCTAGTCAACTAACCCAATTAACTAAGATGCAAACAAAATAAAAATAAAAATAAAAATAAATAAAATTAAACTAATGTAATTATGTGGTGTGAACAATAATGAGAAAAGATGTGTTTACTTAGATTTCATTACTCCCTAGATATCTTTTACCGGTTGATTAGCTTGTTACAATTGCATGGATGACGGGTTATATTCCTTAATACTAGTCGTAGGGCCGTGTACAATATTCCCTAACTCTATAAGATCCTACTTCACTCCTATGTCGAGCCGACTAAAAGCTCCTAACATGGGAACATTAGAATTCACTTATGCATTAAATACAACCAAAAATCGTAGTACACCTCCGATCATGTTTCTTAAGACGTTCAAGCAAGTTACCAATGGAAGTCTGCCAGTTTTCTTAAGCCTAACATCGAATACAATCATCCATAACAATTATAAACAAACAATCAACCCATAATCAACATCTAGGTTTCACTACATCTAAGCAAACACAATGAAAACCTAGCCTAACATGTTAAAAGAAAGACAAGCATAAGATAGAATCAAACAACACATAGACATATTGAATGATTATTGGAAGACTTATCTTTATTCAAACATGGAAGAAAGAAGGGTTTGAAACCCCTGCAATAGAAAGAAAATTCGACCTAGGGTTTGTGCTTCTAATGTTCCACACAATGTTCCACACTTTACAATGAAAAATTGGAAAAAAATATATATAGATGAAACATCCTGACGGCGTCATGTTATGGCTTCTGACGCTGTCAACTCACCGCCAAATTAAAATTCGTATTGCCTAGATCCAGTCTTAACGCCTTCATGTGTAAATATACTCTGGGTCGTCACTTGCATTTTGACCCTGACGGCCTTGGTGACGCCGTCAGACCAATTACATTGAAAATGTTCTGGGCCGTCACGTTATAATATCCACTACCACCTCTTTTATCACTCTTGACGCCGTCATGTATGAAGCCTTGACGTCGGCAGGTACTGTTCCCAGCAAGGATTTTGAGACTTTGTCGTTTTCTTCACTTTTATGCTTCAAAAAGGTCCAAAATGCTTCCTTTTCTAGATTTCTCCTCAAAAGTACCTAAAATGACAAAAGGAACGATTTAGGGCAGTAATTGATCAAATAATCACGAATTCGGGCTTAAATAACCCCTTAAAAGCGGTACACTTTTCGCCTCATCAAATAACCTTACACTTGAGATTTGCTTGTCATCAAGCAAATGCGCTTTTATTCTAATCAAAATACAAGTTAGGGGTCATTTAACACTAATATAAAAGTAATTACAACAAATAATCGATCCACTAAAAACCAGAAACAAGCACGAAGGTCATACACTAGCACCTCACAAATAGTGTTTAGATACTCACATCTCTCGGGTGTAATAAAGTATATATCACAATAAGGAAATGGAAAACATCTCTCACTACTTGTCATAGCAAATAGATTACCATAGGCTTGAGAAAGGATCAAACCTCCACCACTTGGCGTAAGCACCTAGGATAAACTATCAAAGAGGTCTTTTAAAGGGTTATAACGTTAGGTGTAGGGATATGGAAAACACGGTTTTGTTGGATAAATGCAATATTTACTGGTGGCGAGTTAATCATCTTGGTTAATTACATGTACAATATGGCGTTGCTAAGGCAAGACTCGACTCGAATTAAGTTAATAAATCAAAAATAACAAAAACTTAAAACAAACATAGAATGAAACGGGATGGTAGTCCGTATGTTTTTTCTCTTTTTCTATTTTTTTTCTTTTTTGCATACACTTTTACCCTACCATCCAAAATAATACATCATAAGGAATTTGCATTCCCCTTACACTTGAATTTTTACATACTTTACAATAAACTACTCTAATGATTCGAATTAAGATAATCAAAACACTTGGAGTACCTTTTAAGATTAACGCACATATGGGGGTAATAATTTGATGTTCTTCCCCATTACTCCATAACACTAGTACTTTACCCATGAGTCCCAATCGTCCCAAAACAATATGTACAAGATATGACTCGATTTAGCAACCATATAATCAATTAGATAATTAGCTAAGGGTTTAAACATGTAACAATAATGCACTAAAGATGAGTGCATACACGAAAGGCTAAGGCGATTTGGTTGCACATTTGGGTGGGTTGTAACAAATTCTTCCTTTAAGTAAAATGGTTAAAGTTAGAAACGAAAAAGATAGGCTTGGAAGGGTGTACTAGGGGTATCGTGCACTAAAAATGAGTACAACGCAAAGGTGTGGGAGAATTAATTGACTTTACTAGTCAATTAATTATGACTTCATTGGTCAAGTAATTATGATACGGGTTTAACACAAGGGTGATCCTAATGCCTCTTATAATGTAGTAAATCCTACTACACGAATATAGTCTCACTAGCGGTCTCAGGATGTATCACTAACGCAAGTTCTAGAATCTAAATGCTACCGGTACACTCATAAGCACTAATAATGAATGCTTTTCCTAACAAATCTAAAGGCGAACCTCACATATTTGGGTGGAAAATTTTTCTGAGTGGTACGGTTTTTGTGCTAGTCATACAACTCCTATCCTTGAGACGCTCATTAAGGCTAAAGCTTCACTACTAAATGTTGTAAAAAATATTAAATTTGGCGCTAAAATTACCCTAACAAGTATTTCTCTTAGATTTATTACATACCTACTATCAAACAAACAAACTCAAGTGCAATTGTATCTTATAAGGTATCATCATTTACCCTCCCCTTACACTTAGGATGAACATTGTCCCCAATATTCAATTAAAGGATGTAAAAGTAAAGCAGGTAAAAGAATGAAAACAAATATTTCCGTGATTTGTTCGGTGTGGATAATGTGGTAACAAGGTTAGATCTTCCTCCAAGAAAATGAACGTTGAAAGCTTCCCTCCAGAAATATAAATCATCTTCTTGTCATATATAACCTGTTAAACCTGAGAAAACAATCAAGGCAAACCTCGCGTAAAATCGGCGGCAATCTATATATACTAACAAATCCTAGAAAACAATTTAAGATATAATGCTTGTGGAATGAATGTTTACAGATTTCCTGGAGTTCATAAAACTAAAGAATCAACAAAAACTTTAAGACTCTGGTTTAAACAAAACTCGCTAAATTTTTCAGAATTTTAGTACCTGACGCCGTCAGGTTGTAACTCTTGACGCCGTCAGGTTGTAACTCTTGACGCCGTCAGAATGTTCCTGGAAAAATCTTATGTTAAGTTTCCGGAAAATTTCTGGAAAAACTTATGCCTTATTTCTTGAAAAATTCTGCAAAACATCATTATGACTCGATACAAGTGTTTGACTCAAACAATTACTAATATACATGCTCATTTAATATTGTAGCGAATCATGCTAATTCTCGTTCTTATAAACAAATTTGGATTTCCCTTACACTTAGCTTTTGCAAAATACCTTTATATGTAATTAAAACGAAGTTAAAAATAAAATAAAGTATTTTCACAATTTAGTTTGAAACGTGATTTACCAACAATAAAAATAAAGCATGTATACGGAAACAAATAAAATCAAACAATTGAAAAATCAAACAAATAAAAACACACAAAGCATGGGTTGCCTCCCAAGAAGCGCTTTTCTTTATTTACGAGTCTTGTAGCTAGACTCAAGGTCATGGGCTATCCTATACGTGTGAGTTCCTCGTCGAGGACATCTTTGGGATCAAACTTAGGTTTCAATTTCCTATCGGTTTTCTTGGTACGGTATGACTTCTCAAAATTTTCTCCATCCGGATCATATAGAATCATCTTCATATGCCATGATCCATCACCTTCCTTAGGTGGCTTGTCCCAGTTCCATTTACACTTATCCCCTTCCCTTTTCCACTTGTTCATTCCTAAATTGATAGGCATTACTCCTAGGAATTCAATCATTTTCCTAAAGACTAAGGGATCCTCATAAGGGTTTAGTTCTTTATCCCTAGCTATGAGTTGCTCTACCGAATGTGTTTTATTAATAAACTCCTCTTCTAAATAAAATAGGCGTTGAGGTCCTATGAAGTCTCCATTAACCCAAGGTCCGTATCTAGATGGTCTCCTATTCAAATCTACCCAATGAGGTGTCGGTTCCTCATTAGTATCATAAGCATGCTTCTTAACATCATAGACTGACCAAGTATCTCCTTTTCCTACCGCTATCCTAGATTCCTTACAATCGATCATCGCATTTGCAGTAGCTAAGAATCCTCTTCCTATTAACAAAGGGCATGTAGTGTCACTAACCATATCAAGGACGTGGGAATCGGCTAGTATAGTTAATCTCCCTATATGCACTAGTACGTCCTTCACTACCCCTACCGAATATGCTACACTACCATCCGCAAGACCTCTAATTACCTCCGTGTCATCTAATTTTCCAGGCTTAAGAGTGGTGTAAAGGGACAAGGGAAGTAAATTAAGGCTTGACCCAAGATCGGCTAGTGTGTCGACAGCTTCGGAGTTCCCTATCCTACAAGGTAAAACAAATATGCCCGGATCATCTAATTTCTTAGGCAACTTATTCCAGACGAAGGCGGTCCCAAACTTTCCCAACTTAAGTTTCTCCTCATATTTCTCTAAAAGGGCGTTGTAGTAGGGAGCTCTTGCTAAAACTTCAATAACCGGACGTTCAAGGCGGAGTTCCTTGAATTCATCGTCAAGGTTTTGTGTAGGAGGTGTATCAATTATGCTTTTGACCGGTTTAATATCGGATGTTTTATTTGATTGGTCCTTTTGAAGAATTTGGTTTTGCTTGAAACACGTGTTCATTGCTTTGACTGAATAGTATTGTGGAAAAGAGGTAGGTGACAAAACCGATGATATGGAATTAATGTTTAGTTTTGGGTTCTTGACCGTGTCGCTTGGGAGTGCTCCCATTTCTCGGTCATTGAGAACTTTTAACAATGTGTCAATTTTATTGGTCATCTCACTTTGCTTTTGTTTGAAATCGGCTTCAAACTTAGATATGCGAGCTTCTTGAGATGCCATTAACTTGGACATCAATCCTTCAAGATTATTGGTACTACCATAGTTATTGGAAGGATTGTTGTTGAAAGTACGGTTAGAGGGTGTACCGTTTGGTGGGTAACGATTAGGTGGATTGGAAGAATTGTTTTGGGGCATGTTTTGGTTTTGTTTCCACCTAAGGTTCGGGTGATTTTTCCAAGAAGGATTGTAGGAATCACCGTAAGGGTTTGGCTTGGGTTTGAAAGTGTACCACTTGTCTCCCGCTTCATCGGTACGCGAGGATGCGTAATCCACAAAAGCTTGTCCGGGGAGTTCCACGCAATCACGAGTGTCATGGGGATCACTACATAATTCACATGAAGAAGTGATTTTGTTCACTTGGCTTGTGACTATTGACAGGAGATCCTTCTATGCTTTCACCGATAATCACATCCAACTACATCCAGGAATCGCATCTGCCACTTAGGAGCTTCGTAGAATTTCATGAGATCATTCTAACTTTCGTTGTCATAGAGAGCAAGATCTTCTATGAGTTCCCATGATTCTTCCGCACTTAGATCACGTAGCTTGCCACCGGCCGATTGGTCAATGGTTCGCCTTGTGGAGAGATCGATATGGTCATAGAAGATTTGGACTTGGAGCCAAAGATCTATGCCATGATAAGGGACTTTTTGGAGTAAGTCCTTGAAACGAGTCCATGCTTAATAGAGAGTTTCACCATGACGTTGTTGGAACATCAAGATATCATTTCTAAGCTTGGTAGTTCTCCCCGGTGGGAAAAATTGAGCAAGGAAACGAGAAGTGAGTTCATCCCAAGAGGTGATGGATCCTGCGGGTAAACGTTCAAGCCATTGACTAGCTTGGTCACGTAGAGAGAATTGGAATAGACGTAATCGGTTCGTCTCTCTAGTTGCAACATCAAGGTCTATGGAATCTACGATTTTTAGGAAATCCTTGAGATGTTGATTAGGATCTTCGGAACAAAGTCCATGGAATGCACATCCGCTTTGCATCAACCGGATGGTGTCAGATCGCAAGGGGGACACATTGGCTCCTTGAGTGAGCTCAATGGTGTTTCGATAGCCTTGGTGGCTAGGACAGGAATACTCTCATAAAGTTCGGGGTCTAGAAGGTTGGTTTGCTAGTGGTGGGTTTTATGGGTGGTTTTGTTTTGGTGGGTTGATAGGATCAAAGATATTACCACATTCCATGATGTTGGATGGCAAAGGTTATGAACAAAGAAACAAAGAAATAAGATAGACTAAAGAAAACCTGAAAATGAAAATAAAAATCTTACTAGAAAGGAATCTAGCAAGTAGACCTAATAAAAAGAAATTCTAACCTAGACAATAACTATTCCCCGGCAGCGGCGCCAAAAACTTGGTACGCGGGATTGCGCCCTCGTAACAGGTTTTACCTCTCAAGGGATCTTGAGATGCTTGCAATCCCCGCTAGTCAGTGTACCTGATCGTTGTAGTATAGTATAGTGACAAGTACCGGGGGATTGATCGTTCAACTCAGGAATTGTGTCGTTAGGATTAGAAAGCCTACTAAACTAGGTCTAGAGGTGAGGGATGATTCTTTTTGTATTTTTTATATTTTATAAAAGCAAGTAAAATCTCGGGTTTTGAAGGAGTGGGCGGAATTAGTTGCTAGTCAACTAACCCAATTAACTAAGATGCAAACAAAATAAAAATAAAAATAAATAAAATTAAGCTAATGTAATTATGTGGTGTGAACAATAATGAGAAAAGACGTGTTTACTTAGATTTCATTACTCCCTAGATATCTTTTACCGGTTGATTAGCTTGTTACAATTGCATGGATGACGGGTTATATTCCTTACTACTAGTCGTAGGGCCGTGTACAATATTCCCTAACTCTATAAGATCCTACTTCACTCCAATGTCGAGCCGACTAAAAGCTCCTAACATGGGATCATTAGAATTCACTTATGAATTAAATACAACCAAAAATCATAGTACACATCCGATCATGTTTCTTAAGACGTTCAAGCAAGTTACCAATGGAAGTCTGCCAGTTTTCTTAAGCCTAACATCGAATACAATCATCTATAACAATTATAAACAAACAATCAACCAATAATCAACATCTAGGTTTCACTACATCTAAGCAAACACAATGAAAACCTAGCCTAACATGTTAAAAGAAAGACAAGCATAAGATAGAATCAAACAACACATAGACATATTGAATGATTATTGGAAGACTTATCTTTATTCAAACATGGAAGAAAGAAGGGTTTGAAACCCCTACAATATGAAAAAAATTCGACCTAGGGTTTGTGCTTCTAATGTTCCACACAATGTTCCACACTTTATAATGAAAAATTGGAAATATATATATAGATGAAACATCCTGACGGCGTCACGTTATGGCTTCTGATGCCGTCAAATCGCCGCCAAATTAAAATTCGTATTGCCTAGATCCAGTCTTGACGCCTTCATGTGTAAATATTCTCTGGGCCGTCACTTGCATTTTGACCCTGACGGCCTTGGTAACGCCGTCAGGCCAATTACATTGAAAATGTTCTGGGCCGTCACATTATAATATCCACTTCCACCTCTTTTATCACTCTTGACGCCATCATGTATGAAGCCTTGACGTCGTCAGGTACTGTTCCCAGCAAGGATTTTGAGACTTTGTCGTTTTCTTCACTTTTATGCTCCAAAAAGGTCCAAAATGTTTCCTTTTCCAGATTTCTCCTCAAAAGTACCTAAAATGACAAAAGGAACGATTTAGGGCAGTAATTGATCAAATAATCACGAATTCGGGCTTAAATGACCCCTTAAAAGCGGTACACTTTTCGCCTCATCAGTACCAATGCCCATAATCTTATTCTTAGGAATATTAATTTTAAGACCCGACGCCAAGTAGAAGCATTTCAGCATATTAACAATAGTGATGACATTCGCCTTATCCCATTTTAATGAAAACAATATCATCCGCATAAAAGAGATGGGATAAAGTTAAAGAATTATCAACTCGAACACCCTTATACAGCCCTGCGTTCAAAATATTATTGAACAAAATATGAAAACTCTCCATCACCAAAATAAAAATGAAAGGAGAAAGAGGATCTCCCTGCTTCAAACCTTTATGAAATTTAAATTCTGATGAAGAACTTCCATGAACCAGAATCGATCCTATTGCTGAAGTAAGACACGCTTGAATCTACCCTCTCCATTTAACACCGAATCCAAAGTTACTTAGAATACCATCTAAATAATCCCATCTTACCGAATCAAAAGTGTAGAAACTAGAAGGGGGGGGGGGTTTGAATAGTTTCACCGCTTCTTTTTAATTTTCTAAAGCGTTTCGCCGTTTTAGTTTCGGTTATTTTTCATTTAGAAACTTGTTGAATTATACTAGTTATGTGATATCAATTTAGTTACTAGCATAGACACATAAACAAGTAAAGTAAAGAGTAAAGAAAGAACACAACCAAGAGACGCGGCGATTTATAGTGGTTCGGCATGAAGCTCACTCTCCGTCCTACTCCACTCCCCGAGTACCACACTCGAGAGTTATCAATCACTATATCAACACACTCCTTCAGGCGGAGCAATCCATACACATGCTTACACAAGGCTTAATGACACTAAGCATAATGTCGAGTTCTAATCATAGCTAGAACCAATCTATTCCAAGGCCCACGTGGCCACACGAACAAGCACTCTTGTCCAACTTGAATCTTCACCCGATCCAAGCCTTCACTTATTTGACATACTTGGTTCTTCACCCGAACCAAGCCTTCACACACACGACTCACTTGATTCTTCACCCGAATCAAGCCTTCACACACTTGATCATCACCCGATCCAAGTCTTTACATAATGACTCAACAAATCCTAACCTACACTTTAGGACGTCACTCTCCTCACATCAAATACATAAACTAATCTAGTTACAAGACTTCTTGGATCTACATCACCATCCAAGCTCACACAAATAAAATACTTGGAACTACATCACCATTCATGTTTACACAAATATCCCCATCCTCGACTTACACACAAGTCGGAAAAACAATGACATAATATATATATATATATATATATATATATATATATATATATATATATATATATATATATATATATATATATATATATATATATATATATATATCCTATCACGTAACACTTGTTACGTTTGTGTGTGGACACCTATAACATCTTGAATCTTCATAGTTGTCGAGAGTTCTTCTCTTGCACTTGACGGAAGAGGAAATCACTTATAAACATATACCGACATGTTATAGTGATCAAAGAATAAAATGAACAAAGACCATAAAGTTTTGTATGTGTGAAAGTCTGTTTTCTGAAGTGTATCAGTTCAGTATTTATAGGCGACAGGAGAGAGAGGGATGGTCCCGTAAATGCCAGACGGTCCTTTATCACTAAAGGACCGCCGCGACAAAACGCTCCCTTTTAGCCCTGACGTGGTAAATACTTATCTGGTTCAGGCTGAACTGATTTGGGGGGAAAACTAGCTGTTATAAAGTTTGAATTTGAATTTATTTTCTTAATAAAACATTTCTTTAAAAAACACAAAATTACTTTTGTGAAAAATGATTTGTCAAACTTAAAAATGTAAGTTTAGGTAAAAGTAAAATTCTTTGATCACTTAACTAATGACGGTATAAAGTTTGTTCATATCTGAAGTGATGTTGAAGAAGCTATGTGGAAGAAAAGAGTTTCCTCGATTAAAAACTTATAAACCGTAACTTTACGTAACATGTCTTTATATTTTGTGATTATCAAAACACGAGAGGACCGAATAATGCGAATAACATTTTTGACATTATTTGTATTAACAATCTCCCCCTTTTTGATGATTACAAAATATAAACTCATTTTAGGTAAAATTATGCGTTGATTTTTCCCGTTACTTCTCCCCCTTTTTGTAGAATCAAAAAGGTGTGTCGTGGTTGTTGAGGAGAGGAGACACGAGCACCCTTGAAAGAGAATCGTTGGAGTGATCAACGAAATACAAGCTCCCCCTAGCTAAGTGCTCCCCCTTAATGAGGGCACCGGGGAATCGAGCTATGGTGATGTGCTACAAAACAAAGTTAGAACAAAGCACATACATGCATAGACACATATATAAAAGATGATATGGATGTGAAATCAATTATATAGTGCAGGAATCAGATAGAAAGACACAGAATAGAATTAAATTTTGAGCACTACTGGGGACGGTCCCGTAAATAGGGGGACGGTCCCTTATTGATTTGGGGACCGCCAGTCCATTTAAAGGACCGCCGACAGTAGGCTTCCAAGTAGGCAGATATGTTGGGATTTAGGCAACTTCCCATTTTTAAGGTTTGATATTTTTAGTCCATTTTCATGTTTAACCTAGACTAATATCACAACAAATTATCATAATCCAAAACATAATCATTCATTCATTTCATTTCATGAAACACATACATCATTAGTACATAGCCAAAGTAACATTAAACTACAACAAAGGTCATCTACTAACACAACAAGGCATCTCCCAAAGCATGTTTTAGTCTAAAACACAACTTCCACTTGATTATTCATGACTAGACATTTGAGAATATCTAGTCGGAGGGTGGAGTGGATGATGGTGAGGATGAAGGTGGAGCAGAAGGTGGTGCCGATTTGAAAGATGATTGTGATGAGGTTGAGGATGATGAGGAAGGTTTAAATAATCAAGCATGGTTGTGATTTGGGCAAAGCATGCATTAGGAGTTTTTAAACATTTAGAAATGTTCAACTAAACAAGGTAAGGTGGTGATAATCATGCAATATGTTTAGGATTGTTGGAATGAAGAAAATAGTGCAAAAATCCGTGATCCCACAAGGACGGTCCTTTAAACCTCAGACGGTCCCTTATCACTAGAGGACCGCCGGATCAATAAGGGACCGCCGGCAGTGGGTTTACATAATGTTGCCTAGTTTCTCATTTCTGCAACCTGCATATACAAATCAATCCTATTTATCACAGAACAGCATAAACAAAAATTTAACCATGAAAGATGTTATTCATACTCTAAATAAGCCAATAACATCATCAATAAACATTCGCATCTAACAGAAATGAGATTAGTTCATACAAGAGATAAACATAGCAATTCGAAAAACGACAGTAAATAGAAATACTATGAAACATTCAATATTATAACATAGCAACTAAAAATACATGATTGTTGACTTCAGTCTTCTTTGATGCGTCTCTTTTGATATATGGACAACTCCTCATCGAGAATATCATCAATCGGAAGCCTTTCAAGCTCAAGGAATGATGAAATGTGTGACTTGGATATAGGATCCATAACATGACGAAAGAGTTGGTATTGGGTGCTTTAGAGATGTGGATATGTTTGCATTACAAAGTTATAAAAACGAGTCAAGAGCATCCCATAGGGCATTAACTTGTCGTTAGTGTCCTGGAGTTGCATTATTCGCTTAGCAAAGAAATAAGCAAGATTGTAAGGTTGTTTATTGATTATCCAATGCAGCATGTGAGCACAACATGCTGGTACATACTCACGATCCTTGACAAGACAGAAAACATTTTCATGTAGGATAACAGCCATAGCTTGAAGACCAGGACGAAGTTCAGAAATACGAATTTTATTTGGGTGAAGAGTGTTAGACGTTTGACAAATTGACTCAATTATTTTGGCTGAAGAAGGAACATATGTTCGATATGGACTTTCATCTTCTCGATTTTCAAGAAGGGAGTTGAGGTCAAACTCTTCTGAATAAGCACATTGCCCATTACTTGGAAGTTCAAGGATTTGAGCAAATTATTTAAGATATACATTGACATTGTAGTGACCAATTTTACACCTAAGGTGTATAAAGAAATTTCGATCTCGTTTGATATTAACACTAGAGTAAAACTCAAGTATAAAGCGAAGAAAAATAGGTTCATTAATGTTTAGAAGACTATCAAACCCTATGAAACAAAAACCTCTTCGATACGTTCCTTATCAGGATACAAGAGATCAACCATTCGTCCTTCATGAACATGACCTAACTCAAATGGTTTGATATATGGAATAAATTCAGGTGGTGTGTCAAATTCAGAAGAAATTTTGGGAATATAAGATTGAGTTAAGATGTGATCAATATCATATGTGTGAGGCATGATTGTACCTATATAAAATGAATATTGTGCTTATTCTAAACACTTCCCATATACCGTAATATACTTTAGTTTTGGAATTCCTGATTCATTTTGTTGCATGATTATGAAAATGTTTTTGACATGTATTAATAATGCATAATTATGTTATTGTTACGTGATTAAACAATATCAACAGCCACAAATTTGAGTTAGGGATAACCTCATTTTTGATCCATTTTCAAAACCCACGAATTAAAATAATTGACTTATTAATTTACGTGTTGTTGATGATACATTATTACGATTAACCTTCAATTGTTGTTGATTTTGCAAAGAAATGAGAATCCCCAATTTTTTTATTTTGAGTTCATACGAACCCTAGAAATTCAATTACGAATTAATTAAATGAAATTGAGAAAATTGACTTACAATGGAGTGATTAGTGAGTATAGGTGGTTGGTGATCTTAACTTTGAAAACCTTGAACTAATTTGATAATGGGTTACTGAGGATTTGAGTGTTGGGTCGAGTTTTTAGTCACTTGCTGCACTAAAGAGGTGTTTGGATGTTCTACATAAAGAAAAATGGGGCATAGGCTAAAATTCATGGACGGTCCCTTATCGATATGGGACCGCCGAGAGCTAAGGGACCGCCGTCAGTAGCTTGTGGGTTTTTGGTGTTTTGGTCTTAATGAAAAGTCTTTGGTTTTAGAAGGTTTTAAAACATAACACTTCGAATTTTAGGACACGAAAATGACTCAATACGCACGAGTAGGCTACGAAATGGGTAGGGAGTGGAATCGAGACATAGGAAGAATGAAAGACTCGATACGCTTGATTAAAGAGTGGATTTTGAGTCGAAACAGAAGAAAAGAGAGAATGAGATTTAAGGATGACATTTGCATCGAGGAAGCTAGAAGTTAATCAAGCAAGTTTCAAGAAATGTCATAGATGAGAACTAGAGAGCAAACAAAGAGTGAAGCAAGTGTGCATCGTTTATAGTGATTGATTGACGCCAAATTTGCTATAAACAATGGTTGTGGTAAGACCATTGTTTTTCCAAAGAATTTGCTTGAATCCAAAGAAGGATAAGCATTTAGACACAACGTCTAATCAACACAAAATATATATCACATATTGGCATACAAACATTATCCAACATGTAAGCATGTAATCTCTAATCATGTAGTTACATGAACATATAACAAGCAATCAAATAGCAAACATAATAGTCAAGATTAGTAAGAAGACTTACCTTGGCCTTTAGCTATCCTTATTAGCATATAACCAAAACATGTGTTGTTGGGGATGCAAGACTAGATGATGCTCACTTGGCAATAAGTCCATCTGATTAGTTATGCAATTGGCTTGGTGAGATAACCATTAGGTTGTCTACATACTAAAGGCGCGTATTGTCTTCTTACCTAGCTATCCACATTGCACATAAAATCACACATTGTCTTCTTAATAGTCATTACATCAAAGCAAGTAGATTGGTACACCAACAAAGTTGCTCAAGAAATTCTTGTCGGCAACATTACCTACAATGAAGCATTCAAACTAGTAGTATATGATTCCACTTAAACTAAGTGCTTTTCTAATATCACATTTTCATCATCTTTGGCTAGAACATTTCCTTGATGAATGTTTAAACCATTTTACCAAATGCCATTTGCCATTTGACATAAAATTGTTTTATCAAACTCAATTTTTGGCAAATGTTCATAAATCAAAGATTTTGCTTCAAATATTTCACACAAGTTTCTTATGAAAAACTTATTAGCAAAGCTTTCTCTTATTGATTATAGATCATCAATAGAAATGACATGCCAAAGATTATCATCTATTGATTTCACATAACTTTCAAATTCATTTTTCCAAATGTCAAAATTTACATTTTTGAAAAATGGTGGCTCATTCAAATAACACCCTTCTAGATATCATTTTGATTCCATAGATCGATTCAAGTTTTAAAGTACAATATACTTTAAAGGTCTTGATAAACGAAGCTCTGATACCAATTGTAGAAACTAGAAGGGGGGGGGGTTGAATAGTTTCACCGCTTCTTTTTAATTTTCTAAAGCGTTTCGCCATTTTAGGTCCGTTTTTTTTTTTCATTTACAAACTTGTTGAACTCTACTAGTTATGTGATATCAATTTAGTTACTAGCATACACCAATAAACAAGTAAAGTAAAGAGTAAAGAAAGAACACAACCAAGAGACGTGGCAATTTATAGTGGTTCGGCATGAAGCTCACTCTCCATCCTACTCCACTCCCCGAGTACCACACTCGAGAGTTATCAATCACTATATCAAGACACTCCTTCAGGCGGAGCAATCCGTACACATGCTTACAAAAGGCTTAACGACACTAAACATAATGTCGAGTTCTAATCATAGCTAGAACCAATCAATTCCAAGGCCCATGTGGCCACACGAACAAGCACTTTTGTCCAACTTGTATCTTCACCCGATCCAAGCCTTCACTTATTTGACATACTTGGTTCTTCACCCGAACCAAGCCTTCACACAAACGACTCACTTGATTCTTCACCCGAATCAAGCCTTCATACACTTGACACACTTGATCATCACCCGATCCAAGTCTTTACATAATGACTTAACAAATCCTAACCTACACTTTAGGACATCACTCTCCTCACATCAAATACATGAACTAATCTAGTTATAAGACTTCTTGGATCTACATCACCATCCAAGCTTACACAAATATAATACTTGGAATTACATCACCATCCAAGTTTACTCAAATATCCCCATCCTCGACTCTAACACAAGTCGGAAAAACAATGACATAATATATATATATATATATATATATATATATATATATATATATATATATATATATATATATATATATATATATATATATATATATACTATCACGTAACATTTGTTACGTTTGTGTGTGGACACCTATAACATCTCGAATCTTCATAGTTGTCGAGAGTTCTTCTCTTGCACTTGACGGAAGAGGAAATCACATATAAACATATACTGACATGTTATAGTGATCAAAGAATAAAATGAACAAATACCAGAAAGTTTTGTGTGTGTGAAAGTCTTTTTTCTGAAGTGTAATAGTTCAGTATTTATAGGCGACAGGATGGAGAGGGACGGTCCCGTAAATGCCAGACGGTTATTTATCACTAAGGGACAGCCGGCCTATTTAAGGGACCGTCGCGACAAAATGCTCCCTTTTGTCTTGACGTGGTGAAAACTTATCTGGTTCAGGCTGAAGTGATTTGGGGGGGGGGGGGGGGGGAAACTAGCTGTTATAAAATTTGAATTTGAATTTATTTTCTTAATAAAACATTTCTTTAAAAAACACAAAATTACTTTTGTGAAAAATGTTTTGTCAAACTTAAAAATGTAAGTTTAGTTGAAAATAAAATTCTTTGATCACTTAACTAATGATGGTATAAAGTTTGTTCATACCTGAAGTGATGTTGAAGCAGCTACGTGGAAGAAACGAGTTTCCTCGATTAAAAACTTATAAACCATAACTTTACGTAACATGTCTTTATACTTTGTGATTATCAAAACACGAGAGGACCGAATAATCAAATAACGTTTTTGACATTATTTGTATTAACAAAAATCCTTTTCAAAATCAGCTTTAAAAATCATAGCTTTAGTTTTATGGCATTTACACCACGAAATAAGCTCATTAAGAATGAAAAGACCATCAAGGATTTGACGCTTATAGATAAAAGCTGTCTCAACCTTACTAATAAGATCAGACATAACAATGCATAAGCGATTGGCCAAGATCTTGGCAACGATCTTGTAAAAACTACCAATGAGACTAATTGGACAAAAATCTTGCACCATCTTTGCATCCAACATTTTAGGAATAAGAGTAATTAACGAAGAATTACTTCCAGGAGGGAACTTACTAGATGAAAAAAATTCCTTGACAGCATTAACCACATCTTGGTGAATGGTCTTCCAATATTTACGAATAAACTCAAAAGTAAAACCGTCCGGCCCTGGAGATTTATTTGTACCACAATCCCAAACCACCTTTTTAATTTCTTTGTAAGTGACATCAGTTTCAAGGTCCGCATTCTGGTCTAGAGAAATCTGTTTGAACATATAAACAAACCTATCAAAACTGATATTCAGACCTGTAGGCATAGAGAAACGATTAGAAAAGTGTTTAAGGAATTCATTCTTTACTTTGAACGGGTCTTCAATCCACTCTCCATCAGCAAGAACTCCACGTATAGCAAGTTGAGATCGTTTTTTGTTAATAATCCCATGAAAATACTTAGAATGGGTTCATCACCTTCGATGGCCCATTGAATCTTGGCCTTTTGAGCCATATCTAAAAAATGCCGCTTATTGAGATCATGGAGATCTTTTAAAAGTGACATTCTTTCATTAATTATATCTTTATTACTCAAACCTTATCAATCAGCTTGTCTAAATATGAAATCCGAGACTGAGCAGAATGACGAGCCACCGAAGCCTTATGCATCTCATCTCGATTCCAATCTTTGATTACCGTCTTAAGAGCTTGAAACTTCTTTCTCAGAAAAGAGATCTTGTTAGATTCCATGACAGTCAAATTATCCCAAGTATCATCAGTAAGTTTATCAAAGCCGTCTTTTGTAAACTAAGAATGAAACACACGAAATAGAGTAGGCCCATAGTCAATAATTGATTCACGCAAGAGAATAGGTCTATGATCAGAGAGACGCCTATCAAGAAAAAAAGCAGCTAGCGAAGGGAAAATAGAAAGCAAACCCTCAGAAATTAAGAATCTATCCAATTTACTCATTTTTAAGCGGAATTTTAGAGCCCAAGTATAAGAATACCCTTCAAGCAGAAGATCAATATGCCGAGGAAATAAAGTGATTAAAGGCATTAGCACCGATATCGTTGAACCTAGTACCAAATCTCTCATTTTCTGATCTGACTTCATTGAAATCTCCAAGAATAACACATTCTCCATCCCACAAATTAATCATATGAGCAATGTAATCCCACAAAGATTTTCTTTCGGAAACATCTTGAGGGACATAAACTGAAACAAACATAAGCTTCATAGTAGATTGATGAGACGAAAAGTGTTACGATTTTAAGGGGTCATTTAAGCCTTAAATAGTGATTATATGATCAAATATTGCCTTAAATAGTTTCTTTTGTCATTTTATGTACTTTTGAGAGGAATTATGGAAAAGGAAGCATTTTGGACGTTTTTGGAGCATAAAAGTGAAGAATACGACAAGTCTCAAATTATGCTGGAAGCAGTACCTGACGGCGTCACGCATTACTAGGTGACGGCGTCAGGTTTTGACAAAGAGGTGGATATGAAGTTTACAGTTGACGGGCCAGAAAGGAATTTTGAAGTTTAAACGTGACGGCGTCACATTATAATTCATCAAGGACGTCATGTGTTATCACAAAGAGAGACGGCCCAGAACCTTATTCAACCTGACGGCGTCAAGAGTGGATCTAGGCCAACAAGGAACCCTAAAGACAGCGAGGTGACGGTGTCACGTCCCAAAAGGTGACGCCGTCAAGTTGTAAAATCTATATATACTTTTCTAATTTTCATTCATTATGTATGGAACTTTAGCGAGAAACTTAGGGTACGAACCCTAATCGACTTTTGCAGCTATTATGAGGTTTCTAAACCTTTTTTCTTCCATGATTAATTTAAGATAAGTAATCTATCAAACATTCAATATGTCTATGTGTTGTTTGATTCTATCTTACGCTTGTCTTTCTTTTAACATGCTAGGCTAGGTTTGTTTGTGTTTGCTTAGATGTAATGAAACCTAGCTATTGATTATTGATTTATGGTTTGTTATTAATTGTTGTTGGATGAATGATATCAATGTTAGACTTAAGAAAACTGGCTAATCTCCTATTGGTAACTTGCTTGATGTCTTAAGAAACACGAATCGGATGTGTACTACGATTAATTGGCTGTGTTTAATGCATAAGAGAATATTAATGAGGCCATGATAGGATACTAAACGTGTCGTCATAGGAAGAGATAGGATCTTATAGAGTTGGAGAAGGACGTACATGCCCCTACGAATGGTATTAAGGAATACAACCCGTCATCCACACAATTGTAACAAACTAATCAATCAATGAAAGATAGCTAGGGAGTAGTGAAACCTAAGTAAACACGTTTTTCTCCATATTAGTTTTACACACATTTATTTTCTTGTTATTTTATTTTTATTTGCATTTGTAGTATTTGGGTTAGTTGACTAGCAACTAATTCCGCCCACTCTTCCAAAACCCAAAAATTTTACTTGCTTTCCAAAAAATTATAAAAATACAAAAAGAATCACCCCTCACCTCTAGACCTAGTTTAAATAATTTTCAATCCTAACGAACACTATTCCCTATGGAGAACGATCAATTCCCTGGTTCTTACCACTACACTATACTACATCGGTCAGGCACACTTGCCTGGCGGGGATTGTAAGCTTCTCAAGATCCCTTGAGTAGTAAAACTTTTGTGTGTCAATCCAAATCGCATCAAAGTTTTTGGCGCCGCTGCCGAGGAATTGTTATTGTTTAGTTTGAATTTTATTTTTATTAGGCATACTCATTAGATTCCTTTCTAGTGAGACTTTTATTTTTATTTTTATAGGTTCTCTTTACTCTATCCTTTTCTTTGTTCCCTTGTTCATAACCGTTACCATCCGACATCATGGAAGGTGGTAATATCTGTGACCCTGCCAATCCACTACCACAAAACCCACCACAACCAAACCAACCTCCTAGAGCGCGCAATTTAGGAAAGTACTCCCGTCCGAGCCACCAAGGCTATCGAAACACCATTGAGCTCACTCAAGAAGCCAATGTGTCTCCCTTGCGATCCGACACCATCCGATTGGTGCAAAGCGGATGTGCATTTCATGGACTTTGTTCCGAAGATCCAAATCAACACATCAAGGATTTTCTTAAAATCGTATATTCCATAGACCTTGATGTTGAAACTCGAGAGACGACCCGACTGCGTCTCTTCCAATTCTCTCTACGTGACAAAGCTAGGCAATGGCTTGAGCATTTACCCGCGGGATCCATCATATCTTGGGATGATCTCACTTCTTATTTCCTTGCTCAATTTTTCCCACCGGGAAGAACCACAAAGTTAAGGAATGACATCTTGATGTTCCAACAATGTCAAGGCGAAACTCTTTACGAAGCATGGACTCGTTTCAAGGACTTGCTTCAAAAAGTCCCTCATCATGGCATAGATCTTTGGCTTCAAATCTAAATCTTCTATGACCACATCAATCTCTCCACGAGGCAAACCATTGACCAAGCGGCCGGTGGTAGGCTACGTGATCGAAGTGCAGAAGAATCATGGGAACTCATAGAAGATCTTGCTCTCTATGACAACGAAAGTTGGAATGATCCCCAAGATTTAAACAAAACGGTCAAGGCAATATCTTTTCCTAAAAAATAATTCTAGCACTCCCGGCCGAAGGATCATGGAACTTAAAGACCAAGTCAAGTTTCTCATGAAATCCTACGAGGCTCCTAAACCTTCAAGCCAAGTGAACAAAATCACTTCTTCATGTGAATATTGTAGTGGTCCCCATGACACTCGTGATTGCATGGAACTCCCCGAACAAACTTTTGCGGACTACGCATCCTTGTGTACCGACGGAGCGGGAGACAAGTGGTACACTTTCAAACTCGAGCCAAACCCTTACGGTGATTCATACAACCCCTCTTGGAAAAATCACCCAAACTTTAGGTGGAAACAAAACCAAAACACACCTCAAAACAATTCTTCCAATCCGCCTAATCGTTTTCAATCAAACGGTTCATCCTCAGACTGTACTTTCAACAACAATCCTTCCAACAACTATGGTAGTACCAACAACTTTGAAGGATTTATGTCCAAATTTATGGCATCTCAAGAAGCTCGTTTGGCTAAGGTTGAGTCCGAATTAAAAAAAAAAACAAAGTGAGATGACCGATAAAATTGACACCTTGTTGAAAGTTCTCAATGACCGAGAAATGGGAGCACTCCCAAGCGACACGGTCAGGAACCCAAAGCTAAACGTTAACGCCATCTCTTCTACGTCTCCTAGTTCTTGTCCACAATACTATCCGGTCAAATCTATGAGCACCTGTTTCAAGCAAACTCAAGTTGTTAGAAATGACCAACAAAATGAAACCACCAAAAAGAAGTTGGTCAACAAAGTAATTGAAACACCTCCAATCCAAAACCTTGACGATGAATTCACGGAACTCCACCTTGAACGTCCGGTTATTGATGTATTAGCTCGAGCCCCCTATTACAATGCCCTTTTGGAGAAATATAAGGAGAAACTTATGTTGGGGAAAAATGGGACCGCCTTCGTTCAAAACAAGCTGCCTAAAAAATTAGATGATCTGGGCATATTTGTTTTGCCTTGCAAGATCGGAAATTCTGAGGCTTTTGACACATTAGCTGATCTTGGGTCAAGCCTAAATTTGCTTCCGTTATCTCTTTACACCACTCTTAAGCCGGGAAAATTAGATGAAACGGAGGTGATCATAGGTCTTGCGGATGGAAGTGTAGCATACCCGGTTGGGGTAGTGAAGGACGTATTAGTGCATATAGGAAGATTGACAATTTTAGCCGATTTCCACGTCCTTGATATGGTTAGTGACACTACATGCCCTTTGTTGATAGGAAGAGGATTTTTAGCTACCGCAAGCACGATGATTGATTGTAAGGAATCTAGAATAGCGGTAGGAGAAGGAGAAACTTGGTCGGTATATGATGTTAAGAAACATGCCTACGATACTAATGAGGAACCAACGCCTAATTAGGTAGATTTGAATATGAGACCATCTAGATACGGACCATGGGTTAATAGAGACTTCATATGACCCCAACGCCCATTTTACCTAGAAGAGGAATTTGTGAACCGGACACACACGGTAGAACAACTTTTGGCTAGGGACATAGAGTTAAACCCATTCGAAGATCCTCTAGTTTTTATAAAGATGATTTAATTCCTAGGAGTCTTACCCATTAACCTAGGAATGAATAGGTGGAAAAGCGAAGGTGACAAATTCAAGTGGAATTGGAATAAACCACCCAAGGAAGGAAATGGATCATGGCACCTAAAGATGACACTATATGATCTGAATGGAGAAAAGTTTAAAAAGTCATACCGTACTAAGCGTACCGATAGGAAATTAAAACCTAAGTTTGATCCTAAAGATGTCCTTGATGAGGATCTCACTGACATAGGATAGATGTGACTTTGTGTCTAGCTACAAGACTCGTTAATAAAGAAAAGCGCTTCTTGCGAGGCAACCCAAGCTTTTTATTTGTTTGCTTGTTTGTTTATTTGTTTTATTTGCTTCCGTATGTGTGTTCTTATTTCTATTGTTTATAATTCATGTTTCAAATAAAATTATGAAAATGCTTTATTTTGTTTTTAACTTCGTCTTAATTACATATAAAGGTATTTTGCAAAAAGATAAGTGTAAGGGAAATCCAAAAATGTTTTCAAAGAACGAATTGAACATGAACGATAACAATGAGATATAGACATACATATTAGTACTTTTTTGAGTCAAATGCTTGTATCGAGTCATAATGATATTTTGCAGGAATTCCAGGAATTAAGGTATAGATTTTTCTAGAAATTTTCCGAAAACTCAACATAAAGTTTCTGTCAGATCAATTCTGACGGTGTCAGCAATTAAAACCTTACGACGCTAGGTACAAATTTTTTGAAAAATTTTGCAAGTTTTGTTTTTCTCCCGGAATGATAAAGTTTTGTTAAATCTTTCACTTATAAACTCCAGGAATCTGCAAACATTCATTCCACAAGCATTATATCATTAATTGCTTTTTAGGATTTTATTTTATATAGATTTTATCGCCGATGTTACGCTGGGTTTTCTTGTTTGTTTTCTCAGGTTTAACATGTTATATTGGACAAGAAGATGTACATGGATGGTAAAGTCTTTAAGTATCAGAGTTTTTGAGCATCAAGTTTCAAGTTTTTGGCCTTGCTTTAATCTTGAAGTTGTTACATTCTCTTGGAGGAGGATTTAACCATGTTACCGCATTATCCACACCGAACGAATCAGGAGAGTATTTGTTTCATTCTTTCAATTTCTTTACTTTTACATCTTTTAATTGAATATTAGGGACAATGTTCAACTTAAGTTTAGGGGGGGGGGGGGTAAATGAAGATGCCTTAGAGAATACCATGTCACTTGATTTTTGTTTGTTTAATAGTAGATGCGTAACAAAACTGAGAGAAATATTTGTTAGGGTAATTTTAGCACCAAATTTAAATTTTTTTGCAACATATAGGAGTTAAACTTTAGTCTTAATAAGCGTCTCATGGATAGAAGTTATATGACTAGCACAAAAAACCGTACCACTCAATTTTTTTTGATGAATAAGGTAGTGACCATCCGAGTATTAGATTAATTGACTAACGTGCCAGCGATCTAGTGTATGACTTGGTGACCATCCGTTATGCAAATAACGCGCCAGCGATCCAAGAAGTGCACTAGTGACCATCCGTTAGTTGAAGCGTCAAAGACTCGTGCCAGCGATCTACTAAATTTATACATGTGAGGTTTGCCCCTGGACTTGTTAGGAAAAGCCTTAATGCTTATGAGTGTACCGGTAGCATTTAGATTCTAGAACTTGCGTTAGTGATTCATTCCGAGACCACAAGTGAGACTACATTCGTGTAGTTAGATTTACTACATGATAAGAGGCATTAAGATAACCCATGTTTTTACACCTGTGTTTATATAATTACATTGACTTCATTGGTCAAGTAATTCTCCTATACCTTTGCGATGTACTCATTTTTAGTACACGATACCCCTAGTACACCCCTCAGAGCCTATCTTTTTCGTTTCTAACTTTTAAGCATTTTACTTAAAGATAGAATTTGTTTACAATCCACCCCAAATGTACACCCAAATCGCCTTAGCCATCCTTGTATGCACTCATCTTTAGTGCATTATTGTTACAACATTTGTTTAAACCCTTAGTTAATTGTCTAATTGATTACATGGTTTCTAAGTCGAGTCATATCTTGTAAATATTGTTTTGGGACGATTGGGACTCATGGGTAAAGTACTAACGATATGGAGTAATGGGGAAAAACATCAATTATTACCCCCCATACGTGCAAAACATTTTAAAGTACTCCAAGTGTTTTGATTATCTTCATTCGAGTCATTAGATTAGTTACATGTAAAGTATGTAAAAGTTCAAATGTAAGGGGAGAACCGAGGCCCCTTTGATGTATTATTTTGGATGGTAGGGCAAGAGTGTATGAAAAAAAAAGAGAAAAAAAAATTAGAAAAAGAAAAGAAAAAAACATACGAACTACCATCTCGTTTCTTTCATTTATGTTTATGTCTACAATTTTGATTAGCTTAAGTTGAGTCAAGTCTTGGCTTAGCAACGCCGCATTGTACATGTAATTGACCTAGATGATTAACTTGCCACCATGATAACACTCAAATTATACATGTTTTTATGAGCGTTATTGTGGATTTTATGATCACTTTTATGATTTATGGTACTTAATTGAGCATAATTCGTATTTTAGGTTCATGGAAGCTCAAGTACAAGAAAATGATGAAAAAGACGAAGAAACAATCAATAAACGAAGATTTATGCATATGTGAAGAATTCCCGACAAATTAAAGTCTCTTGGAGTATATTCGAGAAGATAAAAGTCATGAAGTTGGCATTCCAAAGACTCAAGAATAAAGTACAAGAAGAAACACGAGAAAAGAAATGAAGAAAAGAATTAATGGAAGACTCGTTGTTCCCGACACACCTTTACCATTTTGGCCATAGCTTGAGCATACGGACTCCGTTTGACCCCCCGTTTGCGGCCACGAAAAGCTAAGAGAAAGATCTACAACTTTCATGTTTATGACTTTTACCCAACCGATCGTTAATGCCCCGAAACCGATCGGTTGGTCAGCTCATTAAACTTTTGCAAAACTCATTCTACCTCATTCTACTCGATTCTAGGCTCTTCTTTATGGTATTCTAGTTCCTTCTATTCACCTTGGTGCCTAAGTTGAGCATTGATGACCCCTAGGCCTTGAGAGGAGTATAAATAGAGAACTTTGCAAGCTTTTCTAATCATCACTTACTATTTCTCTCTATCCCAACTTGAGAGAACATCTCTCCTACCACCATTACTCCCTCTCAATACCAAAATTCGTCCATAAAATCCCAGGAAACTTTGGAGGTCCAAGAAGTCATCATTTAAAGGTCAAAACATCAAGAAGTCATCACCAATACTTGAGGCATCATTACTTCATCATTTGTTATCTTATTTCAATCATTGTAAGACTTTTAATTATGATTTCTAATGTTCAAAATTCTGAGTTTATGTTTATGTTTACTATGAGTGGCTAGTGCCTTTGTGCACTTGCTTAGATGATGTTTATTATTTAATGGTTTGCTTATGATTATGATAACATGTTTTAATTCAATTTCAAGTTAATTCTAAAACCCAATTGTACTTAAGTTTCATAGTGACATTTGTTGAATCAAGTGTAACTAGTTGCTAATGATTTTATTGGTCGAAAGATTAATTGTTATTCAACTAGTTATAATCATTTGTCTATGAATGATTGTTTTCCACCAAAATTATTCTTGGTTAAACAAAGAAACTAAAGTGTGATTGTAATGAGAAAACTTTTGTTTATCAAATTGGATTGATTGTAAAACGCCTAATTGGTCGAAAGTGTAGTAGTTTACAATCAATTGTAATCTTTTGTCTATGATCGGTTACCTTTTGTATTGACCATTTCTTAAGAGTATTTGATAAAACAAAAGATTATTTTTGTGTTTAAGATTGTTAACCCAACCTTATGAACCTTGAATTGATCTTGAATTGATTGGTTTAACTTAATGATTGTTTTTATAAACTAAGATCTTGGCCAAGGTTTAATTTGAAAGAACAATTGATTAGAACACCAACTAATCATCATAACCAACATGTTAGGAAGAGTTATCACAATCATGCCTATCAAGGATGTAAACTAGTCTAAGCAAGTGTAGTTTTTAATCTTATTGAATTTACATAATCATCATTTTCGTGTTACTTATTGCTTATATGGTATTTTGGATCATGACAACCAATTACCACCCCTTTTATTGCTTAGTGTTACATAAATTCTTCACAATTGAAAACACCCAAATCCTAGTGAACGACCTCGGCTTACCAAACAAAACTAACTACATACGAAAGGGTCATACTTGCCCGTGTGTTCTTAGCTTTATCCGATAATTCGTGTTATAAATTTAAAACTAGTAGTCGCGAGACACATCAAGTTTTTGGCGCCATTGCCGGGAATTTGTTTGTGTTTTTGTTTGCTTTGAATCTGTGCTTTAATCATTCTCTAGTTGTGCCGCTTTTGCTTTCAAAAAAAAAAAAAGAAAAAGAAAAAAAAAAAAAAAAACGAGCCATCCAACCGATCGGTTTGATATCCAACCGATCGGTTAGACCCAAAAGTCCAATCCAACCGATCGGTACGAGCCCGTATCCGGTTCAGTTAGACCGTTTTCAACCAAAAATAACAATCCAACCGATTGGCTTGTCCACCAAACCGATCGGCTGAACCTTTTCGTTTTACAACACCCATTTTTCTTCTTTCTTTCCCCATTTTTACCTTTTCACCTTAGTTTGAAACAAACACCACCCAACCCACCCTTAGAAGTGATTTATTTTTCTTGTGTCCTTGTTATTTTCTTTTCTTATTTGTTTCTTTGGTAAATATTTTATAAAATTGTCTTTCTAGATTTTTGAACGTCTTTTAATTAAAAGTTAAAAATAAAGTTTATTTAAAAAAAAAGTTTTGTCATAATTAGTTTATTTTTCTTAAACTTCTAGTAGTTATTATAGTAACGATTTTCTTATCTTAGTTAAGCTTATTTTTGTTTACTTCAACTAAAAAAAAAATACAAAAAGATTTTTCTTAGTGTTTATTTTCATTATGTTTTTATTTTTACTTTTTGTGATATTTTACGAATCGCTCCGGGTTTGTATAAAGTGACACTCATGGGGTAAACAACTTGTTAGTCCACTTTACGAGCTTAAACGCAAAATCAAAAAAGAGGACTAAAACCGAACTTTATCCAAAATCACCATTCATCGAGGAACTTTTTGTGGTAATCGACATATTCGAAGAGAAAGTTAAAACTCAACCCGATTCCCTACCTGTAACCGTCATTGATCCCGATGACCAACCCATGTGGTCAAGCACTAGGACCGTTGCACCAACACCTAGTTCCGCTATTATTCAACGTCCTTTTCCAAACAATTTTCATATCAAGGGTACCCACATGCAAATGATTCGGGAGAATCAATTCGATGGGAGAATCCGATCCGATCCTCACCGACACATAGCTGATTTTCTTGAGATTAATAACCTATTCCAATATGGTGAAAATCAAGAGGAAGCGGTTAAATTGAGGACTTTTCCTTTCTCATTGTCCGGAGAAGCCAAGATTTGGTTGAATGAATTAAATGAAGGAACAATTACTACGTGGGTAGAGATGAGAGAAGCTTTTGTTAGCCGATACTTTTCTCCTACAAAGTTTAAACATCTCCTAAATGACATTCACAACTTTCAACAACTCGATCACAAAACTCTCACTGATGCTTGGCTCCGTATGAAAGATATGCTTCGTACTTGTCATGGACACGGTCTAACCAAAGGAGTGATCATTCAAACATTCTATCATGGTTTAGACGATCCAACTCAAGGAATTCTCGATGCCGGAGGAATATTCCTCTACAATACTCCCAACGAAGCATTCAAAACCCTTGAGGACAAGGTCCAACTCAAGCTTGATTTCTCGAAAAATTCTCTAATCGTGCCCA
Source organism: Artemisia argyi (assembly GCA_030686995.1). Classification (NCBI taxonomy): domain Eukaryota; kingdom Viridiplantae; phylum Streptophyta; class Magnoliopsida; order Asterales; family Asteraceae; genus Artemisia; species Artemisia argyi. The sequence continues at coordinate 24,272,606 of CM060679.1, forward strand.
AACCAAAAACCGTTATTTCCGTCGGTGGAAGCAACATCAATGCCGATCATTCCATATTGATTGAGAAATTAGAAGCTCTCACCAGACATATTGACGTTGAATTCAAGAAGATAAGGCAAGAGCTGAAGGAGATACGAGATGCTTGTGGAGATGATGAAGATGACAATGCTTCAGAATACTACACGGATAATGACATGCTGATGATTGAACCTAATGAAGCAAGATATCATAATGGATATCACAACCAAAATCTGACAAATTCATACTCCTACTCAAGCCAAAACCCGAACCATAACCATCCTCAATTATGGCCACAAAATGAAACACCACTTTCATCACAATATTTTGGACAAAACAAAGAAACCAAAACCTCACCGGAGGAGATGATGAGAGAATGGATGAAAGCAAATGAGAGTATGAAAGACCATGTGGTAGAATTGGAATGACAAATCGATCAAGGAAAAAGGAACCACCAAGCCATAATCTAAGACATGGAAGAGAAGCAAGAAGTCCATCATACAGTATCACTTCCTCATACAACAGATTCCAATCCAAGACATGAATTTGTCTACAAACCACCCTCAATCCAAAATGAACATGATAAGGGTGATGCTAAATTTATCGAGGAGGATGAAACTGAATCTATTCCAACCATGCCTAATCTAAACCAAATCATATCTAGTTCACTAACCGTTTCACCTTTTCTTGAGGATTGCACAGTGCATATCCCGTCCACTGAACGCTTAGTGAAAGAGAAGATGTTTACACATGATGAATTGTCAAATCATGTTGGTAACAAGAAAATCAATGCAATTGGAGACGTTGAAAAGGAAGTCTTGAAAGAAAAAGATATTAAGAAGCAGGAGAAAGAAGTGTCAAAGGTACCCAAGAGGAATGGAGAATTGGAAAGAGAGATAGACAAATGGTCTAAACCGCAAAATCCTATTTCTTCAAAACAAAAAGGTATGACTAACCCACCTCCTTCACCTCACATTGAGAACATGAATGATGTATTCACTAGGAGTGGAAAGTCTGATGACTCTTCGAAAAATCAAAAAGGTTCGCCGCCTGTCTTTTTGTTTTTAATAAAATCGATGAAACGTTCAAGATAAAAAAAAGAGATTATCACATGGTCAAATCAAATGTATCTTCGTCACTTGTGGAGTACATACCAAAGATCCCATATCCTCAACGTTTAAGAATTGAAATTCCCCATTTGAACCGTATAGTCAAAGTATCCTAATTCGGGGAAGAGTCTAGCTAATGACTCAATAATAAATTAAGCGCTTCTCGGGAGGCAACCCGAGCTTCTTTTTAGTTGTTTTTTTTTCTTATTTTTGTTTTAAATAAACATGTACACCCTTTTTGAAAAATTTCTTTTCAAAACTTGGAAGTTCTTAAGTGTGGGGGTGTTACATGCTCGTTATGTTTAATCTGTTATTGTGTGCAATTTGTTTGTTTTGTTTGAATAAATGCAGCAGGTGATGAAGGAGGATACTTGATCAGAAATCGATTGATCTTACAAGCTTATGCTAGCATTTGCTTAGCACCTTATCATATGAAGATTCGATCATGATTTCTTGGCCCGGGAAGTTTTGTTTCTCTTGAACTATTTATTTATTTATTTTCCCTATTTTACATGCTTTGAAGTTTATTTTTTTTACATTGAGTATAATGCTTAACTTAAGTGTGTGGGGAAGTAAATAGTGAAAAACGAAACTCATTTTTAAGTTTCCGAATTTTTTGGCCAATTTGAAAATAAATTTTTGTATACTTGTTTGCCCTTGAGATCTATTTATTTTCACATTTTTAGGTTAATATACTAGAATAACTGGATCAATCCACTGGTGAAATCTGTAATTTTGAAAAATTTGAGATGTGTCCAGATTAATATTGCAATCCATTTTAGGATCGATAATATTTGCTAGCACATTTTTTAGCCCTTTCCACTAAATTGTGAGGATTTTAGCCTGTTTCATATATAGGATACATCTTTTATGCTTGGATCTTTTGCTATGAGTGTGCCGGTGATTTTATTTATTCTAGAACTTGTACTTGTAAATCATTACCAGACCGCTGTAAGATCGCATTCGTGTGATATAAGTGTATTCGTGTGATAAAGAGGCAACCTTAGGAATAAAACCAAATGGCCATCCGTTTACAAAATAATTTTTGCTAACCACATCGGTTAGTTATCTTCGTATTTGGAACCCATTTGTTAGTGTTTATTTTTAGCGCTAGATACTCTTAGTTCACTCTCCGAGCCATCCTTTTCATTTTTGTTACATCCAGAAAAATACAAATAGATTTTACACTTTTAACCTTAGCCCTACCCCTTGTCAAAGTCTAAACGGTGGGTTGCTAGTTGCTTGGTATGTTGGATTATTTTTTATGATTATTAGTTAGCCACACTTTGTTATTCGTGTGTGTCATTCCAACAAAGATGAAGGTGTGCAACTTCGTGTTTTGTATTTTTGTGGTGATGCTTATGCGAAGTGTGGGGGAGATGTGATGTGTGTGAAAAAAATGAATTAAAAGAAATGTAAAAAAAAGAGAAAAGAGAGAGAGAGAGAGAGAGAGAGAGAGAGAGAGAGAGAGAGAGAGAGAATAAGTCATCGCAACGATAAGGTGACAATTATAGCCATTAAGCTATATGTATGAGATAAAGAAAGAAATTTATGTGATATATTGTTAGCCAATGTGCTAAATATGAAGAATATTATTATGGCTAATCGATGTATCGGTATGTGAAAGTCCAAAAAGAAGAAAGATTGTAACTATAATCATTTTTGGGTTCGTGGTTTGTTCGGTGACTAGCAACAATGGACTTAGACTTGACTTTATTTTTCTTTTAATACCAATTTCATTAACATTCCCATGCCTTAGAGCATCCGGATATTGTAATGGTTTTGTGAAAATATCAAGTACATGAATATTGTAGTGACCATCTGAGTTTTTGAGTGATCGAATGATGCGCTAGAAATCTAGTGTGTATTTTGGTGACCATCCGTTATGTAAATAACGCGCCAGCGATCCAAGATATACTCTAGTGACCATCATATTTTTCTAATCATTCTGGTGCACTAGTACAAGAGTACATCAAGAATTCACGCTCATTTTCTCTAGTGACCATCATAATAGATATACTCTTGTACTTGTATTTGGTGGATTTGCATCATATTTTTCTAATCATTCTGGTGCACGATGAGGATTTATTTTCTTAATAATTGCTTGAGGGCAAGCAAACCCTTAAGTGTGGGGGAGTTTGCGCTCATTTTCTCTTATTTAAATATATATATATATATATATATATATATATATATATATATATATATATATATATATATATATATATATATATATATATATATATATTTCAAATTTTTATAATTTTCAAAATTTTCTTTTCGTTTTTTTCATTTAGGTATGGTTTCGATTTTTCTTTTTCTAGATTTGCTTGAGGGCAAGCAAAGTTCAAGTGTGGGGGATTTGATAACACTCAAATTGTACATGTTTTTATGAGCATTATTGTGGATTTTATGATCACTTTTATGAACTTATGGTACTTAATTGAGCATAATTCGTATTTTAGGTTCATGGAAGCTCAAGTACAAGAAAATGATGAAAAAGACGAAGAAACAATCAATAAACGAAGATTTATGCATATGTGAAGAATTCCCGACAAATTAAAGTCTCTTGGGGTATATTCGAGAAGATAAAAGTCATGAAGTTGGCACTCCAAAGACTCAAGAATAAAGTACAAGAAGATAAACGAGAAAAGAAATGAAGAAAAGAAGCTCGAACGAAGAATTAATGGAAGACTCGTTGTTCCCAACACACCTTCACCATTTTTGCCATAGCTTGAGCATACGGACTCCGTTTGACCCTCCGTTCGCGGCCACGAAAAGCTAAGAGAAAGATCTAGAACTTTTGTGCTTATGACTTTTGCCCAATCGATGGTTAATGCCCCGAAACTGATCAGTTGGTCTGCTCGTTAAACTTTTGCAAAACTCATTCTACCTCATTCTACTCGATTATAGGCTCTTCTTTATGGTATTCTAGTTCCTTCTATTCACCTTGGTGCCCAAGTTGAGCATTGATGACCCCTAGGCCTTGAAAGGAGTATAAATAGAGAACTTTGCAAGCTTTTCTAATCATCACTTACTATTTCTCTCTATCCCAACTTGAGAGAACATCTCTCCTACCACCATTACTCCCTCTCAATACCAAAATTCGTCCATAAAATCCCAGGAAACTTTGGAGATCCAAGAAGTCATCATTTAGAGGTCAAAACATCAAGAATTCATCACCAATACTTGAGGCATCATTACTTCATCATTTGTTATCTTATTTCAATCATTGTAAGACTTTTAATTATGATTTCAAATGTTCAAAATTCTGAGTTTATGTTTATGTTTACTATGAGTGGCTAGTGCCTTTATGCACTTGCTTAGATGATGTTTATTATTTAATGGTTTGCTTATGATTGTGATAACATGTTTTAATTCAATTTCAAGTTAATTCTAAAACCCAATTGCACTTAAGTTTCATAGTGACATTTGTTGAATCAAGTTTAACTAGTTGCTAATGATTTTATAGGTCGAACGATTAATTGTTATTCAACTATTTATAATCATTTGTCTGTGAATGATTGTTTTCCACCAAAATTATTCTTGGATAAACAAAGAAACTAAAGTGTGATTGTAATGAGAAAACTTTTGTCTCTCAAATCGGATTGATTGTAAAACGCCTAATTGGTCGAAAGTGTAGTAATTTACAATCAATTGTAACCTTTTGTCTATGATCGGTTACCTTTTGTATTGACCATTTCTTAAGAGTATTTGATAAAGCAAAAGATTATTTTTGTGTTTAAGATTGTTAACCCAACCTTATGAACCTTGAATTGATCTTGAATTGATTGGTTTAACTTAATGCTTATTTTTATAAACTAAGATCTTGGCCAAGGTTTAATTTGTAAGAACAATTGATTAGAACACCAACTAATCATCATAACCAACATGTTAGGAAGTGTTATCACAATCATGTTTATCAAGGATGTAAACTAGTCTAAGCAAGTGTAGTTTTTAATCTTATTGAATTTACATAATCATCATTTTCGTGTTACTTATTGCTTATATGGTATTTTGGATCGTGACAACCAATTACCACCCCTTTTATTGCTTAGTGTTACATAGATTCTTCACATTTGAAAACACCCAAATCCTAGTGAACGACCTCGGCTTACCAAACAAAACTAACTACATACGAAAGGGTCATACTTGCCCGTGTGTTCTTAGCTTTATCCAGTAATTCGTGTTATAAATTTAAAACTAGTAGTCGTGAGACACATCACACCAGTAAAATATCCTTTATCCAACAAACCGTGTTTTCCATATCCCCTACACCTAACGTTATAACCCTTTAAAAGACCTCTTTGATAGTTTATCCTAGGTGCTTACGCCGAAGTGGTGGAGGTTTTGATCCTTTCCCAAGCCTATGGTAATCTATTTACTATGAAGGGTAATGAGTGATATTTTTCCATTTCCATTTGTTATATAGGTTTATAACACACGAGAGATGAGAGTATCCAAACACTATTTGTGAGGTGCTAGTGTATGATTTCCGTGCTTATTTTGATTAAGGTAGAATGATTATTTGTTGTAATTACTTTTATATTAATGTTAAATGACCCCTAACTTGTATTTTGATTAGAATAAAAGCTCATTTGCTTGAGGACAAGAAAATCCCAAGTGTAAGGGTATTTGATTAGACAAAAAATGTTACGCTTTTAAGGGGTTATTTAAGCCTTAAATCGTGATTATATGATCAAATATTGCCTTAAATCGTTCTTTTTGTCATTTTAGGTACTTTTGAGAGGAATTATGGAAAAGGAAGCCTTATGGACGTTTTTGGAGCATAAAAGTGAAGAATATGACAAAATGTCAAATTATGCTGGAAACAGTACATGACGACGTTATGTTTTGACAAAGAGGTGGATATGAAGTTTACACTTGACGGGCCCGAAAGGAATTTTGAAGTTTAAACGTGACGGCGTCACGTTATAATTCATCAAGGACGTCATGTGTTATCACAAAGAGAGACGGCCCAGAACCTTATTCAACCTGACAGCGTCAAGAGTGGATCTAGGCCATCAAAGAACACTAAAGACGGCGAGGTGACGGCGTCACGTCCCAAAAGGTGACGTCGTCAAGTTGTAAAATCTATATGTACTTTTCTAATTTTCATTCATTATGTGTGGAACTTTAGGTAGAAACTTAGGGTACGAACCCTAGTCGACTTTTGCAGCTATTTTAAGGTTTCTAAACCTTTTTTCTTCCATTATTAATTGAAGATAAGTAATCTATCAATCATTCAATATGTCTATGTGTTGTTTGATTCTATCATACGCTTGTCTTTCTTTTAACATGCTAGGCTTGGTTTGTTTGTGTTTGCTTAGATGTAATGAAACCTAGCTATTGATTATTGACTGATGGTTTGTTATTAATTGTTGTTGGATGAATGATATCAATGTTAGGCTTAAGAAAACTGGCTAATCTCCTATTGGTAACTTGCTTGATGTCTTAAGAAACATAAATCGGATGTGTACTACGATTAATTGGTTGTGTTTAATGCATAAGAGAATATTAATGAGGCCATGATAGGATACTAAATGTGTCGCCGTATGAAGAGATAGGATCTTATAGAGTTGGGGAATGACGTACACGCCCCCACGAATGGTATTAAGGAATACAACCCGTCATCCACACAATTGTAACAAACTAATCAATCGATGAAAGATAGCTAGGGAGTAGTGAAACCTAAGTAAACACGTTTTTCTCCATATTAGTTTTACACACATTTATTTTCTTGTTATTTAATTTTTATTTGCATTTGTCGTATTTGGGTTAGTTGACTAGCAACTAATTTCGCCACTCTTTCAAAACCCAAGAATTTTACTTGCTTTCCAAAAAATTATAAAAATACAAAAAGAATCACCCCTCACCTCTAGACCTAGTTTAAATCATTTTCAATCCTAACGAACACTATTCCATGTGGAAAACGATCAATTCCCTGGTTCTTACCAATACACTATACTACATCGGTTAGGTACACTTGCCTGGCGGGGATTGTAAGCTTCTCAAGATCCTTTGAGAAGTAAAACTTTTTTGTGACAATCCAAATCGCATCAAAGATGAAATCCATGTACCACAGATAGCTACAAAGGAATCTGAGAGAGTAATACTTTCCTTAGAGAATTCATTCGGATCCCAGACACAAAGGATGCCACCAGACAGCGCAACAGAAGGACTATAAGAAAATTCATAATTGAAATTACCCTAACAATTTGATAACAAAAAGATCAATTTTTCTGATTTGGTTTCTTTAATAGTAGCAAAATTCACTTTATGTTTCAAATTTAACTCCCGAATCCAATCTTTCTTGGATGAATGTCCAAGACCTTGAATATTCAAGGACAAAATATTCATCGTAAACCCGATGTCTCTCCTTGAAGTCCAACAATAGCTTCTATGTTTTTAGAACATCCTCCATATTATTCCCCATAGCATGACCTAGTTCAATCAGATCCTCCATAACATCTAGAATTGAACCACCAGCTTTTAGATAAACGATCTATTAGACCCACATTTCCCACTTGAGACTTCATTTTTATTACAATGAGGATTAGAATTGGAATTATTAACGCTAGCATTCTCCTCTTCATTAGTTTTTTCATCAACGCCATTCGGAGTGAAAGTAGGAGGAAAGGTTGGATCAGTCTTTTCATCACCCTTTGAATTCTCCGTTTGATTATTTCTTTAGGTTTACGCACCTCCCCCCCTCTTTTGTTAACTAATATCTAACTAATTTGATAATTTAAAACACCTTTACAAAGTCAAATACATGAAGAAAAAAAATATATAATGATAAGGCAAAAAATGAACCGTTTTTAAGCGGTCATTTAAGCATGAAGTCAAATTTATTTGATCAAATATTGCCTTAAATCGTTCTTTTTGTCATTTAGGTACTTTTGGAGTGAAATCTGGAAAAGGAAGTATTTTGGACATTTTTGGAGCATAAAAGTGAAGAAAACGGCAAAGTCTTAATTTTCCTTGCTGGGAACAGTACCTGACGGCGTCAAGAGTTTCCAAATGACGGCGTCATGAGTAATACAAGAGGTGGATGTGAACTATACACGTGACGATCCAGAGAGTTTTGTGCATTGGAGATGACGGCGTCACCCAAGGCCGTCATGTTCCATATATTAGTGACGGCCCAGAACAATTTTACACATGACGGCGTCAAAAGTGGATCTAGGCAATCCGATTTCATTATGGGCGGCGAGTTGACGACGTCACAGATTTCTTCTTGAAGCCGTCACCCTGTAAAATCTATATATAGTTTTCCAAATTTCATTCATTAGTGTGTAACTTTGAGGGTGCAACTTTGAGGAAAAACCCTAGGCCCATTTTCACGGCTTTCAAGGGTTTTAACCCTTTGAAACTCTTATGTTCTAAGTGAGATAAGTACTCTTTCAATTCAATCAATATGTCTATGTGTTGCTTGAATATATCTTACACTTGTCTTCAATTTAACATGCTCGGCTAGATCTCTTTTGTATTTGCTTAGATGTAGTGAAACCTAGATGTTAATTATGGGTTGATTGTTTGTTTATAGTTGTTACGGATGATTGTATTCGATGTTAGGCTTAAGAAAACTGGCAGACTTCCATTGGTAACATGCTTGAATGTCTTAAAAAACATGATCAGAGGTGTGCTATGATTTTTGGTTGTATTTAATGCGTAGGAGAATTCTAATAATCCCATGTTAGGAGCTTCTAACGGCTCGACATAGGAGTGAAGTAGGATCCTATAGAGTTAGGGAATATTGTACACGGCCCTACGACTAGTATTAAGGAATATGACCCGTCATCCATGCAATTGTAACAAATTATCAACCTGTAAAAGATATCTAGGGAGTAATGAAACCTAAGTAAACATAACTTTCCCCATCATTGTTTACACCAATTTAGTATAAATATATTCATTTTCATTTCTGTTATTTAATTTTGATTGCATTTGTAGTTATTGGGTTAGTTGGCTAGCAACTAATTCCGCCCACTCTTCCAAAAAACCGAGATTTTAATTGCTTTTATAAAACATAAAAATACAAAAAGAATCATCCCTTACATTTAGACTTAGTTTAGGAGACTTTCTAATTCTAGCGACACTATTCCTGAGTTGAACGATCAATCCCCCGGTACTTGTCACTATACTATACTACAACGATCAGGTACACTGCCTGGTGGGGGTTGTAAACTTCTCGAGATCCCTTGAGAGGTAAAGCATGGTGCGATTCCCACGTATCATATAACATTTCCTCTGTTTTAAATTACTAGCCGGGTACCCGCGCGTTGCGGCGGCGGATACATGTTTAACCAAATAACCCACAATAGCATATAATTGAAGCATCACGATCATTTTTATATATTATAGTAGTATATGTGCAATACATTCGAAACCAAAAAAGAAGAAAGCAACAATAGTGTTGTTTTGGTACACAGTAATAGTGATGACACGTTGTAGTTGGTGATAATGTGAAGACAAAAACAATGTTAATGCTTAGTATTGGAAAAACGTCGCGGTTGACGTCATCATCTATATCCAACATATTTTCTTTCACCACGTTTTACACATTCACTTTCTAAAACGACTCTATCATCTCTTCATGGTTTTTTATAATAAAACAAATAACCTATAGTTTAATGTAAATTTAAAATTGTGTAACCGAAAGCTAATACTGTAATGTATATTTACTTAATTGTATTTTAAATGTTTTCGGTTACAATCATTTATATTATTAAGCACATAAATTAATTTCATTTTAAAGAACATGTCGATTACTAATATTAATATTTTACCAAGTGTTTCTATTATAAGCAATTGTGTTGGCTGAATTTTCAAGCTTTTCTATTTAGGGCAAGTGTGTTGGCTGAACTTTTAAGCCTTTTTATTTAGCAGCACCGGTGTCAAGTTTTCGACAAACTCCCAGTGATGAATAACTTTTTCGAAATATTATATTTGTAGCACTCTGAAATCCTTTTCAAAGAAATGTAAAATCAATATTCTAACTTTGATAGATATTATTTCCTTATTTTTTTTTGTTAATAAAAGTGTTTATTACGATTTTGTTAGAACATTTAAAGTGTTTGAAGCTGAATGACTTACTAATCTCACTTTAATTACATATGATCTTTCTTACTCGTGGGTTGCAACTTGTAAGACTTAAAATACATAACAATGACATATTTATGTTCCCTTATTTGTAAATTTACTTAACATCAACTGATATGCGTTATTTATGCTAGCAAGTTCTTATGTTAAAAAAAAAAATAAATAAATAAATAATCATCATGAAAGGTCCTATAAGTTTCTCTTCTCTTAAAACTACTTCAAGACTCATTGTCAATACTCTTTCTTTTGTTTCTCTAGATAACATCGTCTATCTTAAAACAAATAAACACCCTTTTCTTTTTAAACAATACACCAAAATATGCATCTATAAAACAAACCCACACACACCATAATATCGTATGATATATTTATCATTGCATGTCATCGGAAACCACCTATCCAAATATATGAAACAGCTGCCTAATCCCATCTCCCTTCGATAAATGCTTTCACCTGCTTTGCTCTTTATGCCGTCTAATACCACACCTCCCCCATTGTTCCATCACCACAACGCCTATTCCCACCACGGCACCCACCGGGTGACGCCGCCATTGCAGGTCAAACGATCGCTGCCTTTTTTTGTCATCTTTGCTTGGTCAATTATGATGTTTGAGGTACTTAATTCAGGAAGTGTGAGGCAAAAATAATGAAGTAGGTGAAACACTAAGGTGGGATTTTTGAAAATAACTTGTTTTTGTAATCGGTGGAAAAGTATATGTGAGGTGTGGTAGTAGGTAACCAACCTGCTTGGAATGTGTGAATAGGGAAGAAGGCTAGCACGTGGGAGTATATATAGATGACTCGAGGTAGTAGATGGGCTGTTACAAGTCAATTGATTTGTATTTAATTTCCAGAACTAAAATGTCTGTTGCGGATGTAATAGCTTAATTTATAACAGGCTGTAAATGGGTTAATAATTTCCAGCCTGTTACTTTGTTGTTAAATGGGCTGTTACTTTGTTGTTAAATGCATGTTATTACGTAAAGCTTTTAATAGCCAAAGAATACATTGATACATTGAGTTATTAGACTTTGTAAATCACTTATTTCTAATATAAGTAAGATGTTGAATCTGAATTTTAAGCCTTCTATTTATAGCATGTCCCAAATGCTTTATAAAGTAGTATAGATGTGTTGTTTTCATATGACATAATTTAAGAAAACAGAGATGCACTATTGCCATTTTGAAATTTAAACATTTTACTTGTTAAAATATAAAATTGAGTGATTGTTTTGAGACAAAACAAAAGTAAGAAAAACTAAAAGAACATAGAAGAAGCAGTTTGGGTAACAACCAATTACAAGTACTATCTTCGACTCAAAATAATTGTCGCATGACAAAAAAATACACAATTAAAAAAAACATAATTATTATTGTTTTATCTCTATTATCATTTACAAAATCACAATTTTACCTTAGAGTAATTAATTATTGTTTTCTTAAAATTTGTAATACTAATATCAAGTAAGTGTGATATAGTACTCCATATACATCAAACTTTGCTATCTAGTTTTAGTAGTGACAGTTACTTTAAAACATTCAAAAAATGAAATGTGAACAATAATATTGTAAGGGAGAGAGTAATAAAAACATGATAAACAAAAATTATAGCTTTAAATTACAATTTATATTCATAATACAGCTTACATTCCATGTTTAACAAGGATGTCTAAAAGTAAATTTAAGTGGCACAAAGTTTTTTTCTAGAACAATTTAATTAACAAACTCATTAAAATTATATCTTAGTCTCTACATTTTAGTAATTAAACATATTACAAATCAAAAAGAAAAAAAAAATATGATAATGTGCTTATTTTACATTATCTGAACAATAAATCTATAAATATCTATAATGGGTTTTCAACAAACATAAACTTTCCTTTTATTTGCACATTAATGCGCACATTTTAGCAAAAACCTTTCATAATAATTGTTTGTAATTAATTAACATCTATTTATTCTAATAAAATGGAGTTCTGTACAAGTCCCCTGAAGCATGACATTAAAAAATCTGATGTGTCTTGCACCATATTTCACGGTATTTTTGGAAGGTACCACATCTCTTAAGCACTATCATATGAGCTTCTTTAATACGATTCAACTATCATTCAAATAAATTCGACAGTTTCAACTCCACAATTAATTGACACATTCAATACAATGATCTCCTATACTTCGCCCCCTGCAATCTTCCTCTGTACGCTCGAAGATTACATTCAATCAAATTAATTGTTCATACATATCAGCGCTCTACAAACTTCTTCTATACGATTCATTGATTTCGATTTACAAATTCAAACAATTGATTACATTCAATCAAATTAATTGTTCATACATATCATCTCCAAAAATAAGCCTCTAATTTACTTATTTAATACAGTTTTTCCATTGATTATGTTCAATTTAATTGTGTTTTACAAGAACCATTGAAAAAGAATTGGGGGTTTTACTAATTGGTAAGTAATGGGTTTTCTTTTCTTTTTTTTTTTCCATTCAATTATAATACGTTTGTGATTTGTTTGTTTATATCTATTCTTATACAGGATTAATTTGTGTATGTGGTTTAAGAACATCAATCGAAAAGCCAGGAGAGTGATGTAATAATTTTTTCAATTAACTTTATAATTGATCTATAGGTATGCAATATTATTTTTCATGTTTCCTATGTATTGATCGGTAGGTTGAATAGGTCAGCTGTTTATATGCTTATTTCATGTGTTTGTTTCTATAGATTCAAGAATGTAATATCCTTTTTGATGTTTTGTGAATGGGGGTGTGGAATAGACGTCAATCGGTAGTGAATGGTTTAACAATTGATAAAGGGCAAAAAAAGATAGATGATACTGATGAGCATGCTGATGACGGTCCTTGCATTTTTCCTGCGGCCAACAACTCCTGTACGTTTTATTTTCCCTTTTGGGTTATGTTTTTCTACTCGAATTTGAATGTTCATGTGTTTGTAACGATAGCTTTATACACCATGTAGTCTACAGTGGTCCACTCTATCATTGTGACAATAACAGTTATTCTATTGCAAACAGTATTAGGAATGCCCGTGAAACAATTTCTGCCACTATTGATCTTAGCCATACACCTATTTGTGATTTAACTAGAGGTACCGTGTCTTAGTTTTTTAAAGTGTCCAAATTTGTTGCAGCTGTAACGTGTAACGCTATGCGTTACCTTTTGCATTTGCTTTTTCCATGATTTCACAGGTGTACACATACGCGGGGATACTATGCGCGACATTGCGGGTTCGGATAATGACCATACAGAGGTGTCACTTGCAGGTGAGTCAATGACAATGCCTAATTAACGTCTGCGTGTGACATGTGCGAAACCGTTTTCGTTTATTTCCTTTAGATGTACATTAATTTTTTAATCGTTTAATGCTGAAAAAATGGCTGATATTCTTTCAAATTTTAGGACATAAATGATGTAGCACGCACACGTGTAAATCTACAATCTAACAGTATACCAGCTCTAAATTTACAAGGTAATAATATACAAGTCGGTTCACATATCGCTGCCAATTCATCCCAATTTCTGTAAATGGTTTTATGTTTTTCATTGTTTTAATGGGGATTGTTTAAGATTAAATGTTTGAAGAAATTATTAGATCAAGTGCTGACATGTTTATGCAAACCAACTATTTGATAAATAATTTTGTTTCGATTCCACTGATTGCAGATAAATAAGTTAAAAGATGAAGGTTTTTGTGAAGGGAACTCACTATGAGATTTATGTAAAACTACAAGACATGGTTCGTGTTTGTTTCGATTTCAATTTATTTTAGGGATTCTAATTGATATAGTAATTGAGTCTGCATGTTTCTTTCGAAATGCAGAAGTTTGTATTGTTTATGTGAAATGTTGATGAGAAGTAGTAGTTCGTACACATGGTTGAAAGGGATCTTGTGTTTCATATTCGAAGAGTTCTATTTAAAAAGTTGAATGTACTTGAAGTAGTAGTTAATCTAACGCACTTCTGATCTTGGTTGCAACTTGCCTAATTTTACTACTTAGTATTAAATAAATGAAATATTTTACCTCACCTATTTCAAATTGATATCCTAAGGCTCACTTTTATTGGTTTTTCAAACACGTATGATCACACGGGAATTATTTATAGGTTTATTTGAAAAAAAATTGTTTCGGAAGCTATAAGCATTGAAAATGAATATGTAACTTTGATTTATTTGACGTACCTGGACTATTGGCCGAATGCAAGAATGTCTAATGTACCTCTACTTTGTGAATAGGTCATCCATGCTGTGAAAGGTAAAAAGATTTTCATGGCATCAACAATGCTCCATTGAGCTCTGTAAGTATTACCCAGTATTATAAATTTGGGGCATATGCTATTAAATTATATAGAGATGTAAATATCCGACTAAAGTTTTTATTCTTCATGTTTTAGGTTGTTTATCCCATCCATGACTAAACTTTTTGTTTTGATGGAAAGCACAAGAGAAAGCTCAAGGAGTTTGTAAGATTATATTGCACCCGTTTCATAATATTGCATTAAGATATGTTAATTAAAATTTAAATATATGTAATACTCTTCTACACGAATATAATAAATTTTCATTTGCAGATGACATTTTCTTGTGAATGCAGACTTTGAATATTCAGATAAGGTGACCTTCTCTGAGAGTCTTGATGTAATTGAACATCTCAACCACGAACAGGATAGGCTACAACGTTTTGACATGGTATCCTTGATCCTTGAATTGTTAGTTTTAGTTTTTACGTTTAAAATAATGTAATGCATATGAAAATCGGTAATCTTTCATTTGATTTGGTATTTCAAGAGGTTGGACACTATACGAGTATCTCTTAGTTTAATATTGGTCATATTCTATGTTTGCCACTTAGGTGAGGTAATATCAATGAACCCATGAGAAATGGACCGATTTGGATTAGGTTATTAACTATCAAAACAGGTAAAAGAACATGCTTTTAAAAAGAAACGGGTCAAAAATTTCTTTATTCATGAAATGTTAATGTTCTTATGAGTTTGGTGCCTCCATGACGTGTGTGATTATGCTAACAAGCTTGGTGCATTAGGTCTTGCCCGGTACATACCTAAATAATTCTAAATTTAGAGACTTTATTGGTCATTATATCGCATAATAATAAGAAGGAACTAAATGGTATTAAAAGTGTTCTTGGTCTTGGCGACATACGTAGATACCTATATTCAAGTTAATAACGTAAACATAATGGCTAGCATACTTGCATTGAACTATTATGTTACACAGAAGACGAAAATTTCATATTACAAGGGAATTAATGGTATTGTTGTTGTAATGGCTATATAAAATTGGGAAAAAAATGCTAATCTAAATGTCATGTGCTACTTGGATTATTCTTAATTCTTTGTTGTAGTAAATTTTGGTACATTTTTTCTAATGAAGTCTGAAAACCCTCTTCCATATTGCGTAGATACAAAATGGTGCCACCTGTGTAATGATAGACAAGACCTTAAACTCAAGAGATGGAAGTCCAGCATGGATAATTCAAGGTATCTTACTGCGTCTACTCCTATGTTGGTCCATTGACCTTTAAAGT
Organism: Artemisia argyi; assembly: GCA_030686995.1. Lineage (NCBI taxonomy): Eukaryota > Viridiplantae > Streptophyta > Magnoliopsida > Asterales > Asteraceae > Artemisia > Artemisia argyi. The sequence continues at coordinate 24,288,411 of CM060679.1, forward strand.
TTCCCACTTTATCATATTTTGACTTTTCAAGAAATATCAATAAAAACGTGGGTTGTCTCTTTGATTCAAATTAGATAATGGGAGTGGGTAAGTCCATAAGCAATGCACTAATGTCTTAGTTTTGGGTTTATTTAAAAAGTCACATTCTGCTATTGGAAAGTGTATGAACTTGGTCTTTTGTGTGAAAGTTATTATTTTGATTTATCTTTATTTCTTCTTCTCTGTATGGTTGTGCAAGGGCTAAAATGGGTGTCTTTGGTTGCTGAAATTGGGGCAAGGGGAAGGGAAAAAATCGTGTTTTCCTGTATTTTACTAATATCCGCTGAAAAGCATATAAAGTCGAGAGCTTTTATAGGTTATAAGAGTTTTTTTTATTATTCTACTTACTGTTTATAATATTGTGATCTGTAAGCTTTACTTTCAATGTTCATGTGATCTCTACAATTAATAGCTGTTGCCCTTCATAATGGCCCTCTGCCTAAGTAAGACTAATGGTTATTGCAGGTTTTTATCGGACCAGCAACGGTTGGTGGGATTCAAGCTGGTACCTTCAAGATTGGTGACACTGCTAGAAAAATTCGCAATAGGGATGCCTTTGAGAAGCATGCAACATGGACTATATATTCTTAGACGCGTTAGAGGCATTTGGTGGTGGTCAAGATGATCCTACAAGTATCTATTTGAGGTAAGTTAAATTGACCTTGTATGCCTGCCATATAACAAAATCACATGAGAACTTACCCTTTATTGTTTAAATATGTGAATGTCCAATAATGTCCAAGTAATAAGGGGTGTTTGGGATTACTTATTTTTATGCTCTTTTTACTTTCTTCCTTAGTTATGATTTATGCTCACTTATTAGGCTTTTCACAGGTAATTAATTACAACCAAATGTTATGTGTGAATACATTGACAAAATGTTTAATGGTGGTTAAGCAAATCAACAGCTTATAGAATATGTTTATTTTAATCTATTTCAGCCCAAGGTGATTCAAATTACCAAATATTTCTAGGTGAATTTAGCTCTTTCCCTTTACAGTTTTAATATAAAGGTAAGAGCTTGAGCGGGTTGGCTGGTATGGGTAATGGGTCAAAGTGAGTATTTTTGGTATGGTTGGGTCGGATTGAAATAAAGCACTTTACGTTTGAACTTTTTTTAACCTAAATGATGTGCAAGTGAGATCATAAAAATAGTTATACTATTTTTTTAATAAAAAGTACATCACTATTTTTAAATAATTATATTTTATTGTAGTTTCAGCCCATGACTCCCCATGCCGAGTGGTCGAGGAAGAGGAAGGGGTAGAGATAGAGGCCAAGGTAGACCTAGCCACCCAGAACTTGGTTACCAAAGGTGTTTGGTTGCTGAAATATATGTGCTGGAATTTTGTTATTACTTTTGAACTTATTTCACCCAATGTTGATAGATTAAGGGGTGTTTGGATATGTATGTTTAGAGTAACGGTCTAATATAAGAAAAAATTTGGTACTTCAAGAGTTCATCCACTACACCTAATATCTTAAGAGTTGATCCAATAATATGATCTTAATTTTTACGTCTTAAGAGTAGCAAATTTGCAAGTTTCTTAATATTCATTGCAGGAGTGATTAAAGAAGCCCACAACAAGATCATGGAGCCAGTGCAAATGGTTAGAATTTTATAGCCGGATACTGTGTACTTTGAGTCTTATGTATCATTTCATAGTTTTGTTGCTTATTTTGTTTAAGTGAACGTGTATAGATGCAGTAGGAAGTTTACGAGTTGAATAAAGAATAAAGAGACTATAAGTGAATTTTTTTCTTAGGCGGTATTGTCGTGCAGGCTGTGTTCTAAGCCTAAATTGCTTTAAGAGCTGAAGTGTTGTAGGTGCTTGCTACATATGTAAAGTGAGTTCATGGGTTAAAGTGGTCCAGGTCATGAAGAGGTGCAGGCTGAATTCCGTAGTATGTATTATGCCGTATGAAGTAGTTTAAAATGGAATAGGTAAGTATTTTTATCTTACAAACTGATTTCGGCTGAAACCGAAGTTGTGTAGGAGCTGAGGAGGTAGAGAGGTCATGAAATGGTGTAGGTTAAGTTTGATGTTTACACTTAGTTAAAAAGATATTACACTAAGTGTATTTATGGAAACACCAACCTTATGAAAATATTACAATTCTATTAGGCTATGACTGCATTTTTGTGCAGCTTTTTTATAGTTTTATATGTAACTTACGTTTCAACAAAGAAGCTTTAAGCATTAATTTTCTTTATAATGGTTCTTCATGATCTATTTTTAATTTGTTTCTGGATTATTATTCTATAGATCTTTAGTTGGTAGTCACATTTGGTTGTGTGAATTGGAGTATGACAGGCAAAACTATTGTTTTCGTTACTACTCACGGGACTTCAGTACCTTTTAAGACATATTGAAGAAATTTTTACCTTTTAGTTCGACTTAAAAACCAACTGATTCCATCCTCCCTAACTAAAACATTACTCTTTTGAACATTGTTTGCATCTAACTGTGAGTTTTTTTAACAAGACTCGTGTTTACATCATTGTGGTGAGTGGTGACTCAAGTCCATTGGGTACCTTGTAATTGATTAAGTTTTACATTGGTAGGAGAAAATTGTCTGTTTGTCTCTTCATGTCTTCTAGCTAGAATAATGTAGCAACCAAGAGGGGCTCAAATCACCCGTGTTGTGCCAGAGTTGCCTCAATTTTTATTCACATGGATGGCTATGCACGTCTTGATCAATTTGAATACTTTGTGCATGATTGAGTTTTACAATGGCGTTGGACCAAGTTGATATGTGCTCAATAGAATTACATGTCATGATGTTATTTAAGTATTCTACGCTGCAAGTAATTCACGGAATGGATATTAACTTATCACTTAATTAACGCTCATTGCATACATATGCTTTTCCAGACCATCAAAATTGGAGGACACGATGCATGGACGTTTATTATATCAACAGTTACAAACATAATTCGTGTTATAGTATTAGTGACTTATTACTTATTATTATTTTTAAAAAATAATTCAACATATTTACGTTCGTTGTTCATTCTTACTTTATTCAAACACTGAATTTCCCAATAATGTTGCTCAAGAATATTAATCAACCTCTAGGATTATGTAACGAAATAAGACGAACTTCTATTCAAGCCCAAATAATTAATAGAACACATTTTGGAAATAAGGTTATCATACAAAGGTTGAAAATTACTCCACCGGATAAACGTTTACCGATGAAGATCGTTAGGAAACAATTTTTTGTGTCAGTCTCATTTGCCATGACGATAAACAAGAGCCAAGGACAATCCCTTTCAAAAGTTGGTTTGTACCCCCCACGTCCTGTTTTCACACATGGACAATTATACGTTGCTCTTTCACGCGTCAAAAGCAAAAACGGTTTGACAATTGTTATTTCGGATGCGGACGATCATCTATCAAACACTAATACAAATGTTGTCTACAAAGAGGTTCTCCAAGGTTTATGACCAAGTTTTAAGAGGTATGTACTAATACACATGTGATATGTTTTATATGATTTTTTATATGTATTATAAGTCACAATTATATTTTACTTACACCTTTTTTTCTAACTTATTTAGGTGCTCACAATATGTTCGTTGGGTTATCACTCAATTATCGCTCAGTACATACTTTTGCTTTTCAAGACCATCTTCAAGCCCGCGTGCATGGACGTTTGTTAGATCATCAAAATCATATGCCACAATGCATGACATTTATTACATTATTAGTTACAAGCATTGTACTCTATACTATCATTGGCTTATTACGCACTTTCCCTTTCAAATACATGATTCAAGCTCTTTGCTTTCGGGTTTTTAAAAAAAAAAAATTGTTACACTCTTACATTTTTTTTACATAATCTCTTCTAAAAACCCGTGGATTCCACGGGTCTATAAGCTAGTTACTTATAAAGTCATCTTTAATCATGTCCTTCAAATCCATATAATTGGTGTATCTCATTTTTTGAAATTCAAAAATCTTGAAAACTTAAAAAATTAAGAAAACTTAAAACTAATGAATTGTGATTGTAAATGTACACAACAATGCATCTTTTACTTTCTTCTTTCTCTTAAACCTAAAAAAAACACACATACGTACCCCCTCTCTCTAAACCAAGAACTCCCGCCCATCCTAATTTGAATCCGCTTCTGCAGCCGCCACCAGTGCCGGTTGTCTGAACCTAGATATTGCCATTTTTGATTTGGTGGTTTTGGCAGGTGGTTTTTGTTGTTTAGAGCGGTGGTTTTGGCTTCGGTATGGTTTTGTTTTTTTTCAGTTTAAATGTTGGACAAGATTTACTCTAGCCACTTTTTGTTATGTTTGAGTTTAAATACGTGTTTTGATTTGAGTTTGTAATCTATTAAATCAGTAAAATGACAGGTGGCATTGATATTTGTGAGTTCAACAAACCAGATCTGCAAAGTTGTTTGGTTTAGGTGGTTTAAATGTTTAATACTTTTGATGTTTTGGTGGTTTTGGTATTTTATGTGTTTGTATATTTTTTAAAGTTGATTATATTATCTGAGGCTGATTTGTTAAATACGGTGTATATTTAGCCTCGAACTATTTGAATCTTGACATACTTGTGAGGCTGTTTTTAAAACTGCGAGTTTCGATATTGTATTTAATTGGCTATGATGATAAAAATATTAAAATTATGTTGTATTTCGGCCAGCAATAAGCGGATAGTATTTTAATATGCAACTGTGTTATTGTTGCCATTACAACATCTTAACTGAATTAAAAAGAAATTTGAATTTTCAGTTTTTTTTTTCTAGAACTGTTGTTTAACCTTGTTCGGGTCATTGTTTTAATGAGGTGAGATATACAAGAAAAAATTATTGTTGTGTTTGGATCTATGGTTCGCACAAAAAAAATCAGTTGTCGTAGTTGTTTTTTGTTTTTTTAAGGCTGCCATACATTTGTTATTCTTCAAATCCGTTTTGATGTGTGGTTAATTAGGCGAGATTTTGAATCTTGAATGAAACATACTCTTGTGAAAAAAGTCTCAGCTAAAGCTATATGATTTAAACTTTAGCAAGTGTTATTATGTTCTTTTCAAAAATAGAAAGTATTATTTAGCAAGATAAAAAACTTTGAAAACTAAACTAAAACAAAAGTTGATTTTAACCTTAACTTTTTCTATGCATAAGTAGATCTTAACTAAATTGGTTTTTGGATACCAAAATAATGTCTAACAAACTCTTCCATCTACAAAATTACTTCTTAAGGTTTTTAAGATCGGGATCCTACTTATGATTATTTTCGTATTTGCAAGATCATGATCGTAAAATCAGATCGGATCGAAATCTTAGGATCCTTCTTTAGTGTCATTTTCTTATAGGCGTTGTAAAGTTATGCAAGTCATATATCATGAAAATATATGTCAAAATTATAAATATGAGGTGTTTAATATAATAAGCCTATTGTTTTTCATATCTCACAATACTTAATGCATAAATTTGTAGTTATTTAGCTTGTGGTTCGAGAAAAATAAGATCGGCTCAAGCGAGATCTTAAGATCATATGCTTAAGATCGGGATTCTATTAAGATCCAATCTCGCAAAGATCCTATGTAAGATTGAAATCAGTTTAGCTTTGTAATATCATAAGATCCTAAATCAAGATCGGAATCTTAGTAACCATGGTACTTCCATCTATTAAAAACACATATGCACCTCCCCAAATACATATAAACAAAAAAAGAACAAAGCATTGTTCAACTTGTAGGGACTTTAAAATTGACATTTACCTTTCTATTTTGACATTTTATTTTAATATTCGAGTACTCGTGAATAACAACGAGATTTTATAGTGGCAGTTATCATGATATTAGGTTACATAAAACACTTAACCAAAATATTATTATAAGACAAAAATACACCACTGGTTCCTGAACTTTCCACAAAACATCACATGTCACCCTAACTTTCTAAAAACGTCGTGTGGCATCCAAAACATGTGAAATTGAGGCCGAATGCGTCCCTTGACCACTTTTGTCTTGGTCAACACTCATACTTTGGTACATTTCCAAGGGTATAATAGGCAAAATAAATTTATCACCACACTATGGTTAAATTAACCATGACATATGATAGTTTAGAGACCAACTAAGAACTATGCTTCGCAATTTGAGCCTATCTTCTCTGATACGCTAGTTATTATTCGCGCGATAACCAATTAACCCACAAACCAAACACATTTACACACCATAATTACACAAACCCTTATCCAGACCATCACCGATAAATTAAAAACAAAAACCAGTCACCCATTTCCAGAAGTCAAAGACCCAACTGAAATACCAACATTACAATGTCTTTTGGAGACAATGTGATCACTGATATGGCAGATTATATCAACAACATGCCAGATAACGTGACCACTAATATTATGAACCGATTGCCGCTAAAAGATGCGGTGAGGACCCGTAGTTTAGCCAGAAGCTGGAGGTTTAAGTGGACTTTGCTGACGGATGTCATAGTTGATGAGGATTTGTTTTACTATTTAACAAATACCTTTGATGGGAGGCATATTACTAGGCTTTTACTTCAGCTCAATGGGCCAGTAAGAAGGTTTGTGTTCTCCGTAGAGCCCAAAATGCTATTTGGACAAGACAACTTGAATTTTGAAGACATTTATGAGTGGCTTTTGTTTTTGGCTCGGGTCGGAGTTGAGGATCCCAGAATTCGAAACTGGTATGGTGAGCCAGTTACTTTGCCAACCCAACTTTACTATCATCAGGAGTTGAAATTTCTCGAACTTCATTGTTGCACTTTTCCCACTATGACAAGTTTTAGGGGTTTTTCAAAGCTACTCAGCTTAGAATTGTGTAATGTCAATTTTCATACTGGTACAGTTTGGGAATTAGTTGCTGGTTATCCCTTGCTTGAGTCTCTAAATATGGATCGTTGTACTACAAACGAGATAAGACTATGGGATATTGCAATTCTTAGCAATTTGAAGAAGTTAAATGTGTCATTTGGTATTTGGAACCATCCTATGACAATAACAACTTCCAATATCTTTCAGTTGTCAAATGTTCCTAAACTTGAGACCCTTACCATGGATTTTCAAGACTGCAATGTAAGACCTATTTCATTTTTTCACTTCAACTTACATAATGTTAAAGTAATTTCTAACATTCATGCAATGTTAGCTTTGAAACTAAAGGAAATTCGTCCTTTTGTAGTTGTTGGAAGAAGGCACCTCCTGGATGAATGTCCGTGTGGCCTTTCTATCACTCAAGTCTCTTAAGATATACGGGGTCGATTTTGGAAATAATGCAATGGTTTCATTGATCGTTCAAATGATTCATGGGTCTCCAATTATGCAAAGGCTAGAAACCAGGGTAAGTGGAATGCATATGTATGAAAGACATCATATAAAATTCCAATTGTTGTGCATATGAATAGTCTCTCATTTTGAAGGCCATATACACGCTTACTTATGTACTTGTGATATTGATTCATTTGATGTAACCATCAACAGAATGACCACGGGGCAGCTTAAAACTGTGGTGTTTCATTCTTTCCATAATAAGGTTGATACTTGCATGTTCCCTCTTACTGAAGAAAATTTATATCCATGACTGCAATTTGACTCTTGATGAGAATCAAAACATCAAGTTGAACTAGGATTTGGCAAGGAGGCTGTTGAAACTCCATCGAGTTTCCCCCACAGCCGGGGTAGATTTCTTTTACTGATTCTAGTTTATGTATGCGTTGAATACCCTAAGACAACTATTTTCGTATAAGTATGTTGCTATTTACTTTCAACGTTGTGAATATGCCTGTGATTCGAATGGTTACTTTGTATAATGCCTATGTTGCTAACCAAATGCAATGGCAAGTTTGACTTTAGGAAGTCAAACGTGCAAATGGTAAAGGTTATTTGGCATTTGCAATTTTTACAATGCCTATGTTGGTCACAAAATGTAATGGCAAGTTCGAATGTTTATTTTGTGTCTTTATGTTTAGTGTTTTAAGTAATGAATATATTGTTTTTGAGTTTTTTATGGGTCGGTAAGGATTTAATGGGGTGCAATTAATTAATTTTACAAATTACACCATAGGTCCCTAAGCTTGTAAACTTAATGTAGCATGTTGTGAACACATCACTACATTTTGGGCGGGAATTGTACCTACGTTGACGAAAATGTAGACAACCTTAGGGACCAAGTATGAAATAAAATTTTTTATTAAACCCCTCCACTGTCTCTTCACTAAGAAGGTATTAACTTTAGCGCGTAACCCAATCAACCCATCAACAAGCTTTTCCTTACATTTCCCTATGGAAGAAGATTTCCCAATGTTGAATGAACTCATGGAAGTGGCCGATTCATGATGATTACGTGATCGTATGAGCCTCTGGTTTTGTCAAGAGGCTATTGAAGCAGGGTTTTTTAAAAACCTTATTCGTGCTGCTATTGATCATCTCAAGAGGATAATACCAAAGCGTCGGGAGCTGATTCAGGAGAATGAAGCTTTGGGACCGCGTGGTGTGGCGCTTGACAGTTTGGAGTCGTTAAGGAAAACCCAAGCCATTGAAATCGACCTACTTGCAAGTTTGATCAAGGTGTATGGTCAAGCTAATGCTAATATTCGTATGCAGGAAGGTTTTGTTCAGAAAATGGCTGAAAATAATTAGTGTAATGGGGTCTTAATTTAGGGTATTTCCAGGGATAGGTTAATGCGGTCTTTTGGGTTCTTGTTTTAGGCTTTTATTGTTCTTGTAGGCTAATTGCCAATATAATGCATATATAATTCTATGGTTTCTCGTTTAATATTCTTGATGTATCCTATTGTGTTTACTGTTCTTATGGAAAAAAAACAAACACCCCTTTATGTCAACAAATCCAAAGACAGTGGTTTGGGGCCAAAATGCAAAGCGACTGTAACAAACCAAACACCCATTTTATGTACTGTTTGTAATGGCAAAAACCAAACACCCCTTAATATGATGAAAACCAAACACAGTTGATATTAATTTCGTAACAGCAAAATCAAACACCCCCTTTATTGACAATTTTTCGTTGTGTATGGCCCGTAATGACTTCCATGAGTCAAACCTATTTATCTAATGTCACAAATTGTAACCTCAATCGGTTTGACTTCCCTAAGTCAAAACTATTTATCTAATGCATATAACCAAAGCAAATAACACAAAAGGGAAACGGGTTGCTAGGTAAAGTTCATAGTTGGTCACTAAAATATCACAAGAGTGTACTACACACTTGGTCCCTAAATTATCATATGTCATGCTTAATTTAACCATAGTGTGGTGATAAATGTATTTTGCCTATTATACCCTTGGAAATGTACTAAAGTATGAACGTTGACCGAGACAAAAGTGGTCAAGGGACGCATTCGGCCTCAATTTCACATATTTTGGACGCCACACGACGTTTTTAGAAAGTTAGGGTGCCATGCGATGTTTTGTGGAAAGTTCAGGGACCAGTGGTGTATTTTTGTCTTATTATAACTATATGTTGCTATAAAATCTCGTTGCTTTGCATGAATACTCGCCTAATTTATAAAAAAGAGAGCATATTTAAACAACATTCTTCCTTCAAATATCATTCTTCTCTACTCCAAATATGGAGAATTAGTGCAAAACATAAAAGATATCTAATCTATACTATTTATAAAATGAAAAAAGTTAAACTGAAATGTGAAATTTTGAAAATGTGGTGAAATGTGAGAGAAATGTGGAAAAACTTATCTTTACATGTTGGAAACTTAAAAGTAAAAACCTAGGCGTCAACTATACATACACCGTAAATGGAAACCTTAAAAGTCAAATTATACGCAAAATGGAAACAATTTACTTTCACCGGTTGGAAGAACTAAAATGCTAATGTTTGAAATTTGAGTATATTGAGTGAGCCCCACAAAATAAGTTTTGAAAACAGGGTCTCTAATCGACCCGGTCGAGTAATTGGATTACCGGTTTGACCACCGGTTCTACACGATCTTTTATAAAAATTAAATTTATATATATTTGGAAAAAAAATTATATGTTTATTGATGACGTATAGTACGGATAGTAGACTTACTGGGCCTGGACTATCTCGAATGAACCGGGCTCCGGTCCTACAAGCAAAACGGGCGTCGACCCAACGAGCAAACAGGGTTCCGGCCCAACAAACCAATAAAGCCAGACATGGCTAAAGCCCATGCCACGAGCATGGAACGATCCGGACAAACAAAGAATGTATACGAGTAGCAATTCCGAAGTACGCTCGCGGATTAGCCCCCGGTCCAGAAAACCATCCACGTCTGCGACAATCGATTAAGCTACGGATCCTTGCCCGATAAGGGTCCCACCTCGGCCACTATAGAAATATGCGATATATCTGGAAACCCTAATATTTTCGCTACCTATAAAAGGAAACCTCAACTCACACTTTCGAGGTATGATTTTCTCTCAAATTTCAATACACTCATATCTCTCTGACAACATGAGTACTTACTCTCACGCCGGAGCTTAATCATGGGGTCCGTCCCCACAGTAACGCTAACGGTTTACTCACATTTGTGCAGAAATCAAGCATTCACTTGGACTAGTGCATAATCTACCCCACAAGGTGTCCGCGAAGGGCAACCCAAGGCATTACTAAGCCCAGTCCTAACCCGCCACACTTTTTGCACTAACAAGTTGGTGCCATCCATGGGACCCATGCGCAACTGCGTTCCCCAAAAATACTCACCATGAGCCATCAAGCAAACGCCGACACGCCCGCACCTACGTCCGTCGTGCGAAACACGGGCGCAAGAGATAAAGAAACAGTATTGGGATGCAACGGCGTATCTGCACCTAGCACAGATCTCCAAGATTACTGTGAAAGGAACTACGACCGGATAATGCCGATCGTGGCTAAGAAATATCATAAAAAACGGAAGCAGCAAAAAGTCAATGAAGTGAAAGCTCGCCTTTCCTTAAAAGAAGCATCACAACAATCTGAATACAGGACACCTAACCAAAAGAAAGACCTCAGGAAAAAAAATCGAATCTAAGCATCCCAAAAGTGCGTCCGTGAATCCTGACTCATGTGGTCGCAAGTCAAATTCCCAAGGGGAAAGGATTCAGAAAGAAAAAAATGTGTTCAAGAGGTTGGAAAACGGAGTGTTCTACAGGCTTGGAAGTAAGGAGTGAAGTATTTAATTGACTTGTTTATATTGTTTTGTATGAGAATTGGTGCTTTATATTGTTTTGTATGAGAATTGGTGCTTCAATGTTTACTTTAGTGATTCTCAGGTAAAAACAAGTAATTAGTGAAAGTTAATGATATTGGACGAATTATAGAGCTAAATGATTAAGATTTTAAAAGTCTACTAAAATTCAAGAGATGCGTTATATCACTCTCAACGGATACGCCGCAACATCATATTTAGATGAATTAGAAGACCATTTCCTGACTTTGAAGAATGCGTCGCATCTAATTACAACATGCGCCTCATATGAAACTTTGGTCAACGAAAGATAATCAACTTGTTCTACTTCAAATACGCCGCATCTCATTTACAACATGCGACGTATCAGCTAAAGACTTCACCAGATACTATCCAAGACGTTAAAAGACATGCAACGCATAGAGAAACAAGTTACGCCGCATCTAAAGGCGGTGTACGAATATTCTAGAATATAATAATCTTGGACCCCACGCGAAGTAAAGTAGATGCGCCGCATCTGTCATCAACATGCGCCACATCGACCCCTCAGACAGAAACTATAAATACCCCATGACAGATACGAGTTTGGTGCGAAGAAAAACCTGTTGTGGCAAGATGATCAAGATCTCTTTATGTTTTAATGATGACAAATAAACCATCGAAACTCATAAAATAACAAACGTTAGCCAAATTCCCCGGAGCCCATATCTGCTCCTGGCGCGCTGCCTGCACGTCAACGCGCGGGTGACGCGCCAGGCCACTGTATGGCTTTCGGGCGAAATTTAAAAGTTGGCTTTCCCCTTATCCGACAAATGTGGATCTTTCAATACATGTATGAATATGTTATGTGCTTAATTGAGAACACTCGAAACGAGTTTTGGGATTAGAGACATCCAATTTTTACAGCACCCATTTACGGAAAAACGCCAACTCATGTTTTCTAACTATCGCCTCTAGCCAAGACTTTTCTAAACTTAGGGAGCTTATATACTTCACGTAACATCATGTGAAAGCATCAATATGCTCATATCCCGTGCTTACATCTTCTCTAATTTCGTAACGGGTTTACTCCCTTATTGGTCAAACTATGTTAAAGGTCACTTTGCGTAAACGCATCCTTTCCCACCTGGGTTATGCTTTACATCAAGGCAAAGCACTTAACTTGTTTGAACCAAGGTATTAGTTGAGAACGTCGAGTCGTGGCAAGTCACGAGATATGAAACTATGGATTCTCGACGTTGTGTTACTTGAACATATAAGTAACCTATAATTTTCTCAACTCATAATCTTAATTGTCTAAACTTTCCTTCTTAATGACAATTAGATTATTTCTTAATCTCCTTCTTAATCTCATTTCACAAAAGACAACAAAACCAAATTTCCCACAATCCTTCCCAAAATCATTCCCAACATTCTCTTACAATATTCTATTACACTCTCTTACAAAAGTGTACCTTTGTCCCTTCACATACTCCCACACAATATTCCCTCAATCTACCAACTTCCCATACAATCTTTATACACACACTTATACACCTTGTGTACATACACACATACACACCTTGTACATTTGTACACATACTTCTCTACACACACTAGATTTCAAATTTACACACACTACTCACATCCAACTCTTTTCTACACACACTTGCCAACTCACCGAGATTAACCATATCCTATCATATCCAAATCCCTTACACAATCCTTATTCCTTACACACATCAACTCACATACAACTCACTTCCCCTCTATTTCATCACATGGGAATAAATTTGAAATCCAAACATAGGCTCCCTTTAATACTAGCCATCCAATTCAAACCAACTCATCTCAACCGTCCATTCCCTTACAACATCACATCTCTTACACAACTATAATCCAAGCCATCGATTTCAAATAAACACATCTCAACCCTCCATATCTCCCACATGCCAAATAGTTTGAAATTCTAAAGAGGCTCCCTTTAATCACCACCATCTATTTCAAATAAAACCATCTCAACCCTACATCTCATTCTTTCCCCCTAAGCAAAGGAATATACCTTTGGAATATTCTATCTCTAATCTAACCATGGTTACTTTCTAACCCAACCTCACACACTCTTCCCTATGGAGGAATATCCCATGGCATATTCTCTTCTCTATTATGCCATGTGAGGAATACCATTTCTACCCCTACAAAATTACCCTTTCTACTCTTTTACCCTTGGTATTTGGTTTTCTTATAAACACTTCACAAAATGATTTTCTAATTGGCTATTTGAGTTGGTAAACCTTAGATTGATTAATGTTAAGGTTTAGTGTAAAGTATAATTGGGGGTTTAGCAAGGTTAGGTACTTATAAGATCCAACACCCAACACTTGGGATCTTTTACAGACGCCTGGCGCGCTGCCCACGCCTCGATGCGTGGGTGACGCGCCAGCCTCGGTAAATTTTTCCCAAGTTTGGGTCTTGGCCTATAAATACCCCCCTTGCCTCTTGTATTCCTTACCCCTTGCCATTACTCTTTCTCTCTACATTCTATCTCTCTAAACACTCTCTAGTCTCTCTATCTCTCTTGTGTTCTTAGTTAAACACACTAACATTCTTTGAAATAACACATATCCTTGCAAGGGAAGAATCACAAGAACCTAATACACTCTTGTGATTATGTCGAGGGTCTTCTTCCTTAAACCCTTTCTATTACAATCGAGTCTCTAGGTTAGGTTAGGGCTTGGTTGAACAAACATTTATTCATTCATTCAATTGTTTGTAAGGGAAGTATTGTGTCTTGGTGACCAAGACTAGATCATTGGGGATCTAGTTGGGGTTGGATACTTCCGGTGGGAAGTCTTGGTAGTGGTCTTGGTGACCCTTAGGTGAAGTCGAATCACGAGATTCTTTAGGGTGGTTTCCGAGGGTGGAATACCGTGGGAGTAACTCCTTTTTTGTGAGCATCGATATTGGCGAATATCGGTGGAGTGAATTGTAACGGTTTGTAGTCCACCGAAAAGATTATACTAGTGAATAGTATCGTTTTGTGGATTCGCAACTGGACGTACGGATGGTATAAACCCCCATCCCGAACCAGTATATATCATGGTGTTCTTTACTTGCTTTATATTCTTGTGATTGTGTTTGTGGTTGTTCCTACTTAGACCACTTGGTTGTCTTCGTGGCTTAAAGTTTTTAAACGTTCTAAAATCCTAAGAAACCGTATTCACCCCCCTCTACGGTTTTACAATTGGTATCAGAGCGGAATACTCAAGTTTTTGAGCATTAAAGCCTTCCCGAGAAGTCGTTTTAAGTCAAAAACTTCTTTCCCAAAAATCTAAAATCCTAACTAAGATTTTTGGTAAAGTAGAGTATAGATCCATGGATCAAGAGAACTATGTTAAGGGGTGTTCTATGCAAAGACCACCTTTGCTAGAAACTGATGGGTTTTGTTTTTGGAAAACCCGGTTTGAGATCTATGTTAGGTCCAAAGATCTTGATTTGTGGGAAATCATCCAAAATGGCAACTTTGAGTTCATGGTGGAAGACTCAGAAACAAAGTTGTTGGTGAAAAAGCCACATTTGGATCTTAATGATGATGAGAGGAGAAAGCTTGGTAAGAATGATGAAGCCAAGATTTTGATCTATAATGCTCTACCTCGAAGGGAGTTCGAGAGGGTTCATGTTTGCAAGACCGCCAAGGAAATTTGGCATTCTCTCATCATCACTCATCAAGGCAACTCTCAAGTGAAAGATTGCAAGATCGACTTACTCATACAACAATATGAGAAGTTTACGGTCTCGGATGAAGAAACCATTGATAATGGTTACACAAGGTTCAATGCTATTATCACTAGCCTCACGGCTCTAGATCCTAGCTTCTATAACAAGAACCATGTGAGGAAGTTTCTTTGAGAACTTCCAATAAAGTGGAGGCCAAAGGTGACAGCCATAGAAGAAGCCAAGAATTTGGCGGAACTACCTCTTGACGAGCTCATTGGAAACCTCAAGGTCTATGAGATGATTCTTGAGAACGACAACATGAGTACCATAGACAAAAAGGGGAAGGTTAAGTCTTTGGCTCTTAAGGCTAAAGTCACTAGTACTCAAGCTAGTGATGATAGTGATAGTCAAGATGATAGCAATGAAGAAGATGAGATGAATGATGAAGAATACAATCTCATGGCTAAGAACTTTCGGAGGTTCTTTAGGAAAGGTGGTAACTTTGGTAGAAGAAATAGGTTTGGAAACCGTGTTAATGGTGGAAGGAACAACTTTGGGGGAAACCGAAGTAGTGACAACAAGGTTGGTGAAAGCTCAAGACGCACCCAAGGATGCTACAAGTGTGAAGAGAAGGGTCACTTCATCAATGAATGCCCTAAGCCTAGAGTGAACAAGGCATTCGTTGGAGGTGCGTGAAGTGATAGTGAAGATAAAGACCAACCAACAAATGACGCTACGTGTCTTATGGCTCAAGAAAAATTTGAGGTATCTCTAATCTCTTCTTCTTCTTTTAATAACTTAGATTTTATCAATTTGCAAAAAGAGAATGAGGAACTAGTTAAGTTTAATGATGATTTTAGAAAAAATTTTGAAAAAGTCATTGAAGAAAAACGTCTTCTTGAACAAGAACGTATTAAGTCTAATGAAAGATTTTATGAACTTGAAAAAGAAATAAAGACACTAAGGAATTGCAAAGAGGTGGTTGAACCATGTAAAAGATGTGAGAAACTCACACTTGAGGTTGACTCTTTGAATGGCAAAGTTTCAAAACTTCAAAAGGAGTCGTTAAGCTTTTCAAAATATAAAAAGAGCTCAAATGATTTGGATGACATTTTAAGTCATCAAAAAGTGTCCCAAGATAAGGGAGGTCTTGGATTTTCAAAAATTGGAAAAACCACTCCCATAAGCCTAACAAAACCAATAACAAAGGCTAAAGAAAACGAGGCCCAAAAAATCCCCGAGACTGACGTGTCAACGCGCCATCAGTGCGCCAGGCCTCTGAGGAAAATTCGATCTTCATCAAACAATGTCATTAAACTAATTACTCCTCAAGCTCCTCTTGTAAGTACTCGAGGTAATCAAGCTCCCATTGCAAGAAGAGAAAACCCAAAACAATTTTCTAACCTAAGTTCTCGCAATGGACTTGGATACTCACAACCTCGAGTAAATCATAGACCATTTTTGCCTACACCTAATAAGAGATCTTCTACCTCATACAACCAAAGACCATCTTTTCAAAATAACCAAAGAAGAAATTTCTCTAACTATGGTCAAAAGTCTTCTCAATACCAATATAACAATTACCAAAAGAGAGACAACTCCTATTCAAACCAAAACTTCTTTAGACCTCAAGCATATCATAACTATAGACCAAGTTATCAAATTCAAAATGACTATCAAAACAATCCTTGGTCAGCTTTCTCTAAATTTGGTATTGAGAAATTATGTGTCTTGCTTCAAGACCCAAGAATTTCTAACTTGGGCACTTTAAATGCTAACCAAAATGGACCCAAGAAACAACGGGTACCAAAGGCATGAGTTGTACTTTTGTTGTAGGTTTGTCTTAAAAGTGATCTACAACCGGATAAGTGGGTAGTGGATAGTGGTTGCACTAAACACATGACCGGGAATAAAAGATTGTTCACATCATACACGGCGTATAATGGCAATCATGTCATTTTTGGGAGCGAAATTAACGGAAACATTGTCGGCAAAGGTAATGTCCTTCATGAATCCATTGAAATTACCAATGTTGAGCATGTCAGAGGTTTAAACTTTAATTTGATTAGTGTGAGTCAATTAAGTGATGATGATTGTGAAGTTAAATGTACTAAGGTAGATTGTACTATTAGTAAAAATGGTGTTGTGTTAGCAAAAGGTCATAGGAGAAATAACTTATATACATGCAAGTTGGGTGATAACTCTAAGCAACACATATGTCTTACGTCCATGGTGGACAACTCAACGCTTTGGCATAGGAGGTTAGGTCACGCCAATATGAGGTTAGTTCAAAACCTAGCTTCTAACGAGCTAGTATGGAATTTACCAAAGTTGATCTTTGAAAGGCATTATTGTGATATATGTCTAGGGAGTCAAGGACAAACTAAAAATAGGAATAAAAAGGAAGTGACAACTAATAGGGTTTTAGAGTTGATTCATTTGGATTTGTATGGTCCATCTCCGATCCAAAGTTATGGAGGAAACTTCTACACTTTATTGATTATAGATGATTATTCAAATTACACTTGGATATTATTCTTAGAAAACAAGGATGGAGTCTTGAATAAATTCAACATTTTAAGAAAGAAACTTGAAAGCCTACTTGATTGTTCAATTGTCTCAATTAAAACAAATCATAGTAGTGAATTTGATAAAATGCAATTTGAGACCTTTTGTGAACAACATGGAATATCTTATAACTTATCGGGCCCGTTCACTTCTCAGTCGCTTGAGATTGTTGAAAGAACACATCTAAAGTTAAGAAAGATGAGTCGTGCAATGCTTGACGAGTAATCCATCTCACAAAAGTTTTGGTGTCATGCCTTAGATACCGCATGTTATATCTTTAATAGAGTTCATATAAGAAAGGTCATTAATAAGACTCCATATGAAATACTTAGAAATAGGAAGCCTTCCTTAGAGTATTTTAGAGTATTTGGTTGCAAAGTATTTATACTTAACACCAAAGAATATCTTAACAAATTCGACCCAAAGTCGTATGAAGGAGTGTTCCTAGGATACTCTCAAACTAGTAAAGCATACATAGTGCTTAACAAGGAAACAATGAGGATTGAGGAATCTCTCAATGTGACCTTTGTTGAGAGCATGCCCGAGCCTAAATCATCTCCTTCGGTAGAAGATGATGTGATCAATGAACCTATAGTTCAAGATCAAGAAAGGTCACCGACATTACAAGTTAATGTTTCGGATGAAGGCAATTCTAAGGAAGTGATAGAAGCGAGGGGTCACCCTATACAACAAGTCATTGGTGACTTGAATAAAAGGACTCTTAGGTCACAAAACAAACAAGATTAGGTTTTTGGCATGACATTTTTCGAGAGTCCAAATTGCTTTTGGGATAGGTTTAGATGTTCATGGATAACATGCATCTTAGGAGAACAATCTTTAAGCCAAGATAAAATGTTTATGTGTTGTTTGCAAGCCTTTTAGGTGCTATTAGAACTTAGGTGTTTACATGATTAAGGCTTATATGGAGGCATGGATGGAAGCCCAAATAAATGTCTTCCAAGAAGAAAGATATGTATCAACTCATTATTCAAACAATGATTGATAATATCCAAGATTCTACTTGTCTATACTATGTGCATTGAACAAGAAGATTTGACACAAAATTATCTTGTTTAATCTCGATAATGTTGATTTTGTCAAAATTCCAAGACTAGATATGATATTAATCACAAGTTTCACTTGTGTTGAAAATGTTATATCTAATTCTACTTGTTCACCTTATGAGAAAAAAACATGTGCATGCCTAAATTTAAGTGAATAATGTTTCATTACTTAAACTTTGATGCATGGCTTAACAAATTCTAGTGCATGCATGAGAAATTATGGTAACTAGCATAAGCATCTAGTCCTTCCAATCTCAACTTAATCCTAACTAGAACATTTACTTCTCTTTAAATACCTTTTCCCAACACCATGTGATCTAGGCACATTAGTACATGACTTTGATGGATTGAACATCTTATCAAGCATCTAAGTACCTTGATCATTGATAACATGACCAACTTTTAAGTACTAAGAATCCTAACTACCAACTTAATTTATTTATAAAAGGATTAATCTTACTAGTTATCTAGACATCAAACCTTGCAAAGATCAAATAACACTAGAACACACTCTAAATGGATATGGAAGATGAATATGTTGGTTCATCATACCACTTCAATGATGGAAGGCGTATGATGACAAGAGAAGAGGAAAATAATGTAGATTGGGAAAACATCAATGGTTCGGAAATCCCAATCGTCAAAGACTTCGTCAAACTATGTCTTATTGAAGACGACATTTGGCGCAAGATTGAAGAGGATCTCCCAAAACCTCTTGAAAACAACCATACCCGTAGGTGTGGATGTTGCTCCACCCAAGATGTGACCAAGCGGAATGTTCTCTCCATTCGTGAGGAAATGAGAGAATTTCATAAATCCATCAACAACGACATGTTGGTGATGACCGCCATCCTTAAAGACATCTCTAGGGTGACTCATCAAGAAAAGGTTGAAGAGTGAAGAGGAGATAACTTTTTGTCCTATTATGCCCACTTAGGATCTTTCATAAGCTTGTTTGAATAATGTATGTTAGGTTCATATATTAGCTTTCTTGTATGACCTACATGGTGTTTCCTTCAATAAAGATGCTTATGTAGTTTATTGTGATTATAGGTAATGTCTTGTTATGTTGGTATTTATAGAACATAATGCATATATCCACAATAAATAATTCATATTCCATGCTCAACAAATGGTTATTGGAGTCATATGGGACAAATATATATACATATTGTTGTGGACTAACCCTTGATGCAAGTATCCAAATGGTAACCCAACCCATTTTTGGAACTTTCACATGTGAGGTTTTCTTGTTTGTTGCATTTTGTGCTTTCTATCTGTAGCTAGGCCACCGCAACGGTGAGGCTCTTGACCCACCAATCCCCACCTTGAAACAAGGGGGAGCAACGATCTAGGCAGAGCTATGTTCAATGGGGAGCACGTTCGGGTGCTTTTGGAACAAGCTACTTTCCCATTCAATGGAAGTCCTACCTTTTTTATTCGACAAAAGGGGGAGAAAGAAAGCAAGAGCGTGAAGACCATTCAAGAAATGTTAAAGGCTTCACCAAATTACTATGGCAAAGGTCAAGACACAAGCTACACCACATGCGCACTTTGTCTTCGCTAAGTTTTGTAATTTTATTTACTTTCGGTTTTTATTTGTCATCATCAAAAAGGGGGAGATTGTTGAGGCAACATGATCAAGATCTCTTTATGTTTTAATGATGACAAATAAACCATCGAAACTCATAAAATAACAAACGTTAGCCAACTTCCCCGGAGCCCATATCTGCTCCTGGCGCGCTGCCCGCGCGTCAACGCGCGGGTGACGCGCCAGGCCACTGTATGGGTTCTGGCGAAATTTGAAAGTCGGCTTTCCCCTTACCTGACAAATGTGGATCTTTCAATACATGTATGAATATGTTATGTGCTTAATTGAGAACACTCGAAATGAGTTTTGAGATTAGAGAGATCCAATTTTTAAAGCACCCGTTTACGGGAAAACGCCAACTCATGTTTTCTAACTATCGCCTCTAGCCAAGGCTTTTCTAAACTTAGGGAGCTTATATACTTCATGTAACATTATGTGAAAGCATCCATATGCTCATATCCCGTGCTTACGTCTTCTCTAATTACGTAACATGTTTACTCCCTTATTGGTCAAACTAAGTCAAAGGTCACTTTGCGTAAACGCATCCTTTCCCACTTGGGTTATGCTTTACATCAAGGCAAAGCACTTAACTTGTTTGAACCAAGGTATTAGTTGAGAACGTTGAGTCGTGGCAAGTCACGAGATATGAAACTATGGATTCTCGATGTTGTGTTACTTGAACATATAAGTAACCTATGATTTTCTCAACTCATAATCTTAATTGTCAAAACTTTCCTTCTTAATGACAATTAGATTATTTCTTAATCTCCTTCTTAATCTCATTTAACAAAAGACAACAAAACCAAATCTCCCACAATCCTTCCCAAAATCATTCCCAACATTCTCTTACAATATTCTCATGCACTCTCTTACAAAAGTGTACCTTTGTCCTTTCACATACTCCCACACAATATTCCCTCAATCTACCAACTTCCCATACAATCTTTATACACACACTTATACACCTTGTGTACACACACATATACACCTTGTACATTTGTACACACACTAGATTTCAAATTTACATACACTACTCACATCCAACTCTTCTCTACAAACACTTGCCAACTCACCAAGATTCACCATATCCTATCATATCCAAATCCCTTACACATTCCTTATTCCTTACACACATCAACTCATATACAACTCACCTCCCTTCTATTTCATTACATGGGAATAAATTTGAAATCCAAATATAGGCTCCCTTTAATCCTAGCCATCCAATTCAAACCAACTCATCTCAACCATCCATTCCCTTACAACATCACATCTCTTACACAACTATAATCCAAGCCATCCATTTCAAATAAACACATCTCAACCCTCCATATCTCCCACATGCCAAATAGTTTGAAATTCAAAAGAGGCTCCCTTTGATCTCCACCATCTATTTCAAACAAAACCATCTCAACCGTCCATCTCATTCTTTCCCCCCAAGCAAAGGAATATACCTTTGGAATATTCTATCTCTAACCTAACCATGGTTACTTTCTAACCCAACCTCACACACTCTTCCCTATGGAGGAATATCCCATGGCATATTCTCTTCTCTATTATGCCATGTGAGGAATACCATTTCTACCCCTACCAAATTACCCTTTCTACTCTTCTACCCTTGGTATTTGGTTTTCTTATAAACACTTCACAAAATGATTTTCTAATTGGCTATCTGAGTTGGTAAACCTTAGATTGATTAATGTTAAGGTTTAGTGTGAAGTACAATTGGGGGTTTAGCAAGGTTAGGTACTTATAAGATCCAACACCCAACACTTGGGATCTTTTACAGATGCCTGGCGCGCTGCCCACGCGTCGACGCGTGGATGACGTGCCGGCCTCGTTAAATTTTTCCTAAGTTTGGGTCTTGGCCTATAAATAACCCCTTGCCTCTTGTATTCCTTACCCCTTGCCATTACTCTTTCTCTCTACATTCTTTCTCTCTAAACACTCTCTAGTCTCTTTATCACTCTTGTGTTCTTAGTTAAACACACTAACATTCTTTGAAAGAACACATATCCTTGCAAGGGAAGAATCACAAGAACCTAATCCACTCTTGTGATTGTGTCGAGGGTCTTCTTCCTTATACCCTTTCTATTACAATCGAGTCTCTAGGTTAGGTTAGGACTTGGTTGAACAAACATTTATTCATTCATTCAATTGTTTGTAAGGGAAGTCTTGTGTCTTGGTGATCAAGCCTAGAACATTGGGGATCTAGTTGGGGTTTGATACTTCCGTTGGGAAGACTTGGTAGAGAAACAAGTTATGCCGCATCTAAAGGCAGCGTACGAATATTCCAGAATATAATAATCTTGGACCTTACGCGAAGTTAAGTAGATGCGCCGCATATGTTATCAACATGCACCGCATCGACCCCTCAGACAAAAACTATAAATACCTCATGACAGATACGAGTTTGGTGTGAAGAAAAACCCTAAAGAGACGAATTCAGTCGAAGAAACATCACAAGACACGCCCCAAACGAAGATCTTAGAGCCGTAGGAAGGTCTTGCATGTGTATAATTCATTAACTAGTTTTGTTAATTGTATTAGTAAGCATTAATCCATCAGGATTGATAGGCTTGTGGCCACCATACTGCTCCCCTTAAAATTGCTTTCCCATCGATTAAAGTTTATATGATGATGTTTTTGGTGACTTTTATTTGTGCATTGATAACCTCTGTGTTTAGTTGAGTATTCTGGGCTACCATACATGTTCCTCGAATGCTTATCTAGTATCTAGAAGGTAGGATAAACATAAGTAATCATTAAGACTTTACTCGCTGATAATTAGGATCCAACGAGACAGATTAGATTACGATACTCATCATATAAAACTAGCAATATAACAAGTGACAAGCTACTTAATTAGAAGGACAGGTCTTCTTACGAGTTTCTTTTATCTATCTGTGTACGTGATTGCTATTCACTGATTCGTTCTCATTAGTTTTACTTTTATGTTTAATATAAATTTGTGCTAGTCTCTCTAGCTTAACCCCCGTTTTATTAGATTAGATTGTGAAACTAACTTAAAATACTGATTAAATCAACTAGATATTACGTTTCATTTTTAGTGTTCGACACTCTACTTACCACTATATACATATTGATCGGGTACACTGCCCGTTAAGTGTGTGTGTTAGTAATAAGTCGACTAAATATAAATTTAAAACTTGAAAAGGCTTAAACACCCTATGCTACACTGACATCAGGCACGCATCAGTCCGCATACTCGCACCACTCTCGACACCAGTCTCATCGTGCTGACGAAGGAAGGGAAGACAGCCATTACCAGAGTTTCCGCTCCCGTGATTCTGAGAGGCATCATAGCCGCGGATCACCTCCTCGCGGCAAGGATAACCTAGAAGTCCGCCGTCACAGGAGGGGGAGGTCGAGGTCAAGAAGGCATAGATCTGATGTTGAAGATGATGACATGGCACAGCCCTGATCATGTCGGGACTCTGATCCGTTCACCCCCCGCATCCGCCACTTCGACATGCCAAAAAGGACCCGCCTGCCAGCTCAGGTCAAAATGTATGATGGAAGTGAAGATCCGGAGGACCACATAAAGATATTCCAATCCACAGAAAAGGTGGAGCGTTAGGTCATGCCTGTCTGGTGCCATATGTTCAATTCTACACTAACGGGCTCCGCCGGGGTGTGGTTTGATGACCTCCCACCGGATACAATAAATAGCTACGACGAGCTGAAGGAAGCGTTCCTAGCAAACTTCCTCCAACAGAAGAAGTGCATCAAGGACCCCGTGGAACTACATAACATAAAGCAAGGGAAGGTGAATCCACGGAAGACTTCATGGAGAGGTTCAAGAGGGAATGCAGAAACGTTAAGGAGTGCTGAAAATATCGGGATTCATGCACGGGATAAATAACCTGGAGTTAATTAAACGCCTGCATGACAACATTACAAAATCTGTCGATGAGATGATGAAAGCAGCCATGTCCTTTCTCAAGGGAGAAGTGGCGGCTGGAAACCAAGAACGAAGAAAACCATCCTCATCATGGGGGCAACCTGATGGGAGCTAGAAGCAAAATTTCTGGAAAGGGGATTCAAGAGCTTACAAAGATCTGACAGAAGACAAGACCGATTCACCCTTTTCTCTAAATCTCCGAAGGAAATTTTGGCCCTAGAAAAAGCAAAATTCAAACCCCACCTCCGATGAAGACACCGGTCGAAAAAAGGAATGTAAGTAAATTCTGTGACTTCCACAGAGAGGTGGGGCACGGCACGGATGAGTGTCTACATCTAAAAAGACAGATAGAAGAACTGATCAAAAAGGGAAAGCTGTCATACCTGATTAAGGAGCTAAAGCTAAATAGCGGAAAAGACCAACAAAAGACGGCGAAGAAAGGAAAGACGTCATCAAAGGATAAAGCATAGACAATAATGATGATACAAACATGGCAGAATCTAGCCAAACAAAAAATAACACAAAGCTTCTCTCCCGATCCAGAAATATCCTTCTTACCATTGGCGAAGGACGAGGGTATCGAAGGCCCCATGATCATAGAGGTAGAAATTGGAGGCCACTATGTGCACCGCAAATACGTGGACGAGTGCTCAGCTTCTGAAATATTGTACGAGCACTACTTTAATAGGCTCCGACCTGAGATAAGACGTATGATGGTCCCGACCACAACACTTATCGGATTCGGTGGTAACGTAATATAGCCGATAGGGCAGATAACACTCCAAGTAATAATAGGTGATGAAGAACACGCCACTTCCGCATGGATGAAATTCTTTGTGGTGAGGTCACACTCGCCCTACAACGGAATTATAGGACGATTGGGGTACGGAAAATACAAGTGGTGCCGTCAACAACGCACAACATGCTGAAATTCCCAGTTGAGGGAGGAGTACTCACACTGCGGAGCAGCAAAATCATTCCGCTCGAATGTGCCATGGTTTCCGAACCAATAGAAGAGACCCCCGAGGCCGACCCTCCATTGGAAGAAAAAATCGAAGTCGCAATTCATCTGGAACACCCGGACCAAACAGTAGCGATCGGCCCTACCCTCAACGAGGAAGGCCGAGCAAAACAATGTGAATTACTTCAAAAAAACTTGGTCGTGTTTGCCTGGTGTCCGGCAGACATGACAGGAGTCCCGAGGCATATAGCAGAGCATCGCCTCAATGTCCGCGAAGGATATACCCCAGTAAGACAAAAAATCTATAGAAGAAATGCAATTGTTAGCCATAGTCGAAGAAGAAGGAGATACATGGCTCTGATCTACGAGTATCTAACAAAAGACTTGCTACCAGCGGAGCAAAAGAAAGCTAGCACGGTCAAAAGGAATCACAGCGCTTCGCTATCATAAAAGAAATCCTATATAAAAAGTCCTTCCTTGGACCATGGCTGCGTTGTGTCGGACCACGCCAGGCAGAATACGTGTTACGGGAAATTCACGAAGGATCCTGCGGCATTGATAGTGCGTTTTTGAGTGCGTATCAAAAGTATATACAAGGTAGACGTGAGTGGAATTCACAAATCAACCTTTAAGAAAAGGAAGACTTGCGAAAACTCGTGAATACAATATATATATATGTGATACCGGGTAAGTGATTATCCGGGTCGTGTCCCAAAGAGGTGTGAATGGGCAATATCGTGTGAGATTCGAGATTAAAATGCTTGTAAGGAATGGTTTTGATTATTTGGAATTGTCGAATTACGCTAAATTGCAAACAACGTACGAAAATAAAATAAACGTAACTAAAACATGAACACAAACAAGGAATGAAAATTAAAACTTAAAAACTACTTAAAATCCTATGGCAACGATAATAGGAAGCTAGGGAACCCTAAAACGTAATCTAATTTAAAAACATAAAAGTTACTTTAATAAAAACGCGAATGCGCAAGATAAAACGTGAATTTAGAGCTACGTAAATCCTACGGGTGTGAAATTAATTTTCCTATGATTCTAAAGACAAAAGAAATTTTTGAGAAAAAGAAAAACATTTTTTTGGTTTTTTTATTTTTTTTATGATTTAATTTCTATTTAAACTAAATAAAAAGATAAAAAAATACTAAAACTAAACTTAAAATTCTGAAATTTTTATGAAAACTAAATATACCTAAAATAAACCTAAGAAAAATAAAAACATGAAATAAGTAGTTGTATTAAGCAGGAATTAAGCAAAATAGAAGCATGAACTACTAATAAGCAATTTAAAACGATCACTACATTAAATAGATAGATAAGGCAAATAATTACACAAAGAAAGAATAGCACATATGGTATGGTTGATGTTTGTGTCTGTTCTGTTGGTTACCAAGAGGTCAGGGGGTCGAATCCCCTAGACCACAATTTTTTGCAAAACTTTTTTTTTTCTTTTTCTTTAACAAACACATTAAAAACATGAAAAGGAACAAATTTATTAACTACAACTATTTATATATCTTAACTACAAAGCAGTTCAAAATGAAAAGTTTAAGTGGTTACATAAAAAGCCAAACTAAAGGAATACTTGGAAACTAAAAACTAATCTAAAAGCTAACTGCTACAAAGGAAAAAAACAATAGACTGACATGAGAATAACATGAGCAGACGGCATATTTAGAGGGCTAAAAAGTCATCGTAAAAGAAATTTGTAAAAAAAAAAAAAAAAAAAAAAAGGCAAACATGTAGATAGGCTGACAAATAAATTATAAACACAAATTTCAGATCATGAGAGTTCCTAATGAACAGATGAAAATTGCTCAACTAAAGGTATATTAGAAATGCCAAGGTGCAGGCCTGCAGTTCTTAGGTAGCACCCTGCAGACTACAATTAGTGAAGAATTAAGTTAGAACTTTAACAAAAAAAACATATAAACTCAGTCTCCACACTCCTAACTACTTGCAAACACAACATAGTACCTAGAATTCTACTTAAGCTAGACAAGAAAATAGATCAAAATGGGGCTGCTGATACAGCAGGGGTTCAAAGTGGGTAATTAGCAGCTCACAAATAAACCAACAATTGGTCCCAAATCCCAAAACAAGCGCAAATAAATAAAATTGGTACTACTAACAACTTACGCAACAAATTCTGAAAGCTAAATCTAACCAATGCTTATCTAAAATCTAGATCTAAGAGGTTGGGTCAGAAGGCCTATAGTTGATTCAAGAGGCAAAAAGTGGGCATTAAATAAACTAACAAAGGCTTTCCTAAATGAGAATTAAGCTAATTTAGATGAAAGCTAAACTGCTAACTGTATGTAAAAGTGAATAGGAGGTCAAATTACTACTCTAATAATTCCAAAATATGAACCAAACTGAGCCTAGAGAGACAGATGATTAACTGATGCAGAAATTAAAATGTGTAGAAACTAAATGATTGATTACAGGGGACCTCAAACTGTTTGACTGTCATGGACTAAGGCTCAAACTAAGGAGTGCAAGACTAAAAGCTAGGTAAGAAAGACAACATTAAACCTAAATAAGCAAGAATCAACAAAATAAGCAGTAAGGTAAAATAAGAACAGTTATCAAAAGCTTAAACTTGCATTAATAATAATCAGTACACGACATTTTGAAGAAAGCTTAAAACTAGACTTTTTAAAACTAAAATTATACTAAAGACTAAAACCTACTAATGACTATCAACTAAAACCTAATGCCTATAATTGGCGTACAAGACATTGATTTATACTACTGAATACAAAATACAAAAGGGTCATCTCCTTGCTTTTGTCCTCTTCTCCTTGTGTTAGTTCTGTGAGTGGAAATAGTTGGAATTGCTTGTTGTGCTTTTACCAATCAATCACAGCCATCAGATGGAATCTTGGTCCCAAAGGTAAGCTTTTGTGGCCGTTTGATCCTTTTGTGCCACTCAGGATTGCCATCGTGGATAGGAGGGAGACACGTGAGTGCTTGGCTTGTTGTGGGTACATATAACCAGGAGGTGAGAGTGACTGGGGGAGATGGTGATGGGAGATAGCAGGTTTGGCGGTCACGTGAAGGAGGGGGGATGGAATGGTCAAACTTGGTTTGACTGGGGAAAGGGATGCGTTTTTATTATCAATCGTAAAATAGGTTTTTGGGAGGGGATTATTAAACATGGGGTGTTGTTAGGCTGGATCTGGTTTTGGGCCAAGGAAGGTGGATTGGATTGGAGGGAGTTATAAGGTGGGTGGATTGGATTGTGTTTGGGTTTAATTTAAACATTGGGTCCGTTTGGTTTGTTATCAAATTAACACAAGGACTATATTTACAACTTCTGAAAATTAGAGGGGTTCAAACTGCCAACTGTTCAAAGTTATCCAAGGGACTAAACCTGCCATGTTTCAATCATATTAGGACAAGAATTGTAATTTTCCATTTTTGGACCCTCAGGGACTAAAATTGCCAATTTGCCAAAGTACGAGGACCAAATGTGTAATTTTCCAAAAGTTTTCACCCAAAGATCATTTGTGATTTCATTTTGACTTTTAAAGAGCAAGGGTTGACTTTTATTTGAAATGACTGACCAGGGACTAGTTTTGTAAAACTTTGAAAGTTGGGGGACTGAAACTGCCAATTATCCAAATTTTGTTCGTTTTTTCGTTTATTTTAACTCATTTTGCATCAGAAACATATAAAATACGATCTTTGGGTTTTTCTTCGTATTTTGGTGCATTTTTGAGTGTTTTTAATCGTTTTGCAGTTCAGATTTGACTAAAAATGATGAGTATTTACACACTCATCAGGCATGCACACAGGAACAAGATCCGTAGTGGCAAAGGCTTTAAGAACAGGGTACTACTGGACAACAATACATAGGGACGCAAGAAGGATTATCCTCGCATGCCAAGATTGTCAAGTTCACAAGCCTATCCCACGACACCCGCAGCAAAACCTAACGCCAATTACCTCCCCATGGTCGTTCTATAAATGGGGCATTGACATAGCCAGACCCTTTCCGGAGGGATCGGGCAAGGTCAAATTCCTAATAGTAGCAATCGACTACTTCACAAAGTGGATAGAAGAAAAATCTGTCGCAACAATAACAAGGCAACAGGTAAATAAATTTGTATGGGAAAACATTGTTTGTAGATTCGGACTCCCCAGAGTAATCATATCTGACAATGGAAAACAATTCTGCGATAATCCATTCAAAGACTGGTGTGAAAAATTACACATTCAGCAACGCTTTGTTTCAGTCAAACACCCACAAGAGAACGGCCAAGTCGAAAGAGCCAACAGGAGCCTAGGGGAGGGAATTAAGGCACGTTTAGGCGAAGATAACAAAAACTGGATAGAAGAGCCACCACATGTCCTATGGGTACACCGAACAAAGATCAAAGCCAGCAATGGAGACACCCTGTTCGCCCTAACAAACGGAACGGAGGCAGTCATCCCGGCAGAATTAGGAGTGCCCACATGGAGAATAACATAAATGGACACAGCTCAGAATAACGAAGACCTGGAAATCAATCTCGATATGCTCGATGAAATAAGAGAACATGCAGCCATCCGCGAAGCAAAAAGCAAAGCGAAGATGGAAAAATATTACAACTCCAGAGTCCGCAACAATAGCTTCAAACCAGGAGACCTAGTGTATTGGAACAACGATGCAAGCCACGCAAAGGATACCGGAAAACTAGGACCTAAATGGGAAGGACCATATGTGGTCACGGAAGCATTGGGAAAAGGAGCATACAGGTTGAAAGATAAAAATGGAACTACACTACCACGAACATGGAACATATGTAACCTCAAAAGGTGCTACATAAATCAGTTGTAGAAACACCACCCATGCGGATCACGCAGTGGTTATCTATCCTTTTTTAAGTACTGCTTTACTTATTGTAATCTGTCTTTTAAACTTTAAAGACGCGCACACATCTGGGTACGTCCCACAAACATTATTCCGTATATCTAAAAGGGTGCGGAATCTCATAACTAAATCGCAAGTACGTAAGAGGTATTGCAAGCCCAGTACGGGAGAATAACCCACAAGTATTCGCAAAGACTATCAAACAAACGTACCCGTACGACTTCAAACATAGCAAAAATATCATGATAAGTAAGATCGTAATTACGACAAATACAAAGACGTACAAAGCAACATACACATTGTTCAAAAAGTAAGCATAATAAATAGCCAAGCATGGTTACAACAGAAACTAAATAAGACTCCTACGCTAAAGCAGTAGCAACTTCTCCCTCACCGTAAGAAGCAACAGGAGCACTAGAGGGACCATCCCCACAAAAAGCATTAGCATCCGTGCTAACTGCACAATGAGTCTCCGACAATACAGGAGCAGGGGGACTCAGAGACACGGAAGCCGTGGCCTCAGGAATGCTAAAGCCACTGCCCGAAATAACAGCCGCATCAACAGACATAGGAACAGGTGTTGTTTCAAGAAAAGGGGAGACACAGCAAAAGAGTGTATCCTTAGCGGCAGCAATACTCTTCTTAATCTTAGCAACGTACCTCTCACATTTGTCCAGAGCATTCGACAAATGCTCAGTGCCTACGGGTGCACTATCATCAGGATGCCATATGAGAACGGAGAGCTGCTCCAAGTCAGGTTGTAAATAGGCGATATCAGGAATATCGGCCAAAGAACCCTCAAGACGGAGAAGGTCTATGATATCCCCAATACGAGCATCCTTATAAGCCACCAAAGCAGCAAAGGGAGGAAACTCAAAATCACGAACAACCTACAGAGCAGACTGGAAGTTCGCCTCCGCTGAGGGACAATAGCCGGCGACCCCAGAAAGGTCCGCACCTAACTTGCTATGCGCAAGACCAGCCACAATTCTATCTTGTACACCCTTGATAATGGCGGAACTTATGATCTTCCCAGACAAAGCAACGAAATTCGGAGAATTTAACACTTAACAACAGCAATCCGGATACCATTAGTCAACAACCAGCGATGGTCAGCCACAGGAGAAAGGAGGCGAGGACGAAATGACTCATGGAAATGTAAAGACAAGTTCTCTAAGTGGACTTCCAAAGTAGCCATCCTGTTAGCAAGGGCACCCACCTGATCATCCTAGATTTTCATAAACTCCTCCACCAAATTATTAAAAGACAACGAGAGTCCCTCTCGGGAAACAAGCATGTGATTAGGAGAAGAAAAAGAAGACTGGGGCTCCGCAACCTTTGCCTTAAAGGATTCACGTTCTCTTTGAAGCACATAATTCCGCTCCAATAAGGATCTTTTCGAAGATTCGAAAACGGAAACGCGATCACGAAGTTTAATTGTTTCCGCAACCTCGGCATCGGCCAAAGAAAGTCTGGCCTTCAGCTCTCTAATCTCCTCATCCTTAGCCTCTAGCAGATGAGACTGTTTAGCGCAAAGATTAGAGAAATTAACATTCTCCTGCAGAAGATCCTCCCCACGCAACTGTTCATTATTCAAGCCGCGAACAGCAGTAGACATGCGTGGCGGAGCAACCCGATCAATTAAACTACGACATTCCAATGGACCAGATAGACAAGTACCGTTAGTCATGTCACACTGAGGAACATAAATAGAATCCGGGTCATCAGCACCAACATAATCCGGATCGCGATACTCATTGCTACAAGTCGCTCCCGCGCCATATGTCACCAAGCCATGAACGAGAGGTGGTGACTCCTCTGTTGCCTCCCCTTTCAAAACGGTAAAACAACTGAAGCAGTGGCAGCAGTCGTCGTCACAGATAGCGTACAAGACCTAATAAATGAACCCACTTCCAGATCGAAAACAGGAACACTGGACTGGACAACGAATACAGGAACCGACGGGATATTAACACTTGCCTCAGAACCAATAAAACCACCATCCACCCTGAACCTCTTGGCAGAAAGTGGGGAATCGACAAAAGATACTTTCCTTACCTTCTCCTCCGACCCTAACACCAACGGTAACTTCAAAGGCTCAATAGTCTCACTGACAGAAATACTGCCGACCTCTCCAGTAATAATATCTTGAGATCCAGAACCACTACCTATAACAGAAAGGTCACACGAATCTATGCCTTTAGCATCAGCTGGAGAACTAACAACAACAGGCATAAGAGAGGTTATGGGACTAATAACAGCAGCAGAGCCACTAGATGTAACCACCGGTTGCTCCTCCTTGGTAGGAAGAAGCACGAAAAGATCTGGAACATAAAGAACCATGTCCATCGGTGTTAGAATCCAAGATTTATCAAAGAAAATACAAAAAAAGGAAATGAAGTCTGTATATGAAGCACGAGAAGAAGGCAAAAAAGGAAATTCGAGTCAATAAGACTGATTATTTATACCCTTTGGCACTTAGCCCAAGGAAAGAAAAAAATAAAGGATGGACGGTTTATAAATGGTCCACGTTCCCCTACGATCTCTACCGCTAACCAAAGGCACAGACCATGGACAAGCTACGAGCTTAGAAGTAGGTCAGATAGCAAGATAGTTTAGAAGTACTCACCGCACGCTAAACAAAAAACACGTGCAACGAGCACACTAGACTGGTGGGACTAGATGATGTATAGTAGGCCTGGACTATCTCGAATGAACCGGGCTCTGGCCCTACAAGTAACACTTACTAGGCCTGGACTATCTCGAATGAACCGGGCTCTGGCCCTACAAGTAAAATGGGCGTCGGCCCAACAAGCAAACTGGGTTCCGGCCCAACAAGCCAATAAAGCCAGACATGGCCAAAGCCCATTCCACGAGCATGGCACGATCGGGACAAACAAAGGATGTATACGAGTGGCACTTCCGAAGTACGCTCGCGGATCGGCCCCCGGTCCGGAAAACCATCCACGTCCGCGACAATCGATTAACGGATCCTTGCCCAACAAGGGTTCCACCTCGGCCACTATAGCAATATACGAAATATCGGGAAACGCTAATATTTCCGCTACCTATAAAAGGAAACTTCAACTCACATTTCGAGGTATGATTTTCTCACTCATCCCAATACACTCTTATCTCTCTGACAACATGAGTACTTACTCTCACATCGGAGCTTAATCATGGAGTCCGTCCCCACAGTAAGGCTAACGGTTTACTGTCATTTGTGCAGAAATCAAGCATTCACATGGACTAGTGCAGAATCTACCCAACAAGGTGTCCGCGAAGGGCAGCCCAAGGCATCACTAAGCCCAGTCCTAACATGCCACACTTTCTGCACTAACATTTATATATATATATATATATATATATATATATATATATATATATATATATATATATATATATATATATATATATATATATATATATATATATATATTTGATCCGGGTTATTTCTAGCCCGACGGGTCTAACTGAATTTTGAAAATATAAAAACCGGTTAAATTTTACCCATTTTTTCAACCGCAACAGGCTCAACCGGTGGAACCGGCCAGGTCGAACTGGGTTTCAAAACATTTTGTTTAATCCCCAAATCTTTGATTTTTTTTTTCCGTTTATAACCCATAAACTTTTCTTTATCACTATAACTATCTGTTGCAATAAAATCATGTTGCTATGCACGGGTACTCGTCTAGTATATTATAAAGACAAACGAATTAGATAATATTATAACGTTTGTAGGATAAATTGTGATTGTATCTTTAAAATTTCTTAAGAAATTATAATATATAAGCATGATTGGAGTTGTTTTTATTACTTTCATTTTTCTAATACAAATGAAATAGATTTTTATTTCTTTGGTCATTACCTAAAACGTTTCTTACGTCAGTTTTGATAATGCATATATAATACTTGTAGTTTCTTACGTCAGCTTTTATATTGCATATATAATACAGGTTTGTTAGCCATTGTTTAAAGAAATGTATAATTACAGGTTTGTTAGCCATCATCCTGATTTGTAATCAGGGGCGAAGCCAAAATCTTATAATTCAAGAGGCAAATTTTGATAAATTTTAAAAATTTTACTATAAATTGGTTCGTTGAAGGGGAGGTGAAATTACAAAAATAGTTGGATATTTTAAAAAATTTACGCTTCAATTTTTTTGATAGGGGCATGTGCGCACCCTACATCTCTCCTTTCTCAACTTCTGCTTTAATATTCGTGTTTACTAGCAAGGTACCTGCGCGCTGCAGCGACAGGCACCTTGTGATTAAAGTCCGGACACCAACAAAATACTAATTTTTGGACAAGATAGTCGCTCAAAGAGTTTGATGTTTGATGATATCGTTTCTCGGTCTTTCTATTGGATTAGGTCTAGATGTAAAGCTAAATTTTCATGGATTGATTGGCGTAAAAACCCAAATCTTATTACGTTGTAAGTTCTAACTTCTTGTTAGGTTTTTTAATACAATTTGCCGTTCAAAAAAAAAACAAAATACTAATGAAGAGCTGATCAACCTAAGAAAAACAAGAAGAAAATGATTCCGGTCCAGCACGGTTCACTCGTTTTTACCGGTTCCGATAATCCTCTCACGTTTGTTTTCGGAAGGCTTTTATTGGCTAGCCGAACATGTGGCGACTCTGGTTCTTGGTTAAACCCGTTAGTCCGGTTCGGTTTAAAACTATATGTACCATCAACTTTTTTGCATATAAATTGTATGAAACTTTTTGTGTTTTTATTATCTTTTGTTTTAGGTGTTTTAAGATAAGTAACCAAGTTATTAGTCGTAAACTTTGCATTCCGACGACAATCACTTAAAGTATATATGAATAATGTCGTTATATAATTTGTCGAATGATCAAAGAACCCAAGTGCACAAATATTTATTAAACACATTTTTATTACAAATATTTTTCGTTAATTAAACTAACTAGACATTTTAATTAAGTAATTAAATAAAGTTAGGACCAAGTCTTTTTAGAAGGAAATTCAAATAAAATAGATTTTGCCAAGGAAAAAAAAACACAAGATAAAAGAGTGTCAAATGACGCTCCACGGATCCGTATTTTATACAGACGAATCCGCCGAAAGGCGGTTTAGGGACAGAATGTCCCCTATAAATAGTGAACTCGCATTTCACATTCAACTAATGATTTTGATCAATTTTTTGTAAATTTTCTCGACCATACTTACTGTCGAACGTTCAAGAAACACTCTTTGATCATTCCACTTGCCTTATAAGACATTCAGAGTGATTCATTGATTTCCACTTTGATCTCACGTGAAGAACACAAGAAAATCTCCAAGCTTTTTAGCGTTATAGTTGTTAGTGTGTCTTTATATACATTGTTTTGCAACCTTGTATATCATTTTTGTGTCATCATACCTCACCATCATACACCAAAATTGTTAGTCGTCATCATACACCAACATAAAGTAATTGGTTAGTATTTTAGGCCTTAAAATACATTGAGTAAGAAGGTTGGTCTCACCTTGGGAAAAGACTCGATATCTAGCTTAGCATCGGTAAAGAAGTGAATCGACGTTGTAAGGTTTTCTCTGCCAAAAGGGAGCTTGTTGATATAGTGTTTACGAACTTTCGATTTGGATACTCGAGGAGTGGAATAGAGCGAGAAAAGAAGCTTCGTGCCGAACCACTATAAATCACCGTGTCTTTGGTTTGCTTTTTCCATTTCTTTATTACATTTACTTATTATTTATTGCTTGTTTATATACTTGCGTGTCGTGATCTCACATTAAGTAACAAATATAATATTTCTTAAAAATGTATAAAAATGGTAAAAACTGTTCAACCCCTTCTAGTTTTTAATAACTATATTGCATTTTTTTTAAAACATGTCAATACAAAATACTTTAAAGTGTCCAAAGATGCGAAATTGCATATATATCAGTTGCATGTATAAAAATTATTGTGCCGGATGTATAAAAAAACTTGTACCAAAGATATACATGCAATTATTCACCATTAGAGGGACATATATGCAATTCCTTCTAATAAATAAGTGTAGTGCCTTAATGTTTTAAAACTTACATTTTAAGAAGGTTTCAGAACTCAAATACTTTATAATGTAGTAGAGATTGGCTTGTAGATATACATGCAATTATTCATCATTAGTCTAGTATCCGCGGCTACGAGCCGCACACACTAGACTGGAGGGACATGATGACGTATAGCCTATAGTTGGGCCACGAGCTCAAATTATGGACATTACTAAGCCCAAACCCACCACGAGTGGGCTATCATGACAAATGACTTGGGCCATTAATACCAACGGCTTGGGCTCATGAAGCCCAAAGCCCAACCAAAATTCACGGTTAAAGGATAAGGATCTTTTATTTACGGAATAGATATCCTTACCCCGGATAAGTACCACGAGTGCAAAGACTAAGGAGCAAGAAACCTACACGATTTCTGCGCCCTATATATAGAATGATATATTCTCATTAAAAGGTACGATTTACACAATCCCTAACTCTTCAACTAAACCCTAAACCGATTACTTACTCTCACGCCAGAGTCTAATCGTGGGAGACAATCTCACGATAAGCCTAACGGTGTTGTTTGCTTTCTTAGTGCGCAGGTATCACAAGCACTAAAGTTCTAATTGGTACGAGAGCAGGAGTCCAAACAAGGTAAGCCCAACTTTTGTATCAACAAGCCAATCCGTGGGACCCTACACTAAGAACTCAAGACCAGAATGCCGAAACACAAGAACTCAGGCCAGCGGACTCCGCAGCCGGAGAAAACACGTGATGATTCACATAGGAAGAAGCATCAAGATTCGACTCCTAAGCCGACCTCTGGAACAACCAGTGTGTCTAGTCATCGTGAGTCGAATGTAACTCAAATCCCTACCACGGTAGAATTGCCCTTGGGAACAACCCGAACTACTACCGTAGTCTTAAGCGTTGAGGACATTCAGCGCAACCTCTTTACCACTCCCCACCAGGTGGCATCCATAGTGGGCAACACTGTGCCACCAGGAGCACCTAATAGAGAGAGGGAACCTCATGCGGAGACGGACATCCTCGCAGTAGAAGAGGATGCACCTGAGGTGACGTTAAA
Source organism: Artemisia argyi (assembly GCA_030686995.1). NCBI lineage: Eukaryota > Viridiplantae > Streptophyta > Magnoliopsida > Asterales > Asteraceae > Artemisia > Artemisia argyi. The sequence goes on from CM060679.1 coordinate 24,325,378, forward strand.
CGATTTCGTGTCCCAACATTATGAGACTTTAACTAGTCTCATGCAAGAGGAGGCAAGAAAAAGGTCAAGCCGCAACCTGCAAAAACGGCTAAACTTTAACCAAGAAAAATCTCCACCGCGCCACCATGAGCGCAGAACCAGTGAGAGGCGCACCAACGTCCATGATAGACTTGGTACAGCATCTAACTCTCAATACTCGGAGGATTACGAAGACAATGCGAGGCACACCAGTGTCCATGCTAGGCTCGGTAGCCGAAGGATACAAGATAGACTTGGACGACAACGCTCACCAAGCGAAAGCACCTCAAGATCAGGAAGCAGAAGAATCCAAGATAGATTGGGGAAACACTACTCCCCAAGTACAAGTCCTTCAAATTCGGACTCCGAAGAAAAGCGGCGCAAGCGCCACAGGAGAAACAACTCTTCCTCAAGCAGTTCCTCGGACAACGAGGATAGAGAGACGGGACATTGGAAATTTAAGAACCGACGCCGGTATGATGAGGACGAGGATATTTCCCTTCCTTGGCATCGCCAAAAGGTTGATGCGTTCACGCGACGCATAAGCGATTTCTCAGATGACAAGAAAAGGCGCATGCCCACCAATGTTAAAACATACGATGGCACGGGTGATCCTGATGATCACCTAAAAATTTTCGATTCAGCGGCTGCTATTGAAAACTGGCCACAACCTGTGTGGTGCCATATGTTCAACTCTACCTTAGTGGGGAATGCGCGAACATGGTTCAGCAAGCTTCCACGACGAAGCATAAATGGGTTTGAAGAGTTGCGGAAAGCATTCCGCCTAAATTTCACACAACGAAAAAAGTGTGCCAAGAACCCTGTGGAACTAGCCAGAGTGAAACAGCGCCAAGGGGAATCCACAAGCGCTTACATGGAGCGCTTCATGGATGAATGCATGCAAGTCAAGGCATGCCCCGAGGTACTAAAAATCTCAGGGTTCATGAATGGGATCAATAACCCAGAGCTGATATGGAAGCTAAACGATAAGGTACCCCAAAGCTTTGATGAGCTAACAAAGCGCACCAGATCTTTCATCCAAGGGGAAGCGGCGGCGGAAGACAGCAAAAAAGGTTACTCAACCTTTAAACCACAAGAACAGTCTAAGAGACAATCCAATGACCAAAGTGGCAATCGCAATAGGAACTACCGAAACCGAGGAAGGGATAACGACAAGTATGTCCCACTCACAAAAACCCCTAAGGAAATATTCGCGACAGAAGGAGCAAATTTTCCAAAACCTCCACCCATGAGCACTCCAGAAGAAAAGCGCATCGGAGGAGGATACTGTGAATATCATGGACAGAAGGATCACACCACTAACGAGTGCATTCAACTACGTCAGCTAATTGACAAGTTAGTAAGAGAAGGGAAGATGGACCACCTTGTTAAAAACATCAAAGAGGGGAAAGATAGACAAAAGAATGGGGCCAAAAAGGAGATACCAAAAAATAAGGCTGATACGATATACATGATACAATCATGGCAACAAAATACGAAACAAAAAGTCAGCCAAAGATTTTCCAAGGGAAACCATATCTCTTTCCCCACTCTCACTGCGGACAACGCAGTAATAGAACCACTCACCATCGAGATACAAGCGGGAGGGCACGAGATCCACCGCATGTATGTCGATGGAGGAGCGTCTGCGGACATCATGTACGAACACTGCTTCAAAAGGCTAAAACCTGAGATACAAAACCAGTTAATTCCGGCCACAACGTCGCTAACTGGATTCACAGGTGAAAAGATTTGGCCCATGGGACAATTACGCATACTTGTTGTAATAGGCAATGAATACCATTCCACAACAGCCTGGATGAACTTCATGGTAATCAGGTCTCCCTCGTCGTACAATGGCATCATCGAGAGACCAGGGATATTAGCCATGCGCGCAGTTCCATCCACAGCACATGGGATGCTTAAGTTCCCAGTGGAAGGAGGAATCGTCACCCTATATAATACTACTGCATCTCCAAGAGAATGCAACGTAGTGACAAATGAAGTTCCGCGCACTCCAGAACAACACACGGCCAAGGTGACAAGCTTGAAAGTTGCAATCCACCCAGATTATCCTGACCAAGAGGTATCAATTGGGGGATCATTGTCCGACAAGGGCAGAGCGGCTGTGTGCGCATTATTGCAAAATAACCTAAACATCTTCGCATGGGAAACCAAACACATGACCGGAGTGCCAAGAGCCATCACGAAACACAAGCTAGAAATCCGACAAGGATATCCTCCAATACGACAGAAAAAACGTGGCCAAGCTCCAGAACGCGCAAAAGTTATCCTAGAGGAAGTGCACAAGCTCGTGGACGCAGGGATCATGCGAGAAGTCTATTACCACGATTGGTTTTCCAACCCAGTAATGGTAAAGAAAAGCAATGGTAGCTGGAGAATGTGCGTGGACTTCACCGATCTCAACAAGGCATGTCCACAAGACTGCTATCCGCTACCAGAAATTGATTGGAAAGTAGAATCCCTGTGCGGATACCCTTTCAAATGCTTCCTAGACGCATACAAAGGATACCATCAAATTCAAATGGCCAAGGAGGATGCAGAAAAAACAGCCTTCCATACGAGTCAAGGAGTGTATTGCTACACAAAGATGCCCTTCGGCTTAAAAAATGCAGGAGTCACATACCAACGGTTAGTGGATAACGCATTCGAGAAGCAAGTGGGCCGCAATTTGGAGGTCTATGTTGATGACCTGGTTATAAAAAGCCACACCGAAGAAGAATTGGTGCGTGACATAGAAGAGACGTTTAAAACATTGGGAAGAATAAACATGAAATTGAATCCTAAGAAGTTCACTTTTGGAGCAACAGAAGGCATGTTTCTTGGATACCTAATAGAACCCGATGGTATTAAACCATGTCCAGAAAAAACAAGAGCGGTCATCGAACTACCTTCACCACGCACACTAAAAGAAGTCCAGTCACTAAACGGCAAATTAGCCGGGCTGAATCGATTCTTGTCCAAATCGGCGGACAAATCACTTCCTCTCTTTAAAACACTCACGAAGTGTACGAAGAAGGGAGATTTTCGATGGACTCCAGAAGCGGAAGAAGCTTTCCAACAGCTAAAACAAAACCTAGCAGAGCTACCAAAGCTTGTTGCACCCCGACAAGGGGAAGAACTGATCATGTATCTGTCAGCAACCCATGGAGCAGTCAGCGCGATGTAATTGACAGACAGAAATTCTGTTCAAACACCTATATACTTCGTAAGCAAAGCCCTCAAGAAGACAGAGACTAACTACACCGCTATGGAGAAACTGGTCCTAGCTTTAGTATTCGCAGCTAAGAGACTGCGCAGGTACTTCCAAGCGCATCCGATAGCTGTAATCACGGACCAACCCATCAAGCAGGTTATCTCTAAACCTGATGCATCAGGGTGACTTCAAAAGTGGAGTGTGTTATTGAGCGAACATAACATTTCCTATAGGCCGCGCACAGCGATCAAAGGACAGATATTGGCCGATTCCATTATCGAGAAGCCAGATGCTGATACTCCATCACCAAAGGCTGAAGTACCACTACAAGAACCAAGGATCCTATTTACGGACGGATCCTCGTGCGTAGAAGGATCAGGCGCAGGCCTTATCCTTACCAGCCCAGATGAAACAGAACACACTTACGCACTACGCTTTGAATTCATAGCCACAAACAATGAGGCAGAATATGAAGCATTACTGGCTGGACTACGCATAGCAAATCAAATGGGTGTACGCAACCTAGAAGCTAATGTAGATTCACGATTAGTAGCTAACCACGTGTTAGGCGAGTATGTGGCTCAAGAAAAACACATGATCCAATACCTCGATAAAGCCAAATCCTTGATTAAGAATTTTGACAAGTTTTCCATTAAACAAATCCCACGAGGAGAAAATAAAAAAGCAGATGCGCTAAGTAAAATCGCATCCACAAGCTTTGCACACCTGTCAAAAGGTATTGGTGGAAACCTTGAAGAACAAGTCCATCTCTGAGATGGAAGTGTCCACAGTAATAGAGGAAGAACATCCTACATGGATGACACCCATCATGGATTTTATTAGCAAGGGAACACTCCCCCAAGAACAAAGGGACGCTCGACGGATACGGCGCACAGCGCAGAGGTTCGAACTTCGAGACGGTATCCTATATCGGCGTTCATTCCTACAACCATGGCTCAGGTGCGTCGGACCTCTTCAGGCAGATTACGTACTCTGGGAAATCCACGGTGGCTCTTGCAGCATGCACTCAGGACCACGGTCCGTTGTAGCACGCGCGTTGCGATCTGGGTACTATTGGCCTACCATGCACCGCGACGTGCGAGACATGATCAGAAGATGCGACGACTGCCAAGTTCACAGACCAATTCCACGTCGACCACAACATGAGTTAACACCTATCACCTCACCATGGCCATTCCATAAATAGGGAATTGATATTGTAGGACCCTTTCCAGTCGCGCCAGGAGGACTCAAGTTCCTCATTGTCGCCATTGACTATTTCACCAAATGGATCGAGGCAAAAGCAGTGGCAAGTATCACAGGCAACTAGGTCAAACGATTCGTTTGGGATAACATTGTATGCTGCTTTGGCCTACTTGGAGAAATTATTTCGGACAACGAAAAACAATTCTGTGATAACCCATTCAAAGATTGGTGCGCGCAGTTAAACATCACACAGCACTTCGCATCAGTTAAACATCCACAAACAAATGGATTAGTAGAACGCGTGAATCGTAGCCTGGGTGAAGGAATTAAGGCGCGCTTGGACAGGCATAAAGGAAGATGGGTGGACGAATTATCGCATGTTTTGTGGGCCCACCGCACAGAAATCAAAGTCAGCAACGGCGATACACCTTTTTCTCTTGTCTACGGGACAGAAGCTGTTATACCAGCAGAAATTGGAATGCCAACAATCCGTACATCGGAAGTTAACGTCACAACAAACGATGATGAACGGCGTATTGACTTAGATTTGTTGGAAGAACGACGCGAAAGGGCGGCTATCCGCGAAGCAAAAGCTAAATCAAAGATGAAGAAGTATTATGATGCACGAGTCAAAAACACTTCTTTCAAACCAGGGGACTTTGTATACCGCGCCAACGATGCAAGCCATGCAGAAGACACGGGCAAGCTCGGACCCAAGTGGGAAGGACCTTACGAGGTCACGGAGGCATTAGGTGACGGTGCGTACAGAGTGCGCGACATGAAAGGCCACGAGCTACCACGCACCTGGAACATTTGCAATCTCAAGAGATGCTACCTTTAGGCCACGGCTCACACACTGACACATCTGCACTTTAGTAAGCGCTCAATAAATGTTGGTGTATTTACTTTTTTTCTCTTTCTTAGGAAATTGTCCTTTTTGCACTTGCAACAATTAATAAAACGTTGTGGTTTCTAGCTAACTCCACAACACATTTCAACATTATTGCTTACATCATTTATTTATGTTTCAATTCTGTTTATATTCTTGCCTACATGGCGTGCATGCACATATTAAGACCACACGAGGGCAGACAGGATGAGTAAACCTACTAAAGTACTCGTTGAGTAAGAGGGTTGCAAACCCATCAACACCGGGTCACGTATCCCTGTTAAACACCTTACTATCAAGACGTTGGAGTAAGTTAATAAGTACACCCCATGATGGATGCACTTTATCACACACTGTGCGCGTTTAACAAAACATGGACTCAAGACAATTGATTCCTACATAGTGGAATTCGCAGTACGCTGCACTCCACCACATGGATTCAAAATAATTGACTCCTAAATTCGTACACTAACTTCATACCAGCTTATGACTTTAGTACGCATCTCACAATGAACGCGCAACAACAAGTTTAAAACGAACTAATAAACCAAGACACTTGGTTACTAAAAATGATAAACGTAGTACGCTACACATTTACCCGCACGTTTGTTAAGGTTATGGACCGCAAACGTTTTTTAAGTTACGGACTTAATGCACAAGTTTTGGGCTCAAATACAAGATATTATATGCACATCGTAACTCTAGATAAGTCTTTCACATAATAAAGATAAAGAAAAAATCTAAGTATGAAACAATATATGTGCACAAAAGAGTTCCATAATTTTATTTACCAATACACTACGAGTTTTTACAAAGCTATAACTACGAGTTATACATATCTATACACTATGGATACGCTCGGGGGAAGGCTCTGGCACAGCTGAGCTCCCCGCCTCCTGAAGCTTCTTCAACAACAGCGCATCTTTTGGTGACATGGTCGCCACACTGACTGCAACGCCATCCGACCTGGGAAGATGTGTAGGACCCACACTGCAGAGAGTGGCCTTCCCTTTAAGATCTTTCTTCTTGGCTGCCCTCTCTACATGACACTCCAAAACTTCCTTCAGTGGCACCTCTGTTTCAAGAGCCAAGGGGTTCAGGATGTCACGCGGTCGCGCGAACACTGGAACATGCAGTTGGGACTCATCAGGCTTTAAGAAGAAGTCAGCTTCGGCCTCTGCGTTCTCTGCTATATGCCTCCCAAGAGTTAATCCCTGTATGATCACTCGGATGGGATAATCTTGGTCGCGCTCCAGTTGCGCAATGTGTGGAAGCTGAAAGAGCCTCATCTTTTCCATCGCCTACACAAGCTCGTCGTAGGCACCAGCATTATATTCAGGAACCTCAGAGGGGGAAACCTTCAGCAGTTGCGCCTTAGCCAACTCTTCCACAGCCTGCGCCTTGCCACGAGCAACGACGCACTCCACTACCTTCCCAAAGGCACTCACAACCTATAGGGACTCCAATGTGCTCATGGCAGCCAGGCGCAAGCCATGGCTGATCATCCACCTGCGAAAACAATGACAAAGGCATTAGAAAAGAAACATAAAATATACAAGAAGTAACGGGGAATGTATAACTAGTACCTGCACTCTGCAATCGTAGACATCAGATGAGGATACAACTCCTGATCATACCCTATTCTAAGCCTGCGCAGCTTCTCTTCCTGCACCTCCACAGAGTCCTCTACCTTCTTGCCAAACTGAGCAAGCTGACCGCAGAGCTCGTTCTTCCTCTCTTCAAGGTATTTTACCCCCCAGGCGAGGTCAGCCTTATATTGCTGCGATTCCCCATGTTCGCGCTGCAGCTCAGCCATAACCACAAGTTTCTCCTCAGTCGCCTTCTTGGCGCGCTCATCGGCAGCCAACACCTCTGCCTGAGCCTCCGCCAACAGTGCTTTGAGCTGCGCAATCTGCTCATCCTTCTGAGCAAGGCTACCTCCCTCAACAACAGCTCGCGCCCTTAGCTGAGTGACAAACTTAGCCTGGCGAGCAGCAACACTAGCCAACTCCTCCACATCAGCAGCCTTAGGCGATGCGGCATGATCAGCAACAGCCGCATCACCATCTGCAGCATAATCCCTACGAAATGAAGAAGATGTAATTAGTACGCGGATACGGCAAAAAAAAAAGAAAGTTACTGATACGTGGGAATCGCACCAGGCTTTACCTCTCAAGGGATCTTGAGAAGCTTACAACCCCCACCAGGCAGTGTACCTGATCGTTGTAGTATAGTATAGTGACAAGTACCGGGGGATTGATCGTTCAGCTAGGAATAGTGTCGCTAGGATTAGAAAACCTAATTACTAGTGCTAAAGATGACGGAAGATTATTTTTGTGTTTTTATATTTTTTAGAAAGCAAAGTAAAATCTCGGGTTTGAAGGATTTGGGCGGAATTAGTTGCTAGTCAACTAACCCAATAGTAAAGATGCAATCAAAATAAAATAATAGGAATGAAAATAAAACTAGATTATACTAAGGTTGTGAGCAATATGTGGAGAAAATGTGTTTACTTAGATTTCACTACTCCCTAGACATCTTTTACACGTTAATTACTTGTTATAGTTGCGTGGATGACGGATTGTATTCCTTAATACCATTCATGGGGTGGCGCACTTACTTCCCCAATCCTATGAGTGCCTACTTCACTCCTATGTCAAGCCGTTAAAAACTCCTAACATGGGATCATTAGAAATTACTCATGCATTAAATACAACCAATAAAACCTAGTGCACATTGGTTCATGTTTCTTAAGACGTTCAAGCATGTTACCAATTGGAGATCTGCCAGTTTTCTTAAGCCTAACATCGAAATCATTCATCCAATACAACCATAAACAAGTAATCAACACATAATTAACATCTAGGTTTCATTAGATCTAAGCAAACACAAGATAGATCTAGCCTAGCATGGTGGAATCAAGACAAGAACAAGATATAGACAACCAACACATAGACATATTGATTGAATTAAAAGAATACTTATCTCAATTACACTTGCAAGGTTTCAAGGGTTGAAAACCCTTGAAAAACCTGTGAAAATCGTATAAAGTTCGGCCTTAGGGTTTCTCCAAAACTTCCCCTTTTAATGTGTAAAAATTAGAAAACTATATATAGCAAATAGGGTCTGACTGCGTCAAGAACAAATTTGTGACGCCATCATCTCGCCGCCAAAATACTTCTCGGACTGCCTTGATCTACTTCTGACGCCGTCAAGTGTTATGTGTTTCCAGGCCGTCATGCATTTTACTCTTGACGCCGTCAATTCTGTACTGGGTCGTCATGGAAAGTCATGGAATTACTCTTGACGCCATCACCTACTGTTCCCAGCTTGGAAAATTGAGACTTTGCCGTTTTCTTCACTTTTATGCTCCAAAAACGTCCAAAATGCCTTCTTTTCCAGATTTCACTCCCAAAGTACCTAAAATCACAAAAGGAACGATTTAGGGCAATATTTGATCAAATAAATTCAATTCTGGGCTTAAATGATCCCCTAAAAGTGGTTCATTTTTCGCCTCATCATATACCCTTACACTTGAGATTTTCTTGTCCTCAAGCAAATGCGCTTTTATTCTAGTCAAAATACAAGTTAGGGGTCATTTAACACTAATATAAAAGTAATTACAACAAATAATCGTTCCACTAAAGACCAATAGACAAGCACGGAGGTCATACACAAGCACCTCACAAATAGTGTTTAGATACTCACATCTCTCGGGTGTAATAAAGTATAAATTACAATATGGAAACGGAAGATATCTCTCACTACCTGTCATAGCAAAATAGATTACCATAGGCTTGGGGAAGGATCAAACCTCCACCACATGGCGTAAGCACCTAGGATAAACTATCAAAGAGGTCTTTTAAAGGGTTGTAATGTTAGGTGTAGGGATATGAAATACACGGTTTTGTTGGATAAAGGAAGTCTTTACTGGTGGCGAGTTAACAATCTTAGATAATTACATGTACAATATGGCGTTGCTAAGCCAAGACTAGACTCGACTTAAGCTAATTAATGGAAAATAACAAAAACATAAAATGAACATAGTATGAAAACGGGATGGTAGTCCGTATGTTTTTTTCTCTTTTTCTTTTTCTATTTTTTTTTCTTTTTCTTGATTTTCTGACTTTTTTTTTTTTTTTTTTTTTTTTTTGCATACACTCTTACCCTACCATCCATAATAATACATCATAGGGGATGATAATTCCCCTTACACTTGAATTTTTACATACTTTACAATAAACTAATCTAATGACTCGAATTAAGAAAATCAAAATACTTGGAGCACTTTTAAGATTAACGCACATATGGGGGTAATATATGATGTTCTTCCCCATTACTCCATAAAATAAGTACTTTACCCATGAGTCCCAATCGTCCCAAAACAATATGTACAAGGATATGACTCGACTTAGCAACCATGTAATCAATTAGATAGTTAACTTAGGGTTTAACAAATAACAATAATGCACTAAAAATGAGCACATACACGGAAGGCTAAGGCGATTTGGGTGTACATTTAAGTGGGGTGTAACAAATTCTTCCTTTAAGTAAGATGCTTAAAGTTAGAAACGAAAAGATAGGCTCGGAGGGGTGTACTAGGGGTTTCGTGTACTAAAAATGAGTACAACGCTAATGGTGTGGGAAAAATTAATTGACTTAAGTAGTCAAGCAATATGACTTAAATGGTCAAGAAATTATAATACGGGTTTAACACAAGGGTGATCCTAATGCCTCTTATCATGTAGTAAATCCTACTACACGAATGTAGTCTCACTAGCGGTCTCGGGATGCATCACTAACGCAAGTTCTAGAATCTAAATGCTACCGGTACACTCATAAGCACTAATAATAAATGCTTTTCCTATCAAATCTAAAGGCGAACCTCACATATTTGGGTGGAAAATTTTTCTGAATATACGGTTATGTGCTAGTCATGCAATCTCCTATCCATGAGACGCTTGCTATGGCTAAAGTTTCACTCCTAAATGTTGTAAAAAAATTTAAATTTGGCGCTAAAATTGCACTAACAAGTGTTTCTCATAGTTTTATTACACACCTACCATTAAACAAAGCAAACTCAAGCGAAAGTGTATTTGTAAAGTATCATCCTTTTACTCTCCCCTTACACTTAAGATGAACATTGTCCCCAATGTTCAAGTAAAGATTGTAAAAGTGAAATAGTAAAAAGAATGAAATCAAATACTCCCCTGATTCGCTCGGTATGAATAATAAGGTGGCCAGGTTAGATCTTCCTCCAAGAAAATGAACAATCAAAGCTTCCCTTCCAGAATATAAATCATCTTCTTGTCATACATAACCTGTAAATCCTGAGAAAATAGACAAGACAACCTCGCATAAAATCGGCGGCATCCTATATAAGTTTCTAAATCCTAGAAAACAAAGTAAGATATAATGCTTGTGGAATGAAGTTTGCAGACTTCCTGGAGATTATAAAACTAAATAATTCACAAAAACCATAAGACTCCGTTAGAAAAACAAAACCGGTAAAATTTCCAGATTTTTACCCATGACGCCGTCAATAGTTAACTCGTGACGCCGTCAGGATTGACCTGCAGAAATTCTTATGTTAAGTTTCCGGAAAATTTCTGGAAAAAATTGGTCCTACTTCCTGGAAAATCCTGCAAAACTTCATTATGACTCAATACAAGCATTTGACTCTAACAAATACGAATATACATGTCCATTTAATATTGTGGAGAATCATGATCGGTTTGTTTCTTAAAAACATATTTGGGGTTTCCCCTTACACTTATCTTTTGAAAAAATACTTTTAGGTGGAGTTAAGACTAGGCCAAAACAACAAAGTAAAGTATTTCCACTTTTTAGTTGAGAAACATGATCTACCAACAATAAAAATAAGACATGCATACGGAAGCAAATAACAAACAAACAAACAAAAATCACACAAATTAAAGAATGTCACCATGAGCACATTCAATTATTCCAAATAAACGTAAACATAAAAATAAATTGTTCAAGGCCAACAGAGGCCGAATCCTAAACTATTACAGCATCAATTGTTTTGAATTACATGACCATCAATAAATTGTTCACAAAAATCAGATATCAAGAAAGATCACTGGGGAGGAGGACCGAAACGGTAGTCATAGCCAGAAGGGAGGTGTCCGGTGTACCCGTAGGGAGGGTAGTCAGTCTCACGGCCGGGGAATGGGTCAATCTGCAGGTGAGACTCAAGCTGATCACGAGTGGAGAGGTGCTGCATCTGACGGATGGTGTGATCATACATCCAGTCAAAGCGCTGGTCAGTGGTGGTCCGCCATGCGTCCACCTGACCCATCCAGGCACCCTGGTGTGCCTGCCAGTCTCCCCGACTCATGTGTCGGTAGTAGTCAGCTGTCCCCTCCTCATAACCCTGGAACTGGTGCTGCTGGGGCCCTACCTCATCATCAGCATCATCCTTATCATAAGGCCCCCTGCCTCATACCAGTTATAGGTCCCATTCCTCTTTAGCATCACAATGCTCATCTGCCTGAGGGATTTAGCCCTCACTACCCTACAGGCCCCACAGTCGCTCAAGTACCCCATGATCGGAGGAATAAGAAGATCATAGGAACGAGCCAACCGGGTCACGAACATCCCCCCAAACACCTTATCAATATCCCTCTCACCCACACTGGTCCTCAAATAACTAGCTACCCAAAATGGGATGTTGCAGTAGACATCCGCTGAAAAGATGGTGTATAGGTAGAAAAGATCTGAAGCAGTGACACGGTGAGTGGTGCCATGACGTCCTGACAGGCTGTATGTGATGCATCTGTGCACCAACCTAACTATGGGGTCCCTGATGGATGCAGCCCCAGTAGTCGAGGTGTAAACCCCGTCTCCAATGGTTGGCCAAAAAGTGAGACACCTCATATCACTCCTCTGAGTCTCCCCATTCAACAACCTCTGCATAAAACCTCCATCAACCGCCTCCTCCCTAGTATACAACCCAATCCTTTAACCAAACTCAGTGACCGAGCATGACCGCAATTCCCCTCCTAGCCTAAAATAGATAGTGGTGCCCCCCATATCCGTCCTAGCCTCAGCCTGATCAAAATAGAAGGTCGCAAAGAACTCCCTCACCAACTCACTATACACCGTCTCCCTAATCCTAAACAACCTCTCCCATTGAGGACCCGCAAACCCATCAGTGTGGATCCTCTCCAAAAACGCAGCCTCCAACCCTTGGGACCTAAGAAACTCCCAATCAACCACAACCCCAACATCAATTTGGTGGTTACAAAGTTCCGCATACTTGGTGGTGGCACCAACAGTGTCAAACTCGCTCCAACTATGAACCAATTCTCCATAGTTAACTCTTTGTGACCTAGAAGAGCTGCCACGATGTTGGCGAGATCGCTTGCTCATTTTCTTGGAAAAAGATAGAGTGAACGGAAACAATTAGAACGAGAATTTTATCGATTTTTGCTGTCAGACACATCTGACGCCGTCAGGAAGAAGGTCCTGATTCCGTCAGACCCAGCAGAATCCGAATCATGAAATTGCGAGGGAAAAATCAATTTTCAAACTCTTAACCCATTACCCAAACGCTCCTTTAATCAGAAAACATGGGTGGGGGGTCAAAAATTCCGTGGCATGAAGGGTTTTTTTCCTAAACTAACGCATGATTCGAGTGGGATAACATCATCAAAGGGTAACCCCATGTTTACAAATCACCAAATGGATGGCATTACGATTCGTTAATGATGGGTCAAAAATGGGGTTTTGGGCGAAAGGGGTTTTCAAAATTGATTGATCCTACGGACAATTGATCAAAAAAGAGTGAAGAAAAATCACTTACCGAGTGAAGATTGGTTGCGGAAGACGTCGAATTGAAGGGTGGAGATTTGGAGTAGTAGCAGCACTTTGGGTGAGAATTGTGGGGTATGGGTTGAAAGTGATTGGATTTGGGTTAATATTGCTGATTTAGCGAGGTGACGGCGTCAAGAGTTAATATCTGACGCCGTCAGATGTCCGTGTGAGGTGAGAAATGGAGTAATTCCACATTTAGTCCCTGTACTTTGTGTGAATAGCTAAACATAAGTGAAACCATGAGTAGCTATTCCGTTAGTGAAGTCCACCAGGGTCGAACGTTTCATTACTGTCACGAAAAGAGGTGAGGTTGTAGAAGGGATTGGGTGATGTTTTAGCTAAGTTGTAACCTTCGCACGGGTCACCGGTGTGTACAAAGAGATATTGTTCCATAGAGGGTTTCAAATCAGTGGTGTTTTTGAGGTACGACCTCTTCACACCGGGTTTAAAACCAAAAGAACGTCTCTTGCATAAGTTTGGGAGTGTGGTACGCAAGCATCCAACGAAAATGTTATGGAATTGCGAATTCTTCTCTTCCTGGGGATGCTCACAAGAACGGGAGGCAGTTAACGGTGAAGCACTTGGGGAAAATTTTTCGCTATCCTCTTGGTCAGAAGCCAAAGGAGTTGAAACCTCGAAGATTTTTTCGATTTTTCTAGGTACGAAATTTTCTCTGATCATTTCTTTGACCCTTGATATGAATTGGTCTGCTAAATTCATAAAAGCTTTGTGAGTGCTTTCCATGCGTGCTTCTAGGTGCTGGATTTGTTTTTCCTGATTATCCATGAAGGTTACCATTATCCCTTCGAATTCCTCTTGTCGTGAACGTTCAGGAAAATTGTGGTCGATAACCGCGTTCCTACGTAAATTAGGATTCCACATGGGTTCAGCAGCAGGTTTCTCAATACTCATTAATTCTTTTACCTGCTTCTCGATGCTTCCTAATAACTGTTCTTGGGTGGCGTGTGCGTAGTCAAGTTTTCCCTTACTTGGAAGCATCGGGTCCTCCCATCCTTCTTCTTCGTATTGTGCCAACCCCTCAAGAACTTTCCAGCATTCGTCAATGCTAAGTCTGTTTAGCCTGCCCTTGGCTGCGTAATCAATGGCTCTCCTTGTTTGATAGTCAACTTTATCGTAAAAGATTTGAATCTGGAGCCATGGTTCGATGCCATGATGAGGGACTTTTCGGAGCAGGTCTTTATATCGAGTCCATGCTTCATAAAAAGATTCATTTTGACGTTGTTGGAACATCAAGATGTCATTTCTAAGCTTGGTAGTTCTCCCTGGTGGGAAAAATTGAGCGAGGAAACGAGTGGTGAGATCATCCCATGTGGTGATGGATCCCGCGGGTAAACGCTCAAGCCATTGACTAGCTTGATCCCGTAGAGAGAATTGGAATATGCGTAATCGGGTAGTCTCTCTAGTTGCAACATCTAGGTCTTTGGAATCTACGATTTTAAGGAAGTCCTTAAGATGTTGACTTGGATCTTCGGAACGAAGTCCATGGAATGCACATCCGCTTTGCACCAACCAGATGGTGTCGGATCGCAAGGGGGTCACATTGGCTCCGGTGAACTCAATGGTGTTTCGGTAGCCTTGGTGGCTAGGTCGGGAATACTCTCCTAAGGTTCGGGGCCTAAGGGGTTCTAGTGGTGGGTTTTATTGTGGTTGGATGACGAGTTCAAAGATGTTCCCGTTGTCCATGATGTCGGGTGGTGAAGAGTTACGAACAAAAACACAAAGAAATAAGATAGACTAAAAAAACCTAAAAATAAAAATAAAATCTTACTAGAAAGGAATCTAGCAAGTAGACCTAATAAAAAAAAATCCTAACCTAGACAATAACTATTCCCCGGGCTGCGGCGCCAAAAACTTGATACGTGGGAATCGCACCAGGCTTTGCCTCTCAAGGGATCTTGAGAAGCTTACAACCCCCACCAGGCAGTGTACCTGATCGTTGTAGTATAGTATAGTGACAAGTACCGGGGGATTGATCGTTCAGCTAGGAATAGTGTCGCTAGGATTAGAAAACCTAATTACTAGTGCTAAAGATGACGGAAGATTATTTTTGTGTTTTTATATTTTTTAGAAAGCAAAGTAAAATCTCGGGTTTGAAGGATTTGGGCGGAATTAGTTGCTAGTCAACTAACCCAATACTAAAGATGCAATCAAAATAAAATAATAGAAATGAAAATAAAACTAAATTATACTAAGGTTGTGAGCAATATGTGGAGAAAATGTGTTTACTTAGATTTCACTACTCCCTAGACATCTTTTACACGTTAATTACTTGTTATAGTTGCGTGGATGACGGATTGTAATCCTTAATACCATTCATGGGGTGGCGCACTTACTTCCCCAATCCTATGAGTGCCTACTTCACTCCTATGTTGAGCCGTTAAAAACTCCTAACATGGGATCATTAGAAATTGCTCATGCATTAAATACAACCAATAAAACCTAGTGCACATTGGTTCATGTTTCTTAAGACGTTCAAGCATGTTACCAATTGGAGATCTGCCAGTTTTCTTAAGCCTAACATCGAAATCATTCATCCAATACAACCATAAACAAGTAATCAACACATAATTAACATCTAGGTTTCATTAGATCTAAGCAAACACAAGATAGATCTAGCCTAGCATGGTGGAATCAAGACAAGAACAAGATATAGACAACTAACACATAGACATATTGATTGAATTAAAAGAATACTTATCTCAATTACACTTGCAAGGTTTCAAGGGTTGAAAACCCTTGAAAAACCTGTGAAAATCGTATAAAGTTCGGCCTTAGGGTTTCTCCAAAACTTCCCCTTTTAATGTGTAAAAATTAGAAAACTATATATAGGAAATAGGGTCTGACTGCGTCAAGAACAAATTTGTGACGCCGTCATCTCGCCACCAAAATACTTCTCGGACTGCCTTGATCTACTTCTGACGCCGTCAAGTGTTATGTGTTTCCAGGTCGTCATGCATTTTACTCTTGACGCCCTACCATGTGACGCCGTCAATTCTGTACTGGGTCGTCATGGAAAGTCATGGAATTACTCTTGACGCCGTCACTTACTGTTCCCAGCTTGGAAAATTGAGACTTTGCCGTTTTCTTCACTTTTATGCTCCAAAAACGTCCAAAATACCTTCTTTTCCAGATTTCACTCCCAAAGTACCTAAAATCACAAAAGGAACGATTTAGGGCAATATTTGATCAAGTAAATTCAATTCCGGGCTTAAATGACCCCCTAAAAGTGGTTCATTTTTCGCCTCATCAGTTACAGTCATAAATACTTACACCGGTGGTGGAGATCTGGCCTGATTCTTTTGCGCGCTAGTAGCAGACATCTCATCTGGCGCATCTGACTCATCCACACCAATCAGGCGGCGCCTCCTTTTGGAGGTACCAACATAACCACCAGAAGACTCTTCCTTGCGCTTCTCCCTACGAACCTCCACAATCTCCACACTGTTGGACGACTCCACATGCGTCTCTTCCTCCACGGGAGACTTCTCCTCAGTAGGAGGGACAACCTGCACTGGCGCAACAAGCACAGCTGCAGGGGGAGAGTCCTGACACTCAACAGGTCCAAAAACAGTTAGGTGCCCCGCCGTGGCCTGCAAAATAGGCTGTTCACCCTCCATCAGGGGACGCACCCCCACCGTCACGCGCTTGGGTTCCTTCAGCTTCACAACAGCGAACAAATCCATTTCTGCGACAGACAAGAGACAAATAACAACGAACAAAGTTAGTTATTCAAGAGTTAAAAAGCAAAATACTTACATTATAGAGGCAGTAAAAGGATGAGCACCCACCCTGGCTGTTCTCATCGATGAAGGTTGGAACCTCGTCCGCACCATCAAAATAATTACGGCTCAGCCCCATATGCACCAAGAACTCCTCAGGATAGGAGTTAATGGGAATGCGGTTAGCATCAATTATGTCCGCATTCGCGGCGCTGTAAGAACCAGGGATAGGACGCTCATCCCTCGGCAACGACCTTTGAGTATAGAACTCAAAGCGCGACGGAAATACAACATCATCTACCCAGAAGAAGTACTCTCTCCAATGCCTTAAGGAATCTACCTTCTCTTCATAGCATTGAAGGCACCCTGCGCGTTTGGTAAAAGAAACCCATCCATGCGACCACGTTGTGTGATAAAACGCACGAAATAGGTCAACTGTCGGATTGATAGCCAATAACTAACAATTAATCTCAAAATTTGATATCTTAGCCGCACCTATACAGTGCAGCTGTGAGATATGGAGTTGGTAATGATTGAGCACGTTGCTCAAAAAGACAGAAATGGGTACGCGATAATTCGCGTAATCAAAAAAACGTGTATACAAGCCAATTTTCCCATCGGGGAAATCAGCAATACACGCATCCACGTCAGGTGCTTCAGGATGGATGTCGAGAGGAATGAAGAAGTCACAAGAAAACTGACGTACGTCATCCTCATCCAACCTAGAGCGGAATTCGTGTAACTGAGCAACCATTTTATAACAAAGGTATATTAAATAATGCGCACGCACATATACCTAATGCAAATAGAAGATTGAAGGGAGAAGAAGCTTTTAGAATTTTGCAAATGGTGAAAAAGCGTTTGACTGTGTGAACCACAGTGAAAAGGGGTGGTGATTTATATAAGACGACAAGAAACCCTAAATGGGATGCCACGTGGATCCCACTAACAAACGTGTGGCTGGGAGATGGAAGGTACAAGCACTTCTTCCCTTTTCTCGAGGCACACGTGGATAGCCTCCCCGTTTTTCGAAGCACCCTTTGTGATATTTTGGGACTTGGTACATTGTTCCTATCTTTTGGGCGGGAAGTATTTAATTTCTTCCCGCCATGCTTGCCGCTAGTCTCATTAGTCTAGTATCCGCGGCTACGAGCCGCGCACACTAGACTGGGGGACATGATGACGTATAGCCTATAGTTGGGCCACGAGCCAAAATTATAGACATTACTAGGCCCAAACCCACCATGAGTGGGCTATCATGACAAATGACTTGGGCCATTAATACCAACGGCTTGGGCTCATGAAGCCCAAAGCCCAACCAAAATGCACGGTTAATAGCTAAGGATCTTCTATTTACGGAATAGATATCCTTACCCCGGATAAGCACCACGAGTGCGAAGAGTAAGGAGCAAGAAACCTACACGGTTTCTGCGCCCTATATATAGAATGATATATTCTCATTAAAAGGTACGATTTACACAATCCCTAACTCTTCAACTAAACCCTAAACCGATTACTTACTTTCACGCCGGAGTCTAATCGTGGGAGACAATCCCACGATAAGCCTAACGGTGTTGTTTGCTTTCTTAGTGCGCAGGTATCATAAGTACTAAAGTTCTAATTGGTACGAGAGCAGGAGTCCAAACAAGGTAAGCCCAACTTTTGTATCAACAACCACCACTATTTGAAAGTGATGGATTTTTATATTAAAAAAATCGATTCGAAACTTATGTGAAATCAAAAGATCTAGATCTTTGGCATGTTATTACTAATGGTGATTTTTTACCTATTCAAAATAATCCCGAAACAAAGAAAGATGAAATCGTACCTTTTGAAAAACAAAACGATGATTTAAAAAGAAAACTTGCTAAAAATGATGAAGCAAAAATGGTTATTTACAATGCGCTACCACGTAAAGAATACGAAATGATCTTTATGTGTGAAACCGCAAAATAAATTTGGAACTCTTTACTAATAACTCACCAAGGCAATAGTCAAGTCAAAGATAACAAAATAGATCTACTTGTTCAACAATATGAGCAATTCACGACTCCGGAAGAGGAATCAATTGATAATGCTTTTGCTAGGTTTAACACTATCATCACAAGTTTAAAAGCACTTGATGAGAATTTTTCTAGTAAGAATTTTGTTAGGAAGTTTCTTATGGCTCTTCACTCAAAATGGCGAGCTAAAGTGACGGCTATTGAAGAATCAAAGAATTTGTCAACTTTACAACTTGATGAATTAATTGGGAACTTGAAAGTCTACGAAGTAATAATAAAGAAGGACTCCGAAATGGTCAAAGGAAAATGAGAGCAAAGCAAGTCAATCGCCTTGAAAGCTAGAAAGGAATCTAGTAACGAAGATAGCTCATCTTCCGAAAGTGATGACGAAGAATATGCCATGGCCGTAAGAGATTTCAAGAAATTCTTCAAAATGCGAGAAAGATTCGTTAGACAATCACATGATGAAAGGAAAATATCTCAAAAGAATAAAGATGACAAGAATACTAAGAATGAAAGAAAGTGCTTCAAATGTGGTGATCCATACCATCTCATTGGAAAATATCCAATGATGTCAAGAGATCAAAATCAAAGAGCATTTGTTGGAGGAGCTTGGAGTGATAGCGATGAAGATGAGAAAGAAACGACAAAGGAGGAGAAGTGTCTTATGGCAAAAACATCAAGCGATGTACGTTCCAAAACCGAATACTTTAGTGATGAGAATCTATCATTAGACGAAAATGATTTAGATAATGAGTATAATAGCAATGCAAATTAGGACAACAAGTAATGACTAAAAACAAATCTCTAAAACGTATAAACAATCAATTAGAAAATAAAATACTAGAACTAAAAATTAAAATACATAAATTAGAAAAAGGTAAAGAAATTTTTGAAGAATGTAAATTATGTCAAGAGCTTAAAAGTGAAAATGAAACACTTAGAGCAGAAATTTGCAAACTTGACAAATTTGAAAATAGTAGCAACTCACTTAAGAAAATAATAAGCATTCAAAGAATATCCGGAGACAAAACCGGCTTAGGATTTAACCCAATCGAAGCTTCAACTAGTGAAACAAAAAATGTTAAGTTCGAAAGCGAACCTAGTAAACTAAAACCTTTAGAATCACATACCAAATACATACTCATAAATGATTTAACCTATTCTTTCACAACTCATTGCTATGCTTAGATAACTCTCTCTTGATTTGTTGCTTTGTTTGCATAGATATAGTTGATTGTCTCCTTTCTTTTATATGTATATATATATATATATATATATATATATATATATATATATATATATATATATATATATACTAGACGAGTACCCGTGCATAGCAACGGGATATTATAGCGACAAATAATTTATTGATAAAAAAAAGTTTATAGGTTATAAATGAAAAATAATAGAAGTTTGAAGATTTGGGAATTAAACATAATGTTTTGAAACCCGGTTCGACCCGGGTGGTTCAAACCGGTTGAACCGTTTCGGTCGAAAAATTGGTCGATTTAAACCGGGTCAACTTGCTAGGTTGGGTCGAAAATGGGTCAAATTAAACCGGTTCAACCCTTCGGGTTTGAAGCGTCCCGGGTCAACCCGGTTTGTGATATGTATTAATTGTTTTAATTTGTTATATTTAATTTGGTAGATATGTTTTGAAACCCGGTTCGACCCGGGTGGTTCAACCGGTTGAACCGTTCCGGTCGAAAAATTGGTTGATTTAAACCGGGTCAATTTGCTAGGTTGGGTCGAAAATGGGTCAAATTAAACCAATCCAACCCGTCGGGTTTGAAGCGTCCCGGGTCAACCCTGTTTGTGATTTGTATTAATTGTTTTAATTGGTTGTATTTAATTTGCTAGATATGTTTTGAAACCCGGTTCGACCCGGGTGGTTCAACCGGTTAAACCGTTCCGGTCAAAAATTTGGTCGATTTAAACCGGGTAAACTTGCTAGGTTCGGTCGAAAACGGGTCAAATTAAACCGGTTCAACCCGTTGGGTTTGAAGCGTCCCGGGTCAACCCGGTTTGTGATTTGTATTAATTGTTTTAATTGGTTGTACAATGTGTATAAATCATTGTACTTTTAAGTAATGGAGTATTTTAATAAGAGTATTAATTACATTTCATAATTTCCTTATATACATTTTTCAACATTTCACATTTCACTTTTCTTGACTTTTCCACTTTCACCTTTGACCATTTTTGCTTTATAGGTAGTATATATATATATATATATATATATATATATATATATATATATATATATATATATATATATATATATATATATATATATAAAACACCAATGTCCCCAACCTAACTCCCAACCAACATATTAAGATTCAACACCCATACCTCCTTACAAACCTAAATTTGCATGCACCCAAACCAACATTCAAACCAAAAATATTCCCAAGCAAATCATCTATAGCACATCCTGACCCTTCATTCGAAATCAATGGCTAAGATTTACCCAACAAACTAAAAACCCTAACACTCAAAACTACCTACCATATAAAATGGGTTGTGTTATACTAACCCTCCCTACCAGGGAAGGTCCACCTACTTTAATCAAAATGTACAAGTTTTAATACAGACAGTACAAGCGGTGGCAGCTGGTCAAAGTCAAAACACACTCCATAGGGAGGGTGTGGTTATCCTACCCCTATAAAATCAAAAAAGCACACATACATACATTTACACATAGTTATAACCTCTCTCTTTTTCTCTCTCTCAATAACCAATCCCTCCCGTCTTCTTTTCTCTCTCCCATCTCTCTCTGAACCGAAAATTTTTGTTACCACCGTAGCCGCCATTGCCACCATCTTCGTCATTACCGATGGTTGAATGATGTTTCTGGTTGATGGTTTGAGCTAACTAGGAGGCTTTGGTGTGTGGCTGTTTTGGTTTAAGAATCATGGAGGTTTCAGTTACAATGAGTAGTTTCTATTAATCTTGGTTTCGTGTTTGTTAAAAAAGATGTCTAAAATCTTTAAGCAACCGATTTTGTTTAGATCTTTTGAAACAATCGGTGATAGAACATGGTCGGTCTGACTAGATCTGATATTCGTTTGGTGTTTTTAGTGTCTTTCCATAGGCTGATAGTGTACCTTTTGGTGGGTTTTGGTTGTTTTGTTGTGTTTGGTGGTTTGGTGTGTTATTAAAATCGTGTTGTTTGAGGCAATATTTGGGTTCGTGGTGGCTTTGGTTGTTGATGGTTGTGGTTAGTGTCAACTGAACATGAACAGCCACCTTAACCACCACATGACCTCCTGCATGTTTTTGATATGAACCGGGTATGATTGGATCTGTAAGGTTATTGTTGTTCTGATTAGTGGTTTGGTGTTTCAAAGTAGATCTAATAGATCTATTACCATTGTTTTTTTTCGGTTCTTTTACATATTTAAAAACATGAGGCCATTACTGTTTCAAAATGTGAACCTAAGGAAAATATAAGGCTGATGAAATTCGTATTTGTAGTAATGGTCTAAATGTGAAACTGGTTTTCGTTTGGATCTTTACAAGGTATTTGACGGAGAAAAAACCGGTTGATAACGCAACTGGGGTGTTTCCCATCCACGATTAGATCTGAGCCAACATACTTAAATGAAATTTAGTATTGATAGTTAAGTAACTTCTAACCAGAGGTAGTTGATACTGTTGAAAATGTAACAACCACAAGAATTTTGAAATTTCAACTTTAAAAATTTTCATATAGTTTGAACTACTGAACATGAACAAAGTAAAAAAAGAGGATACGGATTTTGTAGAAAGGATGAGGAGATGGGGATCTTGGAAAAAACATGAGGACATGTTTCAGGACAGTGGGTTTTTTTCTTGCAAGAAAAATAACAAGTTTATTCATACCATTGGGCCAAAAAGCCTTTGGTAGTTTATTCATCATTATCGCTTTGTACAGGTGCACAAAAACAAACATTTATTTGCGTCTAAACCTAACACATGGATACACAAATTAAACTAAAACAGGCAACTACACTCAAAAGAACGCCATAATCGGATTTTATCGATGTATATATAAATATCACAACCGTTTTTGCACGTGTACCATGCTATACATTACCGCTTCTATTCAACCATGCGATCAAAAACGGTTTTTTTTCAAGAAGGGTTTTTCGAGCACTACAAATAAGATTTTCCGAAAGAAAATCAGTCATCGTTGTTATTTTGTCGAAAACTAGACAGCCTGCTGCCCGCTAGGCGCGGGGTACTCGGCTAGTTTTATATATATATATATAATATATATATATATATATATATATATATATAGTATATAATTATATATATATATATACACACATCACACACACACACGTGCACATAACCTAAATACGTCATTAGTTGACTTTCCAGAACTCAAGGAAATTGTTCGTTCTCCGAACCTTTTCCTTCCCCCTGTTGGCTCTCTTTGAACTTTAAACGTTCAAATCTTTACTATTTGAAAAGTCATGATGATGAAAAGATGTGTGAGTTAAGTGGATCAACATAAAGTAGAACGCCTTCGCACAAGAAAGCTCTATGGATGAAACAAACCCTCTTCGCCGACAAACACTCATCTCCGTTTATTTCCTTATCTTTTTCTCTATTCCGCTTAATAGTCCCACCATTTCCTCACACTTACATACACACACACACATACACACAAACACACACACACACACACACACACACATACACACACACATATATATATATATATATATATATATTATATATATATATATAATATATATATATATATATATATATATATATATACACACACACACACACATATTCCCGAACATTTCTCAAACCCTTTATTAACTTGACGTCTTGATCATTTTTATCCAAAATTGTCAAGATACATTTTAATTGACGAAACAGTTAATTAAAAATTGTCAAGTATCTCATCATCGTGCCAGTATATTCCTACGTTATTTTTGATATACTATAAATCTAATTATATACGTATAAATATGTTAAAGTCAGAAAACAAAACATCAAAAAAATCACAAAAATTGGCAGGCGGCCCCCCCCTTAATGTTTATGGGGACCAGCCTTATTATCGGGGGGCGGTCCCCTTAATGATTAAGGGGACCGGCCATCTTGGTACCTTCCAAGAACTCGTTTTTTCCTCTTAAAAATCCTTGCCAAACACTCCCATTTGTTCAATCTCCCCTTTCTCTTGCTGTTGTTGAACGAGACTTCAACACCGAAAACCACGAAAATCCTTCACCAAATCACCAATCCGGCCTTGTTTCGCAAGGGGCAAACGTTAACTAAACATATAACAACATCTTTTTTTTAAGTTTTCCACATACATTTCATATAATTTCATTCAAATTTGTGTCTAATCAAAATTAGATATTTTATTAAAATTTATCTAAATCCGAATTTTAGTAAAATTCAGTCTAGGAATTGCATAACTAAATGGTCCCCATAGGATTAGAATGTAGAATTGCTACTCATACTAAGTTTAACACATTATGTTGTCAAAATTTCTAATCGCCCATAAACCCTTACTAAGATTATTTTTCAAAAAGCACATTGTTGATATAATTCTTAAAAACTAGTTAAAACTCACTACATTGTAGTGATGTAATGGTTTAAACATCAAAAACATACTTTTCGAATCATTGTAAAAAGTTTTATGAAAACAACATGGGCGTTTGGTTCATAAACAAAGAGTACTTAAATAAGTTGATTTTAATCTTGAAACTATTTTGTTAAACTTATTAACACATTACTAGTCTATAGAAGTTATCAAGATATATAATTAATATATATATTGATGTTTTAGTCGATATTTATCTAGTTAAAGGAGCGTTTGGTTTAACCAAGAAAAAGATATTTTGAAAACCAAAATTCACATTCTCACTTTCTCAACAAGTTTATTGTTAGTCAAACTCGTGAGAGATAGCAAGATATATAATCTAATATATATCTAGCCACATTTCGAAATGGCTTATGATGTCTAAAGAGACATTTGGATAGTCTTGGTATCATATCGAACTAATTCCACAACTACATCTTGACATTATAAGATACATTTTAAGCGAGTTAAAAATTAAAATCAAGGAACATTGTGAAACTACTTCCTAGGGTACATTTTTTAGGTCGAAGTAGGCTTTCGTTCCACATGTATTGCATATATTTATATAACATATGCATGTTAATTATTTTTGTCTTAATTTTATTTTTGTTGTTATATTGTTTAGGTGAAAATGCCTAAAACCACGGTTGGTGATGTTTCAAAAACAAAGCAATACATTCCCAAAGTCTTCGCCACTCCCGGCATGTCTCCCGCTGTTGCATGTTTCTATCGTCCCATTGAAAATAGAAACATTCATGAGGGTAGAATTGTCGATCCATCCTTTTATCAATCTAAACAAATCGAACGAATGTTCACCAATGTTCGTCTCGATTGTCTCTTCAAAATCAACGAACCAACCATTCCTCGCTTTGTCCTCGACTTCTATAGCCAAGTTACAGTGCAAACCGATCCCTATGGCCATCTTCTTATCTCTTTCATGCTCCAGAACCAATTCATCACTCTTACTCTTGCTCAGTTTGAACAAATCCTCAGAATCCCATACAACGGCCAAGCCGTATACTCAAATGAATGGGATCTTTCAACTCTTGTACGAAATCGACCTCAGGATGGTCCATACTATTATGAGATTCCAAGTCCTGAAGACATTTGTCGACTACTTGAACTAGAAATTTGTACGACTAGTCGTAAAATCAGGTCAAGAAATGTCGATATTCATGCAAATCAAATCCTTCTCAAAGAGCTAAGCCCCGACATGAAAAATTGGGAAGAACTCATTCGCGAGAAATGTTGTATTGTGTAGTTGCTGAAGAAAACTACAATTTGGCTTATCTCTTTGCCAATCGAATCATGACTGCCAAAAACACTCCAAATGCCAACCTTCCTTACGGTATGTTCCTCACTCGACTTTATCGTCATGTCATGGAACACTACCCAGATCTTAGGAGTGATTTCTATGAGTTCGTTCATCCGACTTTGAATCAACTTACTCTCGTTCGTACTCGCCGATCTCGAAGTGACAAAGGGAAATCTCATGGGCCTTTATTCTCTGCACCTCGTGGTTCAACATCTCATCAAGGAAATGATGATGATGAGGAGGAAGACACCTCGCGTGTTTGTACCCCATCTCCTACGACCTTTGTTGATGATCTTCCCAATCTTGATTATACCGACTATCAAATTCCTCTTCCTCACGAACGTACCGATGAACTTCTTTTCGAACGTCAAACATCTCTAATGAACATGACTCAACAAATGCATCAAGAAGTTAGAGGAGGATTCAAGTTTGTAGGAAAGATGTTCAGGAAGATTTTTGGGGAGAAGAGATAGAATCGTCGATGTGGGACTACTTGATATTATTGATGAACTATTAGACATTTATGTGTTTTGATATTTGTCTGATATATTCGGAAATACTTGTGTTTCATCATGACTATTGCTTGTTACTTGAATGATGTTTAGTTATTAACTATTATTGTGCTAGGATCTTGTTTACTACTTAATGTTATTAGTATGCCTACTTTATATTTAGCGTACAATATGTTAGTTTGCATGCATGCTTAATTATTATTTTTATATGCTTGTATTTCATCATTCTAAGAGTGTATGTTCCAAATAGAGCTTGCTGAAAATACATACTTGAAAACCAACCTATTTTTGAAAAATTTTGATTTATGTTCCCCTGGGAAAACACCAGATGGGCGACCCCCTTAATTTTATTAGGCGGTCCCATTAATCATTAAGGGGGCCGGCCTACAATTAAGGGGACCGGCCATCTGGAACTGAGTTTTACTGTTTTCTTTTGCATCTTGTGACCTCTTGCTCTAGTATCAGCTACCATTTCTCCATATAATCCAACTGATTTTTGAATCCCCTTAAACCACTTCAAAAAAAACTTACCTAAACCAACCATTTTCATATTATAAATTCCCTCCAAATGAAAACTCTTCACCTCATCATTCTTGACCTCCATCAACCTAATCTACCATGTCTTCACCAAGCACCTCTATCTCTAAGGCCTCAAAGAAACAAAAGATTGTCATCATCCCTCCAAAACAACTCTTTATTGATTTAACTAATGAAGACAACAGCACTCCATCACCTCCTCCTAAATGCTCATCCCCTAGTGCACCAAATGCACCATCTAAAACACCCTCCACTCATGGAACATCCTCCTCTTCCATACCTTCAACCTCATCCATTAATGACTACATAAACTCACACTTATCATCACCACAAGCATCATCACCACATCCTACCCAAGAACCCCTCTCCACCGAACTTACCATCTCACTTTCACCAATAACATCACTTGATGCTCATGTCTCATCCCCACCAATCACACCACCATTCTTTTTTAATCCCGTACCATGGAGATTACTTGAAGCTCATGGTGATACTTGCCTTTGTTGCATCCACAACCGAACCATCATCTTTGGTCTAAGAGATGAAATTCAATACATGTTTTCATATATTGAACACTTGCTAACCACCACCTCCACCTTCCTCACCTATTGTTCCACCACCACCATCTTCACCTATTTCTCCACCATCACCTTCATACTCTCCAAATTAAGCATATACTATGCTTTATAAATAAAGACCTCACAAACCTTTTGCTTGCAAGCTCTATAAAGTTCATGTACTCTTTGCATGATGAAGTACTGCTCTAGTTGTTATCTTTCCTAGTTGTTGTCCTTGTTGTAATCTCTCTTGATGATATATGTATTGTTGTGTATTTTTATACAACTTTTGCTTAAATGAATGCTTTTATGATGCTTGATTATATTTTTGTCACCTTATATATAGTTGTATATATACTTGTGCTTCTAATATTTTTTGTTTTGCAAGCATTCCATAGCTCGTTTCCTTGGTGCCCCCGAACGAGGGGGGGTACACATCAAGGGAGAGTTCTCATCCCATCAATATTTCATAATTG
Source organism: Artemisia argyi (assembly GCA_030686995.1). Taxonomy (NCBI): domain Eukaryota; kingdom Viridiplantae; phylum Streptophyta; class Magnoliopsida; order Asterales; family Asteraceae; genus Artemisia; species Artemisia argyi. The sequence continues at coordinate 24,353,283 of CM060679.1, forward strand.
AAACTTGTCGGCATAACCTTTTTGATTCTACAAAAAGGGGGAGAAGTAAATATAAACTCACTAAACTACTTGTCTAAAAACTAATTTTTGATTTAATGAGTTTAAGTTTTGTAATCATCAAAAAGGGGGAGATTGTTGATATAAATAATGCTTAAAAACGTCATTAATATTTTTCAATAACTCTACGTTTTGATAATCACAAAATCTAAACTAAATTAAATCAAAAATTATGATGAAAACAAGCATTTAGTGGTAAATATTTATTTCTACAACTAAATCACTTAAGGTATGTATAAACAAAGTGTCTAATGCATTACATGATCAAATGAGCATTTTCTTAAACACAAGACATTTTATAAAATGACACAAAACATTTTATATCTTTTATAAAATATTTTTGGAATTAAAAGAATATGTTTAATTCATTATAAATATATGAATTCAAATTTTCAACCAAAAATGGCAAAATTAATCCAGAAAAACCTTTCCTACAAAAGGACAAAAATATCCAACGTTCTGGAGGGGGCGGAACCCTTAATTCCTTAGGCGCACCCCTTAATCATTAAGGGGACCGGCTCCTAATTAAGGGGACCGGCCACGCTCCAGAACAGTATTTTTGTCCCTGTAAATATTGGTTCATTCCCACATATTTTCTCACCTTTTTGCACTAAAAATTTTATGATCTCAATCTCCATTTCTATTCTAAAAGCCTTTGATCATATATTCATAAGTCTTTGTTTCCAAGTGATCCAAAGTATCACCCACACAAGTGCAAAAAGAAGAACACTCCTTCAACATCTATACAAAGTAGTAGTGTTGTGATTAGTTAGTATTATCTTGTAGTAGTGCTAGATTATTTGTAAATTGTTGTGTGATTAAGTTAGTTGTAGATATTAGTTGTGTTGGAAAGAAGTATTGTAGAAGGTATGAATAAGTTGTGTTAAGAAGAGGGTGTGAAGAAGACATGAAGAAGTTGTGAAGCTAACGTGAAGAAGTTGTGAAGTTGTGAAGAAGTTGTGAGATTAGTTCTAGCAAGGATTAGAACTCGACATTTAGCTTAGTGTCGTTAATCGGTGTAAGCCAAGGTGTGTAAGGTTTCTCCGCCATAAGGAGTTTGTTGACAAAGTGAAGAGAACTCTCGAGTGTGGTACTCGAGGAGTGGAGTAGGGCAAGGAAGGTGTCCTTGTAGCCGAAACACAATAAATTCGCGTGTTGTGGTTTGATCTTTCCATCTCTATCTTTCATTTCATTTCATTACTTTACTTACATTATTAGATTATACTTGTTAACAATTGAACTCACATAAGATCGAATTTAAGTTTTAATAAGCAACTAAAGTTTTTTTCGAAAATAAACTCAAAAAGAATGTAAAAATATTCAACCCCCTTCTAGTTTTCCATAAGTTGCATTTGGGCACATCACTTTCTAGATAATGTTTTTGGGTGAGAAAAAAAATAGGCCGGTTGCATGAACCACAAATCGACACGTGTTAACGACAATCGACTTGTCTTAAGTACCAATCACATACCAAAATTGAAATGACTAAATAACCCTTCTATACTAAATTGTTGATACAAATAATGTCTAAAAACGTTATTTCTATTTTTCGACACCTCTAAGTTTTGATGATAACAAAATATGAAAACACGTTATGTCAAAATTAACGTAAACAAGTTTTTAATCAAAATATTCTATTTCTACGTAAATCACTCTGGGTAAGAACAAAAAAATTTACAACTTGACAAATGATTAATGAAGTGAATTTGTGTTTCAAACTTCACAGTTTTAATGTGACAAAACATTTTTTCAAAAATACATTTTACAAATTATTTTTGAGTTAAAAGAAATGTTTTAATTTGAAAACTAAGTTTAAAATTACCAACAACTAATCCCCCCCCCCCCCCCATATTAGCTCTCAACTTCCCCAAATAAACTTTCACCACTAAAAACAAAAACAGGAGCGTTTTTGTCTGGCACGGTACCACTAATTTGTTGGTACCGTGATGTATTTAGTGATACCGTCCACCTATAATGGGCAAATTTTTCTGCCTATAACTAGTCTATTTCACAGTTTTTCGGCATCCTTTTTCACACAAACTTTCTGAGTTCAAAACCTCTATCACATATACTTTTCTTTGATCATTTAGTTAGTTTCTTTTGTTTAAGAGTAATCCTTTCATCCAACCAAGTGATCACCTTCATTCCTCTACTTGTGCAAGGAACACAAAGTGTCAAAAAGATACAAGGTATTGTAGTGTTATATCTAGGCGTACATCAAGTTGTCCATCTTTTGTTTAGCTTGTGTATGTGGATCATGTAATCGTGTTGAGATCTTGGAGATCTCTTGTAGCTTGTGTGATAGTGTGTTGATCAAGTGGATCAAGAGTAGATCGTGTGATAAGTAAGGATCTTGTAGATTATGTGGTAAGTAAGGATCGTCTAGATCATGTGATTAGTAAGGATCGTGTGGATCATGAGTGAGATTGGTACTAGCTAGATTAGTACTCGACATCTAGCTTAGTGTCAAAAATAGTGATAAGCGACGTTGTACGGTTTTCACCGCCTGAAGGGAGTTTGTTGACATAGTGCTTAGAACTCTTGAGTTGGGTACTCAGGGAGTGGAGTAGGGAGAAGAAGAGCTTTGTTACCAAACCACTATAAATCTCTTAGCATCGGTTTGATCTTTACATCTCTTACTCTTTACTTTTATTGAATCTAAGTTTTTCACAAAGTAAACTTTTAAAACTAATGAAAAATCGGTAAAAATATTCAACCCCATTCTAATTCATAAATGTTATTACAAAATATCATCTCCCTCAACCTCCTCTACCACCATTACCACCGTCACTGGCATCGTCACCACCAGACCATCCACCATCACCACCTTCACTGGCACCAGCACCACCAGACCATCCACCATAAAATCACGAAACCATCACACACACACACACACACGCATACGCAAAGTCATATGAACCCACACTTACTCTCGATCTACAAAAAAGCTGGAATCCAATACAAACCAAATCCCTAATCTCGATACATCAATTCTTCAAACAACATATAACTCATGATCTAAATCGGCAAATCCACAGGCAAGCTACAAATCAAATCAGTCACCACCATTACAACCTCAGCTTTTCTTTCGTGTAATACAATGCTATATCAAGACTCTTAAAAATCTAACACAAGAAAGAAATCATCATAGACCATTTTTGAAGACTTGGCTTCAATTCATATCTAATACTAAAAGAGAAGAAATATAACAATAATGTCATTTTCTTTCTCTGGTTCGTTGAAACAACAAAAACGACAACAACACTTGTAGACTTTACCTGAGACCTTCCAAAGGATCTTTCGGCCGTATAAACGCGTTCTTGATTCGTCTTGAGCATAAATGAAGAAAAAAGGTCATGGTATGGTTGTACTTGTGTTTGTAAGAATCGACTAGTATGGATCATGATTCAGTTGTGTTTGTGTTTCTTGGTGTGTGTTCGATTGATGATGATGGAGATGTGTTGAGATGGATGGAAAATAGATGAGAATGGGAAGAGAAAAGAGTGGTAGTAGGCGGAGTGTTTGATGTATGTGTGATTAGGTTAGATTAAAATGATATCGTGAGTAGGGTTATCATGTTATCAACCGGTTATAACTTATGTTGTTGATCGGGTATAATTTGATTCGGACTAGGCTTAAATGTTATTTCAGAAATGTCATCGAATTTTGGGTTATCACCGGAATCTGCATTTTGTAATAAGTTTTGGTACAGAAGGGTCTTTTAGTCAATAGACAAGAGTTGCCCAATTATGCACTTGCTCGCGGTCTAGTTTCGGCTCACAAAAAAAATGATCTAGAATGTGATGAGTCGAAAGACAACTAGCGTACTTCGGGAATTTTCCCATAGTAAAATACGTGTTAATGTTTGCCTATTTCTTTTAATCATGATTAAGAAAATAAAATTATCAAATACTCGTACCTAATATATTACAGATAAGATTCAAAAAGAAAACAATATACTCTCTCTGTCCCATATTAAATGTCTTGTTTAAATTTTGAAGGTATTTCTTTCTCAACTTTGAACTTAAATATTTTTGTTTGTGTAATATAATAAGTGATACAAAATATATGAATGAATTAAGTGTTAATTGTATTTTTATTGTGTATAAATTTTATCAAATACTATATAACACAAGTAAATATATTTAAAGTCAAATTTGATAAATAAAGACTTGAAAAGTCAAACATGAACATTTAATATAAAATGGAGAGAGTATTACAAATGGCGTTTTCTTTTCAAAGTCGTTTTAAATTCTTTTTCTTTTCTTAGCTAAATGTTGTTTTAAATTCACTTCTCATTTTATAATAAAGTTAGTATATATTCTTTTTAACGGTAATTGTGGCCTCTAACTCAGAAGGCGTAGCGATTCCACATAACCAAGTTGAGTCAAACCCATAAGGGAATGACACCTTTCTTTTTACGCACGCGGAAAGAAACCCTATCGCCCAGACAAAACTCGAACTTGAGACCTTTTCTAGAATGGTAAAACCTCAATACCGCTAGACAAGAGACCCTATCGTAATAAAGTTAGTATATTGACTTCTAACCATGGGATATAATTTTAAAGTGGTTCACACACTAATATTTTATATCTGCTTATTTTGCTTTTATGATTTTTTTCTTTGATAATTATGATTTCTGATTTTTAGCGCATCGCTTGTATCGCAAATCAAGGGTCGATATATGTATCCGATTTTAGTCCCTTATAAAATACATTCAATTGAGAACTGTGTATCAAAAAAACAAAAAGTAAAAGAAAATCATTATCATTTGTTGGAAAACTTCAAATACACATGCATTTGATACATAAAGCTAGACATAAACAATCTTGAATTACGGTAATGATGAGACGTAACACTCGATGCTAGTTCCGAACCCCATTAATTGTACGATTATTTGCTCCGCCTTGGAAATTTCCTGGGATGATACTAGTCACACGACCACAACTATACAAAGCGCAAAAGGCTTGTAGTCCAGTGACAAACACTAGAAACATAGCTCCAAAAGCCGTTAGAAATTTCCAAGATCCAAACACATATATGTGCATAAATTTTGAAAATTTCACCTTCCATGTTCTACCATGCCTCATGTTCACATCTTTAATCACTTTATCCATCTTGGCCACTTTCGTCAGTTTGACAGACTTATTCATCGTGTTCCATATATTGGCAACCTCCTTATCACTCTTTAGATGGTTGCGAACTATCCCTTTTTCTCTCAAATACTTTGCATCTTCTTCTGTGTTGATTATCATATTCATTAACTCAGTGTAACGAGCCACCACAGATGGCCCTGATGCTATACAAGCTTCGTATGCCACCAAGTTACGTAAGAAAACCTCGGTGTTTATGTTTAAATCAATCACTGGAAGGTAAAGTGTAGCTGTTTTGTCATCGAAGCTAATGTCATATATTCCGCCATTAACAGGTGAGAAGGAGATCCCTCCAAGGACCATTTCAGTGGCTGATGGGATCTTGATTTCTTCCATAGTTGGTGTGCCATGATCATCTTCTTCTGACGGAGATACTTTCTTCTTTCCTTCTTCATGATGGAACAAACGCTCCAACGGTTCTCTAACGTCTTGGGGTAGTGGAAACATAGATATGATCTTCCAAGGCAATTCCAACAAGCCGAAAATAATTTTCCGTAAATATATTAACATGCGTGTGTATGCTTTTGTGAGGATGTTCCATATTTTATAAAAGAACAAGAAGGGGTCCTTTGCATGAGTCGTAACTTGTTCTTCACCTCCCTCGTTCACGACTTCAATGTCAATTTCGGTCTCCATGATTCCAAGTTCTTCTCTATTTGGAACCGTCAAGTGGTAGAGAAAATCGAGCAGGTGTTCACAGCTGTTGATATCAACATCTGCTAAGACTTTTTCTTTAAAAGGAGACAGCTCATGGTATAATCCCGTCAGCATCTTCTTCAGTGTCTCATCAGCATAGTTGTCTTGAAGATCAGCATTTTTGTTCTGATACTCCAACATCTTAGTTATCAAAAACATCGGAATCTGATTCTCGACCATCACTAAATCACGAAGAATCACCATATGGGAGAGTTTCTTCCCTTTAACATCCACCACATGGAACATCCCAGAGTTTGTTTTCTTTAGCATCCGCCTTTCTTCTTTAATGTTATACACCTCAAGGAACTCGAGTAAAAACGCGATGTCAACTGTCATCATCCAGATTAGTGCATCCGCAGACATGTCAATTGACTTATGGTAACAAGCACGTATACGAGCCTCGTCACTTTCCTTCATCGTCTCAACTATACGTTCGAAGCTGACACTCATGTGTTGCCGAGTTCTTCGTGCTGCAGCGAGCTTGTACTTTTGCATGTCGTTGACCTCTGGGCGCTTATGGTGGAAAGGGCCTAATGCGACTTGTTGTGGGATGTATGATTCAGGATTAGTGGCTAAAAGTACTTGAGGTACGGTGAAGATACAAACAGGGTTTACTTCAGCCTCTTCTGCCTCATGATGCTCTATGCCGATGGATTTACGCATGCTTTCTACCCATTCGTCCTCTTCAATGTTTATTTTTGAGAAAGAGATCGATTTCATGGCCATGGTTTTGAGATATTAGGATCTTAAATGGCTAATTTGTTAATTTGTGACTTCACCATTAGGCAAATATAGCTCTTTATATAGAGTGACCATAGTGTTTAAATAATATAAAAATGACATTGTATTATTGGACTTTTGATGTTGATCTTAGGTTTGTTACACGACATAGAAGTTTCGTGAATCTATTTTTTATTCTTAATTCTTCCAAACCAGCATTATAGGATAATTGGCGGAGTTAATACCCTATAGTTTTTCCTTTTGATGTTTGTGAATGATTTTGTCTTGATTACGATTCTATTTAATCGAATGAATATAATTCGAGACGAAGTTTGTGCACATTATTTAGTGTTGAACATTCATGATTGTCGAGATAACCTAATCGTAGTGATAGAATGGGAGTTTTAGGGCACCTGAGCGTCTAATTTAGGTTACGAGCGTGCGAAGATCAGAAGTACAAACTTAAGTCTTCAAGATACAGTACTTGACTCATCAAACAGACATACAAAACACTAACATCAGTCACATCAAAATACAGGAGCCGGTTATTTTACACATTCGTGATCAATAAAAGTCTTAATAGTTTCGGATTGTAGTACGTAGCACGTACAATTATATACTCCATCATCATACTGTTTAATTGGTGACGTGGGTATTATGACATAGTCTACGATGGGGAAACGTGTTAGAAAATGACTTTTATTATTTATTCACGGGGTTCACGAAATTGATAGAGACAGGCTGTTATGCATATTACACTTGTACCATATCAAAACATGATTTGACGATTATTATTATTATTATTATTATTATTATTATTATACAATAAGTATAAAATACGTGTACTGTTCATCAAAGCTACAGTGTCCTAACGTTTCTACAGTACATGTTGTGAGTGCTGCTACAGTATCCTCTCACCTATAAAATCCACCCCCCCCCCCCTCATTTGTGTTTCTTGGTTTCTAGATTCTTCATAACCGCAGACACACACACACATAGTAAAACTCACCCACCTAGATCTAGCATAATTTTTTTTGTATTCATTTTTTTTTTTTATTCACATGTTTATGTTTAATTGCAGGTTTCAAGTATTTTTGGTGTGATCCATGAATTGCCAGAGAGGATGGAGTCCGACTGCCACGAATTTTTTTGGGAAGGTATTCGGAATCCTTAATTTTTAGTTCTATTAACTTTTTATGTGATTAAATACATGCTTGAGCTCTTTAACAGTTGATATTTTGGATTAGGGGTTGGACATAATTTTATGGGGTTTCCTTAATTAGGCTGTTTTTTTTTTTTTTTTTTTTTTTTTTTTTTAGTTTGTTTTTAACAATTTTGGGGGTTTAGAAATATAGGGTTTCTGTTGTGGAAAATTGTTGTTCTGGTTTTTATTTATTTTATTTTTTGGGTATGAGGTGGTAAAAGCTAACGAATTAGTAGAAAATAATAAAGCAGTGGAAGAAAAAAAAGACGATTTTAAGCGGAAAGATGGCGTCCAGGTTAACTAAGTTGGTATTTGATGGGTTTGAATTTGATTGTGTTTAGGTTTCTAGGTTTTGAAATTTATGCTCTTTAGTGCGGTTAACTATTGGTTATGATTTTGTGGTAGAAAATCTTGGCGAGGTACCTGCATAGCGATTGTGTTTGCAGCCATGGTGTGTGGTGGGTGTTCCTTCAATGTTTGCAGCTGTGTTGAGATAATGGGTGGCTGGATGAAATAAATGAGCACTTACCTATGGTATAGCAGTGTTAAATCTGCTTTCTTAAATTGTTTTTGTGTCTTTTGCATTGCAGCCATGCCGTTGATTCACATCCTATTCCTTTGCTATGATTTTGACATTTTCTATTAGAGGATGTTTGTTCTGCTTAAACATAATATTTGTTCTTCTTTTCAGCATCTCAATATAGGATCTCATATGGCCTCGGTTTGGTGCTCAAATGGCCCCAGTTGACTATCGAAATAGGACGTAAATGGATGTGTGTTGGGGCTGAAGTTTAGGCCACAACGGGGCAGCTACGGGACTGAAATGGACGTGGAATTGGGGGCTGAAGTAGGCGCTGCCACAGGTGCGTGTTAGAGCTGAAAAGGATGGGTTTGAGGTGACAAAACGGGTCTGAAAAAGGTGTCTGCTACTTAGGAGGTACATGATTAGTATCTTTATGATCAACTGCTGTGTACTTTATATGTGTTTGTTTATGTTTAGGGTTTAAGGACTAATTTGGTTTTGGTGTGTACATTGAGATCTGGATTATGTAAAATATATATTTAACTAATTGTGTTGAGTTTATATGGTTGGTTGTGCATTTGTGCTGGTATTGCTTATATTGAGTTGCCTCTTTAGGCATTCGAGGGGCGTTTGTTTAAGCTTATATGTGGTCTTATGACCTTATTTGATTTCGGCTTATACTTTATAAGCTCCAATTTTCCGGCTTATTTTCAGACTTATAAAAGTTTATTATATAATAATAGACTTATATAAGCCCACAAGTCTCAAAATAAGCAAGAAAATTGGGGCTTATGAAATATAAGCTGAAACACAAATAAGCTCATAAGCAACATATAAGCTTAAACAAACACCCCCTCGGTATATACGATTTTTGTATTTTAAGTGTCTGTATTCTTAGTTACATGGTTACTCCTATAGTGTTGGAAATTCTACTATATGTATAGTTGATTAGTTGGTTTGGATTAGGCGGGGCATCACTATATCGTGTTTGCAGCCACAGCGGGTCGGATGCCCTTTTATCCAGTTCCAGCTCGCATATCTGAGCCAAACCTGATTTTTTCTTATATGTCATTTCTGTTTTTCTTATATGTTATACAGTTTGAAAAAATTTGCAAATATGGGATTTTTTTCACGATTTTGTATATAGTTTTTCTTATCTGTTTTTCTTCTAAGAAGAATGTCTATTTTTAACGATTTTGTATACACGGGTTGAACCCAAAGATGGGATTTTTTCAAATAGTTTCTAAGAACAATGTCTCTTTTAATTAAAGGTATGTATATGCTTTTACTATTAGTTTGTTGTTAAACCAAAACTATGTTATATTTTGGGTTGTGAAATCAGATACTATTGGATTGTTAATAGATATGATGAAATTGCAGGTGTGGATATTTTGTCACATATGGACACATATTTGAAGAACATTTATGGTTAACTTGCAAGGTAACGTGTCCAAATGTGTTAAGATACATCTATAAAGTGTGTCGAGAGATACTTTTTTGTTTAACATGTCAAATTGCGCTAAATGATCTGCCTTATATGTTGCCCTTCTGTGTAGACAGCTTGAATTCGAGACGGACTGATGATGGTCTTTGGAAAAGGACGGCTACTTTTGGTGACCACCTTCCTGTTTTAACGAATGGGTTGATTTAAAATATATTTAACGTCAAGAATATGGCCCAGATGTTTGGTTGCTTCATGTGTTTTTGCAGGACTGTTTTAAGTCGAGGAATAACTGCTAATTAACAAGTTGCGTTGCCAAATGAGGCATTCTTATGGTAACTCATGTGGAACCTAATTTACGTGTTTAGGTGATGAAATAGGAGCTCAAATAGGTGGGTTCAAGGTGCTGAAATAGCTCATTTTGGAAGCTCAAATAGGTGTCAGATTGGCTTGCTAAAACAGGTGCATTTAGGTACTGAAATGGGTGCGTTTAGAGCATAAAATTGGTCACTTTGGGTGACGAAATGGGCCAGAAATGGGTGTCTTTGGGAGCTGCAGTGGGATGTTGTTGAGGATCAAACTGTCAAAAGTAAGCTGCAGTTGGATATTGTTGAGGATCGAACTGTCAAAAGTAATATAAGAAATGGGCAGTGAGGATGTTGTTGACGGTGAAGTGGAGGATGACAGTTCCTGTGGAGGCGAGGAGATCAAGTGGGAAGAATGGTGATGGTGGGTATGTTATTCTAAGGTATTTCAACGGAGGTAGAGTGTGTGCCAACGCAAGAGGCGATGATGCTTAGAGATAGGGTCGGCCAAGCGGGTCCTGAATCTGTAAGTGACCTGTAGCTTTCATATTTTATCGCATTTTCCTTTTGAGATACTACCTCCGTCCCATAAAAACTGTCCAGTTTGACTTTTCAGAGTCAAACTGGTTCAAATTTGACCTTATCTATTTTTGTGAGTATTATATAATACTTTATGAAAAATATATGAATGGATTGAGTTTTAAGTGTGTTTTTTATTGGTATAATTTTTCATCAAGTATTATATAACACATAAAAAATATTTAAGGTCAAAGTTGAACCGGTTTGACTTTGAAAAGTCAAACTGGACAGTTTTTATGAGACGGAGGGAGTATAAAAATACATATACACACATACTAAATGTAACATGCCACCCCTGTTACTGATGTAGTAATCGTATGTGCACATATAATGGCATAATCCACAATATGAATCGGATATACTTTACAATTTTCTCTCTATGGATTAATGGCGCAAGATGCTTCGCTCGGTGTTTTTTTTGCAGCGGCTAGATATGGATACTCTGATGTCATGATTGCTAGAGCTGAAATGGGGTGGCCACATGCTGGTGTCCCGACTCAGATGGTCTAAATGTAGAAAATGCACCGCCGTATAACCGTAAAGTTATAAGAAAGATGACTGCTGTCCCAGCTAAAGGAACTCCGCCTCGGCCAGGTACATTCAGGTTATTCAGACCTCCTTATGAAATTGTTATTCATTTACGCATAATCTTTGAGGTGGTTTTAGAAAATCTTTATATTGTGTTTTCCTTACCCAACTACCTTCTACATCATTCAGATTTAGTATAGAGGTGGTCGTCTTGACACATTAACTTATAAACAGGTCAATTGAAGTCATGTTTTATAATTAGGTGGTCGAATGAGTACTGTAGAACAAAAGGCCGTCTGCAGTTAACTTATTTATGCATTTATTTAATAAAAAAAAAACCCCCGATAAACTCACCTTTTTTAAAATATGAGCTTATTAGCTTATCATTCTCATGACATACAATACAAATGATGCTATATGTTTCAACGCATCTTTGCTTTTCTAAGTTATTAGTGAGCTGTGTGTGTTAGTTACATATATACTTTCAATATTTTGTGGCTCACTTTAATAGCGACAAACTCCCACCTCCTGCTTTTGATGACGACCAATAGTAGCTTTTTTTTAATTCATTTGATAAATTTTCATCTTTCATGTATTTGTTTGGTTATCTTCATTTATTTGCTATTCTAAGGATTATATGTGATTTAAATGTCTTTGCCTCATTGATATTGTGTCTTTTGATTTCTATACAAATATATGAAAAAAATGAGTTTTGTTTAATTTGCATGTTTTTATAGAATCTTTTATATCCTTTCTCCCAATAACATATTGCAATTAGTAAAAAGTTGCATGCAGAACACAAATAAATTTGTCTAATTACTACCAGAACAAAAAAGTTGGGTATGCCGTGTGTGCAAATGCAAGATTGTTGAATAATGGACGATAATGCTTTTTTCTTTAAACTGATATATTGTCAATGATTCAAAATTTGAAACTCTCTTACGATGGAGGGGTTGGAGGCCATGTTTATGACTCCACAAATCGTTGAATTATTTTTCACTTAAGATTTTTGGATTTAGAATAACTGACGATCATAAGTAAGATTGTTGAATTGCTGATCGAATTAGCATCTTTAATAAGCAATCCCAAACGCCCCCTTATTTTGTTTTTGTATCTATTAGTTAATACAATATTATGATGTTCATATGAAAGAAAGGTGTGCACACAGCTTCCAAGATAATAGTGCTTTCATTTTTATTTTTTTTAGCTTTTGGGCCAGCTCTTAATTTGCTTACATGAATCGTACAGAACATGATATTTGTATAGAAAACAAAAGACACAAGGTACATGCTCCTTGCTAATTTAAAAATCTTATTCTAGCTGCCACCTTCGTTACGGCTGCCTAATGTACCAATGTTGCAGAGTACGGGAGCTGAACGCGAGCATGCGATTGCTGCAAAAGGGTGAATACTTTGCTGTCGATTGGTGGTTTCTCGAAGCGCCTTCTATTGTTCAGAGCCCATCAAGTTTTAGTGATACACCCATTGTAGATGCAAGTCGCACGGGATCATAAGTAGTGAGCTCTACAACCATTGTAGATGTAGAAGCGGCGACACGTAGCTGGCTTAGTGAACCTGTTGTGAAAGAGCCAACAGGTAAATTTATTTGCATTATTCATTAATCATGCCACTTTACTTTTTAAAATAAAATGTAGTTACCAGATTTATTTAACTTGAAAAAGCACCTGTGGCCTAATGGATAAGGCACCTGACTTCTATTCAGGCAATTGTGGGTTCGAGTCCCATCGGGTGTGCTCCTTTTTTTTATTATTATTATTTTTTTCAAATTGAAATGCATTTTTTTGGGGTTTTACCAGCCTGTCAAAACTGTTGTTGACTTGGTTATGAGCAGGTTAGATATGCATCAAAACCAGCTCCATTGATGAGATTATTAGAACCGATTAATGGAGAAGACTAAATCAACTGAGGCGGCCATCGCCACAAGAAGGGTTGGCATCAGACTTATTCAATGTAAGTCTTGAATGCTTTTTTCGCATCTGTGCAGTTTTGCTTTTGTTTTACTGTACTTTGCATACAATAAGATGGACTAATGTGGTATTAGGCCACAATATAAATAACCAAAGAAGCCTGAAAAGTAAATACAATGAATCATTCCAATGCAATAAATCCACACGCTCCTTCATTTTGCCATGCAACACTATTATGAGCCTTTAAAACCATGCTTTCAAGCATGAAACAAAAAGCCTCCTACTTTAAATTTTACATGGTAGACACGTTTTTTCATTGGCTGTCACATATATTTAGTTTACTACTTATTTAAAACAAAAAAATCTCCACAAAATGCACTTAAAAATCTGTATTGAACATCTTTGACAAGTACAAACATTTTCATTGCTCTTTTTTCTCAGCTAACCTACATGTACAAAAACCCCGCTGCAACGCGCGGGTTTATACTGATGTAGCATAAAATTGTTTGCGGTTGTTGACCATACTGAGCAAAAGTCATACCGCAACTGTTTGTGCATATATAGGTTTATCTTTTGATTAGTTGAGGGTAGTCTCCATTAGGAAAGGGTATTAAACTAGCATTGGGAAAAGCAAAAGCACCAGTAGCAGCTGTATGCAATGTGCTACTTGACACACGATGTCACAGCCATCACAGCTGAACACTTGATACTCTTCTATACACTGTGATGCAGATACCATCATCCGCTCATTACCTGTGAAAATGTCAAAAGTGATTGAGAATGGTATCTGTAGTAGATGAAAGGTGGTGTTTGGATTATGTAATTTAGAAGAAATTATGCAGTTAAACAGCCCCAAAGAAGTTAACTAGAAGAAATTATGCAGTTAAACAATGTAATACTTGGTTTTTTTCAATTGTAGGTGCCCGTTACTTTTTGGGAGTCCTCAAGGCCTGCAGAAATGATCTTGAAATGCACATCCTTTTTCTATAAATGAACTACTTTTTTTGGTATGTATATTTTTTATCCTGTTTGTTAATTTATTTGTTAAACTTTAGCTGATGAAATTGGATCTAACAACGAATAATTTATTGCTGCTACGATTCAAGCCGTCAAATTATAAATTTTATTAACCCTTTGGATGTTTTTTGCTACTCGATGGGCAACTTAATTTTATGTTTATATGTTTGTGATATGCAGACGTGATGGTACGAAGAAAGCTTATGTTAAGCTAACTCCAAACTACTATACTTTGGATGTCGCAGACAAGATTTGCATTACACGAGAATGGAACTTCTGTGAGGCAGCCTAACACATACATAGCAAGTGTAATCTTCTTATCCTCAAAGGTATCATGTCATGTCTACAAATATATAAATGTTGCCATACGCAAAAGACAAACAGGGGTGGAGTCCGAATTTTAGCTACTTTGTTATTTGACTCAAATAATTGTTGACATATAGGGCTGTGGTGTTTGGAAAATCATGTGCAGAGGAAAAGGAATAGAAGGAATAGAGTATCGTCGTCCAAGTCCAAGTCTTTAGAATTTGTTAAAGCAATACCTTTTGTGGACACACTTAATCGACGGAGAGAACTGGAACAAGGATGTTCTGTTGCTCCTTTGTTTTCTATTATTATTTGTGTTAGCTTTCGGAAAATTGCTGCTACTATCATATATAAACGGCCCGTAGCAATGCGCTGCCTACAAAACATCGTATGCAAACACCCCGCGGCAACACGCGGGTTATCCACCTAGTTATAATAAATACATAATCCTTTATATTAAAAAAAAAAAAAAAAAAAAAAAAAAAAAAAAAAAAAAAAAAAAACGACAAAATAGGTAAAAAGTCAAAAAAAAATATAAAACAAGTACACCCTATCCATATATAGAGAGGGTTAATCTAACCAATAGCCCCCGTTGCTATAACTCGTTATTATTATTATTTGAACGAAGATTTGAGGATAATTAGCTACATGCATTTGTTGAAACAAAAAACTGAAACTTAGGTTCTCAACAAAATACGAGTTTTAAATAAAGATAAGAATACAAGTTTTCTAAATAAAATACTTATACATACTAGCTCTTTAACTCCTGCAGTTATATAAAGGCGTTACGGTGATTTATAGGTATGGACTAATGAAGTCGCTGGAGCTATGCGTATGTTTGACAAAATTTGTCAAAATTGACTGAAACTGGAGATGTAGCTAAAGAAAGATTTTGTTTTCTCTAAAATGATTTAAATTTTGACACTTATGAAAGAATATATTTAAAAAAGCTCTTATAATGTTTGTCAGACTTGATCATCTTTTTAAAAAGTAAATAACTTAAATTCAAATAATCCAAAACTGAATATAACAAAGTAGAATGTGAGTTGCGCAAAACTATTGATTATTAGGCTAGTAGCAGTGGCTCGGAAATTATCGATCGAGCATATGGGTCGATCGATTTGGAGATCGGTCATGGCCACTGTGAGCCTCATTCATGAAATCGGTCGCCGGATGATAAATCTGAGAATCGGTCGTTTGAACGACCCATATTGACAAACACAAACAAGCAAAAACCAAATGGATGTCGATGTGTTGTTTGCTTGAAACTTGAAAGAGTTTGGCTTGAAACAAACAAAAACCAAATATACATACTTGATTTTTTACGAGCCACATCCAAATGTTGGTAAATATGTATAAGTGACAAGTAAATGTTGGTATATGGGTTTTGCAAATGTTGGTATATATACATATTTGGTTTTGCATGTTGGCATACTTCCACGTTGCATGAAAAGTAAATGGTTTTTGTAAATGTTGCCACGTATTATTTGCAAATGATGGTTTTTGCATGTCACTTTGCATTAAACAAATAAATAAATAAAATGATGCAATATGGAACTTCAACGAAAGCTAGTGGAAATCCAAAAGAACAAAAAGAAAATCATGACCATCATAAAACAGAAGCAAGACTTAATATTCTACAATTTGGCAATCGACTCAAATTTGCCCGAACGACAACAGAATGAACTTTTTAAAATTTAAATTTGTGTTAAAATGGTTTTTTTTTTTTTTTTTTTTTTTTTAAATAAAAAAAAATGATGTAATATGGGTTGCTACTGTGATAAGAGAGGTGTATATGGGTTGAGGAGAGAGAAAGCTGAGGTAGCAGCCGGAAAGATGATGCAATATAAGTCACCACTGTCACAAGCCTTACCGCTTCTTATCGAATTGTTTGTCGGGGAGAGTTGAGTACGTGATATCTTGATCCATTTTAAAAGAAATTAACATTTTATATTTAACAATGTGTTTCTATGCATCTCTTTTAATACATTACAATTATCTTAACTACATAATAATAGAAAACCAAACTTTTTTTAAAGAAAAATGTGAAAACTGAAAATCTATATCTATCTATACTAATAAACTAAAATAATTTACAAGCCTTTTAAAGCACCATATGCCATTAAAGTGATAATGTGTCTTGTCTGTGATTGGTCCATGCTTTAATGCGTACAACTTGCTAATGCAATACATTCTTCACATCTTATCACCAAAACTCATTCATGGTAACTAATTAATGACCAAAACTCATTCACGCTCCTCAATAAACTCATTCCTCTACAACATTATTTCAAAATACGTTTCAATATTCCAGTGAAGCACAAATCAAACTTCCTCTACACGATTCAACATCGCTTTAAATTATATCATTGTGCCATCAATTGTGTTTTGTCAACATCGAACATTGGTATGTACCTATTTAATTTGAATGTTTAGGGTTTTGAAAATTGGTCTATATATCTTTGATTCAAGCATTAACATCAACCCTAACAACTCAATATTTCGGTAAGTTTTAATTGAATTGAATCGATTTGGTTTGTATTATTGCTGATTTTTTATGTTTGTGATGTTACCAATAGTAACTCTTGGATGCAGCCGAGTATGAAAAACCGAATTACATACTCTGTATAATTTGTATTTGTTTTTTTATAATACATTGTCACTTTAATTTTGTGCTGATTCAATTAAATATATTTAATTTGATATGTATGATTTGGTTGTTTTGATTCAGCCATCCATCATAAACCGTGAGATCTCGCCTCTCTGCCAGTGTTTGTGTTGCTGTCCATAACGTGAAATTGGTAATGATCTTAGTGGCATTGAATTGAGAAATTGTTTTTCAAAGTTTTTTAATCTGATATAGCGTCGATTAGTATGGATGCCATATATTTGATATGAGTAATTACCAATTACATAATTTGTGTATTAAAACCCTAAAAAAATTATTTGGGCCACACTGCTTTTTGAGTTTTGCCTTTTTTTTCTTGCAGAAACAAGGACCGGTGGGACTAATTGATCAAGTTAAGCTTTCATTGTTCAACAATAGGTAAATTTTTCATTCAGTGTTTTTTTTATTATTATTATTATTTTAAAAAACAATGTGTAATGAAGCCGTGTGATAAAGGAGGCACAAAAAATAGAAAAATCAGTACTAACAATAATGTGTAATTCATCCGTTCTATTTTTTTGAAAAAACTTCTTCAGTGGAATCCATGGGTTTTTTGGCAACTTACGTCAAGGCTCTTGAAGATGCTCTTGATGTTTTGGACAAGATTTCCATGTCTATTGATGTGAATGATCGTGAATTCCATCATTGCTTCTTTTTTATGTATCATTCATACTCATGTCTTCTTTTATAACAATTCCCACTTTAACTTACTGTAGGAACCAATTTGTTTGCTTAATCACAGAAAATTGATTGTCTTTTATTTCAATTCTTCCAGTTGGTCATCTTTATCATTAACTGAAATGCTTACATTGAAGGTTCCATGACGTTGCGTCTGGTGTAGAGTTGTATTGGTACAGAGTTTATCAGTCACTTTGGTGATCTAATTGCAGTTAGTATTCTATTCCTACTTTTTTTTCTATTCATTTCGAACACAAAATCATACCCCCAAGATTCATATAGCCTGTTTCAAAAATTAAAAAATATTAATACTAATAATAATAAAAATAAAAAATAAAAAAATCTGCACACAAGGTACACAAATTTTTATTATAGCCGCACAATTTTATTATTATTATTATTATTATTATTATTATTATTATTATTATTATTATTATTATTATTATTATTAAATTTTAGGTACACTAATTTTTATTATTTTTTGAATCGTTCTTAATAGGTGTTCTGAATAGTTTTTTTTTTTAGTTAACTAATTTTTTTTTAATCGTTTTTAATAGATGTTTAATCAGGTTCTTTTAGTTTTGGGGACTGTGTAACGTTTTGGCTCGATTGTATAGACTATGATTTTTTTAGAATTGATTGTTCTGTTTGAAACATAAATGTTGTAATTGGTGTCACAATGAATATATTGTCAAAGATTTATATATGGATAGCACTCTTATTTTACGTAATGTATGCATATCACATCTCTATTAAAACTCATCTTCCTTCTTATCAATAACCAAATGGCTATTAGCTTTGATAATGGTTTCATCTTGGACCTCACACTGTTGTAAGAGACAACATTATCTTACGTGTTCGTATTGGACGAGAAGGTATCACATAAATAATTCCATTTCAATATCAATTTCTGTTTTAGAGTTTATATCATTTTTTTATATAAAAACACTTTCTTTCTATTAATCGTTAATGTTTTCTGAGTACGCGTAATTTTTAATTCTGTTAGGGCGCCAAGATGCAAGCTTCCGTTAGGATGGCTCTGGTCTGTGTGTTTAAGAAACAATTGAATGAAGGTGATGCGGTTGTGTTGCGAATGTACAGTTTGGGTCAAATCCAACCGAACTATCAAATTGTGGATAAAACCCTTTGAGATTGAGACTAAACTTTGTTAGCAAGACCCAAGTTAGTCAGTGTGTTGATTTCTAAGGATCCATTCATGGCTTTGACTTCAAGCCCTTCAAAGACATTTTGAAATGTAAAAATGAAGTCTCGGGCCAATTTGGTAAATTTTAAACTTTCAACTTCTATTGGATAATGAGTTGCATTTCTTTATATATATGTTTAACATGATATATTTTTTACTAGATGTCATTAGCCAAGTAATAGAGTCTCCTGAATTAGACAACTATGGTGGAAACGATAAACCGGGGAAAAAGAAGGCTCTCAAGCTGATCGACCTTTAGTAAGTCCATTTTTTATTGTTTCACACTTTGTATTAAATTTCACGCATGCTCTGCTAAATAACAGGACACACTCTCAACCATTGCAGTTGCTTGAACAATTAACATGTTAACGGGCACTACTTTGTGTTGCCTTCCGTTAACAGGCCACTATTTATTATACGTATAACCTTCTAAATTTATTTATATCAATACGTATATGATTAATTAAATAGTAATATGCATGTTCGTTTAATATCGTTGTGATCCATGTCCAATTCCGTTCTTAGAAACGAATTTAGATTATCCTTACACTTATCTTTGCGAAATACCTTTTTATGAAGTTAAGACGAAGTTAAACAACAAAATAAATCATTTTCACAATTTATTTTGAAACATGAGCCACAAACAATAAAAATCAAGCACGCATAAGGAAACAAATAAAATCAAACAAACAAACAATCAAACAAATAAAGCTTGGGTTGCCTCCCAAGAAGCGCTTTTCTTTATTTACGAGTCTTGTAGCTAGACTCAAGGTCACGGGCTATCCTAGATGAGTGAGTTCCTCATCGAGGACATCTTTGGGGTCAAACTTAGGTTTCAATTTCCTATCGGTTCTCTTGGTTCGGTATGACTTCTCAAAATTTTCTCCATCCGGATTATATAGAATCATCTTCATATGCCATGATCCGTCACCTTCCTTAGGTGGCTTGTCCCAATTCCATTTACATTTATCACCTTCCCTTTTCCACTTGTTCATTCCTAAGTTGATAAGCATCACTCCTAGGAATTCAATCATTTTCCTAAAGACTAAGGGATCCTCAAAGGGGTTTTGTTCTTCATCCCTGATAAGATCGTTTAGCTCGAGGTTGTTTAGACCTCATCTAGGGATTGCACAATAATAATGAATGAACACGATACGCAGCGGAATAAACAAACACATCATTATTATTGCTAACAAGGTTTCTCGTCATCATCTCTATTCTAACATACATCAAAGCCCCAATGCTACGTGATCAAGTGTAGCACGGTTACACTCTAACAGCTATCTAAGATAGTTGAGGCTTAACATCAATCTACCCTAGGTGTTTCCCATAAAACACCTGTACACACAAGTCTAGGCGTTTCCAGCCCTAGACATACACACACACGTTTTCTGTATATTACATTGTGGAAGACATACTAAAACCTATTCCCTGTATCTCTTTATATAATAGAGATACTAGGGTTACAAGGAATAAACTAATAAAATAAAAGATATGCTGTAATCTTTTTCTTTCTTTGCAAGTTTCTTCCTTTGTCTCCATAAGTCCTTCATCTTTCATATTTGTCAATATCAACTCAAAGTATAATTCCTAACAATCCCTAGCTATGAGTTGCTCCACCGAATGCGTTTTGTTTATAAACTCCTTCTCTAAATAAAATGGGCGTTAAGGTCCTATGAAGTCTCTATTAACCCAAGGTCCGTATCTAGATGGTCTCCTATTCAAATCTACCCAATGAGGCGTTGGTTCCTCATTAGTATCGTAGGCATGTTTCTTAACATCATAGACTGACCAAGTTTCTCCTTCTCCTACCGCTATTCTAGATTCCTTACAATCAATCATCGCACTTGCGGTAGCTAAAAATCCTCTTCCTATTAATAAAGGGCATGTAGTGTCACTAACCATATCAAGGACATGGAAATCGGTTAACATTGTCAACCTTCTTATATGCACTAACACATCCTTCACTACCCCAACCGGATACGCTACACTTCCATCCGCAAGCCCTATGATTACCTCTATTTCATCTAATTTTCTTGGCTTGAGAGTGGTGTACAGAGATAATGGAAGCAAATTTAGGCTTGACCCAAGATCGGCTAATGTGTCAAAAGCCTCAGAATTTCCTATCTTACAGGGTAAAATGAATATGCCCAGATCATCTAATTTTGTAGACAGCTTGTTTTAAACGAAGGCGGTCCTATTCTTACCCAACTTAAGTTTCTCTTCATATTTCTCTAAAAGGGCATTGTAGTAGGGAGCACGGGCTAAGACATCAATGACGGGGCGCTCAAGATGAAATTCCTTGAATTCATCGCCAAGGTCTTATGTAGGAGGTGTTTCAACTATGCTATTGACCGGTTTGATGTTGGGTGTTTTATTCAATTGGTCATTTTGAAAAATTTGGGTTTGCTTGAAACACGTGCTCACGGCATTGATCGAATAGTATTGTGGACAAGAAGTGGGAGACGAAACAGATGATATAGCGTTAACGTTTAGTTACGGATTCTTGACCATGTTACTTGGAAGTGCTCCCATTTCTCGGTCATTGAGAACTTTCAACAATGTGTCAATCTTATTGGTCATCTCACTTTGTTTTTGTTTGAAATCAGCTTCAAACTTTGCTAAACGAGTTTCTTAAGATGCCATAAATTTGGACATCAATCCATCAAAATTATTGGTACTACCATAGTTGTTGGAAGGATTGTTGTTAAAAGTACGGTTAGGGGATGGACCGCTTAATTGATAACGATTAGGTGGATTGGAAGAATTGTTTTGGGGCATGTTTTGGTTTTGTTACCACCTAAGGTTCAGATGATTTTTCCAAGAAGTATTGTATGAATCACCATAAGGGTTTGGCTTGGGTTTAAAAGTGTACCACTTGTCTGCCGCTCCATCGGTACGCGAGGATGCGTAATCCACAAAAGCTTGTTCGGAGAGTTCCATGCAATCACGAGTGTCGTGGGGACCACTACATAATTCGCATGAAGAAGTGATTTTGTTCACTTGGCTTGAAGGTTTAGGAGCTTCGTAGGATTTCGTAAGAAACTTGACTTGGTCTTCAAGTTCCATGATCCTACGGTCGGGAGTGCTTGAATTGTTCAAAGGCAAAGGTATTGCCTTGACCGTTTTGTTCAAATCACGAGGATCATTTCAACTTTCGTTGTCATAGAGAGCAAGATCTTCTATGAGTTCCCATGATTCTTCCACACTTAGATCACGTAGCTTGCCACCGGCCGCTTGGTCAATGATTCGCCTTGTGGAGAGATTGATATAGTCATAGAAAATTTGGACTTGGAGCCAAAGATCTATGCCGTGATGAGGGACTTTTTGGAGTAAGTCCTTGAAACGAGTCTATGCTTCATAGAGAGTTTCACCTTGACGTTGTTGGAACATTAAGATGTCATTTCTAAGCTTAGTGGTTCTCCCTGGTGGGAAACATTGAGCAAGGAAACGAGTGGTGAGATCATCCCAAGAGGTGATGGATCCCGCGGGTAAACGCTTAAGCCATTGACTAGCTTGGTCACGTAGAGAGAATTGAAAGAGACGCAATCGGGCCGTCTCTCGAGTTTCAACATCAAGATATATGGAATCTACGATTTTTAGGAAATCCTTGAGATGTTGATTAGGATCTTCGGAATGAAGTCCGCGGAATGTACATCTGCTTTGCACCAACCGGATGGTGGCGGATCGCAAGGGAGACACATTGGCTCCTTGAGTGAGCTCAATGGTGTTTCGATAGCTTTGGTGGCTAGGACGGGAGTACTCTCCTAAAGTTCGGGGTCTAGGAGGTTGATTTGGTTGTGGTGGGTTTTGTGGATGGTTTTGTTGTGGAGGGTTGATGGGGTCGAAGAGATTACCACCTTCCATAATGGCGGATAGTAATGGTTACGAACAAAGGAAATACAGAAATAAGATAGACTAAAGAATACCTATAAAAATAAAAATCTTACTAGAAAGGAATCTAGCAAGTAGACCTAATAAAAAGAAATTTCAACCTAGACAATAACTATTTCCCGGGCTGCGGCGCCAAAAACTTGATGCGTGGTTTTGCAACCTTGCAAAAGATTTTACCTCTCAAGGGATCTTGAGAAGCTTGCAATCCCCACCAGGTAGTGTACCTAACCAATGTAGTATAATGTAGTGGCAAGTACCGGGGGATTGATCGTTCAACTCAAAGAATAGTGTTCGCTAGGGTTAAAACTCAATTAAACTAGGTTTAGAGGTAAGGAATGATTCTTTTTGTATTTTCATATTTTATGGAAAGCAAATAAAAATCTCGGATTTTGGAAAAATGGGCGGAATTAGTTGCTAGTCAACTAAACCAAATAACTACAAATGCAATTAAAATAAAATAAAATGACACTAAATTAAATATGGAGAAAAACAATAATAAGAGAAATGTGTTTACTTAGATTTCACTACTCCCTAGCTATCTTTTACTAATTGATTAGTTTGTTACAATTGCATGGATGACGGGTTATATTCCTTAATACCATTCGTATGGCCGTGTACGATCTTCCCTAACTCAATAAGCTTCTACCTCTTCCTATGTCGAGCCGACTACTAGCTCCTAACTTGGCCTCCTTAGTAGTTACTTTTCCATTAAATACAACCAATTAATTGTAGTACACATCCGATCATATTTCTTAAGACGTTCAAGCTTGTTACCAATTGGAAGTCTGCCAGTTTTCTTAAGCCTAACATCGAAATCAATCATGCACAAAAATTATAAACAACCAACCAACCAATAATCAATAACTAAGTTTGCAAACACAATGAAAACCTAGCCTAGCATGTTAAAGTAAAGACAAGCATAAGATAGAATCAAACAACACATAGACATATTGAATGATTACTGGAAAACTTATCTTCAATTAAACATGGATGAAACAAGGGTTTGAAACCCTTAAAAGTAAGGTAAAAATCATGCTAGGGTTTCTCCAAAACTATCCCAAAGTTCTCCTCTCTTAACAAATGAAAACTAGAAAACTATATATAGAGTTTTGAGTTTGACGGCGTCACGTGTAAATCCTGACACCGTCAACTCGCCGCCATAAAAACTCTCGTATTACATAGATCCAGATCTAACGCTGTCATGTATTAATCTTCTCATGGCCGTCACACGTAATTTACTCTTGACGGCCTTGGTGACGCCGTCATGTATAAATTCTCCAAAACATTCTGGCGCGTCACGTGTATTTAATTTATCCACCTCTTTGTCCATGAGTGATGACGTCACATGCAATTCCTGACGCCGTCAGGTACCAAATTCAGCTTGGAGACTTTGTCGTTTTCTTCACTTTTTCGCTCCAAACACGTCCAAAATGCTTCTTTTTCCAAATTTCTACTCCAAAATACCTAAAATGACAAAAGGAACGATTTAGGGTAATAATTGATCAAATAATCACGACTTTGGGCTTAAATGACCCCCTAAAAGCGGTACACTTTTCGTCTCATCACCAAAAAATGTCCGTGATCCTGAAATCATCAATACACTCATTCCAATGATAACACCATCAAAGGTGCACCAAACTGATAAAACGTGCACATTTCCAATGATAACACCATCAAAGTATAGGGTGTTGGACTATGTTCTTATGCCTTTATTAATTCCACCATGATCAAACAAGTGATGCCTCTGTGAAGGATATAAATGTATCACAGCTGGTAATTATTTCCACATTTATAACCTTTAGTTTTATAAATTTAGATTCCATGTAATATGATTTGTCTTTTATTAGGATCTTGCTTATGTTACGATGATAATGGGACCCCCTCGGAATTGTTGAAAAGCATTACAAGCACTCCTAATGACAAGAGTTCCACCAACAAATGTAATGGAGATGGTGTGCTGGGAAATGAGGGCTCAAACACAAAGAAGCAGCTTATTGACCAAATAGGCGACAAGAATTGAACATACTCTAAAGATCTTTAAGTTTGAATCTTTGAATGATTATGATCCTCTGAACTTTCTGTTTGGGTACTTTATGTTTAATGTTTGTTTGATTTGATATGTTGAACATACCCAATTCATATTGAAGCTCAAACAACTTTTTTCTAACATGTCAAATGAGTTCAGCGCGTATATAGCTGCGAACAACAAACTATCTCACATGTCCTAAGCAAGACTTTAACTCACAACAATTTAGTTGAAGAGTTTCTCACACAACAAAGGGTACCATTGTGATGCTTTGATCATCTTTGAATAACTTTATTCAAAAGCATTTAGATTTTCATTTTGGCAGTACGTATTAAACATTTTAGTGTTTAAAAGAACGATTTACAAATTTTCTTTTGATATCCTCATATTTAAAAGAAAAAAAATGTGTATGAATACATTATGCTTTGTGTATAAATTGTCATATGTGCATAAACAAGCAATAAGATGCCCACAACAGAAAAACGAGCTCAACAAATCAAAACTACAATACGTCTTTATGGAATTTTATGTTCTCTTTCGGTTATTTGACTATTGTATTTGATATGACATATGTTTATCAGTACCAACTTTATATTCTACAATTGTGTATACTAATATAGTTTTTTCTAATGTCTAACTTCGTAATATTCAAATAAAAAACTATCTTCTTTTGACATTTCTCCATTGTATGAGAATTGCAAAACAAGGCTCATTACAAAGAGAATGTGTTCACGACTTGATATGAACAGATTTATAAATAGAAGAGTAAATTACATCGTTCGTCTTTGTGGTTTGCGTTGACTGCAGCAGTTAGTCCATAGACCAAAAAAATTGCACCGTTCGACCTTAAGTGGAAAACGTTATGCAGCGTTTGACCTTAAGTGGCAAATATTGATGAGACATCTACTTGCTCAATATATCCACAAAGTGACCTGGGACTGTTGGATCGGATCGCGGCCTGAAGATGTAACTGAGATAAATGAATTTGCGGATTGGATATCGAAAGTAGGCGACGGAGAGATTGGAGGACCACACAATGGAGAGGTTTTTATCGATACACCTGAAGATATTCTAATACATGAAACTGATGATCCGGTACAATCTGTTATTGATTTCACTTATCCAAACCTTTTGAATCACATAGATGATCCATCTTACTTCCAATAAAAGGCCATTCTTGCTCCGACGAATGAAGTGGTTGATACTACAAACAATCATTTGCTTAAGACGTTTCCCGGTGAGGAAATGGTTTATCTTAGTGACGAGTGTGTAAATACTCATCATTTTTATCGTATCTGAACTGCCAAAACATCCAAAAAACACTCAGAAATGCATCAAAATACAGAAATTATCCCAAAACTGTGTTTTATATGTTTTAGATGCAAAATGTTTAACAACAAATGAAAAACGAACAAAGTTTGCATAATTGGCAGTTTCAGTCCCTCAAGTTTCAAAAATTGACAAAACTAGTCCCTGGTATTCAAAATGTGGAAATTATCATCAAAGGTCCTTTGGAAAGCAAAAGTTATCATAATTGGTCCTTGGTGGTAAAATTTGGAAAAATTGCAAGTTTGGTCCCTTAACTTTGAAAACTGGCAAAATTGGTCCCCGGGAAATTTAAATTTGGAAAATTACCTTTTTGGAATTAAAAGATGGCAAGAAGGAACCTTGGAATATGTTTGGGAAGTTTACAATATTGGTCCTCATTTTCAGAAAATTGCATATTTGGTCCTTGTAATTTATTTCTACAACCTATTGGACCCTAAGCTTAAAAGAACAAACACAACCCAAATAATTCCCACTCCAAATCCAAGCCCACCGTATTACTCCACTTTCCCCTGGCCCAATCCTTATTCCCAGCCCAAACCACAAATAATACTTCCCCCGTTTATTATCCCCCACCCAGGTCAAACACTAGTCAAACCAAACCACCCTTATCCCTCCCCCGTGACTCCTCTGCCAAACCCACTCATAAGCCAACACCATCATCACCTCCACTGTCACCTCTACTCCTCCACTCAACCCCTACAACTCACTTTCCACCACTAAACACCAAACCAACTCCCTGCCAATTAGTAAACTGCCAAAATGGATTAAATCCATTTTCCCGCCAAAATTGATTAATGGCTAGGATCATCCCAAGTGATCCAAGGGTCCAAGTTGTTGTTGGGAAAGTTCAAGTGGGTCCCACAAAGCCCTGGAAGGATATAAATAAAGAAGGAGGCAGAGATGAAAATGGCTAGCTAGTTAGTTTTTATTATGAGTAGAATAGAAATAGTTAGTGAGATTTATGTAATCCTCTTCTTTATCATTCTGTAATTTAGGTTTAACCTCATTTGTATTTTCAGATTCTAAAGTCAATTTCAAGTATTGTTTAAGTTGCAAGAAATTCGAATTTCACTTAAAGTTTTTAAGTCTCTTACTTATTGCTTAATTTGCATCTTAGTCTGTCTCAGAATACTCTTTTAAGTTTATTGAAGCTCTTTGAAATTAGAAAGGAAGCACAAACTCAGAAAAGAAAAAAGAAAAATAAAATAAAAATAAAAATAAAATATATATATATAAAGAGAAATCAAAATAAAATAAAAATGGTGAGACTGGTATGGAAGCAGAGCAAGGATGGATGGTATCTGGTTTAGAACCCCATGGGGGGTAATAGGATTGAGAATTTGAGACTTAGTACTTCATTTTGTGCATTGGATGACTTGTAAGCATCTATTTCCATTTTCTAGCCATTTATTGTTCAAACTGCTTACACAAGCATATACCTGAATTTTTATGATTATTTAGTGTAATGGAGTGCATTAATGCTATTGTAATAGTTGGTTGTTCATTGAATCCTAGTGATGCTCATTTTTTTAGTCTAACTGTCAAGTTTTAGCTCAATAGGTTCTAGTAGTTATTTGTTATCAAGTGTGGTGTTTTTTGTGATTCATATAATCCAATGCATCATAATACATGTTAGTTGCTAATATCATGGGATAGAAATGGATTTTGCTTCATAAAATATCAAAAGCAATTAAATAAGGAGTGTTTGGTTAATTCTGTTTCCAAGTTTTAAAGGCTGTTATTGTTGTTCTTTTTTGTTCATATAGTTTGCATTTAGATATTAGAACTTAGTTAAGTCATAATGACTACAGGTCATAGTTAAAAAGGTCAAATCTCATCTTTATCCATCATGTTCAGCAACTGTTGAGATTTTGAGGTCCATAACTATACTTATTAGTTCATAAATTGTTACTGTAGCTTATTCTCATCATTTAGTAGCTTAATCTTACATATTCAGTCATTAGAACACAATCAACTCTCATATTAGTCAAACCACAAGTTCATTTTAGAAAGTCAAAATTGCTTGTTATTCAGTTTTTACAAAAATGGCATGAATTTTAGTGATTTTAAGGTTTGGATTCAAGGCTTGAAATTTTCAGAAATGGTAGCCCCCTACCTCAACTCTTAAATCCCATAGTTATTATATTTTTGTGATTTTCCCTGTGGGCCCCACATCCCCTCAAACACACCTGCAGGGCAGGCAGCTCCCCTGCACCCCAGGTTTTGCAGAAATTGAATGGAGCATAGAGAGCTCAATTCTGGTTGAAATTACATGATCTTTGTTGTTTTAGGAAGTCCCCTAGGTAGCCTTTAGGGATTAGGAGTTAGTTTGCTAGTTAGTGCTTATTTAGTTTCTTATTTTGAGCCTTATTTTGGACCCATTTTGTGACTGCTGCTGCTACTTTTTCTTCTTGTTCTTGTTTATCAACTGAGCTTGTTTGATCAGTTGTTCTTGTTTGATTCTTGGTATTTGAATGTTGTTACTGAGTTGCTTACATGTGTGTGAGGTTGAGCTTGTTGAATTGTTCCTTGTTTGAACTTATTAGCTTAGTTGAGCTTGTTGGTGTTCTTATTGGCTGCTGCTACTCATTCTTGTTGTTGTTCATTGTTGTTGTTATTGTTCTTGCTTTTGTTGTTGTTGTTTTGCTGTTTGTTGTTGTTGTTTTGCTCACTCAAGCATCACAACTTGTTTTAGCTTATTTTGATTTGTGGTCTAAACTTGGCAGTCACAAGAGAAAAGGAAAACAACTTTTGAAAACATAAACTGATTTGATTTTTAAATCCAATTTTGAAATCTGAAGTTGGGATCATGGTTGAATAACATCAACTGTAGGATCATATAAGCTCATTCTGAGCTTATAAAAGCTTTTCAACAAAAAGTCTTTCATAAAATTTGTTCATGTTTGTTGGTTAAATCAGTGTGCAAAAGAAAAAATCTAAAAAAAAAATGTTTGCAAAAAAATGGGGTTTGTAGGGATCGAACCTGGGACCTCATGGTACACACAGACACAACCACACAACACTCTACTACCAAAACGCCCTTGGGACTTTTTCGTTATAATCTTGCAATATAAATCTCTTATATAGGTTTTGCTATGTTTTGCTTATTTGCTTATAGACTGCTTTTTCAGCTTATTTAGGAAACTTTTCCCAAGTTTTTATTTTTCCTTTATTTCTTATTAGTTAAATTAGTTTATCAAAAATTTTCATAATTTTCCAAAATAGTTTAGTATTTTTAATAATTATATTTAGTTATATTAGTAATTAATTTATAATAAATAAATAAAAACTCAAAAAAAATAATTTTCTTTTTCACAAAATTTTCTTTTATCATTAGGATCATAGAAATATAATTTTCATGTCCGTAGGGATATCGTAGCATAAAATTCACGTTTTATTTTGCGCACTCGCGTTTTATTTAAATAACTTTTACGTTTTTAAATTTAGGTTACGTTAGTAAAAGTAGTTTGTAAAATAAAGAAAAACCAAAAAAAAAAAAAAAAAAAAAGTGATAGCTTCTATTTAAGCCCTTTTGGCTTATTTTTCTGCTTATTTATAAGTAAACTCTAATTTTAAATTTAGATTACGTTTTAGGTTAATTGGGTTTCACGTTATTGTTAATATAGTTTGTTTAAATCGTTCTCATTCGTATTTCCTTAGTGTAATCATTCAAACCCCTATATACCATTTTCTGTCCAAATTCACCCGATCACAAATCCCGTTTTAAATTACCATCACGCCTCGTCGGGACATAACGGCGGGGGGAAACCACTATATTCCGCGGAGATTGACTTTAGGCTGTTTGACTTTGTTGACCATTCACCTGGTCAATTAGGTTGACCGCTTTTGCCTCAATCACTTAGTTGCGACAACATAGATAAAAATGAACGTGGTGGTGCTATCGATCAATATGTTTTCTCACTAGAATTTATCAACGGATTAAAATTCTCAGGTGTTCCAAACCATAGGCTTGCATTGAAAGTGGGTGTATCAATAATGTTACTGAGAAACATTAATCAATCACAAGGATTATGTAATGGGACAAGACTTTAAGTCACTAAATTAACATGAACTTCCATTCAAGCCCAGATAATTAACGGAACACATTTTGGAAATACGGTTATCCTACCAAGGTTGAAATTTACTCCGTCGGATAAACGTTTACCGCTCAAGATCGTGCGCAAACAAGTTCCTGTGTCAGTTTCATTTTCCATGACGATAAACAAGAGCCAAGGGCAATCACTTTCGAAAGTAGGTTTATACTTACCACGTCCTGTTTTCACACATGGACAATTATATGTGGCTCTTTCACGTGTCAAAAGCAACAAGGGTTTGAAGGTTGTTGTTTCTGATGTGGATGGTAATTTATCAAAGACTACTACAAATGTTGTCTACAAAGAGGTTCTTCATGGTTTATGATCAAGTTTCAAAAGGTATGTACGAATATTCTTATGATGTCATTATACCGTTTTTTTTACATGTAATATCTATCACACAAAATATTTTACTTACATTTTTTATACTTATTAGGTGCTCACCAAATGTTCATTTGACTTATTAGGTGCTCACAAAATGTTCATTAAAGGCGGTCAAGATCAGAGCTCACGTGCATGGCCGTTTATTACATTATTAGTTACAAGCACTGTTGCCCAAATGTTTTACTTACACTTTATTTTTATACTTATTAGGTGCTCACCAAATATTCACTTTACTCTATACTATCATTCACTTCTTACTTCATATTCCTTTCGAATAAATGATTTAGCCTGTTTACTTTCGTTTTTTTCCTTATTTTGTTTACACAACTTTTTTTTTTTTTTTTTTTTTTTTTTTTTTTTTTTTTTTTGCAATATCTCTTCTAAAAACCTGTGGA
This sequence comes from Artemisia argyi, assembly GCA_030686995.1. Lineage (NCBI taxonomy): Eukaryota > Viridiplantae > Streptophyta > Magnoliopsida > Asterales > Asteraceae > Artemisia > Artemisia argyi. The sequence continues at coordinate 24,384,411 of CM060679.1, forward strand.
TTCCACGGGTCTTATAAGCTAGTTAGCAATGTTTTGAAATTGCTTTTAAGGAACGATTTATGGTATGAATGTTGTATCAATGAGCTAATATAAGAAAGTTAGACAAATATCTTAACAAATTTTCAATGATTTTTATATTGTAAGTTAAACAAATATCTTAACAAATCTTCAATCATTTTGATATTGTGCAAAGAATTACGTAACAAGTTTTCTAAACTGATTTTTAGAGCACAACATTTATGGCATATAGGTAAAACTTTTAATTTGCTATATAATCTAAATAGCAAACGCAAGATCAGTTTTTTTTTTTTTTTTTTTTTTTTTTTTTTTTTTTTAAGTTACATTGTTGATTTAGTTGGAGATATATCATGGGGTGGTTTTTACTATTTTAAGGTTGAAGGAGAAACAACTGAAAAGGGAAAAAGTGTCACAATGTGATTGTTCAACTTAGGTTCGGTTCATGTTGGTCAGGTATTGTGTTACATTGTTATTCATGTTAGTTAAGTATTTTGTGTAACGTTTTGTATAACTAAAATATCACTATAACTATCTGCCTCTAAAAAATTTCGTTGCTATGCTGCCTATGCATGAGTACTCGTCTAACAGTGTATTATTGATATATTATGTGCGGCACAGACAGAACAAGGATGACTCTCGGGACACTCAATATATTTTACAGAATAGTGTTAAATTATTCTTAAAAACACCAATTTTTTTTATTTTTTATTTATTTATTTTTTTAATTGTGTTTATAATCCTGTTTAGGTTGTATAGTAAAGTTTGAAAAGTGAACTCAAATTTTAATCAAACCTATATGAATTGTCTTTGATTCAGTCTTCTAAACCTGATGATTTTTAACTCTGATTTTATCGATGGTTTGACACGGAAGTCACAACATCATAATATTTCAACAAGAGTACGTAGGTCATGAGAAGGAAATGCATCACTCTCCTTAAAATTGTTTCTCAAAAACCTCAACCGAGCATGAGCCTACTTTGGATATAGAAGAGATGATGTGAACTAATATAACATCTTCTAATAAATGGGTGCTTACATCTTACGATTCACCTTTAATGTATTTATTAGTCGTATGTGATAGGTCCAAGGGTGATTTAACCCATTATCCAAGCTTATTATGATTAGCCCGCGATAATGCAATTAAAATATTTAATAACGAGTATCATGTTATCTATATAAAATCGTTGATTCCCACCGGATGATTGACTTTTGAATTAATAAGATACCCAAACTTTCTTTAGAGCGTCAGATGTGATAACACTGATAATAACAAAAAAAAAAAAAGCAGCCACATCTTTTATATAATAAAATAAAACTTTAAATGGGGACTTTCGTATTAAAAAAAAAAAAGATTATTTTCTTGTTAGGTAATATTTTAATTATTATTTTTTAAATTTTAAATTCGTTTTGGTGATATACTACACAAGTAGAAGATAAATACAAAAAATATAGATAAGATACTACTAACTATAGTATTAAACTTTTTAAATGATTATATTTAATAATAAAAAACTATAATTAAAAATTAAAAATTGAACAAAACAAATATTAAATTATTTATTTTTTAATAAATAAAAATATATCATTCAAAAAAATTCTAAAAAAAATGCACGCGTGCACGGGAATTATAACTAGTCAGTGCTACATCGACATCCTCACTTTTAACACCAATATTAAAAAAATCACCTTTTTGAGACACATTATATTATTATTATTATTATTATTATTATTATTATTATTATTATTATTATTATTATTATTATTATTATTATTATTATTATTATTATTATTATTTCCTATTTTTCAAACAAACTAATTTATCATTCATTAAAAAAGGAAAAAAAAAAAGTTTAAATCGTTGGCAAGCCAACGGCTACTTTTTTTCAAAAAAAATCGACCACCAACGCCCGTTGGTAGAGAAACTCCAACACCAACGCCATTGGCAACGCAAATTGTCTGATGTGGTAATGTGTATAACGCCCCAGCCACATAAGGCATAACGCCGGGTGGGGCGTTATCATACCTAAAGCTCGTAAAAGTGTGAACAAAATATATCAACAAACGTAATATTATAACATATGTTGACTTCATGTTTTTTTTCTTTTTTTCTTTTTTTTTTTTTTTTTTTTTTTTTTTTTATGTCCAGTTTTAGTCATCTATTATATAATAAGAGAAAGATTACAAGTGAGATTTTTTTTTTCTTTTTCTTTTTTTCTTTAGAGCTCAATCTAAAAATCAAGCTTTTTGACAAAAATTAAAATTGACTTCAATTTGATTAAACTCATCTAAATTTCATCAAACTATATATATATATATATATATATATATATATATATATATATATATATATATATATATATATATATATATGTGAAAAATATTAGTTACAATTTCATTGTAGCCAATTCCCTACAATATGTGCTACAAATTGTGGGTCCTTGAGTCTTTCTGTGGTGCCCTGATTCATTTTCTTATGTATTTTAATGGGGTATTGTAGCCAATTGGCTAAAATAATTGTAGCTAAGTTATCCCCTTTTAAACCGTAAAATATGTAAGCCGCCACTACTACGTGCGTGTACCTTATCGGTGCTAATTAATGTATTTGGGTGCGATAATACAATTATATAATTCAAAATGAGCAGCATATGAACTTTATAAAATTGTTGGTTCCCACCAAATGATTGACTTTTGAATTAATAAGACAATTTTAGTTTTTTGAGTTTTAGTTATTTTAATTGACTTAAACATACAAGCTATTGTAAGATGGTTTTGTGTCTCATTCTATCATTTTTTAAATCGTGATCTTTTTCTTTTCATACAAGTGTTCACATTGATTATAGATATTACACATTTATATAGAGATTTAATATTGTTGTATAGAATTTGTCATCATTATTATATTTATGAGGTTATCAACAAGAAAAATATTAACTAGATAAGCTAATTTAGGGAAGTAATTTTGGAAAAATTAATATAATGAGATGTTAACAATTATTCATTGTTCAGTCTCTTATATAGTAAAAAAAAAATGTCAAAATGAATCGATTGAAATTGAAGCAATGAAATAGCTCCATTTAAAAAATAGAGTATTTCTATTGATCAATTGAAAGTTAAATTGAACTCCCCTTGATCAAACTTTAAAAAAATCTTGTATGCCAAACAATGTATAAAAATATAAGTGCCGATTAAAAAATAAAAAAGGTAATAAATAAAACTTCAGTTGTTGAGTTTTAAATAAATTATAAAACTTATCACTTTCTATAACTTTTTTTAGTATCTTTTCTATAATTTAACAAATGCCCTCTTAAATTTTATACCCCATAGACTTTATTATTTTCATTAAAAAATTATATATTGTTAATATTTATAGATACTATTAACATTATAGATTAAATTAGCATATGTACACCAGATTATAAATACCAAATGAAAGCATAAGTTACTGAAATGTTTAAATGAATACACAATAATGTACATATATGAACGACTCATATTATTCTTCTGATTTTAAGTAAGGATATCCAGAAAAGTTATTTTTTTTACTATTTCTTATATTTATTTATTTATTTATTTACTTTCTATGTTCAATAACGACTCATGTTATTAATCTTTATAAGTTTAACCGTGCATACATGGGTTTAAACATTGATACGGCTAAAATCACTATTAACGGAGTAATAAATATTAAACTTAAAGCACGAGTATTAATCGGAATTAATACATAATAAAAATTTTATGTAAAAACCCGGGCGTACTTATATATTATAACTATATGAGTATTAAACATTTTACATCATTTTATAGAAAAGTATTCGCAGGGTTAAAAACTAATACAGCTAAACTTATTATTGGGGTGAGCACAAAAATCGATAAACCGAATAAACCTAAAAAGTTGAACAAAAAAATGCCCCAATTGACAAAGCGATGGTGGTGGTTTTAATTTTTATGAAAACCGAACGTTTGGGGTAGTTTTTGGTTTCATAGGAAAAACCAAACCGAGAAAACCTCCCGCCCCGCCCCGCCCCACCTTTATATATGTTTATATATATATATATATATATATATATATATATATATATATATATATATATATATATATATATATATATATATATATATATATATATATATATATATATATATATAGTAGGAATCCAGTAAGAAGTAAATTAAAATAAAAAGTGGTGAGAATTGACCAAAACCACGCATTTGAGATCCAACGACTTGCATTAGATACATTTCTATTCATATAGATGCAACATCTTGAGTTTCGAAAGTTAATTTGATGTATAGATGGTGCAAATTGATTTTCATGATTTCGGCACGTGCAGAGGAACAAAAAACAAGAGAAATCATGAAATGCATCTAATATATGTATATGCATCTGATTAAAAGCTAGAAAACACACTATGGTGTGTTATAATGCATCTAAGATTATAGGGATGCATCTAATTCAGGTCGGTGCATCTCAGATTTGTGGTTATAGTTCTTCTTATTCCTTCTTATTTTAAGTAATCTTCTTATTTGATCCTAACACTCTCTCTCTCTCTCTCTCTCTCTCTCTCTCTCTCTCTCTATATATATATATATATATATATATATATATATATATATATATATATATATATATATATATATATATATATATATATATATAAGAGATTTGATATTTAAATTGAAAGATTCGAGTATACAATTTTATGTATGAAAAAAAAATAGTGTTGTTTTTTTTATCTATACACTCAATTTTGATATATTTATAGATATTATATTTTTGTTTTCAAACAATGGTGTTATTTAAATATTTTGCGGACGAAAAGTGCAATGACATGCATTTTATATTTTAGATTCTTCTTTGGTTTTTTTTTTTATTTTTTTTTTTAGCTTTGGATTGTTCGATATTATGCTACTATTTATATTTTTTAAATATTCTTTCTTAAAAACTTGGAATAGTAAACTTTAGATAAGATTAAAACTTGCTTGTTGTCAAGTAAAAAAAACCAAAACCAACCCGATTTATTGTCAAAAACCGAAAACCCAAAACTGTTAAAACCGAAACCAAATGGTTTGTAGTTTTCAGAAACCAAAATATACGATTTGGTTTATGGTTTTACCATAAAACCGCCCCACTCCGCCCCATGCTTACCCCTACTTATTATTAGCAATTAAATAAATATCAAAATGAAAGCACAGATACTATGCTTAGAAAACTACACTTAATAACACATACTTCAACTTGATATTTATAACCCGTACGTTTAGAGAGTTTTTAATAGGGTAAATCGCACAAAAAAGTATAACACTTTAAGTCAATTTGAGTTTTAGGTATTTAACTTTGTTTTTCTCAATTTAAGGTATCACAGTTATTTTTGTGTAATATAAGGTTTTTTCGACTTTTTAAAATCGATTACCGATCATAATTTTAGCAATGACTTTTACATGCTTAATTATAACGATACATCACATTATTTAACAATTTCAGCAGAAAAAATGACCAATAATATCTTTCAAAATGTAGAAAACCCTTTATATTGCGCAAAAACAATACCTTAAATAATGAAAGCTAAAGTTGAGTAACTTAAATTAAAATTTACCTAAATTGTGTTACACTTTTATACGATTTACCCTTTTAATAATAATAATAATAATAATAATAATAATAATAATAATAATAATAATAATAATAATAATATAAATTATTATTATTATTATTATTATTATTATTATTATTATTATTATTATTATTATTATTATTATTATTATTATTATTATGTTATTATAATAATAATAATAATAATAATAATAATATTATTATTATTATTATTATTATTATTATTATTTATTTTTATTTTTATTTTATTATAAAACACCATTTATTAGAAACTCATAGGATTTATGAGAAATTAATGAGTCCATAAAATTGGATTATTATTATTATTATTATTATTATTATTATTATTATTATTATTATTATTATTATTATTATTATTATTATTAGCTCATTAAAAAGTTAGGGTTTTATTGTAAATTGTATTAACCAGAAACATTATAGAATGTTATTTTACATTTAAGTCCAAAATTGAAAAATATAAAAAGAAAAAGATCTCCCAATGCCATGTGTATTAATAAAAATAAGCATGATCATTTATGTGTTAACTATGATTTATTCGGTTTTGACTTTTATTGACCAACACAAATTCTTTATTTAGCTTATGTAACAAATTTGAGCTCTCTTACTCTTTTAATTTTGTGTTGATTTTTCATGAATAATGTTATGTATTAGAGATTAGTTATAAATTAATAAGAGATTGTAGATAGATAAAATACACTTGTACAATATCACAACCTAAATAATGCGCAAAGCACGATGATTTGTTTACATGGATTTATTGACATGGAGATTTATTATGAACTACCACTATTTATATTGTGTTTAGTTTAGTTCAGCTGGAGCGACCGGCTTTTATCTTGAATTTAAAATTATACCCAATGTAGCGGTTTAGAAGTTTTCCAAATTGTCAGCAATATGGAGGGGACCGATTTGGTTTGGCTGGTTGAATTTGATTTCATTAGACCATGCAAATCCTAAACGTAAACACAAATTTAGCCTAAACAACATATGCTAAGAGGACATGTAACTGGAAAAGAGAAACAAAAAACATTAAAAAGAAAAACAAAAAAGAAAGACAGAAAGGATATTATTGAATAATATTGGTATCTATTTACAGATAATGAAATATTTGTTTTTTTTCCTTTTAATTATAAAAACCTCAATCAATTTCATAATGATATAATATAATTTAATAAGTGGATAACTGCACTATTTTAGCGCTAAAATAATCCTTGAGAAAAGATTTAGACAAATAGCTAGAATATCACGTAATATTATTAAACTGAGTCAATGCTTGTTAATCTTGGGGGCGATCTTCGAAAAGATATAATCACATTATCTAATTTTTTCTAACCAAAATATTGTTTTTAAATTAGGAGGAAACAATTAATTTAGTTGAGCATATATTGTAATTTGAACACTTGTGTAGTGTAGATATATATATTCCAACAAGAAGTGCAAAGAATATATTATATATACGGGACAGTTGTTAAAAATGGCTGTGTCATGCCAACTTCTGCCTCAGAGTTGGTCGGTAGATATTATCACATGCGAGAGATCTCAGGTTTGAGTTTTTCTGTAGAAGGTTTTCTTCATGGGTGGAATCTGTGGTAGTTGTGCTTTATAGATGCGTCGATTTAAGGTTAACAGAGACTACCTTCCGGGTAAGTAATGTGAAATTGAATCACTAACTATAGTATTGTATTAACTCACTTTTAAAAAATAATAGAAAAAAATTGGTTGTGTCATATTCTATATTAGCTCCGAAACCCGCCGGATGAGCGGGTAACTTTCATGAAATTACTATATTTTAACATTCGGAGATGAATTTATCTTGTAAATGTTTTCTAATAGATAAATATATAACATTAAACATAAAACATTTTATAAAAATAATCGTATGTTATAAGACAAATACATAAATATTCACTTAAAAAAGAGTTCTAAAGTTTACAATACTTCTTTATACAGTATACGACACGTGTTGTCTTATTTATATACTCTTTGTCCTTGTCGCAACAAACTAAGGGTGAGCATGGTCCGAAAACCGGACCGGACCGACCGGACCGACCGACCGAGAACCGGAAAAACCATAGACCGAGACCGGACCGAATGTGGTCGGTCCGGTCTCGGTCCGGTTCGGTCCGGTCCGGTCTTCGGTCGGTCCGGTCCAATTAGACATATTTAGCACGTTTTTTCGGTTTTTTGGTCGGTCCGGACCGGACCGGACCGGACCGACCGGACCGAGGACCGACCAAGCCAAAAAGACTAGACCGAGGACCGGACCGAATGTGGTCGGTCCGGTCCTGTCCGGTCCGGTCCGGTCGGTTTTGTCGGTCGGTCCGGTCCATCCGGTCCGTTTGCTCACCCTTACAACAAACTACTTTTATACCTTGTTTGTTTTTTACTCTTGACTCAACCATGTATAACTGTCTGTGTGAGACTACTAGACATTGAAGAAACAAACCAACATAGTCATTGCGAAACATACCGAATTTGAACCGCATTTTTGTATCAGAATCACTTATAACCGTTCGTGGTGTGACACACACTTCTCCAAGCTTGCCACCAGATATTATTCATTCCTCTATATTAACATTTTTCATCCTTAGTATTTGTAACCTCATGCAGACAAACCCTTACCCTTTGCTCTATGTTACGTAAACACTTTTTTTTTTTTTTTTTTTTTTTTTTTAACGGCGAGTTAGTAATTAGTGATCCGAGCCCTTGGGCATTATGCAAGCCTCGAACCTTTCTCTTTAGGGGATAAACCTCACTCCTACTTCTATTTATTTTGGGCCCCTGAAGGTCCATGATGAGACTCGAACCTGCTTCTATGTTACATAAACACATTACAGGTGCACCTATTTTCAAAACCAATTTGTGATGAGGTACTTCACACATTTGAATAGTGTTTAGAAAGTCAGTTGTGTAAAGAGACTCATCAAACTTAAAATCAACATCTGACTCGCTGACCGTATTCTAACTATAATAAATATGTTGATCACTGGGCAATAACGACATCATATGATCATTTACTTTATCAACCTCATCATGCGTTGGAGCCAATATGGCTCTCTCCCGGAAATATAGGTTTGGCAATACATTAGGGAAAATCTCTTGTACAATTAATCGAACATGGTCATCCGATTCTGGAATATCAGAGAATTTCCACTGATTGACTTATCATTTTTGCCACCAATTTTACCATCACCAAATATCTAAAATCCAGTCCGCAAACTGTTGTACATCTTTATATATACGAGGACGTAGTTTGTTGCAAATTGTTGTCATATTCTATATATACTCACTACATAGATGTTATCTAAGAAACTTATGTCGTGTGTAAATTACATCTTTCAACGAGAAATCGTGTTTGTTTTGTTTTTATTTTAGAACAGCAATTTTAACTATCTCACAATGTTTACATCGCAATAGATGCTAAGCAGGACTTGAACCCGCATGTAACACCCCCAATTTTGAAATATTTGCAGCGGAATAAAGATTTGGGTGTTACTTCACATCTCATAGTTTTTCAGTAGAAAATGATTTTCTAAAACATCTATCATTCGAAGTTTTGTAAATATCAGAGTTTTCAAAATGAGGTCCCAGTGGTTTTCAAAATTTGTTAAATAGGTTTTCGAATGATAGTAAAATTTTATAGCCTTTGTAAGAATTTCGTGCTCTTCCGCCCCGTCCTTGCTCCTTTTAGACCTGAGATAAACATGCTAAAAGTCAACAAAAGTTGAGTGATATTCATAGGTTTAAGTTTAAAAGATTGAACACAAGCTATAAGTGATAATTGCACCGTCATACAATTATAAGTTAAAAACAGTTGTTATTGCATTAAGTTCATGACACTCAGCCGATTAACAGATCTCATCACGAATGCTGGATTATAGTAACAGGGGGCCCTCGGGATAGGTCCTTGCCAGTAACCTATTAGATTTCAAATAAAGTGCGTTTGGTAGTTTTCTCCAACGCCCAAACGGGGATTGTCAAATCCCTAATAGATCTATCCACAATTATTTACGTTCACCTCTCTGGGTGACTAAGGCTCATGATATGAGGGGCTTTTGGCAAAAAGGTACTTAAGCAATAACGAGATCAGGTAAAGCATACCAAGAAAATACTTGTGTTCAGTTTGTAAAAACTAGCATGTATCCCCCTCGCAGGGTTTATAAAACATTTAAATAAGTAAAGGCGAGGCTATAAACTCACCTTAGTGGTTTAGTGAATAAAAATATCGATACTCAGTTTGCAAAAATGGGAACGGCCCCACACACGACCTAGATAAGGAATGGCAAGTTTTAGTGTTTGATAGTCTTAGTATTTTAAATCGCGAGTAGTTTTTAAGTGCATGATTTGTTAATTTGACGTTAGTAAGACTTTTGGTTTTTATAGTATATTGTTCGTTTAGTTTAGTTATATATAACGTAAGGTTTAATAATAATAATAACGATAGTTTGAAATAAAACGTAACGTTTAATAATAGTAATAATAATAATAGTTTGAAAATAACGTAACGTTTAATAATAATAATAATAATAATAATAATAATAATAATAATAATAATAATGATGATAATAGTTTGAAAATAACGTAACGTTTAATAATAATAATAGTAATAATAATAATAGTTTGAAAATAAACGTAACGTTTAATAATAATAGTAGTAATAAAAATAATAGTTTGAAAATAAACGTAACGTCGTATAATAATAATAGTAATAAAAATAATAGTTTGTAAATAACGTAACGTTTAATAATAATAATAGTAATAATAATAATAGTTTGAAAATAAACGTAACGTCGTGACGTGAACTCGTAAAAATGGAAAGTAAAAATAAAAATAAAAATATTAATTTTTGTATACGGCCCTTGTATTTTCTAAAAATTTACACTTTTTACTCTAACGGCGTTAGCGTTACGCCGTTAGTCCAAAATTAAATATATTTACATTTTACGTCCAAAACTTTATATTTCTTACACCTTTCACCCTAGAGTTTATAAAAACCAGTTTTCACCCTTTAATTTACGAAATGACATTTTATACCGAAACTTTGAAAAGTTGACACTTTTAACCCGATTTTCATAAAATTTGCAATTTTAGTCCAAAATTCACAATTTTCAAAACTTAATGTTTTTATTTCTTAAATAGTTTCAAAACAGCTTATTGAGCTTATTCTACCAGCTTATTAGCTCGAAAAGTTAATTTGATAGCTTATGGGCTTTTAACGAAATGTAAGGCCCGTTAGCATTTTTAGATCCAATGGGCCTACGGGAGTTTTGGGCCTTGTTTTGGGTTAATGTTAGGAGTATGAAAAAGTTGTCCAACAGCTTATAGCCTCAGCTTATTCACTCGGCTTATTTCGAAATGATTGGGCCTTAAGGCCCAATCGATACTAATAATTTTCCAAAACTAGTTTCCAAGTCGATTTGTTTGGTGACTTTTATAGGTTCAAAACGCGATTTTTATTATAAAGTTTTTATACGAAAATGATTGTTTGTCATGAGGAATATTAGTTTGTGAAATAAAAAGGTATGCTCGTTAAGTAAATATTAAAGGTATACGTGCGCTTTGGGCGTAGCATGGGTCGAATTTTTATAAGAAAAGACTTAGAAATTTTTAAGGGTTTTTCATACTTGTTGTGGTACGCTAGGAATGTACTCCAAATTTGTTCGTACGTAGCTTTTTAGTTTCAAAACTCTACATAGTTTATTTAGACGAACGTAAAATATAAATATATGTTGTATATTTAGTTTTCGAATAATGAGGTGCATTTGTGTGTGTCGCGAATAAAAATGATGCAAATGAAAGTTTTATATAAATATTGAAAAGAGTTTTGTTAGGAACTTACGACACCAAAATGGTGGGTAAAACAAGACGTAGAGTCGAGAAGTGAGTGAGATGAGTACGTAGTGTGTATGTGTGCTCGACTAAGGTTCACAAACAACAATTTGTTTCTCCTAAACCCACACGAATTCCTTGAATTCCTACTAAATGCTTCGACCCAATGCCTAGTTTACTACTTAGAAATATTTGGTGATTTTTTGTTTGCATGAAAATGGAAAACGAGAGTATGCATGCATGGGATTTATATATGGTTCTTAGTGTGTTCTAGTGTCCAAGTTTTAAAGTGATGGGATTGTTGCTTGTGTTCTAAAGTCCTAAAGTTTGTACAAGTAAACAAGTTACTCCATGTTTTTGTTTTCTTATGTGTCGACATGCTCCATCAAAAGAAAACGTGGGTTTTGCAAATATAAAATGGCATGGTACTTGTGGTATATATTATAAAAAGGTCAAGGTACTTTCTCTAGTGAATAAAATATGACATGGTGTGTGCTTGATTTAAGGGGGTACTAGTTTGGTTTGGAAATACATGTCGACCAACAATTTATTTTGTGAACCGATTAGTAAATCGGTTGGAACTTGTGGGATATTGATAACTTGGCAATATTTAGACCTTAGTTTGTGTTTAAAATGAGTTTAGGATGTTTTAGAAACAATCGTGGGTTAAAACGGTTGGGTTTTGAATATGTTGACATTTTATAAAATCATTTTTGGGACATTTACTTTGCCTCGTAAAATCGTGTCTAGACTCAAAGTGAGAAGCTAAAAATCAACACTCTAATTGTTGGCTAGGGGAGGAACTAGTATGTGTAAAAATATAGGGGTGTCGTGTGTAGGATTTGAGCGTACGAAGCTTGTTTCTAGTTGTCCTAGTCGAGTGGAATGAAAATGAAAATAATGAAATGGGCTTGATTTGGTTTTGGGCTGTGAATAGTAACAGGCCGAGACTTTGGTTTGGGCTTAGGGTAATTAAGGGTCCGGTCTAGAAGTAAATTAGGATTAGAAATTAATTAATTGTGATTAGTGATAAATTTAAAAATTTATTAGTGAAACGTTTACGTGAGTCCGAGAGTGAATAGTGTTTTGTGAATAGTGTTTTGTGAATAGTAAAACTTTTGAAAAACATCTCGATATTATTAACCGACTCCAAAAACGATGAATAGTAAAATGATGAATAGTGTTTGGTGAATAGTAACCGATGAATAGTAAATTTGAAAAATGTCGGGAAATGCAGGTTCGTAATAAAAGAATTTTTTTTTAATATTCTCGCGATTTTGACTATAGTGGTACATGTGTGAGCATCGTTCCAAGCAAAATGAGATCATAAGTATCGTAGTGATTTTTAAGTAACATAGCACATAAAATATATATAGAAAAGAAAAAAAAATGTTATTGGTAAAAACGTTAATAATTTACGTAATGATATATTTGTCTTTGATTTGCTTTTATTATTTATAGGGAAATTTACGGGAGTTTACACCGCAACCATTTGGTTAAAGAGCTTCTCACAAAATGGAAGGAAGCGGAAGGATTATTGAAGAATTTGAACTTTCCAAAATAATAGTGTTGAATACTTTGCTTGATCATGTTTGATTCTAGCTTTGAATGTGAGTTGTATGTTTCAGTTTAGCTTCTTAAGGGTGTTTGGGATTGTCTTTTCACCTTTTTGAATGCTTGTATTGTCTTTGTTTGATATAAAATGTATTCAACGGGTTAAAAAATATATATATATATATATATATATATATATATATATATATATATATATATATATATATATATATATATCATTTAGACACAAGCCCTTTGGTCATGTTTGTTTTGTTAAACTACAATGAATTAGTTGTTTTGCTACCCTATTTATCGTGTTTGTTATGTTATGTTGGTTGCTAACCCTATTTATCAAAATTTCCATTTTCTACAGGAACCAAACCTATATACCTGAACACGCGGTTTAGTTCTGCCCCTAGGCAGTGTTGTAAAAATCGGCCATGGCGGCCGATATGGCGGCGTCATGGTGGTTGGCGGTGGTCCACCGCCACGATATTTCCCATATCGGTCTAACTTATCGGTTTTGGTCAATGGCGGTCAAAAATCAGTCAAAATCGGAGTGTGGCAGTCAAAATCAGCCATGGCGGTAGGTCGGTCAACACCGGTCAACTTCAGATCTAGGGTTTTTTTTTTTTTTTTTTTTTTTTTTTTTTTTTTTCAAATTCACGCCGGTAAACTTCAAATCTAAGGGGGTTTTTTTTTCCATATTCATGCCGGTCAACTTCGGTCAACTTCAATTTTCTTGATTTTGTTTTTTAATTTGGGGAACAAATCATGAAGCTTTTCTAGGTTATGTTAGAGAAATAGCAAATTTATCTATACTACATATAATACACAAAGCACTCTCTCTTCAAAATTTTCAGATTTACAAAAAATAATGCATAGTTTACAACACTTTAATGCACCCAATTTTGATAATTACAACAACTACAGCATGGTGTACAACAAAAAATAACATGGAGTCAAATTCAGACCAAAATTCTATCAATTGTACATTAATGCAATTAAAAACACCCCCTCACCAAATATTACAACTATTTAAGCGCAATGTACAATATAATTACATGGCCAAATGTTACAGATCTTAGGACAAAACAATTCATCACAGATCTTTAAAAAAAAATTATTCGAAAAATCAAGTAACATTAATTCTTTAGAAAGATAAACTTGACATCCCATCGACGCTGGAGGACGGCGGAGTTGTGGTGGTGTCACGGTGGTCTTCAAGTTTCGATCAAACGTTCCCGACGACCTATGTTGCTGTCGCGCTGCCGCTGCTTCTACCTCTTTTAATAGTATTTCACATAATACTATTATTTAGATAAAATATATATGGATCTATTACATGAAGGAAAAAAATTTGTAAATTTAGAGAAAAGTTGATTTTCTTGACTGCAATATCTTTTTAAGGATGTGTGGCTGCGTGTAAAATGAAATTAGGGTTGTTGTGTGAGTATTTTTAGGGTGAGTTATATGGAGAGGGATTAGGTTAATCCTTGTTGGACTAGATTTTACACTACCTAATTTTGGGCCATATGATTTCATGTAGTGATAATGGGCTGACATCTGAAAGTTTTATGATTGATATGAGCCCGTTTATATTTAATTTGCTATAAGCTGAAAATTTTAGCAAATTTTTGGTCAGGGTGATTTTTTAATCAAATGATATAAGGTTGGTTTGGATTTTTTTTTTTTTTTTTTTTTTTTTTTTAATTAAATATACGTATATATATATTATATAATACAATATAAAGATTTGAGGGCCAGTTTGGTTTGTAGGTGGGTTTAAAATTGGATTTGGATTTAGGAATAGTTTGAAAGATTTGAGAAAGGTTTGAGAAAAAAAATAGAAGATAGAACATATTTATATATTAGTATTTAATAAATAATAAAAATAATATAAATGTTTAAAAAATTAAAAGACAATGGCACTATCAAAAATTCATAATTCATATCCATACAAATATAACCACGTGGCCCCTTTTGTCCCACTTTATCAGAAATACTTGAAAGAGATCATAAAACCCTCCAAATATATACAGATTGATTATTCATTCCATGATTTCAAATCTTATTTCCTAAATAAAAACCAAACAACAATTATTAGGAATGAATCTATTCTTTGATTGCGACACCCTCATACCAAACGCACCCTGAGACTTCTTATAAAAGAAATTTTAAATTTTAAGATAAAAAACATTATAAAAAATTATTGTACAATTTGAAATTTTATGTCTCATTTAAATCATATAATAACCTCATCCAATAATGATATTTTAATATAATTGTCTATAAGAAAAAGCTTAGTATCAATATAACTACAAATTTAATGCTAAAATTTAAAAAATAAAGTGTTATCAATTTACACTATTAATAATTTAGTCGTTTTACTTTTGTAAAAAAAAATATATATCTACTACGTTCTAAATTATTTGAGACATGCTAAATAAGAAGTTTAAAATGAAAAACATTTGTTCGCCACAAAAATAGTTATCGGGTACCCGCCGCCGCATTGTGCGGGTACCCTTCTAGTAATTATATAACAGAAGACATATAATTAAAAATAATAAAAGCATTAATATTGCTAATATTTATTTATTTTTAAATAAATTCCTTTATAATTTATAATCTCCGCCATGGAGCCGCCATATCGCCGCCAAGACCGATATGGCGCTTGAAGGGGGTCGACCGCCACGGCACCGCCGAGCGATATTTACAACCTTGCCCCTAGGTTTGGACCTTGACACCAAAACCATACCGAACATAACGGTATGAAAATTTCCCAAACCAACAGCCACATTATGAATGGACAACCCGGCTAAACTGACCAATTTGGTTTAATTTGACTGGTTTTAATCTGTTTCGACTGAACCATGCACATCCCTAAACATATAAGCTAAATTCCCAAGAATATTTTACGTTAAGGGCAAAAGAATAGTTCGCTTTGTGCTTATTGCTTGGCTGCGTTAAGACATGTAAATGGCATAAAAACGAAAAACATTGAAAGATCGCCTAAAATAAAGAAAACAAAAGCTCAGGAACTCTAAATTATAAGTAATGTCATAGTGACTGCTGTTTGTCTCTAATACTAAATATGTGTCAAAAAGGGTTATTTTACAGAAAGAATATGTATATATGTATCTCATCTCGTTCTAATAAACTATGTTCTAAACCAGCCTCACTCAACAACTTGCTATCTCATAAACCACCTTTCAAAATCGTCTATATTATCTTCTTACCAGATTCCCAAAAAAAAAAACTTGAAAGAACCAAAATTTACCATTAGAGAAAGTGGTCCAAGCAACTTCACGCTTGACGCACTATATGCCTCGTTAAAATACATACAGATGCTATGGTGGCAACCCATCCAACCCTCCCACAAGTGCAAATTGTTTAGGGGACTGCAAAACGATCAAACATGAAGTTTTATTATCAAGTGCTGATAGTAAAAAACACAAATTATCAATCAAAGCATAACAATAAACGAGACTAGGGGAGACAAATTCAACTCATTTACAATGGGCAAGTCTTTGTTGTTAAAAAAAACAGAAACATAAATGCAACTCATGTACTTTATGGCACATTTGGGTTACGTTTGAACTCCAACATTCATCAGATCACGAATACGCCATTTAAAAAAAGTAAAAACATTGCTACAAATGAAACATGTAGAGATGGTAAAACAGGCTGATTGTTTCCGAACATGTAATTCAAATGTTTCTTCTGAATCAATTAATTCAAACAAATCTATTACGGAGTACTTTATAATCCAGCTTTTCTAATAATACTTAAAATGTTAATTACTTGTGAATGTTTAAAGAAAAATCTGGAGGGGCCAACCTGACCCGACCTAATATGTATAAAAATTAGTGTTCAAGACAAACAGATTTTATGTGATACTTTGCCCAATCAGCCCAACCAGCCCATTTGCCACCATTAAATAAAATGAAAGAAGTGCTTGTAGAGAGTACCTTGCAGCCTTTCTTTCATGTATCAATATGAGCTCTGATGTGATCAATGAGATTCGTTTTCAGCTGCTCTGGAATTCGTGAGATGAAAGTAGCCTTGGTATCAGCTATCAATTTTCTCCTGCATATTGCCACAATATAAGCAAAAATTAGAGGTTATATCTTTTCACAATGTATGTACACTAAATGCACAACATCCACCCCACAGTGCACAAGGAATAGTGATTTGCATTTACAGAAAACCAGGATACACGAACCATAAAAAAAAAAAAGCGAGATACAAAACAAAGTTCTAACTAGCTTAATACTCATTGGTATCAAGACATGGCCTATTTGACCAACTAAACATTAGGTAGATGACAACTGGGTACTTCATGTCACTTTGGTGAGAAAATGTAGTAAATGTTTTGATATAAATAATGACAGTGCACTTCCTAAAGTAACCGGAGTTCACTAGCTGCCACAACATTGTCTGACACCATGTAACCACATACATAAGCACGATATATCCCAAAAACAAATATTACAACCGTGTAACATTGGAAAGTGTAAATTGGCGCATGGTTTAACAATAATGTCTAACTGTTGATCATATGTATTGAAATGGCCCTTAATTAAGAATAAAATATACTGTGGACTGCTATGTAAGCTAGTAATTCCAAGTAATGATTAATGACTCTTTTTTGAACAAGGATTGATGATTATTGAGAGGCAATTAGGCAAACAATAAGACAGTTTTCAATGTTGCATCTTTCTAAAACAACTCAGAATGGAAAGTGCCTGCCTCTTATCTGGAAGAGGGAGAAGGGGATGTCAAAATATATTATTACCTTAAGTGTAGAAAAAAAAGACTGGGAAAAAACAAGGGCAAATGATCAATTTCTCCAAAGACAAAAGGCTTAAGGAAGCTCCTCACTCCTGTCTGGGCTTACAGGACAAACCTTTTAACAAAACTAGGCAAATTTTTCTTTAAAAGTTTCAATACCCATGGGGATTTGCAGAGGGTTATTTAGATGTAGAAAAAAAGACAGAGAAAAAACAAAGTCCGTCAATTTCCCAAAGCCAGAAGGCCTATGTGAGCTCCTCACTCCTATTTGGACTTACGGACATATAGGCAAGTTTTCTCTATAAGTTTCAATACGACAATACCTACGGGGATTTGCAGAGGGTTATATATACATGGGAAGTGACATATTTCCTCAACAAGCAAATCCTACTTCTAATATGGATACAATGGGTGAAAATCTCTTTAAATGTTCACTTGGAATGATTAGATCAGTAATTATGTATAAACAGTTAGACACAGACCTTAATAAGATTTTTTAGAAAAAAATTAATCAGGATGTATATAACTTCTTAGCAAACACCAAGATTCATTGCAAACATATGCCAATTCTCTAGATACACTGCTACAGAAAACGCTTGTAACGCCTGCGATTTAATGGAGTTAGATCGCTTATACAATTGAAAACTCGTCACTGCAAATGGATAGGTACGAAATTAGGTATAGATCCAGTTGAGTGACGTGATCAACTTATTAGAAAATTGCCATCTTTTTTTCCAGTTTTCTGGGAGAAAGTCAGATCACTTAATGGTCCTTTGGGTAGTAGAAAAGAGAAAAATATAGATATAAATAAAGCACGGCTGAATACCAAAGCCTTAATAGCTCAATTAAATCGTGTAAGCATTTTAGTGATAAAGCAGAAAGCCAGAAAATGATAACTTTATAACACAAGCACAAAATAGAAGGTATGTAATCTACACTAAAGAGACATAGGCAAACACGGATACATTCAGAAAGTAACCTTCCAATCATAAGATCCATAAACGCGTCAATTAGGCAACTGAAAGCCTAGCATTAAACTAAATGCTAAAAAGTTACACATCTGATTCCTAAGTCAAATCTATTGAATGGAAAGACGAATAAGCGAGGGACTTACTTTAAATCATTACAGACATTACTCTGTGATGAATCATTGCCTTCATCTCGAGTGCACAGCTTCTTAACATGCATGAAATTTCGAACCTCGTCCGCATAACCACACTTCCACAGAAAGGAAAAAGCTTCTTTCTTGAGACTAAGTCATTCCAAGACAAAAATATTTCCAAAAAAAATCATGAGAATCCAAATGTAAAGCACCATTATTTATTTAAAAAAATAAAATAAAATAAAAAAATATAAATATAAATATAAATAAATAAATGAATAAAATAACTCTATAAATCTAGGAGCACAATCAAAGGTGTAAAAGAATAAGAAGGTTTTACTCCACCACAAAATTATATGGTAAAAAGCCATCCCTGTTGCTCAAGGGAAAGCCCTGTAAGATAACTTCTAACGCTGGGTTGTTGGACTCAGGATACAACAACATATAACAGATAGATTATAGAAAACCCTTATTTGCCTAATATATATGTCTATCTACATCACATGGATAGAACCATTAAAACATAGCGCACCACCTACTACCCATGTACAATTACCACTTCTCATCGCACTGGAGCATTAATGTCTATCATGCCTAATCTGCTATAGATGAAACCAATATGTAGATAATCAAGAGTCAAGACAGTTGAAGGATTTATACACACCTAACTGAAGACAAGGCCATAATACATAATAGTACTCTTTGTCCTTGATTCTCATGTGAGACCTTTTTCTTTCCAAATAAATTACAAACGTGTCAACATAAAGCCGCATCCTTGTTTTAAAAAGCATAAAACAAAGATAGGCATTCAGATGACCTTCTAAAGCTAACTCACCTAAGCACGAAATAAGTGGATAATCAAGTAGAAGCATATAAGCGGCCTAAACCGGGTTTTAAGACACTGGCCTCAATGTCTCATCAGTTTACTAAACAGCAGATACCAACACACAAGCATCGACGAGGTGTAGTATGTGTTACACGTCTTTCGAGCCCACAAAGTGTTTTTAAGATTCAGGTTTGGTTACTATATGTTTCTACCGACCCTAATACGCTTAAAAAATAGTTCATATATAATGATAAGAGACTATTTCATATCTGACGGGTTGCCATAGTGGTCAACTTCCACAACTATAACTCATGTGGGTGGTTCAGATTCCAATCTTCTCCATAGAAACATGATTTGCTAGAAAGGCAACAAATTGTAATCTAGTTAGCGTGTTCCCGGTCTCAGTAGTCGGGATCGTGGAGATTGACGATCCGAATCCGGACCTTCCCAATCGTGATATTGTGACTTTTTTTTAACATTTATATGTGACTCGATTTTATGGCAGAATCAAAAACTCTAGAAACTTAAATATGTAATTGACTATTGGTATGACTAATGAAAGTTTAATAAGTATTAAACTATTTTATAATATAAATGCTAAGATTCTTTATAACCCTTGGGTTTATATTAGTTATAACGTACATAGTATCGGAGCAATCACAAATAAACATATCCCCCATCGAACCTAATTTTAGGTACCTAGCGAACTATAATCTTCTCCACTACAAATGAATCTATCCCGATCCCGGTTTCATGTGACTGACTAGGACCTCCACTACAACTTTTTTTTTTTTTCAGAATAGGTCCACACACTCTAGAATTAGTTTTTGAAGTAGTCCTCAAACATCAATTGATCCTCTTTCAACCATCTCAAATTGTCTATACTGTTTTAACAATTTCATTGTATTCACATGTGTAATCAATTTTTATGGAAACTGTATTGTTTCAATTCAATTCTGTACAGCGCTAATTCTTGCTATCCGCGATAAAAGACATTCAAGATCCGTCACTGCACCCAAGTGTCCCTTATGGGACTTCCACAACCTAGGTTTGGTAGAGCACCTATAGGTTCGCTACCCTAATGGCCTGTCTGTTAGTAGTTAACACGAACAAATCCTAGACTGAGATATATATTTTTTAATCCTTTAATTCATATTTCTTATCGGTATATTTGCAATTTCTCAGATCTAAAGCACCAATACCAGCGTAGTGTATTGGTTGACATCCTTTGTTCTACCTGCAAACCATCAATCTAACTGTAACCTGTATCCCAAAAATCGCAAATTAATGAAGCTTTGAAGATGAAAAGTTACATACCTTTCTTTTAGTTCTTCGCGATTTGCTAGTGAATGATGATCATCAGCAGGCAGATGGCAAGATTTCTGCTCTACATGTTTCCTTTTCAAGTCTGACTTATTAGGAAGGCTTTTATTACTGCCATTATGCACCTCCTGCATGCCGAGCACTTTACTTGTAGCTGTTCCATTTCTTGTAGCATTGCTCTTACACCCATCTGCAATAGATCCATTGCCATTCCTGTGGATCTCACCATTTCCATTTGCAACGTGTTTATTTTGGCTAATACCATGCTTGTCCTCTAACACAGGAATCTTCTTTTCACTTGTCTTCTTTAAGTTTGACGGTTTTGCATCCCCATTATTATCATTGTTTTCTTTATTATGAACAATGGTTTTCGTATCAATTGTGGCAGGAAACTTCTTAGTAACACCACTTCCAGAAATGCCTGGCTTCCTCTGTACACTAAAAATCACTTTGTCAACCTTGGATGACGTTGCAGAATTAGCCTTCCGCGAATGATGATCGACAAATTGTTGTGAATCCGTAGACTTCACATCATGACCAAACTTAGGAATTTTTGAGATATCACTTCCATTGCTCTCACATGCCTTTGTTCCATTAGTAGCAAAACTTTTGTTCGGTAAAGCAGCTCTCTGTTTGGTACGAGAGAAGAAAAGAATATAGACTTTCTCAGACAAAACCTCCTGTAAGTTTGATACTGAGACATAAGAATCGTTGCAGCAATACCAGCGGCCAACTGCATCCTGTTAACATGTTTGGAACCAATGTAAGCAAACAAATGTTTTTTTAATATAAATACTGATTGTTAAGTTTAAAGGAAAATAATAATAATAATAATAAATTTAAACAAAAAAAAATAATAATAATAATAATAAAAAAAAAAAAAAAAATCACAGCTTTTAAAAGCTACCTTGATGTAGGCATAATAGTGTCCTGAATCCGGAGAAAATCCAGAATGCACAATGGTAGCAAAAAGTTTATACTCAGGACAATGATCCTGCAGAAAGGTTATTTGGTTGAATAAAAAATACTCGTAGTTCAGTAGAAGAAATATCAATAAATGAAGAAAGAATCAGGATGAATTCTGAAAAAAATTGAAATACACAGACTGCTAACTTTTTGGCAACAGAAAAAGATAAATGCATATCATGAAGTGTGCTAAATATGATCATGAAATTAGAGTAACTACTTAAAGTAAACACCTCACAATCAATCTAAACTGGAGAAGAAAACAACTCTGATAGTGTGTTAAACAATGTTGGCGGAATTATGTATGGCAAGGGTGACGACACATGGGCTGAAACATGGATCATACTTGCTGCTTGATAGGATACTTGAAGATAGTTGGTATTTTCTTGATGAATTGGGATTAGGCAAAGAGCCATTTTGTAGATCTAATTTCGAGGTACAGTTGCAATTTCTTGTTGATCGACTAGACACGGGTTCACAAGTGAAAACGTGGGATCCAGGAATCAAGATTGTTAAAAGCAAAACCTTGAGGATAAGGTGTTTTTGTAGGCTGGAGTATTGATCCGACCCATTATCATTATTAATTAGTATTTCTATATTATTAATTAAGTTAGTTTCGTATTATTATATTTCTTGGTGAGAAAGCTAGGGTATTAGGGAAAGTCTAGGATATCCTCTATTATAAACAAAATAACCATAGCGGATGCATCCGATGGACGTCAAGTGGTTGATAATCAGGATTGTAATTCTTATTATGTTTATGAAGTAATTAATTAGGTTATTAATTGGGGAGTCGGTTTATCTCACTAATATAAACCGTTTGGGGGGGGGGGACCATTTATCTTTGTTATTTCATTCTTTCATCTTATTATCGATCCAGTTCGTATCACTATACCATGCAATTTCAAAGTAATATTATCTTAACCCTCACACCTACACATTCATTGACATTGTAACCACAAGCTAGATCATTTAAGAGGGAAAAGATGATGTATAGTACACAATAAAAAGTCATAAAACATGTTCAAAATCCATGTATATACATTCAGATAAGGTTATCAGCTTGTAGAATAGAGATGACTAAAGATCAGCTCTTCTAAATAGTGTTGTAAACAAGGGTTACAATGCAGAGTCACCGGCAATTACTCACTAAAAGATCAATGAACGATTAATCGCTGATTAGACGATTACTCACTACAATGTCAAAACTCAATCAAACTCGGCCAAAACTCAATCTGAAGTATTGAACAATTGTGTTAACGTTTCTATACATATTTCTATGGTCTTATAAACAATTATATGGACCTAAGAACATGTCATACATATTTTGAAATTTACATATAATAATTCAAATCCGATCATTCCCCAATTACTCCCCACGAAGGCCAATTACAAGCTACAAATCAGTCGATCACCCAGCTAGCGCCTAGCGTCTTTTACAGCCATGTTCTAATGAAGTAATAAACAAAGTCCTAGTATATTGAAGTGCAAAACAAAGAGTGCACATTAGATCATAAATCAACTTTCAAAACCAAAAAAGAGTGTATATACAATCAGATAGTCTATCAGCTTCTAGAGTAGCAATGAACCAAGACATGGTACTGAAGATCAGTTCTTTTAATGAGCTAAGCAAGTCCTAGTAAGGAGAAGTGCAAAAAAAGAGCGTACATTAAATATTACTAAAGAATGCTCAATGCAATCATATCACAAATGTCCTTCATTATGTATGAAACATAAAGTAGAATGCCTATGCATTTGTCTGAACAGCTATGTGGAAAAAGGGAGCTACTTTTTCCAGGTTTCTACATCCAATACCATAAAAAAATCAGACATAATGCATACAAAAGGAACCTTTGGAGTAGTCTCGAACAAAGAATATACCTGATACCTATAATCATCTTAAGGCTCTCTATTTTCACTATTTCAAAGGGTACAAGTCAACTAATAAAGACTGTTGACAGAAACCTCAAGGCTTTAATTTAATATTTATAACCCGTAAGCTTTTTTTTCCTAAGGGCATACCTTTGAGCAGCAAGTAAACTAACGCACTTATGACAGCAAGGTATTGTTTCAATATGCTTCTTCAGGGATGATATATTAATCTGTTAACTGAAGCATATGTGTTCTGAAAGGAAGTCATAGGCTTAGAAAAGAAAAGGAGAAAATAAAGCTGAAAGTCCAAACAAAGTTAACACTTGACCATATTAACGACATGCCTAGAACTACATACCTGACTTGCTTTGCACATGAAGTTTGAAAGAACTAATACTTCCTCAAAAGCAATTGCTTTGTCTATCTTCCGGCCAAATATTCCGTCAAACCTCTATCCAACCAAAAAAAATAGTTTAGTTAGCTACCACTTACCCTAATGCTAAAAAATGAAGGAAAAAAACAACAGGAACTGATAGACCGAACCTTTAGTTGTATAACAAGAATGTTAGGTGCCTGAAGAATAGACATCTGCTTTTTTGCAGATACCAATTTTTTACAACTACAAAAGCACAAGTATATATATCAACCATCTGTGTGAATATCAATGATACAAGAGCATGCATGAGAAACACAATAATGGTAGAATGCTTACCTATCACACTTATATTTGTTATTTCCATCCAGAATCTCTGGTTGAAAAAACTTGTGAAATGCATCCTTGAGTGAGCTACTATTTAACACATCGATGCTAATATCCATGATCTCATCTACCTTATTGGACTCGTTTCCACAACCAAGACACTTCACCTGGCTCTGCAAAGCTCCTCCAAATATCTCCTTAACTACCGTACTGCCACCGAACCCGTCCCCCCCTCCATTACTGACAAGCTTACCATCACCTCCCCCATTACTAACAAACTTGTGCCGTTGCTGCTGTGGCTTCTTCAAGCGAACACACGTAGTATGACAGGCATCAATAACATACCGCAAAAACTCATGCGCATCCTCTTGCCTTCCCACACGAAAATGCTCTGCGAATGTTGACAATCTGTCAATGATCTTACTTGGAGTATCTAATAGTAAGTCAACACTAAGAGAACGAACAATTCTCTTCTCCAGTAAACAAAATGGACACTCGCTCTTCTTATCCTGATGCCCTAGTGAATCACCTACAAACATATAGCAACAATATAACCAAATCATATCCCTTCACTCATTCACAACATCATACACTCACATACTGGATTCTTACACTTAGAATAACACTAAAGCTAGGATAATCTATGTTATCGGTACAAAACTTCATTCAAATTCAGAATTTCATAAGTGTGGTGATACAATAATGCGACTTAGGTTAAAATCATAAATATATAAAATTGGGGAAAATTACGTTTACAATGCCAAAAATAACACTAAAATTAGGGATCCCCCTATGTTACCAGTATGAAACTCCACTTAATTCCGCAATTTCATAAACATAAACGCACTTAAAGAAACCTATGCTATCAGTATGAAATGCCACTTCGCAATTTCATAAGCGTGATAATACAATCATGCTTAATTTGTTCAAACTCCTAAACATGAAGAAATATGCACCTACGGGATTTATAGACTCATAACACCACTAAAATTTAGTAAACCTGTGTTTTAACCACTAAATTTCGCAAACCCTAACAATAACATCAAATTAGGTCAACCTATACTCTAACCATCAAATTCCACTCAAAATACACAATTTCACAAGCTTTAACAATAACGGAACAAAAATTAGGTCAAATAAGATTAAAATCACAAACAAAGAAATAAACATACAGTTATATAAATTGCATAAAAGAAATAAGTTTACATACAGGAAAGAGAATGCTGTAAGCGAAGGCAAAAATTAGCTAACGGAGGAGTATAGGTTAAACACTGAATAACGGAGTTTAAATAACACGTGTTACCAAGGTTTCTAAACCCTAACGGAGGTCCGTTTTTACGTTTCTTCAAACTGTTTTGCCAATTCATTTGCAGTTGCAAATTATTAGCCATTAATTATATTTATCTCTCGCATTGATGCGCCGATTGATCGCATCGTACGCTCAGGATTCGTTTACTTGTGTGTGTGTTTTTTTTGTGAAGGAGTTTGTTTTTGGGGATGGTTGAGGTGAGGAAGCTTGTTGTTGTTCCTCCCGGCCTCAGGCGTCTCTCTTGTGTTTCGAGAGTTTGTTACTTTATGGTACGGGGATTCTAAAATTCTCAACTAACTACCCTCTACTTTTTATTTCTCTCTATAATGCTATATTTGATTCATTGAACTGAACTTAATATCTTACAATTTTACAATATTCTAAAGCAAAAATGATTTGAATCTTACGTAGTATCTTAGATAGTTTTGGATCTTATAAGATCTTGATATTAACCGTAGAATCTTAGAATCTAATATGATCTGATCTTACTTTTCTCGAACCGCAAACTAAAAAAATATAAAGTTATTGATTATGTTTTATAGAATTTTAAAAGGGAGAATTGCATATATATATATACACACACACACACACACATACACACTAGTCTCAAAGCCCGCCAATGACTTGTAATTTTACATTTTAATTTAATCATATACGGATAATAGTGATCTTTTATAGTTTTTTCTTATGTATTCACCCGACTGTGGACATGAATTGTATTTTTAATTTAATGTTGTACGGATATAAGTGGTCTTTTATAATTATTTGTTCTGTATTGATAAAGAGACATTCATATATACAATTTAATGCATATATAAGCACGCCCAATGGGCGGGCGTGACTTGTAAATATCCTTTAAATGTTTACAAATATATATACGGATTTGTATTTTTGTATTAACAATCGGATATAGTTGTCCATTTAATTTATTAAACAATTTAAAGGTACAATTAAATTCAAATTGTAAGTAAATGTGTTTCTATTATTAAGTTATGAGACAGCCTGATAAAGTTTTGTCGGGTAACAAAAGCAACCACTGAAGAGACGGTCTGACTCGTGCCATTTTTTTACGTTCATTTATATTTATACGCATTTGTAAACACGTCGATTAAACTCCGGTAATTGATAGTAAGAGGTATTATGAATTTTCAAAGTTTGCTTGCATACATACATTTCAGTCGCAAACGGATGAGTTACATGTAAATCTATAACCATAAATTGTTTTCCGCTCCCTAAAAAGATTAACCAAATAACAAAGGGACTTGCACAATTTGTGGTCATGATGCACCTTCCCATCCAGGATTACAGGGTTCGTATCTGTGATAGAAGTGGATGGTCTATAATACCTAACATGATAATCAAAGGCAAAGGCGGGGTGTTGTTTCATGCCGTTGATTATTGCACGAGACTTATTTAAGTGGAAACTAACTCAGGTTTTTCCATCCTCATAGACCTGGCAGCAAACACTTTTCTACAACATTACATTCGATAGTACTATAAATATTTTTCAAGTTCCCAATATCTGCTTCCCTAATCTATATCGGTTGTATTCCTCCTACTTGCCCGTTTTAGATTCCATTTCCTGAATACATTGTTGACAGATAATACCAACTCGCGGTTTTTTCCGTCCAACTTGCGACATTTACATTTCGGCTCCTGAGAAGCACACTCTTTCTCATCCAACAAGTTCTGCAAATTCCCAGCATCTTTATTGAAAATTATACTTTGTAAGGTGAATGTGTTTAAGGGATGAAAACAATATAACCCATATCGGTCAAATAAGAATTAAATTAGTTAAAAAAATACCTTTTACACATATGTATATCTCGGGAATGGACAACCTACGTCAGTTACTTGCACTCGACCATAGAATGATAATTGTAAGTGTAACACCCCGAAATTTGATTAAGCAGCGGAAGTCTAATCGGGGTCATTACAGTATAGTACACAGTCATACTCATAGAAAACAATTCAAAAGATTGTCAATATCATTCCATGAAAACTCAAATATTCAGAGTTACAAATATTTTTCCAAAATGTTAATTGTTTCACAAAAGAGGTGATGAGTTTGTAAAGAATGATATAATTATTGAAATCAAAAGGGAGGTCCTGTGCCCTTTGCCAGCTCCGTACCGCCATGCTTGCTAATTTCCTGAGATAAACATGCTTAAAAAGTCAACACAAAGGTTGAGTGAATCCATAGTAGTTTAAATAGTAGTAGTGTGAACACAAGTCAAGCATTTGAAATAAACAAGCCAAGATAGACAGGTCTTGACTAAACTGGTGAAATATTGCTCCTAAGCCTCACGAAACGCAAGCATTAACATTGATTTGACATATCATAAAGATAATAATAATTATCTACACCACAGCGGATGTAAATGACAAGGGGCCCTCGGTGACAGGAAATGTGCCAAATTTCCATAATACCTCGAATATAGCACACCTCCTGCCAAGTGATCACCTTGACAAAGGCGGGCTGCCATTCCAATAGATCTATCAACTATATTCGCACTCACTCGCAAGTGATTAAGGTTCGTGATATGAGGGACTTGTAGCACAGGTGTCAACTTAGGCAATATCAGGTGATAACAGCATACAGAAAAATACTTGTGTTCGATTTATAGCATGTATCTCCCCACGGGGTTTAAAAACAATTAAAAATATGGGACCATGAACTCACCTGTCGGGTGTGTGTATGAATCACAAAGGTGCTCAAAGGTGATGGTGTATTGCTTAGATTAGCAATGAAATTCCTCCGACTTGCGACCTATAAATATTGTTACCGGTGTCTTAGATTCGAGTTGTAAATGATATGTGATATGTCTCGAGTACAGTGATATCGATTCGGATGTCTTTTATATAATTCAAATAACTTTACGTAGTTATTGTATCGTTGTTACGAACCGGTGTTTGGATAAATATTTACTTGTTGTGAAATTAATATCGTTTAAAAATATTTATGATTAAATATTTTTAATTATATATATACATATTAAAGTTAAAGTAAAATACCTATATGTATTTATAAAAATTATATGAAATAATTAATTATAAAAATATACCTTGTCACAATTTAACCCTTAACTTTTACAAAATTACACTTTTTACCCCTTTGGTTAAAAAGATATTTCAATTTGGTCCTTTTTACACTTTATTCCTCAACTTTTGAAAAATGCATTTCCTACCCTTCGACTTCCATCAGAATTCAATATTGTCATAGTTAGTCCGAAAATTTGAGATTTTGACAATTTTAGTCCCTTAACGTGGGACCTTTTGCAAACATAGTCCTTTATGAAGTTTTCGAAAGCCAAACTTTTGGTACAAATAAAAGTGACTTTTACAACTTATAAACTCATTCAAATTTAGTTTCTAAGGTCTTATACATCTCGTCTTTTCTTAAGTTTTCAAAAAAAAAAATCTTTTGAAAATGTTCATGGGCTCGTTAGCCCATTTTTGGCCCAATCTAGATTTAGTTTGTAAAATAGAATAGGTTCGACTAAGGTTTAGTTTAGGTCTCGTTAACGTGATGTAAGGTCGAGTGAGTTTTTCATGTTGGGTTAGTTCGGTTAAGGGTGAGTCGTATGTATAGGTGGTCGAAAAATATAAGTGGGTCGTACGTATAGAAACGAAATGGTGAGGGCATTTCTAGGGGTGTCGAGGCATGTGAAAGAAGTCGTTATAAGTGTAATGAAAGTGTTAACTCAATATAATGTGTGCGTCGTGTGAAGGTGATGTGCATGAGTCGAGTATATGTAAAGAATGAGAAGAATGGAAATCAACTTACAACACCAAAGTGGTGGTGATGAGGCCGTGTGTACGAGACAAACGATCAAGCAACGTGGTACTCCTTTCCCCGTCTAGCAATCCTTTAATTCACAAGAGTTACCCAACTCGTTCCAATCCAAACCTTAGCTTGTGTTCTCCTTGATCCTTCTCGACAGCAACACGAAACGAAAACAATAGAGTGTTTGACTTGGAAGTTTTGTGGGATTGAGAGTGTGTGAGTTTTTAGCATTTAATGTGGCTTTTATAGGGTGGTGAGGGTGGTTCGAATGTCTCCAAGAGACACAACATTCTTCGAGTGGTCTTGTCTTACTCGACATAGTTGTCTAACCTTCTTTGTGTGTTGTCAAGTCGAGTTGCAAAGATTTGGGGGCTACATTCCATGTCAACGCTAGACACTAGCAAAAATTAGGCATGTGTGTACCTTGAAGATTTGTTTAAGGAACATGTTAGTGGTTTATGAAACATTCGATCCAATGGGTATAGAAACTTTGTGTGTATAATCCGAGTGACCAAAGGTTTGACGGCTCCTTGGTGGTTCATTGTAGGGTGTTACAAAGTCAACTAGAAGTTGCATGCTTAGTGTTGTGTGAGTAGGGAACCAAAGATTACAAAACGTGTGTATATTACTTATGTTGAAAACGAGTTATTCGTTTGAGTTGTATGCTGCGCAAAAGAGAAACAAACAACAGCCAGTGGGCTTGAGAACTCAAGGCCCAAACAAAACAAGTGAAAATAAAGTTGGAGTGGGCTTGTGGTGTGCTCGGCCCAAGCAAAGAAAGAAAGAAATCGTGTGGGCTTGGGGTGTACTCGGCCCAAAAAATGGAGGGGTGTCAGTGATTCGTAAAATGGTGAAATTGATTTCGGTATCGGTGTCGGTTCATGAAAAACCAAAAATATATAGACGATGTCGTCATACGTATATATATACTTGTATATACATAGTAATAATAATTGTAATAGTTAATATATAGATAATGTCATATATATATATATATATATATATATATATATATATATATATATATATATATATATATATATATATATATATATATATATATATATATATATATATATATATATATATTAATAATTTCTCGGTGTTCAATTTGGGTGTCGGGTCGCAAGTGGGAGTTTACCGGTGTTAACCTCATTGGGTGATATCCAAGAGTGACAATCGGGTGATATCGGGTGACAATACAAAATCGGGTGTTTAAAACAATCGGGTGTTCAAATAAACATTGTCTCATATAAAAATTCAAATTAGCCCGCAAAAATGGCTTAGTTTAGAATAGTATCGATAATTAGCATTAATAAATGACCTGGAATTTTACGGTGTATTACAGTACCCACACGTTAGATTGGATTCGTCCCGGAATCCAAAGTTGAATCGGTGCTCGGGGTCGTCTCATCAAACAGTTGTGGGTATTTGGCACGCATTTGATCCTCGCGCTCCCATGTGTACTCGGGTCCTCTCTTAGAGTTCTATCTAACCTTAACAATGGGAATGCGACTATGCTTAAGTCGTTTGACCTCCCTATCCATTATCTCAACGGGTTCCTCAATAAAGTTCAACTTATCATCGATCCTGATCTCTTTCAATGGAATCACGAGTGTTTCATCCGATAAACACTTTTTCAAATTTGACACGTGGAAGGTGTTGTGTACTCTACTGAGTTCCTCAGGTAGTTCAAGTTTGTATGCCACAGGACCGATCCTTTCAATGATCTCGAAGGGTCCAACGTATCTTGGATTTAACTTTCCACGTTTTCCAAACCTAATCATTCCTTTCCAAGGTAATACCTTAAGCATGACCTTGTCTCCAACTTGAAACTCTATTGGTTTCCTTCGCACATCGGCATAACTCTTTTGCCGATCCCTAGCGGCTTGTAATCGTTGTCTAATCTTTACTATTTTCTCAGTGGTTTCAAGAATCAACTCGGGACCTGAGAGTTGTACATCTCCAATCTCAGCCCAACAAACTGGTGATCTACACTTTCTTCCATAAAGTGCTTCAAACGGTGCAGCCTTAATACTAGCGTGATAGCTGTTGTTATATGAAAATTCTGCTAACGGTAGGTGTTTATCCCAGCCTTTTCCAAAATCGATCACACATGCCCTAAGCATGTCTTCCAGGGTTTGTATTGTCCTTTCACTTTGACCATCAGTCTGTGGATGGTAAGCTGTACTCATATCTAACTTAGTTCCCAAGGCTTTCTGTAAGGATCGCCAAAAGTTAGACGTGAAACGGCTGTCTCGGTCGGAGATAATAGAAATCGGCACTCCATGCCGGGAAACTATCTCCTTAAGGTACAAACGTGCAAGAACATCCATATCATCAGTCTCTTTGATCGGTAAGAAGTGCGCTGACTTCGTGAGACGATCGCCAATAACCCAAATAGTATCCAACCCACTTGCTGTCTTGGGTAATTTCGTAATGAAGTCCATTGTAATCCTTTCCCATTTCCACATTGGTAGCTCGGGTTGAATCAAAAGACCGGATGGTTTTTGATGTTCAGCCTTTACTCTTGAGCAGGTCAAACACTTACCGACATACTCAGCAATGTCAGCTTTCATGTTTGGCCACCAATACAACTTCTTTAAATCTTGATACATCTTGTCTGAACCAGGATGAATGGAATATTTAGACTTATGAGACTCGTGCATGATGAGGTTTCGTATTCCTCCATACAATGGAATCCAACTTCTGTCCTTGAAACACAGCCTTCCATCTGGTTTCTTGACAAATCCATTCGTGCTTTCTGGCATGCCGTAAATCTTCTCGTGTGGTCTATTCTCTTCCTTAAGGGCCTCAGCTTGAACTTCAAGAATTTGAGACGGCAGTGGTGATCTAATTGTCATACCCAATGACCTAACTCTGAGGGGTCTAAGTCGTTCCTTTCGACTCAAGGCATCTGCTACAACGTTTGCCTTCCCCGGGTGATAGCGGATCTCACAATCATAGTCACTTAGCAACTCTAGCCATCGACATTGCCTCATGTTCAACTCCTTTTGATCTAAAATGTGCTGAAGACTCTTGTGATCGGTGAAAACCGTACACTTGGTTCCATATAGGTAGTGTCTCCAGATCTTAAGAGCGAATACCACCGCTCCTAATTCTAGATCATGAGTTGTGTAGTTCTCCTCGTGGGATTTAAGTTGTCTAGAAGTGTAAGCGATTACCTTAAATCTTTGCATCAATACGGCACCCAAACCTTAGGTTGATGCGTCACAATATACCACGAAGTCCTCACTTCCTTCGGGTAGTGCTAATATCGGTGCTTCACAAAGCTTCTGCTTCAAAAACTGAAATGCCGATTCTTGCTCATCTCCCCATTCAAACTTCTTCTTCTTCTGTGTTAGCTCAGTCAAAGGTTTAGCAATCCTTGAAAAACCTTCAATAAATCTCCGATAATATCCGGCAAGACCTAAAAATTGGCGTATCTCGGTAGGACTCGTTGGTGACGCCCAATTTTTAACAGCTTCGATCTTGGCGGGATCAACATGAATACCCTTACTGTCGATAACATGCCCAAGAAATTGTACTTTCTCAATCCAAAAATCACACCTGGAAAATTTGGCGTATAATTTCTCTTCTCTGAGCAGTGTTAGTATAGCCTTCAAATGTTCTGCGTGCTCTTCCTTACTACGTGAATAAATAAGGATATCATCGATGAATGCAATCACGAACTTATCTAAATAGGGTTTGCACACTCGGTTCATTAAGTCCATAAATACAGCGGGTGCATTTGTTAGACCGAATGGCATTACTTGGAATTCGTAGTGACCATATCTTGTCCTGAAAGCCGTCTTAGGGATGTCTTCTTCCCTAACTCTCAGTTGGTGATAACCCGACCTCAAATCAATCTTCGAGTAGACACTCAATCCTTGCAGTTGATCAAACAAATCGTCAATCCTTGGCAACGGATATCGATTCTTAACCGTCAGTTTGTTCAACTCACGATAATCGATACACATCCTGAAGGTTCCATCCTTCTTTTTCACAAACAACACCGGGGCTCCCCACGGTGATGAACTAGGGCTAATAAATCCTTTATCCGACAATTCCTGCAATTGCCCAGATAACTCCTTCATTTCTGACGGTGCTAGCCTATAAGGTGCCCGTGCTACGGGTGCTGCTCCTGGCATCAAGTCGATTTGGAATTCCACTTGACGAGTCGGCGGAAGGCCAGGTAAATCCTCAGGGAAAACTTCTGGAAAGTTCCTGACTACTGGCACATCCTAGAGTCGTTTCTCTTCCGACTTCTTCTCGGTGACTTGAGCCAAAAAGACTTGACATCCTCTTTCGATGTATTTCACAACCTTGACGCAAGAAACGATGCTCAGACGTGTCTTACTTCGCTCTCCGCGAACAATCAGGGTTTCGTTATTCAGAGGTATGTGAACGACCTTTTCGTGACAAATGATCTTAGCGCGGTTCTCGGATAACCAACCCATTCCTACAACGACGTCGAAACTACCAAGTCTAATAGGCATAAGGTCAATGACAAATGGGGTGTCTAGTAGTTGTAGGGTGAAACCTCGGAGTATAGTGTTAGTGCTCACTCGCTTTCCATCGGCTAGTTCAATCTCATATGTGGTGTCAAGTTGGGTGGGTGTAATATTAAGTAGGGGTGCAAGGGAAATAGATATG
Organism: Artemisia argyi; assembly: GCA_030686995.1. Classification (NCBI taxonomy): domain Eukaryota; kingdom Viridiplantae; phylum Streptophyta; class Magnoliopsida; order Asterales; family Asteraceae; genus Artemisia; species Artemisia argyi. The sequence continues at coordinate 24,418,779 of CM060679.1, forward strand.
AAGCTTTGATCGGCTCCGGAATCAAATAAAACTTTAACGAGGCGGTTGTTTAGAAAGAACGTACCCGTGACTACGTTCGGATCTTGTTGGACATTTCCATCCCCCAGCACGCATGCTCTCCCACGTGCATTGTTGTCCTTGTTAGGTCACTGACGCCTGTAGTGTCCTTTCTCTCCACAAGCATGGCATACCACAACCACGGGTTGCAAGTTAGCTCCTGTCGCCTTGCAATCTTGTGTCTTATGTCCAACCCTTGAACACTTCCCGCACTTAGCATAGCAGGGTCCATTGTGATGCATCTTACACTTGTCACAGAATGGTAGAGGTCCAGCATACCTAGCATCCTTAACTGGTGCAGCGACATAAGCTCTGACAGCTTCCTGTCGTCGGTTCTGTTGGTTGTGATGGGTGTTTCTGTCATGGTGATAGTTACGGTTGGGGTTTCGGTTGTTGTTGTTGCTGTTGTTGTTGTTGTTGTTGTTGTTGTTGTTGTTGTTGTTGTTGTTGTTGTTGTTGTTGTTTGTCCTTCGATCATCAAACTTCCTTTTGTGATCGTTGTTTCCCTGAGCAGAGTTACGCTTAATCTCCCGGTCTAGCAGTCTTTGGGCAATAGACATTGCTTCATCCAAAGATTGAGGCTTAGACGAGGTGACGTTTCCCTCAATACTCCTGGGTAATCCATCAATGTACCTTTCCAACAACTTTTCCAAATCGGGAACCTTTGAAGGGCAAAGTGTGGCAAGCTCCTGAAATCTCATATCATAAGCCCTGAGATCATTTTCTTTCACAACCAACATGTGAAACTCATCTTTTAACTTCTTGATCTCGCCTCTAGGGCAAAACTTCTTCAACATCTTCTCCTTAAAGTCAGCCCAGGTGATCTGATAGGCCTCCTCCACACCTATATTCTGAGTAGTTGCATTCCACCAAGATAACGCGTCTTCCAACAATGTTCCAGTAGCAAACGAGACTCGGCTTTCCGCAGCACAACCGCTCCTCACAAACACAGTCTCAGTTCGCTCAAACCATCGAGCAAGCTCTGTTACTCCTTCAGTTCCTTTGAAGTGAGATGGTTTACAAGCTATGAAGTCCTTATAGGTACACTTCCGAGTTGAAGTAGACTCGCTCTCAGCAGTGGCTCGGTTATTGCTACTAGTTCGTGCCATTGCAGCAGCCTGCTCTTCTAAAGTTGCAGCAACACTGTTGGCAACCAACTTTCTTATAGCAGCCTGGGTCATAGCGGGTGACGAGGTAGCAGTAGCGGTTTTCCTTGGGGCCATAACTCTATAAAATCGCAAGTGCATAAGTATAAATCCCAAACATCAATAACAAGAGAAATAGTGTAACCAACTCATAATAGTCGAGATCATCACAAAGTACATATCACAACCACACCATAAATACATACATCAACATAAACCATATCCTTCATAAATAAACATCACGACATGTAACAACACACATGGAAATTATAATGAATCTCAATATGGGAGCATAATAAAGATCAAACAACTAGAACATCATAAATCAATATCAATACGTTACAATCGTAACCAACATAAAGTTTTAATAATTTTTGAATTCATTGTTACAAAACAATAAGATACAACAATTATTAATGCTACAGGCGGCAAGTTAAGATGTCTCTGTAAGTAATGACATGTCATAGATCTATGAAGGTCCAGGTGCGCCTCCTGATCTCCTCTCCAGCTCTCTGGTGATCCTGATCATCCCAAACATCTCTGGATCTCTCACGGGCCTGAATCTCCTCAATAGTGGCTGAAAGTGTGTGGATGGTAGAACTAGATGCAGCTAACTCCTGTGCCTGATGCTCCATCATCTCCTGTGTAATGGCCGCAATCGCTCTCAAATCATCAATCTCGTGCCTCTGAACATCTAGTCGATGACCAAACTCAGTGATGGTAGCCTGTGCCTCCTCGATCTCTGTCCCCATCATCTCAAATACCATCTCTAATGCTGTCCTATGGGCCACGAGATTCGTGACCTCCTCCTGCATACACTCAATCCTCTCCAAGGATATATCCTCAATAACGCTCAACAGCTCATCAAGACGATCCTCATGTCTCACTAACCTAGCAGCCAAAAGAGGGATAGTATGGTGTATCGGCTCCCCAGTGACCGGTAACACCGCTGAAGAGCCATCTCCAAGCTCAGCAGCCCTAGGTGATCCCTCAACCAATCTCCATCTACGTATGTAGTCTAACAAAAACGACCATCGACGAGCATCAACCAATCTATGAATGCCAGGTGAGGTGGGTATCTCGGTGGGAGCAGGTGATGGTACAGGTGATGTAGCAGGTGATGGTATCGGTACAGTGGTAGTCTGTGAGTAGAAAACTGTAGGTGGTGGCATGGGTGGTAAAACCTCGGAGGTGTGGGGTACGGTGTAAGTAGGTAGCATGTAAGGATGTGGCTCAGGTGGGGGTGATACAGGTGATGGTGGGGGTGCTGGTGATGTCACAGGGGTGAGCTCTGGCATAGAAGCAGGTGGTAGCACGGATATGGGTGATGATACAGGTGTAGGTACAGGTGTAGATACAGGTGGTGTAACAGTAGAAGCAGGCAAAATACAGACTCGTTTTTGAGCCGTGCATTTGCGGGTATAGTCTCCCTCATGATATCGAAACAACTCACCGAAAGGCTCAGGCTCAAAGGGCTCAAGAATCCTCACTCGCTTGCGCCGACGAATCGGTGCAGGCGGGGATGATGGTGGGATAGAAGCAGCAGTGTCAGAAGTATCGGAGTCAGAAGACTCGTCATCAGCATCTGAACCGGAGTAGTGACTAGCAGGTGGTGTAGGACGATCATCAGCCGCAAGAAACTGCTGAGATGTCAGGTACTGATCATAAAGGTACTGTCCCTGTGTCATAGGTCCACAGACAGGACGAAAGAGAGGCTGAATAGCAAAAGAATCAACGGGTGTAGAAGCAACCTCACCCTCCTCAAAGGGCTCAGTGTCAGCAGAGGGGTCTCCAGATGGAACAGGAGATGGTATAGCAGGTGATACAGGTTGGGTGTCATGGTCAGAATCATGGGTGTCTCGGGTGTCATGGGTGTCATAGTCAGATAAGTCAATAGTAGGGTGAGTGGATGATGCTAGCATGACGTCGTCACTGTCGGACAAAATAATAACCGGGGGCGACATGGTACTGTAATATCCCAAAAATAGCAGTAATATAAGTCATTTAGTCTACATAATGCTACATGCACAGTGATCATGGTGTCATAGTGAGCTAAATGCGATGGGTGCTAAAATCAAATCTTAAAACATAACGTTGGCAAGCGCTGGCACGGAGGGCACTTCGGTGATAAATAGTTTGTTTAAAATTCCGGTGAGGTTATAGTCCAATGTTTTGAAAAAAAAATCATTTGGTTCTCTATAACCATGGCTCTGATACCAATCTGTAACACCCCGAAATTTGATTAAGCAGCGGAAGTCTAATCGGGGTCATTACAGTTTAGTACACAATCATACTCATAGAAAACAATTCAAAAGATTGTCAATATCATTCCATGAAAACTCAAATATTCAGAGTTACAAACATTTTTCCAAAATGTTAATTGTTTCACAAAAGAGGTGATGAGTTTGTAAAGAATGATATAATTATTGAAATCAAAAGGGAGGTCCTGTGCCCTTTGCCAGCTCCGTACCGCCATGCTTGCTAATTTCCTGAGATAAACATGCTTAAAAAGTCAACACAAAGGTTGAGTGAATCCATAGTAGTTTAAATAGTAGTAGTGTGAACACAAGTCAAGCATTTGAAATAAACAAGCCAAGATAGACAGGTCTTGACTAAACTGGTGAAATATTGCTCCTAAGCCTCACGAAACGCAAGCATTAACATTGATTTGACATATCATAAAGATAATAATAATTATCTACACCACAGCGGATGTAAATGACAAGGGGCCCTCGGTGACAGGAAATGTGCCAAATTTCCATAATACCTCGAATATAGCACACCTCCTGCCAAGTGATCACCTTGACAGAGGCGGGCTGCCATTCCAATAGATCTATCAACTATATTCGCACTCACTCGCAAGTGATTAAGGTTCGTGATATGAGGGACTTGTAGCACAGGTGTCAACTTAGGCAATATCAGGTGATAACAACATACAGAAAAATACTTGTGTTCGATTTATAGCATGTATCTCCCCACGGGGTTTAAAAACAATTAAAAATGTGGGACCATGAACTCACCTGTCGGGTGTGTGTGTGAATCACAAAGGTGCTCAAAGGTGATGGTGTATTGCTTAGATTAGCAATGAAATTCCTCCGACTTGCGACCTATAAATATTGTTACCGGTGTCTTAGATTCGAGTTGTAAATGATATGTGATATGTCTCGAGTACAGTGATATCGATTCGGGTGTCTTTTATATAATTCAAATAACTTTACGTAGTTATTGTATCGTTGTTACGAACCGGTGTTTGGATAAATATTTACTTGTTGTGAAATTAATATCGTTTAAAAATATTTATGATTAAATATTTTTAATTATATATATATATACATATTAAAGTTAAAGTAAAATACCTATATGTATTTATAAAAATTATATGAAATAATTAATTATAAAAATATACCTTGTCACAATTTAACCCTTAACTTTTACAAAATTACACTTTTTACCCCTTTGGTTAAAAAGATATTTCAATTTGGTCCTTTTACACTTTTTACACTTTATTCCTCAACTTTTGAAAAATGCATTTCCTACCCTTCGACTTCCATCAGAATTCAATATTGTCATAGTTAGTCCGAAAGTTTGAGATTTTGATAATTTTAGTCCCTTAACGTGGGACCTTTTGCAAACATAGTCCTTTATGAAGTTTTCGAAAGCCAAACTTTTGGTACAAATAAAAGTGACTTTTACAACTTATAAATTCATCCAAATTTAGTTTCTAAGGTCTTATACATCTCGTCTTTTCTTAAGTTTTCAAACCGAAAAATCTTTTGAAAATGTTCATGGGCTCGTTAGCCCAATCTAGATTTAATTTGTAAAATAGAATAGGTTCGACTAAGGTTTAGTTTAGGTCTCGTTAACGTGATGTAAGGTCGAGTGAGTTTTGCATGTTGGGTTAGTTCGGTTAAGGGTGAGTCGTATGTATAGGTGGTCGAAAAATATAAGTGGGTCGTACGTATAGAAACGAAATGGTGAGGGCATTTCTAGGGGTGTCGAGGCATGTGAAAGAAGTCGTTATAAGTGTAATGAAAGTGTTAACTCAATATAATGTGTGCGTCGTGTGAAGGTGATGTGCATGAGTCGAGTATATGTAAAGAATGAGAAGAATGGAAATCAACTTACAACACCAAAGTGGTGGTGATGAGGCCGTGTGTACGAGACAAACGATCAAGCAACGTGGTACTCCTTTCCCCGTCTAGCAATCCTTTAATTCACAAGAGTTACCCAACTCGTTCCAATCCAAACCTTAGCTTGTGTTCTCCTTGATCCTTCTCGACAGCAACACAAAACGAAAACAATAGAGTGTTTGACTTGGAAGTTTTGTGGGATTGAGAGTGTGTGAGTTTTTAGCATTTAATGTGGCTTTTATAGGGTGGTGAGGGTGGTTCGAATGTCTCAAGAGACACAACATTCTTCGAGTGGTCTTGTCTTACTCGACATAGTTGTCTAACCTTCTTTGTGTGTTGTCAAGTCGAGTTGCAAAGATTTGGGGGCTACATTCCATGTCAACGCTAGACACTAGCAAAAATTAGGCATGTGTGTACTTTGAAGATTTGTTTAAGGAACATGTTAGTGGTTTATGAAACATTCGATCCAATGGGTATAGAAACTTTGTGTGTATAATCCGAGTGACCAAAGGTTTGACGGCTCCTTGGTGGTTCATTGTAGGGTGTTACAAAGTCAACTAGAAGTTGCATGCTTAGTGTTGTGTGAGTAGGGAACCAAAGATTACAAAACGTGTGTATATTACTTATGTTGAAAACGAGTTATTCGTTTGAGTTGTATGCTGCGCAAAAGAGAAACAAACAACAGCCAGTGGGCTTGAGAACTCAAGGCCCAAACAAAACAAGTGAAAATAAAGTTGGAGTGGGCTTGTGGTGTGCTCGGCCCAAGCAAAGAAAGAAAGAAATCGTGTGGGCTTGGGGTGTACTCGGCCCAAAAAATGGAGGGGTGTCAGTGATTCGTAAAATGGTGAAATTGATTTCGGTATCGGTGTCGGTTCATGAAAAACCAAAAATATATAGACGATGTCGTCATACGTATATATATACTTATATATACATAGTAATAATAATTGTAATAGTTAATATATAGATAATGTCATATATATATATATATATATATATATATATATATATATATATATATATATATATATATATATATATATATATATATATATATATATATATATATAATTTCTCGGTGTTCAATTTGGGTGTCGGGTCGCAAGTGGGAGTTTACCGGTGTTAACCTCATTGGGTGATATCCAATAGTGACAATCGGGTGATATCGGGTGACAATACAAAATCGGGTGTTAAACAAACGGTGTTTAAAACAATCGGGTGTTCAAATAAACATTGTCTCATATAAAAATTCAAATTAGCCCGCAAAAATGACTTAGTTTAGAATAGTATCGATAATTAGCATTAATAAATGACCTGGGATTTTACGGTGTATTACAGTAAGCATGTTGTCACGGAACCCATGAGAGCTCAAAAGTTCTTGCTTGTGTCTACCAACGGGTCAAATTAGAAAATCAAGGGTAACGGGTCAACTGGGTTGAATGTAAAAGCTGCCCAACGTTTAACTAATATCTCTATTGTTGTTGATACGTACAGTGGGAAATAATTCTACTTGTTCGAATATGATTACTTACTAATATATGTGACATCAAACAACTTGAGTTAAATGGCTATCTCCAAATGAAGCAACCTTGTATACTCATTTTAATGGTAAGTCAAATCATGACTACTATGCATGTTAGCCAAACAACCTGACTTTGAATGTTAAGATGAATATTTCTTAATTTGTGTATAATTCGTGTAACCATAACACAACCAAACAGCCCATATACATTTCAGTACCAAACACCCCTGCGCAACTTGAAAAACGGGTAGCGTAGACCAAATCAGGAGATACAGACCTGAGTAAAAATGGTTCTAGTTGAGTAAATCTATGAACAATGTTTTCTCTATTTTAAAAAAAAAAAAAAAGTCTGTTCTAAACATAACCCAAGGCATCTATCAGTTTGTCTAATATATTTATAGTCCAGAATATGTTTATGCTGGATTTATTAATTGATTTGGGTGTTTATGAGTTTCAGTTTAGCACTATATGCGAACCTTAAATTTTAGCCTTGCAACCATTTTTGATTATCTGTCAACATGGAAAAAGGAGTGATCAGTCCTCCCTACAAACGTATCTTTTTATCATAACTTCCATAGTCATATTTGTAGAATAGTAAAATAGCGACCTTATCTAGTGCATAATAAAGACTATTTGTGTTACATGAACCAAATATATTCTAGTCACGAAAGAGTATTTTATTGATTTTCAAAAACCATACACATAAAACAAAATGACGGGGCAAATAGTAAAATAGTGTCTTTAGAAGTTGGTGTTTAGAGGAGGTAGAAGGTTATACCTCCAAATAACGTCTTCATTTCCTGACGGCTAGAACACGAACTCAAAACTGGTGCTACAACATAAGTAGGATATGAAGCAATAATCAACAACATAGTTTATTAGACCATAAAGAGATAAATGTGCTTTAAATGAATGGAAAACAAAGCCCATGGGTGCAGCTATGATAACAGCCGCAAATGTTTGAGCGAACAAAACAAACGGAGGCAATATCCCAGTTTAAAAGTCAAAGAAATATAGTTACAATTAAATAAACGCATATTTTTTGACCCATGGAATTATAGAAGACTCACTTTAAAACTTTTGGCTTTTTTCAGTCTTAACCAAGTCAAGCCCTGACCAGACCGAGTGGGTTAAAGATATGGTTAAAACAAAGATATTATTAAGTTAAATATATGTCTTCTGTATTCTTTAATATATGTCTGATGTACTCTTTATTAAGTTAAATATATGGTTAAATAAAGATATGGTTAACATTAGGCTAAAATTTATTGTAAGTTAGTGATCAACATAACTTTAGAAGAAGTTAGTGGCAAGAGAAGATTAATAAACATAACATCTATTAAGACTAATGGGTTGATTCTCATTTATGTAATGTTTTATATGAAAAAGAACGATTCAGAAAGAACATATATAGCGTAAGCAGTGTTCTACATAAATAAATACTTATCAAATAAATGGAAATGATAAAGACTACTATAAACAAATAAAATTCTATAATATCATAACACCTATCAGCTATTTTGGGCTCTTTTTTTATATTTGAAACGATGTGATTTCTCTCAACAGTTGTTCTCTTTCTTCTCTTTGATTGTTGCTGCTTGTTCATAATGCCACCACTCATATCAAGAATGTATGCTTTATGGTGACCATCATTTTGGCAAACGTGTTGTTCATTTGTATACATGTAATCATGAAAGGTTGCCATTTTCATGACAGGAGGGAGTATATAAACTGAAGTGAGGATCCCTTAAGTGTTCCCGTTTGGATAGAGTTAGCAGAGTTAGGATTTAAATTTTGTGTTCCTTGGGCAATTTTGGAAAGAGTTGTAATTTAAATATATAAGAAAATGCACAAGAATCACATACAATATTTTTTTCTTACATATCAATAAGCATATGAGGAAACTTACCGATATGAAAAAAGTAAATTGAAATGCGTCAATTCACGATATACTTATATTGTGTCCACCATCAGTATAAAACATTCAGGACGAGCTGACATTAGTTGTTTAAATACTTGTCCATCAAGAGCATCAATTGCGTCCTTAATTTCAGCTTTACTTGTCATTGTTTAAAAACCAAACTCGTGTGAACGTTCATTTTCACTATCACAAATGACCCCTGCATCAACCACCTTCCCGTTTTCATCGAACACATATCCAGATGGGAAAATAATAATAATAATAATAATAATAATAATAATAATAATAATAATAATAATAATAATAATAATAATAATAATAATAATAATAAAACGGTTTTCTCTCACCCTCTGAGGGCGATTATGGACGATATGGGGTTTTTGAATTCCACTTCTTGATCCCGCTTCTTGGTCTATGCCTCATTGATCTAACCCTCCTAGTTGCATCAGTGTTTCAACATCTTTGTTGGAGTTTTGGCTCTTTGATCGATCTCCTTTTTTTCCAGGTTTTAGATTTTCTCCCATTGTTCAGTTTTAGGGTTTCATCTTTGAGAACTGTATTGTTTCATATTAGTTCCTTTAGTGAGTGTTTTGATTCTTCAAGATAGTCGCTGTGTATTATTCCTTCTCTAGACTGCTTAAAGGTGTTTTGTTGCTGTGGGTTTCGAACTGTTGCGTGGTGTTGTTTAGTAACAGCTTTGCGTTAACAGTTTGAGGGTACGAGAAGTTTTCGGTTTCGAGCAAAGTTAGTATTTGGCTGGGGTTTCGTTGCCAGGTAGTGTCATAAGTGGTGGTTGTGGGTTCTCATTACAGTAGCTTTTTATAGTGGTTCTGTAATAGTGGGTTCCTACACGTTGTGGTTCAGTTCTGTTACGTTGTGGTTGTGGAGGTTTCGTCACAGTTGCATCTTCTGAATTGTTGTTGGGTTTTTGGTTCCTTTACTGTGGTGGTGTTGTAGTCTTCATCTCAGGTTTGTTCTTCGATTCAGTCACTTGGTTTCGAGCAGCTTTCGGTCTTCCTAATAACAGTGGTTGCTTCGTGGTTTGCATTTGGTGGGGTTTTGTTTTGCTTCTTCATTACTACATTGGTCTCATTGGTTTGTGGGCTGTTAGTGTTGGTTCAAAGTAGTTGTTGTGGCTATTACTGAAACATACTCTTCCTATGCCTATTGTGAGATTCCATTGTCCCTTCGCGGGTCTTAGTGGGTGTCGCAATGGTGGTGGGAATGGGCTTACCAAGACTTCATTGATCAGACATCTCCGTGATCGACATTGCAATGGGGAGGCACAAGCTGTTACTAAACACTCTCTTGTTTCCAATTTGGTTATTTTTGAAAGGGCTGAGGTTACTCTTAAACGTTTGGGATTGTGGTTATGTGGTGTTTGTTTCAAAACGCATACTTTTCGTACTAAGTGTCGTCATGGTGATGGATCTGATTTTGTGCCACCCCCTGATTGTGGTGATGGTGTTGTTCGGTTCGTGTTGTATGATCTCACCAAACCACAAGTTCTTTCTTATGTTGCCCCTATTGTAGATTTGGTTTTGGACGAACTTGGTGGTTTCGATTTACCTCTTCTTGACACTTTGTTTTCTAACACTAGTACAAAAAGTTCTATTGGTCACGCATGGTCGATTTTGAAATGTCACACTGTAACATTTATACGTGACTAAATATACCAGAATAAAATGAACAACCACACTTGATCCGACTTGTATGACCATTTCGGAATTCTATTGTCGCACATTTGAATATTTATGTGACTAGAGGTAACTGGAAATTTTTTTTTGGATTATTTAGTCACTTTTAATTCGAGATGTGTGACAGATACAAATGAGCTCGAAACATTAGTCACGCTATAGATATACATATGTGACAAATATATGTCACACAATTTAAAAGTGTGATCAAAATAGATATATGGTCACATGAGGTAATTGTGTATGTGGCTAAATTATATAGTCAAGTTTGTCACACATTATTTAAACGTGACTGATATTCTTTGCTGAATATTTAGCCACATAGCGTTTGAAATGTGTGACAACGAAAAAGTAAGTTTGAAGCGTTAGTTACGATATGCATTTAATAGTGACAAATATATGTCACACAGTTGACGAGTGTGACCAAATGTCATATATGGTCACACTAAACCATAGAAACATGATTAAGTGTAACTAAAATTCGATACATATGGTCACGTAAGTTAATAAGTGTGTCTAAAGTTTAGTGTGTGTTTGCTTGCCAAATCCTAATGGGTATTATATGTGACCAATACATTCAAAGGAAGAATCAACAATGGCTGATACCGAATGGGAAGAGGAAAAAAAGAATTTAAGAACAATATCGTATAACGTAGAAATTTATACATCATCAATATTTTTATAAGTTGGATTATATTTAAAAATGCTTTATTATTGGATATACTTATAAATTTTATTCAGTCATGTTGATATATTTTACACTCGACATATTCATATAATCTTATTGTATTCATGTTATGCTATTTTTATGGGCATGAAGTTTACTTTAATCGTAACATAAAAAATTATAATTCATTAATATCTTTTCGATTTATTTTTGTAGACACGAACTCTAATACCGTCTTATAAAACATCCTCAATTTTTAAATAAAAAATAATACTCCGTACTAATTTAATGATTAGTAATATATGAATATTTATTAACCTAAAACTAGGGATGAGCATTTCGAACTAAATCCCGGAATCGAACCGGAACTGTACTGGTATCGTACCGAAACGGTACCGATTCTAAATATACGGTGCTGTATCGGGTCTACAAAATAAGGTGAAAAAAAATCGGTATCACTAATTCGGTATGGGACCAGTACCAATTCGGGAAATTCCTGAAAAAAAAAACCGGAAAACCCGATTTCCTGGTACCGAAACCGGCCGAATCTCATTCGGTACGGTACCGGTACCACTAATTTATGCTCGGGAAAAAATTGGTACCACTAATTCGGTACGGGACCTATACCGTGCCCATCCCTACCTAAAACTAATCTAACAAAAATCAAATCCAAAAATTTGTGATTGCACACAGATCTAAAACTAGGTTGTTATGATGATACATGAACAAATGGACCATCCATCCAATCGTAATCAATAAGGAATCGTAAGATTCAACCTATAATATTCTATCAACACTTCTCATTTCTAAACCATAAAACTAAAACCAGAGTTGATTTTAGTGAGAGATTTATCTATAACAATGATCCTTGTTTTCTACAATGGTACTTTTTAGAATCATGAACCATTTTTATTTTTAGTGAGAAAGTTGCTTAAAAGATAGAAAATGAACTTAAGATTGCATAAGTTATACTCCGTATTTTTTAAGGACATTTTTTTTTTTTTTTAATTCAATTGGCCTTGCAAGTTGCTGGAGCAAATAATAGAGAACGGATTACAATTTATGAGAACATGCTCTTTATGGATAATAGATCCATTCTAACCAATTGAGGAAAAAAATATATATTTTCAACACTTTGAGATCGAGATCCACAGATGGGATAGAATCTTGACTTCATCCGCGGGGTTAGGTTATTAGCTGCCTTGTGTATTTATTACATATTCAGTCTCAAGGAATTGGTTTGATGCGACTTTTTAAACGACTTGCTAGATCATATGTTGACATATAATGTTTTTTGCTGCATTGTACTATGTTTTTAGAAAGAACAGGCTTTGCAAAATTTCAGTATGGAAGGGAAAGAGAAAAGATCTTGCTGGAAGGGACAGAAACACAGAATTTACGTGGTGGAGAAGAAATGGTACAGCAATAATATAATTGCTAATAAATGATCATGGGTCGATCGTGCACTTTCTATTTTAGTATAAATAGCTAGACAAGCAGTAAACAAACTCACATACACCTAGACAGAGAGGTCACATGGGAAGCAAAAGTGATAAACAAAAGCACTTTGTTCTAGTACATGGTCTTTGCCATGGAGCTTGGTGTTGGTTCAAGGTTAAGCCCCTTCTTGAGGCTGCCGGCCATCGTGTTTCTGTCTTTGATCTCTCTGCCAGTGGTACGGACACCAAAGTAATACAAAATGTCACTACATTTTCTGACTATACTAGGCCATTACTCGACTTCATGGCCACCATTCCATCGGGTGAGAAGGTTGTCCTGGTGGGACATAGTCTTGGTGGTATGAATATAGCTCTTGCCATGGAAAACTTCCCCGAAAAGGTCTCCCTTGCCATATTCCTCACTGCCTTCATGCCCGATACTGTACATAAGCCTTCTTATGTTTTAGAGCAGGTAATTATATATGTTTCTTTTTTGGCTTCACATTAAGTCTTTAACTTTCAGAAAATTACGTTGACTTTGCTATTTCTTAGGAGAAATGGTTGGAAAACGACTAAACTCATGCATAATTCTATGTTAAACCTGGGTGCATTGTTTCATTCGTTGTAACAAAATGACCCACGTACCTCAGCGTAAATCAGAGAGCTAATGGCACGTAGTTGTATGCATATCAATCATTTCTTATTTTCTAAAGTCTTGCTACGTATGGGTACCATGTTTGTCATGTTAATTACAAGCCTGCTCATGATACGTGCATAATATTTTCATGTAATGGTTTTCATGCTACACCACTTTACGCAGTTATGTACCAAGCCTTTATAAACCAGAACCAATTTAAATACATTCGAGTGTTTTGAAAACTATTTACTTTCAAATTTCCAAAGTTAACGAAACAATATATTCTAGTTAAGCATGCATTCAACTTTTTTTTTTTTTAATCTATCTATCTTGAGTTATGATGTATATATTGTTATATACATTCAACGACATAACTCTTGAGTCATTTCATTATGAAGTTTGTCCAAAGGACTCCATCCGAAGCTTGGTTGGACACACAGTTCATGCCTTACAATGACGAAATCAATTCTGAAGTGTGGATGCTTTTTGGTCCCAAATTCCTGTCATTGAAGATGTATCAACTTTGCTCTGATGAGGTTATCATTCTTATATTAATATTTAGCTAGCAACACCCTCAAAATTTGTTACTATTATCAATTACTAGTAATAATAATTTTTTTTATTATATTGTAGGATCGTGAATTAGGGAAAATATTACTTAGGCCTGGATCCATATTTCTTAAAGACCTGCCGAACACCAAAGAATTTACAAAAGAAGGGTATGGTTCTGTGAGCCGTGTTTTTGTGGTTAGTGATGAAGACAAGACCATAACAAAAGATTTTCAAAAATGGATGATTGATAACAATCCGGTCGTTGAGGTGCAAGAGTTAAAAGGTGTGGATCATATGCCGATGTTATGTGACCCAAAGCAACTCACTGCTTGTCTCCTTGACATAGCCCTTCCATAGACGTGCTTAGCCGTCTAAGCTTTATTATATATGTAAGAAATTTCAATCACAAGGCATAATAATTTGCGTGGCAATCGTATCTATTTGTTCTCATAGTTCTTTCATTTAATGGATGATAAATATACAGGGCCTTGTTGTAAATTAACTTGCTACATGTGTGATAATAACAAAATTAAATTGCTACATATGTCATGATATAGTAACGTCGAAGCCATTAATGGGTTCTTTCAAGGGGATTAAAGGCGTGTCAATGAAAATGAAGCAAATATAAGGGTGCGTTTAGTTGAGGGAAAACACCCTTGTTTTCCACAAAATGTTTTGTGAAAAACAAGGAAAACAGAGATCGCGTTCAAATTAGTGTTTTCCAATAAAATTCTTTACAAAACACAAAATTCCTATTTCCAACTTTAATACACAAAACTACAAAACACTTTTTTTTGTTTTCCCCTTTTTCCATTAAAATACCCCAAATTTCGACTGATTTTTTACTTTTTCGTCCATCTTTTTACTTTTTCGTCAGATTTTTTACGTTTTCGTCCGATTTTTTACGTTTTCGTCGATTTTTTTACGTCTTCCTCCTTTTTTTTTACGTTTTCGTCATGGTTTTTACAGACGAAAACGTAAAAAAACAAACGAAAACCCAAAAAATCGGACGAAAACGTAAAAAAAAAACGGATGAAAACGTAGAAAAACTGACGAAAATGTAAAAAAAACGGATGAAAACGTCAAAAATCTGATGAAAACGTAAAAAATTAGACGAAAACGTAAAAAAATAGACGAAAACGTAAAAAAACAAACAAAAACGGACAAAAACGTAAAATGTCGGACAAAAACGAAAAAAAAACAGACGAAAACGTTATTTGATATTATATTTTACTGTTTTAATTTATTTATTTTCTCGTATTAGATTTTTTTAGTTATTTTATAATTTAGTTGGTTAGTTTATAATATTTGTTTTTGTGTTTTGAAGATGTTTTTTATAATATTACTAAGGTGAATAGTGAATTGAGATATAAAACAACAACACTTAAACATGTTTTCTAGTTTTGGAAAATGGAAAACACAAACACATGTTTCTCAAACTAAATATGTTTTCTAAATTTTTCATTGTTTTGTGGAAATCAAACTCCCCTCCTTTTTCCTACAAAACAAGAAATAGGAAATGAAAGAAAATGTTTTCCATCTAAACGCCACCTAAGTGTTGGATTTGACTTTGTGTTTCATTAATGATCTTCAGACTCAAAGGTCTCTCAAAGCATACATTTAGGTTATTAGGTACCGTTTGGTTTATATCCGGGGTTAGGATTTTGTATTGGGTTGAAAAAAAATATGAAAGAGAAAGATGGGGATTTTAAAAAATATGTTTGTTTAGTATTTGATATAAGATTTAGAGTTAGAAATATATTATATAAAATTTTATAAAAAAATTACATAACAGTGAAATTGTGAAAAGATGAATTGAGCTCACCAAAATGAAAGCATGTCAGAAATCCACTATATGTGGGTGGGAATTGTGGATGTCACAATATTCGGATTTGATCCTAATACCAATTACCAAATCCAGAAACCTCAAGCCAAATGACACATTTTACTCTCACTCCCAAATCTTAAATCTAAACCCTTAAAACAAACACTTCCTTAAATTTGTCGGGCTACTTAGTTCGGGTGAATCTAATTAATACTCACTCTGTCTCAAACTAATTGTCCAACCTTTTTTTATATGGTGTCCCAAATTAATTAGAGTTTGTCTATCGAGTGTGCTCAGGGTACTAGTTAAAATAATTAAAAAAAGAAACATTAAGTTTATTAATTACAAAATTATACTGTAATTAATTAAATCTATAAACATATAAGATTGAGTTCTAAAATTTAATGGGGAGTATTAATGACACCAATTTTTTGAGGATCATTGATGACATAGTTTTTAGAAGTGAAAATGTAGCCATGCGAGAATCAAGATTAATGTCACGTCCACGTCAAGCGTCCATGTTTATGAGGCGCATGCGAAGTGTTCATGTATTCATTGAGGCACTTATGATTGTAGAGGTTACATGGAATAAGGCATTTGGAGAGTCTATTTTAATTATTAGAGTATGCATTACTTGATCTAATCAAGATTAATGTCAAGTCCATGTCAAGCGTCCATGTTTATGAGGGGCATGCGAAGTGCTCATGTATTCATTGAGGCACTTATGATTGTAGAGGTTACATGGAATAAGGCATTTGGAGAGTCTATTTTAATTATTAGAGTATGTATTACTTGATCTTTAATAGGAAAATTAATTGGGTAACTCTTTCAACTATTTCTTTTGAGTATAAATAGCAAAATTTAGCAACCCACAACAAATTATTCCACCGCCACATCCACCGGAACCGACCAACATCAATTGTTTCCACCACCGACACCACGTTCAACCAAACTCATTTTAGTCATCGTGGCGTGCATGAGTCGTTGATGAAGAAGGTTTTTGAAAAATGGTTGTGATGTATATTTATTTATTTGAATTGTTTCTTTTGGTAATGTGATATGATACTAAGTTTAGTTTTGGTTGTTGTCGTGTGTAATGAGCAGCTCCAAAATGACTAATAACGTTGGCAAACATGCTGACATATGGGTATTTGTTTGTGATTGTATTGTTAATGATTGATTTTTAGTAATCTTATATGTGTTGTTTTATCATGATAGGTTTGAGCAAGAAGATGGTATAGGAGATGATATCTTCACCAACAACCGTATGTCTTTTTTTTCCCTTTTACAAAATATATTTATACACGTAAAATGTATTTGATTTTATACAAAATATATGTGTTGTTAATGATTCATTCATTTCGTTTTCTTAAAAAAAGTATTCGTGGGGGATAAAGTTAAGTTCTATTGTTATATGTATTATCGATTTTCCAAATGTCAGGGAATGGATGAAGGAAAAAAAAAAGAATTATAATAAAAAGAAGAGGAAGAAAGCAAAACAACTAACTTAACTCGAGTTGCAACAACAAAAATATGACGAAGAGAAACTTAAAGTCCACTTGGAAAAAGAAGAAAATATTAAACAAGAGACCGATCACTACCGAGAAACAATTATGTTCATGCAATGCTTTCCTCACAAGAAAGCTGCCAACAACAATCGTCTTCGAGCTTAGGAGTGCCTGATGAGTTCATAAAAACTCATCATTTCTTTCAAATCTGAACAACAAAAACATGTAAAAACACTCAGAAACACCACAAAATAATACAAATATCCTTAGAAGGTGTTTTTATATGTTTCAAACATAAAAGAGCTAAAAACAGGGAAAAACCGCCAAAGTTTACCAAATTGTCAAATTCAGTCCCTGAACTTTCATGAAATGTCAGAAATGGTCCCTGGATGATTAATTTTAAAGAAAAGTCAAAAACAATCCTCAGGAATCATGAAATAAAAATTTTTACCCTTGGAAGTTCAAAATATAAAAATTGGCAAAACAGGTCCCTGCAGTTTCAATATTGACAGAAAATACCCCTCAGTGTTCAAAAATGGAATTTTATCATCAAATGGTCCTTGGTAATTCACAAATTGACAAATTTTACCCTTAGATGATAAATTCATAAAATTACAAAACAAGTCCCTACAATTTGGAAAAATGGCAAAATTGGTCCCCGGTTACTTTTAAATTGGGAAAAATAATAAAAAGGCCTTTATAATATTTTAAATGGCAAGAAAGGTCCTTTGTGATATAGTTTGGAAAAGTTTCAAGTTTGGTCCCTGGAAATCAGATTTTACAAATTTAGTCCTTGGGCTAAACTATTACAAACCAAACGGATCCAATACCAACAATCCATTTCCAAAACCAAAAAAATAAAAGCCTGGTCCAGTTTTATCCCAAGCCCAACAAACCAAAGGCCCATTCACCCTTTTTAATAACACGGGCATTGACCCGCGTTGACTCCACCTCCACCTTTTTCAACCTCCCACCCCCTCGCACCTGCTGCATCACCATCCACCATACCACCCCCTCCACTTGCAAATACTTTCCACCTCTAGTCCACGTGTAACCCTCTCCAAGAGTCCTCAAACCTTAGCCTTGCTCCAGGAAGGAACACGTACTACTCCACCATCCCTGCATCACCTCTGCATACCATACTACTCCACCATCACCCCTTACACCTCAAATTGTTCCCTTAACCCTCCATTGTCACATCAATAGCATTAAATGCTTGAAAAAACGGCTGCAAGCAACCTTGGTGGTTTTTGGCGCCAAAATAGATTTTGAACACCTGTACTTCAATTTCAACACGTATCAAGCTCAAAAGTGATGGGATTTGCTCATAAGGACACCTGGAACAAGCTTGGAGGCTATAAAAGCAAAGGGAAGCAGGAAGTGAAGGGATAGTTTTTAATTTTTACTTTCTTGTATGTCGAATAGTGTAGTTTAATGTTCTCAGTGTAATTTTAAGCTTTCAAGTATTAAATTAAGTCAATTCAGTGTATTTCAAACCTTTTCTAATAATCAATTTCAAGTTTTAGTTTGATTCTCAGTTTATGCAGTTTTTATTTTACTTCAAAAATCTTATATAACTTTAATGTTGTTTGTAGTTGTTGTTATGGTTGCATAAGTTCATATAAGTTCTTTATATAACTTTTGCAAGCTATTTGATTAATAAAAACCAAGTGTAGTTATAAAAACAGAAAAATACCAAAAAAATCAAGAAAAATAGAAAGAAAATAAAAAAAATCAATGGTGATGAAGATAAGAACACTAGAGCAAGTGCTATTCTGGATTGCCTTGGTTTAGAGCCTTGTGGAAGGCCTATAGAGTGTTCTTTTGGTCTTGGTTCTCAGATTTTAACTTAGAATGCAAATTGTAAGTAAAAATCTTAACTACCATTTTTACTGTAGCATGTTAGTTAATACTTTTATTTGTGTTTTTATTACTTAATTAGTATTGCATAATCATAATATTGCTTAAGTTATCTTACTTGTTCATTAAATTTGCTTGCATTCAAATTTTCACTTTCAACTGCCTAATATAGCATCATTTTGATTTTTGAGTCTTTGTTGTTACTCTATGTGTTTTTATGCTTTTATAAGTTCTTTGAATCATATTACAACTTTGTCACTCAGATTCATGGTCTAAATCAATGTTCTCCTTTGAAAAGTTCTTGATGATCATCTGTAAGGGAGTGTTTGGTTTTATTGATTGCATAATGTGTTTGTTGGTTATTGTGGTTAAAAGTTGTTGAAACCTGTTACTTATAGTTTATCAGTTGTAATTGAGTCTTGAAATCAGTAGGCCTATGCTCCAATAGTCAAAATCACTTATGAGTCTCACTTTTTGAGTTAACTGTCATGATATTTGATTCCACAAGTACTCAAATAATCTCATCATAGGTCTAGGTTGTGAAATTTCAGTTTATCTAGGCTTATAACAGCTTATTATATCTGTGGTAACCATTGGAATTTCAAGAAAGTCAAAATTACAAGTCTTGATCAAAAGTCAAATTTGCTCATCTCAGTTTTTTCCAAAATTTCAAGCAATTGTTTTGATTTATAGGATAAGTTTGGGACTTTAAAACTTTGTGAATTTACAACCCCCCAGCTAGTCTTTAGTTTTCCATGTTCATTATAAATTTGTGATTTTTCTTGTGGACCCCACAACTCACCAAAGTGAGTTGCAGGGAACAACCCTGCCCTGTGCACAGGTTTACTATCCAATTTCATAAGCTTACATAATCTTTACTTATTAGCTTTAGCTTGTGAATTTGCTGCTTTGTGAAGCCCTTCTGGCTATTTTGCTATATGTATGCTTGATCTTCCATCAATTGCTTATTTGGACAGCTTAATCATGCTTATTATCTTGCTCAAAGTTACTCACTACACTGAGCAATCAGTGTAGTTGAGCCTTTTTCTTAAGCTCATAAAAAGTTGTCTAGTGGTCTCTAGCCTTTGCAATTTGGTTCTTTGTGAAGCTCAGTAGCTAGTCTTGTAGGTTTTGAGCTTATTTCAAGCTTATCATCTTATTTGGATAGCTAATTTGGCCCTCACATATTGTTCCATATAACCCAGTTAACTGAGTGACTCAGTCTACCTAGCCACTTTCATAAGCTTCTCAAGTGCTTATTAGTGGACCTTAGGGTTTGCTTTTTGGCTTATTTGGAAGCCACCCAGGTGGACTTGATTGCTCAAGTTTCATTTTGGTTCCCTGAGCTTATTTGTGGGCCCCACTTAGGCCTGCAGTTGGCCTTGTGGAGTGTTTGGTATTCAGTTTTGCTTAATTATGCTTATCTGAGCTTATAGCTTATTTCTTGTAGCTTATTAAGTTAATTTAGATTACTTTAGGTATAACTAAGTAGTTTGTAGCTTATTTGATCAATTGAAGCTTATTGGTAGCTTTTAGCTTATTAAAAAACCATTTTTTGGCATATCAAGCCAACTGATGAGCTAATAAGCTCTTACAGAGCTTATTTGTGTGAAATAAAAAAGTTGTTTTTTTTTTAAATTTACTTATTTTTACTTATTAAACAGTTGTGTAAAAAGAAAATTAAAAAAAAAAATGTTTGTACCAAAAAACTGGGTGTGGGATTCGAACTTGAGACCTCTTGGCTAGTATACATGCTTAGTTCCCACACCCCTTCCACAAGCTCTGGGGCACCAGTTCCGTCATCCTTTCCTCACTCAAGATACTTAACACCATTTTGGCCAAATAAGCTTAAATAAGCCGTTTGGCTTATAACTGCTTATTTGAATAAGCTGTTTACCCAAGCTTATTTTTCCTAGGCTTGCCATTACTTAATATACTAGCTGTAATTTTTTCATAATTTTTACTTTTCAAATACTAATTATTTTAATTAATCCGAGTTTAATTAGTAATTAGGTAAAATTAGGTAATTAAATAGTTTTAATAATTTTTAGTTAATAACAACATCTTTTTATATTTTTTAAAAGTCTTATAGACCATAGGGTATTTGTAAAAAATAATTTCATAATTGTTACTGTTCATTTCCTATTTTCTTTAATTTAAATTAGTTAAATAGATCTTATATAATAAATAAGTGATTAATTAGTAAATTAGCCTAAATATAATTTTTAGAATAATTTTATAATTTTTTAGGATTCCTAAGATGGTTAATTAGTTTTATAAATTTTTTTTATAATTTTATAAGTCATTTTGGTAATTTTAGTAATTTAAAATAGTTTATTTAGTTTAATTAAAATACTTAGTAATTAATTAATAAAAAACACATAAAAAAAACAAAAATATTTATTTTTAATTTTTTATACTTTCTTCAAGTTCATTTAAGTTTTAGAAAATATTTTTGCAAGTTTTTAGTTTAATTTGTAGTTTTTATTTGTAGTTTAAATTAAAGATAGTTTTAAATTAAATAGATAAATAGTTTTTATTTAAATAATTAATATTAAATACTAAAATAATCTAAAAAATAATTTTCTTTTTAAATTAAATTTTCTTTTAAATTTAAGTTTGTAGAATTTTCAATTTTACCCCCTGTAGTTTAAATTTGCATTAAAACTCACCTTTTTCCCTGTACGTAGACGTAAGTTTTAATTTGTATACGTTTGTTTTGTTTACGTAACTGTTTAAAGTTTATTTGTTTATTTGTTTAAATTGTGTAAATCAGTAGTATAAATCAAACTCACCTTTGCCCATTCATAATCACCCGATCCCAAATTTCGTTTTATTACAGATTTCACGCCTCGTTGGGAAATACGACCCGAGGATACATTGTACTCCACGGAGCATTAGTCTAAGCTGTTTTTGACTTATTAACCTTTGTTAATAATAATCTGACGGTTTACCACTGATCAGTGCCGAAAACATGCTGAACCAATGGAATGCAAAGATATTCATCGAGGCAAACTCGGTTGGTTGTTCGGTCCTTTAGGTTTCGGTTGTCTACAATATATGAAGCTGAATCATCCTCTAATCAGTCTCATTATCATAAATTTTATTGATGATTCCATTGCGACACTCAATAGTTGGATGGATTTGAATGCTTATATTTTGTTTGCGTTTAATCTTTTTGACTCTTTAATATCCATATATGTATATACTGAATTGTTGGAGGATTAATTAACCTGAGCTTTAATTTTGTAATCTCATGATGTGAAAGTTATATTTTTTAACCTTTTTATCATCATGATCATGCAAAAATATAAAATTCAAACTCTATTAAATAAAAAAGTATGAATGAATGTTCGTCATATAATAAACTTCCACGTTATAAGCATATACGCCATGTCATTGCTAGGCAATAATTTTTTATACTCAATTACTTTTTCAAGAAAATTAAAAAGTCGAACAAAAAATATTAGTATTGTTATTTGTTTTAGGAATCATTAAAGGACAATGTCATTTGTGTTTATACTGATTTGGAGGGTATTTGGAGGGTGCTTTTAAAGTGATTTTAACAACTAAGAGAAACTTCTAATACAATGAATCATAACCATGCAATAAAGTATGAAAAAAGAATAGCAATTATCTTTGTAATTAAGCTACTCTCAATTTATTGATCAATTATATGCGAAGTGCAAGTGTGTTTATTGAGAGGCAAAATTAAACGCATATTAAACTATGACCAATTAAATAGACGCCGTGTGCTTCATATTACCAAGCAAAAACCGTCTAATAGACAAGTATCGTAGGGCAATGTAATAGACCAAAAGAAACAAAGACATATTTTTTATCATTCAATTAAGTAATAGACAAAAAAAAAAAAAAAAAAAAAAAAAAAAAAAAAAAACAAAGCCATCACAACTTAATAACTAAAAGCCCATATATAAAATACAATACCACAAAACAAAAACAACATCAAACATTTTAAAATTTTATACAACAAAGTTAAAACATTTCATACAACATACTAAATAATACTTAAGTATACACTCGCCAATATACAAAAAGAATACACAATTAACAATTAGATTCTTAGCCCGTGCGTAGCACGGGTTCTGCAATGCTCGTTAAATTATAAGATCGTCAATTAACATGTATTAAATGCATTAAATGAAAGTTCGAGATGAATTAATGCAATTTAACTGATGCCTTGAAAACATTTGTTAGACAATCCTAATTAATTATGACTAGCAGGGTACCCGCGCGTTGCAGCGGCGGGTATCCTGAAATAATTTTTTTCGATGAATAATATATTTTAGTTTATTATGTTATTTTTGACAATAAATTTATGAATATCAAGAATTTCGTATAGTCCGTGCCCATTTGGGCTTGAACCCGTTGGCCCGTGCCTGTTAGGGCTCGAGCCCGTTTGGTCTGCGCCCGTTCGGGCTCAAGCCCATTTGACCCGCTGCCTGCTCGGGCTTGAGTATTTGTATAACGTGCTTTATTATTTGTAGTAGTGAAATTTAATGCAGGAATTGTGTTTAATTTGGTTGTACAATATGCTTGATAATTTGTATTTTTTATGTAAGAGGTATTTTAATAATTGTATTAATTGTATTTATTGACGAGTTAAATAATTGATTATATTAAATAGCATTAATGTGGTGTTTTGTTGTACACTATGCTTCTTGTCTTCTACGTCTGAAAATTATGTGCATTAAAGTGTTGTACACTATGTTTCTTTTCTTGTAAGTAGTAGTCATTATAGTCATTAAAAACATTGAACACTTTAATAGCATTAATGTTGTATGTCTAAATTGGTTGCAGCTATTTTACATTGTGCTTAAATGGTTGTAATTTTTGATGAATGGGTGTTTTTACTAGCATTATGTTGTTCGATAGAATTTTGGTCTTAAAATAACACCACGCTTTATATTGTTGTACAATATGCTTACTTTATTGTAATTATGAAAATTGGGTGCATTAAAGTGTTGTAAACCATGCTTAATTTCTTGTAAGTCTTAAAATTTTGAAGAGAGAATCATTCATGCTTTATATGTAGTATAGATGACAACTAAAAACAAACGATGGAATTTTTATCGATTGAAATTTTTATTACAAAATTGAAAGAAAACAATAACTAATTAGTTATGGGTAAAATTATCATTTTGCAATAATTATGAAAAAAGAAACAATAATTTATTTGATCAAATAAAATTGAGTTATCTAATTTAAGTAATTGAGGTTCGGGTGAAACCACATTATATTCAAGTAATCCGGTTCAATTTTGGAAATTGGAATACTTTGTTTGCCTAAATCCCAACAAACACCATTCATAGCACATCATTTTGTAATACTTATAAAATAACCTTTTAATATAAAAATAGGTAAAATAATAGTGTATCATTTTCAACCTAATCTTTTTTTTCACTTTTTTGGATTGTCGAGTCTAAGTAATATTGAGTATGGTCGTTTGTCAAATAATGTGCTATGAATAGTTTTCACTCGCTATGAATATTGGACTATCCTAACCGGACTAT
Source organism: Artemisia argyi (assembly GCA_030686995.1). Classification (NCBI taxonomy): domain Eukaryota; kingdom Viridiplantae; phylum Streptophyta; class Magnoliopsida; order Asterales; family Asteraceae; genus Artemisia; species Artemisia argyi. The sequence goes on from CM060679.1 coordinate 24,443,273, forward strand.
CCTAACCTACGAAAATTCATTTCATGAATCGGTGTCAATAGTGAAATCCCGGCAAGTGGTTGTCTTTTACTCGTACTCAGACTTGAGATGCAAGTAAGTCTTGCATGTGTGGAATATCATTTCTTGATATAGTTAAATGATGTCTTAAATAAGATAGTTATAAAGGCTATTTTCATAAGTGATGTAAAGCACATGAATGACACATGTAGTCAAAATTGAATTTGTTCCTCCACGTGTTACTAGAGTTAGATACTATTGGGCCATTCGATGAATTGATCAGATGTTTGTATGGCCGTGCCCGAAGTAAGTCAAGGTGAATCTTGTGTACGTTTGGTAATCTAGAAATAGAATAGTTAAACATTTGGAATGACTTCGATCCATCTACAGCTTTAAAAGCATCTGAAACAAAATGATGGTTAATAATAAACCATTAATACTGAGACATTTTACTAAACCACACTCAGGTATTTCTAGGAGCATTGGTGTGTTGCTAGACGTTAACCCTTGCTTGTATAGGTATTTATGATTATTACATTCACAAGTGGGAGCTATTCGAAAGTGCTCGTATCAAAATAAATAAGTATAGGACTGCAAATACATGAGCCTATGAGATCACCCACGTATACACTGAGGGATTACTTTAAATAATGTAATTATTATATTTATAGTAATCATATTAATTATATTAATTTATATTTCACGATTTACTAAATGGTCGTTAATTAAACTGTTTGACGATTTAATTAACTAATAGGCTTATAATTAACAAGCAATGGACTTGTTAATTGGACTTAACCCAAAACATATGGGAAGCCCATGTGTTTAAGGGGGACGACCGACCTAAGGGGAAAAGAAAGGGAAGAGGATCCCGACTTTTTGGACAAGTTATTCAAGAGATTACATCATATTTAGACTTAATCATTATTGTAACTCTTGAAAAACTTAACACAAAAATCTCTCTTTCCTTCTCCTCTTGAAAACCTATCGTACAACACCCTAGGGTTTAGGGTTTTTCGTTTTTCATTAAGCAAACACTTGTAGGTTCGTGCTTTGATCATGAATCCAAGAATTAGCATTCGGTAATCACACAAGGATGTGTAGTATTGACTAGTCATAGAGATCACTTATTTCAGTGATTCAGGGTTTGATCGTGGGTGTCCAAAGAAGAGCAAGATCCGTTCTTTATTCCATTTGTTCATCCGTATTCGTTAGAAGAGGTTAGTAGCGTATTTATGTGTTAATCAACACACATCATATGGATCCAGCTTGGGACCTAATCCACTTTGTATATTATATGTTTATATAGTACATAAATCTCAACAAGTCGAACATATTTTATTGTCATGTTTGGCAACAAGCATTTGGAAAAGTTTAGGAGCGACAAACGATAAGCGGTAGCATTTTAGATGGAAAGCTTGTTTGTCAACACCTCAACAAGCGTTTGAATATTGTGTTACTGCTCCAATCTAAATGCTTCTTAAATAAGCATTCCAGAATTGCTCCAACATTTGGTTTCTGAAATTACATATATACCCTCATTTATTTAATTATTTAGTTTATTTTAATGTGTTTATGACTTTTTTTTTGTAATTTTACACTTTATAATCACTGCTACAACTATGTTACGTACCAAACACGTTTTTTCAACAAACAACTTGCTTACTGCTACTGCTATTTATCGCCAAACATAGCCTATATAGTACATAAATCTCAACAAGTCGTACATATTATTAGAGTGCTAATCATATATATATATATATATATATATATATATATATATATATATATATATATATATATATATATATATATATATATATATATATATATATTGTTAACGTATATAGTCTGATAGACCCGATCCATAAGGACATATGATAGAAGGTACATGATAGAAGGCCTGGATGGAAGACATAAATGGACGATCTGGCTGGACGGTCTGGCTAAACGGTCTGGATGGACGGTCTGGCTGAACGGTCTGGATGGACTGTCGGGATGGACGGTCTGGATGGACGGCACATGCCGGATGACAGGATGAAGGGCGCGTGTACCAGGGCGCGTCCTTACGAAGGGCGCGTGTACCTACCACCAAGGTTCTAAGAGAACATGTTCCCAATGATGACATCATCTACAGTAGCTCAGGTATTATATATACACCACCCTTGGTGGTTGTATAGGGACACAAAAAAACCTTCTACCTCTCTCTACTATCTCTCTCTAGAATTACTCTCAACCAGAGGGTTCATCCCTCCATACTTATAATAGAGGACTGACTTGACCGTCGGAGATGTTAACGTATATAGTCTGATAGACCCGATCCATAAGGACATATGATAGAAGGCCTGGATGGAAGACATAAATGGACGATCTGGCTGGACGGTCTGGCTGAACGGTCTGGATGGACGATCGGGATGGACGGTCTGGATGGACGGCACATGCCGGACGACAGGATGAAGGGCGCGTGTACCAGGGAGCGTCCTTACAAAGGGCGCGTGTACCTACCACCCAGGTTCTAAGGGAACATGTTCCCAATGATGACATCATCTATAGTAGCTCAGGTACTATATATACACCACCCTTGGTGGTTGTATAGGGACACAAAAAAACCTTCTACCTCTCTCTACTTTCTCTCTCTAGAATTACTCTCAACCAGAGGGTTCATCCCTCCATACTTATATCCCTCCATACTTATAATAAAGGACTGACTTGACCGTCGGAGGGTGGTCCCGGGGCTCCGGCCTCGGGACTCCTTCTAACGGGTTCTTTCTTGTTTGTAGCACGCTTCAAGGCTCGGGACAAGGATGAATGGCACGTGGGAGCCGTCCAGACTTGCCTAGTGGATTTATGCTTAAACAAATTGGCGTCATCCGTGGGAACCGTTATTCAATCTACCAGAGCTAAGAATGACGGGTCTCGTTCTTCTTGGATCTCCATCATCCCTTCGGCAAAGGATCGTCTGCCCTCCTTCCAGAGGAGGGATGATACCGGAGGTGGTTCATCCACCATCCTTGCGGACGTGGTTTTTCAGTCATCCGTTCGGTATGCTCTCCTTTGGTATCAATCATTCATCCGAGTCGTTCGGCATGGTTTAACTCGGTATGAAAGGGAGGTACTCCATCGGCCCTCCGGAATGATACCCTCCATTGGCCCTCCGGTATGAATGGAAGGCTGATATGGGACTATAAGGTGACACATGGCGGCTGAAAAATATGCAAAAAGATGTCTTGTCAAGTTTCAAACTTGGATATTCAATATGAAAAAGAAAGCGCCTTTCATAAGGTGACATGTGGATCGTCAACCCTCCTTCCAGAGGATGGACGACAATGGAGGTGGTTTATCTACCATCCTTTCAGAGGTGGTTCGTTTACAAGCCGTTTCAGATGTGGTTTGTCTATCATCCATTCGGTACCTTCCTTCGTCCTTCAGAGGTGGTGCTTCCATCATACAAAGATGTTAGTACGGACATCATGTATGGGTTATTCAATTATTGTCACTTGGTTCGGTACCATCGTGTCATCGTTCAAGATGGATGGTATGGACGTTATGTATGGATCTTCCGGTATGATGTCTATCGGTGGAATGACCTTCATCATTCCTTCGGTGTAAAAAGGAAGCGTTCTACAATTTGATTCATAGAAGGACCGTTCGGTATGACTCCCTTCGGTGGTCATCAATGGCAGGTATGACTTCCTTCAGTAGCCACAGGGATGGCCGGACAAACAAGCAGCTGATTCATCGTTCAGATGCAGTGTTTCACGAATACTTTGTAAGTACTCCTATATTTCCGTGATATCTCTGTTGCCATGCATGAGAATATGAGTATATGACACATTTGGTTTACTGCCATGCTACGTACCTCAATTAGCTGGCATCATTATGTCTTAACACCATTCAGGTGCCTAAAAGGAAGGAAACGTGGATGATGTACAAGTAATACAGCTCATGATACTAGACAACCCTTACACATGCACATGCACGATACAACACCTTGTGAATAAAGCAATATGGCCCATGACCAAATTCACGTGACTTACTTTGGAAGCACCTAGTTTAATAGACCTAGGTCATAAAACAAGGAATTTGTCTATCTTTAGTCACTTTTGGAAATAACGTTAAACTAATGGAACACAACTTTTTGTGATCTCCGGACCATTAATTGTCCGGTTAATTGATCTCCGTCTATTACTTTGACGAAAGACAACTTCTATCATCTTTACATATACTTCAAATATGTTTTTGGATAGGGCTCAATCACGTAACTGAAAGGATAATGTTACTACTTTTATTGCATTGCTTATATGTTACTACTTTTATTACATTGCTCAAAACCCCTTATATAAAGGGTGACTACAAGCGAAAGGGTGGTTTTCAAATTAATGACCATATTTACTCAGACAAGTCACATGAGAAGTAGTAATGGTGTAGGTTAGAGACATCTATCCTTGACTTTTGAATATGCCACGACAATATTGTTCAATATTTAAACATATTTTATTTTGGTATCTTCAATATGGTAAAAACAAAACAAAAACCTTTTGATCACTAAGCAAATAATGATTCTTACGATGGTCCTGCGGCATTTTATGGTTGTCCGTCGACGTTTCCGGTCGCTTTTTGTTGGTTACTTCTTTGTTAAATTGGATTTTAGATTCCATACCCCAGAGACATATCTAGGCGCCCATCGTAACTAATATTTTCTTATACCCCGGTTCCCGATCGTCAAACTTGGGTCTGGCGGATTAACTCCGCGGTTGATGATAACATCCAAGTTTACGACACCTTTGCGCATATTCTCGTTTGGTCTTCCGATTATCAGTGGCCCCCGTTCTCAATGGACATCGAACAAGATACTAACTTGATTTAAGTTTTAACTTCATCCTCTAAACTATGATATGATTGCTCACCTTTGAGCTCTGATAACTTTACTCCGGTACCAGCTTTGTCGTACTTCTATACGCCGGTGGTCGGTTGAACCTCTGTCTCCGCTGGAGGGAGATCCGCACCGGCCGAACGACGCATCAAATGACAATTTCTGGTCCTTCGGTTAAGCTGGTCATATATTCACCTCCTCGCATTCTTTGAAGATCCATCTGGGTGACTTTATTGGCGTTAATATTGTTGTGCGCCGTATTCCGATAATCAATCTTTTGGCCCTTCGGTTACTTGACCTCCATGCTGTTTTCTAATTTCGTTATACGGTCATAACAATCGCACTATTCGAGTTTTAACATTTGTGAGTTCCAACCTTTTGGGCCATCTTTTTGCTTCGATCAATGATCTGCTCAGTCAATGGTTCGCCTCTTACGTACCGTTTCCGGGGAAAATGTAAGCCTCAAGAATCAAGAGAAGGAAGTCGAAGGAGGTATTCGTGATAGTCTTTCGCAAACCAGAGTAACTATTGCAAGCAACGGTTTAACTTAAACTTAGATTCTCGAAGTTATGATAAAGGCGCAAATAAGGGTCGTTGACCAGTTTATGGTACTGGCGGAGAAAGAAATAAAGGATAAGATGGATTACGACTTTTTTTTTTTTTTTTTTTGAGATATAATGTTAGGTGGGATGGGAAGAGATCCAATGGTGTATGTAAGGTGATATATATATATATATATATATATATATATATATATATATATATATATATATATATATATATATATATATATATATATATATATATATATATCATTTTCAATACAAACAGCCTATAACTCTACATATGCAGACCATTTACATTCTCTCGAATCTAAAATTTGCGATGAAAACGATTATTTTAAAAGCATTCTACGTGAAATACTTACTAAACATATAAAGCTATAAGATTTTTATACACATAAAAATTGCTAGTGACGTTTAAACCGAAATTTTAATGCGATCCAGCTTCGTATGGGCAATACTATGGGCGGCATATACGAGAGAGATGGGGCTCCCAAAATCAAACGCGTCGAAGTTACATTTTCACATTTACCTTTCGGCTTACTCTAAAATTTAAATATATATATAAAAAAAACAGACTTGTCGTCTTGGTTTTCAAAAAAAATTTGTTGAACTTGAGCAACTAAAATTATACTTAATTTTCAATTCCATAACCGGATTACTATTATGTTCAATTTAAATTTTCGATCTCTCATCCTTGGTACCAACGTGTTAGTTATAAGCCTTTGGTTGTGCGGAAATCAATATTAAAATAATACATGGGGCCATTATTATTTACTACGCATAAAACATATATATTTGGTCAATGTATTAAAATATTGGAACACATATTAAAACTACGATAGTCAACACCTTACCGTCAAGAACCAGAAACACATTATATGTTTTATATCCATAAGACCTTTGTTTATTATGAGTTGCTTATGTTATTTAGCATTATCTTTTATTTAAGTTTGACGATACTAAAAAGATTTAGTACCATCAAACTGGGAGAGTATAGACGCATGATAACTTCGTCGTTTATGTCACAAATTGTGATCCGGTTTGGTATTGGTGATATTATATTTGTCATATCTAGCAGAAGAAAGCAAAAAGCTTTTAAGTTATTCTACAGGACCAACAAGCATAAGGTGATGATTTCACAAAGTATGGCCAATGAGGGCGATGAAGATTACATGCTTAATATTTAACACGCAGGGGTAACAATCGTTATGGATCGTTTATTATGTTATCTAATACTTTGTTTCATTTAAGTTCAACGATACTAACAAGTTGTAGCACCGTCGAACTGGGGGATATAGGGATAATACCTCCATCGGTTGTGTTACGGTTCAGTTATGATCCGGTTGTTGTATTGAATTATTGATGCTAACGAAACATTGTGTTTATCATATATAACGAAAAAAGCAAAAGAGCTTTCATGTTTCACTTTGCAGGGATAATTATACGAGGTTCCACATACGCAACAACCACAAGAAATTAGGCATAATGTCATAAAGGCTCCGGCACAGATTAGCTACCTCCGTCCAAATAATGAAAACGACGGTTGAGGAACAGACATTATTATACCCAACGGTGCCAAGACACCCAGGGGTAACATCAATAACCCAACGGTGCCAAGACACTCAGGGGTAACATCATTAACCCAACGGTGCCTAGACACCTAGGGGTAACATTATCAACCCAACGGTGCCAAGACACCCAGGGGTAACATTATTAACCCAACGGTGCCAAGACACCCAGGGGTAACATTATCAACCCAACGGTGCCAAGACACCCAGGGGTAACGTTATTAACCCAACGGTGCCAAGACACCCAGGGGTAACATTATCATACCTAATGGCGCAAAGACGCCTAGTGATAACATTATTGGACCCAACAGCGCGAAGTCACTAGGGACGTCATTAACAAAATGATTTAGAACGGAGTATATGATATCTCACACAGGTAGCAAGGAAATAAAGGGATAATGGAAAAGACATGTATGACTTTCGGCTTTCAACCTCCGGCCAACAATGCACCTTTGTGGGTAGTCCATAGCCTTTTGAAAGGAATTATGGAAAAATATATATAAATAAGGATGTGGAAAATGCAACACGAAGTCAGAGTATAGCATCATTGATCAAGGATACAACGATACAATACTGGGGGGACATGTTAACGTATATGTTCGAATGACGTAGCCCGAAAGACCATAAAGTACACTTTAAGTATTACATCATTAGTCTTCTACTAATAATGCAATACTGGGGGGACATGTTAACGTATATAGTCTGATAGACCCGATCCATAAGGACATATGATAGAAGGCTTGGATGGAAGACATAAATGGACGATCTGGCTGGACGGTCTGGCTGAACGGTCTGGATGGACGGTCTGGCTGAACGGTCTGGATGGACGGTCGGGATGGACGGTCTGGATGGACGGCACATGCCGGACGACAGGATGAAGGGCGCGTGTACTAGGGAGCGTCCTTACGAAGGGCGCGTGTACCTACCACCCAAGTTCTAAGGGAACATACTCCCAATGATGACATCATCTACAGTAGCTCAGGTATTATATATACACTACCCTTGGTGGTTGTATATAGGGCTGCAATCAAGTCAAGCTTTTATCAAGCAACTCGAGCTCGAGCTCGAGCTTGGCTCGATCGAGTCAAGCTTTTATCAAGCTCAAGCCCAAGCTCAAGCCCTAAAATTAGCTCGAAATATTTAACAAGCCAAGCTCAAGCTTTGGATAGCTTGGCTCGAGCTCGTATCAAGCTTTTATCAAGCTTTAATATAAATATTTTCATATAAATTTCATATAAGTAATTAGGAGCAAATTTGGTTATTAAGCTAATTATAATTTATAAGGGCTTAGTTCGTAAATATTGGATAATGTATTCTAGAAACCTTTAACCTACCAAACGTCCAAACGATTTGTATTCTAATGATCTAATCTAAGCGTCTCCTCAATCTCCTCCACTCATTCAACCACCAAGTCCAAAGTTTCTCTTTTTTTTCCCAGAAGTATTCATAAGTTCAGTTATCAATTTATCATTATCAAGATTTTTAATTTAATAATCTTAAGTGTTGCATCATCAATCTATTTATGCAAGTACTCCATATGTAAATATTTACGCAAGTATTACTTAATATTGTGTTGCTACTGTTGCTTACTTAAAATACATATACTTATTGTTGAGTTTAGCTATTGAATAAAATATTTTTGTATTCATTCAAGCTCTTCAAGCCAAGCTCAAGCTTTGCTCGAACCTACTCAAGCCAAGCTCAAGCCTAGATGATGAAAGCTTGACAAGCTATCAAGCCAAGCTCAAGCCTAGTGTTTTTCTTTCAAGCCAAGCTCAAGCCTTGTTGAGCTTGAGCTCGGCTCGACTCGATTGCAGCCCTAGTTGTATAGGGACACAAAAAAACCTTCTACCTCTCTCTACTTTCTCTCTCTAAAATTACTCTCAACCAGAGGGTTCATCCCTCCATACTTATAATAGAGGACTGACTTGACCGTCGGAGGGTGGTCCCGGGGCTCCGGCCTCGGGACTCCTTCTAACGGGTTCTTTCTTCTTTGTAGCACGCTGGCTCGGGACAAGGATGAATGGCACGTGGGAGCCGTCCAGACTTGCCTAGCGGATTTATGCTTAAACATATATATATATATATATATATATATATATATATATATATATATATATATATATATATATATATATATATATATATAATAATAATAATAATAATAATAATAATAATAAATAACTTGAAATCCAAAAAACCATTCAAAGCACATTATTGACAGATGATCATACTCAATATTACTTGACTCCACAACCCAAACATACAACTACAACAATGAACGGAAGATTAGGTTGAAAAAAGAACAAAGTATTCCAAAGTCGAACCGGATTACTTAGATATAATGTGGTTTCGCTCTAACCTCAATTACTGAAATTAGATAACTCAATTTTATTTATTCAAATAAATTATTGCTTTCTTTTTCATACTTATTGCGAAATAATAGCTTTACCATTAATTAATTAATTATATTTTTTTTCTTTAAATTTTGTAACAATAATTTCAAGTGAAAGTCATACGATAACCTTGATCAAAATTATCTATTTGTTTTTAGTAGTTATCATAATTAATTTGGGACACCACGTAAAAGATGTACAATGGAAAATATTGTTTTATAGATTGATGATCATAATATAAAATGATAGCAGATATATTATATATATGAGTTGCGATCCTATAGAAAGGATCAAAAATTAAAAAGGCTAAAAAGGGTTTCTATCTACTAAACTAGTGACATGTGTCTCCCACTCACTACCTCCCTTTTTTTTTTAATATTTTCGGTTAGAGGGCATTTTCGTCATTTGACCCATTTTTTTAATTCCACCTTAAATTTCAAATGCAAATAACTTTCAAACGACAAACTTTTACAAAAAATCGATTTCACCATAATTTTTAAAATTTAATCCTCTTTCATTTGGTATAAATCTTTTTAATTTTTTCGAAACTTTTTTTTGACATATTTATTTGGTCATGATTTTCTTGAAAATTTTAGCATTTTCGGCTCTAATTTTGTCTAGTTTAAAGGCCGAATTTTGCAAAACTTAAAACACGAAAGTTTTAGCTTCTTGACCATTCTTTACCCAGAAATTTGAATCACTCAAATCCAATATGATATGAGTGAGATATCGTATGTTAAAGATGACGTTTTACTCATACTTGTTGCATACAACGTGTTTGATGAAATGTTTAGCTTAGATTTTTAGTCTTAAAATCGAGTTAAATGCACTAATTTTTATACAACAATGCACCTTTAGTCATTTTAGTAATGTAAGATTAAAAAAGTTTTTTTTTTTTTAACTGATGAACCTTATTAACTGATTTAATAAGTTCATCAGTTAATAAGGTTCATCAGTTAATAAGTTCATCAGTTAATATAGTTCAACCAGTTAATAAGGTTGATGAACCTTATTAACTGATTTAATAAGTCCATCAGTTAATAAGGCTCTTTAACTGATGAACCTTATTAACTGATTTAATAAGTCCATCAGTTAATAAGGCTCTTTAACTGATGAACCTTATTAACTGATTTAATAAGTTCATCAGTTAATAAGGTTCATCAGTTAATAAGTTCATCAGTTAATAAGGCTGATGAACCTTATTAACTGATTTAATAAGTTCATCAGTTAATAAGGTTCATCAGTTAATAAGTTCATCAATTAATATAGTTCAACCAAAGTAACTGATGAACAAAATGTCTTTTTTAAAAATTAGTTAATAAGGTTCATCAGTTAATATGGTTAATCAGTTAAAAAAAAAACAACAAAAAAACAAGAAAAAACAAAACTTTTTGAATCTTACATTAATAAAATGACTAAAGGTGCATTGTTGTACAAAAATTAGTGCATTTAACTCGATTTTAAGACTAAAAATCTAAGCTAAACATTTCATCAAACATGTTGTGTGCAACAAATATGAGTAAAACGTCATCTTTAACATACGATATCTCACTCATATCATATTAGATTTGAGTGATTCAAATTTCTGGGTAAAGAATGGCTAAGAAGCTACAACTTTCGTGTTTTAAATTTTTCATGATTCGGCATTTATGATGGTACAAAATAAGGTCGAAAATGCCCAAAAAGTCAAGAAAATTAACACCCATTTCGTATGTAAAAAAAAGTTTCAAAATTTTTAACAAAATTTATACCAAATTAATGAGGATTAAATTTTAAAAATTATGGTGAAATCGGTTTTTTTCTAAAATTTTGTCGTTTAAGAGATATATGCGTTTGAAATTTAAGGTGAAAAAAGAAAAAACAAGTAATTTTACTATTTTGCCCTTATCCAGATTTTTTTAATAAAATAAATGAGGGACACGTGTCAACATCAAATTTATTTTTAGGCTTTGCAAAATTTGGGTACTTTGCAAGGGATCCGGCATCTTATATATATAGCCTATAAAACATCTATATTAGGAAAATACTAATCTTTTATATAATAAAACAAAACCACTATTGAGAATTTTCTATTTCAAAAAAATTAATTCATAATTTATTTAGTAATAATTGTATTTTAAAAAAAAGATTGTTTTCTGATTATGTAATATTTTATATTTATTCATAACATAAGTAGAAGATAAATACAAAAAATATAGATAAGATACAATTAATAATATGATTAAAATTTTTAAATAATTATCTTTAATAATAAAAAAATATAATTAAACATCATAAATCAAATAAAACAAAGATTAAATTATTTGTTTTTTAATAAATAAAAATATATGATTCAAAAAATTTTAAAAAATTCGCGCGTGCGCTGGCGTTATAACTAGTTACAAGAATACAAGCTAATCTCCTAGACTGCTACTCACCAATTGACAATCAGAGCTCATATGAATGGATAACTAACAAAAGAAAGTTTGACAATTAATTTGCGATGGAGTTGAGTATTAGATTGACCCGAACTAATTACGACAACACACTTGACTTAAACATATGCTTTAAGAGACCTTTAAGTTTGAAGATCATTAATGAAACACAAAGTCAAATCCAACACTTATTATTTGCTTCATTTTCATTGGCACGCCTTTAATCCCCTTGAAAGAACCATTAATGGCTTGAGGCTACTATATACTACGTATTTATCATCCATTTAATTGGAAGAGTACAACTATGAGAAGAAATAGATACGATTACCATGCAAATTATTATGCCTTGTGATTGAAATTTCTTACATATGTAATAAAGCGTACACGGCTAAGCACGTCTATTGGCTATGTTAAGGAGACAAGCAGTGAGTTGCTTTGGGTCACATAACATCGGCATATGATCCACACCTTTTAACTCTTGCACCTCAACGACCGGATTGTTATCAATCATCCATTTTTGAAAATCTTTTGTTATGGTCTTGTCTTCATCAGTAACCACAAAAACACGGCTCACAGAACCATACCCTTCTTTCGTAAACTGTTTGGTGTTCGATAGGTCTTTAAGAAATATGGATCCAGGCCTAAGTAATATTTTCCCTAATTCAAGATCCTACAGTATAATAAAAGAATATTATTAGTATTAGTAATTGATAATAATAACAAATTTTGAGAGTGCTGCTGGATAAGTATTAGTATAAGAATGATAACCTCATATGAACAAAGTTGATACATCTTCAATGACAGGAATTTGGGACCAAAAAGCATCCACACTTCAGAATTGATTCCGTCATTGTGAGGCATGAACTGTGTGTCCAACCAAGCTTCGGGTGGAATCCCTTTGACAAACTTCATATTCAAATGACACAAGCTAGAGTTATATACTTGAATGTATAAAAATATATACTCCGTACATTACTGTACAATTCATGATAACAAAAACTATAAAACTATCTAGATATTATGCACGTATTATGAGCAGGCTTGTAATTAACATGACAAACATAATACGTACCCACACATAGCAAGACTTTAGAAAACAAGAAATGATTAAAAAAGTAAAGTAAAGTAACTCCCAATACCGTCTTCCACGGGTTATGGGTCCCAATACCGTCTTCCACGGTGCATGAGTTTAGCCTTCCAACCATTTCTCTTAAAAAAAACAAAGTCAACATAACAAAAGAAACATAATTACCTGCTCTAAAACATAAGAAGGCTTATGTACTGTATCGGGCATGAAGGCAGTGAGGAAGATGGCAAGGGAGACCTTTTCGGGGAAGTTTTCCATCGCAAGAGCAATTTTCATACCACCAAGACTATGTCCCACCAGGACAACCTTCTCACCCGATGGAATGTTGGCCATGAAGTCGAGTAACGGCCTAGTGTAGTCAGAAAATGTAGTGACATTTTGTATTACTTTGGTGTCCGTACCATTGGCAGAGAGATCAAAGACAGAAACACGATGGCCGGCAGCCTCAAGAAGGGGCTTAACCTTGAACCAGCACCAAGCTCCATGGCAAAGACCATGTACTAGAACAAAGTGCTTTTGTTTATCACTTATGTTTCCCATGTATTTAGGTGTATGTGAGTTTGTTTATTGCTCGTCTAGCTATTTATACTAAAATAGGAAAGTGCACGTCCCATGATCATTGTCTTAATAGCATTAGAGTTTTTTTTAGACCATTGTAATTTAAAAAGATACATACACAAAGGTGGTATTTTTTGACAAATTTACATTTTAATGTAACTTTTTATCTTTCCTCACTTAAACCTCACAAAAATATCATTTTTTTCCGATTGCAGAACAGATATTACACAAATATGAATGCAGTTTTTATATATTGAAATCTAAAGTTAGTACGAAACTTTTTTCTCTGTTATTTTAAGAACGTGAATTCATAAACTAAAACGTACAAGCTCAGCGTATCATCATTAACTTTATTTGTAGATAAGTTTCTTTGACAAGATTCATAGATTTCATGGCATATGAAAACACCAAGAATCACTGACATTTAATATCAGATATTGAAAACATAGCTAGATATACATGTAAACAAATGTACAATCAAATAAAGAAATGATATGGAGCACTTTCTATTTGTTTGAAAGGAATCGATTTAGAAGATGATGAACGCTATAACAGTAAACATGTTTATAATGTTTCGTTGGAACGTAACGTGTAACAAAATTGTAAGTCAAATATAAAAAAATGCAAAATTGCAAAGTCATAGCAATGGCGAGAAAGGAAGGGAAGCTACACAACAGTGAGAAAGACGATGATCTATATGGACGTCGATGGACTTATGGCGTGATCCACGGAAAGACATAGCCAAACTTTAAAATGGGACAACAAGGAGGTTAGACTCCAAAGAATTGGGTTTAAGAGGTGTGCAAAAAGAAAAGAAGGGGGACAACATATTATATTGTAATTATCTTTGATACTACGTATTTATCTTAACTATCTATAATAGAGAAATGGTCAATCGTAAAAGTGAAATCTTGAAAGTTGGTCAAACATTAAAACTTAAAAAATCTTATTAAAGAAAATTATGAAATGTAATTAATACTCTTACTAAAACACCTCATTACTTAAAATTACAATGATTTATTCACATTATACAACCAATTAAAAATATATCTACCAAATTAAATACAACCAATTAAAACAATTAATACAAATGACAAACTGGGTTGACCCGGTACGCTTCAAACCCGACGGGTTGAACCGATTTAATTTGACCCGTTTTCGACCCAAACTAGCAAGTTGACCCGGTTTAAATCGACAAATTTTTCGACCGAAACGGTTCACGCTTCAAACCTGACGGGTTGAACTGGTTTAATTTGACCCTATTTCGACCCAACCCAGCAAGTTGACCCGGTTTAAATCGACAAATTTTTCGACCGGAATGGTTCAACCGGTTGAACCACCCGGGTCGAACCGGGTTTCAAACATTATGTTTAATTCTCAAATCTTCAAACTTTATATCTACCAAATTAAATACAACCAATTAAAACAATTAATATAAATAATAAATGACAAACCGGGTTGACCGAGGACGCTTCAAACCCGACGGGTTCAACCAGTTTAATTTGACCCGTTTTCGACCCAACCTAGCAGGTTGACCCGGTTTAAATCGACAAATTTTTCGACCGGAACGGTTCACGCTTCAAACCCGACGGGTTGAACCGATTTAATTTGACCCGCTTTCGACCCAACCTAGCAAGTTGACCCGGTTTAAATCGACAAATTTTTTGACCGGAACGGTTCAACCGGTTGAACCACCCGGGTCGAACCGGGTTTCAAAACATTATGTTTAACCAAATCTTCAAACTTTTATTATTTTTCATTTATAACCTATAAACTTTTTTTATCAATAAACTATCTATCGCTATAAAATCCTGTTGCTATGCACGGGTACTCGTCTAGTCTTATTTAACTACAATGGTTTAACAAAAAAACTCGCCTTCTTACTGTACCAATTTTTGGTTTTTATAATTGATATAGATCTCAGATATCTTATCCGCCAAAACTTTATACTCTACGATTACAAAAATGACAATGCGTTAGTATACCCTTATTTGACTCAAACGATGCAAGTGTTGTGTTGATTCATTTTGCGAAAGCAAAGTTATTTATAGGGCTAATTGCATAAAAATATATCTTTAACACTTGTTGCAGTTATTTGTAGCATCATTTGAATCGGATTATTTTGTGTACTATTTTTGAATCTCGACTATTTTGTGTACGATCGGTGACCTAAATTAATAGTTACTTAAAGAATTTTTGTAGTGAGTGCATTGGTATCTATTACCGTTCATATCGGAAGCATTTCTCCAATTTTAAAGTTCAATTTTCACATTGCATGTCTTATAGAAGTAAAATTTATAGCACATTATCGGGAGTGGCCGCTTCTCAAAAGCTTAGTTCATGCAATAATTTTTAGCCAATTAGTTAAGACAGAACCCATATATAACCTAGTATTAGAGGATAAATTAGGTTTTATTATGTATTGCCACTATATATATCGTATCAATAAAATAAATCATCCACGGGGTTTATAATATTCTAACATGGTATCACATCAGGTCTGCTAAGTTGAGCCGCCTCCCCTAAGCCGCCCCGTCAAATACTATCATACAAACCCTAGCCGCCACATAAAACACAGATCGTCGATAAAGAAGATACAGAGTACAACATTGATTACATCTATCGTCGCTTTAATCTTTGTTTTATATTGATTGATGCATGAATTAATACCTTTGTCCTTTGCTGCATGTTCCAACTCTCTAAGTGGCCTTACATATTACTGTATTTGTTGATACAAAAGTTGGGCGTACCTGTTTGTTGGGCTTTGCTCTTATATCAATTCGTTCCTTAGTACTTTGTTACCTGCGTACTAAGAAAATAAACAACACCGTTAGGCTTATCGAGGGATTGTCTCCCCCGATTAGACTCCGGCGTGAGAGTAAGTAATCGAATTTAGGTTTTGGTTGAAGAGTTTAGGGATTATGTGAATCGTACCTTTAATGAGAATCGTGTGATTCTATATATAGGGGCTAAGAAACCGTGTTTCTTGCTCCTTACTCTTCGCACGCATGGTGCTTATCCAAGGTAAGGATATCTATTCCTTGAATAGATAATCCTTATCGTATACCCGGTGGGTTAGATTGGGCCTTTGTGCTTCATGAGCCCAAAGTATTAATATTGCGGCCCATACCATTTGTCATGGTAGCCCATTCGTGATGGGCTTAAGTGTAAGTAATGTCTATCATTTGGGCTTGCGGCCCAAATATAGGCTATACGTCATCATGTCCCCCCAGTCTAGTATGCGCGGCACGTAGCCGCGGGTACTAGACTTAATGTAAGCAGCGGTAAGCGTGGCGGGAGAATGAACAAATTGTTACCGCCTTTCTGGAGGTGCAATGCACCTAACAGGTTCAAAATAGTTACCTCGGTAATCGGGGGTGGTGTCCACGTATCACTTGGGATTCGGGAAAAAGTGTTGTACCTTTTGATCTTCTAGCCACACGTTTACTGTGAGTGGGATCCACGTGGGCGTGAATTAGGGTTTTTACCACCCTATATAAGAGTGCCGCCTCCCTTATTTTTCACCACACAGTAAAATACACACACAACCACTATTCATCTTCTTCACTTTAAGAGCGTTTTTGCTAGAAAACCTTTGAACTTCCGTAGGTAATCTTTGTGTGCGTCCTACTTATTTTTTAAGATGAAAATAGTTGCTCAATTAGAGGACTTTCGTTCCGCGTTGTCTATTGAGGACGTCACGCAGTTTTCTTCCGACTATTTTGTGCCTTTGGATGTACATCCAGAGGCTCCAGATGTCGATGCGTGTATAGCTGACTTCCCCGAAGGGAAGATAGGTCTATACACGAAATTTTTTGAGTATGCGAATTACCGCGTACCCATTTCCATTTTTCTGAGCGATTTGCTCAATCATTATCGCCTTCACATCTCTCAGCTGCATTGTATAGGTGCGGCGAAGGTGTCGAATTTTGAAGTGAACTGTCGTTTACTTGCGATAGAACCAACTGTAGATTTATTCCGCGCCTTTTACCACACGACGTGGTCGAATGGGTGGGTTTCCTTTGCGAAGCGTTAGGGGGCGCTTCAGTGTTATACGGAAAAGGTTGACGCCCTCAAAAATTGGAGGGAGTATTTCTTTTGGGTGGATGACGCAGTCTTTCCCTCTCCCTTTGAGTTTTATACTCAGGAAACCTTACCAAGGGATGGGCGCCCCGCACCCGGTTCCTATAATCATGCTGACGCGCAAACGTTAGATGCCAATCGACTGGCCATTAACCCCTATCCGGAGGAGTTTTTGGTACACGTGGGGTTGAGCCGCGCGTATATTGGTGCTGTAGATGAGGTTCCCACTTTTTTAAGTGAGGATGGCCGGGGTGGGTGTTCATCCCTTTATTCTTCATGCTTTGTAAGTCTTTTATTCCTGTCTTCGTGCTTTTAATAACTGATCTCTTTTTGTCTTTCTTGTTTCCCTTGATGCGCAGAGATGGATTTGTTCGCTGTGGTCAAGCTGGATAGGCCAAAGCAGGTAACCATAGGGGTGCGTCCTCGGAGGGAAGGAGAGCAGCCTTTGCTTGATGCGACTGCCGGTCATTTGACTGTTCTGCCTGCGACAGTCCCTGAGGATACGCCACCCCTTGTGGTGACGCCCGTCCAGAGTTTTGCGCCTGAAGTAGTTGTGGCCCCAACTGCGGAGGTGGTGCCTGATTTGGAGGTGGCGCACGAGGAGACGCGCTCAGGGTCATCTGACAGCCTTCGGATCCTGAAGCCTGAGGAGGTGTTGAGGGAAGAAGTTGCGCAGAACTTAAAGCGCAAGGGAGGTGCTGGAACCAGTGGCACCAGCAAGAGGCGTCGACACGTCATCAAAGACGCAGAGTCGAACGCAGAAGAAACTTCGACCTCCGGCGCACGGTTGAAGGCTGATGCTTCTCCGTTTCTGTAAGTGTGCATTCCTTCTCTTTTTTTTTTTTTTTTTTTTTTTTTTTTTTGTAATTACTTGTTGTAATTTTTTGTTGACTGTCTTTGTTCCGTAGGGATGACGACGCGAAGGATGATGAAGTATCCTCTCCGCAGAATGAAAACAAGGGAGAGGATACCTTGGCAGCAGATGGTGGTGAGGCGCAGCAACTTCTTGATGAGTTGGCTGCGACTACTGCCCGTCAGGCTGAGCTGGTGGCGCAGCTGAAGGGAAAGCGCGTTGGGGAGAGTCGTGCTCTGGCCCAGAAGGAAGAGGAGTTGGAGGAGCTGCGCGCGCAATTGGCGGGCGTGCAGGCTGAGCTTGGGGAGTCAAGGGTGTATGGGGAGAAGATGGCTCAGGACAAGATGAGCATCTTGGCTGATCTGCTACATGCGAGGTCGTGTCTCGAGCAGATGAAGGCCAGGGCATCGTGGTCTGTGTCGTTCCTTGAGGAGAAAAGATCTGAGCATTATGCTAGGCTTCAAGAATTCAAGGAGAACATGGAGAAGACGCTCGTGATGTATGAGGAGAAGCTGCGCGCCCTCAGCATCGAGTACGACGAGGAGCTGTATCCTCATCTTATGTCTGTAATAGCCGAGCGCAGGTATTCTTACGTCCTTGTCTTTTAGATTTGCTTGTTCGCTCTATTGCGTATCTTACTTTATTATCACTTTGTGAATGCAGGTGGTTGATCAGCCATGGGCTTCGTCTGGCAGCTCTGAGTACGTTGGAGTCTGCAGAGGTGGTGGAAGCCTTTGGGAAGGTTGTTCACTGCGCAATGGCGCGTGGCCGTTCGCAGGTCCTGGAAGAGCTCCGTGAGGCCAAGTTGTTGGAGAAAGACTTGGCGGAGATTCCTGGTTATAGCTCAACGGCGTACGATGAGTTGGTGCAGGCGATGGCGGGGCTGAAGGTTCTTGAGTTGCCGCATATAGGGAGGTTGGAGCGCGACCAAGATGACCCCATAGATGTGCTCATGGCGGGTCTGACGTTGCAGCGTCATCTTGGGGAGAATGCTGAAGAGGAGGTAGATTATTATCTCAAACCTGATGTCTCGCAGCTTCTAGTCCCAGTTTTTGCGCGGCCCCGTGATATCCTCAAGCCTTTTGCACTTGAGAAGGAAGTCCCTTTGAAGGAGGTGCTAGAGCGTCACGAGCAAAGGGTTGCCATAAAGAAGGGCATTAAGGGCAAGGCTGTGATGTGCGGCATCGGTGCTGCGCACCTTCCTCGATCTGATGGCGTTGCCGTGAGTGTTCCAACTGTGTCGCTCCAGGATGCTATAACCTTGAGTAAGCTGAAGGAGGCGGGGAGTTCCGCCGCTCCAGAAGAGAGCCATGATCATCGCCATAGCATATAGGTTGTTTGTGAGCTTATGTATTTTTTCCTTGTAATTTAATAAGTATGGAATAAGATACATTTTGTTATAAGCTCGTAACTTAAATACACTTGCATTGTTTGCTATATTTGATTATTTTACTAAGTCTTTTAAGTGCGTGACTTAAGTATACTTGCATTGTTTGCGAAGTTTTATTTTCGACTAAGTCTTTTAAGTATACTTGCATTGTTTGCTAAGTTTTATTTTTTGACCAAGTGTCTTGGCTCGTTATATTGCTAAGCTCGTACGGTGTACTTGGTATATGCGCATCCGTCGTGGGGTGCGCATGTGAAACTTACTTTGACGTCTCAAGAGTAAGGCGCTTAGCAAGGATACGTGATCCAATGTTGATGGGTTTGCAACCCTCTTATTCAACGAGTAAATTAGTAGGTTAACTCATCCTTTATGCCTTCGTGGGTCTTTAAGTGGTGCATGCACGCCATGTAGGCAAAAATATAAGATAGACAATATTGACATATATGCAATAAAGTAAAAGTGCGCTATGGAGTTAGCTAGAAACCATAACATTTTATTAATACTTGCAAGTTTATTGAAAAAAAATGGAAAACATAATTCCTAAGAAAGAAAAGAAAGACAAACACTTATTGGGCACCTCGTAGGGTGTGAGTGTGTTTGTGTAAGGGCCGTAGCCTAAAAGTAACATCTTTTGAGATTACAGATGTTCTAAGTGCGCGCTAGGTCGTGACCTTCCATATCGCGCAACCTGTATGCGCCGTTGCCGAGCGCGTCTGTGACCTCGTAAGGTCCTTCCCATTTGGGTCCGAGCTTGCCTGTGTCTTCTACGTGGCTCGCGTCATTGGCGCGGTAAACAAAGTCTCCTGGTCTGAATGAAGTGTTTTTGACTTTTGCATCATAATACTTCTTCATTTTTCCCTTAGCCTTTGCTTCACGTATAACTGCGCGTTCGCGTCTTTCTTCCAGTATATCTAAGTCTATGCGCCGTTCCTCGTCATTTGTTGTGACGTTGACCTCTGCCGTGCGTATAGTTGGCATTCCTATCTCGGCTGGTATGACGGCTTCTGTTCCATAGACTAAGGAGAATGGCGTGTCGCCAGTACTGGTTTTGATTGTCGTGCGATGCGCCCATAAGACGTGCGAGAGCTCATCCACCCATCTTCCTTTATGTCTGTCAAGGCGCGCTTTTATGCCTTCGCCTAGACTGCGATTAGCGCGCTCAACTAGGCCATTGGTTTGTGGGTGTTTGACTGAAGCAAAGTGTTGTGTGATGTTTAATTGTGCGCACCAATCTTTGAATGGGTTATCACAGAATTGTTTTCCGTTGTCTGATACGATCTCGCCTGGTAGGCCGAAGCGGCAGACAATATTGTCCCAAACAAAGCGCTTGACTTGGTTTCCTGTAATGTTCACCACTGCTTTTGCTTCGATCCACTTTGTAAAATAATCTATGGCTACGATGAGGAATTTTACTCCTCCCGCTGCGACGGGAAAAGGTCCTGCGATGTCGATACCCCATTTGTAAAATGGCCATGGTGAGGTAATTGGTGTTAGCTCGTGCTGTGGTCGGCGCGGAATAGGTCTATGTACTTGGCAGTTGCTGCACTTTCTTATTAGGTCGCGTGCGTCGCGGTGCATTGTTGGCCAATAGTATCCTGCCCTTAAAGCGCTTGCCACCACGGATCGCGGTCCTGAGTGCATACTACATGATCCCGCGTGAAGTTCGCGGAGTACATAGTCTGCTTGAAGGGGTCCAACACATCTGAGCCATGGTTGTAAGAAAGATCGCCGATAGAGTACGTTGTCGCGAAATTCGAATCGTTGCGCCGTGCGCCGTATTCTTCGAGCGTCTTTATTATCTTGGGGTAGGGTTCCCTTGCTGATAAATTCGATGATAGGTGTCATCCACGTAGGATCTTGTTCTTCTATCACCGTTGATATCTCCATATCAAGGATTGACTTGTTCTTTAAGGTTTCCACCAATACCTGTTTTGAAAGGTGTGCGAAGCTTGTAGATGCGATCTTGCTGAGTGCGTCCGCCTTTCTGTTTTCCCCTCTAGGTACTTGTTTTATTGTGAACCTATCGAAGTTTTTGATCAGAGACTTTGTCTTTTCCAGGTATTGGATCATATGGTCATCCTTGGCCTCGTATTCTCCTAACACGTGGTTAGCGACTAGCCGAGCATCTACGTTTGCCTCTAGGTTGCGTACACCCATTTGAATTGCGATGCGTAGTCCGGCCAGTAGGGCTTCATATTCTGCCTCATTGTTTGTGGCTGTGAACTCGAAGCGTAGCGCATAGGTGAATTCCATACCTTCTGGGTTTGTAAGAATGAGTCCTGCGCCTGATCCATCTGCGCATGAGGATCCATCGGCGAACAGTGTCCATGGTTCCTGTAGATCCGTTTTTGCTGCAGGTGTTGGGCTGTCACCCTCTGGCTTCTCCACGATAAAATCAGCTAAAACTTGCCCTTTGATAGCAGTGCGCGGCCTGTATGAGATGTTGTACTCACTGAGCATTACACTCCATTTTTGTAAGCGTCCCGATGCATCTGGTTTAGATATAACTTGTTTAATTGGCTGATCAGTGATTACCGCAATTGGATGCGCTTGGAAGTATCTGCGCAGTCTTTTGGCGGCGAACACTAAAGCCAAGACCAGTTTTTCCATGGCGATATAGTTAGCCTCTGTTTTCTTTAAGGCTTTGCTTACGAAGTATATGGGTGTCTGGACGGAGTCTCTATCTGTCAATAGTACTGCGCTAACTGCTCCGTGGGTTGCTGATAAGTACATGATTAGTTCTTCCCCTTGTCGCGGTGCGACTAGTTTGGGAAGGGATGCCAGATGATGTTTGAGTTGTTGGAAAGCTTCCTCCGCTTCATTGGTCCAACGAAAGTCTCCCTTTTTTGTACATTTCGTGAGTGTTTTAAAGAGAGGAAGGGACTTGTCCGCTGACTTAGATAAGAAGCGATTCAGCCCTGCCAGCTTTCCATTCAGTGATTGGACTTCTTTGAGTGTGCGCGGGGAGGGGAGATCAATAACAGCCTTTGTCTTCTCTGGGCATGGTTTGATTCCATCGGGTTCTATTAAGTATCCGAGGAACATGCCTTCAGTTGCGCCAAAGGTGCACTTTTTTGGATTCAGTTTCATGTTTATCCGCCCCAACGTTCGGAATGTTTCCTCGATGTCGCGCACTAACTCATCCTCTGTATGGCTTTTTATAACAAGGTCGTCCACGTAGACTTCCAAGTTACGGCCTACTTGTTTTTCGAAAGCTGTGTCCACCAGCCGTTGGTATGTCGCGCCTGCGTTCTTTAAGCCAAAAGGCATTTTTGTGTAGCAGTATACCCCTTGACTGGTGTGGAAAGCTGTTTTTTCTTCATCCTCCACTGCCATTTGGATTTGGTGGTACCCTTTATATGCGTCTAGGAAGCACTTGAAGGGGTATCCACATAAGGATTCAACCTTCCAATCAATTTCTGGCAATGGATAGCAGTCTTGCGGGCATGCTTTATTGAGGTCCGTGAAGTCCACGCACATCCTCCAGCTACCATCGCTCTTCTTTACCATGACTGGGTTAGAGAGCCAGTCGTGGTAGTACACTTCGCGCATGATGCCCGCATCTACTAACTTGCGTACTTCTTCCAAAATAGCTTTTGCACGATCTGGAGCCTGACCGCGCTTCTTTTGTCGTATTGGAGGGTATCCTTGTCGGATTTGTAGTTTGTGCTCTGTGATAGAATGAGGCACTCCTGTCATATGCTTTGGTTCCCATGCAAAGATGTCTAGGTTCTTTTGCAAGAGTGCGCATACGGCTGCTTTACCTTTGTCAGATAAAGATCCTCCAATCGAAACTTGTTGTTCCGGATAGTCTGGATGAATAGCGACCTTTAAATTTGGCGATTTTTCCGTGCGCTGTTCTGGAATAGTATCTGCTTCAGTTGTCACTGCGATACATTCTCTTGGTGGTACCGTTGTGTTATAGAGAGTAACCACTCCTCCTTCAACTGGGAATTTAAGCATTCCGTGTGCTGTGGATGGTACTGCGCGCATGGATGATATTCCTGGTCTTCCAATTATGCCATTGTATGGTGAGGGAGACTTGATTACCATAAAATTTATCCATGCCGCAGTTGAGTGTTGCTCATCTCCTACGACCACCAATAAGCGTAACTGCCCCATGGGCCAGATCTTTTCTCCTGTAAATCCTGTTAGTGACATTGTAGCTGGTATCAACTGACTTTGGATTTCAGGTCGCAGCCTTTTGAAGCAGTGATCATACATGATGTCTGCGGATGCTCCTCCATCAATATACATGCGGTGGATGTCGTGTCCTCCCGCATGTATTTCAATGGTCAGAGGTTCCACGACTGCGTTGTCCGCAGCGATTGTAGGGAAGGATATCTCTTTTTCTGGAGAGAATTTTTGGCTGACTTTTTGCTTTATTTTGCGCTGCCATGATTGTATCATGTATATAGTATCAGCCTTTTCCTTTGGGGGTTCTTTCTTGCCTCCATTTCTCTGTCTCTCTTTTCCTTCCTTGATGTTTTTTACGAGGTGGTCCATCCTTCCTTCTCTCACTAATTTTTCGATTAGTTGTTTCAGTTGGACACACTCGTTAGTTGTATGGCCCTTTTGGCCGTGGTACTCGCAGTATCCACTACCTTGGCGTTTTTCTTCTGCCGTTTTAATTGGTGGTGGTCTTGGGAAGTTCGCACCTTCTGCTGCAAATATCTCCCTTGGAGTTTTAGTGAGAGGAGTATATTTGTCGTTGTCTCTTCCACTGCGGTAGTTCCTGCCGCGGTTATTGTTTTGATCATTGGATTGTCTCCGCGGTTGTTCTTGTTGTCTATAGTTTGAATATCCTTTTTTGCTATCCGCAGCAGCTGCTTCTCCTTGTATAAAGGATCTGGTGCGTTTTGTGAGTTCATCGAAAGACTGTGGAACTCTATCGTTGAGCTTTCGGATGAGTTCTGGATTATTAATTCCATTCATGAACCCTGAAATTTTTAGTATTTCGGGACATGCTTTGACTTGTATGCACTCATCCTTGAAGCGCTCCATGAAGGCGCTGGTTGATTCTCCTTGGCGTTGCTTCACCCTTGCCAATTCCACAGGATTTTTAGCGCACTTCTTTCGCTGGGTGAAGTTGTGGCGGAATGCTTTTCGCAATTCCTCAAAGCCGCCTATACTCCTACGTGGGAGTTTGCTAAACCATGTGCGCGCGTTCCCTACTAATGTGGAATTAAACATGTGACACCACACAGGCTGTGGCCAATTTTCGATAGTTGCGGCTGACTCGAAAATTTTGAGGTGGTCGTCAGGGTCACCTGTTCCATCATATGTCTTCACATTAGCGGGCATGCGTCTGCGCCTGTCGTCTGAGTAATCACTTATGCGACGTGTGAACGCATCAATTTTATGGCGTCGCCATGGGAGAGACATATCCTCGTTCTCTTCCTCGCGACGTCGTCCTTTTGATTTCCAGTGACCTGTTTCTTTATCCTCGTTGTCCGAGGAATCGCTGGAGGAAGGATAATCTCTTCGTCGGCGTTTGCGCCTGCTCCCTTCAGAAGAGGAGCCTGAGGGATCTCTGCTTGGGGATCTTCTTTTCCCCAACCTGTCTTGGATCCGCCTACTTCTGGGATTGGAGGATCCTTGACTCGGCGAATGCTGAGGACCTAATCGGTCGTGTATTCCCCGACTGCCAAGTCTGGAATGAACATTGGTGCGCCTACCGCTGTCTCCAGAATTTTGTGAGCCAGACACCGTACCCAACCTGTCATGGACATTGGTACGTTCTGTACGTCTTCCTCGTGGGTGACGTGGTGGTGTTAGTTCACGTTCTGGCCCGAAATTAAGTCGGGTTTGCAGATCCGTACCGGCTCTTCTTGCCGTTTCTTCCTGCATGAGGGCAGTTAGGGTTTCATAGTTTTGGGACACGAAATTTCCCAAATTTAAATCGGGTACGTCCTCAGTCGTTGCAAGGATCTCTGCCTCAGTATGGGGCGCCCGGTTTCGTTCAGGCGCGCCTGGCGGCACAGTGTTGTTCACTACGGGTGCAGCCTGATGAGGAGTGGTGAAGAGGGTGCGCTGGAGTTCCTCAGCGCTTGGGACCACTGACGAGATTAAAGGTAGTTCCATTGTTGGAATAGGCTGGGTTGTTCCCGCCTCCTGGTGATCAGGTGCGCTGGTTGTCCCAGCAACCTGCTTAGAGGTCGAATCTTGTCGATTCTTCTTCTGATGATCACGTTTTTCTGACTGCGGAGTCCGCTGGCCCGAATTCTTGTGTTTCGTCATTCTAGTTCGTTGTAGGGTCCCACAGATGGCGCCACTTGTTGATACAAAAGTTGGGCGTACCTGTTTGTTGGGCTTTGCTCTTATATCAATTCGTTCCTTAGTACTTTGTTACCTGCGTACTAAGAAAATAAATAACACCGTTAGGCTTATCGAGGGATTGTCTCCCCCGATTAGACTCCGGCGTGAGAGTAAGTAATCGAATTTAGGTTTTGGTTGAAGAGTTTAGGGATTATGTGAATCGTACCTTTAATGAGAATCGTGTGATTCTATATATAGGGGCTAAGAAACCGTGTTTCTTGCTTCTTACTCTTCGCACGCATGGTGCTTATCCAAGGTAAGGATATCTATTCCTTGAATAGATAATCCTTATCGTATACCCGGTGGGTTAGATTGGGCCTTTGTGCTTCATGAGCCCAAAGTATTAATATTGCGGCCCATACCATTTGTCATGGTAGCCCATTCGTGATGGGCTTAAGTGTAAGTAATGTCTATCATTTGGGCTTGCGGCCCAAATATAGGCTATACGTCATCAGTATTATAATCGATTACACATTCCTTTACTATCTATTTTAATCGGTTTCAATTCTTTGGGACGATTAGCTTATTTTGTTAAGGTTTTGTCTTGTCAGTGGTATATCATTACTATCTATTAGTTGTCGGTCCGTTTATTAATTGTTAGGTGTGGTGAATTTAAGTTCTGGATCTCGTTACATGTGACGTGTTTCGGTGCTTGGAGGTTTTATACAACTCGAAGTTGTTGCTGTATATGGAGTTATGTGGCTATCATCGAACCTTGTTTGTGGTTTATGTGTTGAAATCAATGGAAGTGCACTTGGCATGTTTGGAGTTATCATGGGGATCATAATGTCGCTCAAGCAACATAGCCATTTATTGTTTTTTGTTTTACTGTTAAAAAAAGTTTATAGTGGTTTTATTATTTGTTTTTTATGTCGAATTCAGGGTATTAATTCCCGAGACGACTTTTGTTAGCGTCGAATCTATGATTCTTATATATCATATCAATAAAACGTATCACCCACGGGGTTTACAATATTCTAACACCTAGTTCTTCAAAAGCCATAGTTGCGATGAAAAAGTGATACTATCAAAAAATGCCGCAACGGTGAATGATGGGGCTAATTGACACAACGTATATACAGTTCACAGTTGTGTAAGATATTTGATTTTAATAGTTTATATCAATCACTATAGACATCTTGGCCAGTTGGCCCAGTAGTATGTGAGACGTCATGTTGATAATTGCATCCTCCCGTTATGTAAATTGTCTTCCCGACTCTTGGCAATGGAACATTGCTCCTGATGGCGTTTTTTCAGTGCATGATACGAGAAGTCATGTTGATAATTGCATCCTCCCGTCTCTAAGCCCGAGTACTAAGTGGTCTAAGTTATTACCTCGAAAGGTAAATATTTTCATTTGGCATCTTGTTTTGGATAGATTGCCGAATCGTTTAAATCTATCTTCTCGGTGTCTAGAAATTATGTCTATTACGTGTCCTTCTTGCAATGTGGGTTTGGAATCAAATGATCGCATCTTCTTTGGTTGTGATACGGCTATCAATATATGGAGGCGTATTCGCGTGTGGACCGATGTTAATATGCCTTCTTTCTCGTCTAGCTACGAATGCTTACAATGGATTGAAGATTGGAGAGCTACAAAGGATTCTAAAGATCGAGTGTATGTCATTACTGTGGCTTCGTTGTGGCTATTGTGGCGGTATCGAAATAGTGTCACTTTTGATTCTCAACCTATGAAGAAAAGTGACATATTCGATAATATTCGTATCTTTCTTTTTCTTGGCTTAAATATAGAGGCCGTAAAGTTCACTGTTGGAATTCTTGGCTAAACAATCCTTTGTATTCCCTCTTCTAGTTTCTTGCTAGAGAGTTTTTTCTTTAATACAATTCACCGTTCAAAAAAAAAAGTATGTGAGTGACCCATGACCCATCAACTTAGAAGGTTGTGGGTTCAAGTCTTGTTGGAGACATACGAGATAGAATTTGTGAGATAGGTGGTGTAGGTCGTAAAATTTGCAAAAAAAATAAAAATAAAAAATAAATTAATAAAATAAAATAAAAATAAAATCACTTTCTACACATATCTATATGTACCTGAATTCCCGATAGTGATATAAAAAAAGAGTCAAGTTAAGTGGATTAAAGTTTAATTTATGTATATGTCATTGTGAATATGCAAAACAATGAATTACTAGAAGTTCTAGAAAATGGATAATCGTTTTAAATAGAAATATTCATTCGACCCAAAACCAAGATACTTCTGGACTTCTGGTGATTCGATCTTTTCTTTTAGAGTATTAATCTAAGAGAAAAGTTCTATACGAAACTACATTTAGCTAAAGTACAAACCAAACGATCTCATCCATCCATCCTTATTCCATCCAACGGTGTAGATTAAATATGATTTAAAAATAAAAATAACCTGAGGGGCATTTTTGTCAATTCACACAATCTAATAACTCACGCTATTTTCACACACACACGCTATTTTCACACACACACGCCATCCACCAATTCGTTTCTCTCTCTCTCTCTAATACACCGTTTCCCCCAATTCGTAACCCTAACCCTAACCACCATCAATCCACCGTCAATCCACCACGAAACCACCGCAAAATCATTCTATTCTGAAGGCCGTTCGTTAAAATGGACCTACGTGGTGAAATAGCGCAATCTAAAGAGTGTTTGTTGTCGGAACCCATTGATAATGTCGAATCTGGTATATTTTTGTCTCATTTTTTTTAATTCAGTTATTATTTTGATTTTTTGTTATCGATTAGGTTATTTTTTGAATTTATTAGCTTATTTTGTGGTTTTATTAGCCTTTTTGTTAATGAATGAGAGTTTGGATTAGTTTATGTTAGCGAGTAGATTAGATTTTAGGATTAGCTTATTTTTTTGATGTAATGACTGTTTAGGATTAGCTTATTTTTTTGATGTAATGACTGTTTGGATTAGTTTATGTTAGCGAGTAGATTAGATTTTAGGATTAGCTTATTTTTTTGATATTTTTGTGGTTTTATTTTTTTTTTTGTTACTGAATGGATGGTTGGATTATTTTTGTTTTGTGATAAGCATAATTAGATAAGCAAATGGGATTTTGCTTATCACTGAATAATTCTATGGGATTATCACTGAATCCCATGGGATTCACATAAGAATTAGTGGTTTGTGATATAAGTAGATTAGCAAATGGGATTTTGCTTCACTGAATAATCCTATGGGATTATCACTGAATCCCATGGGATTCAAATAGAATTAAAATTATGGCAAATATCAGTGTTTAAGAATAATCCTATGGGATTATCACTGAATCCCATGGGATTAACATATAATGAGTGTTTGTATTAGCTTTTAGGAATCAGATTTATAGTTTTCTGTTTTGTTTGTTAGTTTTAGGTGTTTGTGATAAATTAGTTTTTTCTGTTGTTAGTGGCTTATAACTAATATTATTCTTTTCATCTTATAATTTATGTAGGTAAAGTATTGAACCCAGCACCGTTGTCTAGGTTCAATCAGTTCGATAATTTGGGAAAGAAAACATCGCCGGTGAAGCAGCCTCGGTTCAATCCGTTTGATCTTAAAAAAACAAATCGCCGTCAAAGGCAAAACCAGCGGGTGATGTTAGTAAGGCTGCCAAACCAGTAGAGTTTGAGGTTAATGTTCAGGGGAAGGCGATTGTTGATCAGGGAAAGGAGAGTAGTGTTGTTATTGCTGCAGTTGTTGCTGATTTGGAGAAGGAGAGTCAGAAGGAGAAGGAGAAGGAGAAAGAGAAGGAGAAGGGGAAGGGGAAGGAGAAGGAGGAGAATGTTATTGAGAAGGTGGTGGAGAGTGAGGAGAACGTTATTGAGAAGGTCGTGGAGAGTGAGAATGAGGAGAGTGGGAAGTTGGTTACATATAAATCAAAAAAGGGTAAAAAGGGTTCTGTTGTTGATGATAAGAAGCTTAAGAAGAATTTGAAGGTGACGGTTGTTGATGATAAGAAGCTTAAGAAGAGTGTTAAGGTGACGGAGCCAGTTAAGACGACTCCGAAGAAGAAGTCTGATAAAGTAATATCAGAAGCTCCTGTTTTGACATCCAATAAGTTGGTTCAGTATGAAACTCCAACTCCTCCAAAGAAACGGAAATTAGCATTACCAAAAGTTGATGATAGTTCAAAGAAACAAAAGCTTAAGGTTCCGAAAGGTATAGATATGTCCCAAATCCATGAAATTTGTTTTTATTTCATCTCTATTGCTTTAAGTTTTTCTGTTCGAGTCTTTTATCTAATTTAATATTATGTTAAAAGTTATGGGATTGACAGTGAATCCCATGGGATTTTCCCGTGAATCCCATGATATTTTAGTTATAGTAGTTGTAGTTGAGCTTATTTGATTCTCTGTACAATTGGTTGGTTGAACTAAGATGTTGAGTTAGTTTAATATAATGATTCTACATTAGTTTTAATCCTTAGATCAGTAGTCAGAAGTCTAAATCTGCATTTAGTAGTTTTATATATAGCTTAAGAGGGTGTTTGGATCTGTGGAGGGTGTTTGTACAACTTTTATGCTGCTCAGAGTAGAATTATATTAGAAGTTTAATTGGTGAAAGTCAAATTGGCTTATCATTTCATTTTAGATGGCTACTCATAATCTGATCTTGCATTCATGTTGATTTGTTACAATTGGTGATTGTGCATATGATTTTTGTGATTTAACATGTTCATTTTACATCTGGATTAGTCAAAGTTTTTATCTAAGTTTTTAGCAATTGAATTCAGAATTAGTCAAAGTTTAGTGATCATCAAATAGTCAACTGTCATAGCATTTGATAATCTGTAGGCTGCTGAATTGGAATCACAGTATAGTAGACAAGATTTTGCCCCCATTGTTTCGAACTTTAGAGCTTATTAGGATAGCTAATTCTTGTCTGCAAGTTAGGGCATTTTATTTTGTTTGCTGAATTTTCTTATTAACTGCATTGGTTCATATTGGTTTGTGATCTCAGTTTACTTATTTGTTTTGAGTTTGTTTGATTGTACTCTAGCTTATTTTCAGTCCTGATCCCATGGGATTAATAATGAATCCCATGGGATTCACTGTCAATCCCATGGGATTAATAATGAATCCCATGGGATTCACTGCCAATCCCATGGGATTATGAATACAGAATGGCATTATGAATCCCATAGGATTCACAGTGAATCCCATAGGATTCACAATGAATCCCATAGGATTCACAATGAATCCCATAGGATTCAATGTGAATCCCATGGGATTGTATGTGAATCCCATGGGATTTGATAATGAATCTTTTTTTATCAAGTTGTTTATATTATGTCTGTATCTTTATGTAGATGCTATTGAAAAGACAGTGCAGGAAGAAAGTCACCCTAAACGGAAAAAGCACAATGTTGAAAAAGGTATAAATCTGTCTTTTTTTTGTTTGATTGAATTCAGTATTCCTATTTATGGTCATTTAAGCATTATATCTTAAGTTTATCTGGTTTTGAGTAAAATGTTATGTTGTTTGAACCATTTAACTAATTTAGTATTAGCTTAAAATTTCAAGGTTAGGTTGTATGAATCCCATGGGATTGACAGTGAATCCCATGGGATTGACATGTATCTCTTTGTTAAAATTTCAAGGTTAGGTTGTTTATATTGTGTGTTTTTTTAATGTAGATGAGGTGAAGAAGAGAATGAAGGATAAGGGTTCGTTGAAGGTCAAGGACGATTCTCCTGAAGTTATTTCTGATGATGTTTAAACCTGTCTTTTTTTGTTTGATAGAATTCAGTATTCCTATTTATGGCCATTTAAGCATTATATCTTAAGTTTATCTGGTTTTGAGTAAAATGTTATGCTGTTTGAACCATTTATTAGTATTAGCTTAAAATTTCAAGGTTAGGTTGTATGAATCCCATGGGATTGACAGTGAATCCCATGGGATTGACATGTATCTCTGTTTTAAAATTTCAAGGTTAGGTTGTTTATATTGTGTGTTTTTTTAATGTAGATGAGGTGAAGAAGAGAATGAAGGGTAAGGGTCCGTTGAAGGTCAAGGACGATTCTCCTGAAGTTTTTTCTGATGAGACTATGAAGAATCTTTTGAAGAATATGATGAAAAATGCTTCAATTAAAGAATTTGTTAAAGAGGAATTTGAGGAGAAGCCGAATAAGAAAGGCAAGAAGAAAGAAAAGGTGTTGTCAGAAGAAGAAAAACAACATCAAGATTATTTGAAAAAAATTCCCATTCTTCAGGCTAGGTCAGCTCCTACTGCTCTTCATAATGCCATCCATGGCATAAAGCATGTTGATATTGAGAAGTTTTTGGAGGAGATAGGGTTTAACTCATTTTGCAAGTTTGATATCAGCAGAATTCCGTCAAGGTTAGGTAGGTATGTTGTTGAAAATTTTGATGCTCAGACTTGCGAGTTGAGGTTGGGAGGTGAGAAGTGTATTCAGGCCACTATTAGCAAAGTTCATGAGCTGCTAGGTATTCCGATTGGCGGCGAGACTTTGTTATCTTTAGAAACGAGGCCGGTTGGAGATGATTTTGAAAGAGTTTTGGTTGGTCAGTTTGAGTCTAAGACTGCTAAGCAAATTAGAGTTAACGATATTGCTAGCAAGTTGATTGAGTCTAAGGAAGTTGACTTCCTTTTTAAAGTCAACTTTCTTACGTTGTTTACGAATACGATGGGAATGGTTGCGGGATTGCAGGGGGAGATAAACTTTGATGTTGTTAGGCATCTTCGGGAAGATACTGATATTCGTGGAATTGATTGGTGTGAGTACATCTTCCATTGTCTTCAAGTCAGTAGAAAACCGACAACTCTTCTAAACAAATACATGGGGCCATATACCTTTCTTGCTGTAAGTTTTAAACTGTTTTTATGTTTGTGTGACATATTATGTTTATATCATTTTACTGTGAATCCCATGGGATTAACTGTGAATCCCATGGGATTCATACAAAATCCCATGGGATTCACTGTGAATCCCATGGGATTGACTGTGAATCCCATTGGATTAACT
Organism: Artemisia argyi; assembly: GCA_030686995.1. NCBI lineage: Eukaryota > Viridiplantae > Streptophyta > Magnoliopsida > Asterales > Asteraceae > Artemisia > Artemisia argyi. Next base: position 24,476,345 of record CM060679.1, read on the forward strand.
GTGACATAGTTGTATCTTTCTTACACTTTTTCGTTCCTTGTTTTCTTGTTTACAGCTGTTGTATTTAGATTCCACTAAGTACAACAAGCTTTCTTATGTCCGCTCACGTCCGGCGATCAAATATTGGTCCTCTTTCTTAATGTCAAAAAGGGAGGAGATGGAATTAAAAGAAGAGGTTTTGGGAATGTTAGATGTTTATGATGAATCTGAGCTCCCGGAGACTGAAGGTTTTGTTGCTGGTGGTTCTAGTGAGAGTTCTTACAAGGAGGTTTGTTTAATTCATTGTGTTATTTTATTGTGATACTTCTTTATTTGTGAATCCCATGGGATTCATAAACAATCCCATGGGATTCACAGTTAATCCCACGGGATTCACAGTTAATCCCATGGGCTTACATGGGATTAACTGTGAATCCCATGGGATTCAATGTACTTATCTCATTATGAATATTCCTGTTTGTTTTTTCTCCAGGATTTTTTTAAAAAAAATTGAAGAAAAGTTATCTGTTATAAGCAATGAAAGAGTTGCTGTTGAAGGATTTTTTGTTATGGGCGGTTTAGAGTTCCCTGCCGATCCAAAGCTCGTTGAACTTCATCAAAGGTATGTTCAGATCCTCGAGCATCCTGTCTCATTGAATGGTGAAGATCTTCATCGATCTGATGATAATGGAGGTGCTGAGGGAGATGTTGATACTGTAACTGATAAACTCCAATCTGGTACCGATCCTTAATTCCGATGGGCTGTTGTGGTTCTCTTTTGTACTTGAAACTCATGGGATTTATGTAATAACTTTTTTAAATTTGTTAAATTTATAATTGTTGTAGTTCCCTTTTATTGGATCTCTTTCCGACGTTTGGTTAATTTATTGGATCTGTTTTCCTTTTATTGGATCTCTTTTATTAAATCCTATGGGATTTATCTGTGAATCCCATGGGATTCATCTGTTAATTCCATGTGATTCATTTCTCAATCCCAGAAGTTTTGTTGCCTAATGTTCAAAGTGTAAACCTCGTAAGTTTTGTTTTAGTTATTTCAACAGTGGTTGATCCATCTCAAATACAAGAAGAATGTGATGATGGTAATGGGGATGATAAAGATGCCGAGAAGCCAGATGATGCAGTTCCCGTGAATCAAGTTGCTGAACATTTCTCTTTAACTCAATGGATCGAAAACAATTTAGACCTGATTGAAGAGTGGTTTAATTGTGCAGCTGCTGAGTTTTACTATGTAATATTCTTGTATAATATTAGTGTTTTAATTTAATTTATTTATTTTTAATTATTTTTTTTTGTTTTATTCAGCTAAAGTCGGTCGCTGAAGGTACTGTGGAGTCAATGGGTGGCGATGTGAATCCAGGTGCCATTACTCCTCAAAATATGGCTACTCGTGCCTCCGATGTAAGTTTGAGTCCTGAAAAGCGTTTGGTGAAACCGTCTTCCTATTTGTTGTCTCCAATATGAACAAGAAGACAAAGGTTCAACTTAAACTAACTAGGGCGGAGTTCGTTCTTGGGAATAGTGTTTTTGCGATGCAGGGCGAAAAAATGTAAGTTTGTGTTTTTTATATAAGTTTCATTGTTATCTGATTCAATGTGAGGGATTGACAGTGAATCTGATGGGATTCACATGAATCCCATGGGATTCATTTGTAAATCCCATGGGATTGTATGTGAATCCCATGGGATTCACATGAATCCCATGGGATTCATTTGTAAATCCCATGGGATTGTATATGAATCCCATGGGATTTACAATTATATGATATGATTCTTAAATGATTTTTTTTCTTATATAGTGAACCAGTTTTTGAAACACGTTCTAGGGAGCCATATTCAGTTCGTTTGAATATGGAGACATTAGCACCCGGTTTGGAGGTTGATGCTAATGTAATTGATTGTTTAGCTGCAATTTTGAATCATGAAAATCGTTCTAGAGGCGCTGGTTGTCCATCGCGAAACTTTTTCCCAACTGGGTGTATTGTAAGTAATTATTTTTTTATTTTGCTTAGTAAACTGTTTTCAATTCATATCGTAACATGATATTGTAAATCGCATATACAGCCGATAACTATGTTTGATGGAACATTGGAGTCTGATGATGATAAATTTGAGGAATTTGAAAAAGAACTTTCGGCTCATTTTAAAGCTGATGTTGGTGGCATATCTCTCAATGGCATTGAATTGGTAAAATTATATTTTTTTTGTTTTAATTTTTTATTTTTGTTTTTACTTTTTGTCATTTTTATTATGTTTTTTTTGTTTTTTTTAAACAAGCATTTTTTCCTAATCGCAAATCGGGCCATTTCTTTGTTGTTGTCTTCAGCCTTACTAAAAGGGTTATAACAATGACGATACTGGATAACAGCAATTGTGGTGCAACGTATGAGGAAAAGTATGAAGATTCATGTGAACTTCTTGTAAGTACTTTTATGATTTATTCTGAATCCCATTCTGAATCCCATGGGATTGAAACATAATTATAGTTATTTATGCTCTCTTTTTTTAATAATTTTTGTAGAAAACATTATTTGCCCGTCATCTGGAGTTGTATGGATTCAATAGACATGCTAGCATTCGTAAAGTCAAGACAAGAATCGCAAGCCTCAAGTGGAAGACCAAGAACAACTTCACGGATTGTGGTGTTTTCGCTATGTTACATATGGATAATTACGCTGGTGAAGCTCCTGGAAAATGGGATTGTGGTTTGGTTGCTGAGTCTAAAGAGCAGTCTGACGAATTGAGGTTATTGAGATTCAAGTTTGCCACCAAGATATTGTTACACGAGATTAATGTTCATGCGGGTAAGATGTATGAATTAGCATTGGAGTTTGATAAACTTCCTTCTCGTGAAAAGCTGTCTATAATTTTGACATCAATTAGGAATAGGGATGCACGTGACCTCAAATTCTAGAAGTTTGTCTTTTGTTAATGGTAAACTATAACTGTTGAAGTAATTGGTTTACACAGATGGTTTACACAGATGGATTGCATGATGAATTCCATGGGATTGACTGATTAATCCCATGGGATTCACATGAATTCCATGGGATTCATTTGTATGATATTTTTTTATAGATTTTCTTGCTATTTTCTTGCTATTCATTTATATGATATTCTTTTGTATGGTTGGGATTTGTTTATGCTATTATCAGATTTTTATGATATTTTTTATAGATTTTCTTGCTATTATCTGATTTTTATGATATTTTTATTGTTGATGGTTGAAATTTTAAATGAAGTTATAAAATAATCCCATGGGATTTTTATAAATATTCAAATAATGAAGAAAATTAAAAAAGAACCAGATTTTTCTTTTTAAATCATCTGAATAATCAAGTAAAAAGTTGTTCTAGAAACTGTTTGTTTCGGCTTTCGCCTTGAATTTGGGTTATGTTGTTTTTGTTATAAGTAATTGGTTTAAACAAATTTAAATGGGATTAGGGAAATAATCACATGGGATTCATTTTCTAATCCCATGGGATTCTTAAGAATATTTTATTAAAGAATAAAAAATAAACAACAAATTCAGAAATTTCAATGACTTCTGTTATAAACGAATTTCAAAGAATCTCATGGGATTAGGGAAATAATCCCATGGGATTCATTTGATAATCCTATATGATTCATTTGATAATCCAATGGGATTTATTTGATAATCCCATAGGATTCTTATAAATATTCAATTAAAAAATTAGAATAACACAAATTCAGAAATTTCTTTTCAAATTCAGAAATTTCTTTTCAAATAATCTAAATATTCAATTAAAGAAGAAAATAACTAACAAATTCAGAAATTTCCTTTGCAAATCATCTAAATATTCAAGTAAACAATAAAAAAGAACTAACATAAAATCAGAATATAATATGTTTGTTCAAGAAACTTTTGGTTTTGGCTTTCGCCTATTTGGGTTATCCGGACAAGTTGTTTTTGTGTGCAAGTTGGTCTTTTTTCCACAAAAGCCGCAATTCCTCTCTTGTTTCTTTTTAACTCCAAGTGCTTTTTCTCTCACTCTTTCGCCTTTTATTGGGTTCCTTTTCTGTAATATTCCCTTTGTTTCCTACCTTTGTTGGATTGTTGACTATTGTTTCTTCAGGATTAGAAATTGCATAATGTTCACCAATCACATCTGCCGTTTTACTTGAAGGAGGATTTGGAACCTCAGCCTCCACTTCTGTTTTCAAAGTCTTCAACTTTTCTACAAACTCACCCATCTTCTCTACATTATTGCTTAACCTGAATAAGCAATCGTCCACCACAGAAGTTGCTTCGTTTGTAAGTCTTTCAACTTCCACATTTTTTCCCCATATCTGTTTCTTTTCCTTCTCAATTCAGGTGGTATTATATCCCTTGTCCAATGCCTCAAAATATACTGTTTTGGAATGACGTTAATATCACGGTTCTTGAAGACAAAGAATATGTGTCGGCATAGAAAACCATATCGAGCAAAATGTCTACAACTGCATACCACCGACCCATCTTCTATTGTACGCAGTACCTGTTTTAAACAAAAATTAAAAAAAGAATTAATTTGAATTACTTTTTCCTTAAAATTTATACTGAATATCATGGATTCATAACTAATCCCATGGGATTCACATACAATCCCATGGGATTCACTGTAAATCCCATGGGATTCATTTCTCAATCCCATGGGATTTACATGTGTATATCATGGTTTTTATGCTGATAACAAGACTAACAAATTCATTCTCAAAACTAATCCCATGGGATTTACTGTGAAAAATAAGAAAAAATAATTACATTGATTTACTTTTTTTTTTTTTTTTTTTTTTTTTAAATTCATACTGAAAACCATAATTTATAACTAATCCCATGGGATTCACTGTGAGTCCCATGAGATTCACAGTGAGTCCCATGGGATTCACAGTGAGTCCCATGGGATTCACAGTGAGTCCCATGGGATTTATAGTGAATAAAAAGCAACACACCTTATAGTCTATAAACTTTTTCTTATCCACACTTGTCTTCCTCTGCTTGTTCTTTTGCAGCTTCCTTTTTAGTTTTTTTATAAACCCACGGATTTTTGTCTCTTATCTTTACAATCTCACAACCTTCTTCTATCTTTAAATCTTGAATCGTACAATTCCAGCATGCTTCGTATATTTCAGCTTGAACCAGCATAAATATCGTTCTAGTATACACTTTTGCTGCATGACGTTCAATCTCTAATTCTGTTAGGCATTTTGGAGCCGCGTCAAATGTTTTAAAGTCCAAATGTTCTTGCCTATATCGTTGTCTTTCCATTGCTGATTCATAGGACATCATAAAACTAACTAGCGTTGCTCCTGGGCTTGTGAAACTTTTGAAGAACGAGTTTTCACTCTCGGATCTTGATGTGGTTCTCATCAAACCAAACAATGGCAAGTCGATGAAAAAAGCTGGAATCCACATTTCTCGTAGGTTAAACATCTTGGTCATCCATTTGTGATTTTGCAAATCAAAATCCTCAATCAACTTAGCCCATTTCTCTTCAAATTCCAACGGTTCCATGTACATATTCCAAACAATCTTCCTAAAACGTCTCTTGAAATCTGTTTCTACATATATCTCTTTACAAATCTGTTTTTGATAAAGATAGTTTTAGAATCATGTTATCAGCATAAATAAGATGATTTATACATGTAAATCCCATGGGATTTACAAATGAATCCCATGGGATTCATGTGAATCCCATGGGATTCATCATGCAATCCCATGGGATTCATCATGGGATTGGGATTCATGTGAATCCCATGGGATTAATCAGTCAATCCCATGGGATTCATCATGCAATCCCATGGGATTCATCATGCAATCCCATGGGATTCATCAAGCAATCCCATGTGATTTATCAGGCAATCCCATGGGATTCATAGTATCATATGTGAACATTTTACCTTTGCTGGAATCTTTTGGTCAATATGCCACATGCAAAGTCTGTGCTTTGCTTTAGTGAAAACGACTTCAATGGCTCTCTTCATTGTTCCATCTTGATCTGTTACCACCATTGTTGGTTCTTTTTTTAAAGCTGTCATAAATGCTTTTAGAAGCCACGTGTATGACTTAGTGTCTTCATGTAATAGCATTCCTGATCCAAGTGTGATACACTTTCTGCGATTATCGACACCGGTGAATGGTACAAACACCATATTGTACCTAAAAATAACATAATTGTTAATTACACACACAATCTAAAAGGGTGAATCTCATGGGATATAATCTGTGAATCCCATGATAATCCCATGGGATTTCATGATAATCCCATGGGATTTCATAAAGAATCCCATGGGATTCTCATTAAATCCCATGGGATTTCATAAAGAATCTCTTGTAAAACTTACATGTTACATATGAATGTTGCATCAAATGAGACTATGTCTCCAAACTCCTTATAATTACATCCGGCGGGTTTGTAGAAGATTCCGATCTGATTATTGATGATTTCGACGGCGGCGGTGGTGTTTTTGATGAATTCGTTATTCCGATGATTTCTGATTGGTTTGTTGATGATTCCGATCGGATTATTGATGTTTCCGGCTGGGTTGATGATGATTCCGATGTAGGTGGTGGTGTTTTGTATGAATTAGTTGGATTCATGATTCCGATTGGATGATTTTTCCGGCGGTTGGATGTTTAATCCGGCGATTGGATGAATTTTTCGGCGAGAATATGGATGTTTCTCAGATCTGGTTTATCCGATTGGATGTTTCCGATTGGTTTTTCCGGCGAGAATATGGCGATTGGATGAATTTTCCGATTGGATGTTTCTCAGATCTGGTTTTTTTGTTTTGGATGAGAGAGAATATGGATCTAAGTAGTTTTTTTTTGTTTTTAATATGATTTCTAAATTACTATCTTGCCATTGTTTGTATTTTCTTGGTTTAATCTAAGCCATTAAATAAAGGGGGAATGAATGGTTAGGATTTATTTATATGTACTTTAGCTACTAGTAATTTTTGATAGATCTCAACTTATTAATCTAATCTCCATGTCTATACGTAGTCAAAGCATATTCTCAAAGGTAATATTTTATCAGAAAACGTTTAACAAGCGCCAGCAAGGTATAGAGATGGAGATTAGATTAATACTCTAAAAGAAAAGATCGAATCACCAGAAGTCCAGAAGTATCTTGCTTTTGGGTCGAATGAATATTTCTATTTAAAACGATTATCCATTTTCTAGAACTTCTAGTAATTCATTGTTTTGCATATTCACAATGACATATACATAAATTAAACTTTAATCCACTTAACTTGACTCTTTTTTTATATCACTATCGGGAATTCAGGTACATATAGATATGTGTAGAAAGTGATTTTATTTTTATTTTTATTTTATTTTATTAATTTATTTATTTATTTATTTTTATTTTTTTTGCAAATTTTACGACCTACACCACCTATCTCACAAATTCTATTTCATATGTCTCCAACGAGACTTGAACCCACAACTTTCTAAGTTGATGGGTCATGGGTCACTCACATACTTTTTTTTTTTTTTTTTTTTTTTTTTTTTTTTTTTTATTTTTAACGGTAAATTGTATTAAAGAAAAAACTCTCTAGCAAGAAGCTAGAAAAGGGAATACAAAGGATTGTTTAGCCAAGAATTCCAACAGTGAACTTTACGGCCTCTATATTTAAGCCAAGAAAAAGAAAAGATATGAATATTATCGAATATGTCACTTTTCTTCATAGGTTGAGAATCAAAAGTGACACTATTTCGATACCGCCACAATAGCCACAACGAAGCCACAGTAATGACATACACTCGATCTTTAGAATCCTTTGTAGCTCTCCAATCTTCAATCCATTGTAAGCATTCGTAGCTAGACGAGAAAGAAGGCATATTAACATCGGTCCACACGCGAATACGCCTCCATATATTGATAGCCGTATCACAACCAAAGAAGATGTGATCATTTGATTCCAAACCCACATTGCAAGAAGGACACGTAATAGACATAATTTCTAGACCCCGAGAAGATAGATTTAAACGATTCGGCAATCTATCCAAAACAAGACGCCAAATGAAAATATTTACCTTTCGAAGTAATAACTTAGACTACTTAGTACTCGGGCTTAGAGACGGGAGGATGCAATTATCAACATGACGTCTCGTATCATGCACTGAAAAAACGCCATCAGGAGCAATGATCCATTTGACAAAAAGGTGATTGTAGATTGTAGATTGTAGAACCTACGTACGTTAATCTGCTATCGACAAAAACAAAATATGCATGCTACTGGAAACATGGTTACATTTATAAATTATTATCATGTTAAATATAAAGAAAGAGTTCTGACAAACATGGGCTCTTTCAATATAAAACAAAAAAAAAAAAAACAAATTCTAAGCATGAAATAAATAACACACGTAAATGATGCTGAAACCACATATCGACTTCAAAATCTCCTATATTTTATATATACCTACTCTATCTCTATATATTGAGTCATTTACATGGTGACTTAGTAGTAACTAAGATGTTTATAATGGTTTAAAAGAGACAACAATTTATACCTCGCTGGATAAACATCTCGTCAGGGCCGGCTTTGAGGGTGTGCAAGGTGAGCGATCGCTCAGGGTCTCAAAATTTTTAAGGGCCCAAAAATTTGTCCGGTTAATAATTATATATATGTGTACACATATTTTTCATGAAAAAAAAATATTTAGATAATAAAATATCTTAAATGAATAATATGTTAGAACATTTAGATAACTAATTGTATTATATTTTATAAACGGTGACACTTTGATATTTATTATTGAAATGACTCATTATTTAATTTCGTCCAGGGCTGTAAAAAATTTCATAAATTCATGAGACGGCCCTGCATCTTGTTACAATTATCTCATACACCTCGTTATATTTGATAAACTCAATCTGATTATGAACTTATGTCATAGTGAATTCACCGATGAAGATTAAGTTTTTTTTTTTTTTTTTTTTTTTTTTTTATAATACTAGATATATGTTATTGGGAAAATTCCATAAATAGACCAGTCGTACCTGGCACACATCATTTCCGATACCCTTTTGGTTAGTGATCTGAAATTAGATTGTGAGCAACGGCCACGTTGGGGAACTCAACCCCTTAAGTGACAAGTGTGACTTTACTGATTACGAGGTGTTGAGTTATAAGGCAACTGGTGTACTTTTTGTGCAACTGCTCTAAGTTGCCCAATTTTAGTACAATTAGGTCGGACACATGGCGACATATGGTTGGGTAGCGCAAGTTACCAAGACAATCGGTCTAAAAGAAGCACGCTCAAAAAAAGAGTCTCCGAAATGATATACCTAAGTGCAACTGGCCTATTTCCAGAATTTTCCCTTTTTATATTATATTAGGAGACTTCTTTTACAGACACACAAAAAGGTTGCATAGCAAAATATTAAGGGCATGTTTGGTTCGCAGAATGTTTTTAAAGTAATTGTAATCTGTTATGGAAATTGTAATGTAATTTAAATAAATTGTAATGTGAATAAATTGACATCTATCTAGAGAATTGTAATCTTAATTTGTTGTAACGTAAATGTATCATATTGTAATTGTAATTTAAAATAATAATAATAATAACAATAAATAGTAATAATAATTAAAATATAATAAAAATTAATTAATGATTGAATAATAAAAAAAATTAATAAAAAAATTAAAATAATAGTAATAATATTAGTAATAAGGATTTTTCTAACTTGTATCCCGGGATACAAGTTAAACACACAAAAAGGATGGTGGGATCCGCGGAAAAGAACGGCCAGACCTAAACAAAAGTACAGCCGGCCTCATATCTTTTATTTTAAAAGTGTACTTTTGTATAGGTTCGGCCGTCCTTTTCTGTAAGTCCCACCGTCTTTTTGGTGTGCTTAACTTGTATGCCGGGGATACAAGTTAGAAAATCCCTAATAATAATAACAAATAAATAAAATTTAATAAATTAATTAATTATCTAATAATACTAATAATAAATTATTAAATTAAATAATAAAAAATAAATAATAATAATAATAATAATAAATTTTAATAATAATAATAATAATAATAATAATAATAATAATAATAATAATAATAATAATAATAATAATAATAATAATTGATTGATTGATTTACAATCAACTATATTATATTATAATTTCAAGATATTCGCAAGAAATACGAATAACCCGAGTCGTTTCCCGTGAAGGAGTGAATGGAATCGTAGAATTCGATTCGTGAAATTGTGTCGTAAAAAGTGAAAAAGTGAAAATTGTGATTACGAAACTCAATTAATGATAAGAAATAAGAGAATAAGCAGAAAGTACAAGCTACTTATGCACAGTTATTTAAATTCTAAAAAACGGAAATTAAAACGTAACGAACGAATTAAAAAGTTACTTTTAATGAAAATGTAAAAATAAATGGGAAAAATACAATATAAATTTTGAAAAACCTAAAATAATAGAAAAGAATTATCTAAAATATTTTTGGAATTTTTCAGACTTTTTCTGATTTTTATTTGATTTTCTTTATTAAAATTGTATTAAAATTAATTAAAAACTAAAATAAAGTGAGAAAAATAGCAAACTAACTCAAAAAAATATGAATTTTTTACAGAAAATCTAAAATATCATTTGTAATCTAAGAAAAATAAGAAAAATGGAAAAATAAGCTGAGAAGTGCTTATTGGCTTAGAAACAGCTTATTACAAGTGCTTATTAATAAGCACTAGTAACAAAACTGATTGAAACTTAAACAACCACTGTATTATACTCAATTAAGCTCAAGAAACTCAAATAAGACCACAAGAGTCACAGAATTAAAAGAAATGAACAACAAGCATTTCACAATAAGTATTCAAATAAGCAATTTCACACTAGAATAAGCCAGAGGTAAAAGGACTATGTAAATCACTACTATGCACTCAATGATACTCAGAAACAACAAATTAGCTCAGGTTATTAAACTAAAATTACCACTACAGGCTTAAACTCTCAACAGTAAACCTATTTCTATGTACCTATTAAGCAGCTAACAATAAGCAGTTCTAATAAGCTCCAAACTACAAACTAAGAGGGGCAAAAGCTACCTGATACTACTGAGATTCAATAAAACTAAAAAGCCCTATCACTAACCTTCAATTGCTACTCTAATTTTACCCAAGATTAGCAGCTTGTAAAGGTGTTAAACCTGAAACAGTTGACTTATGTGATGCAATAACTCTTTTGACTAAATCCAAATTCCAACCATCTAAACCTAACAATTGTGTTATAGTAAGCTCTAAATACTTTGAATTACACTAACCTTATCTATTTATCAACTAAATTTGTATCTATACTAACTATTATCACCAATTTCAAAGGTAAACTAAAAGTTAAACTAAACTTTGACTCTTTTGTGAACTAACCTACTATTATTATGCTATAATAATCATATTCTACCCTATAGTGAACTACTAGTGCAGAAACATTAACAACCTAACAACTACAACACCAACTGATAGCAGATCCAAACACCCCTGCAACTATCAAAATACACTACACCTATTGATTTTAAACCTCGAAGATCACAACTAGTATTCAATTTCAACCACAGAACTATCACTAATACCAAATAAACACCAAACAACAGCAATGAATATCTAGAAAATAGAATCACAGTTCCACCAATATCTATGCAAATATTAATCTCAGATTCAACAAGGATTACCACAAATGATCAAATATACCAAATCAAGCTCAAATATGATGAATCTAAACCAATGGAACAGTAAACAACTAGTGATCACAGCTCTAAACTATTCTACTCATTGTATGCAATAATAGGATTGAATATGAAATTAGTACTTACAAAAGAAATTCCCCTCAGCTCAAATAGAGGGGTTCACTAAGCTTGCCTATCTTTAGATAGGCTCAAACACTTCCACTTCTCTGTTTGGCATATCAAATTAACCACAAAATCATGAATCACACTTATGGTTGACTTTTGTTGACTGCAAAAACAATTGAACTATGGTACTGATGGAGATTGAATAACAAACTCACAATAGCTATTAAGCTAAAATGAGCTGTAATATACTACTAAATAGCTTAATTGAAAGCTGAATGAAGAAAACTATTTTTTGTATTTTCTTATTTTCTGATTTTTATAAAAGCTTTTGGATAAAGTGATGACTAAATTGGAAAGGTAAGAGTGTACAGAATGAAATTGATTTGAAAATAAGCTGATAATGAAAAGAGATAATGCTAAACAATAAGAAGTAAACAATAAGCTAAAATTATAAAAGGTAAGCTAATTTCATTAAGTAATAAAAGAGTAAAATTACACTAATACATTTGAAAAGAAAATTTGGCAGAGCTACGCTACTCCTAAACTCTACACTAAAAATAAGCTCTCTAATCCTCTATTTATAGCAACACTAAGAAGATTCTAGTAGGAGAAGGTCATGGATTGCCAAGCTGGCAATCCATGTGCCCTGTTATAGTTTGAAGCTCATCTAAACCCTCAGATCCTTTCCCAATCATTTCAACCGTAGGATCAAGCAATCATGGCGTGTAGGAGCCAATCAAATACTGCCACCTAAGCCATTCGTGTGCTTCTTAATCCCTGATGAGTGGAATTGCGCCCTCGCAAAAGGTTTTACCTCTCAAGGGATCTTGAGAAGCTTGCAATCCCCACCAGGCAGTGTACCTGTTCGTTTTAGTATAGTATAGTGACAAGTACCGGGGGATTGATCGTTCAACTCTAGGAATAGTGTTTGCTAGGGTTAAAATTCTACTAAACTAGGTCTAAGGGTGAGGGATGATTCTTTTTGTATTTTTTTATTTTTAATGAAAGCAATTAAAATCTCGGGTTTTAAAAGAGTGGGCGGAATTAGTTGTTAGTCAACTAACCCAATTAACTAAAGATGCAATCATAATAAAATAAAATAAACTTAAACTAAATTGTGGTGTAAACAGTAATGAGAGAAAGTGTGTTTACTTAAATTTCGCTACTCCCTAGATATCTTTTACCGGTTGATTAGCTTGTTACAATTGTATGGATGACGTGTTATATTCCTTAATACTAGTCTTAGGGCCGTGTACGTTTTTCCCTAAATCAATAGGCTTCAACCTCAATCCTATGTCGAGCCGACTAAAGGCTCCTAACATGGTATCCCTGGAAGTTACCTATGCATTAAATATAACCAAATAATCATAGTACACATCCGATCATGTTTCTTAAGACGTTCAAGCAAGTTTCCAATTGGAAGTATGCCAGTTTTCTTAAGCCTAACATCGAATTCATTCATCCACAACAATTATAAACAAACCATCAACCAATAATTAACATCTAGGTTTCATTACATCTAAGCAAACATGAAAGAAACCTAGCCTAGCATGTTAAAAAGAAGACAATTGTAAGATATAATCAAACAACACATAGACATATTGAATGATTTGGTAAAGTACTTATCTTCAATTGAACATGGAAGAAACAAAGGGTTGAAACCCTTCAAATAGCTGGAAAATTCGTCTAGGGTTTTATTCCCTCAAAGTTGCACACAATGAATGAAAACTAGAAAACTATATATAGATTTTGCAATCTGTCGGCGTCAAGAGTTAAGTCTGATGCCGTCAACTCACCGCCAAATTAAACTGGTATTTCCTAGATCCACTTCTGACACCGTCATTCTATATGGGTTCTGGGCCGTCACTCCTTATGATAACTCTTGATGGCCTTGGAATTTTGGTACATGACGCCGTCAGACCCCCTTCACAAAACATTCTGGCGCGTCATGTGTATTTGATTTATCCACCCTTTTGTCAACTCATGACGCCGTCAAAGGCAATTTCCAGCATGCTTTTGAGACTTTGTCGTTTTCTACACTTTTTCGCTCCAAAAACGTCCAAAATGTTTCCTTTTGTAAAATTCTTCTCAAAAGTACCTAAAATGACAAAAGGAACGATTTTGGGCAATATTTGATCAAATAATCTCGACTTTGGCCTTAAATGACCCCGCAAAAGTGGTACACTTTTTGCTTCATCAATCCCTGACACCATCTGACATGTCTGACATCTTCTAGAAGCTCCTTAATTTGACTGAAATACCCATAATTGTGGTAAGTGGGTGAGGTTATTTTCTAGGGTTCATATGGTCTGGGTAAAAGGGGTAATTGGGGGGCGGGAATTATTTTTGGGTAATATTAAATTACTTTTGACCGGTTTATAAGTGGGGTTTGACCGAAGGTGGGGTTTTGGGCTCGGGTATTGGTTTGTAACTTGGGCTTAGTGATTTGTGTGGACTTGGACTTTAAATTTACTTTGGACTTGGACTTGCAAACTTGGACCAGGCTTTAGTAAGTAAGGTTTAGGATGTGTAATAAATTTAGCCAAGGACTACTAATGCAAAATCTGAAAATTCAAGGACCAAATCTGTCATGCTTCGAAAATGTAATCAAAAGGGCTAATCTTGCCAAATTTTTGAAAGATGAAGGGCTAGTGTTGACTTTTCTTCTCAGATATCATTAAGGACTTGTTTTGCCAATTTGGAAAGTATAGGGACCAATCTTGCACTTTCTTCAATCTTCACACAAGGGTCATTCTTGCACATTAATCAAACTCTGAGGACTTCTTTTGACTTTATAAGCTCAAATTTTGACTTTTAGATTCCAAGCTTTGACTTTCGACACTCATTCCACTCTCGTGCTCGTTTTTGCCGGTTATTCGTTGTTTTTTGTCTTTTTATGAAATATCCGTACCTGCACATTCACAATCACAAAAACACATTTACTTTGGCAATTTGGGTTAGTTTTCGGATTATTTAGTCATAATTTGGATAAGAAAAGGTGAGTGAATAAGCACTCACCAAAATCCCCCAGACTAAAGTATTGTCGTGCCCTCACGTAATGTGATCAATTCATGCTTTTAGGATAAATAATTTCATAACTCTTCCTATTAACGTTGTAAAGTAGCAAGGAGGTTCAAAAGAAATTATAAAATCATTTATTCCCGCAAACGCCCCGTTTTCCAAATTTATTCTTTATTCTAGTTATCACTACTATTTTTGGATTTTCTCACTTTATTCTTGTGACGGTTTGTTGAACTTTCATTATTTTGCAATAATTTTTAGGGTCAAAGAGTAGAAACACTTCTCATGGAAAAGTGACCATACGGATAAAAATTGTCATCCTTGATTTTTCACAAGCCCCAAACTAAGCGTAAAAACGAGATCACAGCTTATCTACAAGTTAGATGCTAACACTACTCATAAAAGTTACTTGTAGAAACCTCTTACTCCCATTTTCTTAATGTATATAGATTTTTTTTACTTTAGTTGAGAAATCAATTGCTTCATATTTTCTCGTTTCAATAACTATTAATCTGATAGAGATACCAAGTTTAAACGCTAAGTAGTTTTTCATTTTCTCTCAAGAACCACTGCTTTTAAAATTCGGTCCACATCAAGGAATTGGGTACATACAATCTCATATATAAGTTGTGGAGTACTACACGTGCGCCTCATGTGACTAATTCAGAATTATCCACATACACCTCACACGCCAACAACTTTTGTACACTTAAGCTCTTATTTGATACAACTTTCACTTTTCATTTTTCACTTTCACTTTCATCAGTTTTTCCTTTTTTCATTATTTTTTTTGCAACATCAATGGAAGCTGTTAGGAATTATATTTATTGATTTGATGATACAAAACAAGAAGAATGGAACATGAAGGGCTTGAAGTGACAAGAAGGGAAACTACAAAAAGATGGAGGATTTGGAAGATTCTAGAAGAATATTTAGTTTCCTAATTGTATTATGATTCCTCTTGCAAACCCTAGATGTCTCTACTATATAAAGAGACATAGGGTCATTAGTTTAATAGTACATACAAGATGTAAAACACCAAAGGTGTGTGTATGTGTGGGAACCTAGGCGTAGGGTTTGGGAAAACGCCTAGGGTTAGTGGTTAGTGTTTAAGTTAGTTCGGCCTCAAGATTAAGTCGTTCTACCTTGATCAAGTAGAATTGGGGCTGTAAATATATGTTAGAGATGGTGATGAAGAACCTTGTTGATAATAATAATAATCTTTATGTTATTCCGCTGTGCTTATTATTATCATTGTACTTACTGTTTATCCTAGATCAATGTCTAAACAACATGGAGTCCAAAACGGCCCTAGAACTTAAAAGATGGTGTGCATGAGTTCTATCAAGTGGTATCAGAGCAAGGGGGCTCTCGATTTAGGGATCTACAAGGTTTTTCGAAGAAAAAGAAGAAAATTCGAAAGTGGTGCATATGTTCATATTTTTCTGCAGGGCTGTTTTCAAACGACGATAACTACTTCGTTAACTGTTGGATCAGGCTGATATGTTTACGGGAGGTTCTCAACATATCAAGGAAGAGTTCCACCGGAGGGATCTTCTATCTTAGCTCTCAGTAAAAAGATATAAATTGTCGAAGTTTGATGCTGCAACAGGTGAAAGTTTCGAATTTTTTAGGGTTTTCATGATTCAACTTCTTGAATTTGGTTCTTTTCTTGATAAATCATTGTGGAAGTTGGTTATCTGCTGCTTGGTGTCGATTATACGTGTTCGAAAGTTGGTTTGGACCGGATTTAATTGCTTTGTTCATGGAGATTACTGGTTCAAGTACCTGATGGTGTTTAGGGTTTTTCAAAACTCTAGATTGGTATCTCTTGGTTCAAATTCTTTGGCTATTGTTACTGATCAGTATGTTCAAGCTACAAGTGGGTATATCTTTGAAGTTATTTCAAATTACTGCTCCAAGGTACTGTTCTTCTCAAAGTACTTCTCCATTGATTCAAAGTACTTCTGCTGAATCAAAGTACTTCTCCAAAGTACTTTTGCTGATTCAAAGTACTTCTATCTCCAAAGTACTGCTCGACTATTCAAAGTACTTCTTCAAAGTACTTCTTCAACGTACTGCTCTAAGATAATATTTTTCAAAGTACTGCTCGTATTCTTTCAAGGTACTACTCAACGTACTGCTACAGGGTACTGCTATTATAAGTTTATGCATGATTTACGAGCAATGAGTGGAAGTACTTATGATAGATTTGGAGATGGTTTGACACACACACAGGTTGTTAGTTCCACACACAGAAGATGATTATTGGTTTATGTTCTTAAAAGTTTTAACAGGCTAGTATTTGTTCGTATTGGAATAATTGATTACGAAGAAGATTGTTTATCATTTATTTGAAGGTGAAGTGGAGTTTCTTGGATGAGTGTTCTTATCATACCTTATAGTAGGAGGTAACTTGATTGTGCGTTATTGTTGTGACAAAGACTTGATGAATCTAGCAAATTGGTGTATTATCTACAAACTGAAGGTGCTTAATGTCACATTTGCTATCACTTTAAGGAGTTACATTGTAGTGCTCAGTGTCTCATATTAGTTGAGGATTTCGTCAAGAGGTTGCGGTCTACTCATATTTTTGGTTCTTGGTATGAGTTTGGAGTCACATGGTTAGTACAAGATATAAGGCACAAGTTTGGGTTATTCTACTTCTTCATCAAATTCGTTATACTTGATTTTCTTCATCAGTGATCATTACAAGGAGCTTACAGATTTGAAGAATCATGAAGATGGTTAGCACATTGATTTCAGGGGAAGTATCTTATTATGTGTTTAATCATTTGATGTACATGCACCACTCAAAGGGAAGTTTCTACTGTTTACATTTGTTCTCTATTTGTTGATAACAAAAAGGGGAAGAAATCTTGGAGTGGCATAGCATAGCTTAAGGGGAAGACAAGATTGTTTCATTCATGGCTAGATTTAATTATCTCAATTTCTCTACTTCGTCTACGGAAGTTCGTACAAGAAGGTGTTTGTTTTATCATCATAAAATAGGGGAAGATTGTTGGGAATTATATTTATTGATTTGATGATACAAAACAAGAAGAATGAAACATGAAGGGCTTGAAGTGACAAGAAGGGAAACTACAAAAAGATGGAGGATTTGGAAGATTCTAGAAGAATATTTAGTTTCCTAATTGTATTATGATTCCTCTTGTAAACCCTAGATGTCTCTAGTATATAAAAAGACATAGGGTCATTAGTTTAATAGTACGTACAAGATGTAAAACACCAGAGGGGTGTGTGTGTGGGAACCTAGGCGTAGGGTTTGGGAAAACGCCTAGGGTTACTGGTTAGTGTTTAAGTTAGTTCAGCCTCAAGATTAAGTCGTTCTACCTTGATCAAGTAGAATTGGGGCTGTAAATATATGTTAGAGATGGTGACGAAGAACCTTGTTGATAATAATAATAATCTTTATGTTATTCCGCTGTGCTATTATTATCATTGTACTTACTGTTTATCCAAGATCAATGTCTAAACAACATGGAGTCCAAAACGGTCCTAGAACTTAAAAGATGGTGTGCATGAGTTCTATCAGAAGCTTATTGGGTAGCTTCAAAACCACATACATATCAACTTTTTACTTTTGATTTTTCATTCATTTTTTACTTTTGATGTGTCCTTGATATGTACCAAACTTCTAAAGCAAAGATTCTTTTAAGAAAATAAGAAACTAAATATTATCCAAACCTAAATACCACTAATTAACCTAGTACATCTATTATATATTGGTGAAACAATTTTATGGGAGCAAAAAGCCACAAGTACCTTTCATGAGCTCTAAAGAGAACCAACTACTCCACGTTTAGCATCTATCTTCTAAATAAACTCTATCATTTCTCGCTCTTCGCAATTTAAGATCTCAAATAATGAAACCCGCGAATACTTAGCCAATAATCAGCCACGCGTATATAAAGTCAGATACGGAAACTTGCAAATTCTAAAAGAAGAATTCGAGTTTTCTAGCTCCTTATGTAAAAGACTAGCGAAAACTTTTAAGCTGCGCATGTATAAAGTCAAGTATAGGAACTTGCAGATTCTAAAAGAAAGAATTCGCATTTTATAGCTCCTGGTGTACAAAACTAGCATAAGCTTATGTGCTTATCATTGGTTAAGGGAACAAGATAGGTGACTCCTCCTAAACCAACCAGTCAACCGTGTACAGTTGATAGGCCCACCTAGGAGAAAGTGCAATTTTAAATTGAGCGTGGAAATATAGGGAAATCCCCGGGTCGTTAACTCCCAACGAGATTGAAATTGTATTTTGAACGATTAGAGGAATGAGTGGTACTGAGGACAGTAACCAAAATGATTGGGGAATGATTATACTACTGATTACTTGGTATTTGGATAATATGAAATGATATAAACAATAACAGAGATACACAAAAAAACACAAATTAGAAAATCAGATAACAGACAGAGAAAAGTGGATTTTAACAAGTTACAAACTACAGGGGGTACAATTTAAACTTTTTAAAACTTAAAATTAAAAGAAAATTTAAAGTGAAGATGAAATTATAAAATTGATTATTTTAATATTTAAATATTACTTAATTAATTAAAACTATTAAAAATCTAATTTAAACCTAATTTAAATAAACTAAAAATTATGAAGATTACAAATTAAACTAAAAACTATCAAAAATAATTTCTAAATTTTAAAAAGAACTTGAAGAAAGTATAAAAAATTAAAATAAATATTTTTGTCTTTTTATGAGTTTTCTATTAATTAAAAACTAATTATATTATTTAAACTAATTAAACTATTTTAAATTACTAATAATACTAAAATGACTTATAAAATTATGGAAAAATTTATAAAACTAATTAACCATCACATGAATCCTAAAAATTTTAAAGAGTTACTAAAAATTATATTTAAGCTATTTTACTAATTAATTACTTATTAATTAATTTAAATCTAATTAAATTAAATTAAATAAGAAAATTGGAAAATGGATAGTGGAAATTATAAACTATTTTATAGAAGTCTTAACTATTTTATAAAACCTAGGAAAAATATAAAATTATACTGTTGTTAATTAAAATTAAAGAAAACTAATTAATTACTAATATTACATATTTAATTATTTAAACTATTTTTAATTCTAATAAATAGTAAACTGCTTAGGAAAAATCTAAGAAAATTATTTTAACTACTTAAAGGTAATAAGAAATTAAGAAAATTATAAAAATGGAAAAGTGCTTATTAATAAGCTGAAAGGAAAATTAAATAGATAATTTCTATTAAATAGAAGCTATCACTATAATTAAGTTTGGCTTTTTCTGGTTTTTCTTTTATAAAACTATTAAAATACTTAAAATATGAAACTTTTAAAAAGACAACTAATTTGGAAACTCAGAATAAGCACTGTGAGTGCTTATTACCCTAGACAGTTGACTAAGTTTGACCACACAAAGAAATAAGCTCAAATGAAGTTATGTGGGGTCCACACTGGTTAAGTCTGGTTTACCTAAGTTACTTGGACTTGAATAATCTAGACTTGATGAGATAAGCTCATGGGATAAGCTAAAAAGCCACAATAAGCAATTGCTTATTTGGGTTCTGGGTCAGAAATGGGACAGAGTTATGAGGGTGATTTAGGTAGGGTCCACTGATCACTAGGTCAAACAAAGGGTCAACTCTTGAACCTTGGTAGGAGGGGGGTTGTAAGAAACCAATTAGGGAGTGTGGGACCCATTGGGGTAGCCACAAACAACCACCAAAGTGGTGGTGGTGAGATGGTATGCTGTGTAGCAGGGCAAAGCCCTTTCCCTGCAGGTGTGTTCAAGGGGCAAAAAGGTCCACTAGAAAAATTTATAAAAATCAAACAATGGCATGAATCTATAGTCCTACTGGTAGACAATACTCACAACAAGTTTCAAAGCCTAAGATTAAGCACAAAATTCTAGATAAATCATGCCATTTTTTAGATTTCTGAGGTGATGCACTTTTGACTTTTTGCAAAACTTTGGTATTTGACTTTGATGAACTTCAAACACTGATTTTATGATTAAAGATGTTTATTTAAGCTGTAATATGACTAATTTAAGTTAAAGCACACACTTATGAATGGACTTGATGAGTTTTGGACTCCAATATCACCACAGTTAACTGTGGTAATAAAGTGTTTGTGATTTTGACTTTTGGGTTTATTTATGTCTACTGAAATGGTTTTCCTGACCTTATAATCACCCAAGAAACTCAATGAAACACAGAGTCATACAATAAAGTAACTAGAGCAGCACAGATAAGCTTAAACCAAACACCCCTTTTGATGACTGATTTGTAATTTCTTAAAGCAAACAATATATCTAGATAACAATACTAGCACAGAAGCATACACTATGATTACTTAAGCCTATATTAGCACAATTGAACCACTAATAACAACAACAACTCAGAATTTAACAAAGTACTAACTTTTACTTGAAAATTGAAATATTAAGCAACTACTAATTTCAATGAACAACAATACTACTTTTGTTTATATTTCCACTAAATTACTTCAAACAAACTTAAACAACACAGATATAAGCAAAGACAGCTATGGTATAGAAAATGAACTTGAAATTGAAAATAAGGCATACAATTTGTTGACTGTGAGCATTAAAACCAAGAACCAAGAACACTTAATTCCTCCCTGAGGATCTAAACCCAACTCCAAAGCTTTCTTGTGCTTCCAAATCACCTCTGAATCCCAGAAATCAAAACCAAATCCCACAGTTGACTTTCATTGACCAATTTTGTATTTTTGGAATTTTTTAAGCTATACTGAATTAAAAGTTAATAGAAGCTTTATTGAGCTTATTAGGAGCTTATATGAGCTTATGAGTCCACAGTAACATCAACTAAGAACAATATTAAGTAATTTTGAGATTTTTGAAATTGGAAATTGCATAAACTGGATTAATACATAAACTTTGAAATTTATTGCTAAAAGAAGTTCACAATACACTTGAGAACACTGGAAATTACACTTGAAAGCTTAAGTTACACTGGAATTTTAAAACTTACTTAATTCGACATACATTTATATAAAATCAACTAGATATCTTTTTCTTCTGCTTTCCCTTCTCTCTTTATAGAAAATTGAGACTCCCCACCTGCCTCTGATCTTTTCCCACTTCACTTTGTGACCATTGGATGGGTCAATTTGATCTCAGCCGTTTAAACTGATTTTGGCGCCAAAAGTCTCCACGTTTACTTGGGGCCAAAGTTCTGTAATTAAAGATTATTGGAAGGTTGTGGAGGTGTCAGGGGACAAATGAGATGGTTTGGAGGCCAAGTTGGGGCTGTGGGTTGAAAAACAGAGGAGTAGTGTGGATTGGAGGAAAAAGGGTGTGGGGATGCATTAATTGTTGATGTGGTTTGGTTGTGAGGTGGAAAGGTGGTGAGGGAAGAGTAGGTAGTGAGCTGGAAGGTGATGAGGTGGTGGTAAAACCACCTGGTTTCAGGTTTCAAGCTGGGGGTGAGGGTGGTGAGCAGTGGTGGCGGTTTTTAGGGGGAAGTCAAACGGGTCAACGCCCGTTTATATTATTAAGGGTGCGTGGGCTGGATTCATTTTGGGCCTAGGAAAAGTGTGGGTGGGCTGGTATGGTTTTGGGTTGGATTTGTTTTGGTTTAGTAATAATAATAAGGGTCTGGTTGGTTTAGGTTTACACAAGGACCAATATTGCAATTATTTCAAAGTTTGAGGGACCTTTTCTGTAAACTTTCAAAAATTGTTATAAGGACCAATATTTCCAAATATGAATATCCCAAGGACCAAAGATGTGATGTTTCCATTTAAAATACCCAGGGACCTTTTCTGCCAATTCCTCAAAATCCAGGGACCAAACTTGTAATTTTCTGAAAGTTGAAGGGTTGAAGTTGTAATTTCCCAAAATGTTATCAAAAGGACCAATTATGCCATTTAAGAATAGTTCAAGGTTTATTTTTCATATTTTTCTATTTTCAAAACCTTAAGGACTATATTTGACATTTTTGAAACTTGAGGGACTAAAGTTGTCATTTTGAAATTTTTAACTTTAAAGGACTAATCTTGACAACTTATGAATCCCTAAGGACCTTTGATGATATTTTTCATGTTTTGATATACCAGGGACTAGTTTTGACAACTTTTGAAACTTGAGGGACTGAAACAGCCAATTATGCAAACTTTGTACGTTTTTTTTTATCTGTTTTTGATTATTTTGCATTTGAAACATATAAAACACACTTTTCAGTATTTTGATGCATATTTGAGTATTTTTGGATGTTTTGGCAGTTCAGATTTGTATAAAATGATGAGTTTTTAGACACTCATCAATCCCCCACACTAAACTATTGCTAGTCCCTAGCAATCTTTTGAGAAAAATTTAATGGATTTTTACTCTTTACCAAAAGCCATCACTTTTGGAGTAGCCAGATGTAAGAACTGTGGCACACCTGATAACCGTGTGATTTTGAGCAAACCACCAGCTGTCAACGGATTTGATTTGTCTTTACCAAAAGCCGTTTGCTTCTGGACTAGCCAACTCTTGATGGAATAGTCAACATCTTGGTGAGCTGATTACCAATTATGGTTTTTCCACGGCCTTTACCACAAGCTATAATCTTGCGGGCTAGCCAACTCATTCGCTTTATGGGATATGGAGAGTTGAGGAACCATACAATTTTGGGCAAATTGCAAGCCATCAACGGATTTGAGATGTTTTTACCAAGAGCCGTTTGCTCCTGGACTAGCCAATCCTTTTGTGGGTTAGACATGGTGGACTGATAACCATTATTTGCATTTCTAAGTGTGAAAAAACTTTAAATTTTGATCAAATGGGGGTTCTTGATGGAACATGTGTTTTGAATTCGTGAGAACTCTCCCCCACAGTTAGAACTGAATATTGCCCTCAATATTCAAAGTACTTGGTGTCCCACCAAGACTTAGAACGTAAGAAGGAAATACTATTAACCTTTTGTTCTATTTACATACAAAATTAATATATATATATATATATATATATATATATATATATATATATATATATATATATATATATATATATATATATATATATATATATATATATTTGAAATAAATATATACATATATACAACATGTGGTTCATCTCCCCCACACTAGGGTGGTAGAATGGGGTAAGAAGACAGAAATATGGGTGAAAACCCATATTGCTACTGTTTTTGATTACCGAGTCGCTAGCTTGACTCGACCTCGAATTAAATTGTCCATGAGGAAAGTTTGGAGATCCGGGACAACCATTGGTTGTATGTCCCCTCCAAAATAGTGTTTTAACCGATGACCATTTACTTTGAAATTGGGACCGTCGGGTTGCAATAACTCAACAGTTCCATATGGGTATACTTTTGCTATAGTAAATGGTCCAGACCAACGGGTTTTTAGTTTACCCGAGAAAATTTTTAATCTTGAATTGAAAAAAAGAACTCTGTCACCAACGTTGAAAACGCAGTTCTTAATTTTAGAGTCATGTATCTTCTTAGTCTTTTCGTTATAGATTAAAGAATTTTCGTAAGCTTGATCACGTAATTCATTTAGTTCGTTTAGTTGAACTTTACGGTGATCACCTGCTGTCTGAAGGTCGAAATTTGCATGTTTTAAGGCCCAATAGGCCTTATGTTCTAATTCGATCGGAAGATGACATGTTTTTGTTGATATAAATAAACGACTAAAAACGTTATTCATATCTTTCGATATCTCTATGTTTTGATAATCACAAAACGAAAACACATTAAATCAAAGATAATGACGTAAACAAGTATTTAGTAGTTAATAATCACTTTCACCATCTAATCACTTAAGGTATGAATAAACATAGTGTTTAATGCATTATAAGATCAAAGGAAAGTTTAATTAAGTATTACAAAGTTTATTTAATTATATAAACATATTATATATTTTTGAAAAACACTTTTGGTAATAAAGAAAAATGTTTTATTCATACTAAATATATGAATTCAAATTTTTAACCAAAATCAGTTAGTTTTTCACCAAATAAACTTTCCCCGCTAAAAGACAAAGAATCTGGCCGTTTCAGCTGGGCGGCCCCCTTAATTATAAAGGGCGGTCCCCTTAATTTTAAGGGGGGCGGCCATGATTTAAGGTGACCGGCCACGCTCCTCTGTCAGAATCTGTTGCCTATAAATACCACCTTAAACCTGGATTTTTACCTCACCTTTTTGCACTAAAACTTTCTGATTCAAACCTCCATTTCAATCTTAAAAAATCCTTTGATCATATAATTCATAAGCCTTTTTTTCCAAGTGATCCAAAGTCTCATTCATTTAAGTGCAAAGAGAAGAATACTCCTATTGATCAAGACTAGGAGTATTGCAACTTAGTATCATCTTGCTTTCTAAGTTGTTTGATTATTTCATCTTGTATATCATTCATTCCTTGGTGAATATAGTGTATAAATTGGTTAGATAGATTTAGATATAGGATCTAGATTTATTGAAGGCGTGAAGTAGTAATAGAAGTGAAGAGGTAGAGGTGGATAGGATTAGTGATAGAAGAAATAAGTTGTGGTAGTTCATTGAAGTGGAGATAGTTGTGAAGACAAAGAAGTTGAAGCTTTGAAGTTGAGAAGACCTTGAAGCCTAGTAGTTGTGAAGTAGTGTATATCTTGGAGTAGTGGATAGGACTTAGTAGTGAAGGAGTGAAGAAACAAGTGGCGTGAAGAAAAAGAGTTAGAAAGTAGTAAGTTGTGAAGAAGCTAGGAGCATAGTAGAATGGTGTGAGGAAGAATTGGTGTGAAGTAAATTAGTGTGAAGAAATCATGTAGAAGTTGTGATTGTGTTGTGATAAAGTTGTGGTGTGTATTTTGGTGTGTAAGGTTTTCTCCGCCATAAGGGAGGTTTTTGATCTAGTGAAGAAAACTCTCGAGTAGGTGACTCGGGGAGTGGAGTAGGGCAAGGAAGGTGTCCTTGTAGCCGAACCACTATGAATCCTTTGTCACTCGATTTGATCTTTCCATCTCTCACCTTTTTGATTACATACTTACTAGCATTCCATACATAATTATTATTGCTTGTGTTGTGCACATATTGATTTCACATAAAGATCAAACTAAAACTCATTCATAATATTAGTCTTTCAAAAACAAACCAAGTACACAAACTTATATTAAAACACTTATACATATATATATGCTTATATATTTGATATACGAAATTATAAACTCTTTCCCAACATTAAACTTAAGTAGTGTTTATATAAAATCGTAAATACACTAGTATCGCCATTCTCGCATTAAAGAGTTTTGAAATTGTGCATTATACATAAGTGGTGTTTATACAAAATCATAAATAAACTTGTATCTATATTTCCGCATTAAAGATTTGAAACTTTCATCTAAACTTTAGAAGCTAACTTTTACAAAACTAATAAAACGAA
Organism: Artemisia argyi; assembly: GCA_030686995.1. Taxonomy (NCBI): domain Eukaryota; kingdom Viridiplantae; phylum Streptophyta; class Magnoliopsida; order Asterales; family Asteraceae; genus Artemisia; species Artemisia argyi. Next base: position 24,502,602 of record CM060679.1, read on the forward strand.
AAAGACGTAAAACTATTCAACCCCTCCCCCCTTCTAGTTTTCCACAATTGGTATCAAGAGCCACGTCTAGCAAGATTTTTAAAATAGATTGTATTTTAAAACTTGCAACGATCGATGGAATTTGAAAAATATGTAGAAGGGAAATTTGCACAACAACCACCTTTATTTGAAAATGATCATTTTCTTGAATGGAAAAACAAATTTGAAAATTATGTGAAATCAATAGATCTTGATCTTTGGCATATCATTTCAATTGGTGATCTTAAACCAAACAAAATAGATTTTGAAAATCAATATAATAATCTTCAAACTAAAATTGATAAAAACACTAAAGCCAAATTACTTATTTTCAAAACCCTACCAAAAGTTAAATATGAAAGATTATTTCGTTGTAAAACGGAAAATGATATTTGGAAATGTCTTTTAAAGATTCACCAAGAGAAATGTAAAACGAAAGATGATAAACTTGATATTGCACAAGAAATAGTTAATCTAGAAAATTTAGTAAATAAATATTTAGTTGAAATAAACACATGTACTACTAGTTCAAATATGATCATTGAAGGTATTTACAACGAAGGATACATGAGCCAAATCCGAAGAAAGAGCGTGAATAAACCATGGTGCAACAAGTGCAAAGAAGACGATGATAATACGGCTTATGAGAATATTCAAACAAATGAGAACACAAGTATTGATGGCAAGAACTACATGTTTCTAGATCCAAGTGAAACTACAAACAAAACATGAAGCGACATGGAAAATGAAATTGATCACCGTATAGCATGTGAGAAATGTACAACTACAAAGAAGGTACAATCCAAAACTAAACATTTTTGCTATGATCAATTTATATTAGAATTTTTAAAAATGGAAAACAACTTCAAACATTTTTGCAACATTGACTCAAAAATTATTTTTAAGAACGAATTTTCAACATCCGCTGAAAACAACATTGAAAAAGAAACCATTTTAGAAGATAAAATGTCTAGACTTAAAAGTAATATTGAAATCGATCTTGAATGTAAAAAATGTCGAGACTACAAACATGAAATTAAAATGGAAAATGAAAAATCAAAAATATTGGCAAAATTCGAAAATAGCTCTAAATCTTTAAAATATCTTCTCGACATTCAAAAGCCATTTTATGATAAAACCGGGTTAGGATTTATCGTAAATGATCCTTCAACAAATGTATTAAAACAGATAAAATTTGTTAAATCTAGTGAATAGATTTAGAACTAATACTATTAACATTCATTACTTATTATTCTAGTCAAGAAAGTCATTGTTTGTTAATTAAAACAAACTATTGATAAATTCTTGTACTTATCAACGACATCCCCATCATGTGCATTCAAATGCAATGGATGTTCTCATCTAACCAACTAGGACCCATGAGAATCTGGGTACCAAGCTGTTTATCATGTTTAGGTAATTAACGAATAAAGAGTCTATTACGTGTTGATTTACTCATCTCGCTCTATTACCTTTGACGGATATTGGTTTCTATCACGTTGTTTCACTTTCTGCAAATGTTTCGCCTATGCCGTTGTTACGGGAATATTCTTGTCTCGGCATCTTGCTCTTCACTCTTGGAGCATTGGTATCATGATGTGTCCGTTACTATTTCAAGATGAAGCCTCCTATATACTACTTCTATTAACCTTCACGACTTATGATGATTGGTGTGATCGATTGAGCATCTCAGATCTAGTTCTGTTGATTTCTATTCATGGGAATATTACTTGGCTACTTCGACATGTTTTGGACTTACTCTTAAGATTTCTTCTATCACCGTCATGCCCACTCTTTTTGAAAAGCTGGACCTGAGATAAGTTTTCTTTTCAAAAACTTGTCAATGTTACATTATATTTTAGAATGTTTTAATTAGTGTGTGAATACGATTTAACTGATAAGTTGCCATGCTTTTAGATTATTAACACTAATATATGAATACATGATATTAGCATTATTAACCTTCTTGTTGTTTAGTCTATTATCATTTCTCTTAATCTTCTATGATCTATAGTAGAACCCTTCCACTTATGCTATATGATCTTACTAGTTGCATTAATAGATGTATTATAATTGATATTTGCTTGCAACTTGATATTATGACGTTCTTTGTATACATACATATATATATATATATATATATATATATATATATATATATATATATATATATATATATATATATATATATATATATATATATATATATATATATATATATACACACATGTCTATCTTGTATCCATGAACTATTTACCTTGCTCCTTCTTGTCCCATTGCATTTAGATCATAAGTATCTATCATATCTTTAGATGTCATTAAAGATGATTATGTATGACAATGGGCTTAATTGATTCTATTGTGCATGATAAGCTTCCATTTCAAATCCTTCACTTGCAACTTCTTGATTATCATAATCAAAACATCATGTTTAAAACTTCTCTCTTTTTGAATGAAATATTTTTTTTAAACAATTTACTTAACCAAAACTTCTTTCATAACCATTATTTTAATCAAAAACAAGATTGAAATATTTTTTTTTTCACATTATGAAACAAAATTCAATCTATGTTATTGTAATGCATACATGAATTTACTTCAAAACATTGTTGAATAAAACTAAAAACGTCTTGCTTAAAACACATTTAACTTTCTCACATGTGTCATACACTTCTATTGGAAATAACATTCACAATTTAATCAAATCATTTCATGAGAATCATGACTTGCCCATATGGATCTTGTTTGTAACAAGTCTTGAAGTCCATATAATCATATCCACCTATTTGTTACCTGTTAACAATCATCAACACGCTTGCTCTAGGCTAAATGTTATCATCTTCATATAGTTGCACATTTAGCTTATTTGCCTTATTGTCTCCTTTATTGCATATCTTAATTGATAAGTTAATAGATAGCATGATTATTAGAAATTAATTGCATATTTTAATTAATTCTATATCACTCTCTACATTCATGAATAGTATGCCCTATATTGCCTCAAAGAGTTGAACTTACTTGAATCCAAATCCAAAAACAAAACCTTTTTGAAAATTTTCTGCCAAAAACCCATTTCTGGAATTCTGGGAATCACCAGATGGGCGGCCCCCTTAATTACATAAGGCGGCCCCCTTAATTTTAAGGGGGCCAGCCCCTAATTAAGGGGACCGGCCATCTGATGGTCGGGGATATTGTTTTCTTTATCACTTTTTGACCCATTTTACCCTATACTTCCCAAAATTCACAAACATATTTTGTCCCATACTATCCCTCAAAATTTACCTTCCTAAACCACATTTTTCATACACTATAAATGCCCTCTTCCCATCATTAATGCCATCCCAACCAAACATGTCATCTCCCAACAACCAAAAACCAAAGATTTCAAGAACCGCAAGAATCTCCGTCAAACCCGTTTGGAGGAGGAAACTTGATTCTTGTCATAACTCAAGTGATGTTGTTCCAAGTCAACCAACTACTAAGGCTCAAACCCACACTAATGACTCATCTCATAACCTATCATCCACTCATACCCTCATTAATGTTTCTTGTTATGATGAGCATGCTCAATCCCAAAACAACAATCCCAATCTCTCAATCAATACTTCACATGTTGCTCATTCAACAAAAACATCACCCACTCATGAAGAACCTCTCCCACACATTTCATGTTTTCATGACTATCCAAGCTCAACCATGTCTCCACCACCAAGAGTACCACCACCACATCCTACAACTTCACATGCCACTCCCATGTTGCATGTTCAAACTTTCACCCAAGACAACTATCAAGCTCCACCACCATCACCTTCCTCCGAACACTTGAAGTTCGTTGAGGAGCTAAAAGAGGCACATGAGCTTAGTGCTTTTTTAGCATTACATCTTGCTCAACGCAATTTGGATCCACCACAATCAAGCTCACCATCATTTCCACATAACAAAAACCAAATCGAGAAGCATGTTAACAATTGCCCTTGTTTCATCTTCCTCCAACAACAAACCATTGCATTGAATGAGCACTTTACTTGGATTGAGTATCTTCTTACTAGATCTCAACAAACACCATCACTTGAACAACATCAAAACCCTCAATCGACAAACCCATCTTCAATTTCACCACCTACAAGCTCCACATCTCCAAACCCAACAACATCCATGCAACCAAATGTTTACCTCCACTAAACCACCAAGCATTTTACATGCTTATGTTTCTCATTTTCAAATAAAACTCCTCAACCATTTTGGGATTCAAGAAAGTTTGGTGACACTTCTTGCTGGCACATTAGGACATTCTACTTAGCTTAGAATTTCATCTTTTTAGCCTATGTAACAATGATTATGGGTTGACGTAATCATTTTCTTTTAATGAATGATTTAATATCTGTTTCTAATTCTCTTTAGCCATGCTCATTATTAGTTAGTACTATGCTATATGTGTTTGCTTGTGCCATGCTTGTGCTTCTAATATTTTTCTTGCAAGAATCCCATTTCTCGAACCCTTGGTGCTCTCAAACGAGGGGGAGCATACATCAAGGGGGAGTTTTCATCTTATTGGCTTAAACCTTTTTGATTCTACAAAAAGGGGGAGAAGTAATGTAAACTCACTTAATACTTGTCTAAAAATTATTTTTTAGATTTAATGAGTTTAGGTTTTGTAATCATAAAAAAGGGGGAGATTGTTGATATAAATAAACGACTAAAAACGTTATTCATATCTTTCGATATCTCTATGTTTTGATAATCACAAAACGAAAACACATTAAATCAAAGATAATGACGTAAACAAGTATTTAGTAGTTAATAATCACTTTCACCATCTAATCACTTAAGGTATGAATAAACATAGTGTTTAGTGCATTATAAGATCAAAGGAAAGTTTAATTAAGTATTACAAAGTTTATTTAATTATATAAACATATTATATATTTTTGAAAAACACTTTTGGTAATAAAGAAAAATGTTTTATTCATACTAAATATATGAATTCAAATTTTTAACCAAAATCAGTTAGTTTTTCACCAAATAAACTTTCCCCACTAAAAGACAAAGAATCTGGCCGTTTCAGCTGGGCAGCCCCCTTAATTATAAAGGGTGGTCCCCTTAATTTTAAGGGGGCCGACCATGATTTAAGGGGACCGGCCACGCTCCTCTGTCAGAATCTGTTGCCTATAAATACCACCTTAAACCTGGATTTTTACCTCACCTTTTTGCACTAAAACTTTCTGATTCAAACCTCCATTTCAATCTTAAAAAATCCTTTGATCATATAATTCATAAGCCTTTGTTTCCAAGTGATCCAAAGCCTCATTCATTTAAGTGCAAAGAGAAGAATACTCCTATTGATCAAGACTAGGAGTATTGCAACTTAGTATCATCTTGCTTTCTAAGTTGTTTGATTATTTCATCTTGTATATCATTCATTCCTTGGTGAATATAGTGTATAAATTGGTTAGATAGATTTAGATATAGGATCTAGATTTATTGAAGGCGTGAAGTAGTAATAGAAGTGAAGAGGTAGAGGTGGATAGGATTAGTGATAGAAGAAATAAGTTGTGGTAGTTCATTGAAGTGGAGATAGTTGTGAAGACAAAGAAGTTGAAGCTTTGAAGTTGAGAAGACCTTGAAGCCTAGTAGTTGTGAAGTAGTGTATATCTTGGAGTAGTGGATAGGACTTAGTAGTGAAGGAGTGAAGAAACAAGTGGCGTGAAGAAAAAGAGTTAGAAAGTAGTAAGTTGTGAAGAAGCTAGGAGCATAGTAGAATGGTGTGAGGAAGAATTGGTGTGAAGTAAATTAGTGTGAAGAAATCATGTAGAAGTTGTGATTGTGTTGTGATAAAGTTGTGGTGTGTATTTTGGTGTGTTAGGTTTTCTCCGCCATAAGGGAGGTTTTTGATCTAGTGAAGAAAACTCTCGAGTAGGTGACTCGAGGAGTGGAGTAGGGCAAGGAAGGTGTCCTTGTAGCCGAACCACTATAAATCCTTTGTCTCTCGGTTTGATCTTTCCATCTCTCACCTTTTTGATTACATACTTACTAGCATTCCATACATAATTATTATTGCTTGTGTTGTGCACATATTGATTTCACATAAAGATCAAACTAAAACTCATTCATAATATTAGTCTTTCAAAAACAAACCAAGTACACAAACTTATATTAAAAACACTTATATATATATATATATATATATATATATATATATATATATATATATATATATATATATATATATATATATATATATATATATATATATGCTTATATATATGATATACAAAATTATAAACTCTTTCCCAACATTAAACTTAAGTAGTGTTTATATAAAATCGTAAATACACTAGTGTCGCCATTCTCGCATTAAAGAGTTTTGAAATTGTGCATTATACATAAGTGGTGTTTATACGAAATCATAAATAAACTTGTATCTATATTTCCGAATTAAAGATTTGAAATTTTCATCTAAACTTTAGAAGCTAACTTTTACAAAACTAATAAAACAAAAAAGACGTAAAACTATTCAACCCCCCCCCCCCCCTTCTAGTTTTCCACAGTTTTCCCGTACACTAGCTTATATGGAGTACACCCGATGGGTGTTTTGTAAGCAGTGCGGAAAGCCCATAATGCATCATCCAGCTTATCCGACCAAGAGGCACGGTTTTCACCAACCGTCCTCTCTAGAATTCTCTTAATACCCTGATTTGAGACCTTCACCTGCCCACTTGTTTGGGGGTGATATGCTGTCGAAAGACGGTGAGTTACACCATATTTCAGCATCACTCTTGCAAATTGTTCATTGCAGAAGTGAGTGCCACGATCACTGATAATGGCACGAGGAGTCCCGAATCTGGCAAAGAGAGACTTTAAAAGTTTAACGACTACTCGGGCATCATTGGTGGGTAAAGCTTTTGCTTCAACCCATTTTGACAGATAGTCGACAGCCACGAGTATGTATTTATTCCCTCGTGAAGACGGGAATGGCCCCATAAAATCAATGCCCCACATATCAAATATTTCACAGACTTGGATAGCATTTTGCGGCATCTCATTCTTTTTGGAAATATTCCCGTGACGCTGGCAAGCCTCACAGGTTTTGATAAGTTCATGGGCGTCTTTATAGATCGTGGGCCAAAAGAATCCTGAATCAAACACCTTTTTGGCGGTGTAGTTTGGGTTATGATGTCCCCCCGTGGGTCCATCATGACAAGCTTTAAGAATTTCCATGGCTTCTTGGCCATGGACACACCGTCGGATGACTTGATCCGCACATATTTTGAACAAGTAGGGGTCATTCCAGAAGTAATGTTTTACATCTTTAAAGAATTTTCTTTTCTGTTGGGACGACATCCCTTTCACAACGAAATTTCCCGCATGGTAATTTGCAAAGTTGGCAAACCATGGGGTAGTGGCATCATCCCGGGTAGAGATTAGATTTAGAGTCTCCAGAGGAAAAGTTTCATTAATTTCTTTTCTCTCGAGAATATCCTGATGAGGATTTTTTAACCGGGACAAGTGATCAGCTGCAAGGTTCTCTGCTCCTTTTTTATCTCTTATGAGTATATCGAATTCCTGAAGGAGCAGGACCCAACGGAGCAGTCTTGGCTTTGCGTCCTGTTTAGTGAACAGGTATTTCAAAGCCGAATGGTCCGTATACACCACACTTTTGTTTAAGATTAAGTAAGACCGAAATTTTTCAAAGGCATATACCACAGCTAATAATTCTTTTTCTGTGGTGGTATAGTGTGTTTGAGCTTCATTCATGGTCTTACTTGCGTAGTGTATTGGCTGGAAATGTTTGGTTTTGCGTTGCCCCAGAACTGCACCAATAGCGAAGTCGCTAGCATCGCACATAAGTTCGAAGGGTAATTCCCAGTCGGGGGCAACAAGGATTGGTGCGTCGGTAAGCCTTTTCTTTAAAGTAGAAAAAGCTTCGATCCACTCGGAGGAAAAGATGAAAGGAGCATCCTTTTCAAGAAGATGAGTCATAGGCCGGGCTATTTTGGAAAAATCCTGTATGAATCTCCGACAGAACCCGGCATGGCCGAGGAAACTCCTTATTCCTTTAACAGTGGTAGGATGAGGCAGTTTAGCAATAACATCAATTTTGGCCTTATCGACCTCAATCCCACTTTTTGAAATTTTATGGTCGAGGACAATGCCCTCCTTAACCATAAAATGGCTCTTCTCCCAGTTTAGACAAAGATTAGTGTTTTTACAACGTTGAAGCATTTTTTCTAAATGGGAGAGGCATGAGTTGAAAGAATTCCCGATGACTGAGAAGTCATCCATGAATACCTCCATGGTTTTCCCGATCATGTCATGGAAAATAGCCATCATGCACCTCTGGAAAGTGCCCGGAGCATTGCATAACCCAAAAGGCATGCGACGATAGGCAAATGTTCCGTAAGGGCATGTGAAGGTAGTCTTCTCTTGATCCCGTGGATCAATGGGAATCTGGAAGTAACCCGAGAAGCCGTCGAGGAAGCAATAATACTCATTCCCCGCTAGTCTTTCGAGCATTTGATCCATAAAGGGCAGAGGAAAATGGTCTTTGCGGGTGGCTTCGTTAAGCTTTCTGTAATCGATACATACTCGCCACCCTGTAACCAAACAAGTTGGTATCAACTCGTTATCCTCATTAGTGACAAGCGTGATGCCACCCTTTTTTGGAACACAGTGTATTGGGCTAACCCAAGGACTGTCTGATATAGGGTAAATCAATCCCGCATCGAGAAGTTTGATAACTTCTTCCTTGATAACTTCGTGGATTTTTGGATTCAACCTTCTTTGATGCTGCACGGCAGGTTTAAAGTCCTCTTCCATTAGGATTTTGTGTGTACAAAAATCCGGGTTAATACCATTTATGTCTGAGAGCTTCCAAGCAATTGCTTGCTTGTGGGACTTTAAAACCTTAAGCAGCGCGGTTTTCTCCTCATCCTTTAAGTCTTTTGCAATAATGACTGGTAACTTATCGTTACCTTCTAAGAATGCATATTCTAGATGAGGAGGCAGGTCCTTAAGTTCGACCTCGGGGAAATCATCATTTTTCTCAACATATTTGACTTCCGCTTTATGAAGTTGTGGAGGTAGAACAGGAATGGGAGAAGGATCTTTGTTCAATAACTTCTCAAGGAGAAGTATATCCCTCTCCGGGTCAATCTCTTGGTTATCAATTCCTTCGGGAACTGAATCACTTTTGAGAAAGGCCTCTAATTCCTCAAGGACGAAATCACTTCCCTCAAACGGAGTGAGGGAAGGAGAAGAATTAGCGATTATGGGGTGAGAAGAGGTAGTGGGATTGCCACTTGGAGAATTATCAGCGAATCCAAGGATTTCCTGAGCATGCTCCTCGGATACAATGTCAATGACATCAATTCGGTTGACCGATTCAGCATCATAATTCGAGGAGTATCTCGAGGTTTGATCAAGGTTGAACGTTATCGCTTCAGTGCTAACTCGTAACGTGATTTCCTTATCGAAAACATCGATTAATGCACGACCCGTCCTTAAGAATCCCCTCCCAAGAATGAGAGGAACTCTTGGATCCGCATCAAAATCAACAACGACAAAGTCTGCCGGAAAATGGAACTTTCCCACTCTTACAAATACGTCCTCGGCAATACCAAGGGGACGTGAAATTGAACAGTCTGGAAGCTCGAGAGTCATGCATGTGGGACTAAGTGCCTGAAGAGAGAGCTTTTTCCAAACTGAGTGGGGCATTAAATTGATGCTTGCACCAAGATTGGCCAAGGCAAAACATTCAACCATCCCCGGGAAAATACATGGTATGAGAAATCTCCCGGGGTCTCCTAGTTTCTTGGGAAGCTGTTTTAACAGAACTGCAGAGCAGTTTTCATTGAGTGGAGTTTGTGCCATCTCAAAAAGTTTTTCTTTATTGCTCAACAGGTTTTTGAATGTCGATGCGAATTTGGGCATTAAAAGAAGAGCATCCGCGAAACTAATATCGAAGTGTAGTTCTTGAAAAATCTGAAAGAATTTTTCCATCTGATGATTAGCTTTTTCACGGAGCTTCTGGTCTTGCAATCGTGAGGGATACGGAATTGTTGGTTTTGGGTTGGCTTTTGGATTATCAACAGGACCTTCGGTAGTTTCAAACACGACTCTTTTAGGGGGAGTCGGGATCAGGATAACTGGAGGAGGGATGTCATTGGTACTTCCGTTATTAGTAGGAAGTACCGTATCCGTAGTATCCTCAGTTTCACATTCCTCTACCGGGATAGGAGAAGAGGTAGACGGAGCTGTGGGTCCTTTATAAGAAACTCCACTTCTTGTGGTGATCGCCTTTACATCGCCCCTCGGATTAGCGATCATGTTGCTAGGTAAAGTAGTACCTGAGCCCGAGGGTCGATCATTTAAAGACTTCTTTAAATCAGATATTTGACTAACCAGCATTTTGTTAAGTTCATCTTGGGATTTCATAAACTGTTTTAATAACTCATTATGTGATGGTCCAGTTGGAACAATGGCTTGATTTTGGTTTGGAAAATTTTGAGCCCGATTGTTCTGGAAATTCCCATGTTGCTTGTTGTTATTACCCTGGAAGTGGTTTTGTTGTTGAAAATTACCCTGTGGGTAATTGTTCTGACCTTGATTTCGGTTATAATTCCCTTGGTTCTGATTTTGTTGAACCTGGTTTTGACCAGGGTTGAAATTCCCTTGGTTGTTAAAACCTTGGTTCATTTGGTTCTGGTTCTGATTCTGGTTAAAGTTCTGGTTTCTGTTTTGACCATTTTGGTTCTAGGACTGATTAAACCCTGGTGGTCTGATGTAGTTATTAGATCGGTAGCTCAAAAGGTTTCGATCTCCTTGCGGTTGGTAAGAATTACCTCTCGTATTATAGGAACCTTGATCTGCATACACGTTTTCACGCGCCGAGCCACCGGAGGCTGGGCACTCTGTGTAGGAATGTGGACCACCGCAAGTTTCACAACTTGGGTTAACAGCTTTGACCTGATTATGATTTGTCTGATGGATACGCAAAACTGCTGTAGACAAATCATCCAGCTTTTTAGCTAGGATGGATATTTCATTGCTTGCCGGAGTGACAGACTTAAATGAGTCGTTCCTCTCAGCAGAGGAGTCCCAAAAATTATGATGGGCAGTCATGTTTTCGATTAAGTCATAGCACTCTTCAGGGGTCCTTTTCATAAAGGTGCCCCCAGCAGCAGCATTGATGGTGTCACGATGACGGAGTGTCAAACCATTATAAAAGGTATCAATAATGGTGAAAAGAAGCATGTTATGATTGGGACACCGATCAATAACAAGTTTATAACGTTCCCATGCCTCAAATAAGGACTCTTCGGGAAGCTGTCTGAAGTTGCTGATATCATTCCTCAGCTTTGTGACCATAGATGGTGGAAAGTATTTGGCCAGAAATTTATTGATCATCTCATCAAAAGTGTGGATCGAATTCTTTGGAAGTCGATCGAACCAGGAAGTCGCATGATGAGCGAGTGAATAGGGAAAAAGGTACAAACGTAGGCCGTCGTCGGTGACGCCATTTTCTTTCATGCTCTGGGTGACAGTTAAAAATTTTTCGAGATGCTTGTTAGCATCGTCACCCGGCAATCCATGGAACTGGCACGAATTCTGGATATGTTGTATCATGTGGTGTTTTAATCCAAAGTCCGTGGTTCCAATAGTGAGTGGTGCAATGGGTCCACCCCTCCCTTGCATGGTAGGTTGACACAGTTCCTCCATTGTTCGGGTGTCAGGAACTGGTTCCTCCTTGGGAGGGAATGGGGGCTCGTCGTTATTTTTGATGGTTGTTTTTCTTCAACAGTACGTAACTTAGTTACGTTTTTTCCTTTATTACGCTTTGTTTGCGAACGAGTGCGCATGCACTAAAAACGGTATCAATCAAAACAAGACAGAGGCAAAACGACAGTGAACTTGAATCCAATAATCATAAATGAACAGCTCCTTTAAAAAAGGTACACTATTCACAAGGATACAATGGTAAGTTTTAAATCTTAAGTTTGGGAACTTATTATGTTCACACCCCCAGTTGGTAGGTGTTCTGCCTTGGTTTTCGGTGGTAAACTTTTATGTAATTATATTCACAGTAAAATGTTTTTGGCTTTTCGTGTATGGGTGAAAAAAACTTGGACAATATTTTTGGAACTGATTCGTTAACTGAAATCGTTCCTTTAAGATTACTCGCAGGCTGGCGGGAGGAAATAAATGGATCCATCTTAAGTTCGCAATTTAATGTCAGAACTTACCTTAAACCAACTGTATAGATTGTAATCGTAAAGATAACGAAGTAATTTAACTTCACAGTTTGTTTTGTTGTTTATGATTTGTTTGGTGTTTTTAACACTTCAGGAGAAATGTTAATGAACTTTTTCAGATATGATTTTGATTTTCACAAAGTGATGGTATTTGTACAGGAGGGTTTTTGAAAACCACTTAACCTAAAACATTTTGAAATATGCAACAACCTCCCCAGCAGCGGCGCCAAATTTTGACTCCTCCTAAACCAACCAGTCAACCGTGTGCAGTTGATAGGCCCACCTAGGAGAAAGTGCAATTTTATATTGACCGTGGAAATATAGGGAAATCCCCGGGTCGTTAAGTCCCAACGAGATTGAAATTGTATTTTGAACGATTAGAGGAATGAGTGGTACTGAGGACAGTAACCAAAATGATTGGGAAATGATTATACTACTGATTACTTGGTATTTGGATAATATGAAATGATATAAACAACAACAGAGATACACAAAAAAGCACAAATTAGAAAATCCAGATAACAGACAGAGAAAAGTGGGTTTTAACAAGTTACAAACTACAGGGGGTACAATTTAAACTTTTTAAAACTTAAAATTAAAAGAAAATTTAAAGTGAAAATGAAATTATAAAATTGATTATTTTAATATTTAAATATTACTTAATTAATTAAAACTATTAAAAGTCTAATTTAAACCTAATTTAAATAAACTAAAAATTATGAAGATTACAAATTAAACTAAAAACTTGCAAAAATAATTTCTAAATCTTAAAAAGAACTTGAAGAAAGTATAAAAAATTAAAATAAATATTTTTGTCTTTTTATGAGTTTTCTATTAATTAAAAACTAATTATATTATTTAAACTAATTAAACTATTTTAAATTACTAATAATACTAAAATGACTTATAAAATTATGGAAAAATTTATAAAACTAATTAACCATCACAGGAATCCTAAAATTTTTTAAAAAGTTACTAAAAATTATATTTAAGCTATTTTACTAATTAATTACTTATTAATTAATTTAAATCTAATATAATTAAATTAAATAAGAAAATTGGAAAATGGACAGTGGAAATTATGAAACTATTTTCTAAAAGTCTTAACTATTTTATAAAACCTAGGAAAAATATAAATTTATACTGTTGTTAATTAAAATTAAAGAAACCTAATTAATTACTAATATTACCTATTTAATTATTTAAACTATTTTTAATTCTAATAAATAGTAAACTGCTTAGGAAAAATCTAAGAAAATTATTTTAACTACTTAAAGGTAATAAGAAATTAAGAAAATTATAAAAATGGAAAAGTACATATTTATAAGCTGAAAGGAAAATTAAATGGATAATTTCTATTAAATAGAAGCTATCACTATAATTAAGTTTGGCTTTTTCTGATTTTTCTTTTATAAAACTATTAAAATACTTAAAATATGAAACTTTAATAAAGACAACTAATTTGGAAACTCAGAATAAGCACTGTGAGTGCTTATTACCCTAGACAGTTGACTAAGTTTGACCACACAAAGAAATAAGCTCAAATGGAGTTATGTGGGGTCCACACTGGTTAAGTCTGGTTTACCTAAGTTACTTGGACTTGAATAATCTAGACTTGATGAGATAAGCTCATGGAATAAGCTAAAAAGCCACAATAAGCAATTGCTTATTTGGGTTCTGGGTCAGAAATGGGACAGAGTTATGAGGGTGATTTAGGTGGGGTCCACTGATCACTAGGTCAAACAAAGGGTCAACTCTTGAACCTTGGTAGGAGAGGGTTGTAAGAAACCAATTAGGGAGTGTGGGACCCACTGGGGTAGCCACAAACAACCACCAAAGTGGTGGTGGTGAGATGGTATGTTGTGTAGCAGGGCAAAGCCCTTTCCCTGCTGGTGTGTTCAAGGGGCAAAAAGGTCCACTAGAAAAATTTATAAAAATCAAACAATGGCATGAATCTATAATCCTACTGGTAGACAATACTCACAACAAGTTTCAAAGCCTAAGATTAAGCACAAAATTCTAGATAAATCATGCCATTTTTGAAATTTCTGAGGTGATGCACTTTTGACTTTTTGCAAAACTTTGGTATTTGACTTTGATGAACTTTAAACACTGATTTTATGATTAAAGATGTTTATTTAAGCTGTAATATGACTAATTTAAGTTAAAGCACACACTTATGAATGGACTTGATGAGTTTTGGACTCCAATATCACCACAGTGAACTGTGGTGATAAATTGTTTGTGATTTTGACTTTTGGGCTTATTTATGTCTACTGAAATGGTTGTCCTGACCTTATAATCACCCAAGAAACTCAATGAAACACAGAGTCATACAATAAAGTAACTAGAGCAGCACAGATAAGCTTAAACCAAACACCCCTTTTGATGACTGATTTGTAATTTCTTAAAGCAAACAATATATCTAGATAACAAAACTAGCACAGAAGCATACACTATGATTACTTAAGCCTATCTTAGCACAATTGAACCACTAATAACAACAACAACTCAGAATTTAACAAAGTACTAACTTTTACTTGAAAATTGAAATATTAAGCAACTACTAAATTCAATGAACAACAATACTACTTTTGTTTATATTTCCACTAAATTACTTCAAACAAACTTAAACAACACAGATATAAGCAAAGACAGCTATGGTATAGAAAATGACCTTGAAATTGAAAATAAGGCTTACAATTTGTTGACTGTGAGCATCAAAACCAAGAACCAAGAACACTTAATTCCTCCCTGAGGATCTAAACCCAACTCCAAAGCTTTCTTGTGCTTCCAAATCACCTCTGAGTCCCAGAAATCAAAACCAAATCCCACAGTTGACTTTCATTGACCAATTTTGTATTTTTGGAATTTTTTTAAGCTATATTGAATTATAAGTTACTAGAAGCTTTATTGAGCTTATTAGGAGCTTATATGAGCTTATGAGTCCACAGTAACATCAACTAAGAACAATATTAAGTAATTTTGAGATTTTTGAAATTGGAAATTGCATAAACTGGATTAATACATAAACTTTGAAATTTATTGCTAAAAGAAGTTCACAATACACTTGAGAACACTGGAAATTACACTTGAAAGCTTAAGTTACACTGGAATTTTAAAACTTACTTAATTCGACATACATTTATATAAAATAAACTAGATATCTTTTTCTTTTGCTTCCCCTTCTCTCTTTATAGAAAATTGAGACTCCCCACATGCCTCTGATCTTTTCCCACTTCACTTTGTGACCATTGGATGGGTCAATTTGATCTCAGCCGTTTAAACTGATTTTGGCGCCAAAAGTCTCCACGTTTACTTGGGGCCAAAGTTCTGTAATTAAAGATTATTGGAAGGTTCTGGAGGTGTCAGGGGACAAATGAGATGTTTTGGAGGCCAAGTTGGGGCTGTGGGTTGAAAAACAGAGGAGTAGTATGGATTGGAGGAAAAAGGGTGTGGGGATGCATTAATTGTTGATGTGGTTTGGTTGTGAGGTGGAAAGGTGGTGAGGGAAGAGTAGGTAGTGAGCTGGAAGGTGATGAGGTGGTGGTAAAACCACCTGGTTTCAGGTTTCAGGCTGGGGGTGAGGGTGGTGAGCAGTGGTGGTGGTTTTTGGGGGGAAGTCAAACGGGTCAACGCCCGTTTATATTATTAAGGGTGCGTGGACTGGATTCATTTTGGGCCTAGGAAAAGTGTGGGTGGGCTGGTATGGTTTTGGGTTGGATTTGTTTTGGTTTAGTAATAATAATAAGGGTCCGGTTGGTTTAGGTTTACACAAGGACCAATATTGCAATTATTTCAAAGTTTGAGGGACCTTTTCTGTAAACTTTCAAAAATTGTTATAAGGACCAATATTTCCAAATATGAATATCCCAAGGACCAAAGATGTGATTTTTCCATTTAAAATACCCAGGGACCTTTTCTGCCAATTCCTTAAAATCCAGGGACCAAACTTGTAATTTTCTGAAAGTTGAAGGGTTGAAGTTGTAATTTCCCAAAATGTTATCAAAAGGACCAATTATGCCATTTAAGAATAGTTCAAGGTTTATTTTTCATATTTTTCCATTTTCAAAACCTTAAGGACTATATTTGACATTTTTGAAACTTGAGGGACTAAAGTTGTCATATTGAAATTTTTAACTTTAAAGAACTAATCTTGACAACTTATGAATCCCTAAGGACCTTTGATGATAATTTTCATGTTTTGATATACCAGGGACTAGTTTTGACAACTTTTGAAACTTGAGGGACTGAAACTGCCAATTATGCAAACTTTATACGTCTTTTATCTGTTTTTGATTATTTTGCATTTGAAACATATAAAACACACTTTCAGTATTTTGATGCATATTTGAGTGTTTTTGGATGTTTTGGCAGTTCAGATTGGTATAAAATGATGAGTTTTTAGACACTCATCACTAGGGCTCAACACGCCCGGTCAAGTCAAAATATTTATTCCTACTCTCGTCAGCTGGAAGTCAACAAGGTGTCAAAACACTTATTCAAAACTTATTATATTTTTGCACAATTTTTCAATTATTCTCATTTTTTTGTGCTTTTTCATTCATTTTTCTTTAAAATTTTTCAATTTTTCAATTTTTTTCATTTTTTAGGAAAAACTTAGTTGCGAGAGTTCACGACATGATGAAAGATACAAGGTCAAATCGAATCGAATATTCACCCCCCCCCCCCTCCAAGACTAGAATGGAACATTGTCCTCAATGTTTTACGGGTAAAGGCAATCCTAACAAAATTCTAGGGCCGTTTATTAATTATGTCAAAGAAAACGTTAGTCGATAAGATTTTCGGATGTAGGATTTCCAAAAGCATCAATGAATGATACTCGAGTGGAGAGAAAACAACGAGCACGAGAGTCATCATAAATCGGGGACCATCCTGGACAAACATTCACAAACAACCACGAAACACAAGAATGGAAGAGGTCACCTCCTCCTCACGTTATTTGTTAGAAATAAGAAAAATAAGAAGATGAATTGGATAAGCATGGGTTGCTTCCCACGAAGCGCTTGTTTTTGGTTACCAAGTCACATGAGCTTGACTCGATCCCCGAATTAATTCGTCCTTGGGGAAAAATCCGTGGAAAAGATAATCACCATCGGGCTTTCATTCAAAATATTTGGATAAATATATGAATTATTTGAAAGTTCCACCCCGATGAGATAACCGCTGGTATTCTATAAGTGAAAACAATTAGAAACAATACCAGGGTCAAAAATAGTATCCTCACTCCCGATGGAGTGACGAAGAGAGAAATCACACCAAATGTGATAAATGGAAAGAACGTCATGATAACAATCATGAATAATCCATCATTATCATAAAAAGGAGACTTCATAATTGTGGAATTATGAATCTCATCATTAAAGCTCATTTGAAAAACTTTCCCGGGTGGGAGGGGTGGGATAAAATTTTCATGAAAACTCTCATATTCAAGAATGCCACCCGTGTCATGATTATTTTCGAGATCAAAACAAAAATGATCGTACTTCAGACAAGAAAGTTCACCAGAGAAATTTTCAAGATCAAAATCAATCTTATCAAAACAAAACGAATCATACTCCGGAAGAGAGATAAAAGCAAGAGAAGTGGTACTACCACCACTCGTCTCTTCCGTATGATCGATATCAAAGTAAAAAGCTTCATAAACAGGATAAGAATGATCGGGACGAGAAGTGGGAATGCCACTAAACTCCTCAGCCGTATCAAATAAAAAACACTCATAATCGGGTAAAAATTCCTCGAGTTCGGGCTCCAGAGGATCTTCAATTGTAAGCTCAATTTTCTTGTTAACTTTATCCGGAGGGATTGACGGTTCATCGTTTAACAAATTTTCAAGAAAAAGAATATCTCCTTCCGAATCAAAATAAGAATTATCAATCTCTGATAAAGGAATCGTATCAACAGCAAGAAATTCATCGACCTCTTCCCAAAAAGAATCATATTCCTCAATCGGAGGAAAAGATGAGGAAGAGTCGAAGACGATTGGTTTCAAAAAATCATCAAAGGAATAATCAACAACATCTATGCTCATAATGATATATTTCTTAGCATCGGCACGAAAAATCATTATATCATCGTCATGTCTCAAAGTCAGAGTATCCTCAAAATGATCGACTAGGGCTTTTGCGGTTCGCAAAAATGGTCTCCCTAGTATAAGAGGAACTCTCGGATCGGCCTCGTAATCAATTACAACAAAGTCGGCTGGGAAAGTACACAAATTTACTCGAACAAATACATCTTCAGCAATTCCGACCGGGTGAGTAATCGAACGATTAGCAAGCTCTAGAGTCATACGAGTCGGTTTAAGATCTCCCATTCCAAGTTGTTCATAGATTGACAACCGCATAAGGTTAATGCTTGCATCTGAGTCGGCCAGGGCATTGCAAACCTCTTGATCTTTTAAAGAACAAGGAATAAGAAACTTTCTCGAATCTCCAAGCTTCTCGGGAAGATATTTGAGAAGAATAGCTGAGCATTGAGCATTAATCGGGGTTTCAGCTAACTCAAGCAATTTTTCTTTATTATTGATGAGATTTTTGAACGTTGAAGCAAACTTAGGCATATAAACAAGAGCATCCATGAAACTTATGTCGAAGTGCAATTTTTGAAAAATATCAAGAAACTTTTCCATTTGTCTCTCAGATTTTGCACGGAGCTCTTCATCATTAAACCTTGACGGATATGGAAGTTTTGATTTGTATTTAACTCCATTTTCAGAAACAACTTTTTCCTTTTCTTTGGACGTTTGGACAACCGGAGGTTGGACATTTTTAGTACCTCCGTTATTAATAAGAGGTACCGGGTCCTTTGTCACCTCGGTCTCACGGTCCACTACCTTAGGAGGAGAAGAATAAAAGGTAGTCGGAGCCATGGGTCCATCATATTTAACACCACTGCGAGTCGTGATCGACTTAATCTCGCCCCTCGGGTTTGCGATCGTGTTGCTTGGAAGAGAAGTAGTACCCGAACCCGAGGGTCGATCATTTAAACGCGTGTTCATCTTAGTCATTTGATTAATCAACATTTTATTCATTTCCTCTTGATTCTTTATGAATTTCTTAAACATCTCATCCGAGGGCGACGAATTCTGAACCATATTTTGATTTTGATTAGAATTTTGCCCTCGGTTGTTTTGATTAAAACCCGGATTTTGATTCTGAAAATTTCCATGATTCTGATTTCCATGATTAAAGTTCCCATGATTAGCATTTTGAAAATTTCCAAGGTTTCCATAATTTCCTTGGTTTTGAAAATTCCCTTGATTCGGGCCTTGATTGTAATATCCTTGAAAACCCAGGTTTTGATTGAATTCTTGATTCTGATTTTGAAAACCATTGTTAGCTCGACTCTGATTTTGATTTCCTTGATTATTACGATTTTGAACATTATGATTTTGATTCACTTGATTGACTTTATTCGGTTGATCGAGACCGGGTGGTCCAAGATAATTGGTGGAACGGTAGCTGAGAAGATTTCGATCTCCTTGAGGTGGGTAACCATTACCACCCGTGTTTGCAGCGTACACATTCTCATTAGAAAAGACACTGGTTGCTGGACACTCGTAATACAAATGAGGACCACTACAAGTCTCACAACCATGGGTAACCATATTGACTTGATGGTTTTTGGCTAGATTCTGAGTCATTTGATGCATTTGTAGCATAGCCGTAGACATATCATCGAGCTTCTTAGTAACGGCGGCCAACTCGGAATTATACAAAGGATTATGAGTCGTGGTCGATCTTGTTGGCTCATTCCTCTCGGCTGAGAAATCCCAATAATTGTAATGGGCCGTCATATTCTCAATAAGTTCGTAACAATCTTCAGGACGACGTTTCATAAAAGTACCACCGACTGCTGCATTGATCGTGTCACGATGTCGGAGGGTCAAACCATTGTAAAACGTATCGATTATCGTAACGAGGAGCATATTATGATTTGGACACCGATCAATAGCAAGTTTATAATGTTCCCAAGCCTCGAATAAAGACTCATCGGGAAGTTGCCGGAAATTACTAATATCATTTCTTAGCTTCGTCACCATCGATGGTGGAAAATATTTCGCCAAGAACTTCGAAACCATTTCTTCAAAAGTATGAATCGAGTTCTTGGGAAGACGATCAAACCAAGCGGTGGCATGATGTGTTAGAGAATAAGGGAAGAGAGAAAGATGAAGGGCATCATCGGAGACCCCATTTTGTTTCATGCTTTGGGTGACGGTAAAAAATTTGTCAAGATGCTTATTAGCATCGTCACCCGACAAACCGTGAAATTGGCACAAATTTTGAACTTGTTGGATCATATGATGCTTGAGTCCAAAATCCGTAGCCTCGATATTAAGAGGGGCAATCGGGCCACCTTTTCCATGCATTGTTGGTTGGCACAGCTCCTCCATCGTTCAGAGATCAGGAGCTGTCATGTGTTGGTGATTATCACCCACTGGAGGGTGTTGATTGTTTTGGTCCATTTCCTCAACGGTTGGGAAATGGACAGAGTGTGTGTGACGAATTACCCTTTCGGGATTTAAAAGTGGAGAAATGAGATTTTGAGAAGATGAACGGGTGATCATACACCACAAAAAATAAAAATGAAAAAGAAAAAGAAAAATAAAATCTTTTTGTATTTTTGGTTGGGAAGTATTTTTTGCTTTTTTAACTTTTTAAAAACAAAAATCACAAAACTTTATTTTCTTTTTGTAACCGTTACGTTATTCGTAACCGTTTTCACTAAAACTACACGTAGCGGAGCGTGAGAGAAGAATTGATCTCTTTTCGGTCTGCAATTTAATGTCAAGACCTCCGTATTCCCCGTTTATTTGGTTGTAGTAATAGAGTAATCCGATAACGTTTAATTTCACGGTTTCTTTTGTGATTTTTTCGGGAACGGTTTACAACACTCTCTCAAGAGTGAGGATGTTATTTTATTTTTGTATTTTTGAAAACACTTTAGTAAAAGTGTTTTTGATTTTTTTTTACTTTTTATATTTTTATAAAAAAATATTCACAAGATGAGTAAGGTTTTTCAAAACACGATTTTTAGAAAACGAAAACCAAAATTCACTTCAAACCTCCCCGGAAGCGGCGCCAAAAAGTGATTGATTTAAAATCAACTATATTATATTATAATTTCAAGATATTTGCAAGAAATACGAATAACCCGAGTCGTTTCCCGTGAAGGAATGAATGGAATCGTAGAATTCGATTCGTAAAATCGTGTCGTGAAAAGTGGAAAAGTGAAAATTGTGATTATGAAACTCAATTAATCATAAGAAAATAAGCAGAAGTACAAGCTACTTATGCACAATTGTTTAAATTCTAAAAAACGGAAATTTAAACGCGAATTTAAAACGTAACGAACGAATTAAAAAGTAACTTTTAATGAAAATGTAAGAATAAATGGGAAAAATACAAAATAAATTTTGAAAAATCTAAAATAATAGAAAAGAATTATCTAAAATATTTTTGGAACTTTTCAGACTTTTTCTGATTTTTATTTGATTTTCTTTATTAAAATTGTAATAAAAATTGATTAAAAATTAAAATAAAGTGAGAAAAATAGCAAACTAACTCAGAAAAATATGAAATTTTTACAGAAAATCTAAAATATTATTTGTAATCTAAGAAAAATAAGAAAAATGGAAAAATAAGCTGAGAAGTGCTTATTGGCTTAAAAACAGCTTATTACAAGTGCTTATTAATAAGCACTTGTAACAAAACTGATTGAAACTCAAACAACCAATGTATTATACTCAATTAAGCTCAAGAAACTCAAATAAGACCACAAGACTCACAGAATCACAAAAAATGAACAACAAGCATTTCACAATAAGCATTCAAATAAGCAGTTTCACACTAGAATAAGCCAGAGGTAAAAGGACTATGTAAATCACTACTATGCACTCAATGATACTCAGAAACAAAAAATTAGCTCAGGTCATTAAACTAAAATTACCAGTACAGGCTTAAACTCTCAACAGTAAACCTGTTTCTATGTACCTATTAAGCAGCTAACAATAAGCAGTTCTAATAAGCTCCAAACTACAAACTAAGAGGGGTAAAAGCTACCTTATATTACTGAGATACAATAAAACTAAAAAGCCCTATCACTAACCTTCAATTGCTACTCTAATTTTACCCAAGATCAACAGCCTGTAAAGGTGTTAAACCTGAAACAGTTGACTTATGTGATGCAATAACTCTTTTGACTAAATCCAAATTCCATCCATCTAAACCTAACAATTGTGTTATAGTAAGCTCTAAATACTTTGAATTACACTAACCTTATCTATTTATCAATTAAATTTGTATCTATACTAACTATTATCACCAATTTCAAAGGTAAACTAAAATTTAAACTAAACTTTGACTCTTTTGTGAACTAACCTACTATTATTATGCTATAATAATCCTATTCTACCCTATAGTGAACTACTAGTGTAGAAACATTAACAACCTAACAACTACAACACCAACTGATAGCAGATCCAAACACCCCTGCAACTATCAAAATACACTACACCTATTGATTTTAAACCTCAAAGATCACAACTAGTATTCAATTTCAATCACAGAACTATCACTAATACCAAATAAACACCAAACAACAGAAATGAATATCTAGAAAATAGAATCACAGTTCCACCAATATCTATGCAAATATTAATCTCATATTCAACAAGGATCACCACAAATGATCAAATATACCAAATCAAGCTCAAATATGATGAATCTAAACCAATGGAACAGTAAACAACTAGTGATCACAGCTCTAAACTATTCTACTCATTGTATGCAATAATAGGATTGAATATGAAATTAGTACTTACAAAAGAAATTCCCCTCAGCTCAAATAGAGGGGTTCACTAAGCTTGACTATCTTTAGATAGGCTCAAACACTTCCACTTCTCTGTTTGGCATATCAAATTAACCACAAAATCATGAATCACACTTATGGTTGACTTTTGTTGACTGCAAAAACAATTGAACTATGGTACTGATGGAGACTGAATAACAAACTCACAATAGCTATTAAGCTAAAATGAGCTGTAATATACTACTAAATAACTTAATTGAAAGCTGAATGAAGAAAACTATTTTTTGTATTTTCTTATTTTCTGATTTTTATAAAAGCTTTTGGATAAAGTGAAGACTAAATTGGAAAGGTAAGAGTGTACAGAATGAAATTGATTTGAAAATAAGCTGATAATGAAAAGAGATAATGCTAAACAATAAGAAGTAAACAATAAGCTAAAATTATAAAAGGTAAGCTAATTTCATTAAGTAATAAAAGAGTACAATTACACTAATACATTTGAAAAGAAAATTTGGCAGAGCTACGCTACTCCTAAACTCTACACTGATAATAAGCTCTCTAATCCTCTATTTATAGCAACACTAAGAAGATTCTAGTAGGAGGAGGTCATGGATTGCCAAGCTGGCAATCCGTGTGCCCTGTGATAGTTTTGTGGAAAACTAGAAGGGGGGTTGAATAGTTTACCGCTTTTTACTTGATTATCTTTTTAAAACTTTACGTTTGTTTAAAGATATAAACTCAAATTACTTGTTTGATTCTTTGAAAAGCTTTATGAGTAGTTTACAATTCTAGCTAAAGACAATATGTAATAAGCAAAGACAAAGAAAGAAACGATTAAACCACAACATGATTGTTTATCGTGGTTCGGCTACAAGGACTCTTTTTCCTTGCGCTACATCCACGCCCCGAGTTTCCAACTCGAGAGTTATAAGCACTAATCAACAAGCTCCTTTCCCGGTGTAGAAACCTTTACAACGTCGCTTACACTTTTACCGACACTAAGCTAGATGTCGAGTTCTTTTACAAGGGTACAACCACTCCCGTCGTCGCTTACACTTTTACCGACACTAAGCTAGATGTTGAGTTCTTTTATAAGGGTACAACAACTCCCGTCACACTTTGTATTTTGAGGCCTAAAATACTAACCCTTCTACACACAATACAAATGAAGTATAAACTACCAAAGCTTATACATAACAAAGCTAACAAGTCTTGCAACTTTAGAGTTGAAACTTGTAACTTCATGGATGAATTTGTGAACTCCCTTGCTACATAAGAGGATCACACAAGTCAAATGTTACTGAGTTAGTTGAAAAAATATGTGAAATATATGTCCTAAAATGATGGATAAAAATTAGCAAGTGGCTTGGTATTTATAGCAAAACAAACAGCAGGTCTGGCAGATACGGCGGAACCCTTAGATGGGTTCCGCCCGTGTACCCCCAGGGTTCCGCCAGGCTTGTAGTAGGTTTTGCAATAAATCTTTCCAAACCAACCAAGATCACATCAACTAAATTCTAGTCAAACACACTGAATCAAAAGTGGAATGCTTCCAAAAATGTGTAAGACCTTATGGTAAGTCAAACACACAAGCTTACCATAATTGCATGATGTGACATGACACTTTCCAAATAAAGAAATAAAAACAATGTTTTGTTTAAAAAGAAATGTAAACCTAGTTATACAAGACATAAAACTAAAGTGATGTTATTACTATAAACTAAAGTTCATATTTTTTCATTAACAAAACTTAGCAAAGATCGTAAAATATAAATAACGTTTTTAGGCGATATTTGTATTAACAATCTCCCCCTTTTTGTTGATGACAAAACATTAACTTTATTTGTAAGTAAGCCACAATATTTAGTGTTAAGTCTTATAAAGTTTGTATTAAAACTTGTTTTTGCTAAGAAGATGTGATATGCAAGAGTTAGAAAGAAAAAAAATATGAGAACAAGTTTAATATAAATTCTCCCCCTTTTTGTCGAAACAAAAAGAAGAAAACATAATGATCCAAGTGCTCCCCCTTGGACAATACTCCCCCTAAATGGAGTGCCAAGAAAGGAGACATGGATTTTGAACCTACAAAAAAAAAATGTTAGTTGCCGCACAAGACAAGTGTAAAACAAGTCATGAAAGCACTTTATGTCTAAAACACAACTAAGAGTTGCGAAGCGGAATAATGCAATACTCATGCTCCCCCTTGAATATTACTCCCCTAAATGGAGTATCAAGGAAGGAAAACATGGATAATGATCCTATAAAAAGAAAGGTTAGTTTCTAAAACACAAGATATATGTATGCTACCATAACAAGGTATAGTTTAATCACAATACCTAAATGATCAACAAACAATGCATACCTTATAGTAGAATGAAATTCATTTCATGTAAAATTTGACTTTTAGAAAGTCAAAGACAAGAAATTAGGAAGAAAACATCCTACTTCTAATAATAAAAGGAAAATAAAAAGAAACTAAGAACATAAAATCCTCCATCGATAAAAGGAAACCATCATTTTCCTTAATGAGAAATATTTTCCAAAAACAAGGTTAAGGTTGTTTAAGGATGAAAATGTGTGTTGGAGGGTGTAGCGGGTTTCGTTTGAATGTTGTGGAGGTGAAACGGTTTTTGTTTGTTGGTTTTGATGTTGGTGCTCTAAACTTGAGGTGGTGTTGGTGCTCTAAACTTGGTTTGTTGGTTTTAATGAGAAACATTTTCCAAAAGAAACAGTTTTGTTTCATTTTGGAGACTCTAAACTTGAGACGATCCAAAATGTGGTTTAGGATAAACCTCATTTCATTGGTTAGAGGACCATGGATGTCTTTGTAGATAGGGTGAAACAACAATGGTTTTGGGTGGTGATACTCTTGTTGTGGTGGTTGGTTGTGGTCAAAAGACTCATTTTGGTCAAGCAATGACCTTGGTTTTTCATTTGTGAAAGGTGGTGGTTTTGTTGGTCTTGGTGGAAGATCATTGAGATGCTTCTATTTTCTTATACGAAGAAAATAGAGATTCAAAGTGTTGGGAAGGTTCTTGTGGTGGTGGTAGTTGTTGTTGTGGTTGTTGTTGTTGAACAAAGTGATGAAAGCTTAGTTCTCCGTAAGGATTACCATGAAGGTCTTTGTAAATGGGGTGAAACACATATGATTGTAGGTGTGTATGACCTTGATCATTTGGAAAAATTTGAGGGTCTAGCATAACGGTAAGCCAACCGTTCTAAAAATGATGGTTGATGGGGTTCACCATCTAATTGCTCACTTGGTTGTTGTTGGGTTTCCATTTGAGCAATGGTGTCAAAGAGTGACAAAGATGGAGGGCTTGATGATTTAGGTGATAAGTCTTCTAAAGTTTCCAAATAGTGGATGTGGTGATGTTGGTGGTGTATGGAAAAGTTCCAATTGTGTAAGTGTTGGTGATTAAGGTGATGGAGTTTTTGATGGTTGAGTTTGTTGTGATGTTGAAGCACTTGATGTTTTGGTTGATGGTTGAAAAGTGTGTATGTTTGTATTGCCATGTTTGGGAGAGGATGTTGGAGTAGCAAGATTGAGGAAATCTTGAATAGTGGTCATGTTGGTGTTGCAAGGTATTGAAGATGGTGTTGAGGTAGTAAGGTTAAGGAAATGTTGGATAGGTGAAGAAATGTCAAGTGATGCATTACTTGATGATGATAAGCTTAGTTTGACGGTTTTGTTGAAGCAACAAGGTTTTACACTAATCCTAGCGGTTTTTCTTGATGATTCGAATAAGGTGGTTGATTTAGTCATCTAAATTCTTTGGTTTGCTAGAATTTTGAGATTGAGAGGAGTAATGGTGTAGGTGTGAGTTTTGGGGTATTCTACGGTGATCAAACTTAAAAAAAATGTGGGAAGGAGTTTTTGGATTTGATGTGTTCCATACAAATCTGGAAGATTTGATGTGTTGGTTTAGTAAGGTTGAGTGAAAGACTAACTTATCCACTCAATACTATGTGATTATAGGAAGTGATTTGGTTGAAAATGTTCTAAGGGTTTGAAGGATCCTTTTAAAGGGTTCCTTGGGTTAGTTATGTTTGAATTTGAATTTTTGGCGGGAAGTGACTTCCTAATTGTTCTAATGAGTGAGAGTGTCCTAATATGGTTATTGGAAGTGGGAATTGCACCAGGCTTTACCTCTCGAGGGATCTCAAGAAGCTTACAACCCCCACCGGGCAGTGTACCTGATCGTTGTAGTATAGTATAGTGACAAGTACCGGGGGATTGATCGTTCAACTCAGGAATAGTGTCGCTAGGATTAGAAAGCCTAAAAACTAGGTCTAGAGGTGAGGGATGATTCTTTTCGTATTTTTATATTTTTATAAAAGCAATTAAAATCGCGGGTTTTGGAAGAGTGGGCGGAATTAGTTGCTAATCAACTAACCCAATAACTAAAGATGCAATCAAAATAAAATAACAAAAATGTAAATAAAGCTAATTAAACTAGTGGTGTGAACAATAAATGGGAGAATTATGTTTACTTAGATTTCACTACTCCCTAGATATCTTTTACATGTTAATTGTTTGTTACAGTTGCGTGGATGATGGGTTATATTCCTTAATACCAATCGTGGGGTGGCGTACGTACTTCCCCATCTCTATAAGCTCCTACTTCACTCCTATGTCGAGCCTGCAAGAAGCTCCTAACATGGGATCACTAGAATTCGCTCATGCATTAAATACAACCATAAAAACCTAGTACGCATTGGTTCATGTTTCTTAAGACGTTCAAGCAAGTTACACTATGGAAGTCTGCCAGTTTTCTTAAGCCTAACATCGAAATCATTCATCCATTACAACTATAAACAAGCAATCAACCTATAATCAACATCTAGGTTTCATTACATCTAAGCAAACACACAAGAGATCTAGCCTAGCATGTTAAAATCAAGACAAGCGTAAGATATATTCAAACAACACATAGACATATTGAATGAATTGAAAGGATACTTATCTTAATTGAACATGAAAGGTTTCAAGAGGTGAAAACCCTTGAAAATACTGTAAAAGTCGAGCTAGGGTTTATTCAAATCGTCCCTAAAATTCTCCTCTCTTATGAATGAAAATTACAAAGACTATATATAGATTTCCTAAGGTGACGACGTCAAGAACAAAAATTCTGACGCCGTCAACCCGCCGCCCATAATAAAATCGGATTGCCTAGATCCAGATCTGACGCCGTCAAGAGCATTTCTCCTCTGGGCCGTCATGTGTTAAGGGGTCGTGACGGCCTTGGTGACGTCGTCACGCCCTAGTGCGAAAGTGTTCTGGACCGTCATGGACTCCATACTCTTCACCTCTTGTTTTTCCTCTTGACGCCGTCATTAAGAAACTTGTGACGCCGTCAGGTACTGTTCCCAGCAAGGAAAATTAAGACTTTGCCGTTTTCTTCACTTTTATGCTCCAAAAACGTCCGAAATGCTTCCTTTTCCAGAATTCACTCCAAAAGTACCTAAAATCACAAAAGGAACGATTTAGGGCAATATTTGATCAAATAAATTCAATTCCGGGCTTAAATGACCCCCTAAAAATGGATCATTTTTTGCCTCATCATATACCCTTACACTTGAGATTTGCTTGTCCTCAAGCAAATGCGCTTTTATTCTAATCAAAATACAAGTTAGGGGTCATTTAACACTAATATAAGAGTAATTACAACAAATAATCGTTCCACTAAAGACCAAAGACAAGCACGGAGGTCATACACTAGCACCTCACAAATAGTGTTTAGATACTCACATCTCTCGGGTGTAATAAAGTATATATCACAATATGGAAATGGAAAACATCTCTCACTACCTGTCATAGCAAAATAGATTACCAAAGGCTTGGAAAAGGATCAAACCTCCACCACATGGCGTAAGCACCTAGGATAAACTATCAAAGAGGTCTTTTTAAAGGGTTATAACGTTAGGTGTAGGGATATGGAATACACGGTTTTGTTGGATATAGGCAATCTTTACTGGTGGCGAGTTAATAATCTTGGTTAATTACATGTACAATATGGCGTTGCTAAGCCAAGACTAGACTCCACTTAAGCTAATAAATGAAAAATAACAAAAACATAAAACAAACATAGAATGAAACGGGATGGTAGTCCGTATGTTTTTTCTCCTTTCTTTTTCCCTTTTTTTTTTTTTTTTTTTTTTTTTTTTTTTTTTTTTGCATACACTCTTACCCTACCATCCAAAATAATACATCATAGGGAATGAACATTCCCCTTACACTTGAATTTTTACATACTTTACAATAAACTAATCTCATGACTCGAATCTAGATAATCAAAACACTTGGAGTACTTTTAAGATTAACGCACATATGGGGGTAATAATAGATGTTCTTCCCCATTACTCCATAACATAAGTACTTTACCCATGAGTCCCAATCGTCCCAAAACAATATATACAAGGATATTACTCGACTTAGCAACCATGTAATCAATTAGATAATTAACTAAGGGTTTAAACAAATAACAATAATACACTAAAGATGAGTGCATACACGGAAGGCTAAGGCGATTTGGGTGTACATTTAAGTGGGTTGTAACAAATTCTTTCTTTAAGTAAAATGTTTAAACTTAGAAACGAAAAGATAGGCTCGGAGGGGTGTACTAGGGGTTTCGTGTACTAAAAATAAGTACAACTCTAATGGTGTGGGAAAAATTAATTGACTTAACTAGCCAAGTAATATGACTTAAATGGTCAAGTAATTATGATACGGGTTTAACACAAGGGTGATCCTAATGCCTCTTATCATGTAGTAAATCCTACTACACGAATGTAGTCTCACTAGCGGTCTCGGGATGCATCACTAACGCAAGTTCTAGAATCTAAATGCTACCGGTACACTCATAAGCACTAATAGTAAATGCTTTTCCTATCAAATCTAAAGGCGAACCTCACATATTTGGGTGGAAAATTTTTCTGAATGGTACGGTTTTGTGCTAGTCATACGACTCCTATCCATGAGACGCTTGCTAAGGCTAAAGTTTCACTCCTAAATGTTGTAAAAAATTTTAAATTTGGCGCTAAAATTACACTAACAAGTATTTCTCATAGTTTAATTACACACCTACCATCAAACAAACAAACTCAAGTGAAAGTTTATCCTATAAGGTATCATCATTTACCCTCCCTTAGGATGAACATTGTCCCCAATGTTCAATTAAAGAATGTAAAAGTAAAACAGGTAAAAGAATGAAAGTAAATACTCCCCTGATTCGCTCGGTATGGATAGCGTGGTAACAAGGTTAGATCTTCCTCCAAGAAAATGAACAATCAAAGCTTCCCTTCCAGAATATAAATCATCTTCTTGTCACACATAACTTGTTAAACCTGAGAAAACAAACAAGGCAATCTCGTGTAAAATCGACGGCAATCTATATATAATAACAAAACCTAGAAAGCAATGTAAGATATAATGCTTGTGAATGAATGTTTGTAGATTTCCTGGAGATTATAAAACTAAAGATTTAACAAAAACTTTAAGACTCCATTAGAAAAACAAAACTGGCAAAATTTCCAGAATTTTACACATGACGCCGTCAGGAATTTCTTCCTGACGCCGTCAGAAGTGATCTGCAGAAATTCTTACGTTAAGTTTCCGGAAAATTTCTGGAAAACTTATGTCCTACTTCCTGGAAAATCCTGCAAAACATCATCATGACTCGATACAAGTATTTGACTCTAACAAATACGAATATATATGTTCATTTAATATTGTGGAGAATCATAATCAATTTTGTTTCTTAAAAACATATTTGGGGTTTCCCCTTACACTTATCTTTTGCGAAATACCTTTGGATGAAGTTAAGACGAAGTCAAACGACAAAATAAAGTATTTTCATCATTTTAGTTTTGAAACATGATCTACCAACAATAAAAACAAAGCATGCATACGGAAACAAATAACAATCAAACAAATAAAAATCACACAAAGCATGGGTTGCCTCCCAAGAAGCGCTTTTCTTTATTTACGAGTCTTGTAGCTAGACTCAATGTCATGGGCTATTACGTGATCTCATCCTTGGTCTCACTCTCTAGGTCATCTCCTATATTAGTTTTGTATTCCAGACCTAGTTGCAAGCATTCTTTGTAGAAACCAAGTGTCCTATTCATTTCATACTCTACTCCTCTACGTCTATCCTCATCATTCCTATAGTAAACCGCTTGCTTGTGTTCCTTTTCTATGTTCGATAGGAGGCGGTATTGTTCAATCTTATAGGGCATTTGGTAGGCAGTCTCATCATTCTCTTCCTTGAACCTAACTATCCCTAGAGTCGGATCATAACTCATCATAGAGGCCTCAACGAACGGTTTTCCGAATACTACTTGGTTGAGGCAATCACCTATCACCGGATGAGTATCCTCCACTATCATAAAATCGGTCTCATAAGTGAAGTTTCCGACAATCACATGCAATCCTTTCACTCTACCTACAAAATTACTTAGTAAGTTCTTGTTGGGCATCATCCTACAACCAAGTTGCTTCTTCATTACCCAATTATAATAAGTCCTAGTCATGATGTTTATAGGAGACCTAGGATCGATATCAGCTTTTCATACATGCATATGCCTAATGTTTCATGGTATGTTAATGTTAGAGGGGTCACCTACTTTAATAAGGGGTGAACCAAGGATATATGGTGTCTTGGGATCATTGAATAAATCCTTGTGATATTCCCGTTCTTCCTTGGTGGGCAACTTATCAAAGTACTCTTCTACATTTCTACTTCCTCTAACTTTTCTCCCTTATTAACCTCAACTTCCTTAATTTCATCCCTAGTCTTGGTTTCTACGCCACCTTCATCCTTGTCACTTTCTTCTATATCCTTATCTATTGGCTTAATGGTGACAACATTGACAAAGTGGACGTGTTTGGATGACGAGGGGTCCTTAATTTGGATTCCGTTATTGGCGTCCCTAGTGTCCTTCCTAGGTATAGTTAGTGCTTGGTTGTTGAGGGCTTTCAACAAGTTGTCAATCTTATTGGTCATCTCCGTTTGTTGTTGGTTGAATTCGGTTTCAAACTTAACTATGCGAGCTTCTTGAGATGCCATAAACTTGGACATCAATCCTTCAAGATTGTTGGTACTACCATAGTTATTAGAAGGATTGTTGTTGAAAGTACGGTTGGAGGGTGGACCGTTTGGTTGGTAACGATTAGGCGGATTGGAAGAATTGTTTTGGTTTTGTTTCCACCTAAGGTTCAGGTGATTTTTCCAAGAAGGGTTATAGGAATCACCGTAAGGGTTGGGCTCAGGTTTGAAAGTGTACCACTTGTCTCCCGCTTCGTCGGTACGCGAGGATGCGTAGTCCGCAAAAGTTGTTCCGGGGAGTTCCACACAATCACGAGTGTCATGGGGACCACTACATAATTCGCATGAAGAAGTGATTTTATTCACTTGGCTTGAAGGCTTAGGAGCTTCGTAAGATTTCATGAGAAACTTGACTTGGTCCTCAAGTTCCATGATCCTACGATCGGGAGTGCTAAAATTGTTCGAAGGCAAAGATATTGCCTTGACCGTTTTGTTCAAATCACGGGGATCATTCCAACTTTCGTTGTCATAGAGAGCAAGATCTTCTACGAGTTCCCATGATTCTTCCGCACTTAGATCACGTAGCTTACCACCGGCCGATTGGTCAATGGTTCGCCTTGTGGAGAGATTGATATGGTCATAGAAGATTTGGACTTGGAGCCAAAGATCTATGCCATGATGAGGGACTTTTTGGAGTAAGTCCTTGAAACGAGTCCATGCTTCATATAGAGTTTCACCTTGACGTTGTTGGAACAACAAGATATCATTTCTAAGCTTGGTAGTTCTCCCCCGGTGGGAAAAATTGAGCAAGGAAACGAGTGGTGAGATCATCCCATGATGTGATGGATCCCATGGGTAGAAGGGGGGTTGAATAGTTTACCGCTTTTTACTTGATTATCTTTTTAAAACTTTACGTTTGTTTAAAGATATAAACTCAAATTACTTGTTTGATTCTTTGAAAAGCTTTACGAGTAGTTAACAATTCTAGCTAAAGACAATATGTAATAAGCAAAGACAAAGAAAGAAACAATCAAACCACAACACGATTGTTTATCATGGTTCGGCTACAAGGACTCTTTTTCCTTGCCCTACATCCACGCCCCAAGTTTCCAACTCAAGAGTTATAAGCACTAATCAACAAGCTCCTTTCCCTGTGGAGAAACCTTTACAACGTCGCTTACACTTTTACCGACACTAAGCTAGATGTCGAGTTCTTTTACAAGGGTACAACCACTCCCGTTAGTTCTTTTACAAGGGTACAACAACTCCCGTCACACTTTGTATTTTGAGGCCTAAAATACTAACCCATCACTTCTACACACAATACAAATAAAGTATAAACTACCAAAGCTTATACATAACAAAGCTAACAAGTCTTGTAACTTTAGAGTTGAAACTTGTAACTTCTTGGATGAACTTGTGAACTCCCTTGCTACATAAGAGGATCACACAAGTCAAATGTTACTAAGTTAGTTGAAAGAATATGTGAAATATATGTCCTAAAGTGATGGATGAAAATTAGCAAGTGGCTTGGTATTTATAGCAAAACAAACAGCAGGTCTGGCGGATACGGCGGAACCCTTAGATGGGTTCCGCCCGTGTACCCCCAGGTTTCCGCCAGGCTTGCAGTAGGTTTTGTAATAAATCTTTCCAAACCAACCAAGATCACATCAACTAAATTCTAGTCAAACACATTGAATCAAAAGTGGAATGCTTCCAAAAATGTGTAAGACCTTATGGTAAGTCAAATGCACAAGCTTACCATAATTGCATGATGTGACATGACATTTTCTAAATAAAGAAATAAAAACAATGTTTTGTTCAAAAAGAAATGTAAACCTAGTTATACAAGACTTAAAACTAAAGTGATGTTATTACTATAAACTAAAGTTCATATTTTTTCATTAACAAAACTTAGCAAAGATCGTAAAATATAAATAACGTTTTTAGGCGATATTTGTATTACAAGTTTGAAGCTCATCTAAGCCCTCAGATCCTTTCCTAATCATTTCAACTGTAGGATCAAGCAATCATGACATGTAGGAGCCAATCAAATACTGCCACCTAAGCCATCCGTGTGGTTCTTAATCCCTGACACCATCTGACACGTCTGACATCTTCTAGAAGCTCCTTAATTTGACTGAAATACCCTTAATTGTGGTAATTTGGTGAAGTTATTTTCTAGGGTTCATATGGTCTGGGTAAAAGGGGTAATTGGGGGGCGGGAATTATTTTTGGGTAATATTAAATTACTTTTGACCGGTTTATAAGTGGGGTTTGACCGAAGGTGGGGTGTTGGGCTCGGGTATTGGTTTGTAACTTGGGCTTGGTGATTTGTGTGGACTTGGACTTTAAATTTACTTTGGACTTGGACTTGCAAACTTGGACCAGGCTTTAGTAAGTAAGGTTTAGGAAGTGTAATAAATTTAGCCAAGGACTAATAATGCCAAATCTGAAAATTCAAGGACCAAATTTGTCATGCTTCAAAAATGTAATCAAAAGGGCTAATCTTGCCAAATTTTTGAAAGACGAAGGGCTAGTGTTGACTTTTCTTCTCAAATATCATTAAGGACTTGTTTTGCCAATTTGGAAAGTATAGGGACCAATCTTGCACTTTCTTCAATCTTCACACAAGGGTCATTCTTGCACATTAATCAAACTCTGAGGACTTCTTTTGACTTTATAAGCTCAAATTTTGGCTTTTAGATTCCAAGCTTTGACTTTCGACACTCATTCCACTCTCGTGCTCGTTTTTGCCGGTTTTTCGTTGTTTTTCGTTTTTTTATGAAATATCCGTACCTACACATTCACAAAAACACATTTTCTTTGGCAATTTGGGTTAGTTTTCGGATTATTTAGTCATAATTTGGCTAAGAAAAGGTGAGTGAATAAGCACTCACCAATAATAATAATTTATAAATATTGATGCTTTAAATTATAAAATTTTGAATTACAACATAGTAATTCAGACTTTCCATCGAACTTGCTATGTCATCTAAATTCCTCACTTGATGCAATTGGAGTGACTGAATTACAATTATATTGTAAACCAAATAGCTTATTTAATGTAATTTGAATTACAATTACACTAATTTTGTAAATCAAATAGACGTAATATAATCAGATTACAATTACATCCAATTACGTCAGATTATAACAAACCAAACGGGGCCTAAAGAGAATGCTACATTCACTAAGGGTGAGCACAAAAACCAAAAACCTGAATCGACATAGAAAAACCTCACCGAAAAAACAAACCAAATGATAAACCGATGGGTGTGGTTTTGAACTTTTGGAAAACCGAATGTTTGGTGCGGTTTTTTGTTGCTTATGGAAACCCAAACCGAAAAACTGCCCCCCACCCCTACCTTTATCTATTTTCAAAAGATTTAAAATAATCTTATCTATTTAATTATTTTAACGAAAGATTCAGTATATTTCTTGGAATTTTGCAAAACTTGTTTAAAATGCTAAGACTTGTTTTTTATATTTCTATCAATTTTTATATTGTTGTTTCGTACTTTATTTGATAGTTCTAGGTTGTCAGATGTTATGCTGCTATTAATCTCGTTTGAATAATGTTGTATACAAACGTAACTTTTATGTTTGATGGGAAACTTGCTAGTTATTATTTTTTTGTTGATTAAAATTAGAATGAAATAATAATGAAATTGGTTAGGAGTTATGATGGTTCATAACTAACTAGTTTATTTATTAGTAAATAAAGTAAAAAGAAAAAAACCAAAGAAGAAACCGAAACCGAACCAATTTAATGAGAAAAACTAAAAAATCGAACCGAAAAAACCGAAACCAAACAGTTTGAAATTTTCACAAACCAAAGTTTTCGGTTTAGGGTTCGCTTTGAACCAAAAACCACCCCAAACCGCCCCATTGTCACCCCTAATTCACAAAACTTTTACAAAAATACACTAAATGACTTTTCACAAATAAAAATCATTATAATCAATCCCTCTACTCCTTTTATGGTCTGTTTGGCTTATAAGTATTGTTAGATTAGAATTTGGATTTGGGGTAGGTTTAAGGGAAGGAAATTATATTTATTTAAATATAATTTATAATAAATTTTAAATAAAAATATATTGTTTAAAAGTGACATAATGTATGAAACAAATAGAATCCAGAAAACTTGTGGACTAAGGGAAATTGACACCCACCAGGCTGATGTGGAATGGGATTTCACGAAAGATTTCATTACTCTACACCTATAGGTATATACCACAAAATAAATTATGTACGTGATTGTATTCCATCATATCAAAACCCGGATAACAAACGCATCCTTAATTCTCATATTCCTATCAATGTGTATATTCCTATCAATGTGTGACACATCATTTTGTAAAATAATCTTTTATAAAAAATTTGTCAATGTAGCATCTAGGGGTGTAATCGAGCCGAGCCAAACCCGAGCTCAACAAGGCTCGAGCTCGGCTCGAAAGATAAAAGGTTGGCTCGAGCTCGGCTCGATTGCTCGTCAAGCTTTAACCATCCAAGTTTGAGCTTGGCTCGAGCAGGATTCGAGTAAAGCTCGAGCTTAGCTTGAAAAGCTTGAAATGATATACATGAAAAGCTCGAATATATGCCAACTGGTATTTGCCGCTAAAATGAGCTCGAACAAAATAGTAGATACACCATTCCGTGTCAAAACGAATTGCAAATTGCAGTTGCTACAAAATAAATATAGTTTTCACACAGAACTTGTACATGATCTCGAATCATAAACTGGAAGAGAAATACTTAACCGTTTGAAAACGAAATTAGATATTTTTAAGATTAATAAAACCAACAATAAAATTCTAATAACCAAGGTGAGAAAATATTTTATCCTTTATGGAGTTAGTCCTTATAATTTAGTTAATATTCAAATCGGCCCTTATTTACATACATAAAAATAATATGAAAATATATCTATACTAAGGCTCGAAAAGCTCGATAACCGCTCGAGCCAAGCTATCAAAAGCTCGAGCTCGGCTCATTATATGTTTCGAGCCAGTTTACTGGGCTTGAGCTCGATAAAAGCTCGGCTCGATCGAGTCGAGCTTGAACTCGAGCTCGAGTTGCTTGATAAAAGCTTGGCTCGTTTACACCCCTAGTAGCATCAGATTAAAGATTAATTCTAGCCACTAGCCACCATTAGCACATCAAGACAACTAGCGGCAACATCTTCACCATCCTTAAAAGTTCAAATCTTCACGGTGACTTCACCCAACTTGATCATATACAAATAGTTTGAAACTTATAAAAACTAATGATTATAGACTTAGGAATACATCTGCTTTGAAAGATTTGGGAAAACAAGAACAAATTATCATAATACCATCCAAATCGTTAAAACTTGAAAATTAATATAGCATCCGATACCGAATTACTTGACTCGATGGATGGAAAAGTATTTGAACTAATATTAACAAAGGGGTGACTGTGTACATCAGTGGTGTGATTTAGTAGTGAAAGAATCAAAAAGTGTGGTGTGCATATCAACACTCTTAACTATTAACAAGTACATCGTTTCTGTTACAACCTTTTTGAGTTTTCCAATCAGTATTAGAAAAGCTTTTCTAGAGGTCTTGCCAAATATAAGGGTGTTGGCAACACTTGTGGCACCACACCCCCATCCCTCACTCCCAACCAATCCCCTAATGCTGCATCATTCACCAATTTTTTTCATCCCTCACTCATATTTTTGTTAGCATCACTTGTGGCACTATACCCCCATCACTCACTTCATTAATTTTTCATTTTTTTTAAATAAAACAAACTTTATTTTTTAGAATATGTAAAAAATAAAAATGAAACAACAATATTCACATAACAAATATTAACCAGTTTCAAAAATGTAGCCCAAATGTTTTTAGTAGACCAAACAAAACCCAACCCAAACTTTGTCAGCCCAATTGAAAAGTGTAGCCCAAAACTTTGTGTTTGAAGTGGTTTTATAGGTGAAGTGTATCCCAAACCTTTGAAAAGTGTCATCTTATTCCTCCACTCATCCAGCCACACCTGCAAATACATATATATATATATATATATATATATATATATATATATATATATATATATATATATATATATATATATATATATATATATATATATATATATAATTTTCTTTTTATTGATGCAACAATTGAAAATAAACGTTAGTACATGCAACGGTCCAATTTTCTAACCCAACATTCCAATTTTCCAATCCATACCGTGCGGTAAAGTTTCACGCAAGGGAAGGATCCCGTGCGGTACTCACTTCATTTATTTTTCATTTTTTTTAAATAAAACAAACTTTATTTTTTAGAATATGTAAAAAATAAAAATGAAACAACAATATTCACATAACAAATATTAACCAGTTTCAAAAATGTAGCCCAAATGTTTTTAGTAGACCAAACAAAACCCAACCCAAACTTTGTCAGCCCAATTGAAAAGTGTAGCCCAAAACTTTGTGTTTGAAGTGGTTTTATAGGTGAAGTGTATCCCAAACCTTTGAAAAGTGTCATCTTATTCCTCCACTCATCCAGCCACACCTGCAAATACATATATATATATATATATATATATATATATATATATATATATATATATATATATATATAGGGGCGCGTTATATGCAGTACCAATATTGGATACAGTACTTTACAGTACCAATCTAAACCAATAAGAATTTAGTACTATTAAATATTTTTATTTAATTCAAAGGGTATAATTGTCAAACACATTTTCACTTTTTTTTTGAATTTATTAATTAAAAAACGTTTTTTAATTCCCTTAATTTTAGGATTTTTTTTGTTTTTTTTTGTTTTTTTTTTTTTTTTTACATGTTTTTAAAAAAATGAGATGTATAGCCTTTTTTTATTTTTTTATATTTTTTTAACATACGCTTTTTTGTGTACAATTATTTAGACAACAAACTTGTTTTGCTTAAAATATTGATTGCATATATGTTTCTAGTATACATTCTTTAATCTTCAATTTTATAACCAAAAGCATAAACATATACATATAACTTATATAAATTTATAATGAACCAAAAACATAAATAGTATACACAAAATTTGATATCAAATGAAATACAATCAAATACAAAATATATCTTGTTAAATGTAATGTGCACGTCATTCAAAAGCATGTGTGCACTCTTCCAAGAACATATGTGCACGCTTCGCTTTTTCATCAAATTCATTAGAACATATGAGTACCCTTTCAAAACACATGTGCACTTTTTATATTGGTCATCGTCTTCATCTTTATCAAAGATGTTCAATACCTGAAAATACAAAATAATTGTTATTTTATTTTATCATAAACAACTAGCAAACACATATTCATAATTATAATATATATGCACAGATCTTTCCTTGATTTTATTTCAGCTTCAAAACACATATGCACACCAGTTAATTGGTTTTATACCAACCATAAAACACACATGCACCATTTCACTAACATATATGCACACTTACAAAACACCCTACATGTAGAGAATATCATAGTCAATATAAACTAAACTCGATACTATTTAAATGTGAACTTTAATTCTAAGTGCAAAAAAAGTAGCAAGCTTACATGAGATAGTGATTCCTTTTGAACAACAACATTGATTAAACTTTTGGTAAGATGGTATACAAAGGATAATATTATTGACACTTGGTATGTATTTTTTAAAGTCAAACTACATCATAGTTAAACCAAAAGCTCATATTAACCGAAATCTTGAACATAACTATAAAAAATTTATCTAGAGCCACTGTTAGATCACAACATGATCATAACATGTTTTATGAAATCACCACTAAAGAAAAACATGGACTAAATACTTGGCCTAAATTTAACCAAACATTTTAACTTACAAAAGATAATAAAGTGATACGTACCTTTTACCTTTAGATCGATCAACAATCGGAACTCATGTCCACAACCAATTACTTTTTCTTTTCTTTTCTTCATTCATTTTATAGAAAATAATGAAAGCTCTTTTGATCATCTCGCCTTTTTTTTTACCTACTTCACATAACAATAGTAAAACTAAAGAATAATGAAGATGATGCATTACCTATTTTTAAAGCGAAACCGATACAAAAAACGGTTATAAACAAACAACGATTTATAGCCGCATGATCTTCAACCCCACACCAAATTTTCAATGATAAAAGGTAATGCATCATCTTCTATATTTAATTATCTGAATTTCAAAACTCCAATGACAGCACCTCTAAAGAATATAGGCGGCGGTTATTAGGTTGAGAGAATGAAAGATAGAGATTGTGACAGATAAATTAGGATGTGAATATTACGGTTTTAAAATCAATAAATGCAAAGTACCTATAATACCCTTTTAGCCTTGACAAAATAATACCCCATCTTTTATTTATTTGCAATTTTGGCACTTTTAATCTAGTCCTTTGATTAACTCATCCAATGGCCCAGATTCATTTTAATGGTACTGTAAAGTACTGTATCTAATATTGGTACTGCATTGAATACAACACTATATATATATATATATATATATATATATATATATATATATATATATATATATATATATATATATATATATATAATTTTCTTTTTATTGATGCAACAATTGAAAATAAACGTTAGTACATGCAACGGTCCAATTTTCTAACCCAACATTCCAATTTTCCAATCCATACCGTGCGGTAAAGTTTCACGCAAGGGAAGGATCCCGTGCGGTACCGCTAGGGTAGTGCCTTGCCGTGACCACTGTCAACACCTTAATGATAGCAACTTGCTGAAGGCAAGGGATCATATAACTTCATTTAATGCAAAAATGAAACCGTAAAACTGATAAACTGATAATATATAACTTCACACAAATTCAAATAAGCGTAAAAAAAAATGCCAAGCGAAAGTGGCAACGATAACTCCTTTTCATTTCACATGATCAATCTCAAGATATCAAATTTTACAGCATGAGCATTATCAATTGTCTTTGGGACTTGTTGGTTGCTCAAAAGAATCTAATCAATGAACGACTACAACTTCATGACATCTCTAGTAAGCATATGCTGATTTACATACCGGAATGAATTCCACCCTTCTCATGCTATACCAGATTTACATTTACAGAATTCAAATTCTTCTACAAATCTCTATTCCAACTAAATATGTCTTTCTGTGTAATTTTTAGTATCAAATGATACAAGTAAAGAATGGGGTCAACACTACTGCATCTACTGAGTAGATGTTTTTGTGGAAGAAGCTGCTAGCATAGGAGGGGACTTTGGACTCTCAGAGATGGTGGCTCGAGTGGCTTCTTTTTTTAACTTGAAGTTATTGTATGCTGCTACACCACCAATGGCTGCACAAACAATCACAGGTGTAAATATGTGTGTTTTTCAAAACAACTTACAAACATAACTTCATATGCCCCATGATTAATAAATTTCAAAAGAAGCATAATATATCAGAAAAGAGGATCCATATTTAGACTATGGGGGTGCTTGGATGGTGTTTCGAAAGCGTTTAGAATTTTTAGATAATAGAAATTATACTCAAAAAAATATATATACTCTGTAAATCATCCTGTCCAGAAAAATATTTATTATCACTTTATCTATAGAATAAATTAGAAATCTGGACAAAAAAACACAAAAAAAGGATTTCAGGTCAACCCAACCCAGCATGTTCCGATCACTAACAAAAAGTACTCATTACCCAACCCGCCTGAGCGCTTGTTTTTTTACCTAGCAACAGTGATATAGAGCAAAATAGAAAGAAATAATGCATAAATGAAGCTGCAACTAATAATTACCTATTGCATAACCGAAGATATTTATCAAGGTGAGCTTCGTATCAGCAAAGAGAAGGGCCGACAATAAGACCACCACCCAGTCCTTCACAACTCCAGCCACTCGAATTGTCAGGGCACTTGTATGTTGAATCACAAGGAAAACCGAAAGGTTTAGAGCAAAAGTACAGAGGGAGTTAAGTATTAGCACAAGAGGCTGAAAGCTCCACGTGCCTTGTGCATCCATCTTTGGCTTCTCCAAAAAGATCCATGGAATTAACAAACAAAGAGCGCTGCACAGCCAATCAAGATTCTGTTCACATGCACAGAAATGTATAAACAGAATGGTGGCAGGAAAGGGAAAAGAATAACTTTTTAAGAGGCGGCAAATCATGCACTCACAACACTGTTGGTTGAAAAGGTCTGGGTCAGGTTGACCCGCTAATCTTTTAATTGTCCCTGTGGTTCGATGAAAATAACGGAGATCATCTGTCATCTATACTATTTGCATGATCTGCATTTTTGCTTTCACTTTTGATCCCTCGACCCGTGCCCTTTAGGGAACACAAGCAGAATTAATTGCATACTTGAGGAATCAAAAGTGAAAGAAAATAGTGCAATTAGAGACCCGTAAAGCAAATAGTATCCAGGACAGACGATTCCTATTATTTTTTACCAAACAACAGGGATGATATATGAAATTTACTCTTTTATTCATAAGTAATAACTGATGCAGTAAATCAGGATCCAAATATTTGAATAAAAAAGATTTGAGGTTATATACAGACTAAGGCCAACTTTAAAACTCGTTTGACTCAGTTCCCTACTCCCATTCTAGCTATTTTTATTTAATCTGTTTAAAATAAAACACTGCCTGAATCTACCCATTCATAATTAAATGGGGTGAAATTGCCACCTCTTATTTCTAGCTCTATAGGTAAGAGGACATGCCTGCAAGGGCTGACGTAATACATCATGGATATGGGGTTTAACTTCAGACCCTTTCTCTTAACAAAGATTTCCATAAAAATAAGTCTTAAAGCTTCTCCAACAACACCTCCCATTTGGTAAACCACACCAACCCAGTTAATGTTGATTTCACCATAAGAAGCCACTAACACTCCAAAACTTATCACAGACATTATCAAAAGCATCCTTATACTCATCACTTCAAGTCCAGCTGCTACGCCAAGGATGAAAACAGCTACTGGCACTGCACATCAGTCCAAAATGTGTTAATCATGTCTGAATTTTCGTTAACATACCTGCAATGAGGATTGAGATTAATCCAAATACTAAATATACTTACTGACTGCTTTCAACATCTGAGCAAATGCAACAGATATATAGAGGTAAGCAGTGTTTCCAAGCCAGAGAGTCATTGCAAACATTGCACCAATTGGAATTACTGACGAAGTGTATCTGTACGTTTAAGTAGTGAATAACAGAAAGAAGATGAAACATATTATTACCTATCCTAAGCCTTTGTAACAGAAAATTATAACGGAGGGACAACATCTTTGTTGTTTTAAATCTTTTTAAACTAAACCACATACTTGTTGTAAGATTGACCAACATACTATAAACGAGTGCCATTGGACTTCATATGTCAGATAGAAAAAAGACATATACTTAATGCTTACATTTCGAGAGTCATTCCTTCCTCAACTTTTAAAATCTGCAAGTAAATGTGCAGATTGCATTAGCCATATATAATAAATACCTGGATGTTGAAATTCTAGAAATCTAGATATGGCGCAAGTAATTTATTACCTTGAGAACTTTGGTAAGAACAAAACAGAGCACCGAGGAAAACAACATATGAAGAAGGGTCAACCCAAGGGGATACGGAAAGTTTATCTCCTTCGATGACAAAACCCACTACATCACCATTGTAAAATAAACCGAGTTAAAAATCCAATCAGTGGTAAATGAGTTTTAGCAAAGATAAGTTATGATGGGACTCTCATGTTTTACGAAAGACAGATTGAAAATATTGCAAGCAATCCAGATATACATATATCAAGACATTTCTCAACAGCGGCATATATGTGACAGGTTACAACATTTTCAAACAAAAATCCTTCTTTAGGTTTTATTTAATACTGAAACCATCTGATGCTAAAAATAAATAAAGAGCAATGGGATTACCATTAACATAAAACACGCATGTCTCGTATAATTGCTAATCAAACAATTACTATAATGCAAACAAGAAGTGGAAAGCTAGAACAAGTCAAGATATTTTAGAGAAATCTGAATTTTCCCTTACTTGGTTGTCAATTGATGTCTACCAAAAGAAACAGCTTTATGTAAAATAAGTATTATAGAACAGAAATAGCATTTTTATTATTTGCATAATCTAAAAAAACAATCATTAAGTAGATGCAAGTGAAGTAACTACAATAAATTTGAAAGAAAACTAATTATGGTTCCGTTCTTTTTATTCTTAACTTTGACTGGACTGGAACGTGAATAGAATATTCAAAGGAGAACGGTATTAAAAGTCAATTGATTAAGAGATTAAGCGCATGAATTATGATATGTGATTCTTCTCCACCCTCCATGCTCTTTCGTGTATCTTTTATTTCTTAATTCTTATACTTGATCACACTGAAATTTAGATTTAAGCGT
This sequence comes from Artemisia argyi, assembly GCA_030686995.1. Taxonomy (NCBI): domain Eukaryota; kingdom Viridiplantae; phylum Streptophyta; class Magnoliopsida; order Asterales; family Asteraceae; genus Artemisia; species Artemisia argyi. The sequence continues at coordinate 24,547,157 of CM060679.1, forward strand.
CAAACATTCCACTGATCCACTCTGATAGCAGGTTCTGTCATGTAAGACAGAACCTACATAAATTAACAATATGACATTGATAAATAAAACATGCACTATGCTACTATTGCACATCACCTTTGTACGGCTTTCCATAAGTCCGCCTATATAGTAATATACATAGCATACTCAAAATCAAGATTAAGGACAAGACCTTCAAAACCAGATATTAAATCCATCTATTCTCATTAATAAAGAATATGAAGTCTGTGTTCACTATGCAGCACGTCAAACTGAACAAGAACAAAATTCTGCTAAACGCAATCTACCTAGAAACCATTGCCAAATATAGAAACAAAATAAAGGTCATGTGTAAGAATTATAGTGAGAAAAACAAAAGGTAGACCACCTATTGTTGATGAATTAATTTCTGTTTGACAATAGACATGTAACCGTTTTCAAGCTATTGCATTTTTAACTTCCTAACTCAGCACCAGCAACATAATATAATTCCCACACATCATCTTCGATTTTAAAAACTTGTCTATCCAATTTATTTCAATCATACATTATCCAAAAATAGAAACAAAATCAACAAGATGATCTGTAACATTCCATACATTCTTTAACTTCCTAATTTAAAAACTCGTTTATCCAATTTACACTAACCTAACTTCACTTCAATAGTCTAAAAACTTAAACTAATATTCCAGGATACAATGCAAACAACAAATCTGACAAATAATAACATAAACAGTTAAAAAAAGAAATAGATCTGAAGACCTTGTTGAAGAAGATCTGGCCGCTGGAAAGAGCAATGTAAAGAAGGAGATATGAATAAGTCTTCATTCCTTCTCGAACTGGACCACTTTCATCCGCCATTTTTATTTATTCAATGTTTTCGGTATGAAATTAATTACTACGATTATATGATTTATGAAATGAATGTGAAAGTGGTATGTGATTTAAGGCAGGAGTTACGGGAGGGTTTCCTTTGCTTTGCTTGTATTTGTAATTTTTTTATTTTTATTTTTATAAAAAAGTCGGTGGGAGATCAATTGTGTTTTTCTTCATTTCTTTTCTTTTTTAAATGTGAAATGAAGAATTGAAAAGCATTACTAGTTGCCTAAAACAAGACTTTCAGAAAAGGAATAAAGACTCATAAAAAAATATATTTTTTGTTAGTCCTGACTAGTTATAATGTCTACGCACGTACGGGTTTTAAATTTTTTTTACGATATATTTTTATTTTCTTAAAAAATAGATAATTTAATCTTTGTTTTGTTTGATTTATAATTTTTAATTATATTTGTTTATTATTAAATATAATCATTAAAAAATTTAATCATGTTGTTAGTTGCATCTTATTGATATTTTTTTTATTTATCTTCTACTTGTGTAGTATATCAACCAGTGGCGAAGCTAGAAAATTTTCAGTGGGGGTCGGGATCTAAATTTTTTTTCCTAACGCTATTTTTCGGATAATAGCGAAATTTTGAGGGGTTGAAACCGAATATACCGAAATTTTTCTACACGAAAACTATATACCCCTACATCGCAAAAAAAATTTCGGGGGGTCGGGCGCCCCCGGCCCCTATGTAGCTGCGCCCCTGATATTAACAAAACAAATTTTTAAAATTTTAAATTAAAAAATGATAATTAAAATATTACCTAATAAAGAAATATTATTTTTTTCGAAATACGAAAGTACCCGCTAGAGGTTTTGTTTTATTATATAAAAGATTATATGAATATTAGAATTTTTCTATCTTGTTAGTCCCGATAAAAAGAGAAAAAGTACATAAAAAGTACTCATGGACTCTAAGAAAATGAACAAAGACTCATAAAAAAATATATTTTTTGTTAGTCCCGGTGTTCTTTCTATATACTTTTTTCCTTTTTATCATCTATCTTTTATTTATATGAACAAGGGCGGGTTTGCACATTTTTAAAACGATCCTTATTGTTAGAAAAAAGTAGTCATAAACATACTTATAACTTCTTTTAAGTTTTAAATTATAACATCAAAAATATTAAAGAGTGTGTTTATAGTTCAAATTAAGTTACACAAAGTTTAGATTAATTGAAAAATTAATGTATGTATTTTTAAAATTTTTAATTAAAAAATGATAATTAAAATATTACCTAATAAGGAAATATTATTTTTTCCGAAATACGAAAGTACCCGCTAGGGGTTTTGTTTTATTATATAAAAGATTATATGAATATTAGAATTTTTCTATCTTGTTAGTCCCGATAAAAAGAGAAAAAGTACATAAAAAGTACTCATGGACTCTAAGAAAATGAACAAAGACTCATAAAAAAATATTTTTTTTGTTAGTCCCGGTGTTCTTTCTATATACTTTTTTCCTTTTTATCTTGTGCCCCAAGTCACAAGATTAAAAACCCATTATATTATCTATCGACTTCCAAAACTAATCTAATATCTATCTTTTATTTATATGAACAAGGGCGGGTTTGCACATTTTTAAAACGATCCTTATTGTTAGAAAAAAGTAGTCATAAACATACTTATAACTTCTTTTAAGTTTTAAATTATAACATCAAAAATATTAAAGAGTGTGTTTATAGTTCAAATTAAGTTACACAAAGTTTAGATTAATTGAAAAATTAATGTATGTATTTTGCTAGTGTTATCTTTGCATTAAATTAAGATAAGAATATGTGATCATAGACAAATTCAGTTCACACTAGACGAGTACTCGTGCATAGCAACGGGATTTTATAGTGACAAATAATTATTGATAAAAAAAATTTATAGGTTATAAACGAAAAATAATAAAAGTTTGAAGATTTGGTAATTAAACATAATGTTTTGAAACCCGGTTCGACCAGGGTGGTTCAACCGGTTGAACCATTCCGGTCGAAAAATTGGTCGATTTAAACCGGGTCAACTTGCTAGGTTAGGTCGAAAACTGGTCAAATTAAACTGGATCAACCCGCAGGGTTTGAAGCGTCCCGGGTCAACCCGGTTTGTGTTTTAATTGGTTGTATTTAATTTGGTAGATATGTTTTTAATTGGTTGTACAATGTGAATAAATCATTGTACTTTTTTAAGTAATGGATAATGTTTTGAAACCCGGTTCGACCCGGTTGGTTCAACCGGTTGAACCGTTTCGGTCGAAAAATGGGTCGAGTTAAACCGGGTCAACTTGCTAGGTTGAGTCAAAAACGGGTCAAATTAAACTGGGTCAACCCGCCGGGTTTGAAGCGTCCCGGGTCAACTCGATTTGTGTTTGATTGGTTGTATTTAATTTGGTAGATATGCTTTAATTTGGTTGTACAATGTGAATAAATAATTGTACTTATAAGTATTAGGGTGTTTTAATAAGAGTATTAATTACATTTCACTTTCTCTCTCATTTGACCATTGTTGAAAACTCAACATTTCACTTTTGACCATTTTTCCATTATAGATAGTATAGATACAACGTTTTCTTATAATCTCTAAAATCTTTAAAATGAGTAATGTTTAATTTTTAAAATACCATTTTAAAACTTGAATTTTAATCTTTTACTTTCCCCTATCTTTAATTCTTTCTTAAAGATTTGCTAATATGTGCAACATGTTTAGCTCTTTATGTATTGAAGTTTTCATTTAATGTATTTTTTTTTGACTTAAAAAGAAATTTTATGTCCATTAAATACATTTTATAGTGTGCCAAATGTAAGGGTGCTCATCGGGCGAAAATCAAACCGGACCGGACCGAGACCGAATCCGGCAAAAAATCTAGACTGGGACCGAACCGAATGTGGTCGGTCCGGTCTCGGTTCAAATAGGCTAAATGTCCGGTTTTTAAGCCGGACCGGACCGAAACCGAAATTATGAAAAACCCTAGACCGAGACCGGACCAAATATGGTCGGTTCGGTCTTTGTCCGGTCCGGTCGGTTTTGTCGGTCGATCCGATCCATCCGTTCCGTTTGCTTACCCCTAGCCCAATGTGCACATCTTAGCAAAGTAGACTTAAAAAGAGTGTTTATTTAATGTTTTTCCTAAAATTACTCAATCTTTACTATTTTTTTCTTTTTTACAAATTTTATTCTCAATCTCGATTCATATTTCAATCCAAATTTTGTTAAAGTAGAACTAGTATAATGTTGTTGTCATCTAGGATGATGATGAAGAGTTGTGAACGTCATTTGCTAAACGTTACATGAAACACTTAACCAGAATATCTCAATTATAACTATTTGTCGCTATAAAATCACGTTACTATGCATGGATACACGACTAGTTTATACTATTCATTCAAAGATTCTTGCAAATTAAAATAACAAGAGGCTATAGTTGATGTATTTAAGGTATTTTTGCTGAAATAGGCTGGAACTGGATCTGGGGCTAAGGCTTGAGCTGGAGCTCACATTATAAGCTGTAAGTTGAAGCTTATAATTTTATAAAGTTGTTTGGCGAATTAATTGAAGTTGAAGCTTATTAATGTAAAATCATATAAAAATACATCAAATTAAAATTCAAATATATTTCAAAATTTTGCCTGTAAACCTATTATATTTTAAAGGGTATTTAAATAATTTGACCAATGATAAGCCCCATATCCGTTTCAGTAGACTTAAGCTTATGAAAGATTATAACTTACAAAAACATTCATAAGCTTGTGTGGCAAACAAAACTTATTATAAACTCCTATCCGAATTTGTACGTTATTGTTATAAAAAAGATTGTAATCGAAAAAAGAATACTAAAAAATTTATTCATTTCATTTGTAGCCGCCACATGAGCATTCTTTTCGATCGATAACAATTTACTTTTTCGCTAACATTAATGACTCAAAGAAAGTAACTTATGTACAAAAAAAAAAAAAAAAAAAAAAAAAAAAAAAGGATAAAAAGAAAAAAGAAAAAAAAAAAAAAAAAAAAAAAAAAAAAAAAAAAAAATACTCTCATGTGTCAACGTACCACTAAGGCGACTTAATCCTTAGATGGTCGTGATGCTCGGTTACCCCACCCTCGGCCCTTCCCTCACCCACCCACCCACCCGACACGACTCCTAAGCCTAAAAGGGAGGACTCGATCGACTCCACGACGTGTGAGTTTGTTGTGTGTGTGTGTTTTTATTACTGTAAATGGTTTTGTGGGGTATATTTGGGTTTAAATGGTAGTGACTACGGTTAACTTATTATATACTAAGTTGGTTATGAATAAGTTGTAGAGAGAAAAAACTGAGTTGACGGTGATGTAGTCATATGTGCTCACCATTAATCTTAGGCCTATTGAATTAGGTATATTTATGATTAGTTATAACAATGTTTGATTAGGCGCAAACCTTTGCTGGGTAGGGTTGATGGGTACTATTATGGTACACAGGGTTGAGGTGTCCCTGCCAATCTACATTTTTTTTTCTTTTTTTTCTTTTTTTTCTTTTTTATCCAATGTTTGATTAGGCGCATTTTAGGTATTTGAATTGTAGTTTTGCACATAAAGGTTCTTAATTTCATAAGCCCATATGAACTGTTGGGATCAGCCGATTAGACACCACAACAAAATATCACACAACAAATAGCCAAACAATCACGAACACAATAAAACAACACATCACGCAATGATTTCACCTGTTCGGTTCTTTCAAGCCTACTTCACCACAATCTCACTATAATGAAAGAGATTGAAGGAATTAAGAATTCCCGCTTCTCTCAATACTCGTGAATACCCCGTCATTCTCTCAATCGGATTAGATGACAATAATCGAGCTCAGTGACAGAACCAGGGGTGTCTCGGGTCCCGGGACACCCATGGATTTTTGTTGCGTATTGTTAATTTTATTAGAAAACCTTGATTTTTCTTAAATGCACCATGTCCTTAAAACTTGTGTTTGTAGTATTGTTTAGTTTATTCTAAGTACACTGTGTGCTGGTTCCATCCCTGATCGAGCTACTGTAAACATCTATTGAATATCCGCACTCACACTTATGGACAATAATCTTTTTACCACCTTAACGTATCGCTCAGCTAATGAATCCGACCTATAAGATTTCATTAACTTGATTACCAAATTACTCCTATTAAAGGAGGCAACACACTATTTGCTTTGGATAATTTCGAATTAACAAGACTAAATCAGCAATGTAAATCTATCATCAACATGAACAAGTCAAAATTTGAAGTTTATATAGTGTAAGCTCAAGCTTACATGCCCTCATACATGCCAGGAAAACGAAAACAAGCATGGGCCGACATGTTAATTGATTAACAAACCAGGAAAGTTTTTAATAGAACACATATACTCATCAAAGAAACTCGTGGTCGTTGGATCGACATGTGTACTCCAGTACGTGTATTTAAAAATGTGATTCTCTTTTTAACATCGATATGATCCATGATCAAATGAATTAAGTTAACCATTTGATTTCAAAAGTGATCAAGTTGTTGATCTCATATTCACATGTAAGCAACTATCCAACGATTGTAGAAGTTTTAATGTTCCGAAGAAGGACCATTAGGCACAATCTTTCAAACACCACTTCTAGTTCTAAATAAAACAAGGGAGTTTCTTAACAAAATAACAAATGAACTGGTCCTAGTTAAACATGAAGCAATAATGTGTGAGATCAAAGATTGGGCGCAAATGCATGTGCATATATACCTACAATTCTACAACACTCGTTTTCATCAAGACTTGATGAGTATTATAACCATAGCATCGTCATGTTAGGCAACATAATCTACATATATAATTTATGGCTTTACGCAAATTGTTCCTTCAATACAGAACTAATGTAGGAATTCCTTCTTGTTTCGGCACTAGGATGATGGCTAGTTTGTCCCATAAATATATATGCACCTTAATTATTATGTATTGTACTACCTATCGTAATTGTAATGCTGAGTAATTATCTAAAACATACCATATATGATGATACAGGTCAATATTTTTACATGACAGAAAGAAGTAGAATGATGATAATGAAAAAAAACCATGAAACACAAATGAATCATGTGAATGAAAACCAACCACCTTTTGGATTAGGCTTTCATTTCTAACCTCCAATCACTCATCCTTATTTTTGTCTTCATCCATTTTTATTTTTATTGATTTTTTTATTTAAATATTTTTGGTACACACCCTCTCCTAATTTCTGTAACTTTATCTATAAACTGTCATTGTCTTATATTTTCTTTATTAAAAAAAGTCTTTTTGTTGCTTATCTATACTTATTATCCCACTTGGTTCTTGCTCACTGCATGCAGTCTTACCCAATAGCCCAAGAGGTATTTTTCTCATATGATTATATTTCATGTACTTGCATTAAGAGTTCTCATATTTATATGAAGCATGATGTGGATCAATGTTTTAGCAATGATATGTTAACTTGATTTTGTTGGTTAATCTTGCATCTTTAGGGTAAAGCCACAATATTTAGTCTGATAACTCTTTTGTGGTATGTTTGATACTTTGATTGCTAGATTTTGTGTTTTTTATTCAAATTGCTGGTTTGGTATTTTCATCCAGTGTCCCTTTAAGTTCAGTTCAATATATATATATATACACACGTCTACGTAGTCTGTAACTGACTACAACCATTGAGTCCATTGGATGTGCAAGTTTATTACTACCAAGTATTGTGGTGACCATTCAAGTGTTTAACAGGAAAAATAAAAATTTGTAGAAAATGATTTGGAGAAAAAGAGAAGGGTTGTCATGAGATAATAAATTGCTTGGATAGAATCATGATCGAATGAAAACTAAAATATCCTTGAGAAGCAAAATGATTCATTCATTTTGTAATTTTAATTCACACTTTTGCAAATCTGCTCAAATATGTTAAGTATTAAATCGAAGTTACAACACAGAATAAGTTTGCTTCTCACAAATATTTTGTTTCTCATAGGATTTTAAGCCTGAATAGATATATCACCAACTTTAAACACTGTAATCCAATTAGATTTAGCTGAAATAATCATTTACATAATTCTGCATCCAATTAACACCCTCTAGATAGGTTTCTTCTGTGCTTGATATGTGTTTTTGGATTATTTGGTTTGTTCTTTGCTCTTCGGGTAATGGATTAAGTCAGACTACTTCAAGTAGTAAATCATGTTACTTAAAAACGAGTCCACGATTAAATTGCAACTAATTATTGAGAGCTTATGTATTTTATTTAATGTATTTATATTTTCTTGAAGGAAATCAATTAGAACGATGGAGGTAACAAATGTAACCGAGTATCAGGCAATTGCCAAGGAGAAGTTGCCAAAGATGATCTATGACTACTATGCATCTGGTGCCGAGGACCAGTGGACTCTAGAAGAGAACAGAAATGCTTTCGCAAGAATCCTGTAAGCCTCGCAATGGACATACCGTGTGGTGTTATAATTATTTGTTAAAGTTGACTCGTGAAATATTCTGCTTTGAAACAAAACAGGTTTAGGCCCCGTATTCTTATTGATGTGAGCAAGATTGACATGACCACAACGATTTTGGGATTCAAGTTATCTATGCCCATCATGATCGCCCCAACCGCTATGCAAAAGATGGCTCACCCTGATGGTAAACATAATTTTTATAAGCGCTATGATACATAATTTTGACCTGTTAGAATATTCAATGCACGAGCTATCATTATGGTTTAAATTCATATATAGTATGTCGTACTTGCCTGAAATGTAGGTGAATATGCAACAGCTAGAGCAGCATCTGCAGCTGGAACTATTATGGTTAGAATTTTAATACTTCTGTTACTGAAATCTAAAGGATGTTTGGGATTAAATTTTCGCGGATATAATCTGATTATTGTTGTTAGGCGCAAATAATCTTGAAAAACAGTGTTTGGGAAACGATTTGACAAAAAGAGGGTGATTATTTGTTTTCTTAGGAGAAAACGCAATTTAGAATATACGTTGACACCTGCTATATGATAATGCTGTTTTGCAAACACAATCCTAAACAACCCCTTACGAAAATGCTAGAGTTGTTTATAGTTTACCTGCTGTTTAATTTTCTAGACACTCTCATCATGGGCAACGTCTAGTGTTGAGGAGGTTGCTTCAACAGGACCTGGAATCCGCTTCTTCCAGCTTTACGTGAGCAACACCTTTTCATATTTTCTGTTAATTTCAATTGTTTCATTGTTCTTCCAAATATATGCATATTTGACTTTTACTGATCAGGTGTACAAGGACCGCAACGTTGTTGCTCAACTTGTGAGGAGAGCTGAAAGAGCTGGATTCAAAGCCATAGCTCTCACAGTTGACACACCAAGACTAGGACGTCGAGAAGCTGACATCAAAAACAGGTTTACTCTACCCCCGTTTTTGACACTGAAAAACTTTGAGGGTCTGGATCTTGGCAAGATGGATGAAGTGAGTCGATATTAGAGAAAAACATTAATAACATTTTAAAACAACTATTATATTCCCCCTAATAAAACACTCTAAATGTAGGCTAACGACTCTGGATTAGCTTCGTATGTTGCTGGTCAGATTGACCGCACTTTGAGCTGGAAGGTACGTCTATACATGTGATTTATTAAGACTTAAAAGTTTTTATATTGTTCACAAATTTTATGGGTTCTCAAATGAACTTGTCTTTTATGTTGTTATATGCAACATCCGCAATAATAAACTGTAATATATGTCTGCAGGATGTGAAGTGGCTTCAGACAATCACCACAATGCCAATCCTTGTGAAGGGTGTGATCACTGCTGAGGATAGTAAGAACAACCTAACCTAAACCTTGCGTAATTTTCTATCTATTTGGGAATGTTAAATCTTATAAAAAATCTTACTGCGTTGTAATATTACAGCAAGGTTAGCAATTCAAGCCGGAGCTGCGGGTATTATTGTATCCAATCATGGAGCTCGTCAACTCGACTATGTCCCAGCCACTATCATGGCTTTGGAGGAGGTATCAAATTTGTCTATACTTTCTTTAGTAAATTGCATAAATTGTTCTTGTGGAACAGTGAAAATTTTGATAATCGTCTTAAACACGATATGCATAAAATGGTCCTTGGCTGCAATTTTTGTGTATACTTTAATGTTATCAATTTCACTTTTATCAAATATATGTAACTAGTTTAGCTTTCTGTTCCTAAAGAGACGGAATTCGAAAGCAAACTGCGTAAACAGGAATAGGGATGGCAATGGGCGAGAAAAAACCCACAACCCGCGGGTACCCGCCATAAATGGGTGGGTAAACGCGTCAATTTTCACCCACGGGTGGGGCGTGGGTGAAAATCTTTACCCATCGGTGGGTGGCGGGTGGGTGACGGGTGAGTCATACCCATCGCGGGTAAACCCATGACACCCATTTAAAATACCCACGGTTATACCCATCAAAATACCCGTAGGTGTATCCATAAACCCATGTTAAAATTAATTATACTAATTAAAATATTTATGATGTTGCAGATATACATTTAACAGTTATCACCAAGTCTAAAAAAAACACATTAATCTAAAAGTTTGTTTGAATTTCAAGACTAAAAAGAGAGTATGAAAGATCAAATAATCAAAGTTGTATTTGGCAAATTGATTGGTATCTTATTACGCAATTTCATAGTTAGTTTTCATATCATCGTTTTGTAATTTTGTTGACCCATGGGTTTACCCATGGGCAACAAATACCCACGGGTAAGGGCATGGGTAGAAATTTGTACCCATTTGTGGGTGACGGGTGGGTGATGGGTGAGAAAAAAACTACGTGGGTGGGTGACGGGTTAGAGGTACCCGTGCCCATTACCCATGGGTGCCATCCCTAAACAGGAACCATTTATGTAAAGGAAAATGATATGCATGCATAAAATATATGACTAAAGACAAGCTCCATTATTTTCACAATGACGACTATTAAATTGTACTCTACTTTTTGAAATCTTTTACTCGAAATAATTCATTTTTGTAACTGGTTATGACAGGTTGTAAAAGCTGCACAAGGCCGTGTGCCTGTATTCTTGGACGGTGGTGTCCGACGTGGTACAGATGTTTTCAAGGCTCTCGCACTCGGAGCTGCTGGCATTTTTGTAAGTACACCACTAAAAAGACTAGTAGCCTCATAACATGTACTTTGCTGCATTACTGAGTTTGACTATGTTGGCTTGTTAACTCCAGATTGGTCGACCGGTGGTGTTTTCATTGGCTGCTGAAGGAGAAGCTGGAGTGAAAAATGTACTTAAAATGTTACGCGAGGAATTTGAGCTAACAATGGCATTAAGTGGTTGTACCTCACTCAAAGAAATTACCAGAGACCACATTGTGACCCCGTGGGATGCTCCCAAGGCTCGTCCTGCACCCAGGTTATAGATGAAACACTGGGAGCACCACACATCTCTGAAAGTTCTGAATGAAAACTGAATGAATGTATAAATTTTCTGAATGTTAAATGTCATGTCAACCACTGTTTTCCGTTCTACATCTTTGTGAAACCCTATAAATGCTACAAATTCACATGGTTTAAGCTTTAAACCAAACTTCTGTTAATGCAAACAGGGGATAATCAACGAGCTGTATGCTATAGCGAATGTTTACAGTGTATAAAGACACAAAGTTCCAACTAATTAACTGCATATCCCTTCAAAAAGTACACTTCTGTGTAAACTATGTAGGAGGCCTTTAAATCTTTCTGCCAATCACCTGCAAATTCAAGAATAAAATCTTTGTTCAATACAATATTAGAAGTTTCAAGTTTGCAATTCCCGACCAATCTATTTTCAAATGTGTCAAATTGCGATTTGTTTTAAAAAGGTTCAGATAGGTGAATCAGTTGATAAAAGAGGAACGGGTCAAATTGGTCCAATAGGTTGAAAGTTGACCAACTCCAAATTATATTTTTCATACACAAAACATTCTAAATAGAGTTTTATTCAAAGATTGTTTTGTGATCATATTGGCGTATTCATCATTTATCAATCTAAAAAAACAGTAAATGGCAGAAGTAATCCTTGTGGATTGGTGAAAATCACAAAATTCAACCCTCATCTATCTATACATTAATGGTCCCTAATTGCGATGTTTACTTTCATTTCTGGTCAACCGCCCGTTACTCTTTACGGAACTAAAGAACATACTTGAGGGACCAAAAGTGAAATTAGTTACAAACTTGTGAAAGCAAAGAGTGCAATCTGGTACCAATTATGCAAATAGTATTGACGTGGTAAGCTTCCTGTTATTTTAACCAATCCGGATACACAATTTTTGTAAATCTAATTGCAAAAATATCAACAAGATGTTACTGGTCAACCCAATCCGAGCTGGACCATTTGACTTGTACTATAAAATGACGCGTTGCAATAAGGAACCCCCCCCCCCCCCCCCCCCCCCCACCCCCATGTCCATATTGCCACGCTATAAGACCCAATGAAACATTATGTGGAGTTCAGAGTCTACACAGAGAGAGTGAGCTTGCCTTTGATATCAATGGTTTCGCATTTGCTTCCCACTCATTAGCCCACCTTGCAGATGACCCCATCTCCAGAACTCCGTTCCTCAGTGTTTCTAAAGCCTTATTTTCATCTGGAAAACCCTTGAAGAGCATCTGTGAAGTTGTTAATTAGCAAGATGTTGCAAACTTGCAAAACTAAATAATTTGTTTTGTTCATTTTAGGCTTACCATGAGTTCGTCAGCAAGCTCTGATGATGATGAGAAGAGTAAGCCATTCTTTTCCACTTTAACAAGCTCTGTGATGCTTCATATAAGTCAGCACAAAAGGTCAAACATGTGTTTATATGTTCAATCATAAAGCTGGATTACTGAACAAGAAGGAGAGAATTTATCTACCATGAATAAGAAACAGCACAAACAGGCAGACCACATCCAAACATGTCTACAACCTGACAACAGAGAATGACATGTGTAGAGTTATAAAGACGTGATTTTATACATATTAAAAAAGGCAAATAGTTAAGCAGATTTCACACCTTCATTGGGAGGTCTAACCCTGATGAAGAAGTATGCAAACAAACACCAAGATCAGCCGATCCTGTAAAAATTAAAACCAGGCAACAAGCAAAAAGGCATGATGAGGCATATCTCAGTATAGGAAAAGTTTAGTAGAGGTGGCAAGATGGGCGGGTCAGTTACCGGGTCAGAACAGGCCAGGTTGGGTGGGTTGGCCCGCTAACATGTTTTGGTCCATATTTTGAGAAAAAATGAATATGTTAACTATGGTCACAAAAACAATTCTTTAACAAAACTTATCTAAAATGTTAAATAAAACAATTTAGAAGGTTGTACAGGGCGACTTGTAAACCGCTCAACCCACTTGGCCCGCTCCCCATATAGCTATTCTTTTGTTTGATCCATTTGAGATATAAGATAACCGAAAATCGGCCCATTCATGAGTGAGTCAACTGCCCCCTTTAAAGTTTCATATGAACATGGACTTGCTCACCAAGTAGCAGTGGGTAATCCTCTGGAGACAGCCACATGGTACGAAAAGCAACACGTTTGAGATTCAATTTCTTTATCTTTTCTTCATACTTTTCTTTCTCAGGTCCTTTCCCTTCACAGTGTCAAAAATAAATTCCAACTTAAAATCTTTATCATTTTCTTATTATTTCAATGCTGAAAATAACAAGTAAATGCTCACCAGTGATAACAAATAATAATCTTGGATACGCAAACGTCTTCCCTTCATCAATAGCCTTCCACAAAACCTCGTCCCCGTTTGAATCATTCTCATTTAGTAATGCAGCAACACGTCTATCATACATGACTGCTGCTTCCAATAGAATGCCAAAATCCTCATCTGGGGTCCTAAAAAATATAAATTTCTGACAGTTCATCCTCTTGTGTGAGCTGAATATCCGTCTTTTAACGTATAAAGGTCAAACAGGAGAACTCACCAGCTTGTACTGCTAACAATAAGTGCAGGCCTATTTTGCTTCAAGTGATAATCCTCACCAATCAAGTTTGTAAAGAGAGTTGTATTTGGATCTTGCATATCATTGCTAGTTATTCCTAAAAGATATAATAGTTATGCTTAAGATTACTCAAAGCTCCCTGCCCCAAAAAAGAACAAGGGAAAACATTGCTTGTATTACCATAGCTGATGCAATCTAAAGGACTATTTGACCGGAACATATCTTTCTTAATCCTACAAAACAACTGTAATGAATAATGACTATTAAGTTTCTTGAGCCATTGTATAATGTATACATGGAACATTTTTTTATTTCTAATGCTATTTTTACCTTGTGCTTTTCTTCAAGCTGAGCTGGACGGAAAAACTCAGGAGGTTGATCATACAACACCGTGGCTCTATATATTAAAAAAAGAGGGGGCATGAGATTTATTGTCATAGCAGTGGCCAATAAACATGAGCAACCATTACAACTCCCTTTGTACCATGAAAATTGCATATTTAACTTTGATACCAAACAATTGTTACTTGCAATTATCATGTGACTAACTATCTGGCGAAAAATGAACTTAAGGCTAACCTACTCACTTGATTCCCCAAACTTGTTCCAACTCATGTTGCATTGCCTTCGTGACACATAGAGATCCATTTGCCATCTTCCCAAAATGTAGTTCAACCCTAGAAATTTTAACATTAACACGGCATACATAATATCTCTAGCTATTAGCCTATTAAACACTATAGTTAACCGATATAGTTTTTACCGATGATATACTGATACAAAACGACTACTTCTGCCAAGAGATAATGCAAGCAAAGTATATCCAAAGTTATGCCAATCAATGATGACGGAGGAACGTCTCAGCCAGCTGGCCCACTTTACCGCAACCAATGTCGGAACAGAAGGCGGATTCTGCACAAATTTGAAACATAAATTTAATCCATCAAGACTTATAAGAAAGTTTATGCTCACTGCAATTAGATGATGCACGTTTTTATTAAAACTCGAGCTCACCTGCACTATAAATACATCAGGGGCCTTTATTTTAACACAAAGGAACCAAAGAAGCATAACGAACTGAATCAACGCCTTTAACAGAAGCAAAAGTGGACGAAATAATTTCGGTAAAACTCCATCTTTTCCAGGCCATTGCCTCTGCGTAAGAATAATAAAGATACACATGATCTAGTAAGGCTGTTTGCATTACAAAAAGTTATTTTTTAGAAACAGAACCGATACCATTGTATGAATATGTATAGATTGGTTCTGTAATAGAGCAGAATGCGGGTCTGAACCTGTCAAGAATAAAAATAAATAAGCAGTCAATAAGTCACTGAAAAAAAGTGCAGTTTGGCTTAGCATAAACGTGCATTTAGACAGACAGTATACCTCCATATGCAACAATATCAACCTCGAGATTCGCCTGTAACACAATAACGAAAGTCATAAATATGCACAAGGAATGACGACAATTTAAGGTTTGATTACCTAAATGCAAACCAAGGCACAAACTAATGGTCAAAAAATGAAGCTAAATTAGGCCTTGTGAGTATGTATTTACAGACTGCACATATCAAATAGCCATTTTCCGAGTCGGCTCACAATGTCGAGTCGGAGACTCAGGTATACCACAACAAAAAAAAAAAAAAAAAAAAAAAAAAAAAAAAAAAAAGCCATTTTCCAAACTTTTCATTTGAAAAAGCAAAGTCTAAACATTGTGAGAACTAACTTGAATTAAAAAAAATAATAATAATAAAAAAAATAAATAAAAAAAAAATAAATAAATAAATAACCTGAGTGGCTAAAGAAAGGGCATGATATTGCATACGAGGACTGCGACCAATATCACCAAGTACCACAACTGCTGCTCTTCCTTCTTTCTTCATCAGATTATTATTATTATTTCAATTCAATTGATCTATCTTAACCAAAAACAAATTCTGATTTTGACTTTTTGCTTATTTTTCAAGTTAAGCTGTTGTTTGGGATTTTGGTTACTAGAGTATATTGTACGAAAAGGCTCTTTTATTTTTTATTTTTCAACTAAAAATGTTGTGGGTTAAGTCCCGCAATTATTGAGCTTCACTTCCAAACGAAAATAGATTACTCTCCGTCCCATAATTATATTTCATAGGGTGTCCATGGTATTAGAACCGTCTAAAACCTGAACCGTCTGGAAAAAACTGAGAACCAAAAATATAGAAAAATTCGAACCAAGAACCGTCTCAAGTTTTTTGGTACGGTTCCGGTACGGGAATTTCGGGTAATTTCCACAAGAACCTAAGTGTTTAAATAATTTATTTTTTTTATCATCGATCATTCATAAATACATGATAATAATGCTATAACAATACAAATACACACGGTATAAACTAATATACATGATTAAATATTATATACTTAAACAACAACATATATACTTGATTTAGTTATTTAGCATACTTGATTAAATATTGCGCATCATATTGAATCGAAAATCATGAAGTACACCAACACCAACAGACCAACATTGTTATATAATATAACATGCATTCATACTTCCAACCCATTATACTCGTTAACTACAGATTCGTCATTTGTCACATTATATAATTCACTTGATTTTTCTATTACTATAGGTAAGTATCAAATTTACGATAATGATCTCAAGATAAACATACTTTCATGTTGATAAATGATGATGCTCTTTGAACGGATTAAAAGTTTGTGTTTTAATTTTATTATGTGTTTTTAAGTTTTAGATTTTTTATGTTACAGTTTAATAATAAGTCGATTTTTTTTATTATTTATTTATTTATTTCTCCTTAAAATGCTATACACATTACACAATGTCCCAAATAAACCATATAAAATTGCATATTTTTAAAGTAGTCGGTTCTTTCGGGAAAGTACCGGAACCGGACAGGTCCAACCCGAACCGTCCCGAGAACCTAAAATTTGAAATTTTAGGAACCAAGAACCATATCATGGTTCTAATATACGGTTCGATTCCGGTACGGTTCCTCGGTTCTTTTGGACACCCCTAGTTGACTTTTTTAATTTTTTTTTTTCAACTTTGACTTTAAATATTTTTATT
This sequence comes from Artemisia argyi, assembly GCA_030686995.1. Lineage (NCBI taxonomy): Eukaryota > Viridiplantae > Streptophyta > Magnoliopsida > Asterales > Asteraceae > Artemisia > Artemisia argyi. The sequence continues at coordinate 24,564,050 of CM060679.1, forward strand.
TGTGTTATATATTAATTGATGCAAAAATATGAATAAATTGAGTTTTAAATGTATTTTTCATTGGTATAATTTTTATCAAGTATTATATAACACAAATTAAAAAAATATATATAATGTCTAAGTTGCAAAATGAAGACTTCAAAAAGTAAATTGTGCAATGTGTTATACTTAAAATACCCTTTTATTATTACTTCCACACAAGAAATAGTTTGACCTATTTTTTAATATTTTGTTTATAACTATTATTAAAAAGTTTATTAATCACATTTAATATTTTGTTTATAACTATACATATAATACATCAGTTGTAAAAATAAAAAAAAAAAATAAAAAAAAAAATCTTCTTTTGTAGAAGACAATAAATGTTTAAACTAATTGTTGTCATGTTTCATTTTTCATTGAATTGTGGCATGTTAAAATATTTCAACCACATTTTTATCATTTTACGTGTTATGCATAAACGTTATTAGAAACAATTAAACAAAGTATCCTAACTATGGAGTGGAGGCGGTGTTCTAAAAGGCGCGCCTTGGCGCCGCAAAGGCGCGAGGCATCACCTTCACGCCACGCAATAGACCAAGGCGTCGTCTTAAGGCTTGGCATGAGATGAGGCGCGATAAAGTGTACTGGTATTTGAGGCGTTTAGGGGATTTACTAGTAATTGGAATTTGGGCATCGTATTTGAGGTTTACTGGTATTTGGCGTTTAGGGGTTTAATATTATTTGAAGAATATTACAAATGTAAAGAGAGTTTTTTGACTTTATTGCTTATGTATAACACTTTTTGTAAACTCTATGTATATGAAATATGATATTCTAATGAAATATAATATAAATCTATAAATACTTTTTGTCACCTTAATTCACGCCTTAAAAACTGATATGTGGGAATCGCACCAGGCTTTACCTCTCGAGGGATCTCGAGAAGCTTACAACCCCCACCAGGCAGTGTACCTGATCTTTGTAGTATAGTATAGTGACAAGTACCGGGGGATTGATCGTTCAACTCAGGAATAATGTCGCTAGGATTAGAAAGCCTAAAAACTAGGTCTAGAGGTGAGGGATTATTCTTTTTGTATTTTTATATTTTTAATAAAGCAATTAAAAATCTCGGTTTTTGGAAGAGTGGGCGGAATTAGTTGCTAATCAACTAACCCAATAACTAAATATGCAATCAAAATAAAATAACAGAAATGAAAATAAAGCTAATTAATTAAACTAGTGGTGTGAACAATAATAGGGAAAGTTGTGTTTACTTAGGTTTCATTACTCCCTAGATATCTTTTACAGGTTGATAATTTGTTATAATTGCATGGATGACGGGTCGTATTCCTTAATACTAGTTGTAAGGCCGTGTACAATATTCCCTAACTCTATAGGATCCTACTTCACTCCTATGTCGAGCCGTTAGAAGCTCCTAACATGGGATCATTAGAATTCTCCTACGCATTAAATACAACCAAAAATCATAGTACACCTCTGATCATGTTTCTTAAGACGTTCAAGCATGTTACCAATAGAAGTCTGCCAGTTTTCTTAAGCCTAACATCGAATACAATCATCCGTAACAACTATAAACAAACAATCAACCTATAATTAACATCTAGGTTTCACTACATCTAAGCAAACACACAAGAGATCTAGCCAAGCATGTTAAATTGAAGACAAGTGTAAGATATATTCAAACAACACATAGACATATTGAATGAATTGAAAGAGTACTTATCTCAATTGAACATGAAAGGTTTCAAAGGGTAAAAACCCTTGAAAAAGTTGTGATATTCGGACTAGGGTTTATCTCCAAAGTTATACCCTAAAAGTTACACACTAATGAATGAAAATTGCAAAACTATATATAGATTTTACAGGGTGACGGCGTCAAGAAGGAAATTCTGACGCCGTCAACTCGCCGCCCATAATGAAATCGGATTGCCTAGATCCACTTTTGACACCGTCATGTGTAATTCTACTCTGGGCCGTCACTAACAATTGGACCATGACGGCCTATGGTGACGCCGTCATATCCATAGTGCAAAACTCTTCTGGATCGTCACGGACTTTATCTACTTCCACCTCTTGTATTACTCTTGATGCCATCACTTGAAAACTCTTGACGCCGTCAGGTACTGTTCCCAGCAAGAAAAATTAAGACTTTGCCGTTTTCTTCACTTTTATGCTCCAAAAACGTCCAAAATGCTTCCTTTTCCAGAATTCAATCCAAAAGTACCTAAAATGACAAAAGGAACGATTTAGGGCAATATTTGATCAAATAATCTCGAATCGAGGCTTAAATGTGTTACGCCCCTTGAACAAATAGACCAAAATTTTTAAACTTTTCACATAAAATACAAGACTAGACTGACGTTCTGTTACTTTTTGATGAGCTGACAAAAATCCTTTGACAATCAGCTCATAAATGTATTTTTAAACAAAACTAGACTTAATTACCTTCGAAACGACATGTGGTTCAACTCTTGACGACTTATGGGTTTCAAGATATGAATTTTTTTGGAAATTGACAAAACCTGCTGAAATGGGTCAAAATATAAAAAGTGTTCCATTTAACCCATAATGTGAACCACTTACTGTTGATCCCAGTTGAGCAAACGATCTTATATAGAAGTTGTCTTAAAGTAAACACTTAAGCTTGAATGCGGAATGTAAAAGCTTAACTTAAGAAGAACAATTCACTATCAACACTTCAATATTATTAATACGAGCACTCGACAATGCTAGGGTTTTACAACCTTGAAGTGTAAACCAAAACTAAAACAATGCGTACATAATCTAACCCTGGGATCCTCCTTTTATAGGCCAAGGAGTCCTACTAGGTTTACAATAACTTTCTATGCAAGATAAGAATATTCTAGACGTATAAGATATACACACAATCTATTCTATAATTATCTACTACGAATACATGCTTATCACTTCAGCAGTAGTTTCCTTCAGCAGTATTTTCCTTAGCAGCACTTTGTCATCAGCAGCAGAATCATTTACACTAGCAGCAGTTTCATCACAGCAGTAGTTTCACTCAGCAGCAGAACTCAAAACCCAACAATCCTCCCCTAAACTTAATATTTATTTCTAAATCATTAAGTTTCTTCAAAGCTTAATTAAACACCAGGAGGATGCTTCCAAACACTCAATTCTTGAGATGTCTGTTGATCAAGTATCTTCTTATATTTTGACAGCAAATTGAATGCCTGATCATCAGTATCATAGTCTTTCTGCAAGTTGAGTAATCCAGCACCATTAACCATCTAATTGACAGTATTCCAGTATCTTACCACTGGTTAATCCTTTTCAGCTAACATATACAAAGTAATTGGTCCAATTTCTAGCATATGAACTCCAGAATCTTGAAAGAGTCTCCATTTTCTTACTTTGTATTGTACTATCTCTGTCCATTCAGAATCATCCATTGAAGGTTCATACATAAGTTTTAGAGCTCTCCATAGAACATTATCAGACATAGTTATGATATGATCAATTTGATGTTTCTCATACTTTTTACCATCAAACTTCTCAGCTCTAAACTTTGCTTTGTATAACTTCCACAAGTCATCAACATCCTCTCTATCAAAGTAGTATAGCATATGTTGAAATCTAAGAAACCTGTGAGTCTTTCCATCAGATCTCTCAACATCATGAAATGCTCCAATGTTAGTATCATATCATGTAGTTACTTTGATAATAGGATATTTGATTCCTATTGGGATGGCATCAACTACTTCAGGATCCTCCATCTTGCCAACCATAGTGTAAACCTTCAATTGTTCCTTTAGATGCTCAGGAGGAATATGATCACAATCATTCTTGAACTCATCTCCTTCTGGCTTAGAACTGCTTTCTTCCCCTGTTTTCCTTTTCTTCTTTGCAAATGATTTATGAACAACACCTTTTCTTTTACCATTTTGCACAGAAGAAGTAGTCTTATCTGCATCATCAAGCTGCTTAACAACATCTGCTTCTTGAATATGCTCTACTTCAGCCACTTTTTCAGGTACCAACTTTTTATTCATCTGAGCAATATGTTCCAAATCTTCAGCACAACCCATAGGATAGAAGGTATCTGTTTGTCTCTTAGCTTGTTGATACAAGTCAAAAACCTCTTGATCAGACTTAGGTTTTAACTGTATCAATTTCCATCCCTTCATATTCTTCAGGTATCTTTCTTGCTCTTTTCTTTGTTGCAATGGAGTTGGACCTCTAAGTATCTTTTTCTTCTTTCTAGTAGCAGCATCTTCCTTCTTTTTCTTAGCAGTGAACTCCCTTACCCAAGATCTCACATCAAAAGTTGGAACTTCATTATCCTCAATCTTGATCATCTTGTGGAGTTCAATATCTGCCTCTATTCTTATCTTCTCATCAACCCATTCCTCATACCTCCTTAAATCTTCTGTCTCCTTTTCAATCCTTTCCTTTTCCTTCTGAGCCAGCTGTTGTTCTTCTTGATCAATCAACTCTTGTTCTTTCAATGCAACAGCTGAGTCAGGTTTAACTTGTAATTCCTTAGGCCACATATGAAAAGGTATTACAGAGTAGTCAAACCCCTTATGCATCCATTGAGGTTCTTCAACTTGCTTGCCTTTCCCTTTATCAGTAGATGATGATACAATCTTCTTTGGTTGAGCAGCAGGTTCTCTGAATATAACTCCTTTTAGAGGTAAACTTGGTGTTGATGTTGTGATTGTTGTTGTTGGTTGTTGTGGTAGTGATGGAGTTGGTAGTGGTGTATATTTTGAAGATGATTCACATGGAACTTCTGTAGTCTTCTTACTTAACAAAACCATTGCCTCAGCAGCAGCATTATCACTAGACCCAGCAGCAGAGACTTGTTCATCAGCAGAGTTCACTTTTCCACTGGCAGCAGGATCAGCAAGATCCTTAGCAGCAGATTCATGAGCAGCAGTAGAGTCATTAGTCTTTTTAGCAATAACAGCATTTTCAAGCTCTTTTACCATTGAATCTCCCAAAGTCATTAAAGCTTCACCCATCAACCCTGTTGCCTTCACTAGTTGCTCAGGCTCCAAAGTTTTGAGTTTTTCCACCACCTTTTCTTGAGTAGCAATCACCTTTTCCATTACAACCTCATTCCCTGATTGATCAGCAATCACAAAATTTCCAGCATCCTGAGGACTTTCTACATCCATGTCTCCAATCTCTGGAACCTCCCCTGAAACCATTTCTTCATTCATAACCTGAGCACTTTCAACCCTCTTCAAATTTGCCTCCCCTGAACCCATGACATCTTCATTCCTCCCCTGTTTGAAAGCATCCTCTTCCAAATGAGGTGAGAGTTCAGGTGAACTGATAACTTGAGAAGTGCCCACTTTCTTTAGCCTTTTCAATGAGGTTGAAAATCTTGATTTCTTCAAGTTCTTAATCTGTTTCTTCAATTTTGTAATAAGCTTGCCTTGACCTTCAACAACTGTAGACAGAGTAAGAACTTTATCTTCCAAAGTAGTACACTTCAACCCCAAATTGGTACAGGTAACCGTCAATTCCTTAATGAGTTGCATAGTAGTCTCATCACTTCGACCTGTGTAACCTGGTCCGAGAGGTGAATCATGGACATTGTCATCATGTACAAGATTTTCCGTCAATTCATTTGTCACTGGCTTGTCCTCATCACTTCGACCTGTGTAACCTGGTCCGAGAGGTGAATCTTGGGACATAAACTCAGTATCAAACCTAGTTTGGTCATCTGAGCCCCCTATATTTTCCATTTGGCTAGGGTTACCATCCTGAGAAGTAGATTCAGAAGAATCCTTTTATCTAGATGTTGCCTTGGTTTGGGTCTTATTTATGTTATCACTATCCTGCTCTGCTGCTAAGCTAGAAGCAGTAGTGATAGCCCTTGCCAACATGTCCCCTCCATCAACTAGGACAGCCTCATCTGGTACAGCTATACTAACACTATCCTGAGGTAGATCAGTGTTCTTTTTGGTTTTCCTACGGGTATAGTGTATTTTGGGTTGTGTAGTAGATGCAGTAAAATTGGGTGTGTAATGGGAATCAGTGGGATTTCCTGATCCTTCACCCTGAATATTTTGCACAAGTTGCACCATAAAAGGTGTAAGATTTGTATGTGTGCCTGAAAAACTTTTTCCATGCTTAACCTAGAAAGTAAAAGTTTTTGAAATCAATTTTGGAGCTTCATAGGTAGCAGCATGGGATCTAAAATCTGTAAGTTGGTTTACAATAAAGAGCTGGATAAATCTTGGATAAAGCAAATAAGAACCAGACTCTTTAACACTTTTAACAATCCCCTCCAATATCATATTTGAAAAATTGAATGGATGACCTTTGCTTAGGCATACCATTGCAGAAGCAATAGTAGTACTAAACTCATGCCACCCAGAAGTTTTTGGACTCAAACAATGAAGGAGAAGGTGTACCAAAAACTTGTATTGAGGACAGAGGAGAGCTTTTTGAAATTTTAAATTTGTATGCTTTCCCTCATACCCCAAAGTTTTCAAACCATCAAAAATAGCAGAATTAGCAAGACAAGTGGTCTCTGTTTCATCATTTAAGAGAAGAGTTTCCCTTATAGATGATTCAGTTACACGAACCTTTTGCCCATCTACTAAAGCACTGACATATTTTTCCTTATTCATAGTTTTGACTTTAGCAGTAAGCCAAAACTGTTTGATATAGGAAACAAATATTGTAGGATTCACAGTGAGTGCATACTTAAGAGAAGTAGCATTCAGAAATTTTACCATATCTGTGAGACCTTCAGGAACCAACTCTTCATCCAAAACGACCACACTATTGTGCTGCTCTGCCCAGGTACGTGCACAATCCATGAATTAGGGTTTAGAGAAATTGGGGATAATTGATTTTGACAATAATGGAGTGTTAGGGTTTGTGATAACTTCAATTTGGAGCGTGTAGAAACCAATTATGAAGATTAATTAGGTTTTAAACTGATTGGTAGAAGTTACACATACCACCCTTTCACTTACAACCGTAGCAGCATAACCATGTCATCCACAACTAGCAGCAAAATGAAACAACTAGCAGCAGAGTGAACTTTAGCCAGCAGCAGAGTTGACTAATCAAACTTGGTCAAAAAGTCAATAACCCATAACAATAAATGCACTTGATACTCCGTAATCCCTATATAACCGGACTAAATCTTTTCCCTAATTCACCACAATCAAACCCTAATTACAATCAAAAACGCCAATCACGCAATCAAATCTTCCAATCACCCAAATCAAATCAATAACCATGAAATCTTCTCCCGAAATCATCAATATCTCATTCGATTCTTCTTCTGAGGATGAAACACCATTTGAAACATATGTACCTCCCTTCCGTCCTCCTCACAATGGTTGTAGAACCAAAGAGCAAGCCAGAAAGAGGAAGCATGATCTTCCTGTCTTCAAAGATCTCCTTCATTTGAATCAAACTCCAAGTACTTCAAGGGGTAAAGAGGTGATGTCCCCCAAGTCTCCATCGTCTTCAGAATCATCAGAAGACCTTGCTTGGATCCCTATCAGACCACCATCTCCTAAGGAGCTTGTTTCCCCCTTCATCTATACATCATCTGATGAGGATGAACCACACCACATTCCACCATCCACTCCAGAAAGACCATCATCATCAAGGCCAAGACCCAAGACATCTACGAAGGCAAGAAAGTCAAACCCTCCTCTTCCTAAGGAGAGGAAAATTGTACTTGGGCTTCCATGCCCTAGAAATTGATGTTTTAAGTCTTTTAATTTTAGTTTGTGATGTAGCAGTCTTTTGTTATTTCAGAACTTGATGTGGATGTGCTTTTTTTGAATGTACTCTTTTGATTGATGAATGAAAGCTTTTGAATTTCTGTTTAATAATCTTGCTTAGTCCAAACACCACAAAGTATACAAGAATATATACTAGCAGTAGAGTAAAATAGTAGCAGAGTACATTACAACTTAATCATATGCTTCTTAAGAAGCAGCAGAAACAGATTAACAATCAGCACAAGAACTTTACACTTTTTACAAAAACAATAAGAGATAAGTTTTTCAAAGATTAATCATACCAATGTTTGCAATTAAGAATTGAAATCTCCCCACTTCAAAGTGTTTAGTGAGAAGATCAGCAACATTGTTATCAGTATGAATTTTGACAATTTGAATTAACTTCTTTTCATAGCAATCCCTTATGAAATGATGTCTTATCTCAATGTGTTTTGTTTTAGAATGAAAAACAGCATTTTTAATTATGCAAAGTGTGCTGTTGTTATCAATATGAATTTTGGTGTTCATGAAATTGTATCCATAATCCAGTAGTTGATTTTGCATCCATAGCACTTGACCACAGCAACTTGAAGCAGCCACATACTCAGCTTCAGTTGTAGAATTTGCAACCACTGTTTGTTTCTTGCATTGCCATGACACCAATGTGTTTCCAAGAAATTGACAACCTCCAATTGTAGACTTTCTATCCAAGCAAGCACCAGCATAGTCACTGTCTGAATATGCCACCAAATCAAAAGGTGAATCCTTAGGATACCATAGGCCCAATTTAGGTTGATGCCTTAGATACCTAAAAATCCTCTTCACTGCATTGAGATGTGATTCTTTGGGACAAACTTGGAATCTTGCACAGGAACAAACAGCAAACATAATATCAGGCCTTGATGCTGTAAGATACATCAATGAGCCAATCATGGACCTGTACAAGTGAACATCTACTTCTTTTCCATTTTCATCCTTCAACAAAGGTTTGTTGGTATCCATGGTTGTCTTAGCAGGCTTAGCATCATCAAAACCAAACTTCTTCAAAATATCATTAACATACTTATCCTGACTAATAAATATGCCATCTTTCTTTTGTACTACTTGTAGTCCTAAGAAGAAGTTGAATTCTCCCATTAAACTCATTGCAAACTTATCCTTCATAAGCTTCTCAAAATCAACACACATTGCCCTGTTTGTTGAACCAAAGATGATGTCATCAACATAGATTTGAACCAGCAAAATATCATCCTTTTGTCTTTTGAGAAACAAAGTCTTGTCAATCTTTCCTCTACTGAACCCAGAGTCTAACAAATATGTTGATAAGGTATCATACCAAGCTCTGGGAGCTTGATGTAATCCATACATTGCTCTATTCACCTTGTAAACTTTGTCAGGATAATCAGGGTCCTCAAAACCTGGTGGTTGAGACACATAAACTTCTTCTATAATGGTCCCATAAAGGAAAGCACTCTTTACATCCATCTGATACACAATAAAATCCTTGAATGAAGCATAAGCCAAGAATAGTCTAATGGCTTCTATTCTTGCCACTGGTGCAAATACCTCATTATAGTCAAGTCCTTCTTGTTGTTTGTATCCTTGAGCTACTAACCTAGCTTTATTTCTGATGACTATTCCCCTTTCATCTCTTTTACATCTGAAAACCCATTTAGTGCCAATCACTCTTTTTCCATTTGGCAAATCAACCAACGTCCATACCTCTTGTAGTTTGAATTGCAGAAGCTCATCTTGCATTGCTTCCAACCAACTTGCTTCTTGTAGGGCTTTGTAGGTGTTCTTGGGTTCAATTTGAGACAGAAAATAGGCAAACAAGCAATTTGGTAGATCTTTATGACTGTTTCTTTGATGCAGAGATCTTGCAAAGAAACTTTGATGTTGAAGATCTTTGAGCTCTTTAGTCATTTTTCTTGTTTGTACAGATGATTGAGAATCACCTAGAATTTGTTCTTTTGGATGATCCTTGTGAACTCTTGTAGTAGTAGTGGGACTAACAGGAATATTGAGTTCCAAATTAGTATAGTCTACTTCAGCTCCAAATAATTTACCATCAAGAGCTTCATCATCTGTGTCATCATAGATATTCTCTAGAGGAGGCATATTTGGATCATCAGGATGGTTTGGGTCATCAAGAGATCTACCCTGATTGTCCAAAGAAGGAAACTGTGATGTAGAAGCAGAGTTAACAGGCTTAGCAGCAGAATAGATTGTAGTAGTAGTTGCTTGTTTTGGTCTAGCAGTAGAGTCTTCTGAGTCAGCAGTAGAGTCTTCTGGCCTAATTGAAGAGTCAGCAACAACTTCTTTTGGAGCTTCATTGGGTATCTTTTCTGCATCAATAGGAGTTTCAACATCTGCTTGAGCTTCCTTAGGTTTCTCTGGAGGAACATCATCTTCTTGTGTATCATTATTTTTCTGTAAAGGTATGAAAGTAGGACCAACCTTGAGTTTCTCAATCAAAACAATGTCTTCTTGTGATTTTTTAGTGTCAACACTAGCAATAACAGGTACATAATTCATTGTTTTGGTCAGGATGTCAACATTAAACATCCATTCAGGTCCTTTTCCAGCAGCATTAGATGTGTTCTCACTAAACTTGATATGCAAATTCTCCTCCACATGTTTGGTTCTCTTGTTATATACCCTGAAAGCTTTACTATGTACAGAGTAACCAACCAAATTTCCTTCATCAACTTTCTCTTCAAACTTGCCTAACTGATCTTTAGTGTTCAAAATAGTGACAGGACATCCAAATGGCTTAAGAAAATCAATCATTGGTTTCTTCCCATGAAAGAGCTCATATGGAGTTTTGTTGTGAGGCTTCACTACCTTACTCCTGTTTTGCACAAAACATGCAGTGTTTACAGCTTCAGCCCAAAAAGGTATAGGTAGTTTAGAATCAGTTAACATTGTTCTTGCAGCCTCAATAAGTGTCCTATTTCTCCTCTCTGCAACACCATTCTGTTGTGGAGTTCTTGCAACACTATACTGTCTTAGAATTCCTTTTCCCACACAGAATTGATTCATCACACTATTCTTGAACTCAGTACCATTGTCACATCTGATAATTTTCACTCTGTGGTTGTACAGGTTTTCAACTCTTGTAATGAATTCTTTAAGTATCTTTGGGGTTTCATCTTTAGTGGCTAAGAAGAACACCCAAGTAAACTTGCTGAAGTCATCTGTGACAACTAGGCAATATGACTTCTTATTCAAACTTTTCACAAAAACAGGCCCAAATAAATCCACGTGTAGCAAATGCAAGGGCTCTGTATTTGTATTCACAGTCTTTGACTTGAATGAGACTCTGTGTTGTTTACCCTTCTGACAAGCAACACAAGTCTCACAATTTTCAAACAACTTTGTGGGCATGCCTCTCACAAGATTTCCTTTCACCAACTTATTCATTGTCTTGTAGTTCAGGTGCCCAAGTCTTCTATGCCATAATTTGAACTCATCAACAGTGGCTTTTGCAATCAAACAAGTTAAAGCTCTTTTGGGAACTATGTTCTTAATATGGTCACTGTATATATTTTCATTTCTAGGGACCTTCAACAGCACAAATTTATCATTTGGCAACTGAAAATCAGGAGAAAGGATCATACATTCAGTGTCTGTAAAAAGAACAAAGTTCCTTTTGTCACACATTTGTGAAACACTAAAGAGATTAAACTTAAGCCCTTTCACAAGAAACACCTTCTCAAAGTCCAAATTCCCAGTTCTTAAAGTGCCTCTACCAACAATCTTTCCACCTTTTGGATCATTCCCAAAAGCAACATAACCACCTTCAAAAGCCTCAAAATCTTCAAGCTGAGACTCATCCCCTGTCATATGTCCAGAGCATCCACTATCAACTATAACCATGTCTTTAAGCTCATCCAGTAGATTACCCTGCACATGAAAATAGAGAAATTAGTTTCTCTTGGGGACTCAAGCCATTACTGACTTGGATCTGCCTTGTGCATCAACATAGTTAAATTTCTTTAAATCACTTGATGCACTGTTGGTTTTGGAAACATTGTTTGTAACATTTGATTTTGGTTTCCAAACCCAACAAGCTGAGGCCTTAACAGTATAAAAATGATTTCCAACAACTGTATTTGTTAAAACTTTTGGCCCAGAAATAGAAAGTTTTGTACTAACAACAGATTGCTTACTAGCAGCAGAATGCTTACTAGCAGCAGAGTGCTTACTAGCAGTAGAGCCAGCAACAGAACCAGTTGTGGTTTTAAAAGCACCATTTGATTTAGCAGCATAAATGGATCTAGTTGCACCAGATCTTAACAACACAGCCCTAGGAATCATGTTTCTATTTGGATGAGGGTGAGTATTCTGATTGACATATTTGTGACTCACCCTAGTATATTGATTCCAAACAGGTTTCTTGTGGTCAGGACAGCTATTAATCAAATGTTCAAAGCTACCACACTTATAACAAGCCTTTTTCTTTAATTGAAACTCACTACCTAATTTGTTTGAAACTAGGTTATTAAAGTTTCTCTGATTTCCTCTAGGCTTATTATTGAAACCATTCATTCTTTCTCTAGAAATCTCTTTATACTCAACCATTTTCCTAGAGATACCTTGACCTAACACAGGTTTCACAAACTTCACTTGTTCAATTTTAGGTTCAACTTTTTCAACTTTAGTAGGAATTTCTTCCTTTACTACATTATGTTCTAGTTCAACCTGTTCTTGTTCCTCATCACTATCTGAGTACCAATCTTCAATAATGGGAGCATCAGGATATTTTCTACCCTCTACCTTAGGTGTTTCTAAGACACTTGTACTAGACTCACCTATTGGTTTTTCTATGTTCAGCTAACTAATGAAGGACAATTCTTTTCCTGATGGAGCATAGGCACTCTTAACAGGAGGAGCAACCTCATTGTAACCTATTCCACTTCCTTTCCTCATTATTGTACTCTCAATAGATTTATGAACCAAATCAGAAGCATATTGTTGTTTGTTTACTCTTACTATGTGTTTTTCTTTTTCAGCAAGAGCTGCATCTCTATCTTTTTCTGCTTCTTCTAATTTATTTTTAAGAAACTCAATTTCACTGTTTTTCTTAAAAATTTCAACATCTTGTTGATTAATTCTATCTACATATTCCATCTCACACTCTTTTAAGTACTCAAGTCTTCTTTCAACATTTTGAATACCTACTTTGTAACCTAAGTTATCAAGTTTTAGGCTTTCAACTTCTCTATTTAGACTCTCATTCCTAGACTTAAGTTCTTCTACAGTGTCAGCACAAGACTTAAAAGAACACACAGATAAATCAGAATCATTTGATACCTCAGAGTCAGATCTAGAAGATGATGATGAATAAGCCATAAGTGCAAAGTTATGCACTTCAGGCTTGACTTGAGCCACCAAGGAATAATTTGGTTCTTCATCAGCCAAATCATTTCAATCATACTCTCCCAATCCATCACAAGACACCAATGCAGTAGTAGTATTCTTTGTCTCTTCAGTCTTCTTTGATGGTTCACCATTTTTCTTTGGAGCTCTACATTCTCTGGCAAAGTGACCATTCCTGTTACAGTTGTAACACTCTATCTTTGACTTGTCAAAGCCAACATTTTCTTTGGGTCTGTACTTGACTTCTCTTCCAGTTCTCTTCCAGAATTTTCTTGCCCTCAAGGTCAACATGGCCATTTGCCATTTAAGATCCATCTCTTCAAGATCATCAGGATCAAGGTGATCCAGATCTTGATTAAGTGCCTGTGACCTTATACTTGTAGTTAGATCAGCCAAGAATGCACATAAAGCAATATCACTGGTGGAATTATTATCATGAGAACTAGCAGCAGATCCATCAGCAGTAGATACTCCATAAGCAGCAGAGTGAGATTCTTTAGACCCCTTTGACTTTGAAGATACAAAGGCAAGGTTTTGTGCACCAGAGGATGAAGTAGATGAAGTATTTAACTCTGGTTCATACACTCTTAAGTTGTTATAGAGACTTTCCAACTTCATTGTCTCAAAGTCAGGCTTATTCCTCCAAACAACAGTGTGCATACTCCATTCAGGTGCAAGACTTCTGAGGAATTTGAGATTTACATCTTCTTGTGGAACCACATAGCCAACAAGCTTTAGATGACTGACAAGTTGATTGAGCCTGTTGTAGGTACCAATAATCTTCTCTCCACTTTCAGCAGTAAAGTTCTCAAACTGATGCTTCAACATATTCTTCCTTGACTTCTTTGTAGCATCATTCCCTCCAAACCTGAATTCAACAGCATCCATTAAGTCTTTAGCAGTCTCACAGCTATCAAAGTCCAACTGAAATTCATTAGGTATTCCCATTAAGAGAATACTTTGTGCCTTGATCTCCATCTTCCTCACTGAATTATCTTCAGCAGTCTTGATTGGTATCTCTTTACCATCAGTACCCTTCTTTGGTAAAGAGTCACCATTCATGATCACATTCCACATGTTAAAGTCAATCATGCGAATGTACTGTTTGATTCTCATCTTCCACAACTCATATTCACCAGGGTTGAGCATGGGAACCTTTGAAGCAGTCACCATATGTGTGTCGTCACCCATCTTCAGCAGTTAATTAGGAACATCAAACTTGCAAGGAACAGATTCTTCTTGAATACAACTTCTAGATCACAAGCTCTGATACCACTTGTTGATCCCAGTTGAGCAAACGATCTTATATAGAAGTTGTCTTAAAGTAAACACTTAAGCTTGAATGCGGAATGTAAAAGCTTAACTTAAGAAGAACAATTCACTATCAACACTTCAATATTATTAATACGAGCACTCGACAATGCTAGGGTTTTACAACCTTGAAGTGTAAACGATAACTAAAACAATGCGTACGTAATCTAACCCTAGGATCCTCCTTTTATAGGCCAAGGAGTCCTACTAGGTTTACAATAACTTTCTATGCAAGATAAGAATATTCTAGACGTATAAGATATACACACAATCTATTCTATAATTATCTACTACGAATACATGCTTATCACTTCAGCAGTAGTTTCCTTCAGTAGTATTTTCCTTAGCAGCACTTTGTCATCAGCAGCAGAATCATTTACACTAGCAGCAGTTTCATCACAGCAGTAGTTTCACTCAGCAGCAGAACTCAAAACCCAACACTTACACTATTAACTAAGGAATTACATTAATTTTCATTCTAAAGGTACTTAAACCATCCCATGACTCGTAACATACCAAAATGGGGTCGAATTGGCTAGTAGCCAAACACCCCTTTCCACGAGTACTATGACCCACAAATCCGCAATACAAACATTCGCTAACTACCATAGACTCAAAATATACAAGATACTTTTATTATAACCACTTCAATTCACATACATGACCATCTAGTTTAAAACCCTTGACAATGGGTCAAAATGGGTAAAACGACATTATGCCAAACACCCCATTTGTACATACACTATAACTAAGTTATTATCAATCCAACATCTTTAACATTACTAAATTCAAACATGAACTTAGACTCATGAACACATATGACCCATAACACAAAATGACCCATGACCATAATTGACCCATAACACAAAATGACCCATGATCATAATTGACCCATATTAACAAAAGTTTACCAAAACACGATAGTAGACTCGTGGGGGCTTCCAACTTTGACGTGCTTGGTCTAAAAGACGATGGTCTCCTAATTTCAACTCCAACTTCACTTCTACGAGCAATCCAACTATGCCTTATCTTTACCTTTACTAGTCTCCCCGGTACCTATAAACACCATCATAAACTATGACGTAAGCAAACGCTTAGTAAGTACAAAGTATGAACAATAATCACAATACAAAATAGGAGCAATTCTATAACACATACATACCTCAATTTAAGCATACAAGCATGCTAACATTAACATATAAAAGCTATGGATCCAAGGCTAACTATAACTTGCTCCAAATAACTATAACATATAAAACATCATGACTTCATAACATTAACTATAAGAAGTTCACTACTTATGTACTTACCTCAAATCACCAACTATAATTTCTACTTGAATTTTTTATAGGCTCCTCCCTTGATTCCTATGAAGGAACTAACACTAATTAGTATCTATTTTAATCATAAGATAGTGAATTAACAACCTTTAGCCACTTTCCCCAATTTCCACCCAAAAACCCTAATTATCAATTCAACAATTTGAACTTACTTGTTGTAGGTTTATGATCAAATACTCTTAATCTTTTATCTTCTACACTTCTTCTTGATCAATTTGATATGAAACCAAACAATCTCTCTTTTCCCTCTCTTTTTCTTTCCTGGAACCGACCTAGGCAAACAACCTCTTGAATTTTCTGGATATCTCTCAAATAATAAGGATAAACTCATTTATATGATTTTAGTTTAGCTATTAGGCCACTTTGGTCCCTAATGAGTGAATTTTCTTATATTAGGTACTAGAACAAGGTTGTTTTAGTGTCAGTTTGGGATTCTGGCAATAATAGTCCCTGATGGGAGAATCCTTTCATATTAGGTACTAGAACAAGGTTGTTCTATTGTCAGTTTGGGATTTTGGCAATAATAGTCCTTCAGGTTCTACTTTTCCTATTTGACCACCAAACTTATTGCACTTTAACACATTTGCACTATAACTTATAACTTAACCACTTTTCTTTATAAATACATCCTAACACAATATTATACTATTACTTATAATCATAATAATTTATTATGACATGTATGTAATATAATAATACCTTTTTGGGTTACGGGTGTAACAATTATCCCCCCCTTTAAACAAGATTTCGTCCTCGAAATCTATTCTTGGAATAAATGAGGATACTCATTCCTCATTCTCTCCTCCAGTTCCTACCTTATGCTTGATCCCTTCCGATGCCTCCATTGTACCTTTACTAATGGTATTTCTTTATTTCGGAGTTATCTTGTCTTCCTTCCTAGTATGGTTTCCGGTTCTTCTTTCGAAGTCAACTCCGGATCAATTTCAACATCATCCAAGGTAATCACACTAGTTACATCCTCAAGGCACTTCCTTAAATACGGTACATGAAAGGTATTGTGAATGCCTTTCATCTCTTCGAGTAGCTCCAACACGTAAGCCACCTCTCCTACACGTTTCAAAATCTTAAAAGGACCTATGAATCTTGGTCCTAACTTTCCTTTATTCCTAAATCGTAACACACCCTTCCAAGGAGAGACTTTTAACATAACATAGTCTCCAACTTTGAATTCAATTGATTTTCTTCTATTATCTTCATAGCTTTTTCACCGATCTTGAGCTGCCTTTAGTCTTTCCCGGATAGTTTCTATCTTTTCAGTAGTTGCTAATACGACATCCGTACTAGCCAATTCTCTCCTCCTAACTTCATCCCAACATACAGGCGTCCTACACTTTCTACCCATAAAGCATTTCATACGGGGGCATATCGGTACTTTTATGATAACTATTATTGTAAGCAAATTCTACTAAAGGCAGATAATCGTCCCAGTTGCCTCCAAAATCAATTACACATGCTCGTAACATATCTTCTAAAGTTTGAATCGTCTTCTCACTCTGCCCGTCAGTTTGAGGATGAAATGTTGTGCTCATATGCAATTTTGTACCAAGTTCATCTTGGAAACTTTGCCAGAAATTAGAAGTAAAACGTCCATCTCGATCGAAAATTATAGAAATAGGTACTCCATGCTGTGCAACTATCTCATTTACATAACTCTTAGCTAACTTATGAACGGGCATACTTTCCTTGATTGGAATGAAATGTGCACTCTTGGTCAAACGATCTACTATAACCCATATTGCGTCATGTTTCTTAGCTGTCCTCGGTAGTTTAGTAACAAAGTCCATCGTGATCTTCTCCCATTTCCATACTGGAATTTCTAAAGGTTGGATCTTTCCATACGGCTTTTGATGTTCAGCCTTCACTTTTAGACACGTCAAACATCTCTCAACGCATTTTACACAGTCTCTCTTCATACCCGGCCACCAGTAATTTCTTTTTAAATCGAGGTACATCTTCGTAGCCCCCGGGTGAATGGAATATTTAGACTTGTGTGCTTCGTCCAGGAGTAATTTCTTAATGTCGCTCCTAAAAGGAATATAGATCCTTCCATATCTCGTCTTGATCCCTCGACTATCGTCATCAAGGTGTGAAACATGTGATGTGATACGTTCACTTTTCCAATTTTCTTCCTTCAGAACTTCCTGCTGGGCTATCTTGATTTTGTCGAAGAGATCGGAACAATCATTCGTAATGAATGAATCTTTATGGCCTCACTTTAGTCCTTATGACTTAGAGCATCTGCCACAACATTCGCCTTTCCAGGGTGGTAACGAATTTCACAATTATAATCTTTTAACAAATCTAACCATCTTCGCTGCCTCATGTTCGTATCTTTCTTCTCTAAGAAGTACTGAAGGCTTCTATGATCAGTGTAAATTATGAACTTCACACCATATAGATAATGCCTCCAGATTTTCAAGGAAAAGACCACACCTGCAAATTCAAGGTCGTGAGTCGGGTATTTCTCTTCATGCTTCTTTAATTGTCTTGAGGCATAAGCGATTACTCTACCCCGTTGCATAAGAACACACCAAGACCAGAATAAGATGCATCACTATAAACTACCATATCCTCTGTTCCTTCTGGTAACACAAGAATTGGTGTTTCACATAACTTCTTCTTTAGAGTACAAAAAGCTCCATCTTGCTTTTCACCCCAAACAAAAGGAGTATTCTTTTTGGTGAGCTCAGTTAGGGAAGATGCGATCTTAGAAAAATCTTGAATGAACCTGCGGTAATAACCCGCGAGTCCAAGAAAACTTCGGATTTCACCGACACTCTTCGGTGCTGGCCATTTCATTACAGCTTCTATCTTTGATGGATCGACCTTAAGACCTTCAGAATTTATAACGTGACCAAGGAATTGAACTTCTTGTAGCCAAAACTCACATTTCAAGAACTTGGCATACAAACTTTCTCTTCGCAAAGTTTCAAGAACTTCGCGCAAATGCACTTCATGTTCCTCCTTGCTTTTGGAATAGATCAGAATATCATCAATGAATACTATAACGGATTTATCCAGCATCGGCCTACACACCCGATTCATGAGATCCATGAAAGCCGCCGGTGCGTTAGTAAGGCTGAACGGCATAACAACGAACTCATAATGCCCATAGCGAGTCCTAAACGCCGTCTTAGGAATATCTTCTTCTCGAACCTTCAACTGATGATAGCCTGAACGAAGATCAATTTTTGAAAACCATCTTGCACCTTGAAGTTGATCGAAAAGATCATCAATTCTTGGTAATGGGTACACATTTTTCACCGTGACTTTATTCAATTCACGGTAATCAATGCACATCCGCATACTTCCGTCCTTCTTTTTAACGAATAGAATCGGAGCTCCCCACGGTGAGCTACTAGGTCGGATAAAACCCTTGTCGAGTAACTCTTGGAGTTGGCTCATTAACTCTTTCATTTCTGATGGAGCAAGGCGATAAGAAATTTTAGCGATAGGTGTAGCACCTGGAACTAGATCGATACGAAATTCAACTTGCCTTTTAGGTGGAATACCTGGCAAATCTTTCGGAAAAACATCACGAAACTCATTCACAACTGGAATACTATCAATATCTTTCTTTGCCAAACTTGTATCGACCACGTGTGCCAAAAAGGCATAGCAACCACGTGATAAATACTTTCTGGCCTTCATTACCGAACATATCATTAATTCCCCTTTCCTTTTCTCACCATAGATAGTAAATTCCCGACCGTTTGAGTTTTCAATTCGGATAATCTTTTGACTACATAGAATGGCGGCATTGTGTTTACCAAGCCAATCCATGCCTATAACAATATCGAATTCTCCCAACATGACAGGAATCAAATCAATCTTAAAGACATTATCATCGATTTCTATTTCCACATCACAATACAAACTAGACACGGTAACCACTTTACTATCGGCTATTTCAACTTCAAGGGGTTTAGGGAGTTTATTTATTGGAGTGGATAATCTTTCACTAAAATCATAGGATATGAACGATACGCTTGCACCCGAATCATACAATACACGAGCGGGAAATGAATTTACAAGGATTGTACCTATAATAACTTCGGGAATTGACTTTGCTTCTTTGGTGGTCATAGGTTAAGCACGGGCTTTCGGCTTTGGAATCTCCACTTTCTCTTCTTTAACGGTTTTCAACCGTCTTGCTTCAATTACCTTCGGGTTGGGACATTCATTTAACTTGTGTCCCGTTTGGTTACACCCATAGCATATAACCATTGGTTTTGTACAATTTCTACTTATGTGATTTAAATCTCCACATTTGTAACAACCCGGCATATTGAGCCTACACTCGCCATAATGAAGTTTATTGCATTTCTTGCACGGGGTCTTGGTTTGGCTTCCTCCGGTTTTCTTGTCGTGGTCATTCTTTACCCTCTTGACATTTCTATCTACAAATTATTGTTTTCTTTTAGTGTCTTTCACCTCCTTACCTTCCTTTCTTATAATATCGGCTTCCCTCACTCGAGCCCTACTTAAAAGATCTTCTAAAGTGGTACACTTGAAAGGCGAAATCACTTCTTGAATATCATCTCGGAGCATCCTTTTAAATCTTTCTACCTTGAGCTTTTCATTACCATGGTACTCAGGGCAATACGGAACCATATCATTCAATTTCTTCCATAATTGATTTACTGTTTCTTTGGTTTGTACTAGAGATTGGAATTCTTCTCAGATCTTATCAATCTCCTCCATCGGATCATATTCCGCACTAAATAGCTCCCGAAATTCCTTCCATGAACATTTTTCGGCCCAATCTTCACCCTTCTCACAAATCTTTCCTTCCCACCAAGTCCTAGCACTATCGCGAAGGAAATTGGTAGCATAAATAACTTTTTTCTTTTCTTCACACCCACTAGTACGAAAGGCGGCTTCAACGGCAGTAAGCCATCTTATACTAGCAACAGGATCAAGGTCTCCTGTAAACTTGGGCACATCTGTAACACCCCCAAAATCGGGTCCAACGGAAACATACATGTTACTGGGGTGCTACTCAATCGGTATCATAACACAAGTACAAAGAACGGTTTTCGTCTCAACCATTTAGAATAACTTTCATTATCAAAAAAAATATTCAAATTTACACCGTTCAAAAATAGTACGGAAATACAGGCCCATATAAGAGTTTAAGTGGTCCCAAATATTTGTCAGAGTTGTCTATGACCATGCCATGCCATTCCAAAGCCTTCAATAGTTAGCTATCGCCTTAAATCTGAAAATACATGCTAAAAAGTGTCAACACGAGGTTGGTGAGTTCATAGGTTTATAGTAAAATAGTAGTATTGTGAGTGAGTTCAATAGAGAGTTTTGTGACCTTTGTGTGGCTCACAATGTCATGAAAATAGTGTTTACCTTACAGTAAAAATTAGAATTGTGGACCATGAGTAGAGTGTGTGATCATTACAACGAATATAATGTCACATAGTAAATAGTCTATTACGCTAGCACTAAGTTCATGTAACCGAAGCTAGACAGTGTGCATGCTCTAGAAGCACGTTAAATAAAGCCCTTGCAAGTGTCTATCCCGTGACACTCGTGTTTCGACATGTTATACGCTCGCGTTTGCCTATCCGGCAAAACCGAACGGGGGTGTCAACCCCAATAGATCTATTTATAGCATTCGCGCTTCCCACCAGGAATTGACGGTTCATGAGTTTGGGCATTGTGGGATTCAGTGTCTTAGGCTAATCCGCGTAATAGTGTAAATAAATCATAAATTTCAGTGTGGTCCATAAAAGTGTTTGCATAAAAGCAATTGTCATTCAATAGGAGTGTTTGCGTAACAGCAATGATTCATAGAGTGTGTAGCATAAAAGCAATAGTTCATAAAGTGTGTTGCATGTTTATAAAGCACTTGTGTTTGTTAGAAAATAATCAAGTATGCAACCAATATATACATAGGTGCATTTGAATAATCAATCAAGTATTGCGAATTCAAATAAAACAAGCGTCGAGTTTAGTTAGAAACGAGCATGTATTCTCCCCCAAAACAGTTATAAAACAAGTAAAAGTAGGGGTCATGAATCAATGGAGTATGCAGTAAACCAAGTGAGTCAAATAGTATAAATGTGCAGCACCGACACGCGACCTAGATTAGTATGACAAGTTTAGTTTACAGATTAAGTTTAAGACTCAACGAGGTTTAATTAAACTCAAAGGTTTTAAAGCGTTGTGTTATCGTTGCTTGTGTGGCATCATTTAAGTTTGAAAATGGTTTTCTAATTGTTTACAAGTATTGGCTCTTGGTATTGCGTAAATACATAAGTATGAAAATGTCAAAGTTTAATAAGTGTTTGGTTCGACAATAGAAAGGCGGGGTACGAAAAATAATCACGAATAAATATTGGACTTTGAAGGGTTATATAAACATTATAGTTACATGAATGTATAATGACAAGTGTGTACATATATATGTTATAATGTACAAGTGTGTGATTAAAAGGGTAGTGTATAAAAGTACTTATTCATATAAAATAAGTTGGTGGATTATATTTTTAAAAATGCAAGTTATGTCTAAAATTTCTCATTGTTGATTATAACGAGATATATAATAGGTTAAATATATAATTTGACGAAAGTCGGGTGACATGGCCCGAGTACAAAGTTTTGGTTGTCTCGTTATAACCATAAGTTATACATTTAATTATATCGCCGTTTCATGATTTATAAAACTCTTATAAAATTAAGCAAAGTTTATAAGCAATTTACCCAACGTGTTTAAATTTAAAAGTTTAGTTTTTCATACGTTGAAATACGTGTTATGTTTTATAATTTTTATGTTTTGAGTAGGAACGTAGTAAATCTTTATAAATAGTTAAAAATAACGTTGCGAGCTCGGGGTCAAGCGAAATGGAGATAAGTCGGAGGTTAAGTCGTACTCAAATTAGAACCCAACCCGCATGACGAGATCACGGAGTGAAACCGAAAATATATCACCACCCCTTAGTTTATTTTTGTGGACACCAAACGCACCCCCTTAATGGACTTATTTGGGCTTCAGCCCAAGTTATCAAATAGTTTTAGAATCTTAACTAATTGGATAGCAGTCCATTAAATAGACCATGTCTTATTTACTGGGCTTCGGCCCAACATCAGTAACCAAGAAAATGTGCAGGTTATATAACTTTGTTTCTTCAGGAATTGTAGAACAAAAATAAAGGATGACACAGAACAGAACACTCGATTTCAATCTACATTGACAACATGAATTTGAGTATAGCCTGACCACAACGAGGCTTGAACCGAGGACCTCACAATGGGTGGTGTCAACAAGGCGGAATTTACACTACAAAACCAATGAGCGGTTTCGAACTCGACTTAAAAGATTCACCCAAAACCACTATAACTAAAATGTTACACAATCCACTTTGACTCAGTTAAACCAATCACTACAAGCACATAACCAGGAGGCCTAAAAGAAGATGAGCAAAGACAACTTGAACATTTAGAGGAAGCCAAACACGAGTCGAGAAATACGAGACCCCAAACTTACTCGACACACAAGAAAAGGAGCAAGGGTAAAACAATTTCCATTTTATCAAAACCTAAACAACAATACACCACTGTGGTCAAACCACAGTGGGTTTCAACCCATATCAAAAACCAAGCTCAGACATCCAAATAAAAAAAAAACTACTATGCAGGAAAATAAGCACTTCAAATCTTTATGAGCCAATCTTAGGTTTTTAGTTATGAGTTTATTAGCAGCCACACAAGATCAACAACAACAAAATTTATTCATGGCCAAGAACATTTATCTGTCGAATTACATATCAATCAAGACCAATTACAACTTGTCAAATCCATGACTCTTATATAAAAATCAGTTTATCAACAACAAAATTGAGAACATACAAGTGTAAAGAATGAAAGAACCCTTACAATGGGAGGTGTGTCGATTGGAAAGAAGACCAACAAATTTTTGAACAACAATCAATCCGATCCAAGCAAGCAACCCACCACGTTAACCCTTTGATTTTTGAGTAAAGTTTTTGAGTTAAATGTTTTGGGCAAGTGGTTTGCTTGTGTACCGATTAGGGTATAAGAAAAGATAGACAAGGAAGGTTTGACCCTTTCTTTCTTCATTA
Source organism: Artemisia argyi (assembly GCA_030686995.1). Lineage (NCBI taxonomy): Eukaryota > Viridiplantae > Streptophyta > Magnoliopsida > Asterales > Asteraceae > Artemisia > Artemisia argyi. The sequence continues at coordinate 24,587,942 of CM060679.1, forward strand.
GCAGTCGGTCTATAGTCGAAAAGGGGTAACCATTGTCCTCCACCCTCATCACCTTGTTTGTTGTGATTTGTTGTCCTTGAGGGAAAGACAAAAGATGACCAGACCGGTGTGGCATCAGAGGTGTTAGGGACACGCATCAGAGGTGTTAGGGACCTCTTGGAGTCTTGTTGTCATCAGTTATGATCAGGTCTAAGTGTACCATATGGGGGGTGGGAGATGAAACGTAACAGTAGAGTTTGAGAGAGAAGAGTGAATTTCGTGGTGAGGGTGTGGGGATAAGAGAGAAGGAAGACGTTTTTCTTTTTATTTTATTTATTTATATATATATATATTTTTTAGCTTTAATAAAAGTGAGGATAAAAGAAAGTAGTAAGGGTTAATTTAAATAAAAGTAAGTGTTTTTGATTAGTAGGGTTGAGTGTATCCCGTGTTTCGTTGAGCTCCGTTGTAAATTTTTGTTTTCGAGGTTAGCGTGAGCGCGAAAAATATAAATTTATGAGGGCGTTTTAACAAAACATAACTTTGGATTCCGAAGAACAAGTATTGAATTGACATTGTTACTTGGTTTGTGTCGGTACGCGTGTGGTGCTGTGTGCGAGATATTTCTCGCTTTAATACGAAAATAATCAGTAACAGTCAGAAAATGAAATGTTCACATTATTCTGATAAAATAAGCAATGTAACAAGTTACAGTAAGCCACAAAGTGCGGGTTTGCTTCCCGAAATAGTTATGTAAGCTCATGTACGCTTCAGTAAATAGTTGGGTAATAATAAATTGACACTTATTATTTAAAATTAGTTTGGAAAATTTCGGTTTGTTACAGTCACACCTCCTTAAACGGAATCGCGTCCTCGCAATTCAATTCAAGTTACCCACTACGGTCGAAAAGTGATGAGTATACATGCACTAGAATTCATCTTCACGTTCTCCACGTGAATTCAAATTCTTTTTGCGAGTTTCTACGAACTTTGACGATAGGGATAGGTTTTGGTTGTTTGCTGAAAAATTTGCAGTTAGGTAAATTGATGCGACTTCAAAAGACTCATAGTTTCAGTAAAACAGTCTTTAAACATGGTGTGGGTAAAACCATGTCTCAAAAGTAAACATTTAGTCACCCCTTTAATATACAAAAGTCTCAATAAAGTTTGACTAGATAAATTTTGGCACATCAAAATGGGTATCTCGGGAAAAATACTATTACGAGCTTTGTGATTTCTATAAACGCATTTTCAAAAGGAAAGTTCAAAAAAATGTCAAGGAAAGAGGTGTAGTCAGGCATGTTTGTTTCAACAAATTTGAGGTGCTAAATGACGAAGTCTAGTTGCCAAGCCTGAGTGGGGTTCAATGTTTAATATCAAGCGAATTTCATAAACGTAAGTATTCAATTTACTTTTAAGAGTACCAAGAGGTAGTAACATAAAATATTTTTCAATTGGGCAAATAGTTCACATGGTGATTGTTTATAGAACGGATTGTACAATAATTTATAGAGTAATAAGAAAATAATTTATCATTTGTGAAATTGTAGCAAAATTGTAGTTTCGTTTTGTGATTTAGTAGCAAAGCAGTTCATAGGGGAGTAAAATAGTTTGCAAAGTGTAACAAGACTTGTAGGATAATTATAATATTGTTTACAAAATGCTAGCGAAACTGTCTGATGTTTTATTGAATGGTAGTAAGGTAATGAATCGGTTTATTACATCATGATAAAATAGTTTTAAAGATGATTCGTAAAACAGTTTATAGGACAGTAGGAAAACTATTCGTTGTTCATAAAATAGTAGCAGGGTCAAAATCTTGATTTCATGAAATAGCATTAAGACATTTTGTAGGATGACCGCAAAATGGTCTGTAGAGTAACCAAAAATAGTTTATATTATAAGAGGGTAGCAAGATAGACAACAGATATTTCCGAGGGATAAGTGGAGGACTAGGTGAGCAGGATTAGGTGTTCCAAAGATAGTGGTTTGGGTTACTACGTAAAGTTTTTATGGTTTCTATTGGGTATAGGACCTCTGGTAAATGTGGAGTTTGGAAAGTTTAGAGTTTGGCTCTGAAGGAGGGTGTTGATTGTTACTAGCAATTAGTTGGTTGTCTCAGTAGTGTACTTAGTACTTAACGTGAAAGGTACAACATCGATTGAGTGTAAGGTTTGAGGTGGAGGTGACTGTAACATAACCCGATTATGGTAAAGGAGTATTCCAGTTAGGAGAAAAAGTGTTGCAATGCCAGTGTGTTGTGTGCAAATGTGAATGTTCATGTTATGCAATGATTATGTACACACACATAAATTTTGAAGCTTCAAGGAATCAAGTAGAAAATTAGTCTGGACATAATTTTAGTATAACTACTCTCAGTATCGTAAAATTCACCTCTGAGTCGGACATAGGTGATCAGGCTATGTCCCACTGTCCCTGGTCGAATATAGGTGATCAGTCTATATTCCACCGAGGTTCAATGAATTTTGAAATACTCAGCTCAGTTACACTAGTAATATATCCCTTACTTTAAAAGAAAATGTTTTATAATAAGGCGGCAGGCTTGGCAGGCAGGTATGTGGCGGTCATAGGGTCAAGTTTTTATAAAAGTAGTTATAGTCTAAGTTTTAAAAATACCCAGTTCTTTATAACCTGGCTCTGATACCAATTTGTAACACCCCCAAAATCGGGTCCAGCGGAAACATACATGTTACTGGGGTGCTACTCAATCGGTATCATAACACAAGTACAAAGAACGGTTTCCATCTCAACCATTTAGAATAACTTTCATTATCAAAAAAAATATTCAAATTTACACTGTTCAAAAATAGTACGGAAATACAGGCCCATATAAGAGTTTAAGTGGTCCCAAATATTTGTCAGAGTTGTCTATGACCATGTCATGCCATGCCAAAGCCTTCAATAGTTAGCTATCGCCTTAAATCTGAAAATACATGCTAAAAAGTGTCAACACGAGGTTGGTGAGTTCATAGGTTTATAGTAAAACAGTAGTATTGTGAGTGAGTTCAATAGAGAGTTTTGTGACCTTTGTGTGGCTCACAATGTCATGAAAATAGTGTTTACCTTACAGTAAAAATTAGAATTGTGGACCATGAGTAGAGTGTGTGATCATTACAACGAATATAATGTCACATAGTAAATAGTCTATTACGCTAGCACTAAGTTCATGCAACCGAAGCTAGACAGTGTGCATGCTCTAGAAGCACGTTAAATAAAGCCCTTGCAAGTGTCTATCCCGTGACACTCGTGTTTCGACATGTTATACGCTCGCGTTTGCCTATCCGGCCAAACCGAACGGGGGTGTCAACCCCAATAGATCTATTTATAGCATTCGCGCTTCCCACCAGGAATTGACGGTTCATGACTTTGGGCATTGTGGGATTCAGTGTCTTAGGCTAATCCGCGTAATAGTGTAAATAAATCATAAATTTCAGTGTGGTCCATAAAAGTGTTTGCATAAAAGCAATTGTCATTCAATAGGAGTGTTTGCGTAACATCAATGATTCATAGAGTGTGTAGCATAAAAGCAATAGTTCATAAAGTGTGTTGCATGTTTATAAAGCACTTGTGTTTGTTAGAAAATAATCAAGTATGCAACCAATATATACATAGGTGCATTTGAATAATCAATCAAGTATTGCGCATTCAAATAAAACAAGCGTCGAGTTTAGTTAGAAACGAGCATGTATTCTCCCCCAAAACAGTTATAAAACAAGTAAAAGTAGGGGTCATGAACTCACCTCAATGGAGTATGCAGTAAACCAAGTGAGTCAAATAGTATAAATGTGCAGCACCGACACGCGACCTAGATTAGTATGACAAGTTTAGTTTACAGATTAAGTTTAAGACTCAACGAGGTTTAATTAAACTCAAAGGTTTTAAAGCGTTGTGTTATCGTTGCTTGTGTGGCATCATTTAAGTTTGAAAATGGTTTTCTAATTGTTTACAAGTATTGGCTCTTGGTATTGCGTAAATACATAAGTATGAAAATGTCAAAGTTTAATAAGTGTTTGGTTCGACAATAGAAAGGCGGGGTACGAAAAATAATCACGAATAAATATTGGACTTTGAAGGGTTATATAAACATTATAGTTACATGAATGTATAATGACAAGTGTGTACATATATATGTTATAATGTACAAGTGTGTGATTAAAAGGGTAGTGTATAAAAGTACTTATTCATATAAAATAAGTTGGTGGATTATATTTTTAAAAATGCAAGTTATGTCTAAAATTTCTCATTGTTGATTATAACGAGATATATAATAGGTTAAATATATAATTTGACGAAAGTCGGGTGACATGGCCCGAGTACAAAGTTTTGGTTGTCTCGTTATAACCATAAGTTATACATTTAATTATATCGCCGTTTCATGATTTATAAAACTCTTATAAAATTAAGCAAAGTTTATAAGCATTTTACCCAACGTGTTTAAATTTAAAAGTTTAGTTTTTCATACGTTGAAATACGTGTTATGTTTTGAGTAGGAACGTAGTAAATCTTTATAAATAGTTAAAAATAACGTTGCGAGCTCGGGGTCGAGCGAAATGGAGATAAGTCGGAGGTTAAGTCGTACTCAAATTAGAACCCAACCCGCATGACGAGATCACGGAGTGAAACCGAAAATATATCACCACCCTTTAGTTTATTTTTGTGGACACCAAACGCACCCCCTTAATGGACTTATTTGGGCTTCAGCCCAAGTTATCAAATAGTTTTAGACTCTTAACTAATTGGATAGCAGTCCATTAAATAGACCATGTCTTATTTACTGGGCTTCGGCCCAACATCAGTAACCAAGAAAATGTGCAGGTTATATAACTTTGTTTCTTCAGGAATTGTAGAACAAAAATAAAGGATGACACAGAATAGAACACTCGATTTCAATCTACATTGACAACATGAATTTGAGTATAGCCTGACCACAACGAGGCTTGAACCGAGGACCTCACAATGGGTGGTGTCAACAAGGCGGAATTTACACTACAAAACCAATGAGCGGTTTCGAACTCGACTTAAAAGATTCACCCAAAACCACTATAACTAAAATGTTACACAATCCACTTTGACTCAGTTAAACCAATCACTACAAGCACATAACCAGGAGGCCTAAAAGAAGATGAGCAAAGACAACTTGAACATTTAGAGGAAGCCAAACACGAGTCGAGAAATACGAGACCCCAAACTTACTCGACACACAAGAAAAGGAGCAAGGGTAAAACAATTTCCATTTTATCAAAACCTAAACAACAATACACCACTGTGGTCAAACCACAGTGGGTTTCGACCCATATCAAAAACCAAGCTCAGACATCCAAATAAAAAAAAAAACTACTATGCAGGAAAATAAGCACTTCAAATCTTTATGAGCCAATCTTAGGTTTTTAATTATGAGTTTATTAGCAGCCACACAAGATCAACAACAACAAAATTTATTCATGGCCAAGAATATTTATCTGTCGAATTACATATCAATCAAGACCAATTACAACTTGTCAAATCCACGACTCTTATATAAAAATCAGTTTATCAACAACAAAATTGAGAACATACAAGTGTAAAGAATGAAAGAACCCTTACAATGGGAGGTGTGTCGATTGGAAAGAAGACCAACAAATTTTTGAACAACAATCAATCCGATCCAAGCAAGCAACCCACCACGTTAACCCTTTGATTTTTGAGTAAATTTTTTGAGTTAAATGTTTTGGGCAAGTGGTTTGCTTGTGTACCGATTAGGGTATAAGAAAAGATAGACAAGGAAGGTTTGACCCTTTCTTTCTTCATTAGAAGTCGGTCTATAGTCGAAAAGAGGTAACCATTGTCCTCCACCCTCATCACCTTGTTTGTTGTGATTTGTTGTCCTTGAGGGAAAGACAAAAGAGGACCAGACCGGCGTGGCATCAGAGGTGTTAGGGACACGCATCAGAGGTGTTAGGGACCTCTTGGAGTCTTGTTGTCATCAGTTATGATCAGGTCTGAGTGTACCATATGGGGGTGGGAGATGAAGCGTAGCAGTAGAGTTTGAGAGAGAAGAGTGAATTTCGTGGTGAGGGTGTGGGGATAAGAGAGAAGGAAGACGTTTTTATTTTTATTTTATTTATTTATATATATATATTTTTTAGCTTTAATAAAAGTGAGGATAAAAGAAAGTAGTAAGGGTTAATTTAAATAAAAGTAAGTGTTTTTTATTAGTAGGGTTGAGTGTATCCCGTGTTTCGTTGAACTCCGTTGTAAATTTTTGTTTTCGAGGTTAGCGTGAGCGCGAAAAATATAAATTTATGAGGGCGTTTTAACAAAACATAACTTTGGATTCCGAAGAACAAGTATTGAATTGACATTGTTACTTGGTTTGTGTCGGTACGCGTGTGGTGCTGTGTGCGAGATATTTCTCGCTTTAATACGAAAATAATCAGTAACAGTCAGAAAATGAAATGTTCACATTATTCTGATAAAATAAGCAATGTAACAAGTTACAGTAAGCCACAAAGTGCGGGTTTGCTTCCCGAAATAGTTATGTAAGCTCATGTACGCTTCGGTAAATAGTTGGGTAATAATAAATTGACACTTATTATTTAAAATTAGTTTGGAAAATTTCGGTTTGTTACAACATCACATGCCGTGAAATCACGGTAAGTGGCTTTATCATTCTTAGTATCTTTCATAAACCCGCCTACCCTCTTGAGCTCGTCAAATTCTTTACGCATCAATTCTTGAACATTAAGGGTTGTTTTCTTGACATAATAGGGCATAGATCGTTTTATCACCTTTCCTACTCTTTTCCTTAACATCATGTCAAACGCCTTCATTTGCTCTTCCGAGAATCCTTCAAGATTAGGACCCCCGGAACTAGAAGAGGAAGAGCTATCATTGACCTTGTCATCATTACTTGCATCACTTGCCAACGACTCGGTATGTTTAGAAGTCGTAGCCTTCTCGACTTCCTTGTGATAAGTGTTTTCCATCTTTTCTTCTTTCTAAAATTTCACACACTATAACTTATCAAGTACAATCAAATACATGAGCAATGCATGAATGACAATGTATACATTATCCTTATACCTTCCATCCTAAGCTTGTTGCAATGTATAGACTTAGTGATTTCGATTCCATATATGTAACATATTTTTATCACTACGGTGGCCAAGCGTAGTCATAAGAATATGAAACCCATGTGTTCTCAAAATCATTAAAACAATACACTACAACAAACACTATTACTAAACGCGTCTACACAAGGCCTAAGTCTAGGAAATCCTAAATCTCTTAAACTAAAGCTCTGATACCAAGTTGTTACGCCCCTTGAACAAATAGACCAAAAATTTTAAACTTTTCACATAAAATACATGACTAGACTGACGTTCTGTTACTTTTTGATGAGCTGACAAAAATCCTTTCACAATCAGCTCATAAAAGTATTTTTAAACAAAACTAGACTTAATCACCTTTGAAACGACATGTGGTTCAACTCTTGACGACTTATGGGTTTCAAGATATGAATTTTTTTGGAAATTGACAAAACCTGCCGAAATGGGTCAAAATATAAAAAGTGTTCCATTTAACCCATAATGTGAACCACTTACACTATTAACTAAGGAATTACATTACTTTTCATTCTAAAGGTACTTAAACCATCCCATGACTCATAACATACCAAAATGGGTCGAATTGGCTAGTAGCCAAACACCCCTTTTCCACTAGTACTATGACTCACAAATCCGCAATACAAACATTCGCTAACTACCATAGACTCAAAATGTACAAGATACTTTTATTATAACCACTTCAATTCACATACATGACCATCTAGTTTAAAACCCTTGACAATGGGTCAAAATGGGTAAAACGACATTATGCCAAACACCCCATTTGTACATACACTATAACTAAGTCATTATCAATCCAACATCTTTAACATTACTAAATTCAAACATGAACTTAGACTCATGAACACATATGACCCATAACACAAAATGACCCATGACCATAATTGACCCATAACACAAAATGACCCATGATCATAATTGACCCATATTAACAAAAGTTTACCAAAACACGATGGTTTCCTAATTTCAACTCCAACTTCACTTCTACGAGTAATCCAACTATGCCTTATCTTTACCTTTACTAGTCTCCCCGGTACCTATAAACAACATCATAAACTATGACGTAAGCAAATGCTTAGTAAGTACAAAGTATGAACAATAATCACAATACAAAATAGGAGCAATTCTATAACACATACATACCTCAATTTAAGCATACAAGCATGCTAACATTAACATATAAAAGCTATGGATCCAAGGCTAACTATAACTTGCTCCAAATAACTATAACATATAAAACATCATGACTTCATAACATTAACTATAACAAGTTCACTACTTATGTACTTACCTCAAATCACCAACTATAATTTCTACTTGAATTTGTTATAGGCTCCTCCCTTGATTCCTATTAAGGAACTAATACTAATTAGTATCTATTTTAATCATAAGATAGTGAATTAACAACCTTTAGCCACTTTCCCCAATTTCCACCCAAAAACCCTAATTATTAATTCAACAATTTGAACTTACTTGTTGTAGGTTTATGATCAAATACTCTTAATCTTTTATCTTCTACACTTCTTCTTGATCAATTTGATATGAAACCAAGCAATCTCTCTTTTCCCTCTCTTTTTCTTTCCTGGAACCGACCTAGGCAAACAACCTCTTTAATTTTCTGGATATCTCTCAAATAATAAGGATAAACTCATTTATATGATTTTAGTTTAGCTATTAGGCCACTTTGGTCCCTAATGAGTGAATCTTCTCATATTATACTAGAACAAGGTTGTTCTAGTGTCAGTTTGGGATTTTGGCAATAATAGTCCCTGATGGGAGAATCCTTTCATATTAGGTACTAAAACAAGGTTGTTCTAGTGTCAGTTTGGGATTTTGGCAATAATAGTCACTCAGGTTCTACTTTTCCTATTTGACCACCAAACTTATTGCACTTTAACACATTTGCACTATAACATATAACTTAACCACTTTTCTTTATAAATACATCCTAACACAATATTATACTATTACTTATAATCATAATAATTTATTATGACACGTATGTAATATAATAATACCTTTTTGGGTTACGGGTGTAACAAAATAACCCCCTAAAAACGGTTCTTTTTTCGCCTCATCAAATACCCTTACACTTGAGATTTGCTTGTCCTCAAGCAAATGCGCTTTTATTCTAATCAAAATACAAGTTAGGGGTCATTTAACACTAATATAAAAATAATTACAACAAATAATCGTTCCACTAAAGACCAAAGACAAGCACGGAGGTCATACACTAGCAGCTCACAAATAGTGTTTAGATACTCACATCTCTTGGGTGTAATAAAGTATATATCACAATATGGAAATGGAAAACATCTCTCACTACTTATCATAGAAAAATAGATTACCATAGGCTTGGGAAAGGATCAAACCTCCACCACTTGGCGTAAGCACCTAGGATAAACTATCAAAGAGGTCTTTCAAAGGGTTATAACGTTAGGTGTAGGGATATGGAATACACGGTTTTGTTGGATATAGGCAATATTTACTGGTGGCGAGTTAATCATCTTGGTTAATTACATGTACAATATGGCGTTGCTAAGCCAAGACTAGACTCGACTTAAGCTAATAAATGAAAAATAACAAAAACATAAAATAAACATAGAATGAAACGGGATGGTAATCTGTTTTTTTTTTTTTTTTTTTTTTTTTTTTTTTTTTTTTTTTTTTTTTTTTGCATACACTCTTACCCTACCATCCAAAATAACACATCATAGGGAATGAACATTCCCCTTACACTTGAATTTTTACATACTTTACAATAAACTAATCTAATGACTCGAATCAAGATAATCAAAACACTTGGAGTACTTTTAAGATTAACGCACATATGGGGGTAATATGATGTTCTTCCCCATTACTCCATAACATAAGTACTTTACCCATGAGTCCCAATCGTCCCAAAACAATATGTACAAGATATGACTCGACTTAGCAACCATGTAATCAATTAGATAATTAACTAAGGGTTTAACATGTAACAATAATGCACTAAAGATGAGTGCATACACAGAAGGCTAAGGCGATTTGGTTGTACATTTAAGTGGGTTCTAACAAATTCTTCCTTTAAGTAAGATGCTTAAAGTTAGAAACGGAAAGATAGGCTCGGAGGGGTGTACTAGGGGTTTCGTGTACTAAAATGAGTACAACGCTAAGGTGTGGGAAAAAATTAGTTGACTTTACTAGCCAAGTAATATGACTTAAATGGTCAAGTAATTATGATACGGGTTTAACACAAGGGTGATCCTAATGCCTCTTATCATGTAGTAAATCCTACTACACGAATGTAGTCTCACTAGCGGTCTCGGGATGCATCACTAACACAAGTTCTAGAATCTAAATGCTACCAGTACACTCATAAGCACTAATAATAAATGCTTTTCCTATCAAATCTAAAGGCGAACCTCACATATTTGGGTGGAAAATTTTTTTTGAATAGTACGGTTTTGTGCTAGTCATACAACTCGTATCCATGAGACGCTTGCTAAGGCTAATTTTCACTCTTAAATGTTGTAAAAAAAATTAAATTTGGCGCTAAAATTAAACTAACAAGTATTTCTCTTAGTTTTATTACACACCTACCATCAAACAAACAAACAAACTCAAGTGCAATAGTATCCTATAAGGTATCATCATTTACCCTCCCTTTACACTTAGGATGAACATTGTCCCCAATGTTCAATTAAAGAATGTAGAAGTGAAATAGGTAAAAGAATGAAAGCAAATACTCCCCTGATTCGTTCGGTGTGGATAGTGTGGTAACAAGGTTAGATCTTCCTCCAAGAAAATGAACATTCAAAGCTTCCCTTCCAGAAAAGTAAATCATCTTCTTGTCATATATAACCTGTTAAACCTGAGAAAACAACAAGGCAACCTCGCGTAAAATCGACGGCAATCTATATATGCTAACAAATCCTAGAAAACAAATTAAGATATAATGCTTGTGGAATGAATGTTTGCAGATTTCCTGGAGTTTATAGAACTAAAGAATTAACAAAAACTTTAAGACTCCGTTAGAAAAACTGTGGAAAACTAGAAGGGGGGTTGAATAGTTTACCGCTTTTTCGATTCTTATTTAGCTTAAATAACCTTTGAGAACATGACGTTTGGTTAAAGATATAAGCACAACTTAATATGTTTGATTCTTTGAATAGACTTTACATGTGAATAACAATTCCAACTTAACTAGTTTCATACTTTGAAAAGCTTTACTTGTAATGATCCTAACTTTGCTTGTTTAGTTCTTTGAAAAGCTTTACTTATGTTTAAAGATATAAGAACAACATTACTTGTTTTGATTCTTTGAAAAGCTTTGTATGTGATCAACAATTCTAACTAAACAACAACATATAATAAGCAAAGATAGAGAAAGAAACAATCAAACCACAACACGATAGTTTATCGTGGTTCGGCTACAAGGACTCTTTTTCCTTGCCCTACATCCACGCCCCGAGTTTCCAACTCGAGAGTTATAAACACTAATCAACAAGCTCCTTTCACCGGTGGAGAAAACCTTACACGTCGCTTATACTTTTACCGACACAAAGCTAGATGCCGAGTTCTTTTACAAGGGTACAACCACTCCCATTCGTCGCTTACACTTTTACCGACACAAAGCTAGATGTCGAGTCCTTTACCAAGGGTACAACCACTCCCGTTAGTTCTTTTACTAGGGTACAACAACTCCCAAAACTCTTTGTATTTTGAGGCCTAAAATACTAACCTATAACTTCTACATACATGACACACATGAAGTATAAACTACCAAAGCTTATACGTGATCAAGCTATCAAGACTTGCAACTTTGGAGTTGAAGCTTGTAACTTCTTGAATGATCTTGTGAAGTTCCTTGCTACATAAGAGAATCACAAATCAAAAGGTTACTGAGTTAGTTGAGATAGTATGTGAATATATGTCCTAAAAGAGTTGGCCAAAAATCAAGTTATGGCTTGGTATTTATAGCACACCATACTGCATGCTTGGCGGATCAGGCGGAACCCTCAGATGGGTTCCGCCCGTGTACCCCCAGGGTACCGCCGGGTCTGCAGTAGGTTTTTGCAATAACTCTTCAAACCAAACAAGGTCTTGTCTCATAACTCCTAGCAACCAAACAATGTCACATCACTTAAATCAAGTCAAACACAAAACTTGTAAGCAACATCAAAGCTAGTCAAACACATTTCTTTCCATAAATGCATAATGACAAACCTTGCCCTAAATGTGATGTGACCTTACTATATTAAGAAATAAATATGATGTGACAAGACTCATTTTAGTTTAAGAAGTAAAAACAATGTTTTGTTTAAGAAGAAATGTTAACCTTAGTTAAACAAGACTTAAACACTTAAAGTGATGATTTACTTATAGCTAAACTTCATACTTTGTCATTAACAAAACTTAGCAAAGATCGTAAAATATAAATAACGTTTTTAGGCGATATTTGTATTAACAATCTCCCCCTTTTTGTTGATGACAAAACATAAACTTTATTTAAAAGTAAGTCACTAGTTTTAGTGTTAAGTCTTATAAAGTTAGGTATAAAAACTTGTTTTTGCTAAGATGATGTGATATGCACAAGAAAAAAAATTTTAGAAACAAGTTTATATCTAGTTTATATCTAAATTCTCCCCCTTTTTGTTGAAACAAAAAGAAGAGTAGCGAAGCGGAAGTAACCACTAGCTCCCCCTTGGACGATACTCCCCCTAAATGGAGTGCCAAGAGAGGAGACATGGATTTTGAGCCTACAAGAAAAAGGTTAGTTGTTGCACAAGATAAGTCATGAAAGAATTTCATATTTAAAACACAACTAAGAGTTGTGAAGTGAAATAGTACAACACTCATGCTCCCCCTTGAATATTACTCCCCTAAATGGAGTATCAAGGAAGGAAAACATGGAAAATGAACCTACAAAAAGAGAGGTTAGCTTTTAAAGCACAAGATTTATGTATGGTATCATAACAAGGTATAGTTCACATATCATACCTAAATGGTCAACAAACAAAGAAAACCTTGTAGTGTAATGAACTTCATTTCATGTAAAATTTAGACTTCTTAAAAAGTCAAAGACAAGAAATTTTGGTTACACTATCCTACCTCTAGAAATAAAGAAAAAGCTACAAATAAGCTACGACCATAAAAAGCTACAAGGAAATCATCATTTTCCTTTGTGAGAAACATTTTCCAAAAACAAGGCTAAGGTTGTTTAAGGGTGAAAATGTGGGTTGTGGTTGTAGCGGGCTTTATTTTGAAGGTGGAAAGGATGACATGGTTTTGGTTTGTTGGTTTAGATGGGAAACATTTTCCAAAAGAAACAGTTTTGTTTTATTTTGGAGACTCTATGGTTGAGGTGTGTGAGACGAGGATTGTAGAAGATCCAAAATGTGGTTTAGTATAAACCTCATTTCTTCGGATAGCTCACGAATTTCCCTTCGACACCCTTCACTAATGTGAGCGGTTCTTTCGTAATGATTGCAATCATGGCGGGGAAGGTTTGGTGGAAGGGTGGTTTGAAATGTTGGTGGTGGATGGTTTGAACTTGAAGGAGCAAAGGTGGAAGGTTGAGTAGTGTTTTTGCTTCCTTCATTTGTTGATTAAAGTGTTGTTTGTAAAACCATGATATGGTTGATTTGAGAGTCAACCATACGTTTGAAGGCATGAAGGTGGTTTAAATGAGTGTCAATCTCATTATGAAGGTTTGGAGGTTTTTCCCACATGGATGCTTCTATTTTCTTATAAGAAGAAAGTAGAGACTCAAGATGTTGGGAAGGTTCTTGTGGTGATGGTTGTTGTTGTGGTGGTGGTTGTTGGTTTTGAACAAAATGGCGGAAACTTGGTTCGCCGATAGGATTTCCATGAAGGTCTTTGTAAATTGGGTGAAACACAAATGATTGTGAGTGGGTATGACCTTGATCATTTGGAAAAATGGATGGTCTAGCATAACGGTAAGCCAACCATTCTACTAATGATGGTTGATTGGGTTCATCATCTAGTTGCTCACTAGGTTGTTGTTGGGTTTCCATTTGTGCAATGGTGTCAAAAAGTGACAAAGATGGTTGACTAGATGATTTGGGTGATAAGTCTTCTAAGGTTTCCAAATAGGGTAGTGGTGATGTTGGAGGTGTATGGAAAAGTTCCATTGGTGTAGGTGTTGGTGATTGAGGTGATGGAGTTTCAAGATTAAGCAATTCTTGAAGGGTAATTTCATTGGTATTACAATGTGTTTGGGATTGTGTTGAGGTAGTGATATTAAGGAAATCTTGGATAGGTGAGGAGATGTTGAGTGAAGCATCACTTGATGATGATGAGCTTGACTTTGTGGTTTTGTTGAAGCAACAAGGTTTCACACTAATCCTAGTGGGTTTAGCACATGATTTTGATGACTCGGATGAGGTGTTGGATTTGGTCATTTCAAGGTTTTGGTTTTGATGTTTGAGGGGAGAAGTCTTGATGGTGATGGTGTGATTTGAATTGTTGTGAAGCTTTCAATTTTATAGGATGAGAAAAGTGTTGAAATAGTGTTTGGATTTGATGTTTTACTATTCTAAGATTGAGGTGTCAAATGATTTTCATGACCATGTCACATCATTTGAGGTCAATCCAATGAATAGGATGGAGTGAAAGACCAACCTAAGCACTCAATGCTTTGTGATCATGGGAAGTGGTTTGGTAGAAAATGTATCAAAGGTTTGAAGGATCCTTTAAAAGGGTTCCTTTGGTTAGTTATGTTTTGAATTTGAATTTTGGCGGGAAGTGTCTTACTAATTGTTTTAGTGAGTGAGGTTTGTTCCAATATGGTTGTTGTTGTAAATGAAAGATGTTTCTCACTTAGGATAATGATTTGACACTTTACAAGTTATGAACTTAATAAAAAAAAATAGCAAAAATTTTCTGCAGGTGACTGGCGGATCCCTCAGAAGACACTGGCGGAACCCATTTGAGGGTACCGCCTGGTCCGTTTGGCCATTTCTGGAATTCCCAGAAAACACACTGGCGGACCCCAATTTTGGGTACCGCCAGATCCGCCAGGGGTAAAAAATTAGGCAGTCCGCTATTTTTGACTCGCGAGACGATTTTCAAAATTTTCGAAAACTCCTAAACTCAAAGAGATACTTCATTTCTGGTTAGGCAATGCAAAAATTAGACACCTAAACATACCAATCATGGGACTTTGACCTTGAGGTCGAGGATTACACTATACTTAGTAAGAATTCCCATAAGCATAGAAAAAAATGACAAACACCTTAAACATTGTCATTATGCATAAAATTTCATACAAACATAATCCAACAAACATAATAAACCATGAAAGTGAAAAACACATAATTCACATAGTTTTAACACAAATATGCTTCTAAAGCACTCATAAGCCAAACACTCCTTAATCTTCTCACAACCGGTCTATCTTCTTCTTGAGCTTGTTTAGGTACCTTCCAAAACACTTGAACATTTCTTTCGTTTGCTTGAATTCTTCGGAAGCATTGTCAATGGTGGGGAGAGCTTGAAGGTATTCTAAAGGAGGTAACTTAGAGTTTGGTAGTTTATCATCGTCGCTCATGCCGGATGATGATGAAGATGGAGTAGGTGATCGAGTACGTTTGCCCTTATTTTTGAAAACTCGTTTATCACTTAGGGGAACGAAGGTGTGAGGAACTAGAAAGTAGTCAAGGCGTATTCCATCTTCGTTAGGAGAAATGGGTGAGATTCCTCTAAAGAGGCGAGTAAGAAGCATACCATAGGGAAGAGCGGTTGTTCCAACTAAGGATATATCGGCCATCCTTTTGGCTAGGTAGTAGGCTAAGTTGAAGGGTTGAACGATTGAGATGCTATAGAGCATATAGCAAAGACATGTGTTGATGTGATCTCTATTTCCTATGGTACTTATGACGTTAGCCCTAAGAATTTCTTCCCATTTCTTAAATTGCGGTTTAAGCTCATTGAGCTCCATACCAAAAGGATCCTTATCTATAGTATTCCCCGAACGGTTCACCCTAGTGGTAGAGGTTCTAACAAAGAGGTGTTCCTTAATAGTTTCCTTACTAGCAAGAGGTGTATCGTATGGATAAAACCGATCAATAGTATCAAGACTTGAAATGGGCCACTTATCCGTGTAGAGGCAAGTTCCCTTATTTGGTACACCAAGAATTATAGCTAAGTCTTTTAAATCTATATCATGTGATATTTGATTGGTTGTAAAGTTTAATGAGATCCTACCACCGGCACATGAGGAAAGGTTTACGGTTTCATAAAATTCCAAGATGAACCTAGGACAAATGGGCTCATCTATATCAAGGAGACAATCAAATTGAATTGCGGCAAAGTTTTGGCGAATAGATGTTCCTTCTAGAAAGGATGGATCAATGGTTCTACCTTCGTGAACATAGCGTTTTTCTAATGCCTTAAAGGTTTCTACTTGAACCGGGTTGAGACCTTTGGTCATATGGTGTTTGGGCATGTACTTAAGGGTTTCTTTGTGATCGGATTTGTTTGCGGGAGGCATGTTGATTCCTAGAAAACATAAAATTGTATGTTAATGACTTTTAACAACGAGGATGTTCTAATATATTCTTATATGCAAGACAATGTGAAGACATGGTTATCTTGACTCATTTTGATTCCCAAATCGTTTTGTTATACAAATTTTGTTGTAAAAACAAACGATAACCAACACTCTCCTAATTGAATGTGTCTTCGATTGAATGTACCCGAAAATACATATTAGTTATGTATCCCCTTTAGCATTCAAGAGATAGTATGCAAGTGATGTTTAAATGATGTTTTTCATTTGTTTTAACAATGTGGTGATAAATCATGTTGCAATTAGAAAAATAATGCTCTTGGTGTGTTTGGTAAATCAAAGTAACAATAAAAAAAAATACATTTCTTAACTAATGAGATACATAATTGACTAGCCACCAAGTTTTTCATGAATCATGAAGTTTTATGCAAAAGCCCTAAGATTCTAGTTAATGATTGTAAGCAGTGTTGCAAAAATCGGCCTACAAGGCCGATTAATCGGCGATTACAAGCTGAACGACTTTGGACCTTGGAGCGAATTACAAGGTAATCGGCCGATTAATCGGCCTTGGACCTTGGAATCGGCGATTAATCGGCCAAAAATCGCTACACGGCCCTCGACCGCCTCGGGACCGATTCACGATTTTTGCAACATTGATTGTAAGCAAAAATGTTATGATTAAATTAAAAATGTAATTGTGATTAGAATACTTACAAAGTTAGTTGGATTGGAAGAGATTGGATTAGAAGCCCTAAAATTCGTGAGGATATGTGTTTTAGAGAGGGTGATGCTGTTTGTTAGTTTTTGTTAAGACATAATAGGGTGTTTGGCTTTGAAATAAAAAGTTTAAACATTCTGAAGTTTGGCGGACCAGGCGGAACCAAAAAATGGGTTCCGCCCGTATGGTCTGAAGGTACCGTGGGTTCTGCAGGGAAACCTCAAAAGGAATTGTCATGATTTTTGTGGTTTTATCCTAATGTTCAAAACTAAGGTTTTAGGTCTTATGAGTCCTTGACTAAGCCTAGGGATGATGAATGCTTTTCATTCAAGAGATTTTGATAACGTGATGATGAAATAGTTAACGTAGAAGACTTTCTTAGTTAAGACGTTCCTCAATGAACAATCTTACCAAGGCGATGATGATGGATCACAATATGTCACTTAAGAACATAATGGATTGAATTGTCGCTGAAGTCGATGCTTCCTTTGTTGAAGGATAGCAATGTTGATAAGATGAATTCCGTTGTTGATGCGAGTTTGCTTGTTCAAGCGGAGCTTGTTGATGTGCTTCTCCATTCGATACTAATTTGAGAGTCATACGCGTTTTGGAGAATCATTGGGTAAGTAAGCATAAAAGTACAAGTACCACTTGAGCTTTTCTTATCAACTTATTACCGACATAATTCCATTTGTCAAACACTATGGTTTCTATTCCCGTTCTTTTGGGAGACCATAATTTAAGTTATGTAGTACTTAATGATGTATCCAAATAGGCTCAACTAAAGAGTTGTTTTAGGATCTTCTTTAACATGAGCACATAGACAAAAACTAAACATAATGTTGGATCTAATTGTTATGAGAACAAGTAGTCTTCCAAACATTTCTCTACATTTAGTTTTACCTACGGATTTACTAATCTCATTCTCGATAAGTCATCAATAACTTAACCATTGAGAACAAGAGAGCAACTAGGAATGTCTTTAAGTTAAAATCTCTTGCTTTTGTGGCTTGCTTTTATTATCAAAAGGTCTTTCAAAAATTGACACTATACTCACTTGATTACTTTGAAATATCAATTTCGTTTCATTAGTTGTTTTATTCTAAATTCAGAAAAATTGTTTTTGTTGAATTTGTTTAGACACTACTATGACCTCTAAATCAAGTTTTATAGCTAATGTCAATTTTGCTTGATTCAATGTTTAACTCAAGGTGAGAAGATGTTGTTTTGTACTTTTACTCCATGCTTGTCTTGCCATCATTGGACTTTCGACTAAGTTATCATCTACCAAAGATGATATCATAGAAGGAGGAGATCACTCGTTAAATGTCATATTCAACGACTCCTCGACTCTTTGGGTTTTCATACTTAGGACACTATGAACTCTATTTAATTTAAAAAGTCCAAGAGGTACAACATCATTAGACTATGTGTCACATTTGATGTGTAAATCCTAGATGTTGAAGAATTATTTTCTTTCACTCATCCTAATATATGCTAATGTGATTTATTTCACCTTGTGTGTTTTATGTGAGATTATCATAAAGGAGTGATTGAAGAAAAACACAATTTAAGACTCAAAGTATGGTGTTTGAGAATGTTATTTAACAAAGGTTTGTTTTGCAAGCATCACAAAAGTGTTAGACATTTTAACACTTAGGAAATTCTTAGTTAGCTCACTTGTAAGCAAGAGTTGAGTGAGACTCACTCAAGAATTTCTCGTGTTTATCTCTTGATGGTTAAAGAACCAAAGCACCTTATATCTCCTACCAGTACTAAAGACGAATTTCCTTGTTGCATAGAATCTAATCCTAGTTATTACTAATAGCAGGTAAACACTTTTAGAGTATTACTAATAACACATATTCTAACACATAATGCAAGAAGCAAGAGACTATTAAAGTCAAGTTGAAGTAATGTGTACCTTTTAATTTTCATAGAGATGTTATCAAGAGGATAAACACAACGCGTAGAGTCTTGGTTTGACGACACGCTTAGAAACTCAATTACTCATGTATCCAAGAAGGTTAGACAATCATATAAAAGCATAAAGCATGATAATCTTAATTCTTCTATCATGAGTTTCTATTAGAGATAGAATTATCTCTAAATCTCTCTTCTAGGTTAGACAAATTTTACTTGCTTTGTTTTATTAGTTAATGGTGCTTTTGAGTTAAATCCTAATCCGGTTTTATCTTTAAACAACCTTTGACTCCTCAACAATCTTTCAAAAGATTTTGAGCTTTCATCAAATTTAACTAATAATTTTTCCTTTCTCATTTTGCATTTTAATCTCATGTTAGTAATCTTGACATAATTTACATTCTAGATTAATTTCAACATTACTCTCAATACTTGACATTTTATCTTCTAACGAGATTTCCTTTTCAAAGATTTTCTTAAAAGATTTTGAAGACTCTTTCTTGAAAATAGTTTTTAGGTCCATGTTGCATAAACGTTTTAGACTCATTTTCTAGTTTAGAAAACTCTAGGATAAATTTGTCAAAGCAAAAGTGTTTGGTTTCAAAGTGTACCTTGCTTGATGTTTTATCTAGTTTAGAATCACAAACCGGATGGTTGGCTTCATCTTCATCCGTGTTATTCCATGAATCGCAAGCAAGTCCACGGATCATTGTCTTCGTCAACATCCATTTCATTCCATGATACGCAAGCAAGTTCATCAAAACACACGTACTCATCTTCACTTATACCTTCATTAAAAACATTTAAACTAGTAGCACATGTATTAACTTCTACTAAGTGTCTATCAATTAGTTTTTCTAAAACTTCTAATTCATATGTAAGATCAAATTGATCATCTTTGACTTGACATATTCTTTGATGAAAGTTTAACATATTTTTCCAAATATCATTAGCCATTTGACAAAAATACATTCTTTCATATTTGGTACTAAAGCTTTATAAATCATTGTTTTAGCTTTAGTATTTTTATCAAGTTTAAGGTAGTTATCTTGGTTTTCTAAAACTTGTTTTCTTTGGTTTGAAATCACCAAAAGAATTAGTATGCCAAAGATCTTGATCAATTGATTTCACATAGTTTTCAAAATTACTTTTCCACTTAAGTAAGTTTTCTTTTTCAAATAGCGGTGGGTTTTGAATAGGTTGCCCTTCTTTGAGATTTTCAAAATCCATGGATCGATCCAAGTTTTAAAATACATTCTATTTTACAGATCTTGAGTAACGTAGCTCCTGATGCCAATTGTGGAAAACTAGAAGGGGGGTTGAATAGTTTACCGCTTTTTCGATTCTTATTTAGCTTAAATAACCTTTGAGAACATGACGTTTGGTTAAAGATATAAGCACAACTTAATATGTTTGATTCTTTGAATAGACTTTACATGTGAATAACAATTCCAACTTAACTAGTTTCATACTTTGAAAAGCTTTACTTGTAATGATCCTAACTTTGCTTGTTTAGTTCTTTGAAAAGCTTTACTTATGTTTAAAGATATAAGAACAACATTACTTGTTTTGATTCTTTGAAAAGCTTTGTATGTGATCAACAATTCTAACTAAACAACAACATATAATAAGCAAAGATAGAGAAAGAAACAATCAAACCACAACACGATAGTTTATCGTGGTTCGGCTACAAGGACTCTTTTTCCTTGCCCTACATCCACGCCCCGAGTTTCCAACTCGAGAGTTATAAACACTAATCAACAAGCTCCTTTCACCGGCGGAGAAAACCTTACACGTCGCTTATACTTTTACCGACACAAAGCTAGATGCCGAGTTCTTTTACAAGGGTACAACCACTCCCATTCGTCGCTTACACTTTTACCGACACAAAGCTAGATGTCGAGTCCTTTACCAAAGGTACAACCACTCCCGTTAGTTCTTTTACTAGGGTACAACAACTCCCAACACTCTTTGTATTTTGAGGCCTAAAATACTAACCTATAACTTCTACATACATGACACACATGAAGTATAAACTACCAAAGCTTATACATGATCAAGCTATCAAGACTTGCAACTTTGGCGTTGAAGCTTGTAACTTCTTGAATGATCTTGTGAAGTTCCTTGCTACATAAGAGAATCACAAATCAAAAGGTTACTGAGTTAGTTGAGATAGTATGTGAATATATGTCCTAAAAGAGTTGGCCAAAAATCAAGTTATGGCTTGGTATTTATAGCACACCATACTGCATGCTTGGCGGATCAGGCGGAACCCTCAGATGGGTTCCGCCCGTGTACCCCCAGGGTACCGCTGGGTCTGCAGTAGGTTTTTGCAATAACTCTTCAAACCAAACAAGGTCTTGTCTCATAACTCCTAGCAACCAAACAATGTCACATCACTTAAATCAAGTCAAACACAAAACTTGTAAGCAACATCAAAGCTAGTCAAACACATTTCTTTCCATAAATGCATAATGACAAACCTTGCCCTAAATGTGATGTGACCTTACTATATTAAGAAATAAATATGATGTGACAAGACTCATTTTAGTTTAAGAAGTAAAAACAATGTTTTGTTTAAGAAGAAATGTTAACCTTAGTTAAACAAGACTTAAACACTTAAAGTGATGATTTACTTATAGCTAAACTTCATACTTTGTCATTAACAAAACTTAGCAAAGATCGTAAAATATAAATAACGTTTTTAGGCGATATTTGTATTAACTAAAACAAAACTAGCAAAATTTCCAGAATTTTACACATGACGCCGTCAGGTATTAATTCCTGACGCCGTCAGAAGTGACCTGCAGAAATCTTTACGTTAAGTTTCCGGAAAATTTATGGAAAAACTTATGTCCTACTTCTTGGAAAATCCTGCAAAACATCATTATGACTTGATACAAGCATTTGACTCTAACAAATACTAATACATATGTTCATTTAATATTGTGGAGAATCATGATCAATTTCGTTCTTGAAAACAAATTTGGGGTTTCCCCTTACACTTATCTTTTGCAAAATACCTTTATATGAAGTTAAGACGAAGTTAAACGACAAAATAAAGCATTTTCACAATTTAGTTTTGAAACATGATCTACCAACAATAAAAATAAAGCATGCATACAGAAACAAATAACAATCAAACAAACAAACAATCAAACAAATAAAAAGGGGCTTGGGTTGCCTCCCAAGAAGCGCTTGTTTTTGTTCGAGTCACGAGCCTGACTCTACCCTTATTTAACGGAAATAAGAGAAGTTTTCCCTACACTTAGGATTAAGTGCGGGTGATAGTAGCGATACACACCTTCTCGGTGGAAGTATGCCACGTGAGGAAAGAGTGGTGGATGAATTATATGCTCAAAGGGCTATGCTCCTATCATCATAACCTTACCTAATTCTATCGGGTTAATGGGTGGATTAAAATTTTCTCCTAGAAAGGATCATTTTCTATCAACTTCGAAAGACTCCTAGTTGGGGATCCATCTTGACCTAATAAACCCGGTTTAAACCCATAATGTTTCTTGTGATCAATCATAAATGGGTGATGTAAGCATGTAAGGTCATTTTCCACTCCTATATTGGCTTCCTCTCTACAAGGCTTAGAGTCCATTACCTTTGTCCTAAGACTACCCGGACTATATGGTTTGATGGGTGGATCGGAACCTATTTCAATTCCTAAATTTTCATCCAAGGATGGAAGATTAGGTAACGGTTTTGGTTGAGGCTCCGGTTCCTCAAAACTAGGAACTTCCCTAGAACTAAGAGTAAGGTTATCATTATAAGTATTCAAACCTATATCCTCTAGTTGTGTTTGGTTCAAATGTTCTACCTCAATTGGGATTCCTAAAGTCTTTTCTACATCATCCGGATAAGTCACGGGCGGTGTGTATGCCTCAAATGATGGTAGGACTTGTGGGGTACTTGGTGGGCTTAGATTTTCTACTCTATCCTCCATCTTATCAAGATTACCAATGTGCTCAGCTTGTATTATGGTGAAATCAAACCACTCCGTGCACCTAGGTATCTCATCTATATTATCCCCAAACAAACTTCTTGCTTGTTCCCTTAAACTTGTTATCAATTGATCCGTAACAACATTTGTTGGATTTTCCATTTTTTTGGCAAGTATGTCACAATTCTCTATGGTTTCCCATGCTTCATCAGCACTTAATCCCCAAAGGTCCCCATCTGCGGCATGGTCAATGTCCATTTTGGTATAGTGGTCGACACGATGGTAAAATATTTCAATTTGGGACCACAGATCGAAATTATGATGAGAGACTTTTCGGAGTAAATATTTAAAATGAGCCCATGCATTATAGATAGGTTCATCTTCATGTTGTTTAAATATCAAGATGTCATTTGGAGTGGGTGAATTTTGTGGTTGGTAGTATGGTGGATTCGCGTTCTCCATAATGGCAAACGGAATAGTCAATGAAAATTATGAACAAACACACAAAGAAAAAGATAGACTAAAGAAAACCTAGAAATAAAAATAAAATCTTACTAGAAAGGAATCTAGCAAGTAGACCTAATAAAAAGAAATCCTAACCTAGACAATAACTATTCCCCGGGCAGCGGCGCCAAAAACTTGATACGTGGGAATCGCACCAGGCTTTACCTCTCGAGGGATCTTGAGAAGCTTACAACCCCCACCAGGCAGTGTACCTGATCGTTGTAGTATAGTATAATGACAAGTACCGTGGGATTGATCGTTCAACTCAGGAATAGTGTCGCTAGGATTAGAAAGCCTAAAAACTAGGTCTAGAGGTGAGGGATGATTCTTTTTGTATTTTTATATTTTTATATTTTTAAGAAAGCAATTAAAAATCTCGGTTTTTGAAAGAGTGGGCGGAATTAGTTGCTAATCAACTAACCCAATAACTAAAGATGCAATCAAAATAAAATAACAGAAATGAAAATAAAGCTAATTAATTAAACTAGTGGTGTGAACAATAATAGGGAAAGTTGTGTTTACTTAGGTTTCATTACTCCCTAGATATCTTTTACAGTTTGATAATTTGTTACAATTGCATGGATGACGGGTCGTATTCCCTAATACTAGTCGTAGGGTCGTGTACAATATTCCCTAACTCTATAGGATCATACTTCACTCCTATGTCGAGCCGTTAGAAGCTCCTAACATGGGATCATTAGAATTCTCCTACGCGTTAAATACAACCAAAAATCATAGTACACCTCTGATCATGTTTCTTAAGACGTTCAAGCATGTTACCAATGGAAGTCTTCCAGTTTTCTTAAGCCTAACATCGAATACAATCATCCGTAACAACTATAAACAAACAATCAACCCATAATTAACATCTAGGTTTCACTACATCTAAGCAAACACACAAGAGATCTAGCCAAGCATGTTAAATTAAAGACAAGTGTAAGATATATTCAAACAACACATAGACATATTGAATGAATTGAAAGAGTACTTATCTCAATTGAACATGAAAGGTTTCAAAGGGTAAAAACCCTTGAAAAAGCTGTGATATTCGGACTAGGGTTTATCTCCAAAGTTATACCCTAAAAGTTACACACTAATGAATGAAAATTGCAAAACTATATATAGATTTTACAGGATGACGGCGTCAAGAAGGAAATTCTGACGCCGTCAACTCGCCGCCCATAATGAAATTGGATTGCCTAGATCCACTTTTGATGCCGTCATGTGTAATTCTACTCTGGGCCGTCACTAACAATTGGACCATGACGGCCTATGGTGACGCCGTCATCTCCATAGTGCAAAACTCTTCTGGATAGTCACGGACTTTATCCACTTCCACCTCTTGTATTACTCTTGAAGCCGTCACTTGAAAACTCTTGACGCCGTCAGGTACTGTTCCAAGCAAGAAAAATTAAGACTTTGCCGTTTTCTTTACTTTTATGCTCCAAAAATGTCCAAAATGCTTCCTTTTCCAGAATTCACTCCAAAAGTACCTAAAATGACAAAAGGAACGATTTAGGGCAATATTTGATCAAATAATCTCGAATCCGGGCTTAAATGACCTCCTAAAAACGGTTCATTTTTCGCCTCATCAAAAACGCCATGCCGCCACGCCTCACGCTAAGGCATGAGTCTTGACCATGCAGCCACGCCACGCCTCACGCTATTTATAACATTGAGTGGAGGGCAAAAAAATGCATGTGTCAAGGGTATGCGGCCCTAGACATTGTGCTAGTTTCCTACAAGCAATCACACTTTTCAATTTCTTTCATTTACTCATTAAAAGGGTGTGTGCACGAAGGAAAGTTGCTTTTATTTTCAAGAGATTATTATATTGGTTTATCGGGTTGCTTATGTTTGGTATTTGAATACTAAATGATATCTTGCTTCATATAAAGGGAACAACATTTTTTATTTTTTATTTTTATTTTTATTATTATTATTATTATATATTTTTTTATCATAACACAAATTTTGTCGTGGAAAAATTGAAAAAGAGACATAATAACTATACTATCACTCGTCGTTAATTAAGTGAACTTTTAGAGTTTGGAATGTTAAATGATAGACACTTATAGATACGTATTTGATAAATCTCAACAAAAATCTTACAATCCAACGGCTTTTGCTACTGAGCCGCCTACAAACACTTATTAAACAAAAAACGACACATATACATATGGTATAATAGATAGTCTATGTATGATGACGTAAATTATAAGATTGTGCAAGATTTATGCCGACAATAGTAAAAAATTTTCTGGTTATTTTGAGTTATATATATTGTCACAACTCATATTTAACATGAATAAAACGTAACTTTTTTAAATACAGATTCTTACAAAATATGAAACACTAGATTTAAAATTTTAAAAACTAACAATCCCTAACACTAACTTTGAAATAGATTGACCGGGTTTGACCATTCATTACACTGTCTCTACTCTCATGCACCCCTCTTTCCCGAATTTACCTTCCTTATAAATACTGATACATTCCACTCTACTCTCATTTATATCATGATCATTTCCATGACACTCATCATGTCTATTTTCAATTTAGCCAAACAAGCGGTATCTGCCATCATCCGCACCAATTTGCCACTCATAACAACTCCAAAAAAACTCCAAAAGATCACGAACTTTTATTCATCTCAAGATAAGACGATGATCATTGGCGAAGCGGGAAACGACTTCGCACAATGCATAGCTAAGGCACTAAAATCTGCTAAGAACATTACTAGTACCACTCGTGAATCGGAAGGTATAATATTTAAGCATTCATGTTACTTGTTTATGTAGTTTTAATCGAGTTTTTCATACACATATTTTATTTACATTTCATGCTATTGTTTGGATAGCTCGGTTAGAAATTTTGTTACTTGAGGAATGTACGTGTTTGGAGAGATCATTTAGAGATATTGTTATTTGTTGATGAATGCGTTTGGATAGATCGTTTAGAGATCATTTAGAGATATTGAGGAATGTACATGTTTGGAGAGATCATTTAGAGATATTGCTGGATTTTGATGAATGCGTTTGGATAGATCGTTTAGAGATATTGTTAGTTAAAGAATGTGTCTGGATAGTTCGTTTAGAGATATTGTTAGTTGACGAATGTGTTTAGATAGTTCTTTTAAAGATATTGTTAGTTTGACAAATGTGTTTAGATAGTTGTTGGGATAGTTCGTTTAGAAATACAATTTAGCCAATTGATTAGTCAATTTATATAGATTTAATTAAACTGAGTTTGTTGATATATATGTAAATATGTCTGTTAGTTGATGAAATGGTTAGAATTAGATAGCTTAGTGATAGTTTTTTACTTCGGCTTATAGAATGTTTGCTTAAAATAGGATAATGTATATTTATATTGAGTGTATATAGATGAAACTAAACCAAAAGCAATCTCTTTATCATTGTGTTGAGGTGTGAGTGTTTACATATGCTTTTCTCACACCTCGTTATTGAGTATTGTTGTTATTAAAGGACTCTTAAAGCTGCCCCATTTTTCATATCACAAATGATTAAAAGATATGGGTTTGATGATGTGAGGGTTAATAACAGTTTAGGCTGAGAGGGCTTAAAGGTTGAAGAAAGAACTAAAAGGAATGTCTGAAGATCATTTATGTTCATGCCTTTTTTTTTATATATTTTTTATTTTTATTTTTATTTTTTTTACATAAACTAATCAATTGAAACCAACGAGTGAAAAGAAACGAGAGAAATTTTAAAACCCATTACCGTTTATCACCGATGGCACTAACAAATCGGTTTCTAAAAAGTGTAAGAAACCGACTAAACAACACCAGCATGAAGAAACTGTGTATATCTATTCCATACTTATACTCTCTTTTTCTTTACATATATGGGACCCCAATCAAAAGCTAAATATTGTGATAGAAGCGTAGAATTTGGTTTTGTAATAAGCTATAAATATTTGTGAGAATGCTACAAATTAGGAGGACATTGCTTATTTGTTATGATGTTTAACTATAAGCACTTCCAAAATAGTGTTGGGATTTGAATATTTAGGTTATTTGAACTTGAAAAGAAAGAAAAATGTTGGTGTTTAAGATTTAGGTTTACTATTAGATAACACAAGACAAGAGTGATTACAAATCAAAGGAGGGAGGTTAACATATTTATAAGCCCATATATAATATTATAGATTTCATATAAAATTTCTAACCATAATTGTTTCGAAATATCTAAGGCATTCTTAAGAATTGGTCTATAGATTCTCTTAAAAATATATTTATATTATGTTTCTTAATTCTTATAATGTTTCTAGACAATTCTTAGACTACCCGTAAGGCTTGTCGTAATATGGACGATTTCAACGCGTCAAAAGGTCGAACCATGCATGGTGGCAAATTACATCACCACCACCACCGCCATGCATGGTGGTGCCATTTTTGGTTTGTTTGGTGAAGTTGTTGATCGAACGTTTGGGATGAAAAAGTAGCCATTGGCTAGTTAAGTTAATAGAAATAAACTTATTTAATTTTTTTAATTTATCTATAAATACCTCAATACCCTTTCATGTTTGTTCACACTTTCAAACCACATTCTTTCTCATTATTCAATCATTTCTCACATTTTTTTCAAATGGATTCCACCGCTTTCATATTAACATCATCATTAGAAGAAGAAGTTAATTATATTGATATGGAGTTTTTAAAAATGTGACATTGATGCTTGTGAATAAAAGTGAAAGTTCTCGACTAAGAAAAAGAAGTGTATTACCACGAAACACAATAAATAGTGATCGTTTTGGCATTCATGATCATTTATTGGCCGCTTACTTTTCCAAAAACCCTATGTATGCCGATTTGGCGAAACACTACCCTCATCGAGGAAATAGACAATAAATTGTATTTTATTTTTAATATAATGGTTTATTTTATTTTTAATGTGATGTTTTTTATGTTTAACAATTTTGTGTTTAAAGATAAAAAATGGATTCGGTGGTTGGTATAGTGGTCCATATTATGATTGTTTGGTGATGAGTTTAGCGAAAGTGTAAAAAGTTGATGTGGCGGTGATGAGTGTGGTCATCATTTGTCACACCCCCAGAATCGGGTCCAGCGGAAGCATACAAGTAGCTGGGGTGTAACTCAATTGGTATTACAACACAAGTTCAAAAATGGTTTTCACTTGACTCATTTAGAATAAAATAGCTTAATCAAAAATGTTGAATTTACATTTTTAAAAGTAGTGCGGAAGTAAGCCCTTTAAATAGTTTAAAACGGTCCCCATAAGAATATCAGAGTCTTCTATGACCAAGCCATGTCCTGCCAAAACCTCCAGTAGCGTGCCATTGCTTAGAACCTGAAAATACATGCTAAAACGTCAACACGAGGTTGGTGAGTTCATAGATTTTAGTAATAAGTATTTTTTCCGTAATCAAGTATTTCCAGTAAACAAGTATTTTCGGTAAACAAGTATTTTCCAGAAATCAAGTATTTTCCAGCAAAGGCATCGTAAATCTACTCAGTTACAAGTCCCGCCATAAGAGACTTGTAACCTGTGTGTTTACAACCCACTGCCAAAAGTAATATGTTTAAGTAAACAAGTCATTTGCGGAACACGAGATTTTCATTAGCAAGACAATATAACAAATACCATGTCACAGCTAAAAATAAGGTATACAATGCCTAAAGCTCATGACCCCGAAGCTCGACGTAATCGTATGCAATCAAGCATAAAATGCCCCAATAAGTGTTTGCCAGACACTCGGAAATAATCCGAATGATATGCGTCCGTTTGACAGGTTGGCGCGACCAACTCGGACGGGGTGTCAACCCAAATAGATCTATCCACAGCATTCGCGCTCACACGCATGTAATTAACGATTCATGATAAAGGGGACTTCAGTGGCAGTAATAGGTAACTCAGGCAAAGTACAGTTTTATATTTATATCCGCAAAAGCAAGAACTTGTTTTCATAAGAAAGTAATCAAGGATGGAATAAGTAATTCATAATGTATTCAAGTAATAAATCAAGTATTTCAACCATCCAGTAATGTTTGAGAAAATGAATCGCGTTCAAGTAAAACAAGCATTGAATTTAAATAGTAAAGAGCATGTATCTTCCCCCAAAACAGTTGTAAAACAAGTAAAAGTAGGGGTTATGAACTCACCTGGTGCGATAGCTATGATGACAACAATGAATACATAGAAATGAGGCACGATCTCTAACCGCAACCTAATATGAATGGTATGATCTAATGTAAGAAATGAAGTAATGCTACACATGCAAATACGTATGTTATCGATACCACTCATTAGTTTTGAAAATAACGTTTATCGTCGACAAATACGTTTTTGACGTCTCGTTAGGTTAATAACCACTTTTCATGGAAATAGGTTGAAACGGTACTCCACGATCCTTGTTTGGTGTTCTATCGGCAATTATAAGGTTTTTGTCGCAAAAATAACATTTTCATTACTTGAAAATATGCCCAAAATGACCTCGCAAAACAAGTCGCGAAATGTTGTACGTTAAGGGTTAGTGATGAAACTCGGCGTTTTTGAAAACCTTGTAACAATATCTTGAAGTCGTGTCATTTAACTTTTGGCGATACGGGTCTCGATCGATGAGAAAATCGACTCTTATTGTTGTTACTTGAAAGTATTATGTTCAACACTTAGAAAATTTTATTATAGTAAAAGCTGTCAAAATATATATAGTTTATCGGGTATATAGATGAGGTCGTAGTTTATTCGTTATAAGTCTATTCGACGAACGGCCAAATGATTTGAAAAGCTTGTTGGAAGATCTTGATTTCATAAAACTACGGCTCGGACTCAAATTGATCCGATCATGAAGAAAAACAGCCGAGAAGGTGGTGTCTCGCAAAGACAGTTTTGCGGCAAAAAGTGTAATAGAAAAGCTGATGGAAAATATATATATTCGTCTAAGTTCAAACGCTTGTATCTTTTTCGTTATAAGCTCGTTTTCTACGTTCTTTATATCCCCGGAATCGTGGGATGGCATACTAGTATATTTTTGATAAGTCGGGACGGCTAGATCAAGTTTTAGGCATCGAAACAGTCCAAGAAAATCGTGGGACAGCAAGTAATTTTTCAGAAAATAGTTTTCGTCGTTAATATTGGAAATATCATAACTTTTTCGTCGTAACTCGGATTTTATCCCCATTTTCGGCCATAGTTCCGTATCGGAAAGTATTTTCTGAATCTTAGGTCCAAAATTACCCAGAATTCCCTGATCTTTCCACGTTTTGCAAAAATGGACAGCAACTTTCTATAAGTGTCAAAACTTGGTTTTCCTAGTTACTAACTTGTTCAAAAACCAACCAAACTACTTCAAATCATCCCAAATCCTACCATACACATTCTTAGGGTGTCATGGGTTCCTAGACATCACCAATCTTAGTGGATCTAATGAGATTACTAGTGAAATTTATAGATCTATGTTTATAAACAAAAATAAACAATAAGTGGTATGGATCATAGTATATTTGCATGTTTTACCAATATATCTTGAAAATACATAAAAATATAAAGTAAATGAAAGTATGAAAAGATCAAAAGTGTTGTTGAAGCTTACTTGAATATTTGAGGTGATTTGAAGATGATTATGTTAAGAAACATAGGGTTTTTACCACAAAACCCCAACTAGATCATGATTAGAACTTGATTTAACACTTAGATCTTGAAAGTTTATGATTTCTCCTTGTTGTGTTTCTTGGCCGATTCATATAGAGAGAAAGAAGGAGATGAGAACTTTTTGCTAGTTGTTTAGTGTAAGATAAGAATGAAAATGAAAGATTGAAGTGTAGATATATATATATATATATATATATATATATATATATATATATATATATATATATATATATATATATATATATATATATATATATATATATATATATATATATATATATATATATATATATATATATAGCAAGTGAGTCAATGGTCAAAAATATCTTGCTAGGCAAGATCCATGTTTTAGGGGGGGATTGGAAGACTTTGCAAGCAAAGTCTTGACTTTGGTGCATTATTGATAGATATTGTGTAGTTTAGGTGATACCGGGTACCGAGTTAACTAAAAATAAATCATGACGCGATGAAATAAAATATGACGAAGTTGTAAAAGTTGTAAAATATTATTCCTGATAATAATCGGGTGTTAAAATAATTATCGTGTTGAAATAACGCAAACCGACGGAGTTATAAGCTCCGATCGTGAAATATAGTAATTGATTTCAAAACACCGGGTAAATTAATAATATAATTTTTATATCATTATAATAAGTGTGAAAATATGTTAGGATCATAGTCGGGAGTATTGGGTATACTTTAGTAGTAAAAACTGAGTGGTAACGTTAATTACAAATTAAGCATACGTAAATGAAAATAATGCATATCCGTGTAGGGCCTAAAGTACTGATGATGTTACTGTTACTGATGATATATATAGACTACTCCAGTCTATATGAAATGTCATAAATGAAGGATGCATGAATTTGCAGCCAAACCACATTGGTTACGCGAATTGGAAGACCCGTAAACTCAGTTTACGATGAAATGAACGGCAATCGTGAATAGTGATTTCCCTCCGGAAATGAATAGTGTCACATGAATAGTAAAATTTCTGAACGCTTCTCGGAATCACAAACTGACTCCGAAAATGATGAATAGTAAAATGATGAAAAGTGACCGGTGAATAGTAAACGGTGAATAGTAACCGATGAATAGTAAAATTGTCGGGATTTGGAAAATGACCTGAAATTACGAGTTGTGACATTCTCACCCCCTTAAAAGGAACTTCGTCCCGAAGTTCAGTTTGTGTTGGTCTCTAGAGTGGTATTGGTTAAAAGATGATGATATAATCGTGTAAGCTACTGAGCTTTAACAAGGTTCAAGTCTGACGGCCACTAGGCCTACTCTGTCAGAATTCGTAAATGGTTCAGTGTATATCGAGTTTAACTTTATGAAGTTTTCTGAATGGTATTATGCCTTTCCTAGGCAGAACTTTCCACACAATCATGCCACGAACTTGAAATTCTAGTGGTTTACCGCTTATCGAACTTGTAATTGATTCTTGATTTGTAGGAAATTCCTGGTTATTTCATGAATGCTTACGGGACTAGTGAGTTGTGCTTTTCCAAGTTTTGACCCGTCAATTGATGTTGGCACTTCGACCATAGAGTGCTTCGAATGGTGTAGTCTCTAAACTCGTGTGATAACTAGGGTTGCAATTGAATTTGATTTATGGCAAATGGTTAATCCAACCATTTCTAGTGTTATTCACACCCGATTTGGGCATATCTCCCTAGGTTTGAATCAATCTCAAATTCTAACCATTGGTCTACAGATGATAGGTGGTGTGGTTCCAAAGAGATCTTAATGAAATCGTTAGGAGTTGAGGTGAATCAAATTCCTTTATTAGGAATAATTGAAATGAGTATCATGAATCTTGTTTTGAAAGACTTACAAGGTTAAATCCGTAAAAGGGTGTTATTGAAAATAATAGATTAGGATAAGGTAGTGATCCTTCGCAGGATGTCAGGAATTGAGTCTTTCTCCACCTACGGTGCTTAGTCTCCGTTACTAAGATTTTCCCCAAGTTATAGGTCATCAACTCACAAACTCCTAAAGGTATAAGTGAGGTAATATAGTGATTGATTTTCAAAGTTTGTTTTGAGATTGTGTTTTGTTCATAAACCTTTTCTGAATAAATGAATCTACAAGTTTAAGCAAACAGCTTTTTAGGTAACATCCTTCTTGATGTTTCAAAATTTAGTAGTTATGCAATATAGGAAAATTTTCAACATAAGGTGGATAATATGGTTTACCAAAGATCGATGTTTGAAATTTTGTAATATTCAATAGCTTTGTAAAAGATTAGCCAAAAGGAATTTGCTTGTCAAAATAAGTGCATCAGAAAAGTATTTCTTACAAGATATATGTTTTGTATAACGGTAGTTTGGAGAAAAATCCATTTTAAAGTGAAAGTATTAAGAGGATAAAATAGCCAGGTAGGTATGTCTGCACAAATGCATAGGTGTCTAACATGTTCGAATAAAGTCTATTGGTGAGGACATGTTCAATTTATAGTCTTGGTTAAGAGGTTGGATTTATCTCTATGGTGTGGCTTAGTGAGCACTCGTATCGAAACAAATCCTGTAATTCAGTCAAACCAATACTTTCTAGATGGTAGAATTTTTGGTGATCAGGCCAGTGATAGTGGTTCGAATGGTTTTGTGATATCTTGCGGTTTCTATTGAGTTTTGAATGGTCTTACTGTACCGAGGTATCCTCCGCATAGAAGGTATGGAAAGTCTTTCCTAGGGAGGTCATTGATAATATCCACTTATCAATATAGGGAGTAGTGAGGGATGAGTGACATCGGAATCTATAGAGTGTCACCTAATTCTTTGTATATATGGGGGTGGGGAAAAGAAATGATAGTGATGGTGAGAAGGGAAGAGACTGTGACAACTGCAACAAAATGAGATTGTGACAAAAGAAAATACTGTGATATGAGTGTATTGGGCATAAATATGAAAGTTCATGAAATAAAATGACTAGCTGACATGCTTCCAATCGGTGGTTTACGAAGTGATGAAAAGTATGAAGGTTCCAACAACGAGAGTATACACACACATGAATGAAACATTTGGAAATGAGTTGAGAATTCAATCCAGACATAATCTTATTATAACCATTCTCAGTGTTGCAAAATTCACTTCTGAGTCAGACATAGGTGGTCAGCCTATATCTCACTATCCCGGGTCGAATATAGATGACCAGTCTATATTCCACCGAGGTTCCATGAATTTTAAAATACTCATCTCAGTTATACTAATACCATGTCCTTCACAAGTACCAAGACGTTCTGAAAGACAAAAGCAGGTGACCAAACTCGAGGTCAAATGATGAAACTATGCAAGGAAAAACATAACGCGGTGAAATATATGATACATGAACATGCTTATATGAAAGATAGTTATAGTAATCAACTATGATAAATGAATATAGTATACCAGATAATGAGACACAAATCTCATCACCTAAGTCAGCAACAAACTACAAATGAGGCATCATCTTGGCAGGCAGGCACGTGACGGTCATAGGGTTAAGTTTTCGTAAAAGTAGCTATAGTCTAGGTTTTAAAAACACTTAGTTCGCTATAGCCAAAGCTCTGATACCAATCTGTCACACCCCCAGAATCGGGTCCAGCGGAAGCATACAAGTAGCTGGGGTGTAACTCAATTGGTATTACAACACAAGTTCAAAAATGGTTTTCACTTGACTCATTTAGAATAAAATAGCTTAATCAAAAATGTTGAATTTACATTTTTAAAAGTAGTGCGGAAGTAAGCCCTTTAAATAGTTTAAAACGGTCCCCATAAGAATATCAGAGTCTTCTATGACCAAGCCATGTCCTGCCAAAACCTCCAGTAGCGTGCCATTGCTTAGAACCTGAAAATACATGCTAAAACGTCAACACGAGGTTGGTGAGTTCATAGATTTTAGTAATAAGTATTTTTCCCGTAATCAAGTATTTCCAGTAAACAAGTATTTTCGGTAAACAAGTATTTTCCAGAAATCAAGTATTTTCCAGCAAAGGCATCGTAAATCTACTCAGTTACAAGTCCCGCCATAAGAGACTTGTAACCTGTGTGTTTACAACCCACTGCCAAAAGTAATATGTTTAAGTAAACAAGTCATTTGCGGAACACGAGATTTTCATTAGCAAGACAATATAACAAATACCATGTCACAGCTAAAAATAAGGTATACAGTGCCTAAAGCTCATGACCCCGAAGCTCGACGTAATCGTATGCAATCAAGCATAAAATGCCCCAATAAGTGTTTGCCAGACACTCGGAAATAATCCGAATGATATGCGTCCGTTTGACAGGTTGGCGCGACCAACTCGGACGGGGTGTCAACCCAAATAGATCTATCCACAGCATTCGCGCTCACACGCATGTAATTAACGATTCATGATAAAGGGGACTTCAGTGGCAGTAATAGGTAACTCAGGCAAAGTACAGTTTTATATTTATATCCGCAAAAGCAAGAACTTGTTTTCATAAGAAAGTAATCAAGGATGGAATAAGTAATTCATAATGTATTCAAGTAATAAATCAAGTATTTCAACCATCCAGTAATGTTTGAGAAAATGAATCGCGTTCAAGTAAAACAAGCATTGAATTTAAATAGTAAGGAGCATGTATCTTCCCCCAAAACAGTTGTAAAACAAGTAAAAGTAGGGGTTATGAACTCACCTGGTGCGATAGCTATGATGACAACAATGAATACATAGAAATGAGGCACGATCTCTAACCGCAACCTAATATGAATGGTATGATCTAATGTAAGAAATGAAGTAATGCTACACATGCAAATACGTATGTTATCGATACCACTCATTAGTTTTGAAAATAACGTTTATCGTCGACAAATACGTTTTTGACGTCTCGTTAGGTTAATAACCACTTTTCATGGAAATAGGTTGAAACGGTACTCCACGATCCTTGTTTGGTGTTCTATCGGCAATTATAAGGTTTTTGTCGCAAAAATAACATTTTCATTACTTGAAAATATGCCCAAAATGACCTCGCAAAACAAGTCGCGAAATGTTGTACGTTAAGGGTTAGTGATGAAACTCGGCGTTTTTGAAAACCTTGTAACAATATCTTGAAGTCGTGTCATTTAACTTTTGGCGATACGGGTCTCGATCGATGAGAAAATCGACTCTTATTGTTGTTACTTGAAAGTATTATGTTCAACACTTAGAAAATTTTATTATAGTAAAAGCTGTCAAAATATATATAGTTTATCGGGTATATAGATGAGGTCGTAGTTTATTCGTTATAAGTCTATTCGACGAACGGCCAAATGATTTGAAAAGCTTGTTGGAAGATCTTGATTTCATAAAACTACGGCTCGGACTCAAATTGATCCGATCATGAAGAAAAACAGCCGAGAAGGTGGTGTCTCGCAAAGACAGTTTTGCGGCAAAAAGTGTAATAGAAAAGCTGATGGAAAATATATATATTCGTCTAAGTTCAAACGCTTGTATCTTTTTCGTTATAAGCTCGTTTTCTACGTTCTTTATATCCCCGGAATCGTGGGATGGCATACTAGTATATTTTTGATAAGTCGGGACGGCTAGATCAAGTTTTAGGCCTCGAAACAGTCCAAGAAAATCGTGGGACAGCAAGTAATTTTTCAGAAAATAGTTTTCGTCGTTAATATTGGAAATATCATAACTTTTTCGTCGTAACTCGGATTTTATCCCCGTTTTCGGCCATAGTTCCGTATCGGAAAGTATTTTCTGAATCTTAGGTCCAAAATTACCCAGAATTCCCTGATCTTTCCACGTTTTGCAAAAATGGGCAACAACTTTCTATAAGTGTCAAAATTTGGTTTTCCTAGTTACTAACTTGTTCAAAAACCAACCAAACTACTTCAAATCATCCCAAATCCTACCATACACCTTCTTAGGGTGTCATGGGTTCCTAGACATCACCAATCTTAGTGGATCTAATGAGATTACTAGTGAAATTTATAGATCTATGTTTATAAACAAAAATAAACAATAAGTGGTATGGATCATAGTATATTTGCATGTTTTACCAATATATCTTGAAAATACATAAAAATATAAAGTAAATGAAAGTATGAAAAGATCAAAAGTGTTGTTGAAGCTTACTTGAATATTTGAGGTGATTTGAAGATGATTATGTTAAGAAACATAGGGTTTTTACCACAAAACCCCAACTAGATCATGATTAGAACTTGATTTAACACTTGGATCTTGAAAGTTTATGATTTCTCCTTGTTGTGTTTCTTGGCCGATTCATATAGAGAGAAAGAAGGAGATGAGAACTTTTTGCTAGTTGTTTAGTGTAAGATAAGAATGAAAATGAAAGATTGAAGTGTAGATGTGTATATATATATATATATATATATATATATATATATATATATATATATATATATATATATATATATATATATTTATATATATATATATATATATATATATATATATATATATATATATATATATATATATATATATATAGCAAGTGAGTCAATGGTCAAAAATATCTTGCTAGGCAAGATCCATGTTTTAGGGGGGGATTGGAAGACTTTGCAAGCAAAGTCTTGACTTTGGTGCATTATTGATAGATATTGTGTAGTTTAGGTGATACCGGGTACCGAGTTAACTAAAAATAAATCATGACGCGATGAAATAAAATATGACGAAGTTGTAAAAGTTGTAAAATATTATTCCTGATAATAATCGGGTGTTAAAATAATTATCGTGTTGAAATAACGCAAACCGACGGAGTTATAAGCTCCGATCGTGAAATATAGTAATTGATTTCAAAACACCAGGTAAATTAATAATATAATTTTTATATCATTATAATAAGTGTGAAAATATGTTAGGATCATAGTCGGGAGTATTGGGTATACTTTAGTAGTAAAAACTGAGTGGTAACGTTAATTACAAATTAAGCATACGTAAATGAAAATAATGCATATCCGTGTAGGGCCTAAAGTACTGATGATGTTACTGTTACTGATGATATATATAGACTACTCCAGTCTATATGAAATGTCATAAATGAAGGATGCATGAATTTGCAGCCAAACCACATTGGTTACGCGAATTGGAAGACCCGTAAACTCAGTTTACGATGAAATGAACGGCAATCGTGAATAGTGATTTCCCTCCGGAAATGAATAGTGTCACATGAATAGTAAAATTTCTGAACGCTTCTCGGAATCACAAACTGACTCCGAAAATGATGAATAGTAAAATGATGAATTGTGACCGGTGAATGGTAAACGGTGAATAGTAACCGATGAATAGTAAAATTGTCGGGATTTAGAAAATGACCTGAAATCACGAGTTGTGACATCATTATGCAGGGTTTTGAAATCCATACCAAGCCGACTGGTTTAACCGGAACCCATTTTTTTAGTCAGGTGAATCTTTATTTTATTTGTTGTGTGTATTGTGAGTGGTTATTTGTATTTTGAAGGTATTTTTAAATGATAAAAAATAGAAAAATAATTAACGAAAAAGAGAGAAGATGCCGCAAAAATTGAGAATAAGTTGAAAGAAAAACGTTTTATAAAGTGAAAAATATGATGTTATGCTCATAAGGAAAACCCCTTGTCACATCTACAACCTTGACCTTTAAAAAGAAAAATCATTTGCATTAATCTCAATATCTATACTATCTATAATGGAAAAATGGTCAAAAGTGAAATGTTGAGTTTTCAACAATGGTCAAATGAGAGATAAAGTAAAATGTAATTAATACTCTTATTAAAATACCTCAATACTTAGAAGTACAATTATTTATTCAC
This sequence comes from Artemisia argyi, assembly GCA_030686995.1. Taxonomy (NCBI): domain Eukaryota; kingdom Viridiplantae; phylum Streptophyta; class Magnoliopsida; order Asterales; family Asteraceae; genus Artemisia; species Artemisia argyi. The sequence continues at coordinate 24,627,039 of CM060679.1, forward strand.
ATAGTACAACCAAATTAAAGCATATCTGCCAAATTAAATACAACCAATCAAACACAAATCGGGTTGACCCGAGACGCTTCAAACCCGGCAGGTTGACTTGACCCGTTTTTGACTCAACCTAACAAGTTGACCCGGTTTAACTCGACCCATTTTTGCACCAAAAGGGTTCAACCGGTTGAACCAACCGGGTCGAAGAGGGTTTCAAAACATTATCCATTACTTAAAAAAAATACAATGATTTATTCACATTGTACAACCAATTAAAAACATATCTACCAAATTAAATACAACCAATTAAAACACAAACCGGGTTGACCAGGGATGCTTCAAACCCGGCGGGTTGACCCAGTTTAATTTGAGCTGTTTTCGACCCAACCTAGCAAGTTGACCCGGTTTAAATCGACCAATTTTTCGACCGGAACGGTTCAACCGGTTGAACCACCCGGGTCGAACCGGGTTTCAAAACATTATCCATTACTTAAAAGTACAATGATTTATTCACATTGTACAACCAATTAAAACATATCTACCAAATTAAATACAACCAATTAAAACACAAACCGGGTTAACCCGGGACGCTTCAAACCCGGCGGGTTGACCCAGTTTAATTTGACCCGTTTTCGACCTAACCTAGCAAGTTGACCCGATTTAAATCGACCCATTTTTCGACCGGAATGGTTCAACCGGTTGAACAACCCTGGTCGAACCGGGTTTCAAAATATTATGTTTAATTCCCAAATCTTCAAACTTTTATTATTTTTCGTTTATAACCTATAAACTTTTTTTTATCAATAAACTATTTGTCGCTATAAAATACCGTTGCTATGCACGGGTACTCGTCTAGTTTTTAGAATGCATATATACTTGAAAAAGGTATGCTAGACTCACAAAGAAACTCTCACAAAAATATTCACAAGCTGATGTGTCGTATTAATGTACTGTCTAACAGTTTCTCTTTTATCTTTTACTGAACCAATCAGTCTCTGTCACATCTAGTGAAATTCTTTTGTGCGACTTTTTTCTGTGTCTAGCATTTTCTGCTTCAAATATCCATGGACACAAAAGGCCCAAGTCTCACATAAAATTCTACCCTCTGACGTGTCTCACATAAAAAAAGAGAGGGTTTGCTAGGGTTTTACTCTTTGGTTCATTACAGCAGCCATCAACAAACCACACACTCTTTCCCAACCTTCAATTCAGTTCATACAAATCGATTAAAAATGGGTGGTGGGAAGAAACGAGAGAGAATTCATAACCCAGAACCCTTTCTCACCGATGAATCCAACAAATCATTTTCCAAAAAACGAACTAAACCATCCAAACTACATCAGCAGGAACAAAAGGTATCTTTTTTTTTTATTAGCTTTTTTTTAAGAAGCTATCGATAGTGTTTGTTGGATTGCTTATTTTTTCTGTTAAATAAGCACTTTGGGAGTTCAGTATTTAGGTTTAGCTTATTTTTCCAGCTTATTACAATTTGGAAGACCCAAACACCCTCTAATAAGCCAGTTTTTCCCAAAATAAGCAGATGAGGGGCTGTTTGTTTAAGCTTTATATGTGGGCTTATGAGCTTATTTGATTTCGGCTTATATATCATAAGCCCCAAATTCCGGCTTATTTTGAGACTTGCGGCCCACAAGTCTCAAAATAAGCCGGAAAATTGGGGCTTATGAATTATATGCCGAAACACAAATAAGCTCATAAGCCACATATAAGCTTAAACAAATACCCCCTAACAACCCTCTAGGTATTGTTAGATGTTAAATGTTTGTTAAAAGCGCATGGATTTCAGTCTCATATGAAGCTAAAATATTAGTGACACTGACAAGTAAAAAGTTAGATTTCTTAAGAAGCTAAATATATGTTACAAGTGTTTGAGTTTGGTCTGTAAAAAGATGAATATTGGTGATAAACGTGTGCTATTTATAGCTAAATGTTCCTGATAGCCGTAGAATTAGGTCTCATACAAAGCTTAATATTTGCGAGAAGTTTTATGTTTGTTTTAGATTTTACTTGAAAATTGATATAATAGAACTCAAAAGGAAAGCTTAGATTCGAATAGTTGAATTGTATTTCACCATCAAATTTTTACAACAATAGTGAGAGAGGCCAAAGAATTATTAACACCAAAGGAAAGACTATCAGTATCACACGACATTTATATATTTAATATCCATCTAATAGAATAAATGATGGCGTGTTCAATAAATCGGGTAAATCTGTTAGCTTCCCCACATCTATGATGTATTTCACTTGTCACATGCTTAAGAGTAGACTTAGGTATCATAAGAAGCTAACTCACACGTCAGACACAAATTTTCACGCTTTTCATGAGTATTCGGTTTCTTTTTTTGTTATGGTTGTTTAAGATGGTAAGTTACGAGCAGCTTCAAAACTTGTGCATATATATACTTTCTCACAACAAGTTATTAGTAGTTAGCATCTTATTTGATTGGATACCGGCTCTACTGAAATAAATATCATTTTTTTGATGAAATTCTATATTGCTGAATAATTTGTATTTTGCAGCTTATATCAGCCGGCATGAGTTCAAAGATTTTGAAGGAGGCTTTAGCTCAACAAAAGGAGATTCAGGAAGAGGCAGATGCAGCAAACCCTGATAACATTAATTTTCCCGAAGAACCTGTTACTCATACTCAAATAGACGATGATGATGATATCGACAACTTTTGTGGATTCACTGACACTCATAGTCAGTATGGTGGTGATGAGGTTGGCCTTAATTTTTGTACTGGTTGATTTATTGAATGTTATTTCATATTGTTGCGGTAATGGATCTTGCTGTTATTCATTTATCTGTACATAATAATATATGAAAATGATCTAAAAGGAAGAAGAAAACGTGGTTGTATAAATTTCTTAACACATGATAATATATGAAAATGATCTAAAAGGAAGAAAAAAACGTGGTTGCATAAATTTCTTAACACATGAAATTGTCTATTTGTATCTCACAGTAAGGACATTGTTTTATTTTGAAAATAACACAGGAAGAAATTAATGAAGATGACCAGAAGCTACTGGAAGCATTCTTCTCTCGAGATGCTCGACCAGAACGCACTTTGGCTGATGTCATTGTCGAGAAGATCAAAGCAAAAGATCAAGCATCTTCAGGTTTTTATTTCCATCAAGATTTCTTGATATATATTTTTTACTTGATTGTCCTTTTGATTTCATTGATTAAGCTTGGTAGATAGATGTACCTGCAGGACTTCAACCCTCGGAAAAAATGGATGATTCCATGATAGAAATATACAAAAGGTGCTGTAAATATTTATCAAATGATCTTAAATGATTTATATATCAATAGTAATATTAAGTTTATAACTTGGTTGTACAGCGTTGGAGAGATATTTAAGAAATATACATCGGGAAAATTGCCATTGGCCTTCAAAAGCATACCAGCTAAGAAAAACTGGGAGGAACGCTTGTACTTAACAGAACCAGATAAATGGTCACCAAATGCAGTGTACCAAGCCACCAGAATCCTTGCTTCTAATATGAGTTCAAGGAAAGTGGAGGTGTTTTACAAGGTTGTTTTACTTCCTCGTATTAGAAAAGATATAAAGCAGAACAATAAACTTCATTTTGCATTATATCAAGCCTTGAAAAAGGCTGTATACAAACCAGCTGCATTCAATAAGGGGATTTTGTTTCCACTATGCGAGGTATGAATTCACCAAATCCTGTCTGCAGTCAAAAGGATTTTATTTGAGTTTTCAAAAGGATTTTGTATCTTGTCTGCAGTCAAGGACATGCAATTTGAGAGAAGCTGTTATAATTGGAAGTGTTTTGCAAAAGGTCTCTATTCCACCACTTCATTCCAGGTATCATTACTAACTATTGTCGTACATTAACATTGAATGTTTTATTCTCTATACAAGCCGGTTTCAAAATTCAAAACTGTTTCTATCTGCACTGACTTTTTCTACAGTCTTTTTTCATTTTCACTATTATGGGATGTAATTATAGTCTAAGCATTGTTTTAATATGCAGTCTTGCATTGATGAAACTAGCAGAAATGGAGTATGGTGGCACAACAAGGTATGTGAATTTTCAAGTAGTTGCATATGATATTAAAGCTGAGTTATCTGAATAGCTACTTTGCTTGCTTTTAATTAAATTACTGATTTTCTGGTGCAGCTATTTCATAAAGCTATTAGTTGAGAAGAAATATGCTTTGCCATATCGAGTTATTGATGCAATGGTTTCACATTTTATGAGATTTTGTGAAGATTCCAGGGACATGCCTGTGATCTGGCATCAGTCTCTTCTTGCCTTTATGCAAAGGTTAGCTTTGCTTTTCTTCTCAGAGCCGATGGTAACTTTTTAGTCTTTAGGAACCAACGAGCCTTTAGCCTAGTGGTACCTATGTGGCCCATCAACCAACTAGGCTGTGGGATCAAGTCCCATTTTGGACAATAGGTGAATTAAAAAGGTGCAGAGTAGGTTAGAGTGGTGTGTCTGTGTTTGTCTTCTAAAAAAAGTTGAGTCTTTAGGAATTTCATGATCTTAAAATTGTCATTTGTTTTAGATATTAATGAATAGTGCAAAATCTGCAGGTACAAACATGAACTGACAGTGGAACAGAAAGATGACATTAGTTATCTTTTGAAGAAGCAGAGACATAAATTGGTATGTATAATTATCCATAAAGTCGCCCCCTTAAGCTGATTATAATCTCAAAAAGTAGTCAAAGTACTAAATTTCAAGTACTCTTTCTCAATGCAGGTCACACCTGAAATTCTTAGGGAGTTGATGAATAGCCGTAACCGTGGGGAGAAGGAGGACGATCTTATGTCTATTGATATCCTTTTCTTCAGTTTCAGTTTGCTACTTTCCCTTCACTTTCAGTACATCTAAAAGTTTTTTGCATCGTGAAATTAACAAAAAATGGATGCGCAGTGCACAGGGCAAAATATAAGTTTGGTTCAGATTACTTATTTTTCATAAACATAATATAATAACTTGTTGTGTGAGAAGCTCCCCAACCAAATGGTTGTGGGTTCAAGTCCTGCTTAGGACTATGTGAGTTTTTGGTGTGTATATTGTGAGATAGTTGGTTAAAAAATTAATTTCCGTAATAATCTTATATCACGAATATAATGAATTTATGAGGTTTTTATGCATTGACACCTTGTGAGGACTAACAAATTTGGGCTGTTCTAAATTGATTTAGACTATAACCCGAATCCACTCATTCCCAGTAAATAGGTCAAAATTATCAGATTGTGGTCTATAGATATGAGAAGACTTGCTTTCTTTGTATACTATTCTTGCATTATAAACTATCTTGCATTTTTCTTTAACTTGGCATCACCTTCTCCTATTTCTGTGATCAACAAAACTATAGACGAAGACAGATTTGACATTCCAGATGTCCCAATGGAAGAGGATTGATATTTCTTTATTTTTTTGGTAAATCTTCTCTTCCCCATCTTCTTCTCCCAGTTTTGATTGAGGCTTTACAAAACTAACAAGTAAAAAGCTTCTATTTTTAGGATACTTATGCTGCTTGAAATGACGGGAAATGGGTTTTGATGTTTCGGAGCTGTTTGAAGTTGCTTCGCTGAAGTGCAACTGTGGTTTTTGGTTTCTTGTTACATGGGCTGATTAAGGTATACAGGGTGTGCATGGACTCGTTTTTTAAGTAGTAATATAGCAATTTTGTAGGAAAGTTCTGAGTTGGATGATTTCACAACGTTACTCGATACAGTTCGAACCAAGATAATATGTATTTTATAAATGTTTTATTTATTTTTCTCTTCCTTGATGTGAAATTTTTTCCTTTTGTCATAGATCTTTATACATGTCGCCATGTGGACACACTGTTCGTTTAGACTTAATTAGTGACATTAGATTGGTACATATGTGTTGCAAAGTCGAAGTAATGATGGATGTAGAAATATTAGTTTCGTACATATGTTACAAAGTCGAAGTAATAATGGATGTAGAAATATTAGTTTCTTGTGAATTTTCCCGTTTATATTTTTGGAGAAGGCTTGCCTTTGATATTGATGGGATTTGACTGATGATGGTGTTCTTTTGGCTTTGGAACATATTGCCTACAATGGCTTATCCATGCATACTTTTCACATATTCTTGTTTCGTCCGCAAAGAGGTCGAAAACCATGGTTACCATAAAAAAAAAAAAAAAAAAAAAAAAAAAAAAAAAAAAAAAAAAAACTTTGTGTCAACACTTAATTATTGTGAGTTTCTGTAGATTAATACTAATAGCTTGGGTACATGTGCATATTCATCTCTCGAACATTTTGACCCATAATACAAAGTTTTATGCTTATATTGTTCCTTACTACAGTATTTTTTAAAGGGGACTTCAATGTAATAACATTGGGGTTAGAGTAATTTCACACATGTGTTTCTAATATCTCAAGTCTAGTTATATGTAATTTTTATTGCTAATATTTAAATTTAACACCTATAAGGCTTAACGAGACCCACAGGAATATCCTAGCTACCTACATAATTTGGCATGTTTCTGGCTTATCTAAGTAGGGAAAAATATTTTAAAAGGTATTATACTTGCCACGTATTTATCTTCTGGGTATCAAACTTTTTTTTTTTTTTCAGAATTTACACCTTTAACTTGTAAATTTTTCATCTTTTGGGTATCTGTCACTTGCTAACCGGTCACCACTACCCAGAAGATAAATATGTGGCAAGTATAATACTTTTTTTTTTATAATTTGCCCTACCCATCACTCTGACGACCACCGCCGCTCCGGCCACCTCAACCCACCACCCACCTTCTCCTTCCTCATCACACAAACCTTAAAAAAAAAAAAAAAAAAAAAAAAAAAAAACACCTCCACCATTATTCGCCGCTGTTATTTCTTCTGGAAACCACCACCACCATCACAGCAGCCGCCGTTATTTCTACATGAAACCACCACCACTAAACTAAGGATTTACCAATAGGGCAAATTATAAAAAAAAAAAAAAAAAAAAAAAAAAGTATTTTTACCATAATAGCAATTCAATAATTTTTACGTTAATAGCAATTCAAGAATTTTTGTTAGTAAAGCAGCACATCAGATGTTTCGGTAGTGAACTAGAAACATCTCTACATGCCTGATAGAGATGTGGGGTGTTGGAATACGGTTATTTCGTGTTATTTACATGATAGGAAGTAAATAACGGCGGCTATTGTGTTAGTGGTGGTGGTTTCATGTAAAAATAACGGCGGCTGTTGTGATGGTGGTGGTGGTTTCCAGAAGAAATAACAGCGGCGAATAATGGTGGAGGTTGTTTTTTTTTTTTTTTTTTTTTTTTTTTTTTTTTTAAGGTTTGTGTGATGAGGAAGGAGAAGGTGGGTGGTGGGTTGAGGTGGCCGGAGCGGCGGTGGTCGTCGAAGTGATGAGTAGGGCAAATTATAAAAAAAAAGTATTATACTTGCCACATATTCATCTTCTGGGTACTGGTGGAACTTGCTACCGGTCGAGCAAGTGACAGATTACCCAAAAGATGAAAAATTTACAAGTTGATGGTGTTAATTCTGAAAAAAAAAAGTTTGATACCCAGAAGATAAATACGTGACAAGTATAATACCTTTTAATATATTTTTCCCATCTAAGTAATTTCACTAGACAGAAGTTATATTGAACTTCCTTTTTCTAGTTGTATGAAAAGTTAAGCAAAGTTGAATATTGTTAGTAACAACCATGTGGTCTAGTGGTAAACACTTAACTTGTTAAGTGTGCCACTAAGAGAGTAGTACCGGATGGGTGACCATCCGGGAAGTCCTCTTTGATCACAGGGTCTGTTGATACTAGGCTTTCAAAGTCCTTCAATGAAGGTTTCAACCCACTAGGGTTCGAATCTGGAGAAGGCAGGGTTTACTTCAAATTAAGTGTCGTGCATTCGGGCGGCTTAAGTTGAAGGTTTTCCCCCCCTCGGGTTTCGAATTGGTCAAGGATTTCTCCGAAAGAACCGTTCCAAAAAAAAAAGTATAACATAGTATAGCTAACTTCGATCACTAAACAAGAAGCTACACGTCCAAAAGTTAATAACGTGGAACTCGTTTGTCCACGTGGCATTTACGTACACCTTTTGTTCTTTGTTCGTGGAGGCACAACAATAGATCTTAATACTTCTCGTTCCAGAAGATTACGTGTCTCTTCTCCCCTTGTTTGGACCTATGCTCAGATTCTTTTTATTGTTGGAATGAGTGTAGAATATACGATGATCTCACTCAGAATGGCATCCTATTTGGTCATCCATGACCTATTCAGATAATGTTTTTTTTGCAATCAACCTATTGACAGAATCTAAAGATTCAAAATGTGGGACATGTTATATGTCCATGAAACTTGCAACAATTTCTTTGTATGTGAAATATCTGCTACATACATGCCTTGTAATAAGGGACATGTGACACGTATACAGGCATTCTGACACGTACCTATTTCTGCACTCACAAATACACAGAATGGCTTATGGAGGCCCTGGTTTTGTTAAACTTTAAAGTGCAGAAATAGAAATTGTATAACATCATATACCCTAGTTTATGTATATCATTATTAGTATTTGAACAGTAGCTAAAATATGACTTTGTTTATCAGTTTCATTTGATACTATTATAGCTGATATTTACAAATGAAATAGGTAGTATAGTACGGCATCGTACCATCATGACTAATATGTTCTGATTATTACCAAAATGTCTGTGATATAACTGATACCATAGGCACTGTGTGAAGCTGCTACATTACTAGCATAATGTTTTGGTCAATTCATAAGATAAAATGTTTTTGATTGTGAGTTTCCCTTTGGTTGGATTCGTGGCACATCTATATTGCTCATCTTTTATGTTTTTTAACTCACAAGTCACATACTAGCTACAAGCTAGCGAATACTTCTGTTTTTTTGGCTAAAGGGCTTGTGACTATCACTCTAAAATGTGTGAGGTCTCAAGTTCAATTCCTGCTAGGTGCAAACAACTTTAAGTGGCCACGCCAACCTCTTGAAAAGGGAGGGCTTTACCTGGTTTGAATATGTGTGGCGGTGGGTTCAAACCCCGTGGATTAGTCGGCCAAAAGGTCGGAAATCATGGTTACCAAAAAAAAAAAAAAAAAATTATTGAGGTACCAACTATGTCAACCTTGGCCTTGCAACATTGATGTATTGAAGTGGTGCGGCTGTTGGACCATAATGTTATAGAAGCAAAAGTTAGGGTAGTTTAGTGTAATTTTATGTATGTATTCTATAAGTTTGTATAAACCGACCCATTGTATTGGGCTGGGTCACAAGAAAGATACGGTTATATAGTGTAGGGTTACAACGTTTAGTTAGGTTATAACGGTTAGAAGGAAACGGCATGTCTCTTGTGAATGCAACGTTTCAGTAAGTATATATATGTTTGAGTCTGTAAACAGAATGTAACCCACACGTTTATAATATATCAATTTTAAGGGTTCATCCCAAATCATTCTTTGTTTCTTATTATTGATTCTTGTTTGGTATACATATGATGTTGTTATGATCAAATTCGATCCTGGATATGGAGATGCAAGGACCTGTCAACAGTGGTATCAAGAGCTTCGAGGGAATTAAACAACATTCAAATCATGTTTTACAATCAAGATTAAGCCTCTTTTTTTGAGGAAAAAGAACAGCGGGTTAAGGAGAAAAAGATGGCGTTTGAAGAGAAAGAAAGAAGGGAAAACGGTTACCCCAACCGGGGGTTAACCAAGAAGAAGAAGAAGAATAACATGGTTTTGTGTTCTTGTTGGTACGAAAGAAAGATAAACCAGTGGGTTTTTTAGTGGCCATCGATTGAGAAGCGTAAGTAAGAATGGTTTCTGTACAACCTTGTGTATAGCGACCAGAGGAAAGAGAGAATCAACAGCGAATACTTGGAAAGGAACCAGAAGAACCGCAACATCGATTGCAGAAGTAAGAAAAAAAGGGGTCTATCATTTGTGTTATTTCTCTGTGTCGACAACCACCAGAGAAAAAAAAAGGGGCTCTTTTGGGCAAGATCAAGAAAGAAATTTTGTTGGAAGCGACATTTGAAGACCAACACAAAAGAAAGAGATTGAAAGATCGCTTGTGGTTCACAAAGTAAGAAAGTAAGAAAGAAACGCGTAAGTAAGCACGCGAATAAGCGTAAGTAAGCACGCTTGTTTAAAGAACGCGTAAGTAAGCACGCGAGTAACAAAGTAAACGTAAGTAAGCACGTTTACAAGAAAGAAAGCGTAAGTAAGCACGCTTGAACGAAAAAGATACGTAAGTAAGCACGTACCACAAAGAAAGAAAGAAAGATAGGAAGAAAGAAGGCAAGAAAGGAGAAAGCACGTCAAAGAAAGAATGCAAGCAAGAAAGCATGGCGAATGAAGTCAAATAAAGAAGCCTCGATTTGCGTCTATAACATTAGGGGGGTGAATGTTGGACCATAATGTTATAGAAGCAAAAGTTAGGGTAGTTTAGTGTAATTTTATGTATGTATTCTGTAAGTTTGTATAAACCGACCCATTGTATTGGGCTGGGTCACAAGAAAGATACGGTTATATAGTGTAGGGTTACAACGTTTAGTTAGGTTATAACGGTTAGAAGGAAACGGCATGTCTCTTGTGAATGCAACGTTTCAGTAAGTATATATATGTTTGAGTCTGTAAACAGAATGTAACCCACACGTTTATAATATATCAATTTTAAGGGTTCATCCCAAATCATTCTTTGTTTCTTATTATTGATTCTTGTTTGGTATACATATGATGTTGTTATGATCAAATTCGATCCTGGATATGGAGATGCAAGGACCTGTCAACAGCGGCATCTTGAATGACATCCGAGCTGAGTATAATAGTAGAAGTAGACAGTCTAATGGTTGGTTAAGATCCTTAGAAGACATGCTTTTGGTTTATGTATTGTGTACTTTGTAGTCCAAAAAATAATTATGATATGTTGTTTATTTCTTTTCTGATGTTAAAGACCAGAAACTACGTATGCCTCTGCCTTATCCATTGATGGAATTTCCTCTTTAATATTTTTTTGAACACCGATTATATTATAGAACTAGCAAGAAGCTAGGCGAACAATTACGTATAGAGAGTACATGGATTACTAAACCAATCTATCCAACTACAAGAGACTTTTTACTCCTACTAGAAATCCAATTAAACAAAGAGAGAATTAGTCCTATTTTAATATGAGATAATAATAACTAAAGAAAGATGCAAACAAGAACAGAATAATATCTTCCTTAGCTCAGATTCTGAATTTAATCCTCAATGATTGACGAGTGTTGTTTATATGATAAACACCTACTTTCTGTTATATGTTGTCCATAAGTGATTTGTATAATCTTTTCTTGTTGCAACTCCCATTCTTCCTAATGATTAAATACATTTGTGTAATATATTTAAGTTCTATGTGTGGCGTTTGTTGCTCGCCTACCCCTTAAGTGGCTGCCAAAATGCCACAGGGGCAACCTGACTGCTTTCCAACTCATGTACATACATTAATTAATGAGTATGTCAGTCTGTTATATTGTAACATGTTTAGCTGTTTAGTCATGTTAGTTATCTATTACAATTTGTTTCACAAATCATAGTATAGGATTCTTGTCTCTTGTCTTTACAATTGGCAAATCCTAATCATAACTACCCTTCAGATTGCAATATCTAGACCACAGATTATATCAAATATAAAACCTAACTGAAATGTGGTCCTAGGGATGCCACATTCCAAATCTGCATGCTACTTGTAATCCTGTTAAGATTAATTAGTAAAATAGGTAATGCACGTATTTTCAAAATAAAAAGCATGTAGCAATATCATTCACATGATTAAAAGGTATAAATACAGGTTAAAATTAAAGCAGCCAAGTATTACGCCGTATTTGATTATTAATCTGGGGTTAAGCGAAAGAAATAAGAGAGGATTTCCTTTTAAGTATTAACACCAATTCGGTCCCATCATGTTTACGGCATGTTTCATATGTGAAACAACATTTTCATTTTATTGACCTGTATATACACAAATACACAACTTTTTGCATTCGTGGTGGTCTTTATAAGGAGTTGATCATTTTATCAGCCAGGCATATATCCAAATCTAACTTTTTTGTTGGTTACATTTCATTTTATTTTAGCTTATAGTTTTTGCAAGGAACACCTAGAAGGACTTGCTAATAATATGTTAGTATTGGGTGGCAAGAATAACTGATTTATATATACCAGAAGATTCTTATGAAATTTTATCCTTTGATTTATCTGCTGGGTCAATGACACTATACCTTATACAATTTGCAACCACATAAACGCGCAAGAACATGTCAAGACAATATAAATCGCAAAAGAAACAAAGGTTTTACGTGGTTAATTAGTGACATGTATATATATCATGTACTCGATCATGTGGTCTTACTGTAAGTATTGTTTTTCTTATGGGTGAGATATATATTTTAAGGTTTTCTTTTTATTTAACAGTTTTACTTTATAAGGGTATGACAGCATGCATATCATGTGGCAATCAGCGTAGATCCTTGATGATCATGCCACTCGAGATTGTATCCTGCTTAAGTATGTTGTGGCATTGCTCTCACTGTCATTACTATTATTGCAGAGCTGTGACATGTCACTACAAGAATCGACGCTTTTAGTCACGACTAAAAGTCGTGGCTAAAAGTCACATGTGGATGATGACGCAGCAAGTGATGTTTGCGATGGCGGTTAGCTGCATTTGATCATTGATTAAGAAATTACAAGTCGAAAGTTTACTGAATATTAGGGAATTTTGTCTGTCCATGTCATCTTTGACCGATCCAATCACAATGGAAATTTTTACGTGTTTAATTTGAAAAGATTTGATGTCATCTGTTTTCTTCTTTGGGTTTTCTAACTTGCCACAGCTTATTTAGGGTGCATAAAAAGATTAAGATTAGATTATTGGCATGCCATTTTGGTGGCAAGTCACCTTAAAATAGTATGGTTACTTGGTATGGTTACTTGGTTAGGTATATTCAATGTTAGTCTTTCAATCATATTAGCCGTGAATTACCTTTGGTTTCTTTGATAAGGCATGATCCAGTAATTAGGGCCTAAACAGCATCATACCTTAAACATATATCATGGTTGCGGTTGTGGCTTATATTAATGATCGATCACTACCTTATCTCAATGTACATGCCGAAAAGATGTTGCTTTATGGAACTTTGTCTTTTCATAGTTTGCATATGGTATGAATACAAAAAGGTTTTCATGGTGAATATTTGGACATGTGGGTAAGGCATGCAGTGGGGGAGCCGTAGGCCGATAACAGTTGAACAAGGACAAAAGGGACAAAATTTTGGTAATATTGTATCTCTAATCTTTATGTCAAGATCAATAGTGGCTTCCGACCTTCCATCACAGTGACACATATGTAGCCTTAACTTTTATCTGTTTTACTTCCTTTCGAAGGCACATCATAAAACTATCCAGTGGCTTGAAATACTAATTAAAGGGTGTTCTTCCTTTCACAATGAGCATTGGGGGCTCGAAATGGTTAGCTAGTTAAATATCATCGTGGTCACCAAGTTTATATAAATGTAATCACGAATCAGCAAGATTTTGCTAGGTTAATCAGCTGACATCACGGCCGTGAACTTTATAGATATCATTAGATATTGCTAGCAATCTGTCTGGTCAATTCATACTACATAATAGTATGTGTCTCTTTCCTCTTGTTTAGATATGTGGTTTAAGTACATTCATATATTGTAGGATGGTAGATCACATTCTGTTGCATACATTTCTCGAGTAACAATTAAGGATATATGGTGAACTCAAGTAATGCATTCTGTTCCATCATCCATGACCACTTCAAATCCTGGATCATGTTCGTGTGAAACTAGTCTCATTTTAGCTTGACATGATAGGGAAGATCTTTACCAATTTATAGAAACTCGTATAAGTCCAAGGAAAACTGCAACAATATCCCTTTCATACTTCTCATGAAAGATTTGTGATATTTATTTTCTTTATTATTTTGTGATAGGTTTTATCTAAGCCTTTAGCATTACTTGTTTACATTCACTCTTTTGGACATTTCGTTTTCCAAATTACAATGGTTCGATAGTGTTTTCTAGCTATGAGCTTCTTAATGAATTATTAATCCATTTACATGCCTACCCACCAACTGAAGCTGTCTATCTTGCAAGTCTAGCTACATGCATTGTATCCTGAACTAGTCTTTGACATCCTCATAATAAGGGACATACAGCACGTATACATGCACTTCAACACGTTACATTTATTCACATTCACATAAATAACACAGCTGTTAATTGCCAAAGTTAGCTAACAGCGGCTCAGCTGACCCAAGTTAGATTCTATGAATCTATTAATTTCTTGCTACAATAGAGTGTAAAATCTTAGAGCCTCGTGTTGCTGCCCGAGTATCACAGTTTACATTTTCTTCTTTGAAATGGTGAATTTCATTAGAACTCTAGCAGGCAATTATCTGTGTAATATAATGAAGGGGATTTATTGTGGGGTTTATTATTATTATTATTATTATTATTATTTTAATTTTAATTTTTTTTAACTTTTTATAAAGGAAAAGCAGGCAATTATATGAAAAAGCAAACATCATTTCCCCTTAATTTGTTACCAATCTTTTAGCGACGACGGACGTCATCTAGCGAGTTAATGGCAAAAGTCAAAGGCGCTATAGGTCTGCTAAATAATTTTTTTAAAAAAAAAAAAGGTTAAAAAAAAACAAGTTTCATAACTTTGACTGACTATTACTTTTAGCGACGATAATACGTCGCTAAAAGACAAAAAATTATTTTTCAAATTTACCACAACTTTTATCTAGGGACGATTTCTGCAATCTTGGCAAACCACAGTGACGTTTTTATACGCTTTTATATATGTTTTTATATACTTATTTATAAAAACATATACGTTATTATATATGTTTTTATACACATTTTTATATACTTTTTATACGTTTTTGCATATGTTTGTGTATACGTTTTTATATATGTTTTTGCATACGTATACAAAAATGTACATAAAAATGTTTACACAAATGTATATAAAAACGTATATAAAAACATATAAAAAGTATATAACAACGTATATATTTTTATAAATACATATATAAAACCGTATATAACAACGTATATAAGAATGTATATAAAAACGTATATAAGAAAGTGTACAAAAACTTATATAAAAGCGTATATAGAAACATATATAAATACGTATAAACATATATAATAATGTATATGAAAAGGTACATAATAGCACATATGTTGTTGTAAATGCGTATATAATAACTTATATAAATACGTATATAAAAACGTATATGTTTGTATAAAAAAAATGTATATAAAAAATCAAAAAACTTTAAATAAACCAAAAAAATTAAATTATAAACGATCGTTAAATTAAAGGATGAACACTGCAACGGTCGTTGGCCAAAAGGGCTAACGTGTAATTGCTAATGGAATTCACTTAACACCGTTTAAAACCAGGGACCAAAAAGATCCAAAAGTTTCGCCACAGGAAGACTGCCTGCACTTATAAAAGACCAGGGACGTGCAATCTTGGCAAACCAAAGGAACGATTTCTGCAATTTACTCTTATTTATATTAAAGAAAAGGCTAAATTGGTGTCAAACCTCGCCAAGGCGGAAACACGAGGGTGTAACTTCATGGATATTATCAAAACACATGGTGTCTATATAGAGAATAACTACATGCAATAAAATGGCAAAGTATAGACACAAAGTGTCATAACAATACCCGAAAAGAAACAACATGATAAACTCCAAACACACAGATAAACCACTTCCAATGCAACTAAGGTCTCATCTAATCACTTCCTTCTATCATAGCCTTAGAATGCTTACCTAAAAATAATGCTTAAAACGTCAACATAATTTTGGTGAGATTCATAGGTTTAAGACACACATACACTCTCAAGGCAACCAGTTCACTGTGATTATAAAACATAGATGGACAAATAATTTATATATATCATATAAGCTACATGTATTTGCAAATCAATAATCACACACAAAGGCAACATCTGGACTATAACACCCCGTAAAATTTTCCTACGATTAACACGTTACCATAACATAGATTAACCATTTTTACCAATAACAATTTTTTTTAATATATATATATATATATATATATATATATATATATATATATATATATATATAGAGGTGGGTTCATGAAAAAAGTCCACTTTGGTAGAAAAGTGAGAAAAGTGTACAAATCAACCCCTCCTTTTTTTCACACCAAACTACAGGGACCTAATTGTATTTTCCTTCATTCTTTAAGGAGTTTTTTGCAAATTTGCACCCTACCCCCCACCCCCACCCCCCCCCCCCCCCCCCGCCGAAAAAAAATTTTTTTTTTCCCGCAAAAAAAAATTTTTTTTTGAGGCAAAAAAAAAAAAAAAAATTTTTTTTGGGCCAAAAATTTATAACCCAGATGCATTTTTTTTTTTTTTTTAGTGCATCTCAGTTATAAAAATTGGTGCATCTCAGTTATAACTGAGATGCACCAATTTTTATAACCCAGATGCACCTTTTTTTTTAGTGCATCTCAAAAAAAAAAGGTGCATCTGGGTTATAAAAATTGGTGCATCTCAGTTATAACTGAGATGCACCAATTTTTATAACCCAGATGCACTAAAAAAAAAAGGTGCATCTGGGTTATAAATTTTTGGCGGGAAAATTTTTGGCCTAAAAAAAAAAAAAATTTTTTTTGGCGGGAAATTTTTTTTTTTCGGGGGTGGGGTGGGTGGGGGGTGGGGGCATGTTTGCAGACATACCCCTGAAGTTTGAGATGTTTCAAATTAAACCCTATAACCTTTTTTTCTCACTTTTCTACCAAAGTGGACTTTTCTCTAGAACCTTACCCTATATATATATATATATATATATATATATATATATATATATATATATATATATATATATATATATATATATATATATATATATATATATATATA
The DNA here is from genome assembly GCA_030686995.1 of Artemisia argyi. Taxonomy (NCBI): domain Eukaryota; kingdom Viridiplantae; phylum Streptophyta; class Magnoliopsida; order Asterales; family Asteraceae; genus Artemisia; species Artemisia argyi. Next base: position 24,644,045 of record CM060679.1, read on the forward strand.
TATATATACTTTGTCAATTACAACGTTATTCACTTTTACCTTGAAACGATAATTACACCTAAACGTTAATAACCTATATACCATACATAACTTAAAACATTGATACTTAATAAGTATACGTTTCAATAATTGACAAATACAATTTAAATAAATCCCGAGCCTACTAAAATTCCCATGTGTACTCGCTAATAATATTTGACCTCTAAGAAACATGAATGACAATTGTTATCAACCTTCAAATATAATTATGATACTAGAATATTGATCAAGTTAAGACACCTCACACATTTCATCTCAATTTGACACAAATAATAACTTTGTTCCAATGACACTTCGTATAAATTCGAATAAACCACCAACTTTCTGTAACGTATTCAAATCCCAATTTTAAGGCCCTTCTGGTCCGAACCAGGAAAAGTGTAAAACACGAAAGTTGTCCGAAATAATGTTTTACGTCTAGACTCGCGAGATTTTGAACCAGAAATGTAATTCGTGGCTGTTATCTAAGGAATACAAACCTAACCCAAGTAAACCTCCCTCAAATATAACCTACAACTCACCCTCCCTCCCTTGTTACTTCCCTAAATGAAGCCTAAGGAATCCATGTGCATATCTTACACCACCTTCCTGCTCCATTCTATCACTTATCACCTTCTTGTTCATACATATATGGATACACGTAAATCGACAGCTCACATCTTCACCCTCCCCGCTTGATACTACTTTAGGTATAACCTGGGGGAAACCATGTGCAATCCTAACGCCACCTCCATTATGGCCCAATCCAAATACATGCAAACATCCTATCCCTACTCCATATCACATTCCAGATTGAGTATATAAGGGCTCATGCTAATCGATATTTCTAACTCACTACAACTCACATCACATAAAATCATACATACTTGGAGTTTCTGTCGAGCCAGGTGATGGAGAAAGAAAGGTTTTGGAAACTAGGAACTGATCTTGGTTGAGCCCTTAACCGAACCTTACACCATCACCTTTTCACATCTCACTATCACAACACAAAAACACATATAGTTCTTTCTTCGGGTTACTGTCGAGCAAGAATGAACAAAGGAGACAAGCTTGGTGTCAAGACAAGAAGTGCAAACATATTTTGGGTTTAGTCGTTCAGATTGTTGGACGAGGTTAAAGGTCGAATCTCAGTTTTCCTCCGTTCGTAACCGTCTACACTAACCATAGTATCTCGTCACCATCTTTTGGGCGTTGTAAGTATTCAAACCAATTTCATTTTCGAAGCTAGAACATTTAAGTTATCCAACCATCTTTGAAACGCACATGTGGTACAACTCGCGATAAGCATTTGAAAGCTTGTGTGGTAATAGCTTGATAGTCTAAAACTTATCAACTTTCACAAATAAACTAAAGCCCAAATGATTAACGCATAACATGCACTCATATTTCACAGTTTACTTTGGAGATTTTAAAATACAAAATGACAAAACATAGAGACTAAAGGTTTCGACTCCTTTGTTGGAATATTAGTGCTTTTTAACTTAAAAACAAACACTTGAACGAACAATACTAATGAAGGTTTTAAACTCGAACTCATTTTCGAATTTCATGCAAACTGTGAGTCGTGGTTTGGTTATGTCCAAGAAGTTTGTATAAATGCAAACTATACTTATTTTTATTTACATGCTCTCGTTAAAATGTGAGCACTTTCTAAAAACTTGTTTTTCACTCGACTGCTATGAAACAGTTAACTCTTTAAAATGTTTTAGGTTTATGTGAAGTCGTTTAACAGTAAAACATGGATTACTTAACATAAAAACTCATGTTTAAAACGTGTCTTTGTTCTTGTGTGGCCATATGAAACAACAACAAATGAACTACAGAATAACATAAAGCAAGCTTTTAGAACGAATGTCGAGTACTTAGACGTAACCAAAATGAATGAAAGCTAATAAAACTTACTAAATAATGAACTTATTTGTTTTCTTACCATTTCTCGCTAAATAAAGTTGTATAACACTTATTTTATTTGGTAACCACATTGACGTAAGTTATATATATTGGTCCTAATATATTATCACGAATTTAATAAATATATACTTTATATATTTTCACACCTCGAAACCTAACAAAAATAATAAATATAAATATGACGGCATCATGATGACATATATAGAAACCTACATTTTGAGGCGATAATGAAGTGTTAAATATGAATAACTATATGTTTATGAATATATATAATATATAACGTGAATTATATAACCTGAAGTTATTATCGATAACCTGAATACACATTAAGAAATGATTATTCCTACAATAAAACTCATCGGTTCACTTAACCAGGCGTAAACTTGCAATTACTATAATTTATCATTTATCAACTTTTGATACATATCATTGATTCATGACGAGAAATATAAACAATAAACGATACTTATACTTAAAGACAAGTTATATTGTATATAACTTGCTCTTGAACTATTAAGCGTTTTGCCACGCAAGCCACCTCTGCCACAAATCATTTTGTCATCAAACACTATTCAAATCACGATTCTCGATAAGTCGAACTTATCTCGGACTTCCGTATCATTCAGGTTATCTTTGAAGTCATTTCCATTCTACCTCTAACTTTACGTTATCTATGCCTATCATAACTCTCAGGTGAGTCATAGCCCCTACTCTTACTTGTTTTACAATGATTTATAAACGTTTTTGGGGGAGATACATGCTTAACTATTGTTTTAGACTTTTACAAGTACTCGTTAACTATTTACATATTACTATAAGTTTATAGCTACACTTTCTATCGTTTAACTGTTTTATAAACTCTTTGGGAGAGATGCATGTGTAACAACTTTTCTAACGATTTTACTATCGATATTTGGAATTATGGAACAAACTGTTTAAATACGGTTTCAACTGTTTAAATACGGTTCTCCACAAACTGTTCGGATACAGTTTCAATTATTTAAATACGATTCTCTACAAACTGTTCGGATACAGTTTCAACTGTTTAAATACGGTTCTCTACAAACTGTTCGGATACAGTTTCAACTGTTTAAATACGGTTCCCCGTAAACTGTTTATGTTATGAACGCAACAACGTGGCCCAAATATCGAAACTCGTGTTAAATGGATTTATAAACTAAACTACTATTTTGGGTGTTGACCTGGTGAAGGGCAAACCAACGGACTATTTTTGAATTATTAAGGAAATCACTCATTTTCTGATTTTGATAAACCAACGATTTAAGCTATGAATATTATGGATTTACTCACACTTTAATTTGATAATCAACTGTTATTATAACTTCTATGGAATCACAAACTCTTTGATTTTGGAAATCGATATTCGAAACTATAAACTCTATGAACTCACCAACCTTTGTGTTGACACTTTTTAGCATGTGTTTATCTCAGGCAACTAAACAAGAAGGAACTTAAAGGCACGGAGAGGGCTTGTAACCCGGCATGGGCTTAAATAAACATTTTGACATATTTCAAATAAACTTGTTGTTTAAATTATGAAACATCTTGATGTCTCAAATATTTGGTATTTTAAATGAATTAAACTTTAAAGCGTCACTTTTGTGTCGTTTTCTATGATTGTGACAAAGATCCTCGAAGTAACACCCAAAAAGTCTTCCGCTGACATTTTAAGTCTTCCGCTGACGTGATGATTTTGGGGGTGTTACAAATTGGCATCAGAGCTACAGTTATAGAGAACCAAGTGTTTTGAACATTGGACTATAACTACACTTTTAAAATGGACCACTTTTACAAAATACCACCTTATGCCCTCCGTGCCTACGCGTTTCCAACATCTGGTAGAGACATTACTTTTACATGATTTCTTATATATGTTAACATGTTATAATTATGCTAATGACTTATATTTACTAATCGGGATTATTAAAAATACCGTGTCTTCATATTTCCATCCGCCAGACGATTATGTGACTTTTAGATAGTTTATGCTACAAAAACACTCTAGTATATATATATATATATATATATATATATATATATATATATATATATATATATATATATATATATATATATATATATATGCTCCCCAACTATTTTGAGTACTATACCAATCCTCCTTAATTATCTCGCTCTCATCTTTATAGATGCATATGACATACTCTTTTTGGTACTTTCGGAAAAATCTGCACATTACCTTGTCGATCAGTATGGGTGTTGAGTCAGAAATTCTTAAGTAGGATGATTTACAATGTCTTTATTTGAATGGATTGGGACGCCTTTTTATTGAAATAAAGAAATTGTAAACTGCCGAACCATAAGTTTATACTTCGTTATTTACATCGTTTGGGACGCTTCTCTATGTAAATAACGAATTATAAATAAGTGGGCTTAATTGTATCTGAAATGGCATGCGTATGAAATCAAGAATCACTAAAGTTCATAAAAACACTAAAACTTCAGCCAAAGACTCACAATTTTCTTCTGCGTATGCCAAATTCTAAGGCATTATGGCACAACCACATTTATTCGATCATGTGCTTACTTTTACATTCTGGCGTTTTATGAAACCTTTTCACGACATTGTATGTGATTACAATGGTCTCTCTTACTTCTCCGGCACTATGAGTGATATAGTGATCTCCGAACCTTTCACAACTTTACCTAAAATCCATCAAAATCTATAAATTCCTCTAATAAAAATACAAGATATGGGATTGCTAAGGAACAAACAGATTCATCATCTATAAAAGCTTGGAACCAAATACCGTGTTGTCACTTAAAACTATATTTAACAAGTTTTCTCTTTACAAAAAACTGAAGTTCAGCAACTTTATCTACTTTCATCAAGTTCTCATCCGAAACCCTCATTGTTAAAAGTCTGTAACTAGCAAACTCTTAGTTTAACGGGTAGGTTACCCCGCAGATTTTAATTTTCATGAAACAAAATATTGTGAACCATGTTTATCTTCAAAACATGTTAAAATAAAAATCTTCATTCAAAAATAGAATTGTTTCTTAAGTCAAGTTAATCAAAAGGAATTGAACATAAGACAACGTAAGTAGTTAGAACTACTCAACAATTATGACTATGAGAACTGCTATCATCAAAGAAAAAGCTAATGTAGTAGCAGTTACGTTAAGCTAGAAAGAAAAATTAAAAAGAAGAAGCTAATGTAGTAGTAGATGCGTTAAGCTCGAAAGAACAATTAAAACCGCTCAGGGATTGGATCGTTAGGAATGACTATTTTGTTCACCCCTTCCACTCACCCTTACAACTACCTTACCTTGGAATCCCGGGACGGGATTCAGTTTAACGGGTAGGTAATATAACACCCCGTAAAATTTTCCTACGATTAACACGTTACCATAACATAGATTAACCATTTTTACCCATAACAATTTTTTTTTTCATATATATATATATATATATATATATATATATATATATATATATATATATATATATATATATATACTTTGTCAATTACAACGTTATTCACTCTTACCTTGAAACGACAATTACACCTAAACGTTAATAACCTATATACCATACATAACTTAAAACATTGATACTTAATAAGTATACGTTTCAATAATTGACAAATACAATTTAAATAAATCCCGAGCCTACTAAAATTCCCATGTGTACTCGCTAATAATATTTGACCTCTAAGAAACATGAATGACAATTGTTATCAACCTTCAAATATAATTATGATACTAGAATATTGATCAAGTTAAGGCACCTCACACATATCATCTCAATTTGACACAAATAACAACTTTGTTCCAATGACACTTCGTATAAATTCGAATAAACCACCAACTTTCTGTAATATATTTAAATCCCAATTTTAAGGCCCTTCTGGTCCGAATCAGGAAAAGTGCAAAACACGAAAGTTGTCCGAAATAATGTTTTACATCTAGACTCCCGAGATTTTGAACCAGAAATGTAATTCGTGGCTGTTATCTATGGAATACAAACCTGACCCAAGTAAACCTCCCTCAAATATAACCTACAACTCACCCTCCCTCCCTTGTTACTTCCCCAAATGAAGCCTAAGGAATCCATGTGCATATCTTACACCACCTTCCTGCTCCATTCTATCACTTATCACCTTCTTGTTCATATATATATGGATACATGTAAATCGACAGCTCACACCTTCACCCTCCCTCGCTTGATACTACCTTAGGTATAACCTGGGGGAAACCATGTGCAATCCTAACGCCACCTCCATTATGGCCCAATCCAAATACATGCAAACATCCTATCCCTACTCCATATCACATTCCAGATTGAGTATATAAGGGCTCATGCTAATCGATATTTCTAACTCACTACAACTCACATCACATAAAATCATACATACTTGGAGTTTCTGTCGAGCCAGGTGATGGAGAAAGAAAGGTTTTGGAAACTAGGAACTGATCTTGGTTGAGCCCTTAACCGAACCTTACACCATCACCTTTTCACATCTCACTATCACAACACAAAAACACATATAGTTCTTTCTTCGGGTTACTGTCGAGCAAGAATGACCAAAGGAGACAAGCTTGGTGTCAAGACAAGAAGTGCAAACATCTTTTGGGTTTAGTCGTTCAGATTGTTGGACGAGGTTAAAGGTCGAATCTCAGTTTTCCTCCATTCGTAACCGTCTACACTAACCATAGTATCTCATCACCATCTTTTGGGCGTTGTAAGTATTCAAACCAATTTCATTTTCGAAGCTAGAACATTTAAGTTATCCAACCATCTTTGAAACGCACATGTGGTACAACTCGCGATAAGCATTTGAAAGCTTGTGTGGTAATAGCTTGATAGTCTAAAACTTATCAACTTTCACAAATAAACTAAAGCCTAAATGATTAACGCATAGCATGCACTCATATTTCACAGTTTACTTTGGAGATTTTAAAATACAAAATGACAAAACATAGAGACTAAAGGTTTCGACTCCTTTGTTGGAATATTAGTGCTTTTTAACTTAAAAACAAACACTTGAACGAACAATACTAATGAAGGTTTTAAACTCGAACTCATTTTCGACTTTCATGCAAACTGTGAGTCGTGGTTTGGTTATGTCCAAGAAGTTTGTATAAATGCAAACTATACTTATTTTTATTTACATGCTCTCGTTAAAATGTGAGCACTTTCTAAAAACTTGTTTTTCACTCGACTACTATGAAACAGTTAACTCTTTAAAATGTTTTAGGTTTATGTGAAGTCGTTTAACAGTAAAACATGGATTACTTAACATAAAAACTCATGTTTAAAACGTGTCTTTGTTCTTGTGTGGCCATACGAAACAACAACAAATGAACTACAGAATAACATAAAGCAAGCTTTTAGAACGAATGTCGAGTACTTAGACGTAACCAAAATGAATGAAAGCTAATAAAACTTACTAAATAATGAACTTATTTGTTTTCTTACCATTTCTCGCTAAATAAAGTTGTATAACACTTATTTTATTTGGTAGCCACATTGACGTAAGTTATATATATTGGTCCTAATATATTATCACGAATTTAATAAATATATACTTTATATATTTTCACACCTCGAAACCTAACAAAAATAATAAATATAAATATGACGTCATCATGATGACGTATATAGAAACCTACATTTTGAGGCGATAATGAAGTGTTAAATATGAATAACTATATGTTTATGAATATATATAATATATAACGTGAATTATATAACCTGAAGTTATTATCGATAACCTGAATACACATTAAGAAATGATTATTCCTACAATAAAACTCATTGGTTCACTTAACCAGGCGTAAACTTGCAATTACTATAATTTATCATTTATCAACTTTTGATACATATCATTGATTCATGACGAGAAATATAAACAATAAACGATACTTATACTTAAAGACAAGTTATATTGTATATAACTTGCTCTTGAACTATTAAGCGTTTTGCCACGCAAGCCACCTCTGCCACAAATCATTTTGTCATCAAACACTATTCAAATCACGATTCTCGATAAGTCGAACTTATCTCGGACTTCCGTATCATTCAGGTTATCTTTGAAGTCATTTCCATTCTACCTCTAACTTTACGTTATCTATGCCTATCATAACTCTCAGGTGAGTCATAGCCCCTACTCTTACTTGTTTTACAATGATTTATAAACGTTTTTGGGGGAGATACATGCTTAACTATTGTTTTAGACTTTTACAAGTACTCGTTAACTATTTACATATTACTATAAGTTTATAGCTACACTTTCTATCGTTTAACTGTTTTATAAACTCTTTGGGAGAGATGCATGTGTAACAACTTTTCTAACGATTTTACTATCGATATTTGGAATTATGGAACAAACTGTTTAAATACGGTTTCAACTGTTTAAATACGGTTCTCCACAAACTGTTCGGATACAGTTTCAATTATTTAAATACGATTCTCTACAAACTGTTCGGATACAGTTTCAACTGTTTAAATACGGTTCTCTACAAACTGTTCGGATACAGTTTCAACTGTTTAAATACGGTTCCCCGTAAACTGTTTATGTTATGAACGCAACAACGTGGCCCAAATATCGAAACTCGTGTTAAATGGATTTATAAACTAAACTACTATTTTGGGTGTTGACCCGGTGAAGGGCAAACCAACGGACTATTTTTGAATTATTAAGGAAATCACTCATTTTCTGATTTTGATAAACCAACGATTTAAGCTATGAATATTATGGATTTACTCACACTTTAATTTGATAATCAACTGTTATTATAACTTCTATGGAATCACAAACTCTTTGATTTTGGAAATCGATATTCGAAACTATAAACTCTATGAACTCACCAACCTTTGTGTTGACACTTTTTAGCATGTGTTTATCTCAGGCAACTAAACAAGAAGGAACTTGAAGGCACGGAGAGGGCTTGTAACCCGGCATGGGCTTAAATAAACATTTTGACATATTTCAAATAAACTTGTTGTTTAAATTATGAAACATCTTGATGTCTCAAATATTTGGTATTTTAAATGAATTAAACTTTAAAGCGTCACTTTTGTGTCGTTTTCTATGATTGTGACAAAGATCCTCGAAGTAACACCCAAAAAGTCTTCCGCTGACATTTTAAAGTCTTCCGCTGACATTTTAAGTCTTCCGCTGACGTGATGATTTTGGGGGTGTTACATGGACGGCTCGTGTCCTCTGATCCCACTAATCACACATACAAAGGCAACATCTGGACAGCTCGTGTCCTCCGATCCCAATAGGCATCAATTAGGTCGCATGCACGAGCAACAGGATAAGCATCCTCCCAATTGAATCACATATATATATAGAGTAGGAGTTATTACTCTCCAATTGGATACTCTTCCCCAATTGGACCACACAGCATTACCATCACATTATCCAATCCACATAACATATAGCATACATACGATAACATTATAAGTCCAAGCTCTTTAAAATCACACTTAATCACAGTAACTCAAACAATTAAGACAAGCATCATTCCCATCCAAAGTTTAAAACAAAGTAAAAATATGGGACTATGAACTCACCTCAAACCTTGCAGCTTCCACAAAAACAAATCAAAATCTATAACACACAAAAATAAATCCACATTACACATGGTCAAACTAAAAGCTATAACCCATGTAATACACATATGATGGATGTCTAAGGTTCATATGACCCACCATGGATCTCCTAGACCCCATGCTGATCATCACCACAACCTAATACTCACTAAATCCCTTGCACTTTTAAAATCAGAAAACGCAGAATTTTAGGGTACATTCGCCCACATGAAATCATAACAATTAAAGCTCAACAACTCACACAAAAATTTACCATGGTCTCTTATAAGCATACAAGCTAATCCCAGAAGGCCATGGACCAATAACACACACAAGTACTCAAAAGAAAATCAAACTTGTCAACTATCCAAATTTGGATCTGAACGCACACCAAAAAGTTTTAATTAGAATAAAATACCTCTACAACTTTTTATCGCGAATCCTTATCGTGGTAGTATAAGATAACTAAAACTTAACTATTCCATAAGGGCTAATCTAAATACCACTTTTACACCCACCATTCACTATCAAACTTTTACCCAAATTCTGTCCCGGTTTAACAGCTTTGACACTTTATCAAAGAAAATCAAAAGACTAATGATCCTACCATGTCTATCATCAATACCATTAGCATCTAATGATCCTACTGATTGGTCCTAAACGGCCAGCTAAGTTTACCAGGTGATGGTCAACCAAGTCAAACGTCTAAAACCAACTAACCAAGGAGTACAGTGTATTCCCGGGTCGTTATGTCCCAGCGAGATAAGCAATTGTATTTAAAAACGTTTTAAGTGATCGGGTGATTTAACAGGAGGATCAGGAATTTGATTATTATGATTATACTACGAGATTATGATTGAAAATAGCTTAGAAATACTATATTAACAATTACTGATGATCAGATAACCTAAAACGTAAGTTAAACCTAAAAACACGCGTTTGAATTTAAATTAAACGCGAACGAGCAAAATAAAAAGTGAAACAGGAGTAAATAAAGTCCTACAAATATGAAAATTATATTTTTACAATCCTAATGTTATAAGAAAATTTTTGGAAAATTAAAATTATTTTACAACTATTTAATTAAATATTATTAATTAATTACTAATTACTAATAACTTTTTAATTAACTAAATTATACTAATTATTAATTAATTATGAAATTTAACTAGAAAAATGAAAATTAAATTTAGAAAAATCTAAAATATTATAAAACTAATTTTAAAATAGAAAACCTATTTTTCCTACTTTTTAATTATTTATTATTAATTAAAAACTAATTATTTAATTAATTAAAATTAAACTAAATTATAAAAAGTACTAAATGACAAAGGAAAAATCTGAAAAAATTACTAAAATTATTTTACCCTACAAGGAACCTGAGAAAAATTTAAAATTGAAAATTTCTTATAAATAAGCAGAAAAATAAGCCAAAGGGCTCAAATAGAAGCTATCACTTAACTTATTTTTGGCTTTTTCTTAATTTTCTTTTTACAAACTATTTATATACTGAAATTAGGCAACTTTTGTAAAGGAAACTTCCTTGGAACTCAGAAATAAGCTCTATGCTTATGAATAAGCAAAACAGTTGAGCTTTTGGCTCAATTTGTTAGAATAAGCTTAAATAAGTTGTAAAGCTGAAGCCAAGGACAAATCAGGGTGTAAACCAACTAAGTGTTCTCAGAATTAGCCAAATCAACACTGAAATCACACTGAATCAGCTTATGAGTTCAAATAAGCAATCCTTTATACCCATAGTCCATACAAGCAGAATATAACACTTGCAGCCTACTGTGGGACCCACAGAGGTGACCCATGGTACAAAGTGAAGGTGGAACCCAAAAGCCTGTTAGGAGGGCTTTTCAAAGCACCCAAGAACAGGCAATAAGCTCAAGGATTGAGCTTATTGCAGGCTTGGGAAAAAGGGTCAGACAGTAAAGGTTCAAAGTGAGCTTGTGAAATAAGCAGTGAGACCAATAAGCTCACAAAAAGCTACCGAATGCAAACAGGCTAGAAAACAAAGTGAAAACAGCTAAAAGGAACTAATTAAATTTAAATCAACAATAAAAGCTAACAGATTAAACCAACTTAGGCAAATAAGCAATCCCAATTTTCCTGATCCAAATAGGCCTAAAAGGCTCACTTGCAGCCTCCTGTGGGGTCCACTAGGGGGGTCAGGGGGTCAAAATCTAACTTGAACCTGAAAGATGGGATGGGGAACTCTTAAATGAGCCAAGGTTCAATGAAGGGGTCCCACAGATAAGCTCTTGGAGGGCTTGTGAAAATTGAAGAATACACTGAGTACTCAGTGTACTTAGTCAAGGGTAAGTGGCTTAAGGGTACAAGCAGGCTAGGGGCAAAGCTTCTAAGGTCAAACCTATCTATTGGATTAAAGAGTTGAGCCAACAAGCTCTCTAAAAAGCTAAGACTCTACAGGTGGGGCCAATTAATAAGCTTGCAACAAGCTTGAGAAACAGGGGCAAATCCTGAATGTTCAGAATGAACAGTTGCCAAAGGGTAAACAAATAAGTCACAATAAGCTAACAAACAAGCAATTAGAGGGCCAAACAGATATGTACCCAACAAGTCAAGCTAGGTGGCTATCCAAAACACCAATTATCAAGTAAAATGATTACCTAATGAGCAAGATGAGATCAATTGAAAGTTGGGTGAAACTGGTGCACAGGGGAGGATTCCTTCCCTGCACCTTCAAACAGTTGGCTGCACACACCTCACAAAAATTTCTAAAATGAAATGATGACAGGATTTTGTAGATTAGGTGGTGGAGTTTGAGCACAACAAATTTCAGAGTTTGATTCATCCCACAAAATTCATGAAAAATCTCTAAAAAAGTGAGTTTTCTGTGCTTCAAGTATTTTTGACTTTTTCACTTTTGAGCTAAGTTTGAGTTTGATGAATTTTAATTAGCTCTAAATGACTGTGAATGATGTTATAGGTTATAGTTTGACTAATTTAAGCTAACTTGGCAACTAATGAGCAGATTATGATGATGACTAATCTAAAAACCTAAACAGCTAACTAGTTTGCAAGGGATTCAAGCTAATTTGACTTTTTAACTAAAAACCTATTGATTTTGTGCTAATGTTATCCTAGTATGGCCTACAGTGTCCTGTCTAAACTAGTTTTAAAACCTAACTCTCACAGGAACACAGGGTACACCTATGTGCCAAACACCCCTTTCAAATCTGTTTAGACAGGTTATTGAAGCAAATGAATAAGTCAGGCCATGAAACTAAAAGAGTAGCTTAAACTAACATGAATTAAGCCTACAGGAACACAGATAAACAACAATCTACAACTACAACAGGTTATAACCAATTATGCAAAAAAAATGTATATGAAAGGATCTTACAAGTTGCTTATTAAGCTGAGATTATGAACCAGGAACTAGACAAACATCCTACTGTCTCCCATGAGACTTCTAAACTCTCTTCATTCCATCTTCTTCTGCTCCAACACCAAATACTACTATTTTTTTTATTTTATTTTGATTTTCTCTGTAATTTTCTCTATTTTTTTTCTTTTTCTGGATTTTTCTTAATTTAAGGGTACAAAAGACTTTTACACAACTATTATGAACTTCTGAGATCATAGTTAAGTAAAAAATAGAAGTAACAACAATTAATTGAGATGATAGGAAATCTAAGTAAAAATTGAAAATTGCTTGAAACCAAATTTAACTTGAATTAATTACTGAAAAAGTTGCATTACAAAGGAGATTAATACTTAAAAAATGAAAATTACAAGCTTAGAGTTTTAACTGAGATTACAATAACTTGAAAATAGCTAAATTAAAACTAAAATTCTAACAACTGCTCCACAGCTTCCAAGCTTCGATTTATAGCCCTAAATTAGGGTTTCCTTGCTTCCTTGGACTTTTCCCAGCATAATTCTCGACCCTTGGATGAATAGAAGCAATCCTGGCCTTTGAAAGTTTTTGGCGCCCAAACTCTTTTTGGCGTTTTCTTTGATATTTGATGCCAGAGGTCAAGTCTTGGATTGTAGCACTTGTTTGGTTAGGCAAAGGGGAAGGGGGGGGGGGGAGATTGAGTGTACAGGGAGGGTAGCAGGCTTAGGGTGAATGATGGTGTTGGTTGGATTGTAGCAGGTAGTGGGATGGTGAGGTGGAGAGGGTGGTGGTCAAAGTTGGGGGTTGACTGGGGGGTATTATTTAAACGGGGTGGGTTTGGTTTGGATGTTGGGTTTGTAACTTTGGGCCTGGTAGGGGTGGGCTAGGTATGTTTTATGTTTGGGCTTGTGTTTGGCTTGGGGTTTAAAAAGAAGAAGCTAATGTAGTAGTAGATGCGTTAAGCTCGAAAGAACAATTAAAACCGCTCAGGGATTGGATCGTTAGGAATGACTATTTTGTTCACCCCTTCCACTCACCCTTACAACTACCTTACCTTGGAATCCCGGGACGGGATTCAGTTTAACGGGTAGGTAATATAACACCCCGTAAAATTTTCCTACGATTAACACGTTACCATAACATAGATTAACCATTTTTACCCATAACAATTTTTTTTTCATATATATATATATATATATATATATATATATATATATATATATATATATATATATATATATATATATATATATACTTTGTCAATTACAACGTTATTCACTCTTACCTTGAAACGACAATTACACCTAAACGTTAATAACCTATATACCATACATAACTTAAAACATTGATACTTAATAAGTATACGTTTCAATAATTGACAAATACAATTTAAATAAATCCCGAGCCTACTAAAATTCCCATGTGTACTCGCTAATAATATTTGACCTCTAAGAAACATGAATGACAATTGTTATCAACCTTCAAATATAATTATGATACTAGAATATTGATCAAGTTAAGGCACCTCACACATATCATCTCAATTTGACACAAATAACAACTTTGTTCCAATGACACTTCGTATAAATTCGAATAAACCACCAACTTTCTGTAATGTATTTAAATCCCAATTTTAAGGCCCTTCTGGTCCGAATCAGGAAAAGTGCAAAACACGAAAGTTGTCCGAAATAATGTTTTACGTTTAGACTCCCGAGATTTTGAACCAGAAATGTAATTCGTGGCTGTTATCTATGGAATACAAACCTGACCCAAGTAAACCTCCCTCAAATATAACCTACAACTCACCCTCCCTCCCTTGTTACTTCCCCAAATGAAGCCTAAGGAATCCATGTGCATATCTTACACCACCTTCCTGCTCCATTCTATCACTTATCACCTTCTTGTTCATATATATATGGATACATGTAAATCGACAGCTCACACCTTCACCCTCCCTCGCTTGATACTACCTTAGGTATAACCTGGGGGAAACCATGTGCAATCCTAACGCCACCTCCATTATGGCCCAATCCAAATACATGCAAACATCCTATCCCTACTCCATATCACATTCCAGATTGAGTATATAAGGGCTCATGCTAATCGATATTTCTAACTCACTACAACTCACATCACATAAAATCATACATACTTGGAGTTTCTGTCGAGCCAGGTGATGGAGAAAGAAAGGTTTTGGAAACTAGGAACTGATCTTGGTTGAGCCCTTAACCGAACCTTACACCATCACCTTTTCACATCTCACTATCACAACACAAAAACACATATAGTTCTTTCTTCGGGTTACTGTCGAGCAAGAATGACCAAAGGAGACAAGCTTGGTGTCAAGACAAGAAGTGCAAACATATTTTGGGTTTAGTCGTTCAGATTGTTGGACGAGGTTAAAGGTCGAATCTCAGTTTTCCTCCATTCGTATCCGTCTACACTAACCATAGTATCTCGTCACCATCTTTTGGGCGTTGTAAGTATTCAAACCAATTTCATTTTCGAAGCTAGAACATTTAAGTTATCCAACCATCTTTGAAACGCACATGTGGTACAACTCGCGATAAGCATTTGAAAGCTTGTGTGGTAATAGCTTGATAGTCTAAAACTTATCAACTTTCACAAATAAACTAAAGCCTAAATGATTAACGCATAGCATGCACTCATATTTCACAGTTTACTTTGGAGATTTTAAAATACAAAATGACAAAACATAGAGACTAAAGGTTTCGACTCCTTTGTTGGAATATTAGTGCTTTTTAACTTAAAAACAAACACTTGAACGAACAATACTAATGAAGGTTTTAAACTCGAACTCATTTTCGACTTTCATGCAAACTGTGAGTCGTGGTTTGGTTATGTCCAAGAAGTTTGTATAAATGCAAACTATACTTATTTTTATTTACATGCTCTCGTTAAAATGTGAGCACTTTCTAAAAACTTGTTTTTCACTCGACTACTATGAAACAGTTAACTCTTTAAAATGTTTTAGGTTTATGTGAAGTCGTTTAACAGTAAAACATGGATTACTTAACATAAAAACTCATGTTTAAAACGTGTCTTTGTTCTTGTGTGGCCATACGAAACAACAACAAATGAACTACAGAATAACATAAAGCAAGCTTTTAGAACGAATGTCGAGTACTTAGACGTAATCAAAATGAATGAAAGCTAATAAAACTTACTAAATAATGAACTTATTTGTTTTCTTACCATTTCTCGCTAAATAAAGTTGTATAACACTTATTTTATTTGGTAGCCACATTGACGTAAGTTATATATATTGGTCCTAATATATTATCACGAATTTAATAAATATATACTTTATATATTTTCACACCTCGAAACCTAACAAAAATAATAAATATAAATATGACGTCATCATGATGACGTATATAGAAACCTACATTTTGAGGCGATAATGAAGTGTTAAATATGAATAACTATATGTTTATGAATATATATAATATATAACGTGAATTATATAACCTGAAGTTATTATCGATAACCTGAATACACATTAAGAAATGATTATTCCTACAATAAAACTCATTGGTTCACTTAACCAGGCGTAAACTTGCAATTACTATAATTTATCATTTATCAACTTTTGATACATATCATTGATTCATGACGAGAAATATAAACAATAAACGATACTTATACTTAAAGACAAGTTATATTGTATATAACTTGCTCTTGAACTATTAAGCGTTTTGCCACGCAAGCCACCTCTGCCACAAATCATTTTGTCATCAAACACTATTCAAATCACGATTCTCGATAAGTCGAACTTATCTCGGACTTCCGTATCATTCAGGTTATCTTTGAAGTCATTTCCATTCTACCTCTAACTTTACGTTATCTATGCCTATCATAACTCTCAGGTGAGTCATAGCCCCTACTCTTACTTGTTTTACAATGATTTATAAACGTTTTTGGGGGAGATACATGCTTAACTATTGTTTTAGACTTTTACAAGTACTCGTTAACTATTTACATATTACTATAAGTTTATAGCTACACTTTCTATCGTTTAACTGTTTTATAAACTCTTTGGGAGAGATGCATGTGTAACAACTTTTCTAACGATTTTACTATCGATATTTGGAATTATGGAACAAACTGTTTAAATACGGTTTCAACTGTTTAAATACGGTTCTCCACAAACTGTTCGGATACAGTTTCAATTATTTAAATACGATTCTCTACAAACTGTTCGGATACAGTTTCAACTGTTTAAATACGGTTCTCTACAAACTGTTCGGATACAGTTTCAACTGTTTAAATACGGTTCCCCGTAAACTGTTTATGTTATGAACGCAACAACGTGGCCCAAATATCGAAACTCGTGTTAAATGGATTTATAAACTAAACTACTATTTTGGGTGTTGACCCGGTGAAGGGCAAACCAACGGACTATTTTTGAATTATTAAGGAAATCACTCATTTTCTGATTTTGATAAACCAACGATTTAAGCTATGAATATTATGGATTTACTCACACTTTAATTTGATAATCAACTGTTATTATAACTTCTATGGAATCACAAACTCTTTGATTTTGGAAATCGATATTCGAAACTATAAACTCTATGAACTCACCAACCTTTGTGTTGACACTTTTTAGCATGTGTTTATCTCAGGCAACTAAACAAGATGGAACTTGAAGGCACGGAGAGGGCTTGTAACCCGGCATGGGCTTAAATAAACATTTTGACATATTTCAAATAAACTTGTTGTTTAAATTATGAAACATCTTGATGTCTCAAATATTTGGTATTTTAAATGAATTAAACTTTAAAGCGTCACTTTTGTGTCGTTTTCTATGATTGTGACAAAGATCCTCGAAGTAACACCCAAAAAGTCTTCCGCTGACATTTTAAAGTCTTCAGCTGACATTTTAAGTCTTCCGCTGACGTGATGATTTTGGGGGTGTTACATGGACGGCTCGTGTCCTCTGATCCCACTAATCACACACACAAAGGCAACATCTGGACAGCTCGTGTCCTCCGATCCCAATAGGCATCAATTAGGTCGCATGCGCGAGCAACAGGATAAGCATCCTCCCAATTGAATCACATATATATAGAGTAGGAGTTATTACTCTCCAATTGGATACTCTTCCCCAATTGGACCACACAGCATTACCATCACATTATCTAATCCACATAACATATAGCATACATACGATAACATTATAAGTCCAAGCTCTTTAAAATCACACTTAATCACAGTAACTCAAACAATTAAGACAAGCATCATTCCCATCCAAACTTTAAAACAAAGTAAAAATATGGGACTATGAACTCACCTCAAACCTTGCAGCTTCCACAAAAACAAATCAAAATCTATAACACACAAAAATAAATCCACATTACACATGGTCAAACTAAAAGCTATAACCCATGTAATACACATATGATGGATGTCTAAGGTTCATATGACCCACCATGGATCTCCTAGACCCCATACTGATCATCACCACAACCTAATACTCACTAAATCCCTTGCACTTTTAAAATCAGAAAACGCAGAATTTTAGGGTACATTCGCCCACATGAAATCATAACAATTAAAGCTCAACAACTCACACAAAAATTTACCATGGTCTCTTATAAGCATACAAGCTAATCCCAGAAAGCTATGGACCAATAACACACACAAGTACTCAAAAGAAAATCAAACTTGTCAACTATCCAAATTTGGATCTGAACGCACACCAAAAAGTTTTAATTAGAATAAAATACCTCTACAACTTTTTATCGCGAATCCTTATCGTGGTAGTATAAGATAACTAAAACTTAACTATTCCATAAGGGCTAATCTAAATACCACTTTTACACCCACCATTCACTATCAAACTTTTACCCAAATTCTGTCCCGGTTTAACAGCTTTGACACTTTATCAAAGAAAATCAAAAGACTAATGATCCTACCATGTCTATCATCAATACCATTAGCATCTAATGATCCTACTGATTGGTCCTAAACGGTCAGCTAAGTTTACCAGGTGATGGTCAACCAAGTCAAACGTCTAAAACCAACTAACCAAGGAGTACAGTGTATTCCCGGGTCGTTATGTCCCAGCGAGATAAGCAATTGTATTTAAAAACGTTTTAAGTGATCGGGTGATTTAACAGGAGGATCAGGAATTTGATTATTATGATTATACTACGAGATTATGATTGAAAATAGCTTAGAAATACTATATTAACAATTACTGATGATCAGATAACCTAAAACGTAAGTTAAACCTAAAAACACGCGTTTGAATTTAAATTAAACGCGAACGAGCAAAATAAAAAGTGAAACAGGAGTAAACAAAGTCCTACAAATATGAAAATTATATTTTTACAATCCTAATGTTATAAGAAAATTTTTGGAAAATTAAAATTATTTTACAACTATTTAATTAAATATTATTAATTAATTACTAATTACTAATTACTTTTTAATTAACTAAATTATACTAATTATTAATTAATTATGAAATTTAACTAGAAAAATGAAAATTAAATTTAGAAAAATCTAAAATATTATAAAACTAATTTTAAAATAGAAAACCTATTTTTCCTACTTTTTAATTATTTATTATTAATTAAAAACTAATTATTTAATTAATTAAAATTAAACTAAATTATAAAAAGTACTAAATGACAAAGGAAAAATCTGAAAAAATTACTAAAATTATTTTACCCTACAAGGAACCTGAGAAAAATTTAAAATTGAAAATTTCTTATAAATAAGCAGAAAAATAAGCCAAAGGGCTTAAATAGAAGCTATCACTTAACTTATTTTTGGCTTTTTCTTAATTTTCTTTTTACAAACTATTTATATACTAAAATTAGGCAACTTTTGTAAAGGAAACTTCCTTGGAACTCAGAAATAAGCTCTATGCTTATGAATAAGCAAAACAGTTGAGCTTTTGGCTCAATTTGTTAGAATAAGCTTAAATAAGTTGTAAAGCTGAAGCCAAGGACAAATCAGGGTGTAAACCAACTAAGTGTTCTCAGAATTAGCCAAATCAACACTGAAATCACACTGAATCAGCTTATGAGTTCAAATAAGCAATCCTTTATACCCATAGTCCATACAAGCAGAATATAGCACTTGCAGCCTACTGTGGGACCCACAGAGGTGACCCATGGTACAAAGTGAAGGTGGAACCCAAAAGCCTGTTAGGAGGGCTTTTCAAAGCACCCAAGAACAGGCAATAAGCTCAAGGATTGAGCTTATTGCAGGCTTGGGAAAAAGGGTCAGACAGTAAAGGTTCAAAGTGAGCTTGTGAAATAAGCAGTGAGACCAATAAGCTCACAAAAAGCTACCGAATGCAAACAGGCTAGAAAACAAAGTGAAAACAGCTAAAAGGAACTAATTAAATTTAAATCAACAATAAAAGCTAACAGATTAAACCAACTTAGGCACATAAGCAATCCCAATTTTCCTGATCCAAATAGGCCTAAAAGGCTCACTTGCAGCCTCCTGTGGGGTCCACTAGGGGGGTCAGGGGGTCAAAATCTAACTTGAACCTGAAAGATGGGATGGGGAACTCTTAAATGAGCCAAGGTTCAATGAAGGGGTCCCACAGATAAGCTCTTGGAGGGCTTGTGAAAATTGAAGAATACACTGAGTACTCAGTGTACTTAGTCAAGGGTAAGTGGCTTAAGGGTACAAGCAGGCTAGGGGCAAAGCTTCTAAGGTCAAACCTATCTATTGGATTAAAGAGTTGAGCCAACAAGCTCTCTAAAAAGCTAAGACTCTACAGGTGGGGCCAATTAATAAGCTTGCAACAAGCTTGAGAAACAGGGGCAAATCCTGAATGTTCAGAATGAACAGTTGCCAAAGGGTAAACAAATAAGTCACAATAAGCTAACAAACAAGCAATTAGAGGGCCAAACAGATATGTACCCAACAAGTCAAGCTAGGTGGCTATCCAAAACACCAATTATCAAGTAAAATGATTACCTAATGAGCAAGATGAGATCAATTGAAAGTTGGGTGAAACTGGTGCACAGGGGAGGATTCCTTCCCTGCACCTTCAAACAGTTGGCTGCACACACCTCACAAAAATTTCTAAAATGAAATGATGACAGGATTTTGTAGATTAGGTGGTGGAGTTTGAGCACAACAAATTTCAGAGTTTGATTCATCCCACAAAATTCATGAAAAATCTCTAAAAAAGTGAGTTTTCTGTGCTTCAAGTATTTTTGACTTTTTCACTTTTGAGCTAAGTTTGAGTTTGATGAATTTTAATTAGCTCTAAATGACTGTGAATGATGTTATAGGTTATAGTTTGACTAATTTAAGCTAACTTGGCAACTAATGAGCAGATTATGATGATGACTAATCTAAAAACCTAAACAGCTAACTAGTTTGCAAGGGATTCAAGCTAATTTGACTTTTTAACTAAAAACCTATTGATTTTGTGCTAATGTTATCCTAGTATGGCCTACAGTGTCCTGTCTAAACTAGTTTTAAAACCTAACTCTCACAGGAACACAGGGTACACCTATGTGCCAAACACCCCTTTCAAGTCTGTTTAGACAGGTTATTGAAGCAAATGAATAAGTCAGGCCATGAAACTAAAAGAGTAGCTTAAACTAACATGAATTAAGCCTACAGGAACACAGATAAACAACAATCTACAACTACAACAGGTTATAACCAATTATGCAAAAAAAATGTATATGAAAGGATCTTACAAGTTGCTTATTAAGCTGAGATTATGAACCAGGAACTAGACAAACATCCTACTGTCTCCCATGAGACTTCTAAACCCTCTTCATTCCATCTTCTTCTGCTCCAACACCAAATACTACTATTTTTTTATTTTATTTTGATTTTCTCTGTAATTTTCTCTATTTTTTTTCTTTTTCTGGATTTTTCTTAATTTAAGGGTACAAAAGACTTTTACACAACTATTATGAACTTCTGAGATCATAGTTAAGTAAAAAATAGAAGTAACAACAATTAATTGAGATGATAGGAAATCTAAGTAAAAATTGAAAATTGCTTGAAACCAAATTTAACTTGAATTAATTACTGAAAAAGTTGCATTACAAAGGAGATTAATACTTAAAAAATGAAAATTACAAGCTTAGAGTTTTAACTGAGATTACAATAACTTGAAAATAGCTAAATTAAAACTAAAATTCTAACAACTGCTCCACAGCTTCCAAGCTTCGATTTATAGCCCTAAATTAGGGTTTCCTTGCTTCCTTGGACTTTTCCCAGCATAATTCTCGACCCTTGGATGAATAGAAGCAATCCTGGCCTTTGAAAGTTTTTGGCGCCCAAACTCTTTTTGGCGTTTTCTTTGATATTTGATGCCAGAGGTCAAGTCTTGGATTGTAGCACTTGTTTGGTTAGGCAAAGGGGAAGGGGGGGGGGGGGAGATTGAGTGTACAGGGAGGGTAGCAGGCTTAGGGTGAATGATGGTGTTGGTTGGATTGTAGCAGGTAGTGGGATGGTGAGGTGGAGAGGGTGGTGGTCAAAGTTGGGGGTTGACTGGGGGGTATTATTTAAACGGGGTGGGTTTGGTTTGGATGTTGGGTTTGTAACTTTGGGCCTGGTAGGGGTGGGCTAGGTATGTTTTATGTTTGGGCTTGTGTTTGGCTTGGGGTTTAAAAAGAAGAAGCTAATGTAGTAGTAGATGCGTTAAGCTCGAAAGAACAATTAAAACCGCTCAGGGATTGGATCGTTAGGAATGACTATTTTGTTCACCCCTTCCACTCACCCTTACAACTACCTTATCTTGGAATCCCGGGACGGGATTCAGTTTAACGGGTAGGTAATATAACACCCCGTAAAATTTTCCTACGATTAACACGTTACCATAACATAGATTAACCATTTTTACCCATAACAATTTTTTTTTCATATATATATATATATATATATATATATATATATATATATATATATATATATATATATATATATATATATATATACTTTGTCAATTACAACGTTATTCACTCTTACCTTGAAACGACAATTACACCTAAACGTTAATAACCTATATACCATACATAACTTAAAACATTGATACTTAATAAGTATACGTTTCAATAATTGACAAATACAATTTAAATAAATCCCGAGCCTACTAAAATTCCCATGTGTACTCGCTAATAATATTTGACCTCTAAGAAACATGAATGACAATTGTTATCAACCTTCAAATATAATTATGATACTAGAATATTGATCAAGTTAAGGCACCTCACACATATCATCTCAATTTGACACAAATAACAACTTTGTTCCAATGACACTTCGTATAAATTCGAATAAACCACCAACTTTCTGTAATGTATTTAAATCCCAATTTTAAGGCCCTTCTGGTCCGAATCAGGAAAAGTGCAAAACACGAAAGTTGTCCGAAATAATGTTTTACGTCTAGACTCCCGAGATTTTGAACCAGAAATGTAATTCGTGGCTGTTATCTATGGAATACAAACCTGACCCAAGTAAACCTCCCTCAAATATAACCTACAACTCACCCTCCCTCCCTTGTTACTTCCCCAAATGAAGCCTAAGGAATCCATGTGCATATCTTACACCACCTTCCTGCTCCATTCTATCACTTATCACCTTCTTGTTCATATATATATGGATACATGTAAATCGACAGCTCACACCTTCACCCTCCCTCGCTTGATACTACCTTAGGTATAACCTGGGGGAAACCATGTGCAATCCTAACGCCACCTCCATTATGGCCCAATCCAAATACATGCAAACATCCTATCCCTACTCCATATCACATTCCAGATTGAGTATATAAGGGCTCATGCTAATCGATATTTCTAACTCACTACAACTCACATCACATAAAATCATACATACTTGGAGTTTCTGTCGAGCCAGGTGATGGAGAAAGAAAGGTTTTGGAAACTAGGAACTGATCTTGGTTGAGCCCTTAACCGAACCTTACACCATCACCTTTTCACATCTCACTATCACAACACAAAAACACATATAGTTCTTTCTTCGGGTTACTGTCGAGCTAGAATGACCAAAGGAGACAAGCTTGGTGTCAAGACAAGAAGTGCAAACATATTTTGGGTTTAGTCGTTCAGATTGTTGGACGAGGTTAAAGGTCGAATCTCAGTTTTCCTCCATTCGTATCCGTCTACACTAACCATAGTATCTCGTCACCATCTTTCGGGCGTTGTAAGTATTCAAACCAATTTCATTTTCGAAGCTAGAACATTTAAGTTATCCAACCATCTTTGAAACGCACATGTGGTACAACTCGCGATAAGCATTTGAAAGCTTGTGTGGTAATAGCTTGATAGTCTAAAACTTATCAGCTTTCACAAATAAACTAAAGCCTAAATGATTAACGCATAGCATGCACTCATATTTCATAGTTTACTTTGGAGATTTTAAAATACAAAATGACAAAACATAGAGACTAAAGGTTTCGACTCCTTTGTTGGAATATTAGTGCTTTTTAACTTAAAAACAAACACTTGAACGAACAATACTAATGAAGGTTTTAAACTCGAACTCATTTTCGACTTTCATGCAAACTGTGAGTCGTGGTTTGGTTATGTCCAAGAAGTTTGTATAAATGCAAACTATACTTATTTTTATTTACATGCTCTCGTTAAAATGTGAGCACTTTCTAAAAACTTGTTTTTCACTCGACTACTATGAAACAGTTAACTCTTTAAAATGTTTTAGGTTTATGTGAAGTCGTTTAACAGTAAAACATGGATTACTTAACATAAAAACTCATGTTTAAAACGTGTCTTTGTTCTTGTGTGGCCATACGAAACAACAACAAATGAACTACAGAATAACATAAAGCAAGCTTTTAGAACGAATGTCGAGTACTTAGACGTAACCAAAATGAATGAAAGCTAATAAAACTTACTAAATAATGAACTTATTTGTTTTCTTACCATTTCTCGCTAAATAAAGTTGTATAACACTTATTTTATTTGGTAGCCACATTGACGTAAGTTATATATATTGGTCATAATATATTATCACGAATTTAATAAATATATACTTTATATATTTTCACACCTCGAAACCTAACAAAAATAATAAATATAAATATGACATCATCATGATGACGTATATAGAAACCTACATTTTGAGGCGATAATGAAGTGTTAAATATGAATAACTATATGTTTATGAATATATATAATATATAACGTGAATTATATAACCTGAAGTTATTATCGATAACCTGAATACACATTAAGAAATGATTATTCCTACAATAAAACTCATTGGTTCACTTAACCAGGCGTAAACTTGCAATTACTATAATTTATCATTTATCAACTTTTGATACATATCATTGATTCATGACGAGAAATATAAACAATAAACGATACTTATACTTAAAGACAAGTTATATTGTATATAACTTGCTCTTGAACTATTAAGCGTTTTGCCACGCAAGCCACCTCTGCCACAAATCATTTTGTCATCAAACACTATTCAAATCACGATTCTCGATAAGTCGAACTTATCTCGGACTTCCGTATCATTCAGGTTATCTTTGAAGTCATTTCCATTCTACCTCTAACTTTACGTTATCTATGCCTATCATAACTCTCAGGTGAGTCATAGCCCCTACTCTTACTTGTTTTACAATGATTTATAAACGTTTTTGGGGGAGATACATGCTTAACTATTGTTTTAGACTTTTACAAGTACTCGTTAACTATTTACATATTACTATAAGTTTATAGCTACACTTTCTATCGTTTAACTGTTTTATAAACTCTTTGGGAGAGATGCATGTGTAACAACTTTTCTAACGATTTTACTATCGATATTTGGAATTATGGAACAAACTGTTTAAATACGGTTTCAACTGTTTAAATACGGTTCTCCACAAACTGTTCGGATACAGTTTCAATTATTTAAATACGATTCTCTACAAACTGTTCGGATACAGTTTCAACTGTTTAAATACGGTTCTCTACAAACTGTTCGGATACAGTTTCAACTGTTTAAATACGGTTCCCCGTAAACTGTTTATGTTATGAACGCAACAACGTGGCCCAAATATCGAAACTCGTGTTAAATGGATTTATAAACTAAACTACTATTTTGGGTGTTGACCCGGTGAAGGGCAAACCAACGGACTATTTTTGAATTATTAAGGAAATCACTCATTTTCTGATTTTGATAAACCAACGATTTAAGCTATGAATATTATGGATTTACTCACACTTTAATTTGATAATCAACTGTTATTATAACTTCTATGGAATCACAAACTCTTTGATTTTGGAAATCGATATTCGAAACTATAAACTCTATGAACTCACCAACCTTTGTGTTGACACTTTTTAGCATGTGTTTATCTCAGGCAACTAAACAAGATGGAACTTGAAGGCACGGAGAGGGCTTGTAACCCGGCATGGGCTTAAATAAACATTTTGACATATTTCAAATAAACTTGTTGTTTAAATTATGAAACATCTTGATGTCTCAAATATTTGGTATTTTAAATGAATTAAACTTTAAAGCGTCACTTTTGTGTCGTTTTCTATGATTGTGACAAAGATCCTCGAAGTAACACCCAAAAAGTCTTCCGCTGACATTTTAAAGTCTTCAGCTGACATTTTAAGTCTTCCGCTGACGTGATGATTTTGGGGGTGTTACATGGACGGCTCGTGTCCTCTGATCCCACTAATCACACACACAAAGGCAACATCTGGACAGCTCGTGTCCTCCGATCCCAATAGGCATCAATTAGGTCGCATGCGCGAGCAACAGGATAAGCATCCTCCCAATTGAATCACATATATATAGAGTAGGAGTTATTACTCTCCAATTGGATACTCTTCCCCAATTGGACCACACAGCATTACCATCACATTATCTAATCCACATAACATATAGCATACATACGATAACATTATAAGTCCAAGCTCTTTAAAATCACACTTAATCACAGTAACTCAAACAATTAAGACAAGCATCATTCCCATCCAAACTTTAAAACAAAGTAAAAATATGGGACTATGAACTCACCTCAAACCTTGCAGCTTCCACAAAAACAAATCAAAATCTATAACACACAAAAATAAATCCACATTACACATGGTCAAACTAAAAGCTATAACCCATGTAATACACATATGATGGATGTCTAAGGTTCATATGACCCACCATGGATCTCCTAGACCCCATACTGATCATCACCACAACCTAATACTCACTAAATCCCTTGCACTTTTAAAATCAGAAAACGCAGAATTTTAGGGTACATTCGCCCACATGAAATCATAACAATTAAAGCTCAACAACTCACACAAAAATTTACCATGGTCTCTTATAAGCATACAAGTAATCCCAGAAAGCTATGGACCAATAACACACACAAGTACTCAAAAGAAAATCAAACTTGTCAACTATCCAAATTTGGATCTGAACGCACACCAAAAAGTTTTAATTAGAATAAAATACCTCTACAACTTTTTATCGCGAATCCTTATCGTGGTAGTATAAGATAACTAAAACTTAACTATTCCATAAGGGCTAATCTAAATACCACTTTTACACCCACCATTCACTATCAAACTTTTACCCAAATTCTGTCCCGGTTTAACAGCTTTGACACTTTATCAAAGAAAATCAAAAGACTAATGATCCTACCATGTCTATCATCAATACCATTAGCATCTAATGATCCTACTGATTGGTCCTAAACGGTCAGCTAAGTTTACCAGGTGATGGTCAACCAAGTCAAACGTCTAAAAACCAACTAACCAAGGAGTACAGTGTATTCCCGGGTCGTTATGTCCCAGCGAGATAAGCAATTGTATTTAAAAACGTTTTAAGTGATCGGGTGATTTAACAGGAGGATCAGGAATTTGATTATTATGATTATACTACGAGATTATGATTGAAAATAGCTTAGAAATACTATATTAACAATTACTGATGATCAGATAACCTAAAACGTAAGTTAAACCTAAAAACACGCGTTTGAATTTAAATTAAACGCGAACGAGCAAAATAAAAAGTGAAACAGGAGTAAACAAAGTCCTACAAATATGAAAATTATATTTTTACAATCCTAATGTTATAAGAAAATTTTTGGAAAATTAAAATTATTTTACAACTATTTAATTAAATATTATTAATTAATTACTAATTACTAATTACTTTTTAATTAACTAAATTATACTAATTATTAATTAATTATGAAATTTAACTAGAAAAATGAAAATTAAATTTAGAAAAATCTAAAATATTATAAAACTAATTTTAAAATAGAAAACCTATTTTTCCTACTTTTTAATTATTTATTATTAATTAAAAACTAATTATTTAATTAATTAAAATTAAACTAAATTATAAAAAGTACTAAATGACAAAGGAAAAATCTGAAAAAATTACTAAAATTATTTTACCCTACAAGGAACCTGAGAAAAATTTAAAATTGAAAATTTCTTATAAATAAGCAGAAAAATAAGCCAAAGGGCTTAAATAGAAGCTATCACTTAACTTATTTTTGGCTTTTTCTTAATTTTCTTTTTACAAACTATTTATATACTAAAATTAGGCAACTTTTGTAAAGGAAACTTCCTTGGAACTCAGAAATAAGCTCTATGCTTATGAATAAGCAAAACAGTTGAGCTTTTGGCTCAATTTGTTAGAATAAGCTTAAATAAGTTGTAAAGCTGAAGCCAAGGACAAATCAGGGTGTAAACCAACTAAGTGTTCTCAGAATTAGCCAAATCAACACTGAAATCACACTGAATCAGCTTATGAGTTCAAATAAGCAATCCTTTATACCCATAGTCCATACAAGCAGAATATAGCACTTGCAGCCTACTGTGGGACCCACAGAGGTGACCCATGGTACAAAGTGAAGGTGGAACCCAAAAGCCTGTTAGGAGGGCTTTTCAAAGCACCCAAGAACAGGCAATAAGCTCAAGGATTGAGCTTATTGCAGGCTTGGGAAAAAGGGTCAGACAGTAAAGGTTCAAAGTGAGCTTGTGAAATAAGCAGTGAGACCAATAAGCTCACAAAAAGCTACCGAATGCAAACAGGCTAGAAAACAAAGTGAAAACAGCTAAAAGGAACTAATTAAATTTAAATCAACAATAAAAGCTAACAGATTAAACCAACTTAGGCACATAAGCAATCCCAATTTTCCTGATCCAAATAGGCCTAAAAGGCTCACTTGCAGCCTCCTGTGGGGTCCACTAGGGGGGTCAGGGGGTCAAAATCTAACTTGAACTGAAAGATGGGATGGGGAACTCTTAAATGAGCCAAGGTTCAATGAAGGGGGTCCCACAGATAAGCTCTTGGAGGGCTTGTGAAAATTGAAGAATACACTGAGTACTCAGTGTACTTAGTCAAGGGTAAGTGGCTTAAGGGTACAAGCAGGCTAGGGGCAAAGCTTCTAAGGTCAAACCTATCTATTGGATTAAAGAGTTGAGCCAACAAGCTCTCTAAAAAGCTAAGACTCTACAGGTGGGGCCAATTAATAAGCTTGCAACAAGCTTGAGAAACAGGGGCAAATCCTGAATGTTCAGAATGAACAGTTGCCAAAGGGTAAACAAATAAGTCACAATAAGCTAACAAACAAGCAATTAGAGGGCCAAACAGATATGTACCCAACAAGTCAAGCTAGGTGGCTATCCAAAACACCAATTATCAAGTAAAATGATTACCTAATGAGCAAGATGAGATCAATTGAAAGTTGGGTGAAACTGGTGCACAGGGGAGGATTCCTTCCCTGCACCTTCAAACAGTTGGCTGCACACACCTCACAAAAATTTCTAAAATGAAATGATGACAGGATTTTGTAGATTAGGTGGTGGAGTTTGAGCACAACAAATTTCAGAGTTTGATTCATCCCACAAAATTCATGAAAAATCTCTAAAAAAGTGAGTTTTCTGTGCTTCAAGTATTTTTGACTTTTTCACTTTTGAGCTAAGTTTGAGTTTGATGAATTTTAATTAGCTCTAAATGACTGTGAATGATGTTTATAGGTTATAGTTTGACTAATTTAAGCTAACTTGGCAACTAATGAGCAGATTATGATGATGACTAATCTAAAAACCTAAACAGCTAACTAGTTTGCAAGGGATTCAAGCTAATTTGACTTTTTAACTAAAAACCTATTGATTTTGTGCTAATGTTATCCTAGTATGGCCTACAGTGTCCTGTCTAAACTAGTTTTAAAACCTAACTCTCACAGGAACACAGGGTACACCTATGTGCCAAACACCCCTTTCAAGTCTGTTTAGACAGGTTATTGAAGCAAATGAATAAGTCAGGCCATGAAACTAAAAGAGTAGCTTAAACTAACATGAATTAAGCCTACAGGAACACAGATAAACAACAATCTACAACTACAACAGGTTATAACCAATTATGCAAAAAAAATGTATATGAAAGGATCTTACAAGTTGCTTATTAAGCTGAGATTATGAACCAGGAACTAGACAAACATCCTACTGTCTCCCATGAGACTTCTAAACCCTCTTCATTCCATCTTCTTCTGCTCCAACACCAAATACTACTATTTTTTTATTTTATTTTGATTTTCTCTGTAATTTTCTCTATTTTTTTTCTTTTTCTGGATTTTTCTTAATTTAAGGGTACAAAAGACTTTTACACAACTATTATGAACTTCTGAGATCATAGTTAAGTAAAAAATAGAAGTAACAACAATTAATTGAGATGATAGGAAATCTAAGTAAAAATTGAAAATTGCTTGAAACCAAATTTAACTTGAATTAATTACTGAAAAAGTTGCATTACAAAGGAGATTAATACTTAAAAAATGAAAATTACAAGCTTAGAGTTTTAACTGAGATTACAATAACTTGAAAATAGCTAAATTAAAACTAAAATTCTAACAACTGCTCCACAGCTTCCAAGCTTCGATTTATAGCCCTAAATTAGGGTTTCCTTGCTTCCTTGGACTTTTCCCAGCATAATTCTCGACCCTTGGATGAATAGAAGCAATCCTGGCCTTTGAAAGTTTTTGGCGCCCAAACTCTTTTTGGCGTTTTCTTTGATATTTGATGCCAGAGGTCAAGTCTTGGATTGTAGCACTTGTTTGGTTAGGCAAAGGGGAAGGGGGGGGGGGAGATTGAGTGTACAGGGAGGGTAGCAGGCTTAGGGTGAATGATGGTGTTGGTTGGATTGTAGCAGGTAGTGGGATGGTGAGGTGGAGAGGGTGGTGGTCAAAGTTGGGGGTTGACTGGGGGGTATTATTTAAACGGGGTGGGTTTGGTTTGGATGTTGGGTTTGTAACTTTGGGCCTGGTAGGGGTGGGCTAGGTATGTTTTATGTTTGGGCTTGTGTTTGGCTTGGGGTTTAAAAAGAAGAAGCTAATGTAGTAGTAGATGCGTTAAGCTCGAAAGAACAATTAAAACCGCTCAGGGATTGGATCGTTAGGAATGACTATTTTGTTCACCCCTTCCACTCACCCTTACAACTACCTTACCTTGGAATCCCGGGACGGGATTCAGTTTAACGGGTAGGTAATATAACACCCCGTAAAATTTTCCTACGATTAACACGTTACCATAACATAGATTAACCATTTTTACCCATAACAATTTTTTTTTCATATATATATATATATATATATATATATATATATATATATATATATATATATATATATATATATATATATATATATATATATATATATATATATATACTTTGTCAATTACAACGTTATTCACTCTTACCTTGAAACGACAATTACACCTAAACGTTAATAACCTATATACCATACATAACTTAAAACATTGATACTTAATAAGTATACGTTTCAATAATTGACAAATACAATTTAAATAAATCCCGAGCCTACTAAAATTCCCATGTGTACTCGCTAATAATATTTGACCTCTAAGAAACATGAATGACAATTGTTATCAACCTTCAAATATAATTATGATACTAGAATATTGATCAAGTTAAGGCACCTCACACATATCATCTCAATTTGACACAAATAACAACTTTGTTCCAATGACACTTCGTATAAATTCGAATAAACCACCAACTTTCTGTAATGTATTTAAATCCCAATTTTAAGGCCCTTCTGGTCCGAATCAGGAAAAGTGCAAAACACGAAAGTTGTCCGAAATAATGTTTTACGTCTAGACTCCCGAGATTTTGAACCAGAAATGTAATTCGTGGCTGTTATCTATGGAATACAAACCTGACCCAAGTAAACCTCCCTCAAATATAACCTACAACTCACCCTCCCTCCCTTGTTACTTCCCCAAATGAAGCCTAAGGAATCCATGTGCATATCTTACACCACCTTCCTGCTCCATTCTATCACTTATCACCTTCTTGTTCATATATATATGGATACATGTAAATCGACAGCTCACACCTTCACCCTCCCTCGCTTGATACTACCTTAGGTATAACCTGGGGGAAACCATGTGCAATCCTAACGCCACCTCCATTATGGCCCAATCCAAATACATGCAAACATCCTATCCCTACTCCATATCACATTCCAGATTGAGTATATAAGGGCTCATGCTAATCGATATTTCTAACTCACTACAACTCACATCACATAAAATCATACATACTTGGAGTTTCTGTCGAGCCAGGTGATGGAGAAAGAAAGGTTTTGGAAACTAGGAACTGATCTTGGTTGAGCCCTTAACCGAACCTTACACCATCACCTTTTCACATCTCACTATCACAACACAAAAACACATATAGTTCTTTCTTCGGGTTACTGTCGAGCTAGAATGACCAAAGGAGACAAGCTTGGTGTCAAGACAAGAAGTGCAAACATATTTTGGGTTTAGTCGTTCAGATTGTTGGACGAGGTTAAAGGTCGAATCTCAGTTTTCCTCCATTCGTATCCGTCTACACTAACCATAGTATCTCGTCACCATCTTTCGGGCGTTGTAAGTATTCAAACCAATTTCATTTTCGAAGCTAGAACATTTAAGTTATCCAACCATCTTTGAAACGCACATGTGGTACAACTCGCGATAAGCATTTGAAAGCTTGTGTGGTAATAGCTTGATAGTCTAAAACTTATCAACTTTCACAAATAAACTAAAGCCTAAATGATTAACGCATAGCATGCACTCATATTTCATAGTTTACTTTGGAGATTTTAAAATACAAAATGACAAAACATAGAGACTAAAGGTTTCGACTCCTTTGTTGGAATATTAGTGCTTTTTAACTTAAAAACAAACACTTGAACGAACAATACTAATGAAGGTTTTAAACTCGAACTCATTTTCGACTTTCATGCAAACTGTGAGTCGTGGTTTGGTTATGTCCAAGAAGTTTGTATAAATGCAAACTATACTTATTTTTATTTACATGCTCTCGTTAAAATGTGAGCACTTTCTAAAAACTTGTTTTTCACTCGACTACTATGAAACAGTTAACTCTTTAAAATGTTTTAGGTTTATGTGAAGTCGTTTAACAGTAAAACATGGATTACTTAACATAAAAACTCATGTTTAAAACGTGTCTTTGTTCTTGTGTGGCCATACGAAACAACAACAAATGAACTACAGAATAACATAAAGCAAGCTTTTAGAACGAATGTCGAGTACTTAGACGTAACCAAAATGAATGAAAGCTAATAAAACTTACTAAATAATGAACTTATTTGTTTTCTTACCATTTCTCGCTAAATAAAGTTGTATAACACTTATTTTATTTGGTAGCCACATTGACGTAAGTTATATATATTGGTCCTAATATATTATCACGAATTTAATAAATATATACTTTATATATTTTCACACCTCGAAACCTAACAAAAATAATAAATATAAATATGACGTCATCATGATGACGTATATAGAAACCTACATTTTGAGGCGATAATGAAGTGTTAAATATGAATAACTATATGTTTATGAATATATATAATATATAACGTGAATTATATAACCTGAAGTTATTATCGATAACCTGAATACACATTAAGAAATGATTATTCCTACAATAAAACTCATTGGTTCACTTAACCAGGCGTAAACTTGCAATTACTATAATTTATCATTTATCAACTTTTGATACATATCATTGATTCATGACGAGAAATATAAACAATAAACGATACTTATACTTAAAGACAAGTTATATTGTATATAACTTGCTCTTGAACTATTAAGCGTTTTGCCACGCAAGCCACCTCTGCCACAAATCATTTTGTCATCAAACACTATTCAAATCACGATTCTCGATAAGTCGAACTTATCTCGGACTTCCGTATCATTCAGGTTATCTTTGAAGTCATTTCCATTCTACCTCTAACTTTACGTTATCTATGCCTATCATAACTCTCAGGTGAGTCATAGCCCCTACTCTTACTTGTTTTACAATGATTTATAAACGTTTTTGGGGGAGATACATGCTTAACTATTGTTTTAGACTTTTACAAGTACTCGTTAACTATTTACATATTACTATAAGTTTATAGCTACACTTTCTATCGTTTAACTGTTTTATAAACTCTTTGGGAGAGATGCATGTGTAACAACTTTTCTAACGATTTTACTATCGATATTTGGAATTATGGAACAAACTGTTTAAATACGGTTTCAACTGTTTAAATACGGTTCTCCACAAACTGTTCGGATACAGTTTCAATTATTTAAATACGATTCTCTACAAACTGTTCGGATACAGTTTCAACTGTTTAAATACGGTTCTCTACAAACTGTTCGGATACAGTTTCAACTGTTTAAATACGGTTCCCCGTAAACTGTTTATGTTATGAACGCAACAACGTGGCCCAAATATCGAAACTCGTGTTAAATGGATTTATAAACTAAACTACTATTTTGGGTGTTGACCCGGTGAAGGGCAAACCAACGGACTATTTTTGAATTATTAAGGAAATCACTCATTTTCTGATTTTGATAAACCAACGATTTAAGCTATGAATATTATGGATTTACTCACACTTTAATTTGATAATCAACTGTTATTATAACTTCTATGGAATCACAAACTCTTTGATTTTGGAAATCGATATTCGAAACTATAAACTCTATGAACTCACCAACCTTTGTGTTGACACTTTTTAGCATGTGTTTATCTCAGGCAACTAAACAAGATGGAACTTGAAGGCACGGAGAGGGCTTGTAACCCGGCATGGGCTTAAATAAACATTTTGACATATTTCAAATAAACTTGTTGTTTAAATTATGAAACATCTTGATGTCTCAAATATTTGGTATTTTAAATGAATTAAACTTTAAAGCGTCACTTTTGTGTCGTTTTCTATGATTGTGACAAAGATCCTCGAAGTAACACCCAAAAAGTCTTCCGCTGACATTTTAAAGTCTTCAGCTGACATTTTAAGTCTTCCGCTGACGTGATGATTTTGGGGGTGTTACATGGACGGCTCGTGTCCTCTGATCCCACTAATCACACACACAAAGGCAACATCTGGACAGCTCGTGTCCTCCGATCCCAATAGGCATCAATTAGGTCGCATGCGCGAGCAACAGGATAAGCATCCTCCCAATTGAATCACATATATATAGAGTAGGAGTTATTACTCTCCAATTGGATACTCTTCCCCAATTGGACCACACAGCATTACCATCACATTATCTAATCCACATAACATATAGCATACATACGATAACATTATAAGTCCAAGCTCTTTAAAATCACACTTAATCACAGTAACTCAAACAATTAAGACAAGCATCATTCCCATCCAAACTTTAAAACAAAGTAAAAATATGGGACTATGAACTCACCTCAAACCTTGCAGCTTCCACAAAAACAAATCAAAATCTATAACACACAAAAATAAATCCACATTACACATGGTCAAACTAAAAGCTATAACCCATGTAATACACATATGATGGATGTCTAAGGTTCATATGACCCACCATGGATCTCCTAGACCCCATACTGATCATCACCACAACCTAATACTCACTAAATCCCTTGCACTTTTAAAATCAGAAAACGCAGAATTTTAGGGTACATTCGCCCACATGAAATCATAACAATTAAAGCTCAACAACTCACACAAAAATTTACCATGGTCTCTTATAAGCATACAAGCTAATCCCAGAAAGCTATGGACCAATAACACACACAAGTACTCAAAAGAAAATCAAACTTGTCAACTATCCAAATTTGGATCTGAACGCACACCAAAAAGTTTTAATTAGAATAAAATACCTCTACAACTTTTTATCGCGAATCCTTATCGTGGTAGTATAAGATAACTAAAACTTAACTATTCCATAAGGGCTAATCTAAATACCACTTTTACACCCACCATTCACTATCAAACTTTTACCCAAATTCTGTCCCGGTTTAACAGCTTTGACACTTTATCAAAGAAAATCAAAAGACTAATGATCCTACCATGTCTATCATCAATACCATTAGCATCTAATGATCCTACTGATTGGTCCTAAACGGTCAGCTAAGTTTACCAGGTGATGGTCAACCAAGTCAAACGTCTAAAACCAACTAACCAAGGAGTACAGTGTATTCCCGGGTCGTTATGTCCCAGCGAGATAAGCAATTGTATTTAAAAACGTTTTAAGTGATCGGGTGATTTAACAGGAGGATCAGGAATTTGATTATTATGATTATACTACGAGATTATGATTGAAAATAGCTTAGAAATACTATATTAACAATTACTGATGATCAGATAACCTAAAACGTAAGTTAAACCTAAAAACACGCGTTTGAATTTAAATTAAACGCGAACGAGCAAAATAAAAAGTGAAACAGGAGTAAACAAAGTCCTACAAATATGAAAATTATATTTTTACAATCCTAATGTTATAAGAAAATTTTTGGAAAATTAAAATTATTTTACAACTATTTAATTAAATATTATTAATTAATTACTAATTACTAATTACTTTTTAATTAACTAAATTATACTAATTATTAATTAATTATGAAATTTAACTAGAAAAATGAAAATTAAATTTAGAAAAATCTAAAATATTATAAAACTAATTTTAAAATAGAAAACCTATTTTTCCTACTTTTTAATTATTTATTATTAATTAAAAACTAATTATTTAATTAATTAAAATTAAACTAAATTATAAAAAGTACTAAATGACAAAGGAAAAATCTGAAAAAATTACTAAAATTATTTTACCCTACAAGGAACCTGAGAAAAATTTAAAATTGAAAATTTCTTATAAATAAGCAGAAAAATAAGCCAAAGGGCTTAAATAGAAGCTATCACTTAACTTATTTTTGGCTTTTTCTTAATTTTCTTTTTACAAACTATTTATATACTAAAATTAGGCAACTTTTGTAAAGGAAACTTCCTTGGAACTCAGAAATAAGCTCTATGCTTATGAATAAGCAAAACAGTTGAGCTTTTGGCTCAATTTGTTAGAATAAGCTTAAATAAGTTGTAAAGCTGAAGCCAAGGACAAATCAGGGTGTAAACCAACTAAGTGTTCTCAGAATTAGCCAAATCAACACTGAAATCACACTGAATCAGCTTATGAGTTCAAATAAGCAATCCTTTATACCCATAGTCCATACAAGCAGAATATAGCACTTGCAGCCTACTGTGGGACCCACAGAGGTGACCCATGGTACAAAGTGAAGGTGGAACCCAAAAGCCTGTTAGGAGGGCTTTTCAAAGCACCCAAGAACAGGCAATAAGCTCAAGGATTGAGCTTATTGCAGGCTTGGGAAAAAGGGTCAGACAGTAAAGGTTCAAAGTGAGCTTGTGAAATAAGCAGTGAGACCAATAAGCTCACAAAAAGCTACCGAATGCAAACAGGCTAGAAAACAAAGTGAAAACAGCTAAAAGGAACTAATTAAATTTAAATCAACAATAAAAGCTAACAAATTAAACCAACTTAGGCACATAAGCAATCCCAATTTTCCTGATCCAAATAGGCCTAAAAGGCTCACTTGCAGCCTCCTGTGGGGTCCACTAGGGGGGTCAGGGGGTCAAAATCTAACTTGAACCTGAAAGATGGGATGGGGAACTCTTAAATGAGCCAAGGTTCAATGAAGGGGTCCCACAGATAAGCTCTTGGAGGGCTTGTGAAAATTGAAGAATACACTGAGTACTCAGTGTACTTAGTCAAGGGTAAGTGGCTTAAGGGTACAAGCAGGCTAGGGGCAAAGCTTCTAAGGTCAAACCTATCTATTGGATTAAAGAGTTGAGCCAACAAGCTCTCTAAAAAGCTAAGACTCTACAGGTGGGGCCAATTAATAAGCTTGCAACAAGCTTGAGAAACAGGGGCAAATCCTGAATGTTCAGAATGAACAGTTGCCAAAGGGTAAACAAATAAGTCACAATAAGCTAACAAACAAGCAATTAGAGGGCCAAACAGATATGTACCCAACAAGTCAAGCTAGGTGGCTATCCAAAACACCAATTATCAAGTAAAATGATTACCTAATGAGCAAGATGAGATCAATTGAAAGTTGGGTGAAACTGGTGCACAGGGGAGGATTCCTTCCCTGCACCTTCAAACAGTTGGCTGCACACACCTCACAAAAATTTCTAAAATGAAATGATGACAGGATTTTGTAGATTAGGTGGTGGAGTTTGAGCACAACAAATTTCAGAGTTTGATTCATCCCACAAAATTCATGAAAAATCTCTAAAAAAGTGAGTTTTCTGTGCTTCAAGTATTTTTGACTTTTTCACTTTTGAGCTAAGTTTGAGTTTGATGAATTTTAATTAGCTCTAAATGACTGTGAATGATGTTATAGGTTATAGTTTGACTAATTTAAGCTAACTTGGCAACTAATGAGCAGATTATGATGATGACTAATCTAAAAACCTAAACAGCTAACTAGTTTGCAAGGGATTCAAGCTAATTTGACTTTTTAACTAAAAAC
The DNA here is from genome assembly GCA_030686995.1 of Artemisia argyi. Taxonomy (NCBI): domain Eukaryota; kingdom Viridiplantae; phylum Streptophyta; class Magnoliopsida; order Asterales; family Asteraceae; genus Artemisia; species Artemisia argyi. Next base: position 24,682,798 of record CM060679.1, read on the forward strand.
CTATTGATTTTGTGCTAATGTTATCCTAGTATGGCCTACAGTGTCCTGTCTAAACTAGTTTTAAAACCTAACTCTCACAGGAACACAGGGTACACCTATGTGCCAAACACCCCTTTCAAGTCTGTTTAGACAGGTTATTGAAGCAAATGAATAAGTCAGGCCATGAAACTAAAAGAGTAGCTTAAACTAACATGAATTAAGCCTACAGGAACACAGATAAACAACAATCTACAACTACAACAGGTTATAACCAATTATGCAAAAAAAATGTATATGAAAGGATCTTACAAGTTGCTTATTAAGCTGAGATTATGAACCAGGAACTAGACAAACATCCTACTGTCTCCCATGAGACTTCTAAACCCTCTTCATTCCATCTTCTTCTGCTCCAACACCAAATACTACTATTTTTTTATTTTATTTTGATTTTCTCTGTAATTTTCTCTATTTTTTTCTTTTTCTGGATTTTTCTTAATTTAAGGGTACAAAAGACTTTTACACAACTATTATGAACTTCTGAGATCATAGTTAAGTAAAAAATAGAAGTAACAACAATTAATTGAGATGATAGGAAATCTAAGTAAAAATTGAAAATTGCTTGAAACCAAATTTAACTTGAATTAATTACTGAAAAAGTTGCATTACAAAGGAGATTAATACTTAAAAAATGAAAATTACAAGCTTAGAGTTTTAACTGAGATTACAATAACTTGAAAATAGCTAAATTAAAACTAAAATTCTAACAACTGCTCCACAGCTTCCAAGCTTCGATTTATAGCCCTAAATTAGGGTTTCCTTGCTTCCTTGGACTTTTCCCAGCATAATTCTCGACCCTTGGATGAATAGAAGCAATCCTGGCCTTTGAAAGTTTTTGGCGCCCAAACTCTTTTTGGCGTTTTCTTTGATATTTGATGCCAGAGGTCAAGTCTTGGATTGTAGCACTTGTTTGGTTAGGCAAAGGGGAAGGGGGGGGGGGGGGGGAGATTGAGTGTACAGGGAGGGTAGCAGGCTTAGGGTGAATGATGGTGTTGGTTGGATTGTAGCAGGTAGTGGGATGGTGAGGTGGAGAGGGTGGTGGTCAAAGTTGGGGGTTGACTGGGGGGTATTATTTAAACGGGGTGGGTTTGGTTTGGATGTTGGGTTTGTAACTTTGGGCCTGGTAGGGGTGGGCTAGGTATGTTTTATGTTTGGGCTTGTGTTTGGCTTGGGGTTTAAAAAGAAGAAGCTAATGTAGTAGTAGATGCGTTAAGCTCGAAAGAACAATTAAAACCGCTCAGGGATTGGATCGTTAGGAATGACTATTTTGTTCACCCCTTCCACTCACCCTTACAACTACCTTACCTTGGAATCCCGGGACGGGATTCAGTTTAACGGGTAGGTAATATAACACCCCGTAAAATTTTCCTACGATTAACACGTTACCATAACATAGATTAACCATTTTTACCCATAACAATTTTTTTTTCATATATATATATATATATATATATATATATATATATATATATATATATATATATATATACTTTGTCAATTACAACGTTATTCACTCTTACCTTGAAACGACAATTACACCTAAACGTTAATAACCTATATACCATACATAACTTAAAACATTGATACTTAATAAGTATACGTTTCAATAATTGACAAATACAATTTAAATAAATCCCGAGCCTACTAAAATTCCCATGTGTACTCGCTAATAATATTTGACCTCTAAGAAACATGAATGACAATTGTTATCAACCTTCAAATATAATTATGATACTAGAATATTGATCAAGTTAAGGCACCTCACACATATCATCTCAATTTGACACAAATAACAACTTTGTTCCAATGACACTTCGTATAAATTCGAATAAACCACCAACTTTCTGTAATGTATTTAAATCCCAATTTTAAGGCCCTTCTGGTCCGAATCAGGAAAAGTGCAAAACACGAAAGTTGTCCGAAATAATGTTTTACGTCTAGACTCCCGAGATTTTGAACCAGAAATGTAATTCGTGGCTGTTATCTATGGAATACAAACCTGACCCAAGTAAACCTCCCTCAAATATAACCTACAACTCACCCTCCCTCCCTTGTTACTTCCCCAAATGAAGCCTAAGGAATCCATGTGCATATCTTACACCACCTTCCTGCTCCATTCTATCACTTATCACCTTCTTGTTCATATATATATGGATACATGTAAATCGACAGCTCACACCTTCACCCTCCCTCGCTTGATACTACCTTAGGTATAACCTGGGGGAAACCATGTGCAATCCTAACGCCACCTCCATTATGGCCCAATCCAAATACATGCAAACATCCTATCCCTACTCCATATCACATTCCAGATTGAGTATATAAGGGCTCATGCTAATCGATATTTCTAACTCACTACAACTCACATCACATAAAATCATACATACTTGGAGTTTCTGTCGAGCCAGGTGATGGAGAAAGAAAGGTTTTGGAAACTAGGAACTGATCTTGGTTGAGCCCTTAACCGAACCTTACACCATCACCTTTTCACATCTCACTATCACAACACAAAAACACATATAGTTCTTTCTTCGGGTTACTGTCGAGCTAGAATGACCAAAGGAGACAAGCTTGGTGTCAAGACAAGAAGTGCAAACATATTTTGGGTTTAGTCGTTCAGATTGTTGGACGAGGTTAAAGGTCGAATCTCAGTTTTCCTCCATTCGTATCCGTCTACACTAACCATAGTATCTCGTCACCATCTTTCGGGCGTTGTAAGTATTCAAACCAATTTCATTTTCGAAGCTAGAACATTTAAGTTATCCAACCATCTTTGAAACGCACATGTGGTACAACTCGCGATAAGCATTTGAAAGCTTGTGTGGTAATAGCTTGATAGTCTAAAACTTATCACCTTCACAAATAAACTAAAGCCTAAATGATTAACGCATAGCATGCACTCATATTTCATAGTTTACTTTGGAGATTTTAAAATACAAAATGACAAAACATAGAGACTAAAGGTTTCGACTCCTTTGTTGGAATATTAGTGCTTTTTAACTTAAAAACAAACACTTGAACGAACAATACTAATGAAGGTTTTAAACTCGAACTCATTTTCGACTTTCATGCAAACTGTGAGTCGTGGTTTGGTTATGTCCAAGAAGTTTGTATAAATGCAAACTATACTTATTTTTATTTACATGCTCTCGTTAAAATGTGAGCACTTTCTAAAAACTTGTTTTTCACTCGACTACTATGAAACAGTTAACTCTTTAAAATGTTTTAGGTTTATGTGAAGTCGTTTAACAGTAAAACATGGATTACTTAACATAAAAACTCATGTTTAAAACGTGTCTTTGTTCTTGTGTGGCCATACGAAACAACAACAAATGAACTACAGAATAACATAAAGCAAGCTTTTAGAACGAATGTCGAGTACTTAGACGTAACCAAAATGAATGAAAGCTAATAAAACTTACTAAATAATGAACTTATTTGTTTTCTTACCATTTCTCGCTAAATAAAGTTGTATAACACTTATTTTATTTGGTAGCCACATTGACGTAAGTTATATATATTGGTCCTAATATATTATCACGAATTTAATAAATATATACTTTATATATTTTCACACCTCGAAACCTAACAAAAATAATAAATATAAATATGACGTCATCATGATGACGTATATAGAAACCTACATTTTGAGGCGATAATGAAGTGTTAAATATGAATAACTATATGTTTATGAATATATATAATATATAACGTGAATTATATAACCTGAAGTTATTATCGATAACCTGAATACACATTAAGAAATGATTATTCCTACAATAAAACTCATTGGTTCACTTAACCAGGCGTAAACGTGCAATTACTATAATTTATCATTTATCAACTTTTGATACATATCATTGATTCATGACGAGAAATATAAACAATAAACGATACTTATACTTAAAGACAAGTTATATTGTATATAACTTGCTCTTGAACTATTAAGCGTTTTGCCACGCAAGCCACCTCTGCCACAAATCATTTTGTCATCAAACACTATTCAAATCACGATTCTCGATAAGTCGAACTTATCTCGGACTTCCGTATCATTCAGGTTATCTTTGAAGTCATTTCCATTCTACCTCTAACTTTACGTTATCTATGCCTATCATAACTCTCAGGTGAGTCATAGCCCCTACTCTTACTTGTTTTACAATGATTTATAAACGTTTTTGGGGGAGATACATGCTTAACTATTGTTTTAGACTTTTACAAGTACTCGTTAACTATTTACATATTACTATAAGTTTATAGCTACACTTTCTATCGTTTAACTGTTTTATAAACTCTTTGGGAGAGATGCATGTGTAACAACTTTTCTAACGATTTTACTATCGATATTTGGAATTATGGAACAAACTGTTTAAATACGGTTTCAACTGTTTAAATACGGTTCTCCACAAACTGTTCGGATACAGTTTCAATTATTTAAATACGATTCTCTACAAACTGTTCGGATACAGTTTCAACTGTTTAAATACGGTTCTCTACAAACTGTTCGGATACAGTTTCAACTGTTTAAATACGGTTCCCCGTAAACTGTTTATGTTATGAACGCAACAACGTGGCCCAAATATCGAAACTCGTGTTAAATGGATTTATAAACTAAACTACTATTTTGGGTGTTGACCCGGTGAAGGGCAAACCAACGGACTATTTTTGAATTATTAAGGAAATCACTCATTTTCTGATTTTGATAAACCAACGATTTAAGCTATGAATATTATGGATTTACTCACACTTTAATTTGATAATCAACTGTTATTATAACTTCTATGGAATCACAAACTCTTTGATTTTGGAAATCGATATTCGAAACTATAAACTCTATGAACTCACCAACCTTTGTGTTGACACTTTTTAGCATGTGTTTATCTCAGGCAACTAAACAAGATGGAATTTGAAGGCACGGAGAGGGCTTGTAACCCGGCATGGGCTTAAATAAACATTTTGACATATTTCAAATAAACTTGTTGTTTAAATTATGAAACATCTTGGTGTCTCAAATATTTGGTATTTTAAATGAATTAAACTTTAAAGCGTCACTTTTGTGTCGTTTTCTATGATTGTGACAAAGATCCTCGAAGTAACACCCAAAAAGTCTTCCGCTGACATTTTAAAGTCTTCCGCTGACATTTTAAGTCTTCCGCTGACGTGATGATTTTGGGGGTGTTACATGGACGGCTCGTGTCCTATGATCCCACTAATCACACACACAAAGGCAACATCTGGACAGCTCGTGTCCTCCGATCCCAATAGGCATCAATTAGGTCGCATGCGCGAGCAACAGGATAAGCATCATCCCAAATTGAATCACATATATATAGAGTAGGAGTTATTACTCTCCAATAGGATACTCTTCCCCAATTGGACCACACAGCATTACCATCACATTATCCAATCCACATAACATATAGCATACATACGATAACATTATAAGTCCAAGCTCTTTAAAATCACACTTAATCACAGTAACTCAAACAGTTAAGACAAGCATCATTCCCATCCAAAGTTTAAAACAAAGTAAAAATATGGGACTATGAACTCACCTCAAACCTTGCAGCTTCCACAAAAACAAATCAAAATCTATAACACACAAAAATAAATCCACATTACACATGGTCAAACTAAAAGCTATAACCCATGTAATACACATATGATGGATGTCTAAGGTTCATATGACCCACCATGGATCTCCTAGACCCCATACTGATCATCACCACAACCTAATACTCACTAAATCCCTTGCACTTTTAAAACCAGAAAACGCAGAATTTTAGGGTACATTCGCCCACATGAAATCATAACAATTAAAGCTCAACAACTCACACAAAAATTTACCATGGTCTCTTATAAGCATACAAGTTAATCCCAGAAGGCCATGGACCAATAACACACACAAGTACTCAAAAGAAAATCAAACTTGTCAACTATCCAAATTTGGATCTGAACGCACACCAAAAAGTTTTAATTAGAATAAAATACCTCTACAACTTTTTATCGCGTATCCTTATCGTGGTAGTATAAGATAACTAAAACTTAACTATTCCATAAGGGCTAATCTAAATACCACTTTTACACCCACCATTCACTATCAAACTTTTACCCAAATTCTGTCCCGGTTTAACAGCTTTGACACTTTATCAAAGAAAATCAAAAGACTAATGATCCTACCATGTCTATCATCAATACCATTAGCATCTAATGATCCTACTGATTGGTCCTAAACGGTCAGCTAAGTTTACCAGGTGATGGTCAACCAAGTCAAACGTCTAAAACCAACTAACCAAGGAGTACAGTGTATTCCCGGGTCGTTATGTCCCAGCGAGATAAGCAATTGTATTTAAAAACGTTTTAAGTGATCGGGTGATTTAATAGGAGGATCAGGAATTTGATTATTATGATTATACTACGAGATTATGATTGAAAATAGCTTAGAAATACTATATTAACAATTACTGATGATCAGATAACCTAAAACGTAAGTTAAACCTAAAAACACGCGTTTGAATTTAAATTAAACGCGAACGAGCAAAATAAAAAGTGAAACAGGAGTAAACAAAGTCCTACAAATATGAAAATTATATTTTTACAATCCTAATGTTATAAGAAAATTTTTGGAAAATTAAAATTATTTTACAACTATTTAATTAAATATTATTAATTAATTACTAATTACTAATAACTTTTTAATTAACTAAATTATACTAATTATTAATTAATTATGAAATTTAACTAGAAAAATGAAAATTAAATTTAGAAAAATCTAAAATATTATAAAACTAATTTTAAAATAGAAAACCTATTTTTCCTGAAATTAAGAAAATTAAGAAATAGCTAATTTCAGTTGAGCTTTTGGCTCAATTTGTTAGAATAAGCTTAAATAAGTTGTAAAGCTGAAGCCAAGGACAAATCAGGGTGTAAACCAACTAAGTGTTCTCAGAATTAGCCAAATCAACACTGAAATCACACTGAATCAGCTTATGAGTTCAAATAAGCAATCCTTTATACCCATAGTCCATACAAGCAGAATATAGCACTTGCAGCCTACTGTGGGACCCACAGAGGTGACCCATGGTACAAAGTGAAGGTGGAACCCAAAAGCCTGTTAGGAGGGCTTTTCAAAGCACCCAAGAACAGGCAATAAGCTCAAGGATTGAGCTTATTGCAGGCTTGGGAAAAAGGGTCAGACAGTAAAGGTTCAAAGTGAGCTTGTGAAATAAGCAGTGAGACCAATAAGCTCACAAAAAGTTACCGAATGCAAACAGGCTAGAAAACAAAGTGAAAACAGCTAAAAGGAACTAATTAAATTTAAATCAACAATAAAAGCTAACAGATTAAACCAACTTAGGCAAATAAGCAATCCCAATTTTCCTGATCCAAATAGGCCTAAAAGGCTCACTTGCAGCCTTCTGTGGGGTCCACTAGGGGGGTCAGGGGGTCAAAATCTAACTTGAACCTGAAAGATGGGATGGGGAACTCTTAAATGAGCCAAGGTTCAATGAAGGGGTCCCACAGATAAGCTCTTGGAGGGCTTGTGAAAATTGAAGAATACACTGAGTACTCAGTGTACTTAGTCAAGGGTAAGTGGCTTAAGGGTACAAGCAAGCTAGGGGCAAAGCTTCTAAGGTCAAACCTATCTATTGGATTAAAGAGTTGAGCCAACAAGCTCTCTAAAAAGCTAAGACTCTACAGGTGGGGCCAATTAATAAGCTTGCAACAAGCTTGAGAAACAGGGGCAAATCCTGAATGTTCAGAATGAACAGTTGCCAAAGGGTAAACAAATAAGTCACAATAAGCTAACAAACAAGCAATTAGAGGGCCAAACAGATATGTACCCAACAAGTCAAGCTAGGTGGCTATCCAAAACACCAATTATCAAGTAAAATGATTACCTAATGAGCAAGATGAGATCAATTGAAAGTTGGGTGAAACTGGTGCACAGGCGAGGATTCCTTCCCTGCACCTTCAAACAGTTGGCTGCACACACCTCACAAAAATTTCTAAAATGAAATGATGACAGGATTTTGTAGATTAGGTGGTGGAGTTTGAGCACAACAAATTTCAGAGTTTGATTCATCCCACAAAATTCATGAAAAATCTCTCAACAAGTGAGTTTTCTGTGCTTCAAGTATTTTTGACTTTTTCACTTTTGAGCTAAGTTTGAGTTTGATGAATTTTTATTAGCTCTAAATGACTGTGAATGATGTTATAGGTTATAGTTTGACTAATTTAAGCTAACTTGGCAACTAATGAGCAGATTATGATGATGACTAATCTAAAAACCTAAACAGCTAACTAGTTTGCAAGGGATTCAAGCTAATTTGACTTTTTAACTAAAAACCTATTGATTTTGTGCTAATGTTATCCTAGTATGGCCTACAGTGTCCTGTCTAAACTAGTTTTAAAACCTAACTCTCACAGGAACACAGGGTACACCTATGTGCCAAACACCCCTTTCAAGTCTGTTTAGACAGGTTATTGAAGCAAATGAATAAGTCAGGCCATGAAACTAAAAGAGTAGCTTAAACTAACATGAATTAAGCCTACAGGAACACAGATAAACAACAATCTACAACTACAACAGGTTATAACCAATTATGCAAAAAAAATGTATATGAAAGGATCTTACAAGTTGCTTATTAAGCTGAGATTATGAACCAGGAACTAGACAAACATCCTACTGTCTCCCATGAGACTTCTAAACCCTCTTCATTCCATCTTCTTCTGCTCCAACACCAAATACTACTATTTTGTTATTTTATTTTGATTTTCTCTGTAATTTTCTCTATTTTTTTCTTTTTCTGGATTTTTCTTAATTTAAGGGTACAAAAGACTTTTACACAACTATTATGAACTTCTGAGATCATAGTTAAGTAAAAAATAGAAGTAACAACAATTAATTGAGATGATAGGAAATCTAAGTAAAAATTGAAAATTGCTTGAAACCAAATTTAACTTGAATTAATTACTGAAAAAGTTGCATTACAAAGGAGATTAATACTTAAAAAATGAAAATTACAAGCTTAGAGTTTTAACTGAGATTACAATAACTTGAAAATAGCTAAATTAAAACTAAAATTCTAACAACTGCTCCACAGCTTCCAAGCTTTGATTTATAGCCCTAAATTAGGGTTTCCTTGCTTCCTTGGACTTTTCCCAGCATAATTCTCGACCCTTGGATGAATAGAAGCAATCCTGGCCTTTGAAAGTTTTTGGCGCCCAAACTCTTTTTGGCGTTTTCTTTGATATTTGATGCCAGAGGTCAAGTCTTGGATTGTAGCATTTGTTTGGTTAGGCAAAGGGGAGGGGGGGGGGGGAGATTGAGTGTACAGGGAGGGTAGCAGGCTTAGGGTGAATGATGGTGTTGGTTGGATTGTAGCAGGTAGTGGGATGGTGAGGTGGAGAGGGTGGTGGTCAAAGTTGGGGGTTGACTGGGGGGGTATTATTTAAACGGGGTGGGTTTGGTTTGGATGTTGGGTTTGTAACTTTGGGCCTGGTAGGGGTGGGCTAGGTATGTTTTATGTTTGGGCTTGTTTTTGGCTTGGGGTTTATGATAATACTTTGGTCCGTTTGGTTTTGTAATTGTAAAATACAAGGACCGAATTTGCCTTTTTCTGAAACTTGAGGACCCAAACTGCCAATATTACAAAGTTGCAACAAGGACATTTTTGACACATGTGAATAGTACAAGGGCAATATTTGATATTTTCCATTTTTTAAATATACGGGAACTACATTTGCCAATTTTGAAACCTGAGGGACCAGTTGTGTAATTTTCTCAAACTTTTCACCCAAGGATCAAATTTGATAACTTTTGACTTTTAAATGCCTTGGGTTGACTTTTCTTTCATTTTAAACCTTTAGGGACTAGTTTTGTCAATTTATGAAACTTGAGGGACTGAAACTGCCAATTATGCAAACTTTGTTCGTTTTTCATTTGTTTTAAACATTTTGCATCTAAAACATATAAAACACACTTTTGGGATAATTTCTTTATTGTGATGCATTTCTGAGTGTTTTTTTTTTTTTTTTTTGATGTTTTGGAAGTTCAGATACGATAAAAATGATGAGTATTTACACACTCATCAATCCCCCACACTAAACTATTGCTAGTCCCTAGCAATCTTTTGAGAAAATTTAATGGATTTGAATCTCTTTACCAAAAGCCATCACTTATGGAGTAGCCAAATGTTTCAGTTCAAGTAAGAACTATGGTCCACTTGAAAACCATGTGATTTTGAGCAAACCACCAGCTGTCAACGGATTTGATTTGTCTTTACCAAAAGCCGTTTGCTTCTGGACTAGCCAACTCTTGATGGAATAGTCAACATCTTGGTGAGCTGATTACCAATTATGGTTTTTCCACTGCCTTTACCACAAGCCATAATTTTGCGGGCTAGCCAACTCTTTCACTTTTTAGGATATGGCGAGTTGAGATACCATACAATTTTGGGCAAATTGTAAGCCATAAACGGATTTGAGATATCTTTACCAAGAACCGTTTGCTCCTGGATTAGCCAATCCTTTTGTCGTTTAGACATGACGGACTGATAACCACAAAAATTTTGAAATAAAGTGAAAATTTTTTGAAAATTTTAGGCCAAAAACGGGGGTACTAGAGGATATAATGTGATAAAATTCACTAGAATTCCCCCCCCCCCACACTTAGAATTGAATATTGTCCTCAATATTCAAAGTCCCGGCTATTATGCCAATTCTTTGAACGTAAAAAGATAATATTATAAGCTAACTGTGGAAATATCGTTTTGCATTTTTCACTTTATTTATATGTACATACAATCACACTTTTTTTTCAAAGATATATACATTTCAAATAGCTGCAGGGGACGGCCACTCCCCCACACTAGGGTGTTAGAAAGTAGAAAGAAGTCAGAGACATGGGTGAAAACCCATGTTGTTGCTACTGTTTTTGTTTATCGAGTCGCTAGCTTGACTCGATCCCCGAATTCAATTGTCCTTGGGGAATGTTTGGAGATCCGGGACAACCATGGATGGTATGTCCTCTCCAAAGTAATGTTTCAAATGATGTCCATTCACTTTGAAATTAGGACCGTCATTTTGAGATAACTCGACGGTGCCATAGGGATAAACCTTAACGATAGTGAATGGACTAGTCCATCGGGTTTTGAGCTTTCCCGAGAAGATCTTAAGTCTAGAGTTGAAAAGAAGGACTCGATCACCAACGTTAAAAACGCGGTTTTTGATTTTGGAGTCGTGTATCTTCTTTGTCTTTTTCTTATAGATCAAAGAGTTCTCGTAAGCTTGATCACGAAGTTCATTTAATTCATTCAATTGAACTTTCCGATGATCACCTGCAGTTTTTAGGTCAAAATTTGCATGCTTGAGGGCCCAATAGGCTTTATGCTCAAGCTCGATCGATAGATGGCACGCTTTCCCGTACACAAGCTTGTAAGGTGTACACCCGATGGGTGTTTTGTAAGCTGTACGGAAAGCCCAAAGTGCATCATCTAATTTATCCAACCACGATGCACGTTTTCACCAACTGTTCATTCCAAGATTCACTTAATGCCTCGATTTGAAACTTCTACTTGTCCACTTGTTTGAGGGTGGTACGCAGTAGAAAGACGGTGAGTTACACCATACTTTTGCATGACTTTATCGAATTTGTCATTGCAAAAATGCGTACCACAATCACTAATTATAGCACGTGGAGTTCCAAATCGAGCAAAAAGAGCTTTTAAAAACTTCACAACAACTCGGGCATCATTTGTGGGTAAAGCTTTCGCTTCAACCCATTTTGACAAATAGTCAACAGCCACGAGTATGTACTTGTTTCCATGAGGTGACGGAAATGGCCCCATAAAATCGATGCCCCAAACGTCAAAGATTTCACAAACTTGGATTGCATTTTGTGGCATTTCATTCTTTTGTGAAATATTCCCATGGCGTTGACAAGCGTCACATGATTTGACCAATTCTTGGGCATCCTTATAAATCGTGGGCCAATAGAAACCAGAGTCAAACACCTTTTTGGCGGTGTAATTTGGATTGTGGTGGCCCCCTGTGGGACCAGCATGGCAAGCCTTGAGAATTTCAGTGGCTTCTTGCCCATATACACGCCGCCGGATGACTTGATCCGCACAGATTTTGAAAAGGTAAGGGTCGTCCCAGAAATAATGTTTCACATCCTTAAAGAACTTGTTCTTCTGTTGGAACGACATCCCTTTCACCACAAAGTTACCCGCAAGGTAGTTTACAAAATCAGCAAACCATGGGGTAACAGAATCTCCACGAAAGGCAACCGCATTGAGTGTCTCGATAGGGAAGGTTTCATTAATTTCCTTCTTTTCGAAGACATCTTGATGGGGGTTTTCCAAATGGGAGAGATGATCAGCAGCTAGGTTCTCAGCTCCTTTTTTTATCACGAATGATGATATCAAATTCTTGCAGGAGGAGAACCCAACAGAATAGTCTCGACTTTGCATCTTGTTTTACAAAGAGATACTTCAAAGCCGAGTGATCCGTATACACTATGCTTTTGGTCAAGATCAAATATGACCGGAATTTTTCAAAGGCATACACCACAGCTAATATTTCTTTTTCAGTGGTGGTGTAATGACTTTGAGCCTCGGTCATCGTTTTGCTTGCATAGTGTATAGGCTGAAAGTGTTTAGATTTGCATTGCCCCAAGACTGCCCCTATTGCATAATCACTAGCATCACACATAAGTTCAAAGGGCAAGTCCCAATCGGGGGCAACAAGAATTGGTGCCTCAGTAAGCTTTTTCTTTAAAGTTTCAAAAGCTTCTACGCACTCAGGTGAGAAGATAAAAGGAGCATCCTTCTCGAGGAGATGGGTCATAGGCCGGGCGATCTTGGAAAAATCTTGAATAAACCTACGATAGAAACCGGCATGACCCAAAAAGCTCCTAATACCTTTGACGGTAGTGGGATGAGGTAATTTTGCAATGCCATCAATTTTGGCTTTGTCAACCTCAATCCCATTCTTTGAAATTTTATGGCCGAGGACAATGCCCTATTTGACCATAAAGTGACTCTTCTCCCAATTTAGACATAACTTTGTGTCTTCACAACGTTTGAGCATGTTTTCTAAATGGGAGAGACATGATTTAAACGAATCCCTAATGACCGAAAAATCGTCCATAAAGACCTCCATAGTTTTCCCGATCATGTCGGAAAATATGGCCATCATACATTGATGCGTGGGAATTGCACCAGGCTTTACCTCTCAAGGGATCTCGAGAAGCTTACAACCCCCACCAGGCAGTGTACCTGATCGATGTAGTATAGTATAATGACAAGTACTGGGGGATTGATCGTTCAGCTAGGAATAGTGTCGCTAGGATTAGAAAACCTAAAGACTAGGTCTAGAGACGAGGGATGATTCTTTTTGTATTTTTATATTTTTTTAGAAAGCAAATTAAAATCTCGGGTTTTGAAGAAGTGGGGCGGAATTAGTTGCTAGTCAACTAACCCAATACTAAAGATGCAATCAAAATAAAATACTAAAAATAAAAATAAACTAAATTAAACTAAAGTTGTGAGCAATATGTGGGAGAAATGTGTTTACTTAGATTTCACTACTCCCTAGATATCTTTTACACGTTAATTACTTGTTATAGTTGCGTGGATGACGGATTGTATTCCTTAATACCATTCATGGGGTGGCGTACTTACTTCCCCAATCCTATGAGTGCCTACTTCCCTCCTATGTCGAGCCGGCTAAGAAGCTCCTAACATGGGATCATTAGAATTTACTCATGCATTAAATACAACCAATAAAACCTAGTACACATCGGTTCATGTTTCCTAAGATGTTCAAGCATGTTACACAATGGAGATCTGCCAGTTTTCTTAAGCCTAACATTGAAATCATTCATCCAATACAACCATAAACAAGTAATCAACACATAATTAACATCTAGGTTTCATTAGATCTAAGCAAACACAAGATAAATCTAGCCTAGCATGTTGAAATCAAGACAAGCACAAGATATAGACAACCAACACATAGACATATTGATTGAATTAAGAGAAGACTTATCTTAATAGCACATGAAAGGATTCAAGGGGTGAAAACCCTTAAATTTACTGTAAAATACGAGCTAGGGTTCACAAAGTTTGGCCCTAGGGTTTCTCCACACAAGTTCCTCTCTATGAATGAAAAATAGAAAACTATATATAGATTTTAGAAGGTGACGGCGTCAAGAACAAATGTCTGACGCCGTCATCTCGCCGCCAAATAGTTCCTCGGACTGCCTAGATCTGGATCTGACGCCGTCATGTAGTCCCCTTATGCAGGCCGTCATGATTTTAACTCTTGACGCTCTAGTTGTGACGCCGTCAGGTTTGTACTGGGTCGTTACCAAATTAACTCTTGACGCCGTCATGCTTTTCCTCTTGACGCCGTCATACACTGTTTTCAGCATGGAAAATTAAGTCTTTGGCGTTTTCTTCACTTTTATGCTCCAAAAACGTCCGAATTGCTTCCTTTTCCAGATTTCTCTCCCAAAGTACCTAAAATCACAAAAGGAACGATTTAGGGTAATAATTGATCAAATAAATTCAATTCCGGGCTTAAATGACCCCCTAAAAGTGGTTCATTTTTCGCCTCATCATTTACCATTATGACTGGCCTGAAACAGTCAGAAAATATCAACCAAGTAATGGTCAATAAGTCAGACAGCTTAAACCAATGCTTCCGTGGAATACAGTGTTTCCCCGGGTCGTTATGTCCCAACGAGGTGTGCGAAGGTATTAAAAACGAATCTGGGATCGGGTGATTATGAACAGGGAAGGGTATAAGTGTGAGTGAGTAATTACACTAAGGATTTATAAAATAAAATAACTTAAATAAGCTAATAGAACAATTACGTGAAAGGTAGATATTTAAAAATGATTAAAAACCTAAAACGCGTACGTTTAATTTAAATCTACGTAAACGTACGAAATAAAAAGTGAATTCTGTCCAATATAAATCCCACGGATGTGAAAATTATATTTTTAGAATCCAAATAATAGAAGAAAATTATTGGAAATAGAAAATTATTTTTTAGACTATTTATGTAATTATTATCAATTAAAAACTAATTATTAATTATTTTAAACTAATTTATATTACACTAAAATACACTTAAATATTATTTTAAGCTAGAAAAATAAAAATTAAATCTTGAAAATTCTAAAATAACTTAAAACTAATTTTAAAACTGAAATTATTTTTTTTGGGTTTTTATTTAATTTATATGAATTTAAAATGTTTAAAAATACTTAAAAACTAATATTAATTAAGAAAAGTTCTAAATAAGCTTAGAAAAATCTGAAAATTTTATGGAAATTCTAAAATAATATACTAAACCTAAAAAAAATATAAAAAGTTAGATAAGCCCATTAATAAGCTGAATTGGGCAAATAAGCACTTTAAATAAGCACTTAGAATAAGCACTTATGCACCAAATCACACCAAAAGCTTAGGGAAGGTTCAACTAACTTAAACATGCACAAATAAACAATAAAAATAAAAATAAGCCCACATAATAAGCTAGAAAATCAATAGGCAGTTTTGAATAAGCATTTAGAATAAGCAGTTGATAAGTAGATTGCACAAAAAGCTCAGGTATAGTGTAATATACTAAAACAAACTCAACTCAACTGAAAAAACTTAGATAAGCCCTAGCCGTCAGCCAAAACGAGTTCTCAGGCACATTGAACTATTTAGAAAGAAACACGCTAAATGGGCAAACTTTGCAGGCCTGTGGGGCCCACAAGGATGGTTGGAAGCCCAAACAAAAAGTCGATCCAATTAGCTGAGCTTATTGGATTTTCAAAAAGCTAAAGCTCAACCTTTGGAACCCACTATTGAAGTCAGGGGGGGCCTTGGAACTTTGGCTTTTCAAGCTGAGCACTCAGCTTATATGTGAAATGGACCAAATACAAGGGACTTGCAGCCCTACCTAATAAGCTCTAAACCTAAAGATAAGCCATGTGCCTTCAAGACCAGCTTATTGGATTTCTAAAAAGCTAATTAGCAGGGGGTGGGGTCCACTAATGAAGTCAGAAAAAGCTATGGAAAATGGGCGAAAACCTGGATGGATTGGTGCAACAGGGGCCTGCAGCCATGTTTGGGGGGTTGTGGTGCCCACAATAAAATTCACAAAAATATAATGATTGTTGATTCCTGAAGATTAGGTGGAGCACTACAACCTGTGAAAGTTTTAGGGCCTGAATCCAATCACAAAAAGCAAAACAATTCTTTGAATTTTTGGATTTTCTGCACTAGGTGATATTTTGACTTTTGAGATTTTGCACTAAGTTTGACTATGGTGAGGTTTGATTCTCAACTAATGACTAATTATGATGTATTATGATAAATTAAGACTGACTTAGGCTACTAGTACAAGTTTAAAGTGAAATGGGTGAGATTGGATCATAACAGTCCCAACAGTGGACTGTTATGGGTCATAATGGGTGAAATTTGACTTTTGTTATAAGAAACTTATTTTTTATGACCAAATATGCAGTAAATACACCTAAAGTAATGTGGCTAAACTAAAATCTACAACAAAAGCAGGCTAGAACTCATGGAATACAACTAAACCAAACACTCCTCAAAATCTAATCCAATGATTACGGCACGTCATAAGCCAACTAAAAAAAAATCATAAAAATAAGCCAAAGGTGGATTACTGTAGTTAAGCTGGTATATTTGAATCTGTGAAAAGCACAAGTCCTGAATCCAAGCACAAAATTCTAAACAATTCTTGCAATATTTGGATTTCGGCCTAAACTAGCAATTTTGACTTTTATTGATAAACTATACAATTGACTTATACTAACTTTGATCTTAATCTACTGACTTATTATGCTGTTATAAGTTATATTTAGACTAAATTAAGCAGTTATAACAACTAATGAACTAATTAGAGTGGTTATGTTATTAAAAATTTCAACAGTTAACAACCAATATGAGATTGGATGTCATTTTGACTTTTAAACAAGTGACCACTGATTTATATGGCTACACTAACCTATATGAACCTAAAGAAATGTGTTGCAACCAAATAGAACCACAGAAACACAAAATAACTCAGGCAAACCCACAGATCCAAACACTCCTTTAAGAGGGTGATTTTAAGATTTTTTAAGCAAATAACTAAATTAAACCTTAAGACTGATATATAATGACCTATTATGCTGTAATAAGATGATAAGAACACTTAAACACTAATAATAACAATAAAACACAAAGAATCACAACTATGCTAATATGGCAGTATAATATGAACAATGAGCAATTATGAATATCAAAGAACAAAGATGGAATTTTAAGCTATAATATCAATCACACATACCAAAGAACCACATAAACACTGAGATAATCACTAATTAAAGACTCCTACAGTAAAATGCCAAATTGTGAGAAAATGCTTACAATGTGTCCTGTGAGCATTCAAAACTAAGAATCATGAATCAAGATCACTTCCTATAGCCTCCCTTAAAGCTCTAAACCCATGAGAATCCAACATTCATCATTCTTCTTGCTTCTTCTTCACTTAGTACTGATTTTTGAATTCTTATTTATTTTTCTTGTATTTTTGAGTAATTATGAATTTCTTAACTAAACTCTAATTCATAGCTTTATAAGATGTTAAAAGCTTAAAAGTAACTTATTTTGAGCTCATGGAACAGTTAACAACAATTAACAAGACTCAAGTGAAATTGTCAATTTCACTTGAAAATGCTAATTCTGAATTTAAAGAGCAAGACTGAAATCGAAGGTTCAAGAAAGTTTATTTTATACTAAAATAACTGAGTACAACCATAATTGAGTTAGGATTACAACTGAAAATTGAAATTACACTATTTCTATACTAAACCTGTATTAATTAACTACTACTACTTCTCTATTCCTTCTCTGTCTTCTTATAGAGATATTTTCAGTTCCATGTGGGTCTCTGAGAAAATCCCATCAAAAATATAAGCCATTGGATCACTAACTTTCATCTTGGCCATTTAATCATTTTTTTGGCGCCAAAAAGTCCAAGTCCAGCTATGCGTAGCGTGTGAGGGTTTTAGGGTCATAAATGGGGCTTGGTTTCTTGTGGAGGTGGAGGGGACATGGTGTGAAAGGAGGGAGCCAAGTTGGGGTGGAATACCAGTCGAGGTGGAGGGGTGGTATTGTTTCAGTGTGTGGGAGAGGGAAGGAGGGAGTGGGTTTTACTGTTTGACTTGGTAAATAAATACCAGGGTTTGTTTGGTTTGTATTTTGGGCTTTGGATTGGGCCTGGGTAATGGATTAGGATAGTGGATTGGATTTGGTTTATTGGGTGGGTTTATTTAAGGTTTAGGATAATAGGGCCCGGTTTGGTTTTTAGATTTAAACAAGGACCATTGTTGTAATTTTTGGATTTTAAGGACTGAAAGTGTAATTTTCCAAAGTTATCATAAGGACCATTTTTGTCAAATATGAATAGTACAAGGGTAGAAATTGTAAATTTTCCATTTTTATAAACCCCGAGGACTAAATTTAACATTTTTAAAACTTGGGGGACCAAAGTTGTAATTTTGCAAACTTGAACTTTAAAGGATTTATTTTGACAACTTGTGAATCCCCAAGGACCTTTGATGATAAATTCCATGTTTTGAATAACCAGGGACTAGATTTGACAACTTTTGAAAGTTCAGGGACTGAAACTGCCAATTGTGCAAACTTTGCTCGTTTTTCATCTGTTTTCAATTATTTTGCATCTGAAACATATAAAACACACTTCTGGGATAATTTTAGTATTTTGATGCATATTTGAGTGTTTTTAGATGTTTTGGCAGCTCAGATTAGTATAAAATGATAAGTATTTACACACTCATCAATCCCCCACACTAAAATATTGCTAGTCCCTAGCAATCTTTTGAGAAAAACTTAATGGATTAGAAACTCTTTACCAAAAGCCATTACTTCTGGAGTAGCCAAATGTTTCTGTTCAAGTAAGAACTATGGTCCACCTGATAACCATGTGATTTTGAGCAAACCACCAGCTGTCAATGGATTTGATTTGTCTTTACCAAAATCCGTTTGCTTCTGGACTAGCCAACTCTTGATGGACATAGTCGACATCTTGGTGAGCTGATTACCAATTATGGTTTTTCCACTGCCTTTACCACAAGCCATAATCTTGCGGGTAGCCAACTCTTTCACTTTTTAGGATATGGCGAGTTGAAATACCATACAATTTTGGGCAAATTGCAAGCCATGAACGGATTTGAGATATCTTTACCAAGAGCCGTTTGCTCCTGGATTAGCCAATCCTTATGTGGGTTAGACATGGTGGACTGATAACCATTTATTGCGTTCTAAGTGAGAAAAATTTTTAAAATCTTGGCTAAAATGGGGGTGCTTGATGGAACATGTGTTTAAATTCGTTAGAATAACGAATTCCCTCCCACACTTAGAACTGAATATTGTCCTCAATATTCAAAGTACCGGATGTTAAACCAACACTTAGAACGTAAGAAGGAAAATACTCATAGCATGTTTTTTTTTTTTTTTTAGAGGATATATACATATATACAATTATGTGGGTTAGTATCTCCCCCACACTAGGGTGGAACCTGAGTGAAAACCCATATACATGCTACTGTTTTTGTTTACCGAGTCGCTAGCTTAATGATGCGGGGGAATTGCACCAGGCTTTACCTCTCGAGGGATCTCGAGAAGCTTACAACCCCCACCAGGCAGTGTACCTAATCGTTGTAGTATAGTATAGTGACAAGTACCGGGGGATTGATCGTTCAACTTAGGAATAGTGTCGTTAGGATTAGAAAACCTAAATACTAGTTCTAAAGGTGAGGGATGATTGTTTTTGTATTTTTATGTTTTTTAGAAAGCAAGTAACAATCTCGGGTTTGAAGGATTTGGGCGGAATTAGTTGCTAATCAACTAACCCAATACTAAAGATGCAATCAAAATAAAATACTAGAAATGAAAATAAACTAATTTATACTAAAGTTATGAGCAATAAGTGGAGAAAATGTGTTTACTTAGATTTCACTACTCCCTAGACATCTTTTACACGTTAATTACTTGTTATAATTGCATGGATGACGGATCGTATTCCTTAATACCATTCATGGGGTGGCACACTTAACTCCCCAATTCTATGAGCTCTTATCTCCTCCTACACCATGCCCAGCACAACTATAGGGATTGTAAACAGTGGCTCATGCATTAAATACAACCAATAAAGACCTAGTGCGCGTCGGTTCATGTTTCTTAAAACGTTCAAGCATGTTACCAATTGGAGATCTGCCAGTTTTCTTAAGCCTAACATATAAATCATTCATCCAAGACAAGTATAAACAAGTAATCAACACATAATTAACATTTAGGTTTCATTAGATCCAAGCAAACACAAGATAGATCTAGCCTAACATGATGGAATTAAGACAAGAACAAGATATAGACAACCAACACATAGACATATTGATTGAATTAAAAGAACACTTATCTCAATTACACATGAAAGGTATCAAGGGTTTGGAACCCTTGAAAAACCTGTAAAAGTTGCACCAAAATCGTACTTAGGGTTTCTCCAAAACTTCTCTCTTTTTTAATGTGAAAATTAGAAAACTATATATAGGAAAAGGGGTCTGACGGCGTCAAGACCAACCATGTGACGCCGTCACCTCGCCGCCAAAACTATTCTCGGACTGCCTTGATCTACATTTGACGTCGTCAAGACTTAATCATTTCCAGGCCGTCATGACTTTTACTCTTGACGCCCTACCTTCGTGACGCCGTCAAATCTGTACTGGGTCGTCATGGAATTTTGCTCTTGACGCCGTCAGGGAGTTACTCTTAACGCCGTCACCTACTGTTCCCAGCATGGAATATTAAGACTTTGGCGTTTTCTTCACTTTTATGCTCCAAAAATGTCCGAATTACTTCCTTTTCCAGATTTCTCTCCCAAAGTACCTAAAATCACAAAAGGAACAATTTAGGGCAATATTTGATCAAATAAATTCGAATTCAGGATTAAATGACCCCCTAAAAATGGATCATTTTTTGCCTCATCACTTGACTCGACCCCGAATTCATTGGTTCATGGGGAAGTATCATGTGGAAGAGATAATCTCCATCGGACTTTCTTTCAAGATGTTTGGATAAACATTTGAAGCATGTGAAAGTTCCACACCGATGAGATAAGTACCCGGCTCAAAATTTATAAATGAGAATGCCGGGGTCAAAGATAATGTCCTCATTCCCGAAAGAGTGAAGAACAGGAGAAGCCACGGGATATATGAAGAAAAGAAAGAAAATCATGATAAATATCATGACTAGCTCCTCATCTTCAATAGGAGAATTCATTGTTTCATGAATCTCAACAGTTAAGCTCGTTTGATCAAGACATATGCCGGGTGTGTCTAGATCAAAATAGAAATTATCATACTCCGGTGGAGATATGATATGAGTGAGTTCACAAGAGAACTCCTCAAAGGTGAATGATTCATATTCGGGATTGATTTGAGTGAGTTCACTGGGGAATTCCTCAAAAGTAAATGATTCATATACGGGGAGAGAATTATGAGAATGAGAAGTGGTAATACCACTAATCTTCTCTCCTGTAGAATACTAACTATGTAGGAAACATGTTCAAGTGGTGATTTGTGAGGCGTAGAAGTGAGGAGGAGGAGAGAAAAGAAAGAAAGAAAGGAACCTTGAGAGAAAAAGAGAAATATTAGATTGAGATTAAGTGGAAGGTCCAACCCTCTCGACATGTGGAGAGGGGTATTTATACTTACAATATAACGCCCACTCCCGGGCTGTGGATCAGGCATACAGTGGGTGAAGACCCGTCCTTCTTCCACGGTGTTACTTAAACTAAAACTAATTAACTAATAAATAAACTAACTACGAGCTAACTTAATGCTATTACAATCATTAGGTGATCGAGACTTTTACAGGAATATTTGTATTCCTAACAATCTCCCCCTAAGCGAGGTCACCTTTGAAGTTAAGATCTTTGGTCTTTAAGCATTCTTTAGTCTTTGTGGCTCGTAGGATCTGATTCTTCTCTTTTCAGCACACTTCGTACTTCAAGCAAGCGAACTTGTGATTTGAGTTCCTTTGAGATATGTGATCTTTGAGCTTCTTTGAGATCATCAGCCAAAGTAAATCTCCAAGCTCATCCATTGTTGTATTGCCTTCATGTGATGTAGTGACTTAAGGACCATCATGCTCACACCCTTCTTGATCAGGAGACTTGACTTTATAGTTGTGGATTAGGAGACTTTTTCATCAGAGTTGCGGAAACGTTGTTGGTAGTCTCTCAACATTTGTTGTAGCAAGTCTCTCATCTTCATTGATAGTGAGGAGGATGTGTGAGCATGAGGTATGGATTGACCCGATTCAGCTGGAAACTGGAGCCATCAACGCAATCTTTATATGTGTCCCTGAAATAAAACAGTTAGCAATAAAGATAGAGAAAGAATATGGCTTTGTCATTCGTTCTGCGAGGACAGACTACCCTCCGGTTTTGTGAAAACCGACCTGTGATCAGGTAGAGTCTCTTTTAAAGAAGACTCTCCTTGACAGGAATTTCCAGCTTGTAGTAATGAATTTTCCAAAGAATCCACTTCGGAATCTTCATACTAAGCATGTTCTCATACCGGAACGTCTCAAAGCAGACAACACGATAGAGTGAATCAGTGAATTGATATTCACGGATTGATGAGAAATTGATTTATAGAAATCACTCGCGTGTCATATGATAAACATTTTGAGACACGACGAGAGTTTTTAAGTTTTGAATCACATTTCCATCAAAAATACTTTTGTTTGAAAGATTATACACAATCAATGTGCTCGAAAAATAGGTTGTGAGCACATTGAAAGGTTTTAGCAAAAGTATCCGTCAATCCATATCCTGGAACAAGTTTGATTCAAATTTGAATCGCACCATTGTTGCTTTCCAGTTGTCACTTGATCATTGATCCAAGATGGATCTCACATGTCACCTACCAAGAGCTTGAGTGATGTTCGCTCTAGAAGGATTTCCATCGTCATTGTGAATATTTTCATATCACTCGGATGTTCTGGCAATACCACAAGGATAATGCGTAGGACTCTAAATATTTTATCTTATTTTCCACATTATGTGAAACAATAGGCATATTTGGAATGTGTCCTATCGAGATTTATGGATGATCTCATGGCTCTAGACTCAATAGTGCGTTTTGATCCGCTCCTGGAGACTGGGGAGGCGTCTCCTGTTTAAGGTATCAACATAGCTCGCAATGAGCGGTCGATACATTGCACAGGGTTCCCCGTGAGAATGAAACAAGCTCTTTTAAGAGAACTTGAGTGGTTGGGAAGTTTAGTGCAGTGCGTCACTAGGTCCATGACGTCTTATCTTCAATACTAGTGTTACTTAAGTAACCACTAGTAGATTATGAATTGAACCCGGTTTCTGCCCTAAGGTTGAATATTTGGAGGGCTATTTCTTTTCACCCTTTCTCATTTCATTTCTTTTTCATTCTTCAACCCCTTCAGTGCTTACCGAGACTTCACCACTAGAACCTTGTTGGGTTTGTTCCAGTCCTAGCTCTATCTCAGTCCGCACTCTTCCCTTTCTCACTTTATTCTTTTTTTCAATCATTCCTAAGGACTTCTAATCTATCTATGGATTGTCCCTGGGAAGATCCTTCTGGTTCTGGTGGATCATGGGAACTTATACCTAACCTTAACCAACCTTATAACTCCGTGCATTAAAGTTAATGGTCGGTCTTAGGTATTATATCTACAAACGCCTTTCGCTCCCCCTCAATATGTGCATCGATATTCGAAAGTGTTTAGCACATATGTGGGAGCCTATTATTGAGTCAAAAAGATCACATTTGATATCAGAAGATTTCATATTTAAATCACATTCTCTCCCCCGATCAAAAATTTCAAATCATTCGAGATTTTTGATCTCAATTGATTTAAATAATTTAGAAAGCGTTTTGGGAGAGAAATGCGGTCAATTTTAATATTTTCTGATAAAAGGAACTTTTTCTTGCTCCCCCTCAAACTGTGAGGGAGGTTGTTATGTGTCAGATTTGAAGAGTTATCAAAATATTCAAAGTTTTAACGAAAACTCTTTGAAAGTTTACTCATTCTGACACATAACCATCACAAGTCTTTTTGTTGCAAGGTTTTATGTACGAAGTGTGGGGAGTTTTGATGATACATAAAATTTTGAGAAATCACTCTCCCCCTCAATCAAGGACGGATGTTAAAGCATAAATATTTTCAGAAACTGTTAACGTCATTGATTGAGTGAAAATTTTATCAAACTTTTGAGTTCAATTTGATTTTCATTCAAAATTTCATGGTACCACCAAGTTTTGCACAAACCCTTTCCGGAAAAATCATAGAAGGGAAAGTTTTGGCGATAACAAGAAGATTTCTCTTCTTTATCAAGAAATAATGCATTGAAGTGTACATTAGATCGAGGGAGCATGAATATAAAGTAATTCACGCTCGGATGAACGACACCCTTTGTTAGGAACAACCGTCTTTTTGGCGACGTGTTTTCCTTAATTTTGAAAACCGGGTTGTATCTGAAGTAATAGCAAACCATATTTTTGAAGTCCGGGTTGTAGCCTGAAATGACTACAAACCATAATTTTGAAGAATGTTATGAGAAACGACATGTTTTAGAAAAACATTATTTTGAAACCGAAAAACTCTTGCTCAAGCATATGTATGATTCCGTGTCATTATTGAATGACATTTCTAGAAACGTACATACTATTGATTACACAAGAGACATGTCGTGAGAAGAATATTTTTGTATTTTATATGATTTTTCAGATTTTTATGGTTTTATATTTTTCTATTTATATATACAGAAGTATGTACACTATGCGGGATAGGATATGCAAAAGGCAAGAGAAATGTTTATAAGGATACACAAGGAGGGCCACAAACTAATGACAGTACAAAACAAACATCCCAACCAACACACTTAATTATGACACTGAACCCCACTACTGATCTTATTACTCAGTACGTTGGAGAAGACGGTAGTCCCCTTCACGAACTCTGCCACCAACGTAGCACTCCAGGCTTCGGAAGATTCTTCGTATCTTTAATCTCTTGCGGATACCAGCCAAAAACCTCTTGTTCTGGGTTAACTCATTTGCAGTCCAGTGATTGGTATAACGTCTAGTTCCCTGGTCATAAACGTGGTATTCTTTCACTCTGAAGTCCAGTGCCTCTTCGACCATACGCAAGGTACCGTCGCTGAACTTGTGTATTTCATTGAAGCGCAAAACCATGGGCACATTGTATTTGTCACGAAATACCATTGCCAGAGGAGATTCAATGACTGTAAAGTCAGTAACCCGTTCCAGACTATTGACATTCCATAGGGGTCTTGTGAGGTTGAGCTGGGATTGGTAGCTTTCGATACCAAGCTGAAAGTCTTCGACCCGTTTCCTGATGACGATACCCCGGATCCAGTGAAGTACAGCAAACACAAGAGACTTCATTTCACGTGATGGTAGATGATGCAACTTTCCTTGAAGATGGAGTAGATACAAATCTTCGAAATCATTAGGGCGTAGGTGTTTGAAGTCCCCTTCGGATATGGTGTAGTCCTTGAAGTCAGCTCGTCTGAGTGTAATGCTCTTGAGGTAGTCATATCCATAGATGGGATGTATTTGAACTTTAACCACACTAATGATTTGAAGTGGTGAGCGAACTGACTTTCGGTCACCTGGAGCTTGAAACCGATCTATGTAGAACTGTTGCTTCTTCAACCACCAGTGTGAAATCCCCAGAGATGCCGAGATGTTGTAGTCGCATTCTTGAGTACTCCACATACTGTCGGGGACTAGCTGTTCCAACCCGATATCAGAGTAATGGGCAACTTTCATCTTTGTGATGGACAAGGCTGATTTGCATTGTCTACTCCTAAGCTTAAGATATTCAAGGTCTTTGTTGAAGAAGAATTCAGCTTGGATAGTGACATTTCCTGGAGGGCCACCCAAGGGAAGTGGAGTGTTGTAATTATACTTCATTATTCCTTCATCCACAATGTCATTGAACATCTTGTGGCACTCTTCCATCTGGTATTGTAGATGATTAACATACTGATGAAAAGCTTTGACAATGTTGAAGGCAGGGCCTTCCAGGTCCTTCTGAGTGAGCCTTGAGAGACCACGTTTCTTGCAGAACCATGCGATGAATGTTCCCATATCACCAGTTTGGGAAAGTAGGGAATCTTCAGAAGGTGGAACAAAACTGGTGGTGATTGCATTGATCCAGTTACTCTAATTGGTTGGCAAGTCAGAGGAAGGAATCGTCCAGTCAGGCTCAGGTGATTGCAGTATGTTGTCATCTGGTTTCTACCATGTCTCTTTGTCATCCTTGGTTAAGGGAACTTGCGGTGGATCATTGGTGTCAGTTCTGGTGAATGATTTCCACCACTGTCTCCCAGGAATGTGAGTTGTAGAAGCATCATCATCTTCGTCATCGTGGAGTGACAGAAGCTTCATTAAAGACACGATCGTCAGGGGCATGAGATGCAATGGAGGTTGCATCAGCGTCAAAAGTAGTCCAAGCAGCATACTTAACTTGTTTTGCTTGTTTAGATGGAGCTGACTTGGTTGACTTGTCAGTCTGATGTTTTTGAGATGGTGATGAGGTGGGTTATGATGATCTGCTAGGAGCTTGCGACCCACCAGGAAGTGAAGGAGTTCCTGATGGACCAGATGCCCCAGCAGATGGAGGAGGTGGAGGTGGTTGAGGAGGTGATCCAGATGGTGGCTTGGGGTGACCCTGACGCCGCTGTTTTCTTTTTCGTTCAATTTCCATGTCCCGGGCGTGTTCCCCAGCATCATCTTGTTGAATTGAGGCCTCCAATGCCTTATACAGCTGTACGTGAGCATCGTGTCCTGTGTGTTGATCCTGTTGATACATACTGTGCTGCAGAATGATCTTCATGTCATTGATAGGTAGGTCTTTGAACCTGGACCTGAGAGGGGCTTCGAGAGAAATACTGACAGCTTCAGCTACCTGTTCATTGATAGCCTGAGATACTTGTCGTTCAAGATCAAGATGCTCCAACTTGTATAATATGCTACCATGATTAGTAATTATTTGTGGCAGATTAAGGTTTACTAGGGTTTGAAGCAAAGAGGCATGCTTGTCCAACTTCTCACGAATGGCAAGATTATCTTGAACAACATCGGCAGTCAAAGCAGCTAAAGTTTCCAGATCTAACTTCTTCTCAGTGCTAGCAGGAGCGGCGGATGCAGACGGTTTCTCTTGTGTGTCAGCAGCTTGTAGGATGTCATCATTGTTAGGACCCGCAGTAGACGTTGGTGCAGACTTGGTAGGAATGGTGGAGTTGTCTTGCTCAATAGGCACACCAACCATTGACACAACTTCTCCATGCTCATCACTAGACTTTTCACCTTCAGCATCATCCGGCTTATCCATGAGGAATTGATCGCCAAAAGTATCCAGATTCTTGTACAATGATAGCGTACCAGTGGGGCTGTCAGGTACCACCTCGAGCTTAGGATCATCAGTTTTCAATTTGAGGTTACCTTGAATATCCGGATACGCAGTAGAAACAAACTCGTCATCAAGTGGATCGACCGGGGGTACAGACTCAACAGGTTTATCCTGTACTGGTTGATGGCTGGTTACATCTTGTGTAGCGAGGTGGAGTTCATCACCTTTGGGAGCAGAACTGGTGTCAGTCTCAGAACTGCTTGATTTAGCGGGTTGCCCAAGACTTGGTGAGGAGACATTTTCAGAAGAAAGCTTAGCAGATGAGGATGTTGGTGAGCGTCTTTTGAGGATATACTTGGAGCTGGTTGATTTGGAGGCAGGAGATGATATTTTCAATAGGGTGTGTGCCGCTTGTTCTTCTTTGGCAACATCCTTGCCTTTACCGGTCACGTGCTGGATCTGTGAAGCTTTATCAGATCGAGGTTCTCTAATGTTGACCCCACTGACTGGTGGAACCGGTGGCATATATGCTTCCTTCAAGCTTTTAGCAGTAGCCATTTGTACCATTTCTTCTTCAGTGAGAGGCAACTGAGTGGAGCAAGGTGCAGCATTGGGGTCTTCAGCACTTGGCGATTTAGTTTTTGAGCTGGTTCGTTTACCTCCGGTGGTCTTCTTAACTCTTTTAGAGCCTTCAGAGGATGCAGCTGAGGTATTACCACCTTTGCGTTTCTTAGATGCAGATCTTACAGACTTAGTGGATACGGCTGGCTCATTAGGTGGTGCTTCCCGACTTGTCTTCAGAAGTTTAAGATATTCCTCATAATATTGAGTAGTCAGTGTATCACGGGTAAGAAGGGCAGTGGGAATGTCCATGCCGAATATGATCTCGCCAGTGCTCTTAGAATCATACTTGAGGAACCCAAGTGGATGTTCGTCAGTGGGTTGATGAAGAGGGGATTCTTCTCTAGGGTGGAATTTTAGGGATCGCTGAAGGCTAAGTATGATCAGCTTAGTAAACCGAATGCTTGGAATCAAAAGCTTGGCTGATCTTTTCTTTCCGTCTTTGTGTGCTTCAAGATTAGCATTGTCGACCAAGAAAGAGTGAATGGACTGACTAAATTCCTCCCAGATACGATCAGCAAAATTGATGTTCACACTGTTGACAACACCCTAGAGAATTTGTAGAGATGGAGCTCTAAGTCTTTCATATCCCGATGTTTTTCCAGTCAGACACAAATTGATTAGGCTTGCAACTGCTCTCCATGGTTGATAGAGGTCATGTGTGATAACAGTGGAAAGTGTAGACACTTGAATGGGATATCCAAGTTCATTGACAAAATCAATAAGAGTAGCTGGAGTAGGTGGGGGAGTATATTCAAAATTATCACCCGTTGGCAATATCTGCAGAGCACTACCAAGTGTTTCCATGGTGATGTTCACCCAATGCTCATCCAGCTGACACTTGTACATGTTGGTTGTTCTGTCAAGGCACATAGTGTTCCAGAACTGTTGGATGTAGATGGAGGGGATTGAGGAGGATGCGGTAAAGGCATTGAAGAAGGTGGTGTTTTTCAGTATGTCCAGTGCTATTCTGAATATAGGATGATTCTGAGGTCTATCTGTCTTAACATAGCAGTTGCTTTTCCCAATGGGTACCCACTTGTTAAAAGGCAAAATGTCATCGTCAGAATGAACAGGTGGAGCCAATGGTTCTTCGACAATAGGTTCTGCCATAGGAGCTGCATTTGACACACATCACCACAGAAAGCGACCATATGTGATAGTGAGTGTTAGTAACAAGAGAAACCCTAGAATCAAATGGTAAAGAGATAGGAACAGGGCCAAGGGTTATGTTCGGCTAGTAATAAGCACACATAAGGGAAATCATTTTACACATAGAATAGCAGTTTGGACAAATAATAATGAGTGTCAAACACACCAAGCCATGCATGAATAATTAGACACCCATACATAACCACACAAGCTGAGCACTTCTAATAAATGTTAGACAGAGTGAGTCAAGTTAGTTCCCAGTTAGAGTTAAACGCAGAGCAATTAAACGCAAACTCAATTAAACGCAAACTCAAATTTTAATCGCAAAGTTATAATCGCAAACTAAGTTAGCCGCAACAAGTCAAGTTAACCGCAACCAATTGAACCGCAACACATGGTCAACGCACATCAAGTTAACCGCAAGTATAGGTAACCGCAGATTTAACAAACCGCAGTCACAGTAATAATTACACGCAACCATTTTAATCACAGAGAAGGTTAACCGCAAGTTCTGTGAAATGCAAGGTTAAATTGATAGCAGCCACACTTAGAGAGAAACTCGCAATTAGGTTAAGATAAACGCAATCAAGGATTCACAGTAACCGCAGTCAAGATTTTAAGTTAAACGCAATCAAGAACTTGATCTAACCGCAATCAAGAATCATCAGCTAACCGCAATCAAGAATTTTCTCCACATTCCGTAATATTCCAACAGATCTAACAATAGATACCATAAATTACAATGAGATCCATCCTCCTAAGCAACTAACTCTACTTCTTTCTACCTAACGTCAAAAGTACTTCACATAGTATTTCCGTCCTAACTGCAATACCAACAAACCCAATATCTCACACTCATGACCGTGAATCTCACACACACGCAGTAAATGAACAATTACATGTATTATAAAGCAAGTATGATCTAACCTATTAGACACAAACTCTTTTACACGAGATAGTGAGCACCGCGTATATCCACCTAAAATAACGCAACACATGAGTAAATGAAATCATGGAAGGTAATAGCAAATGCGAAGATAAAACACTTGACATACCAAAAATTGAGCAAACAGGGAACACAATCACGACTTAATCGCAGCACACGTGAGTAGAGATGAGTTAATAGCAAGATGTGTTGTGGTTAGCCTTTTTTAATCGCAAGAAATAGAATTTCTTAAATATGAGATGAGACACATTTTGCTATAATGACACATATAGTCCCTGTACTACACTATTACATATAAGAGAATAATGCTAGTGCACAAGATTGGTCCCTGTAGTTATGAGAGATGCCCAAGTGATGAGGAAGTCTACAAGATGAACATATAATACCATGATGCCAGATATGAGATGCAACAGACTACATAGAGCAAGCATATAGACACAATGTGTAGTAAAAGAATATACACAGAAAGATAGTCTGAAAATATAATTAATGTAAAACAAACACACAATATGTACACAAACTACTGACATAGAGTATAAACAGTGAATGCGTTAGTGGGTGAACAGTGAAACACGAGTCCTGAAACGAATTAGTCAGGAGTCCACATGACGTCGACTCACATGTGAGCAGACATGTCTCTAGTCGCGGGAGATGTCAGTGTCTTTGGACGCTACACGCAGGTTTTAGTGGACCTGTTGTGTAATCCCTTTGTAAAACCTGTGTCAATGGTGCACACATGTGACCATTTGTGACCATTCATCACGAATGTCCTACCAGTTGGTATCCATAACCAAGAAGATCTAAACCTGTAAGTAGTTTCATGCATGGTGACATTCTTGTGATGAGTAGTTCTATGGTCATATTTCCTTGGTCGATGTCTCAAAGGTTTAACAGGTTTAAGACCATTTAATTTATGAATTGTGGGTTTTGGCCTTACAGACTTAGTCAACTCACGTTTTTTATCCACTTGAGAAACACATCGTGTATTCGAGAATTTAGGTCTTTCTGAACTAAAATTCTTTAGTTGTCTAATGGTAGTTACATAACCAACATTTTTCAAGACAGGTTTTCCCAAGATAGACGGTTTTGAAAGACTGAGTCTCATTTGACTTAAAGCATTTGGTTGTCTAATGATAGTTTGATAACCAACATTTTTCAAGACAGGTTTTCCCAAGATAGACGGTTTTGAAAGAGTGAGGCTCATTTGACTCTTTGAAACATCACTTGGCACTGTGTGCTCACTAGGAGTTTTAGAACATGACGTCAGACTTTGAGCAGAGAAATCATCGTTGTTAGCAAATTGTGGAGTAGTCAGATTGATGTTCTCAGCATTTATCTGTTTGAGTGACTCATACAGTTTATTACATTTCACTTTGAGATTCTCATTTTCAACACGTAATTTATCAATTTTACAATTAGTTTCATACGCATTGTATTTCCATTTGGCGTCATTACGTTGCTCATACATCTTGATCTGATTTTTAAGACAGTTGATAGTTGAGTCCTTGTCATGCAGCTGAGTTTTCAGATTGTTGATCATAAAATATTCATTAAGATCAGGCAATTTAGGATTTAGACACGGTTTGCAGTTTTGAAAGCATTCTTCTTTACATTGTATTTCAATTTCAAGTTCAATGCAATGTTTTTGTAATTGTGAAAACCGTTTTTGGAGTTGATTAAATGTCTCTTTTTCAACCATGTTCTGGTCCAGTGTCTTAGAAAACTCAACTTTGAGACAAGGGTTTTCATCAAACAAATCATTTTTGAAGACATCCTACAGATCATTTTCTCCCCCTTTATAACACATATTTGTTGAATTAGATAAGGGTAATGCACTGTCAGCCTGTCTCAACAAATTTGTGTTATAACTGAGATTGCTTTGATCTATATGATGACTTACATTTGATGGCGTATTGTATTGATCAATTGACAATACCTCATTGCTTGAGTCTGGTGTGGGTATGTTCTCCATAGCCGGGGTCACTAATTTAGCAGAAGTGACTCTCTCATCCTTTTCTGAATCCATGAGTTCAGTGTTGACCGACTTTGCATCCACTGTTAAACCCGAACCCAAACTATCACATGCTTGTTCAACATGTGACTCGGCCTTGTCATCATCTACAAGTTCAAGTATTGGCTGTCTCTCGATGTACTCTTTAACCTTGTCCAGGTATTGACGTAGCATATCTCTATAGTGATCAACATCTATCTTTGTGTGTTCAGCGAAGCACTTCATAGTCATCTGACTGTCGTAATCATAGATCATGGAGTATTTGGAGTCAAAGAAGTTATGCAGTTGTTTACTGAGCACTCCTAGGGAAGCAGAGGATCCCTCGTTAGATGTTTCTTTTCTGACCAATTGTTGTCGTAATTGATCCAAATTCAAGATCATAATGTCTGTGAATGTTTGAACATCTTGATCGAAAAGTGTCATGAATGCACGTTCAAAACCCATTACGAATCCATTGCCCTCAAGCAGCATAGAAAGATGCGACTGAAGTGTGTGAAAGCATTCAATGTGACATTCTCTTGCCAATTCAAGCAATTTGCATGACTGAGGAGACTCATTCCCTTGAAAGTCCGAGCATGATTGTCCACTAGAGTCAACATACGATACTGGTCCTTTCATTTGAAGATTACAAGGAGGAAATCACATGTGAAGAGATAACCGCAAGATATGCTAACCACAAGACCTAACCGTAGAAATCTAACCACAATACACTTAACCACAATAAACTTAACCGCAATGAGTTAATCACAATGAGTAAATCGCAATACACTTAACCGCAGAGAACTATCCTCAGTGAACTAAACGCAGAGAATTTAACCGCATAACCTAAACGCAGGCAGATAACTAAACGCAGTGACAATGGTCCAAAAGTGTCACTATCATTGCGTTTTGTTTGTATTCCCGAAATAGTAAACGCAGCAAGTTAACCGCAGATAACAGAACTTAACCGCAACCAAGCAATGAAACAGTGGACTTAAACGCAACCAAGAAATCCGCCCATAATCAACTCCAAACTTCAAATAGCTTAATGATATGGTAACACAAACTAAACTACAATGTTCTACAAACACTAATGAACATAAAAGTACATCACAAACATGTATAACAACACTAGAGAGATTAAACCAAGATGTTTTCCAAGAAAGTGACTCCAAACTCACAAAACCACTCAAAACATCATCAAATTTGATTCTACAAGGCCCTAAGATGAAACCTTGGCTCTTGATACCAATTGTAGAATACTAACTATGTAGGAAACATGTTCAAGTGGTGATTTGTGAGGCGTAGAAGTGAGGAGGAGGAGAGAAAAGAAAAAAAGAAAGGAACCTTGAGAGAAAAAGAGAAATATTAGATTGAGATTAAGTGGAAGGTCCAACCCTCTCCACATGTGGAGAGGGGTATTTATACTTACAATATAACGCCCACTCCCGGGCTGTGGATCAGGCATACAGTGGGTGAAGACCCGTCCTTCTTCCACGGTGTTACTTAAACTAAAACTAATTAACTAATAAATAAACTAACTACGAGCTAACTTAATGCTATTACAATCATTAGGTGACCGAGACTTTTACAGGAATATTTGTATTCCTAACATCTCCCATATGATCAAAATGGAACGTTTGCAATTCCGGAATAGAATCATTGATCAAAAGCTCACTATCCTCAACGGGGATAGGAGATGAAATAGGCTTTTCATTAAAAGCCTCGGTTCTAGAAATGAGAAGATTAGCATTTAATAATGTAAGACAAAGAGCTTCGTCTTGGATTATTTCTTCATCATTCTCTTCTCCTAAGCAGACAAGCTCAGAAAGTAATTCCCCCACATAACTTATGTCTCTACAAGATAAAGAATAGTCCTCATCAGAATCAGAGAACATCTCAATATGGTCAATTGGGAAGACAAGAGGAGGAGGGATATCACACATATGATCAAGAATTCCCTGTGACTCACTTGGGATTGAGACAAGGTTCTCAACACTAGACTTTATGAATTCATCCGATTCCTTTTCAGGAACAGTGTCAAGATGCTCGTCCCCCATGCTCAGAGAGTGAGTGGGAACCTCGGGTGTGATAACATCAAACTGAGGGAGTTGAGAAAGACTAGCATACATAGATTTTACAATTTCTATTTGTTCTATTGCTAGTAATTCTTCCATACTCTTTTCTCCCTGATTCTCCATGGAAGGAGTCTCAATTGATGAACTTGATGAGGTATCATCACTTTCATCATCTTCATCGAGAAGAGAAGCTTTGTGAAATTTGGAACGTGTTATAGCTGCTCGTTCTAAGACTAGTAATTCTTCCATGCTTCTTTCGTCTCTAGTTGCATGTTCTTTTGCAAGTAGTTCTTCCATGGATTTCCCACGGGACTGTTGGATGAGTGGAATTTGTGGGGGTGTGGATGTGTCAAACCCGGATGGTTGACATTGATCATCATTGTGAGGACCCCCACAATACGCACAAGAAGAACTTGGAGCTTGGCGAAGAGAAATATTAGTCAACTCCTCCTTAAGGTCTTTAAGTTTCTCAAGAACCTCTAGACAAAGGTCTTGCGGGTATTGAGGAGTTGCTTGGATCATTTGGTACTGTGGAGGTGGGGCTTGAAACAAATAGTCGTAATTGTTGCAAGGAAATGGATTCCCTGTTTGACAATCCGAGCTAAAGTGAGGACCTCCGCAGTACTCACAACAGTTGAACTGATGTGGCTGTGAGTCGTATGTGCTTAAGACATAATTGTTATCAGGAACCTGCTCATAGACAAGCGTTTTTCCCGATTGACAATCAGAACTGTAGTGTGAACCACCACAATACTCACAATAGTTAAACTGCTGAGTCTCATGGTGTGGAAGCTGATGGTATGAATCAGTCGTGTCATGGTAGGAATAGGGATCTTGGTTATAGACAAACCCGTTTCCTGACTCTACCATGCCACAACTGGGGCAATTACCACCATTATAAGGACTACCACACCATTGACAATCAAGAAGGTGAGGATAAGACATAGAAAGAATCAAATGGTTTTGGAGGGAGAGAAATGAAGAATCAAATAAGTAGGAGGGTAAAGATGGATATTTTTGTGTTTTGTTTTATAAAAATATGAAAATGTGGATAAAAGATGGTAAATATACAATGGGTGATTATCCAGAATCACTGACGCTTTAAATTCGTATAGAATACGCGCACAACCTCCCCGGCAGCGGCGCCAAATTTTTATTGGTGGTAAACAGTCAGATAATTATTAGTCAACCACTTGTGAATGGTCAACCATAATAGTCAAACAGGTTAAACCAATGCTTCCGTGGAATACAGTGTTTCCCCGGGTCGTTATATCCCAACGAGGTGTGCGAAGGTATTAAAAACGAATCTGGGATCGGGTGATTATGAACAGGAAAGGGTGTAAGTGTGAGTGAGTAATTACACTAAGGATTTATAAAATAAAATAACTTAAATAAGCTAATAGAACAATTACGTGAAAGCTAGATATTTAAAAACGGTTAAAAACCTAAAACGCGTACGTTTAATTTAAATATACGTAAACGTACAAAATAAAAAGTGAATTCTGTCCAATATAAATCCCACGGATGTGAAAATTATATTTTTAGAATCCAAATGATAAAAGAAAATTATTGGAAATAGAAAATTATTTTTTAGACTATTTATGTAATTATTATCAATTAAAAACTAATTATTAATTATTTTAAACTAATTTATATTACACTAAAATACACTTAAATATTATTTTAAGCTAGAAAAATAAAAATTAAATCTTGAAAATTCTAAAATAACTTAAAACTAATTTTAAAACTGAAATTAATTTTTTTTTGGGTTTTTATTTAATTTATATGAATTTAAAATGATTTAAAAATACTTAAAAACTAATATTAATTAAGAAAAGTACTAAATAAGTTTAGAAAAAACTGAAAATTTTATGGAAATTCTAAAATAATATACTAAACCTAAAAAAAAAATACAAAAAGTTAGATAAGCCCATTAATAAGCTGAATTGGGCAAATAAGCACTTTAAATAAGCACTTAGAATAAGCACTTATGCACCAAATCACACAAAAAGCTTAGGGAAGGTTCAACTAACTTAAATATGCACAACTAAACAATAAAAACAAAAATAAACCCATAGAATAAGCTAGAAAATCAATAAGCAATTTTGAATAAGCATTTAGAATAAGCAGTTGATAAGTAGATTGCACAAAAAGCTCAGGTATAGTGTAATATACTAAAACAAACTCAACTCAACTGAAAAAACTTAGATAAGCCTTGGCCGTCAGCCAAACGAGTGCTCAGGCACATTGAACTATTTAGAAAGAAACACGCTAAATGGGCAAACTTTGCAGGCATATGGGGCCCACAAGGATGGTTGGAAGCCCAAACAAAAAGTCGATCCAATTAGCTGAGCTTATTGGCTTTTCAAAAAGCTAAAGCTCAACCTTTGGAACCCACTATTGAAGTCAGGGGGGCCTTGGGACTTTGGCTTTTCAAGCTGAGCACTCAGCTTATATGTGAAATGGACCAAATACAATGGACTTGCAGCCCTACCTAATAAGCTCTAAACCTAAAGATAAGCCATGCGCCTTCAAGACCAGCTTATTGGCTTTCTAAAAAGCTAATTAGCAGGGGGTGGGGTCCACTAATGAAGTCAGAAAAAGCTATGGAAAATGGGCGAAAACCTGGATGGATTGGTGCAACAGGGGCCTGCAGCCATGTTTGGGGGGTTGTGGGGCCCACAATAAAATTCACAAAAATATAATGATTGTTGATTCCTGAAGATTAGGTGGAGCACTACAACCTGTGAAAATTTCAGGGCCTGAATCCAATCACAAAAAGCAAAACAATTCTTTGAATTTTTGTATTTTCTGCACTAGGTGATATTTTGACTTTTGAGATTTTGCCCTAAGTTTGACTATGGTGAGGTTTGATTCTCAACTAATGACTAATTATGATGTATTATGATAAATTAAGACTGACTTAGGCTACTAGTACAAGTTTAAAGTGAAATGGGTGAGATTGGATCATTACAGTCCCAACAGTGGACTGTTATGGGTCATAATGGGTGAAATTTGACTTTTGTTATAAGAAACTTATTTTTTATGACCAATATGCAGTAAATACACCTAAAGTAATGTGGATAAACTAAAATCTACAACAAAAGCAGGCTAGAACTCATGGAATACAAATAAACCAAACACTTCTCAAAATCTAATCCAATGATTACGGCACGTCATAAGCCAACTAAAACAAAATCATAAAAATAAGACAAAGGTGGATTACTGTAGTTAAGCTGGTATATTTGAATCTGTGAAAAGCACAAGTCCTGAATCCAAGCACAAAATTCTAAACAATTCTTGCAATATTTGGATTTCGGCCTAAACTAGCAATTTTGACTTTTATTGATAAACTATAAAATTGACTTATACTAACTTTGATCTTAATCTACTGACTTATTATGTTGTTATAAGTTATATTTAGACTAAATTAAGTAGTTATAACAATTAGTGAACTAATTAGAGTGGTTATGTTATTAAAAATTTCAACAGTTAACAACCAATATGAGATTGGATGTCATTTTGACTTTTAAACAAGTGACCACTGATTTATATGGCTAAACTAACCTATATGAACCTAAAGAAATGTGTTGCAACCAAATAGAACCACAGAAACACACAATAACTCAGGCAAACCCACAGATCCAAACACTCCTTTAAGAGGGTGATTTTAAGATTTTTTAAGCAAATAACTAAATTAAACCTTAAGACTGATATATAATGACCTATTATGCTGTAATAAGATGATAAGAACACTTAAACACTAATAATAACAATAAAACACAAAGAATCACAACTATGCTAATATGGCAGTATAATATGAACAATGAGCAATTATGAATATCAAAGAACAAAGATGGAATTTTAAGCTATAATATCAATCACACATACCAAAGAACCACATAAACACTGAGATAATCACTAATTAAAGACTCCTACAGTAAAATGCCAAATTGTGAGAAAATGCTTACAATGTGTCCTGTGAGCATTCAAAACTAAGAACCAAGAATCAAGATCACTTCCTATAGCCTCCCTTAAAGCTCTAAACCCATGAGAATCCAAAATTCATCATTCTTCTTGCTTCTTCTTCACTTAGTACTGATTTTTGAATTTATATTTATTTTTCTTGTGTTTTTGAGTAATTATGAATTTCTTAACTAAACTCTAATTCATAGCTTTATAAGATGTTAAAAGCTTAAAAGTAACTTATTCTGAGCTCATGGAACAGTTAACAACAATTAACAAGACTCAAGTGAAATTGTCAATTTCACTTGAAAATGCTAATTCTGAATTTAAAGAGCAAGACTGAAATCGAAGGTTCAAGAAAGTTTATTTTATACTAAAATAACTGAGTACAACCATAATTGAGTTAGGATTACAACTGAAAATTGAAATTACACTATTTCTATACTAAACCTGTATTAATTAACTACTACTACTTCTCTATTCCTTCTCTGTCTTCTTATAGAGATATTTTCAGTTCCATGTGGGTCTCTGAGCAAATCCCATCAAAAATATAAGCCATTGGATCACTAACTTTCATCTTGGCCGTTTAATCATTTTTTTGGCGCCAAAAAGTCTAAGTCCAGCTATGGGTAGCGTGTGAGGGTTTTAGGGTCATAAATGGGGCTTGGTTTCTTGTGGAGGTGGAGGGGACATGGTGTGAAAGAAGGGAGCCAAGTTGGGGTGGAATACCAGTCGAGGTGGAGGGGTGGTATTGTTTCAGTGTGTGGGAGAGGGAAGGAGGGAGTGGGTTTGACTGTTTGACCTGGTAAATAAATACCAGGGTTTGTTTGGTTTGTATTTTGGGCTTTGGATTGGGCCTGGGAAATGGATTAGGATAGTGGATTGGATTTGGTTTATTGGGTGGGTTTATTTAAGGTTTAGGATAATAGGGCCCGATTTGGTTTTCAGATTTAAACAAGGACCATTGTTGTAATTTTTAGATTTTAAGGACTGAAAGTGTAATTTTCTAAAGTTATCATCAGGACCATTTTTGTCAAAGATGAATAGTACAAGGGTAGAAATTGTAAATTTTCCATTTTTATAAACCCCGAGGACTAAGGGTGTGTTTGTTTCATTAAGATGTTTCACATCTGAATCTGACTAACACATCTTACTAGTAAGATGTAGCTATGATGTCTGAATCTGATTGAAAAATTGTTGTTTGTTTTTTTTATAATTGTCTGAATGGTTCTAATTTTCCTTTTTTTAAGTATATATTAAACTATTGCAATACGATTAATAAGTAGACAATGTAAACTTGAAATAAAACATTTTTATCATAAATTAACACAACTATAAATCATTATATAAATTATCTTAATACATATCTAAAATTTAACATAATAAATACTATTACATAAATCGTCTTAAAATAAAACATAAGCTTAATGCAATTAAACAACAATTAAGTTACTTAACCAATACCAAATAATTTAAAGCCTAGCTTTGCATAATTTGTGCCACAATTTGATCTCGTAAGTTAATCATGTATTTTTGATCCGCGTTACTCCCAATTGGTTGAACAACTTCAACATCACCGTTATTATCATCATGTACATTTTCATTGTTATGTACGTCACCTTGATCGTATTGAGAGAACAAAGCATCGTCTAAACCCTCTTTTTGAATAAAATTATGAATATCAAAACATGAAATCAGGGACGTCTCATAGATTTTGGTGGCCCCGTGTCATCACCACAAAGAGGCCCTTAAACACACATACAAAATACACATGTATCACTAGTGCGTGAACTAATTAAATTCAAGTCTCATGTTGTATATATACATATAATAAAGTGCATAGAATTTTGTGGCCCTCGTTAAGCGGTGGCTCTGTGCAATGGCACATCTTGCACTCCCTTAAAGCCGGCCCTGCATGAAATAGTAATCTCTTTTAGGACTCCAAATGCCCTCTCAATTACATTCCGAAGTTTTCCTTTTTTTAATCTCTAACAGAATCATGGGCATGGATACTAAAAAGAGTCCATATAACCATTTTGTGATTATATAATAGTTGTCCTTTTAGAAAAACAAGTGTGAAGAAGCAGTTAAATAAAATATAGCACATCTTTCCTTTTAACCAGATTTATCAAATTATCGATATAAAATATAGTTTACATGGAAATACTATTGTTTTAATCTACCACCAGACTTAACTAATTAGCCGCAACTGACTAAAATATACTATGGCTTTACATTATCAATTATGTTAGATAAAAAGAGTATATAATAGAAATGGCAAGCGTTCTTACTAGATATAGGCGGACTTGCGATAGGTTTCTTAAAGCCGCTGCCACGAAGCTCAAAGTCTGCCTCTTCACATCGTCCGGCTGTATTGGAAGGTGGTTTCTGTAACAGGAAAACCCGGAATCAGATATTGAAGAGTAGAAGATACCAAATAGCACAATACATGTTTTTCAATTTCATATGGAATTGAAAAAAGAATTCGCCTAAAGATATAGTATTATGTTGTATCTCAGATACCATCGAGTCCTAAATATAAGTCAATTCTCAAAATCAATCAAGTGCTTGGTGAACAATTCCAAGAGTCTCTTTTTGAACGACAATATGAAAAAGGTCAACAAAATATAACTGCATTAAAATGGGTCAGATTGGGTTGACCCGAAACACACATTCCAATGTCCATTGCAACAGAACAAACAAAACACAGATCTGATTAAACATAGTACTGTATTACTTCAAACACAAACTGCATTACCAAAAGTCAAAACATATTGCATCATAGAATGCTCAATTCAATGTTAACCTACCATTACAGAATTCAAGTCAACAGAAAAGCATAAACAAAATCCCACACACAACGTATGATACCTAAGCAAGAACAAAATGCCACATGAATGTTTAGAACAACTTCCTTAACAGTACTAGTCTACTATGTCATGCATAAAATGCCGTTAACTCCTAATTCCTAAATCATGAAAGCAACCTAAGTAGACACCAAAGTTAAACGCAACTATGATCACAAGGGTTACAACCAAGATCGGCATCCTAATCCATCTCAAGTTAGAATGCATTGTCAAAGCAATTAGTAGAAATGCAAATGTAGTCAATTAAGGACTAGTAGTAGAGGTTTCTAGATCAAGTTCCAACTTCTCACAGTAACGTGCCACTTCTAGTGCAAAGATCAGACACATGACCAAATAGCCAACCCAATTGAAACTTTGGGGCAGAACAAGCACAAATGTAACAGACAAAACTGCCATGACTGACGAAAAGAGAGAGACAATTGAAAAACATGTAACAAATATACTTTTGTAAGAGGACATACAACGCGGGTAGCTATTTTCAAATACTAAAACCATATTCTGGAAATATAAATTTCAGAAACCTAAATCCAAAGCCAATAAAAAGACCCTCCAAACACCAAATCTCAAAACCGAAAAGCTAAAAACATCATAACTCAACAATCCAAGCTAAATCCGGTTCATCTAAATTCATGTCACACTTTTTCGAAACACCAAAATTCACCCCATTTACGCACACAACACGATTATCCAACGAGGGTACCAACCTTAAACAAAGATATCAAAACAAAGCATGTAACAAATATACCTTGTAACCAAAAGCAGTCTTAAATCCAAATCCTAACAACTGACAACATACATAAATAATTCAAATCCTAAAAAACATCCAAACACTAGATACTTCCAACCTTAAACAAAGATATCAAAACAAAACATGTAACAAATATACTTTTGTAACCAAAACAAAACCCATATTAGTTTATAACAAACCCAACAATGAAATCACTTAAAACCAACAAAAAATAACAAGTAAAGCAGGTATAGAGAAAAAAAGAGCATACCTTGGAGGTGGTGAAGATGGCGGCTGTAGAGGTGGAGAAGAAGGCGGCGGTGAGAGATGACGGTGCGTAGAGGTGGAGAAGAAGGCGGCGTAGAGGTGGAGAAGAAGGCGGTGAGAGGTGGCCAGCGGCGGGGTGAAGGTGGAGAAGATGGGTTGAAGGGTTTTGATGAGAAGATGGGTTGAAGGGTTTCATGTTTTGATGAGAAGATAGTCAGACTCAGACATGCTCACAGCCTCTTACTGAGTCAGAGCTATTACCTCTAACCATGTCTGACTCATGATGAAAAAACAAACAACAAAAAGGTCTGACCGCGTCTGACCGA
Source organism: Artemisia argyi (assembly GCA_030686995.1). NCBI lineage: Eukaryota > Viridiplantae > Streptophyta > Magnoliopsida > Asterales > Asteraceae > Artemisia > Artemisia argyi. Next base: position 24,725,284 of record CM060679.1, read on the forward strand.
TCAGACTCAGATGCGATTCAGACATATTTTGCAAAAACAAACACACCCTAAATTTGACATTTTTAAAACTTGGGGGGACCAAAGTTGTAATTTTGCAAACTTGAACTTTAAAGGATTTATTTTGACAACTTGTGAATCCCCAAGGACCTTTGATGATAAATTCCATGTTTTGAATAACCAGGGACTAGATTTGACAACTTTTGAAAGTTTAGGGACTGAAACTGCCAATTGTGTAAACTTTGCTCATTTTTCATCTGTTTTCAATTATTTTGCATTTGAAACATATAAAACACACTTCTGGGATAATTTCAGTATTTTGATGCATATTTGAGTGTTTTTAGATGTTTTGGCAGCTCAGATTAGTATAAAATGATGAGTATTTACACACTATTCACCTTACACTTGAGATTTGCTTGTCCTCAAGCAAATGCGCTTTTATTCTAGTAAAAATACAAGTTAGGGGTCATTTAACACTAATATAAAAGTAATTACAACAAATAATCGTTCCACTAAAGACCAAAGACAAGCACGGAGGTCATACACTAGCACCTCAGAAATAGTGTTTAGATACTCACATCTCTCGGGTGTAATAAAGTATAAACTACAATATGGAAACGGAAGATATCTCTCACTACCTGGCATAGCAAAATAGATTACCATAGGCTCGGGAAAGGATCAAACCTCCACCACATGGCGTAAGCACCTAGGATAAACTATCAAAGAGGTCTTTTAAAGGGTTGTAACGTTAGGTGTAGGGATATGAAATACACGGTTTTGTTGGATATAGGCAGTCTTTACTGGTGGCGAGTTAACAATCTTGGTTAATTACATGTACAATATGGCGTTGCTAAGCCAAGACTAGACTCGACTTAAGCTAATAAATGAAAAATAAAAAAAAAACATAAAATGAACATAGAATGAAAAGGGATGGTAGTCCGTATGTTTTTTCTCTTTTTCTTTTTCTATTTTTTTTCTTTTTTCTTGATTTTTTGATTTTTTGATTTTTTGATTTTTTTTAATTTTTTTTATTTTTTTTTTGCATACACTTTTACCCTACCATCCAAAATAATACATCGTAGGGAATGAACATTCCCCTTACACTTGAATTTTTACATACTTTACAATAAACTAATCTAATGTCTCGAATTAAGAAAATCAAAACACTTGGAGTACTTTTAAGATTAACGTACTTATGGGGGTAATAAATGATGTTCTTCCCCATTAATCCATAAAATAAGTACTTTACTCATGAGTCCCAATCGTCCCAAAACAATATGTACAAGGATATGACTCGACTTAGCAACCATGTAATCAATTAGATAATTAACTTAGGGTTTAACAAATAACAATAATGCACTAAAGATGAGTGCATACACGGAAGGCTAAGGCGATTTGGGTGTACATTTAAGTGGGGTGTAACAAATTCTTCCTTTAAGTAAGATGCTTAAAGTTAGAAACGAAAAGATAGGCTCGGAGGGGTGTACTAGGGGTTTCGTGTACTAAAAATGAGTACAACGCTAAGGTGTGGGAAAAATTAATTGACTTAACTAGCCAAGTAATATGACTTAAATGGTCAAGTAATTATGATACGGGTTTAACACAAGGGTGATCCTAATGCGTCTTATCATGTAGTAAATCCTACTACACGAATGTAGTCTCACTAGCGGTCTCGGGATGCATCACTAACGCAAGTTCTAGAATCTAAATGCTACCGGTACACTCATAAGCACTAATAGTGAATGCTTTTCCTATCAAATCTAAAGGCGAACCTCATATATTTGGGTGGAAATTTTTTTTGAATAGTACGGTTATGTGCTAGTCATACAATATCCTATCCATGAGACGCTTGCTATGGCTAAAGTTTCACTCCTAAATGTTGTAAAAAATTTTAAATTTGGCGCTAAAATTACACTAACAAGTATTTTTCATAGTTTTATTACACATCTACCATCAAACAAACAAACTCATGCGAAAGTGTATCTGTAAGGTATGATCATTTTACCCTCCCCTTACAGTTAGGATGAACATTGTCCCCAATGTTCAAGTAAAGAATGTAAAAGTGAAATAAGTAAAAAGAATGAAATCAAATACTCCCCTGATTCGCTCGGTATGGATAATAAGGTGGCCAGGTTAGATCTTCCTCCAAGAAAATGAACAATCAAAGCTTCCCTTCCAGAATATAAATCATCTTTTTGTCATACATAACCTATAAATCCTAAGAAAACAGACAAGACAACCTCGCATAAAATCGGCGGCAATCTACATATGTTACTAAATCCTAGAAAACAAAGTAAGATATAATGCTTGTGGAATGATGTTTGCAGATTTCCTGGAGATTATAAAACTAATAATTCAACAAAAACTTTAAAACTCCGTTAGAAAAACAAAACTGGTAAAATTTCCAAATTTTTACATGTGACGCAGTCAAGAGTAAACTCATGACGCCGTCAGAAGTGACCTGCAGAAATTCTTATGTTAAGTTTCCGGAAAATTTCTGGAAAAACTTGGTCTTACTTCCTGGAAAATCCTGCAAAACATCATTATGACTCAATACAAGCATTTGACTCTAACAAATACGAATATACATGTTCACTTAATATTGTGGAGAATCATGATCGGTTTGTTTCTTAAAAACATATTTGGGGTTTTCCCTTACACTTATCTTTTGCAAAAATACCTTTTGGTGAAGTTAAGACTAGGCCAAACAACAAAGTAAAGTATTTCCACTATTTAGTTTCGAAACATGATCTACCAACAATAAAAATAAAACATGCATACGGAAGCAAATAACAAACAAACAAACAAAATAAAATCACACAAAACATGGGTTGCCTCCCAAGAAGCGCTTTTCTTTATTTACGAGTCTTGTAGCTAGACTCAAGGTCATGGGTTACTACGTGATACGGGTGAGTTCCTCATTGAGGACATCCTTGGGATCAAACTTAGGTTTTAGCTTCCTATCGGTTTTCATAGTACGGTATGACCTTTCAAACTTTCCTCCATCCGGATCATACAAAGTCATCTTCATATGCCATGATCCATCACCTTCTTTAGGTGGCTTGTCCCACCTCCATTTACACTTATCTCCCTCTCTTTTCCACTTATTCATCTCTATATTAATAGGCATTACGCTTAATTACTCACTCATCTTCCTAAAAACTAAGGGGTCCTCAAAAGGATCTAGCTCTTCATCTCTAGCTATGAGTTGTTCCACCGAATGTGTCTTTTCGATGAAATCCTTTTCTAAATAGAATGGGCGTTGAGGTCCTATAAAGTTCCTTTCTATCCAAGGGCCATATCTAGATGGTCTCCTATTAATCTCTACCCAATGTGGTGTCGGTTCATCATCACAATCATAACTATGCTTCTTAACATCGTATACCGACCATGTATCGCCCTCACCTACCGCTATCTTAGACTCCTAACAATCTATCATGGCACTAGCGGTTGCTAAAAATCCTCTTCCTACCAACAATGGGCATGTAGTGTCACTAACCATGTCTAGGACGTGAAAATCCGCTAAGATAGTTAACTTTCCTACGTGAACAACTACATCCTTAATCATTCCAACCGGATGGGCAATACTTCCATCCGCCAGACCTATCAATACCTCCGTCTCCTCTAACTTTCCTAGCTTAAGAGTGGTGAAAAGGGATAAGGGAATCAAGTTGAGGCTTGACCCTAAATCGTCTAGTGTGTTGAAAGCTTCAGATCTTCCTATCTTGCAAGGCAAAACAAATATGCCCAGATCATCAAGCTTTTTAGGCAACTTGTTTTGAACGAAGGCGGTCCCATTTTTACCTAGTTTAAACTTCTCATACTTTTCTAGGAGGGCACTATAGTAGGGAGCATGGGCTAAGACATCAATGACGGGGGCGTTCAAGGTGAAGTTCCTTGAATTCATCATCAAGGTCTTGCGTAGGAGGTGTTTCAACTATGCTTTTGACCGGTTTTATATCGGGTGTTTTATTTGATTGGTCCTTTTGAAGAATTTGGTTTTGTTTGAAACACGTGCTCGTTGATTTAACCGAGTAGTATTGTGGACAAGAAGTGGGTGAAGAAACTGATGATATGGAATTAACGTTTAGTTTCGGATTCTTGATCGTGTCGCTTGGGAGTGCTCCCATTTCTCGGTCATTGAGAACATTCAACAATGTGTCAATTTTGGTGGTCATCTCGCTTTGCTGTTGTTTGAAATCGGCTTCAAACTTAGATATGCGAGCTTTTTGAGATGCCATGAACTTAGACATCAATCCTTCAAGATTGTTGGTACTACCATAGTTGTTAGAAGGATTGTTGTTGAAAGTATGGTTGGAGGGTGGACCGTTTGGTTGGTAACGATTAGGCGGATTGGAAGAATTGGCTTGATTTTGTTTCCACCTAAGGTTTGGGTGATTTTTCCAAGAGGGGTTGTATGAATCACCGTAAGGGTTTGGCTCGGGTTTGAAAGTGTACCACTTATCTCCCGCTTCGTCGGTACGCGAGGATGCATAGTCCGCAAAAGCTGTTCCGGGGAGTTCCACACAATCACGAGTGTCATGGGGACCACTACATAATTCGCATGAAGAAGTAATTTTGTTCACTTGGCTTGAAGGCTTAGGAGCTTCGTAAGATTTCATGAGAAACTTGACTTGGTCCTCAAGTTCCATGATCCTACGGTCGGGAGTGCTAGAGTTGTTCGAAGGCAAAGATATTTCCTTGACCATTTTGTTCAAGTCACGGGGATCATTCCAAATTTCGTTGTCATAGAGAGCAAGATCTTCTATGAGTTCCCATGATTATTCCGCACTTAGATCACGTAGCTTACCACCGGCCGATTGGTCAATGGCTCGCCTTGTGGAGAGATCGATATGGTCATAGAAGATTTGAACTTAGAGCCAAAGATCTATGCCATGATGAGGGACTTTTTGGAGTAAGTCCTTGAAACGAGTCCATGCTTCATAAAGAGTTTCATTTTGACGTTGTTGGAACATCAAGATGTCATTTCTAAGCTTAGCAGTTCTCCCCGGTGGGAAAAATTGAGCAAGGAAACGAGTGGTGAGATCATCCCATGTGGTGATGGATCCCGCGGGTAAACCCTCAAGCCATTGACTAGCTTGATCACGTAGAGAGAATTGGAATAGGCGTAATCGGGTTGTCTCTCTAGTTGCAACATCTAGGTCTATGGAATCTACGATTTTAAGGAAGTCCTTGAGATGTTGATTTGGATCTTCGGAACGAAGTCCATGGAATGCACATCCGCTTTGCACCAACCGGATGGTGTCGGATCGCAAGGGGGTCACATTGGCTCCGGTGAGCTCAATTGTGTTTCGGTAGCCTTGGTGGCTAGGTCGGGAATACTCTCCTAAGGTTTGGGGCCTAAGAGGTTCTAGTGGTGGGTTGACGGGTTCAAAGATGTTCCTATCGTCCATGATGTCGGGTGGTGAAGAGTTACGAACAAAAACAAGAAGAAATAAGATAGACTAAAGAGAACCTAAAAATAAAAATAAAATCTTACTAGAAAGGAATCTAGCGAGTAGACCTAATAAAAAGAGATTCTAACCTAGACAATAACTATTCCCCGGGCTGCGGCGCCAAAAACTTGTTGCGTAGGAATTGCACCAGGCTTTACCTCTCAAGGGATCTCGAGAAGCTTACAACCCCCACCAGGCAGTGTACCTGATCGATGTAGTATAGTATAATGACAAGTGCCGGGGGATTGATCGTTCAGCTAGGAATAGTATCGCTAGGATTAGAAAACCCAAAGACTAGGTCTAGAGACGAGGGATGATTCTTTTTGTATTTTTATAATTTTTTAGAAAGCAAATTAAAATCTCGGGTTTTGAAGGAGTGGGGCGGAATTAGTTGCTAGTCAACGAACCCAATACTAAAGATGCAATCAAAATAAAATACTAGAAATGAAAATAAACTAAATTAAACTAAAGTTGTGAGCAATATGTGGGAGAAATGTGTTTACTTAGATTTCACTACTCCCTAGATATCATTTACACGTTAATTACTTCTTATATTTGCGTGGATGACGGATTGTATTCCTTAATACCATTCATGGGGTGGCGTACTTACTTCCCCAATCCTATGAGTTCCTACTTCACTCCAATGTCGAGCCGGCTAAGAAGCTCGTAACATGGGATCATTAGAATTTACTCATGCATTAAATACAACCAATAAAACCTAGTACACATCCTTCATGTTTCCTAAGATGTTCAAGCATGTTACACAATGGAGATCTGCCAGTTTTCTTAAGCCTAACATGAATCATTCATCCAATACAACCATAAACAAGTAATCAACACATAGTTAACATCTAGGTTTCATTAGATGTAAGCAAACACTAGATAAATCTAGCCTAGCATGTTGAAATCAAGACAAGCACAAGATATAGACAACCAACACATAGACATATTGATTGAATTAAGAGAACTTATCTTAATAGCACATGAAAGGATTCAAGGGGTGAAAACCCTTGAATTTACTGTAAAATACGAGCTAGGGTTCACAAAGTTCGGCCCTAGGGTTTCTCCACACAAGTTCCTCTCTATGAATGAAAAATAGAAAACTATATATAGATTTTAGAAGGTGACGGCCTCAAGAACAAATGTCTGACGCCGTCATCTCGCCGCCAAATAGTTCCTCGGACTGCCTAGATCTGGATCTGACGCCGTCATGTAGTCCCCTTATGCAGGCCGTCATGATTTTAACTCTTGACGCTCTAGTTGTGACGCCGTCAGGTTTGTATTGGGTCGTCACCAAATTAACTCTTGAAGCCGTCATGCTTTTGCTCTTGACGCCGTCATACACTGTTTTCAGCATGGAAAATTAAGTCTTTGGCGTTTTCTTCACTTTTATGCTCCAAAAATGTCCGAATTGCTTCCTTTTCCATATTTCTCTCCCAAAGTACCTAAAATCACAAAAGGAACGATTTAGGGTAATATTTGATCAAATAAATTCAATTACGGGCTTAAATGACCCCCTAAAAGTGGTTCATTTTTCGCCTCATCATACATCTTTGAAACGTGCCCGGAGCATTACATAAACCAAATGGCATACGTTTTTAAGCAAATGTTCCATAGGGGCACGTGAAGGTGGTCTTTTCTTGATCTTGCGGATCAATGAGAATCTGAAGTATCCCGAGAAACCATCGAGGAAGCAATAGTACTCATTCCCCGCTAATCTCTCGAGCATGTGATCCATAAAGGGCAGAGGAAAATGGTCTTTACGGGTTGCGTCATTTAACTTGCGATAGTCAATGCAGACACGCCATCCCGTAACCAATCGAGTTGGAATCAACTCATTTTCCTCGTTTGTGACAACAGTAATGCCACCCATTTTTGGAACACAATGTATTGGGCTAACCCAAGGACTGTCTGAGATAGGGTAAATTAATCCGGCATCAAGAAGTTTTAAAACTTCTTGTTTGATGACCTCATGAGTTTTGGGATTCACCCTTCTTTGTTGCTGGACTGCTGGTTTGAAGTCATCCTCCATTAAAATCTTGTGAGTGCAAAATTCAGGGTCAATGCCCTTGATGTCGGAGAGTCGCCAAGCAATTGCTTGTTTATGTGACTTCAAAACCTTTATTAGAGCAGCCTTTTCCTCAACACTTAAATCTTTAGTAATTATGACGGGTAATTTATCATCACCCTCCAGAAATTCATATTCAAGATGAGGCGGCAAGTCCTTAAGCTCAACCACAGGAAAGTCATCAGTTTTCTCAACATGTTTGACTTCCTCTTTATGAAGTTGTTGTGGTAGAACAGGAAGAGGAGAGGGATCTTCGTTTAGTAATTTCTCAAGTAAGAGAATATTCCTCTTAGGGTCAATCTCTTGGTTATCGATTCCATTGGGAATCGAATCACTTTTGAGAAAGGCCTCAATTTCTTCTAAGATGAAGTCACTTCCCTCAAACGGAGTGAGGGAAGGAGAAGAATTGGCAATGATGGGATGAGAAGATTGAGTGAGGTTTTCACTAGATGAATCATCAATGAAACCTAAAACCTCTTGAGCGTAGTCCTCAGCAGTAATATCGATAACATCTATTTGGTTTACCGATTCAGAGTCATAATTGGAGGAGTACCTCGAAGTTTGATCGAGGTTGAAGGTGACAGCTTCAGTTCCAACACGCAATGTGATCTCTTGCTCAAATACCTCGATGAGAGCACGCCCAGTTCTAAGGAATCCCTTTCCAAGAATTAGAGGGACCCTTGAATCGGCATCAAAGTCAACAATCACAAAATCTGCTAGAAAATGGAACTTTCCCACTTTAACGAACACATCCTCAGCAATGCCGAGAGGACGTGATATTGAACGATCGGCAAGCTCTAAAGTCATGCACGTGGGAGTAAGTTCGGGAAGAGATAGTTTCTTCCACACAGAATATGGCATAAGGTTAATGCTAGCACCAAGATCGGCCAAGGCAAAGCATTCAACCATCCCAGGAAAAATACATGGAATGAGGAATTTTTCAGGATCTCCAAGCTTCTCGGGAAGCTTTTTCAAAAGAACTGCTGAGCAATTCTCATTTAGAGGAGTTCTTGCCATCTCAAAGAGTTTTTCCTTATTACTTAACAGATTCTTGATTGTTGATGCGAATTTGGGCATCAAGATGATAGCATCCGCGAAGCTAATGTCAAAGTGCAAATCTTGAAAGATTTGGAAAAATTTATCCATTTGGTGACTAGCCTTTTCACGGAGCTTTTGCTCATTCAAGCGTGATGGGTAAGGAATAGAAGTTTTGGATTTAGGGTTCTCAACTGGAGTCTCAGGTGGATCAAAGACAACTCTAGGTTTCAGCATGGTTTCTGGGACAACCTGAGGGAGGACATGTGCGGTACTTCGTGGACTATTAGATTGCACCTAGTCCTTGTCACCTCAGGTTCACGTTCCACTACCTTAGGAGGAGAGGAAGAAGAGGTAGTAGGAATCGCGGGTTCCTTATATGAAACACCACTACGAGTTGTGATAGCTTTTGCATCGCCCCTCGGATTAGCGATCGTGTTTCTAGATAAATCATTTAAAGACTTCTTGATGTCAGAAATCTGGCTGACCAACAACTTGTTCAATTCTTCTTGGGACTTCATGAATTGTTTTAACAACTCGTCCGATGAAGGCCCAGTTGGAACAATGTCTTGATAGTTAGGAACATTAGGAGCACGATTGTTTTGGTTGGGACCTTGATTTTGGAAATTTCCTTGAGTTTGGTGTTGGAAATTTCTTTGATTCTGGTTGTTATTTTCATGAAAGTACCCTTGATTGTGGTTACCCTGACCTTGGTTCCGATTAAAGTTTCCTTGATTTTGGAAACCTTGGTTTTGAAAACCTTGGTTTTGACTTTGAAAACCGTGATCCTGATTGAAATTACCTTGGTTTTGATAACCTTGGTTCATTCTATTTTGATTCTGGTTACGGTTTTGGACATTTTGGTTTTGATTAAAACAGGTGGTCCAGGGTAATGATTAGGACGATAGTTCGGGTCCATAGGAGGGCGGTATTGATTGCCTCCTTGATTTGAAGACCCGGCTATAGCATGAGATTCATATGGGGAACCATCAGTAGCTGTGCAATTGTAGTAGGCATGCGGCCCACCACAAGTCACACAGACTTCCTCTTTTTTAACCTCAGCAGGTGGAGGATGTTGTGGAAATGAAACTTTCTTTGTTTAGGCGAGAACCAAAGCTTGAATAGCTTCAGTGAGCTTGTCAATCTTATCATCCGTGCTAGATTGACTCATAGAAGATAAAGTGGAAGGACCCGCATTAATTTGAGAAACAACCGGCTTACTTCGTGTAGAGCGGACCTTGGACTTATTTTCAATGATTTGCAAAGCTTCTTTGGTGGTTCTACTCAAGAAATTACCTCCCGCGGAGGCATTGAGTGAATCCTGATCATCTTGACTCACGCCATTGTAGAAGGTATCAAGTTGCATCAATTCTGAGAAACCATGATGTGGACACTTGCGAAGTAATTCTTTGAAACGATCCCACGATTCACCAAATGATTCATCATATTTTTGAGTGAACTTGGTGATTTCGTTCTTAAGACTCGTGGTCTTTGAAGGTGGGAAGAATTCATTCACAAACTTTTTTACCAAGTCTTCCCATGTCTCAATTGAGCGAGGGGGTTGTTTCTCAAGCCAAATCCGGGCTTGACCCTCTAGGGAGAATGGGAAGAGAAGAAGATTGATTGCTTCACAGGGGACATTCTTGTACTTGATGGTTAATGTGATTTTATTGAACCATCGAATGTGAGCATGAGGATCATCCCTCTCAAAACCGTAGAATTGACTTGAGGTTACAAGATTGAGTAACCCGGTTTTGAGCTCAAAACTATCAGCCACGATGGCTGGAACAACAATGGCATCTCCATAACCCTCGATGGGTGCTTGGATAAGCTCACACATGGGGCGGTCTTCCGCCATGGTGACAACTGACGTGGAAACAGTACAGATCTCAGATACGACTATTGGTGCTGAACGTCTACGAGGTCTTCTAGGTTTCTTAACAAGCTCACGAAATGGGCTCGTGGACCTAGAAGAACGAGTGCGCATGCACTAGGGATAAACCAATTAAAACAAAATTGAGGCAAATCAACAGTGAACTTAAACCAATAATCACAAATGAATGGATTCCTTAAGAAAGGTACACCACCCACAAGGATACAAAGGCAAGTTTTAAATCTTTGGTTTGGGAACTTATTATGTCCACACCCCCAGTTGGTAGGTGTTCTGCCTTGGTTTGCGACGGTTTATTTTTATGTATTTAATTATTCACAAGAAAGAGACGAATGTTTTTGGGTATGGGTTAAAAACTTTTGGACAATATTTTTGGTATCGTTTCGTTTACCAAAATTGTATTTCTTTAAGAATCACCTTAAAAGAAACACGATATAAAAAACGTAACGATCTGTTTTGTTTGTTTTTGATTTTTTTGGTGTTGTTAACACTTTAGGAAAAGTGTTAATGATATTTTTGTTTTATGATTAAGATTTACAAAAAAATTTGGTGGTGTTTATACAGTGATGAATGAAAAACCACTAATCTCTAAGAAACGTTTTAAACACGCACCTACCTCCCCGGCAGCGGCGCCAAATTTTGATTGGTCCTAAACGGTCAGCTAAGTTTACCAGGTGATGGTCAACCAAGTCAAACGTCTAAAACCAACTAACCAAGGAGTATAGTGTATTCCCGGGTCGTTATGTCCCAGCGAGATAAGCAATTGTATTTAAAAACGTTTTAAGTGATCGGGTGATTTAACAGGAGGATCAGGAATTTGATTATTATGATTATACTACGAGATTATGATTGAAAATAGCTTAGAAACACTATATTAACAATTACTAATGATCAGATAACCTAAAACGTAAGTTAAACCTAAAAACGCGCGTTTGAATTTAAATTAAACGCGAACGCGCAAAATAAAAAGTGAAACGGGAGTAAACAAAGTCCTACGAATATGAAAATTATATTTTTACAATCCTAATGTTATAATAAAATTTTTGGAAGATTAAAATTATTTTTACAACTATTTAATTAAATACTATTAATTAATTACTAATTACTAATTACTTTTTAATTAACTAAATTATACTAATTATTAATTAATTATGAAATTTAACTAGAAAAATGAAAATTAAATTTAGAAAAATCTAAAATATTATAAAACTAATTTTAAAACAGAAAACCTATTTTTCCTACTTTTTAATTATTTATTATTAATTAAAAACTAATTATTTAATTAATTAAAATTAAACTAAATTATAAGTTGTAAAGCTGAAGCCAAGGACAAATCAGGGTGTAAACCAACTAAGTGTTCTCAGAATAAGCCAAATCAACACTGAAATCACACTGAATCAGCTTATGAGTTCAAATAAGCAATCCTTTATACCCACAGTCCATACAAGCAGAATATAGCACTTGCAGCCTACTGTGGGACCCACAGAGGTGACCCATGGTACAAAGTGAAGGTGGAACCCAAAAGCCTGTCAGGAGGGCTTTTCAAAGCACCCAAGAACAGGCAATAAGCTCAAGGATTGAGCTTATTGCAGGCTTGGGTACAAAGCTTCTAAAGGGTAAGTGGCTTAAGGGTACAAGCAGGATAGGGGCAAAGCTTCTAAAGTCAAACCTATCTATTGGATTAAAGAGTTGAGCCAAAAAGCTCTCTAAAAAGCTAAGACTCTACAGGTGGGGCCAATTAATAAGCTTGCAACATGTTGGGAATAAATTGCACAAAGTAAAGAGTCTGCTAGTTGATAGTTAAGCCTACCTCCTCATTTCTGCTGATGTTGAAGAAATACTAACAGTACCTTCTGGGTAAGAAGGTACTGCTAGTTAAAGAAGGTCCTGCCAGTATTCACGACAAGTTGTTATATTTTATTTAGAGATATTTAGTTGTATTATTAGTCTTTGTACAAAGTTATACGTTTAGTAGAAGTAGTACAGAAGTCTCAGTAGATATAATGGAGTGTTTTACCTTGAAAGGTGTAATATTAGGATAAGATAAGCCTCTATTATATTATATTAAGCAACTTGACCACTTGTAATAAGGGCTCCTTATGCTATAAAAGGAACCCTTAAGACACCTTCTTAACCAGATCTTTCCCATACTTTCCCATGCATAACTTCCATCTTTAACCTTTTCACGTATCTAAGATTCAAGGTTACACTTGTAATCCTGGTGATAGTTTAGATCACCCGTATTATTTCATCAATAATATTGAATCATTTTGTGTTATTCATGTTGTGTTCATTCTCATTTACTTACTCACCACCTTTGTTCCTTTAGTGTGTTTTAGTAAATTCCGCGTGCTAAATCACATTCATTCATAAATATCCCAAACACATTACTAAGATTAACATCCCAAGTGTTTGAACGAATCCTTCCCACAAGTGGTATCAGAGCAAGACTGATATTTACGACATAAAAGAACAAAGCAAAAAAAAAAATGGATGTTGAGCAGATTCAAACCAATGTAGCTGCAAAACTTCCATTACTCAAACAGAATGAGTTTGAAATGTGGAGACTGAGGGTTGAACAATACTTCCAAGTGCAAGACTATGCACTTTGGGAGATTATTGAAGAAGGAAACTCATTTAAACCAGTAACCACCACCTCCACAGTAAATGATGCACTTGTCACAACTGTGCAGGTAAACCTAATAACCGCTGAAGAAAGAATTCAAAAGAGAAATGATCTTAAAGCCAGGAGTATGCTTCTCATGTCTATTCCAAATGACCAGCTTTTAATCTTCAACAAGTACAAGTGTGCTAAAACCCTTTTTCAAGCTATTGTGGCTAGATTTGGTGGTAATGATGCCACCAAGAAAACCCACAAAACACTTTTAAAACAACAGTTTGAAAACTTTTCAGCCACACCAAATGAGTCTTTGGACAGCATGTTCAATAGACTACAAAAGCCTTCTAGTCAGTTAGCCATTCATGAAGTGATAATATCTCAAGAAGACTTAAACTCCAAATTCCTTAGAAGTCTACCCTCTGAATGGGCCATGCATGTCATTGTCTGGAAAAACAAACCAGATATTGATTCCATGAGTCTCAATGATCTTTACAGCAACTTCAAAATAGTAGAGCATGAACTAAAGAAGTCTACTAGTTCAAGCTCAGGAAATATGGCATTTATGTCATCTCATGGTCTTTCCAAGAAAGTTGATGAAGAAGATGGTAGAGAAGAAGGTACTGCCAACACAAATTTTTGTACTGCCAGTACTTCCAGCAGTACCAAAACCATTTTAGATGAAACAGTTGGTTGTGCTTTTCTAACATCACAACACAATGGTTCCACATTGACCTTTGAAGATCTTCAAGAGATCAGTGATGATGATCTTGAAGAAATGGACATAAAATGGCAGCTTTCACTTCTTAGCATGAGGGCTAAGAAATATTTGATGAGGACTGGAAAGAAGATTGTCATCAATGGCAATGAACCTGCTGGGTATGACAAGTCTAAAGTGGAGTGCTACAACTGCCACATGAAGGGTGATAAGGGAAGAGGTTTTGAGAACAAGAACAGGGGAAACAATGAGAACAAGAGCAAAGAAGTGGACACCACTGAAACAAAAGCTATGGTAGCTATTGATGGGCTGGGTTTTGATTGGAGCTTTATGGGTGAAGAAGAGTCATCCTCAAATGAAATGGCTTTAATGGCTCTCTCCAATCCTGAGGTACAAGTTACTAAATGTTCTACTACTTGTGAAGCTTTTAAAGAATTAGAAATCTTAAGAAAGCTTTATGATGAACTGAAAATAGAAGAAAGAAAAACCCATCAAGATCTAGTTAATCATAAGTGTGGTATGTCCAAACTTGAAAAATAGATAATTCACTTTAGAGAAAATGAACTCACCTTTTCTGACACAAAAGCTATTCTTAATAGAGACATATTTCTTAAAGATGCTGAAATAAACCTGTTAAGAACTGAGTTTGCTAAAGTGAAACAAGCAAAAGATAATATTCAACTAACTGTTACAACATTAGAAAATGCTTCTGCATGTACTAAAAGTATAGTTGAAAATCAAATGAACAAGAAAATCAAATCTGGGATTGGATACAACACATGTCCACCTCCTTACAGAGGAATTCCCTGTCCCCCAGGTTTAGATCTTGCTGAATCAGGTTTACATGAACTCACTCATAAATCACTAGAAAAAGTAAAACCTGTAGAAAATAGTGAACCTTTTGAGAGTACAAGTAATACTTCACTCTCCAAAGAAAAGGTGCTCACTGATAAGAGCTCAGATGTTACATCTATTGAAGGTTGTACATCTGATGAGAATGGAAAAGAGACTGTTTCTAAGAAAGGAAACAAAGTAGGACCAACCAGTCCTAAAAGTGTAGAAAGTATCAAAAAGACTAAAGTTGTTCTGAAAATAGTTGAATGTTGTGCTAAATGTAATAGCAAACCTAGAGGTAGTCAGAGAAATTGGAATAATCTTAAGTCACATCAACTTGGTGATAACTTTATTTTGTACAATAAAGCATGCTATTACTGTGGTAGTTTTAATCATACTCATGCTTATTGTAACAATTGGGTTTCTGGGAGTAAATCAAGGTCTAAAACAAATAAAACAAACCCCATAAAAGGCTTTGTGAAGTCTAACACACCAAAAGTCAATCATACTGTTAGACCAAATGAGCCTGTTTTCCCAAAATTCACTACTAAGGGTGCAAGAAATACTTTCAAACATGCACCAAAAGTTGTGAAAAGTCATATTGAAAGGAATTTGTGGATAAAACACAAGACTGGAGACCAAAACCAAAAGGTCCTGCTAGACCAAATGGTACTGCCAAATTTGGTACTGTTAGACCAAAAACCACAAAATGTGTCAAAAATGAAAATGCTGTTAAGTCCTCAGCATGTTGGATTTGGAGACCACTCCAACCAAATGGTGCATCAACAGTCCTAAAAAGGTTTGATTACATTGATGCACGAGGCAAACCCAAGTCAATCATGGCTTGGGTACCCTAAGGAAACTAATATGTGTATACATGTGCAGGAACATTCAAATGATATTGCAGATCAAGGATATGTAGATAGTGGATGTTCAAGGCACATGACAGGCAACATGTCTTACCTCACAGACTTCAAATCATTTGATGGAGGATATGTTACCTTTGGGGGAGGAATCAAAGGAAAGATTACTGGTAAAGGTACAATCAAAACCAGTAAATTAGATTTTGAAAATGTGTATTTTGTGAAAGAACTACAGTTTAATCTCTTTAGTGTCTCACAAATGTGTGACACAAAGAACAATGTTCTTTTTACTGACACTGAATGCATTGTACTTTCTCCTGATTTTAAAATTCCTGATGAAAGTCAGATTCTTCTTAAAATCCCTAGAAAGAACAATATGTACATTGTTGATTTAAAGAATATTGTTCCTAAAGAGAGTTTAACCTGTCTAGTAGCAAAAGCCTCATTGGATGAATCTATGCTTTGGCATAGAAGACTTGGTCATGTAAACTTTAAAACAATCAATACAATTGCAAAATATGAGTTGGTTAGAGGTTTACCCAAAAAGATTTTTCAAAATGACCAAACCTGTGTTGATTGTCTAAAAGGCAAACAACATAGAGTTTCTTGTAAGCCCAAGACCCATAACTCAATTTCTCAAGCTTCATACATGCTTCAAATGGACTTCTTTGGTCCTACTTCTGTGAATTGCTTGAATGGTAAAAGATATTGTCTTGTAGTTACTGATGATTACAATAGATTCTCTTGGGTTTTCTTTTTAAGAACTAAGGATGAAACAAGTGAGATCCTTAAGTCCTACATTACAGGGATAGAAAACCAAATAGATAAGAAAGTAAAAGTAATCAGATGTGACAATGGGATAGAATTCAAGAATAGAGTTATGGATGAATTTTGCAAAGAAAAAGGAATAAAAAGAGAATATAGTGTAGCTAGAACCCCACAACAAAATGGAGTAGCAGAAAGGAAAAATAGAACACTTATAGAGGCTGCTAAAACAATGATAGTAGATTCTAAGTTGCCTGTTTCATTTTGGGCTGAAGCAGTAGGTACTGCTGGTTATGTACAGAATAGGGTTCTTGTGATTAAACCTCATAGAAAGACTCCTTATGAACTTTTGTTTGGTAGAACACCATCTCTAAGTTTTATGAAACCTTTTGGATGTCATGTCACTATTCTCAATACCAAAGATCATCTAGGAAAGTTTGAAGGAAAAGCTGATGAAGGCTACATGATAGGGTATTCTTTGCAAAGTAAGGCCTATAGGGTGTATAATAAATGCACTAGGCTAGTGGAAGAAAACCTGCACATAGAGTTTCAAGAGAAACTACCAAATGTTGCAGGCATTGGACCATATTGGTGTTTTGACATTAATAAGCTTTCAGAATCTATGAATTATGTTCCTGTCACAGGTACAAATACTAATGATAATGCAGGTTTTGATGTCAATGATGAAACAACTGAGGATCAAGATTACATATTGATGCCAATTTGGACAGGATTGGATTCATCTTCAAGTCATGGAGAGTCTTCAAATACTACAAATGAAGGTGTTGAAGATGATCATGGAACTCAAGATCAAGGGAATCAACAAAATTCTGAAAATGAAAATGGTACTGCCAATTCACAAGATGGTACTGCCAGTTCAACAGATGGTACTGCCAGTTCACAAATTGGTCCTGCTGAACCATTAATGTTCTATCAGAAGATTCCTTACCAGAAGATGTAGGGATTGGAAACCTTCCAATTTCCTATGATGTTCCTACAACGCACAACACAAGAATTCTCAAAGATCACTCCATTGATAATGTGATTGGCAGCATTGATTCTGGTGTTAAAACAAGAACTCAAGTCTTATCTTCAGACAAAGATGGGTTTGTCCTAGCTGTATATGAAGAAAAGAACCATGAAGTTGCCCACATATGCCTGTTTTCATGCTTTCTCTCTCAAGTAGAACCCAAAAACATTACAAAAGCCTTAGATGATTCAAGCTGGGTTGAAGCAATGCAAGAAGAGCTACTTCAATTCAAACTGCAGAAGGTTTGGGTACTGGTTGATTTGCCCAAAGGTTACAGGGCAATTGGAACCAAATGGGTTTTCAGAAATAAGAAAGATGAAAGGGGAATAGTGATAAAAAAACAAAGCCAGATTGGTGGCCCAAGGGTATACTCAAGAAGAAGGAGTGGATTATGAAGAAGTTTTTGCTCCAGTTGCAAGAATTGAAGCAATTAGGCTATTCTTGGCCTATGCTTCTTTCATAGGCTTCACTGTCTACCAAATGGATGTCAAAAGTGCCTTTTTATATGGTACTATTGAAGAAAAGGTGTATGTTTCTCAACCTCCAGGCTTCATTGATGCAGAATATCCAGACAAGGTGTACAAGGTTACCAAAGCTCTTTATGGTCTACACCAAGCTCCTAGAGCATGGTATGAAACATTGGCTTTCTATTTATTGGAAAATGGATTTCAAAGAGGCAAGATTGATCCAACTTTGTTCATCAAAAGAACCAAGAAAGACATCTTGCTGGTGCAGATCTATGTTGATGACATTATATTTGGATCTACAAATCAGGAATTGTGTGTAGAGTTTGAAAAACTTATGCATACTAAGTTTGAAATGAGTTCCATGGGGGAACTTACTTTCTTTCTGGGTCTCCAAGTGAGACAATCAAATGAAGGCATATTTATCAGCCAAGATAAGTATGTAGCAGAGATCCTAAGAAAATTTGGGTTTGCAGATTCAAAGGTTGCAAGTACACCAATGGATCCAGAAAAGGGGTTACACAAAGATGCTGAGGGTGAAGATGTTGATGTGCACAACTACAGATCAATGATTGGGTCCCTAATGTACCTTACATCATCAAGACCAGATATCATGTTCTCAGTATGTGTATGTGCAAGGTTTCAAGTCAATCCAAAAGTTTCTCATCTCACAGCAGTCAAAAGAATCTTCAGATACCTCAAGGGCCAGCCAAAGTTGGGTCTATGGTATCCAAGGGAATCATCTTTTGATTTGGTAGCTTATTCAGATAGTGACTATGCTGGTGCAACCCTAGACAGAAAATCCACAACTGGTGGATGTCAATTTCTTGGCTGCAGACTCATATCATGGCAATGCAAGAAGCAAACAATGGTGGCCAACTCTACAACTGAAGCAGAATATGTTACAAGTGCAAGTTGTTGTGGCCAAGTTCTTTGGATCCAGAATCAATTGCTTGACTATGGGTACAATTTTCTTAACACCATTATTTACATTGACAACAACAGTACTATTTGTATCATTAAAAATCCAGTTCAACATTCAAAAACAAAACACATTAAAATCAGACACCATTTCATAAGAGATTGCAATGAGAAAAGGTTAATACAAGTTGTCAAAATTGATTCTGAAAATAATTTTGCAGACCTTCCCACCAAAGCTTTTGATTTAGGTAGGTTTAAATACCTGGTAGCAGGTATTGGTATGATAAATCTTTGAAAAACATGTGTTTTGTATATAAATAAACTAGTTCTGGCCTCTAATCATGGTACTGCTAGTTAGTCATAAGGTACTGTCAGTACATAATTGGTACTGTTAGTTCAAAGTTTGCTATGTTTTTGCTCATCTTGATGTTTAAATGTTAACAATGCTATAAAACAAGTGCTTTGCACTCTGTTCTTTTGGTTTACAACTAACCATTCCAGGTTACTCAAGCTTGCTAACACAATCAGGATATGGAAATGGTAATCAGTTCACCATGTTTTTCAAAAACTTAAGAGCTGGCTAGTCCAAAGCAAACGGCTCTTGGTAAAGACTTCTCAAATCCGTTGATAGCTGATAGTTTGCTAAAAACTATAAGGTAATCAGTTCACCTAGTTTCAAAAACTTAAATGAACTGACTAGTCCAAAGCAAACGGATTTTGGTAAAGACTTATCAAATCCGTTGATAGCTGATAGTTTGCTAAAAACTATAAGGGATATTTTCTAAAATTTCAAAGAGACTGCCAAGTTTTATTTCAAAACAAGGTACTGGTAATTCAAATTTTAGTACTGGTAGAGTAAAATGGTACTGCTACATAGCCGTTGAGTCTGTCAGGTTAAAATATAGCCGTTGTTTTTAAAGGGTATTTTTGTGAATTATTCATGTTTTCCTCGAATTAAGGATATAGTTATTATAATAAAAGATCTTTTTGACCGCCTCTTCAATTACTTATCCATATCTTTTATAGTCGGTCAAAAGTCATTTTTCTCATAATCAATCCTTATCACAATTCACACTCACCTTTCATCTTCTACCAGTACAACAATTAAATCCCACAATCAAAATCAAAATTTTCATCAAACCTTTCACCATGGCTCGTCTAAGTTTTGTCAAACGTCACAACCAATTAGCATTTTTGGAAAAGTCTGATGACAATGAAACTTTTCATCAGGCAGTGGATTTTCTAAACAATTCTTATGTCAGGTTTGCTTTACTCGTGAATCCCACTATTTTTGAATATCAAATTTCACAATTTTGGCAAACTGCTAAAGTTAACACTCTTAGGGATGGGATTCAAGAGTTAATGGTCAAAGTGGATGGTAGAACCTTGACTTTTACCGAATCATCCATTAGAAGACATCTTCGTTTGGATGATTCAGATGGCATTAGTCAACTACCTGATACTAAAATCTTTGAAAATTTGACAAAAATAGGGTATAATGTAACTTCTACAAAGCTTACATTTCTTAAAAAGCATTTTACCCCTCAATGTAGATTTTTGATTCATACCATCCTTCATTGTTTAAGCCAAAAGAAAACCTCATGGGAGCAATTTAGTGGTAACATGGCTGCAGCTCTCATTTGCCTGGCAACAAACAAGAAATTCAACTTTTCAAAATATATTTTTGAAGGATTGGTTAAAAATGTGGACAGTGAAACAAAGTTTTTGATGTACCCAAGGTTCACTCAGTGCCTCATCAATAAATCCAAACATTTGTTACTTCCCCCAAACAAACCTTTTAAAATGCCCAAACTTACACACAAGGTGTTTTCAAACATGAAAATTGGTTTTCAAGGAGAAGAAGTACCACTTTTTGAGGAAATGTTACCACAACATTCTGAAGAACCATCCACATCATCTGATCATTCATCACCACATCCATCTCCAGTACCATCAGTCACACCACCATCACCAGTACCATTACCATCTCATCAACAAACACAAACACCATCTGCAACATCACCATCATTATCACATCATAACTCACCACCACAATCTCCTCCACAACAAAGTGTAGATGCTCAGACTATCAGGGAATTAAAGGAGCAAGTGCAGCACTTGCAAACTACTCTTGAAAGTCAAAACCAACATTTTACAGAGATCAACACCAAGTTAGTTAAGAGAGTTGAGAAATTAGAGTTGAAGGTGAAATTGTTGAAGGGTAAAGGAACATCTCAGTTGGTTGTTTCTAGTTCCTCAAGTTCAGATGCAGAGGGTTTGGGTCTCTCTTCCAAAAAGGGGAGGATGGGTAGTTCTAAAAATGAAGAAGAGATTCAATTTCAGTTTCATGAAGGAACTCAAGTGATTGATGAAGAGCCTGCTATTCAAGAAACAGAGCCTGCTACTCAAGAAAAAGAGCCTGTTAGCTTGAAAGATACTGCTGAAACAGATACTGCTGAAGCAGAGCAAGAGCCTGCTGGGATTCAGAGGCTATTAGCTATGAATCTAAAAGGTTCTGATCAAGTGTCTTACAAAAGAAAAAGGGGAGCACAGCCTCAGGGAAGGTTTCTTGTTTCTGATGAACAATCAGCTGCTCCAAGTCCAGTATCATCACCAAAAGACAAGGGCAAGAAAATTGTGGTAGAAGATGAACCAAAGCTTAAAAAGTTGAAGAAGAAAGAGCAAGCACAATTGGCTGTAGATGAAGAGTTGTCAAAACAACTTCATGAAGAAGAAGTTATAGGGGCTGAAGAAGAATCAAGAATGCTGCAAGAAAAGTTTGATGCTCAGCTGCAATACATCATTTCCATTGATCTAATTGTAAGAGGTGAAGCTTATACTCTGGTATGTGAGGAATCTCTTAGCTCAGATGAAATGACAATCAAGCCCAATGATTTCATCACCAAGAAATACAATCAAGAGGCATTGGATGATGTCTATCAGCAGATTCAGAAAAATCAGAAGAAAGGATTTAAAATGCCACATTCTGAAGCAGATCAGAAGAAGTTCTTCAAGATATATCCGAAAAGAGAAGTGAACATGAAAGAACATCATCTCAAAGGTAAATCTTTTGATGAATTGAAGCTTCTATAATTAGAGGCTTACAGAAGAAACAAAACCAGTTTTCTCATGGATACTCAAAGGCCTTCCAAAGGAAGAAAAGATGATCAGAAGGAACAAAAAGAGAAAGCAGAATTGCCTCCTGTTCAGTCAAGAGAAATGGTTGTCCATGGTCCACAAATTGTTTTTGCTGAACCCTTACATGCAAGGCATCCAGTCATAGATTGGGAAATCTACAATGACAAGTTTGGCAAAGCATGGAAGATAACAAGAGTTGGAAACAAGGTTGAGATTTTCAAGAACTTTGAAAATCTACTCAGAGCATGTAGCAGAATGGCTTTAGATGAATTATGGGTATTAGTTCAAGAGAAGCTAAAAACCAAGTATAAGCCAGATGCAAAAGAGCAAGAGCTATGGGTTGAGTTCAGCAGATTGTATGATCCAAATCCTATTGATACTCATTGGAAATTTCCTTACTATGATTTATCTGTTACATGGGAATACTTCAGCATGAGTCATGTTCATCATCTTTCAACTCAGAGTGGAATAGAGCTCTTTATGCTAGGTGAGAAGGAGTATCCTTTAAGCTATGAAGTATTATCAGTCTTGATCTCCAATAAGCTTTTGTGTGAAGAAGAGACTGATGCAGTCAAAAGATTGAAAGAAAGCATATTTGATCAGTATGAAAGCCTAAGGAGAAAGAGATAAGGTTTTTGGAAGAGTTCCCTCAAATCCTCAAGGTATGAATTTTATTCACAAAGAAACTTGGTTATTTTAAATGGGAATAATAAGTTTAGGGGAGGATTGTTGGGAATAAAATGCACAAAGTAAAGAGTCTGCCAGAAGAGCCTGCTAGTTGATAGTTAAGCCTGCCTCCTCATTTCTGCTGATGTTGAAGATATACTTACAGTACCTTCTGGGTAAAAAGGAACTGCTAGTTAAAGAAGGTCCTGCCAGTATTCACGACAAGTTGTTATATTTTATTTAGAGATATTTAGTTGTATTATTAGTCTTTGTACAAAGTTATACGTTTAGTAGAAGTAGTACAGAAGTCTCAGTAGATATAATGGAGTGTTTTACCTTGAAAGGTGTAATATTAGGATAAGATAAGCCTCTATTATATTATATTAAGCAACTTGACCACTTGTAATAAGGGCTCCTTATGCTATAAAAGGAACCCTTAAGACACCTTCTTAACCAGATCTTTCCCATACTTTCCCATGCATAACTTCCATCTTTAACCTTTTCACGTATCAAAGATTCAAGGTTACACTTGTAATCCTGGTGATAGTTTAGATCACCCATATTATTTCATCAATAATATTGAATCATTTTGTGTTATTCATGTTGTGTTCATTCTCATTTACTTACTCACCACCTTTGTTCCTTTAGTGTGTTTTAGTAAATTCCGCGTGCTAAATCACATTCATTCATAAATATCCCAAAAACATTACTAAGATTAACATCCCAAGTGTTTGAACGAATCCTTCCCACACAACAAGCTTGAGAAACAGGGGCAAATCCTGAATGTTCAGAATGAACAGTTGCCAAAGGGTAAACAAATAAGTCACAATAAGCTAACAAACAAGCAATTAGAGGGCCAAACAGATATGTACCCAACAAGTCAAGCTAGGTGGCTATCCAAAACACCAATTATCAAGTAAAATGATTACCTAATGAGCAAGATGAGATCAATTGAAAGTTGGGTGAAACTGGTGCACAGGGGAGGATTCCTTCCCTGCACCTTCAAACAGTTGGCTGCACACACCTCACAAAAATTTCTAAAAATGAAATGAGGACAGGATTTTGTAGATTAGGTGGTGGAGTTTGAGCACAACAAATTTCAGAGTTTGATTCATCCCATAAAATTCATGAAAAATCTCTCAAAAAGTGAGTTTTCTGTGCTTCAAGTATTTTTGACTTTTTTTTCTTTTGAGCTAAGTTTGACTTTGATGAATTTTAATTAGCTCTAAATGATTGTGAATGATGTTATAGGTTATAGTTTGATTAATTTAAGCTAACTTGGCAACTAATGAGCAGATTATGATGATGACTAATCTAAAAACCTAAACAGTTAACTAGTTTGCAAGGGATTCAAGCTAATTTGACTTTTTAACTAAAAACCTATTCATTTTGTGCTAATGTTATCCTAGTATGGCCTACAGTGTCCTGTCTAAACTAGTTTTAAAACCTAACTCTCACAGGAACACAGGGTACACCCCTGTGCCAAACACCCTTTTCAAATCTGTTTAGACAGGTTATTGAAGCAAATGAATAAGTCAGGCCATGAAACTAAAAGAGTAGCTTAAACTAACATGAATTAAGCCTACAGGAACACAGATAAACAACAATCTACAACTACAACAGGTTATAACCAATTATGCAAAAAAAATGTATATGAAAGGATCTTACAAGTTGCTTATTAAGCTGAGATTATGAACCAGGAACTAGACAAACATCCTACTGTCTCCCATGAGACTTCTAAACCCTCTTCATTCCATCTTCTTCTGCTCTAACACCAAATACTACCATTATTTTATTTTGATTTTCTCTGTAGTTTTCTGTATTTTTTTCTTTTTCTGGATTTTTCTTAATTTAAGGGTTCAAAAGACTTTTACACAACTATTATGAACTTCTGAGATCATAGTTAAGTAAAAAATAGAAGTAACAACAATTAATTGAGATGATAGGAAATCTAAGTAAAAATTGAAAATTGCTGGAAACCAAATTTAACTTGAATTAATTACTGAAAAAGTTGCATTACAAAGGAGATTAATACTTAAAAAATGAAAATTACAAGCTTAGAGTTTTAACTGAGATTACAATAACTTGAAAATAGCTAAATTAAAACTAAAATTCTAACAACTGCTCCACAGCTTCCAAGCTTCAATTTATAGCCCTAAATTAGGGTTTCCTTGCTTCCTTGGACTTTTCCCAGCATAATTCTTGACCCTTGGATGAATAGAAGCAATCCTGGCCTTTGAAAGTTTTTGGCGCCCAAACTCTTTTGAGCGTTTTCTTTGATATTTGATGCCAGAGGTCAAGTCTTGGATTGTAGCACTTGTTTGGTTAGGCAAGGGGGGTGGGAGATTGAGTGTACAGGGAGGGTAACAGGCTTAGGGTGAATGATGGTGTTGGTTAAATTGTAGCAGGTAGTGGGATGGTGAGGTGGAGAGGGTGGTGGTCAAAGTTAGGGGTTGACTGGGGGGTATTATTTAAACGGGGTGGGTTTGGTTTGGATGTTGGGTTTGTAACTTTGGGCCTGGTAGGGGTGGGCTAGGGATGTTTTATGTTTGGGCTTGTGTTTGGCTTGGGGTTTATGATAATACTTTGGTCCGTTTGGTTTTGTAATTGTAAAATACAAGGACCAAATTTGCCTTTTTCTGAAACTTGAGGACCCAAACTGCTAATATTACAAAGTTGCAACAAGGACTATCTTTGACACATGTGAATAGTACAAGGGCAATATTTGATATTTTCCATTTTTTAAATACCTGGGGACTACATTTGCCAATTTTGAAACCTGAGGGACCAGTTGTGTAATTTTCTCAAAATTTTTACCCAAGGATCAAATTTGATAACTTTTGACTTTTAAATGCCTTGGGTTGACTTTTCTTTCATTTTAAACCTTTAGGGACTAGTTTTGTCAATTTATGAAACTTGAGGGACTGAAACTGGCAATTATGAAAACTTTGTTTGTTTTTCATTTGTTTTTAAACATTTTGCATCTAAAACATATAAAACACACTTTTGGGATAATTTCTGTATTTTGATGCATTTCTGAGTGTTTTTTGGATGTTTTGGCAGTTCAGATACGATAAAAATGATGAGTATTTACACACTCATCACCTACCATGTCTATCATCAATATTTTCAAGAATTTTATAAACCCTAAATCCATCATAATTTATATTACATGACTTAGATCAATAACTAATTAATTGAATGAAAACTAGCATCGAAACTATACCTTGATCTTGATTTTTGGCTTCAAAAACAAAACCCTAATTTTTTTTTCTCTTGTTTCCCCCTCTTGGTCAACCGTATAATCAAAGAAAAGAGGTAGGGGAGTTTTTAATATTGTATTTATAATTATATTGGATAACCCTTAAGGCTTAGAGTTGTATTTGGTATCAAATTTGGTTTCCTTTTTCCCCCTTATTCCTATATTCGGCCGTTCCCTATGTATATATATTTATTTTTATTTTTTTATTAAATTTATTTATTACACTCAAAACCTCATACTTTTCATATTTTATGTATTCCTATAACGAAACCTAACGTCTTTCGCGATAAACCTTAATTTTACGACAAACTGAAAAATATCCATTTTCAAAATAAAGTTTCCAAAAATAGAATTTCACACACTCTATAAACATATCTCACAAAAACAACCTTCCCGTAAGTTACTAACGCTCAAATATTCGAACAAAGACTCGTTACGCAAAACCATAAAACACCAAATATACATAAGTTATTTCTACACCACAAAGGCGATAAAAATGAACTTTCCCAAAATTAACATTTCCCAAAATCACAATGACAACCACGAACGCAAAGGGATTTAGTGTTAATCTCAAGTACTAATCACACAATATCATACAATAACACACATATACCCATATATCTACCCAAACCACACCAAACAAAGTTAGATAACTCAAGGCTATAAGTCTAACTAACCTGCTAAAATCACGGTTGTTACATCATCCCCCACTTAGGGAAAGCTCGTCCCGAGATTTAACAGTTCGTCTCATCAGACTTCTCAGCAAACAACTTAGGATACTTAGCTCTCATTTGATCCTCACGCTCCCAAGTAAACTCAGGACCACGTTTGGAATTCCATCGTACTTTTACCAATGCAATCTTACTACGCTTCATGCTCTTGACTTCTCGGTCCATAATCTCAACAGGTTCCTCCACAAAGTGAAGTGTTATGTTAACCTTAATCTCATCTAGTGGCACATGCAAACTAGTATCCACCAAGCACTTCTTCAAATTAGATACGTGAAACGTATCATTCACACCACTTAATTCCTCAGGAAATCTTAAACGATATGCCACAAGCCCAACCCTCTCAGTAATCTTAAATGGCCCAACATATCTCGGTGCTAGATTGCCTTTCTTATCGAAATGCACAACACCCTTCCAAGGAGATTCTTTTAACCTCACAATATCACCAACACCAAACTCTAAGGCTTACGACAATAATCCGCATAACTCTTTTGGCGATCTCTTGCTGCCTTAAGTCTTTCCTTAGTCAGAAAACCTTATTTGTAGTCTCTCGTTCTAGTTCAGGACCAATTAGTTGGCTTGTTCCAACCTTTGCCCACAGAACAGGTGACCTACATTACCTTCCATACAAATTTTCACACGATACATACTCAATACTAGAATGATAATTGTTGATATAGGAGAACTCAGCTAAGGGTAAATGTATACCCCGACTTCCTCCAATATCAAACACACCCATGCTCTCAGCTCACCTTCCAACACCTGATTTGTACGCTCACTTAGTTCACTCATTAGAGAATGATAAGTCGTACTCATCTACATACGCGTTCTCAAGACTCTATAACACGTTTACCACTATCGCGAAGTAAGTATTTCATCATGTATCTTGATGATCAACGCGACACCCCATGGTTCTTTACCAACTCACCGAGCGAAAAGTCTCGCTAACTCCTACTTAATAAAATCTCCATGTACCTCTGGCTGTTGCAACACCCTAATAATCGTTGACTACAACCTTTACCTTCAAGCATTTCAAACACTTGCTAAAATATCGGTATTCTCCTTCATACCCACTCCTCCATACATCTCTTGCTAAGGTAATAATACATCTTATCCATTCTCGGATGTATCAAATACCTTGCATGATTGATGTCCTTACGCTTCCTCTCAATGAAACCAATAGCTGGTCCGCAAAGTACATTCCTCTATCTTCGTTCCTTTCCATTTACTGGTCTAAACCAAGTAATCATTCTTCTTACATGTTCTCATCCTTGAACCGCTCTCTCTAGGCTGTCAGTATCATCCTCCTAACTCCGAACTGAATTATCATAATCATTGCTCTCACACATCTAAGTTTCACTCGTTCACTCCCGCTCAGGGCTCTTACCACGATGTCCGCCCTTCCTTGACGGTGGCGAATCAGACAATCGTAGTCACTGAGAAATTCCACACCCAACTTCTATCCGACATATATTAGCCTCTTGTCAAATATATGCTAAAGATTCTTATGATCTGTGTAGATAACACTTTCTGCTCCATACAAATATCATCTCCAAGTTCTACTTCCCAACTTTAAATCATGTATCACACAGTTCCAATTATGGATCTTCCACCTCCGCAATGCCTACGCAATTTATAAAAAGTTTGAAATGAATCATCAATAGTACCTGCCAATCCTAAGGACAATCGTATCTTAGATGGTGTCTTAGATACTTTCCACTCTTCACCACTTTTATCTTACTAATGTCCACGAACACTCGCTGTCGTTGGCCACATACTTGAAAAACATACGTCTTGAAGCTGAACCTCTCACTTGAACAACTTGGCAAACACCCTCTTCTTCTTCAACGAACAAATTGATAATCAAAATGACAAACTATCCTAAGTAAACGACGCGAACCATGAAGCCGGTCAAACTAAAACGTATGTCAACGAACTCAAAAGGGGTACGAATTACCGACTAGCAAAGTAGCGAACATCAAAATCAAAGCTAAAAAAAAAATAAAATAATGAGAAATTTTCCCCCAATAAAAGTAGACACGGATAAAATGTTCATGAAAACCCATACAAAGAAAATATAAAATACACGTACCTATAAAACATCCACAAGCGTACCTCAAGGAAAGAAACACTTGATGAACCAAATACATAACAAGTTTGGTAAATGAGAACAATAGACAGTTCATATTCCCGTACTCGACTGTAATACTCCGTAAAATCCCAGGTCATTTATTAATGCTAATTATCGAAACTATTCTAATCAAAGCCATTTTTGCGGGCTAATTTAAATTTTTTATATGAGACACCATTTGCTTGACACCTGAAACACTTTGGTCACCGTATGTTTATCACCTGGTATCACCTGTAGTCACTCTTGGATGTCACCCAATGAGGTTAACACCGGTAACTCCCACTTGCGACCCAACACCTTGTAATGACACCGAAATATATATATTTTTATATATGTTAACTATTACGAAAATTACTATTATACTATGTATATATATAAGTATATATACGTATGCATAACACCGTTTATATTTTCAAGTTTTGCACGACCCGACACCGACACCGACACTGAAAATAAAGTTACGAACGTACTAGTCACCGATACCTCGTTATCATTTTGGGCCTATGACTTCACGAAGCCCACTATATTTCTTTTCTTTTTTTTTTCTGTTTGGGCCACGTATCACTTAAGCCCAGAGACTTGTTCATTTTTTTTGTTTCCTTCTGGGCCGAATATTACCACAAGCCCAAGATCACTAAAACTTTTCCTTGTTTCTGTTTGGGCTGAGCTTGCAAGCCCAATGGCTGTTTCTTTTGTGTTCGCTTAAAAACTCAACGAGCTCAGCTCGTGTGCTACGTGAATATATCACGCTCGTTTCTTTTTCTTTTACTTACTACTTGACATCACAGTCCACAAAGACCACGAAACACAAACATATCAACACCTTTGGACAACTTTTCTTTTCCTTAGATTCCCCTATAACTCGACATAAGCAAAACAACCCCACTATTTTTCTCCTTGCGTATGTAACTAACCAAAGACCAACACCCAAGCCGCCCTATGTGAACCTATTGCACTAGTTGAACCCATGGTTCATAACACTACACCCTAAGTTTCTATTAACCAAAAGATCTTGTGCTTCCTTAACCACGAACACCAACAATTCAACCTTAAACAAATCCTTATGGTACAATCACATGTTCCCTAATCATTCCTAGTCCTAGTATTAAACAAATCAAAGAAGACATCATAGCCTTTCAAGACTACTAAACTCGACATGACTACTCCTAAGATTGAACCATGCTTGTCTTTGTTCGAATGACACTTCCAAGGACACCATCACATGAACACCTTGCTAACTACCTCATTCCTCCTATAAGTAACCACATTTAATGCAAATTTTCCTCACACTTTCAAGTCTCACTAAGATCTCAAATCACAAACTCTTTCTTTCTTTTCTTGGTTATTTTCGAAGGCCACTAAGCACACACGAGTAAGAATTGGAGCAAGGATACTAGTTGGGTAACTATTTTGAATTAAGGGTCACTATACAAGGAGGGTACTACATTTGCTTGTTTTCTTGTCTCGTATCACACGAACTCCCCATCATCTTATTGGTGTTGTAAGTCATCACATCTCTTTTCAAATCCTACTCTACTTACTTCATGCATATCACGCTTTTCACACAATGCATATTACTTTGAAAACATTTAAGTTTTATAACCACACATGACACTAGTATATATAAATATACGCCTCTACACCCTTAGGAATAGGGCTCACAAATTCGTTTTCACACGTACAACGTATATATATTTTTCGATACCCTACTTCTTCGAACCAAGCTAAACTAAACTAACCTTACATGCATACAAATCGAGACCTAATACTACATTAAATAAGCTACATTCTAATCACCTTCGAAACACCCTTAATATTAACAAAAACTACCAATTGGGCCTGATTTGGGCTAACGAGCCCATAAAGATTTATTAAAGAATTTTCGGTTCGACACTTAAGAGATTTTCGAGTATATTTTGGAACTTTGACAACTGATTTTGAAAAATACAAATAAGATAAAAGATACATTCATTGTACAAAACATTTATTTTTCGAAAACTTAACCAGGGACTATTTTTGCAAAAACTTTCGTTAAAGGGTTGAAAATGTCAAAACTGTCAAACTTTCGGACTAAGGACTAAAACAGTCAATTTATGATAATATTTGAGGGTAGAAACTGTAAATACTTTAAAGTAAAGGTCTAACGTGTAAAAAGGTTAAAAAGGACTAAAAATGAAATTGTTTTGACCATGGGGTAACAAGTGTAATTTTCTTACAAGTTAAGGGTAACTATAATAAATGAGGTTCTATTATTCATTTAATTATTTAATTATTATTTTTTTACACATATATATTATAACTTACATAATAAATATGTATTATTACTAAAAATATTTAAAACAAATATTTTTATTAACGCTATTATTATAACAGATAAACTAACACTTATTGCTTTCCCGTTCGTATCAAAATTATGAATAACTATAAAGTTATTTTGGAATATTTTAAGACACCCGAATTGATATCACCGTACTCAAGACATATCACATGTCATTCACGTATCAAATCTGAAACACTGATAGTAATGTATGACACATCAATATAGGTCGCAAGTCGGAGGATTTTCATTGCTAGTCGTAGCAATACACCGTCACCTTTGAGCACCGTTGTGATTCACACAAACCCATCAGGTGAGTTCATGGTCCCACATTTTCAATTATTTCTAAACCCGTGGGGAGATACATGCTATAAATCGAACACAAGTATTTTCTGTATGCTGTTACTATCTGATATTGCCTAAGTTGACACCCGTACTACAAGTCCCTCATATCATGAACCTTAATCACTTGCGAGTGAGCGCGAAGATAGATAATAGATCTATTGGAACGGAAGCCCATCTCTGTCAAAGTGATTATTTGGCAGGAGGTGTGCTATATTCGAGGTAACATGGAAACCGAGTACATTTCCATCACCGAGGGCCCCTTTTTTTATCTACACCCATGTGGTGTAGGTAATTTTTATCTTTATGATATTTCGATACGATGTTAAGGCTTGAGTTTCGTGAGGCTTAGGAGCAATATGAAACCAGTTTAGCCAAGACCGATCTATCTTGGCTTGTTTATTTCAAATACTTGAGTTATGTTCACACTATTACTAACTTAAACTACTATGGATTCACTCAACCGTTGTGTTGACTTTTTAGCATGTTTATTTCAGGTAACTAGCAGGCATGATGGCACGGAGCTGGCAAAAGGGCACACATGACCTCCCTTTTTATCTCAATAACTATATAATTCTTTTCAAACTCACCATTTCTTTTGTGAAAAAAATGAAACATTTGGAAAATGTTTAAAACTCTGAATACTTTGAGTTTTCATGGAATGATATTAACTATCTTTTGAATTGTTTTCTATGAGTATGATTGTGTACTAAACTGTAATGATCCCGATTAGACTTCCGATGCTTACCAAATTTTCGGGGTGTTGCAGATTTGCATCAGAGCCATGGTTATAGAGAACCAAATGATTTTTCAAAACATTGGACTATATACACCAGATTTCTAAACAAACTATTTATCACCGAAGTGCCTTCCGTGCCAGCGCTTGCCAACGTCATGTTTTGAGGTTTGATTTTTAGCACCTACTGCACTAAGTTCATTATGGCACCATGATCACTATGCATGTAGCATTATGTAGACTAAATGACTTATGTTACTATTATTTTGGGATATTACAGTACCATGTCGCCCTCGGTTATTATCTTGTCTGACAGCTATGACGTCATGCCGGCATCATCCACCTTCCCTACCATTGACCTATCTGACTATGACACCCACGACACCAGAGACACCCATGATTCTCCTGATACCCTGACACTGTACCAGTATCACCTATCATTTCACCCACTATTCCATCTGGAGACCCATCTGCAGAGACTGAGCCCTTCGATGAGGGTGAGGTTGCTTCGACACCCATTGATTCTTTTGCTATGCAGCCTCTTTTCTGTCCTGTCTGTGGACCTATGACACAGGATCAGTACCTGTATGATCAGTATCTCACGTCTCAGCAGTTTCTTGCGGCTGATGACCGTCCTACACCACCTGCTAGTTACCACTCCGGTTCAGATGCTGATGACAAGTCTTCTGACTCAGATACTTCTGACACTGCTGCATCTATCCCACCACCATCCCCGCCTGCACCGACTTGTCGATGCAAGTGATGCGTGGGAATCGCACCTTGCTTTACCTCTCGAGGGATCTCGAGAAGCTTACAACCCCCACCAGGTAGTGTACCTGATCGTTGTAGTATAGTATAGTGACAAGTACCGGGGGATTGATCGTTCAGCTTAGGAATAGTGTCGCTAGGATTAGAAAACCTAATTAATAGTTCTAAAGGTGAGGGATGATTATTTTTGTATTTTTATATTTTTATGAAAGCAAGTAAAATCTCGGTTTTTGAAGGAGTGGGCGGAATTAGTTGCTAGTCAACTAACCCAAAGCTAAGATGCAATCAAAATAAAATAATAAAAATGAAAACAAACTAATTTATACTAATGTTGTGAGCAGTAATTGGAGATATTGTGTTTACTTAGACTTCACTACTCCCTAGATATCTTTTACACGTTAATTACTTGTTATACTTGTATGGATGACGGATTGTATTCCTTAATACCATTCGTGGGGTGGCATATATACATAACTCCCCAACTCTATGAGCTCTTATCTCCTCCTACACCATGACCCAGCACAACTATAGGGAATGTAAACAGTGGCTCATGCATTAAATACAACCAATAAAGACCTAGTACCCCTCGGTTCATGTTTCTTAAGACGTTCAAGCATGTTACCAATTGGAGATCTGCCAGTTTTCTTAAGCCTAACATATAAATCATTCATCCAAGAACAAGAATAAGCAAGTAATCAACACATAATCAACATCTAGGTTTCATTAGATCTAAGCAAACACAAGAGAGATCTAGCCTAGCATAATTGAATTGAGACAAGAACAAGATATAAACAACCAACACATAGACATATTGATTGAATTAGAAGAACACTTATCTCAATTACAATGCAAGGTATCAAGGGTTTGGAACCCTTGAAAAACCTGTAAAAGAGGCACCAAATTCGTCTTTAGGGTTTCACCAAAACTTCTCTCTCCTTAATGAAAAAACTAGAAAACTATATATAGAAAAACTGGGCTGACGGCGTCAAGA
The DNA here is from genome assembly GCA_030686995.1 of Artemisia argyi. Taxonomy (NCBI): domain Eukaryota; kingdom Viridiplantae; phylum Streptophyta; class Magnoliopsida; order Asterales; family Asteraceae; genus Artemisia; species Artemisia argyi. The sequence continues at coordinate 24,759,022 of CM060679.1, forward strand.
CAAGCATGTGACGCCGTCACCTCGCCGCCAAATACTTCCTCGGACGGCCTTGATCTACTTATGACGGCCTATGTAACGCCGTCACCACCTACGGTATTTTATTCTTGGGACTTTGACGCCGTCAGGATGGATTTTGACGCTGTCATCAACTACGGTATTTTATTCTTGATGTCTGACGCCGCCAGGGTGTAACTCTTGACGCCGTCACCTAGTGTCTTCAGCATGGAAAATTGATACTTTGCCGTTTTCTTCACTTTTATGCTCCAAAAACGTCCAAAATGGCTTCTTTTCCAGAATTCACTCTCCAAACACCTAAAATCACAAAAGGAACGATTTAGGGCAATATTTGATCAAATAAAGTCGGATTCGGGCTTAAATGACCCCCTAAAAACGGATCATTTTTCGCCTCATCAGCAAGCGAGTGAGGACCCTTGAGCCCTTTGAGCCTGAGCCTTTTGGAGAGTTGTTTCGATACCATGATGATAGCTTCACCCGCATATGCACGGCTCGGAAACGAGTCTGTATTTTGCCTACTTCTACTGTCCATCACCTGTACCTGCATCTGTTCCATCACCCACACCTGTACTTCCACCTGTGCCTGTGTTAACACCTGTGTTATCACCCGTACCTTCACCATCTCTGTCACCATCACCATTACCTGAGCCACATCCTTACATGTTTCCTACTTACACTGCACCCCACTCTTATGAGGTTTTACCACCCATGCCACCACTTATGGTTTTCTACTCTCAGACTACTACTGTGCCGACACCATCACCCGCTTCATCACCTATTCCATCACCATCATCTGTTCCTACTGAGACCACTACTTCACCTAGCATTCATAGGTTGGTTGATGCCCGCCGATGGTCGTTCTTGTTAGAGTGCATTCGTCACTGGAGGTTTATTGAGGGATCACCTAGGGCTGCTGAACATGGAGAGGGCTCTTCACCGGTGTTACCGGTTACTAGGGAGCCGATACACCATACTATCCCTCTACTGGCTGTTAGGTTGGTTAGACATGAGGATCGTCTTGATGAGCTGTTGATTGTTATAGAGGATATATCCTTGGAGAGGATTGAGATCATGCAGAAGGAGGTCGAGAACCTCGTTGTGCATAGGACAGCTATGGAGACTGTATTTGAGATGATGGGTACTGATATCGAGGAGGCACAGGCTACCATTACTGAGTTTGGTCATAGACTAGATGTGCAGAGACACGAGATGGAGGTTCTAAGAGAGATTGCGATCATCACACAGCAGATGTTGGAGCATCAGACCCAGGAGCTAGCCGCATCTAGTGCCACTGGTACAAAAAGTTGTATTCATCATGCCAAAAATGTGTGACGATATGCATATAGTCACACAGATTTTTTTCTTTGTGTGTCACCATAGGTCCCGCCACCGTAGGTGGCATATGGTCACATTGTTGAGTTCGTGGCCTTTTCCATCGAAAAAGAGTGACCAAAACCCCGAATATGTGTGACAAATTAAGCACAAGTTTTGTTGGATTAATCAATATGTGTGACCGTAAACACTTTACAGTCACACGAATGCTTTTTGAGAGTAACTATTGTTCGTCCTTTGGCTACATAAATATATAATATATGTGACATTTGAGATGATTTATTCAAGTAAACGTGTATTTTGTGTGACTATTTCCGTCTTATGGCCACATGAATATATAATAAATGTGACGTTTGTGATGATTTAGTCACACAACTAGTGTTGTTTTTTTGGAGTTAGTCACATATAATTAAGCAAAAAGTGGCTAAAAGTGTTAATAAGTGTGACCATATGCTGTTTAAAAAGTGTATTTTGTATGACTATTGTTCATCCAATGGTCACATGAATGTTTAGTTTGTGTGGCCTTTTGTAATATTTAGTCACAAAAAGCATATTTGTTTTTGGTATTTAGTCACACACAATTAAGCAAAAAGTGACCAAAAATGCTAACAAGTGTGACCATATGATGTTTAACGTGAAGAAATGTATATTTTGTGTGACTATTGATCATCCAATTGCCACATGAATTTTTTTTGTGTGGCCTTTTGTAATATTTAGTCACACAACGAATTAAGCAAATAGTGACCAAAATAAGTGTGACTATATGCATCTTTTAGTCACTTTTAAGAAATCAATATATATCAAAAGAAATTCAAATATATATCAAAACAAATTCAAATACAATAAAATTGGAATGTATATAACTGAAACAAAAATAAAAGTCGTATATAACTCTATACCCTAGGACCTCATTTTATACACCAAGGAGTCCTAGTCGGCTTACAATACTTTCCTAACAGTACTAACTTATAACTAACAGTTGTAACTAATACACTAGAAATATTAACTTCAAGAAGTCTTAATCTTTGAGCAGTCTTAACTTTGTACTAGAAGTACTAACTTTCACTAGAACTAGTAACTTTTGTACTAATCTCATCATCTGGATATTCTCCGTCTCTGTTTTAATTAGAAAAGACAAAAGTTAGAAGCACAAACAATATCTTTTCTTGCCATCGATGACTGTGTTTGGGATAAAAACCATACCCTGAACCGGCCAGTTCATAACTAAAACATTTATGTCTAATGATATGCATGCTGATAGAACTCTAGTAATGATGAAATACCAGCAAATCCACTGCCAAACTCAAAGCCCTTGGTTGCAGGTAATGATAAAAGCTGCCTTAGCCAATTCAGCTTCAAGTTTGTCAAAAACTGGTGAACCAAGTCCATGCCATGTAGATTTTGAGGTACCAGTGATAAGTGATTAAGTGCACACAATCGTATATAGACACTTAGTAAAATAGAATTAGTGCTTACTCGGGGAGGTTTCTCACAATACATGTAACAACACCGCCAACATAATCACCTCTCACTCGGACAGCATCAATAGCAACAATCATCTTCCCTGCATATTCGGGATCTGGGCACCTACATATGTTGCTCTCTATATGATCAAGCATCAATGTTTTGTGGCAGATGATGATGCAGTAGCATGTGTATCTTACAACACCAGTCTTCATGCTTAGTTTCGCCACCTGTCAACAAAAGAATGCGGAATAACCAAGTTTTATCACTTCTTAAAAGAATTTCACTTGAAAGTTATCAAAGCGAGGGATTTATTACGACAAGCACTTTAGGTAGCCCAATATATAAGCAAAGTATATTCACCTTTTCCTCAAGCTTTTAATCTTGTGAAAACCAGGCTTATGTAGTGGAAATGGCCTGTGACCTTGTAAAAATATATTAAAAATAAACTTCTTCAACCAATGTGACACTTAAACCCATGATGTTTATAAGGTAAGAGTGGCTGTTTTTCATGTATAAACCATAGACCCCAATAAATAAGTTAAGAGTGGACTTGTGTTTATCCGGTATCATGGTTTTCTATGAATGTGACAGCACGTGAGAGCCGCCAACCCATCACTCCTGTTGGTTTCCCCTTAGGATCTATCAGTCTCCAATACTGGTTATGCAGTGCTGAATGAAGTATTCCCTGCAGAGTAAACAAAAAAGCAATTGCAGCCTTACGTATAGTCTATATTTCTTGTTGAAAACACATATATGGATAGGTACACGCGTATTTACCTTTGTTGTGACATCAAATGCAGATCAGGTACCACCAGTGGCGTTGATCCAGTTAATAACACGTTGACGATGTGCATTTGCGCAAATAATCAAAATCACAGATTAAGGGGCCAGTTTATGCTGAATAAATATGAAGTCAAACTACTAACTTATATATTTTTTCTGTGTCACGTCTATAAGTACTCCTTATTTTGGGGAAATGTATCTGCAAGTTACCTTGGTTGTAGCATAGATCACCACCTTCATAGGCCAGACTATCCCAATATTCTCCAATGGAAAATGCTGGATTTAAAGCTTCAATGTATTCTTTTACATGTTCACCTGAGAACCCTCTGTGAACAACATAAAAACAAGTAAGCAAGCAGTGCATCAATGGACATGTATAAAGAAAAATATCAATGATCTCCAAAATATCCCTGAACAAGAATACTAATAGAATATAGCTGTAAAGAAACCACTGTCGAATTAATTTATCATGAGTATGCACAGTGACTGTAACTGAATGGCATAGTAATATCGTGAAAATAATAATAATAATAATAATTAAAAAAAAAACTACATCAATTCACTCTCTATAACTAGGTTCAACTTTCCTCAAGTGAGGATCACAAGCTAGCGCTAACATACACGCCATTTTAATAGTTCATTTTCACAATAACATACTATAGATATTGACTAGTATGCATCATTTGGTGTAAGAATAAAAGAGGTAGTCGCTACGGTCAAACACATTACACAAGAATGTTCAACATTAGTGACTGCAATGACAAACCTTGTCCATGGAGCAGGATAATAAGCTATATATTTAGTAAAATGATATAACCTGTTTTGACAAGTTGGAGATAAATAACCACCCAAATAAACACAAAAGTGATGCATTTTCAAAACTGGCACCTCTACTTGCATTTTATAACAATGAAAGTAGGGATCCATGACAGTTTCACTGGTTGGGCGAACGGAAATAGGAACTTCCAAATTGGAGCTACCTGATCTAATGACCCAAGCAACCTGAAAATTTTAAATCATGGAAAGGTTCAAAAAGTTTATTACTTACCAAGACGACTAAACTATCATCCATAAAAGTATTAGCTGAATCACCAAGCCTGCATCCAGTAATCAGTTCTAAGAGCATGACTCCATACGAGAAAACATTAGATTTCTCTGAGAGCTTGCCTGATGATGCATACTCTGGTGCTATGTAACTACACATTACAAATTCATAACAAAAACATAAGATATATTTCAATAAAATATTAAAACAACATAATTCAGCCTTAAAATCAATATAATAAATAAAATTAAATAAAAAGCATACCCAAAAGTTCCCATCACTCAAGTTGAGACATTAGTAGCTACATCAGAGGTAATCTTGGCTAGACCAAAATCAGCAACCTAATGAATAATGTCAACCCAATAAATGCAAGCTCGCTCAAGGACAACAATAAGCCAATAAAGAAACTGCAAAAGACCTTACCTTTGCTTCAAAATTGTAATCCAGCAGAATGTTAGCAGCCTTAATCTCACGATGAATGATCATGGGATGACCTAAAAACACATAACAGATGTTAAAAGACTGATAATCTAGCATTATTCAACATATAACAGTATAAACTTCTAGAAAGAGAACTTACAATCCTCGTGAAGACATCCCAGGTGGAGGTGGTAGAAGCGGACTTGACCCTGAACCACAGAATAATTTGAACCTGAGCCACCACTGCTATTCATAAAAGGCGGGCGCAGTGGATGCTGTCCACCACTGCTATTCAAAACAGCCAAAATCAAAACACCACCAATAGCAATCCCAGCAACAGCCCCGTAGGTATCCCATGTGAGTCATTTGATGATGTGGCATCTGGAGGACTTGTCACACTCCTTGGCGGTGGTTGAGAATATGGATTAAGAAGGGGATTAAAATCAAGGTCTCTATTCCGGGATTTAAAGCTAAAGAAAGATTTGATTCAATCAATTATTATTTAGGATTAGGGTTTTTAAATCGAAATGATTTTCGGGGTAGGTTTCTCTGCTATTATCAACAAGCAAGATTTGTTTGTTTGTTTAGGATTAGAGTTTTATGCACCCTTTTTTTTTGATGTTTGATTTTGGGGAGGGGCAATTTGATTTGGGGGAAAATTTTAAGCGGGCTTGTAAAAAGCTGAGAGGGGGAAACTTTATTTTGGAAAAATTAAGTGCGGGATATGTATTTCATATAAATTTAACTCATAAAATATCTTAATCTTTGCTTTTTAATGTGACCATACATGGCATTTGGTCACAGTGTTCCAATGTGAGACATATATTTGTCATTTTTAAAAGCATATCGTGACTAATGCTTGAAACTTATTTTTCAGTTGTCACACATTTCAAATTCATGTGGCTAAATATTTAGCGAAAGATTATTAGTCACTTTTAGATAATGTGTGACAAACTTGATTATATGATTTAGCCACATACAAAATTACTTCATGTGACCATATATGGATTTTGGTCACACTATTCAATTGTGTGACCAAAATTTGTCACATATGTATATATATAGTGTGACTAATGTTTCAAACTTTTTTGTATCTATCACACGTCCCAAATTATAAGTGACTAAATAATCAAAAAAAAAATTTTACCAGCTCCCTTTAGTCACATAAATATTCAAATGTGTGACAATGAAATTCGGAAATGGTCACACAAGTCGGATCAAGTGTGACTGTTTGTTTTACTCTGGTACATTTAGTCACATAAAAATCTGACTATGTGGCCATTCAAAAAATAGCATGTGTGACAAAATCCCATATTTGTACTAGTGTGCTACTATCCACACTCTGTCAGTCACGCTTGAGGAGGTCGAGGACAGGGAGAGAGCTAGAGATCTAGAGATGTTAGAGCTCATCAGGATTGTTAGAGAGCTGGAGAGGAGATCAGGAGGCGCGCCTGGAGCTTCATAGATCTATGACGTATCATTACATTCAGAGACATCTTAACTTGCCCTGTGAGGCATTAATAATGTTGTATCTTATTGTTTTGTAACAATGAATTCAAATTATTAGAACTTTATGTTGGTTATGATTGTACTGTATTGATATTGATTTATGAATTTTTGGTTGTTTGATCTTATGTTATACTCCCATATTGAGATTCATTATAATTTCCATATGTGTTGTTTGTCGTGATGATTATTTATGAATGATATGGTTGATGTTGATGTATGTATTCATGGTGTGATTGTGATGTATTTTATGATGATCTCGACTATTATGGGCTTGGTTACATTTTTCTCTTGTTATTGATCGATGTTTGGGATTCTTACTTATACACTTGCGATTTTATAGAATCATGGCCCCTAGGAAAACCACAACTACCACCGCATCACCTGCTATGACTCAAACTGCTATCAAGAAATTAGTTGCCGACAGCGTTGCTGCAGCTCTGGAAGAGCAAGCTACTGCAATGGCGCGATCAAGTAGCAACAACTGACCTACTGCAGAAAGCGAGTCCTCTGCGACTCGGAAGTGTACCTATAAGGACTTCATAGCTTGTAAGCCATCCCACTTCAAGGGTACTAAAGGAGTGACAGAACTTGCTCGATGGTTTGAGGGAACTGAAACTGTGTTTGTGAGGAGCGGTTGTGCCGCTGAAAACAGAGTCTCGTTTGCTACTCGAACATTTCTGGAAGATGCGTTGTCTTGGTGGAACGCAACTGCTCAGAATATAGGTGTGGAGGAAGCCTATCAGACCACCTGGGCTGACTTTAAGGAAAAGATGTTGAAGAAGTTCTGCCCAAGAGGAGAGATCAAGAAACTAGAAGATGAGTTTCACCTGTTGGTCGTGAAAGGGAATGATCTCAGGACTTATGATAGGAGATTTTAGGAGTTTGCCACACTTTGTCCTTCAAAGGTTCCCGATTTGGAAAAGTTGTTGGAAAGATACATTGAGGGACTACCTAGGAGCATTGAGGGAAACGTCACCTCGTCGAAGCCTCAATCTTTGGAAGAAACAATGTCAATTGCCCAAAGACTGCTAGACCGGGAGATTAACCGTAACTCTGCTAAAGGTTTTTAAAGGTTTTCTTCTTAATCAGAGTTTCCACACAAGATCTGATACCACTTGTTGGATCGATATACTCTGACCAAACTACTTTGTAGCTTGTAAGGTTTTAACAATCTTGAATAACTTAAAATAATTAATATTGAAACACTAATATTACTTTGTAAAGTCTGCGGAATCTACTAACACAAAGCTAAGAAGAACTTTGTTTATATTAAAACCAACTCTTGAATCTGCTTCTCTAAATACAGATTCACTAACAATCCCTAACTTCTCTAAAAATCGTTTTCTAGAAATCGTATTGTGAGACTCTAAAACTCATACGTCTAATACCATCCCAAGGCTCCTTTTATAGGCATAAGGAAAACCTTAAGTCGGTTTACAATATTTACTTGAACGACAAGTAAATTATCCCTAACTAATTCTAGAATATTCATATAATATTACATAATAATCCTTAAACAATATTGCATATAAGTCCTTGTTATTAGAAGTACTTTGCATAATCTTCAACCACGAGCAGTACTTTGACCTTGAACAGCACGTTGACTTTGAGCAGTACTTTGACATAGCAGTACTTTGATCTTTCCAGTAGTACTTTGATCTTCATATCCCAACACACACCAACTCGTCACGAACCAACAATACTTGAAGAATAGTATAACATTCATCCGAGGAATGAATGTATGGAATAACCAAAGAATCGTACCAATTCCCAATGTAAACAAATCTGAATGACTATTATTAATCACAACACCGAATAAGAAAGATGAGAATTTCATACCAACATAGTATGAATAGGAGGCGCTAGACTTAGAACTATATATCCAAACAGAGTGTCTAGCAAACGAACCATCTTAAATATCACAATATTAATCCCAACAGATATTTGAGGTATCAATCATATGATAGGTAGAGTGGAATCATACCACCTACGCACCCTAACATATAACGACTGCCCAAACGGTTAAGAGAATACTTCTCTAACCATACAGCCATCACCAACATGATATCACATACCATCTACCATAACATATAGCAACAAACATCAATCAATGCAATAATGGTCACAAGTCCACATGTGTGATACCCTTATAATTATGTTCGCGATCATAGTTATAAGCCTATTCCACATGCATACTTACTTCCAAAACTACACATCTCAATGATAAAGCACATATACCACATAGTACCTAATACACCATGTAATCCAAGCTATCATACTTGCAAGTCCACTTGTGTTGTGACGTATGTATAGTTGTGTTGGCCACCATAATTATCTATGCCCCCTTTCACAAGTGTACTCCCCCCTATGACAACACATCATGCAAACAATCATGCAAACAAAAACAAAAGACGTCGCAAACAATCATCTCACATGGAACAATTCCAACGATCACGTAAAATCTAAAATAAAAAATCACTTGGATAAGGTCGATCCAATATCCAAGAGTAATCACGCTCCAACATGGCTCGAGGCAGTAAAAGACAATATACGAATTCCAAAACATATCACAAAACAAAAGACGTCGCACAATGGCTCAAACTCCATTCTCGCACTTGCCTCCCCACTCAAATCGGTTAAACTTACTACTCGTCGTGGACTCGAGATCCGAATCCACATTATTCCATCCTAACTCCCCTTTCATCTTTACTCAACCACTCATTCCTATTTCCTATACGTTGAGGAAATCGACAACATACAAAACCATCTCTATTTATTTCTTCCACTTCCGTATGATTCACAAGTGCATAAAAATCACGAGGTTCAGACTAAACCACCTCTCCTTCCTATGTGAAGTGAGGAAACTACCAAGGGTATTTGGTAATGGCTCCATCTCCAGAAGTCATCGTGGTTCCAAACCTCTCCACTTCTTCTCCACCAACGTTTTCTATAAACATCCTCTCCTTGTTTGAACATGGATACATGCTAGCGGGAACTCAGATTCTGCGGTTAGTCCGCTTCATCCTACCACTTCTCTCGCATCCGATAGCGACAACGGTAGTCCAACGAAGCATCTTACGCACGGAAGACGATATAATAAAGTCGATATATACAATACTACGAATAGGGGATAGAATAGACGTCCGAAACTCAATAGACATCTCATAAATATAGGAAAATAGACATGTAAAAGTATTATACTGACATATAGGTCCTAAATGCAACTATATGAGGGACTCCTAAGTTATAATCTAGGTTCAACCACCTAATTCTCTATAACCAAGGCTCTGATACCAATCTGTCACACCTCGCCAAGGCGGAAACGCGAGGGTGTAACTTCATGGATATCATCACAACACATGGTGTCTATATAGAGAATAACTACATGCAATAAAATGGCAAAGTATAGACACAAAGTGTCATAACAATACCCGAAAAGAAACAACATGATAAACTCCAAACGCACAAATAAACCACTTCCAATGCAACTAAGGTCTCGTCTAATCACTTCCTTCTATCATAGCCTTAGATTGCTCACCTGAAAATGATGCTTAAAACGTCAACATAATGTTGGTGAGATTCATAGGTTTAAGACATGCATACACTCTCAAGGCAACCAGTTCACTGTGATTATAAAACATAGCTGGACAAATAATTTATAGTTATCATATAAGCTACATGTATTAGCAAATCAATAATCATATACAAAGGCAACATCTGGACGGCTCGTGTCCTCTGATCCCAATAATCACACACACAAAGGCACCATCTGGACAGCTCGTGTCCTCCAATCCCAATAGGCATCAATTAGTTCGCATGCGTGAGCAACAGGATAAGCATCCTCCCAATTGAATCACATATATATAGAGTAGGAGTTATTACTCTCCAATTGGATACTCCCCCCCCCCCCCCCCTCCCCAATTGGACCACACAACATTACCATCACATTATCCAATCCGCATAACATATACTACCTCCGTCCCAAAATAATTTTCCTCATTTGACTTTTTAAAGTCATAATTTCTCATCTTTAATCTTAAATATTTTTGTATGTGTTATATAATATTTGATGAAAATTATACCAATGAAAAAGTATTTAAAAACCAATCAATTCATATATTTTGCATCAATTAATATATAACATAAACAAAATTATTAAAGATCAAAGTTGAGAAATTAAAACTTTAAAAAGTCAAATGAGGACAATTATTTTGGGACGGAGGGAGTAGCATACATACGATAACATTATAAGTCCAAGCTCTTTAAAATCACACATAATCACAGTAACTCAAACATTTAAGACAAGCATCATTCCCATCCCAAGTTTAAAACAAAGTAGAAATGTGGGACTATGAACTCACCTCAAACCTTGCAGCTTCCATAAAAACAAATCACAATCTATAACACACAAAAATAAATCCACATTACACATGGTCAAGCTAAAAGCTATAACCTATGTAATACACATATGATGGATTTTTAAGGTTCATATGACCCACCATGGATCTCCTAGACCCCATACTAATCATCACCACAACCTAATACTCACTAAATCCCTTGCACTTTTAAAATCAGAAAACGCAGAATTTTAGGGTACATTCGCCCACATGAAATCATAACAATTAAGCTCAACAACTCACACCAAAAATTTACCATGGTCTCTCATAAGCATACAAGCTAATCCCAGAAGGCCATGGACCAATAACACATACAAGTACTCAAAAGAAAATCAAACTTGTCAACTATCCAAATTCGGATCTGAACACACACCAAAAAGTTTTAATTAGAATAAAATACTTCTACAACTTTTTATCGCGAATCCTTTTCGTGGTAGTATAAGATAACCTAAAACTTACCTATTCCAGAAGGGCTAATCTAAATACCACTTTTACACCCACCATTCACTATCAAACTTTTACCCAAATTCTGTCCCGGTTTAACAGCTTCGACATCTTATTAAAGAAAAATCAAAAGACTACCTTCCCGACCTTGAAATCAATTGTGGCTGGACTTTTTGAAAAGCTCTTTCATTAAACTTCAATTTAGACCAAAAATTCGTGACCTAACTCCTCACCATCTGTTAATTACACTCACATCTTTATAGGTATAGTTTTCTGTCCAAATTAACTCAATGTTTAACACGTTTTATTACCAAACCAACTTAACTAATCATCATACCATTAACATCTAATGATCCTACCATGTCTATCATCAATATTTTCCAAAATTTTATAAACCCTAAATCCATCATAATTTATATTACATGAATTAGATTAATAACTAATTAATTGAATGAAAACTAGCATCAAAACTATACCTTGATATTGATTTTTGGCTTCAAAAACAAAACCCTAATTTTTTTCTATTGTTTCCCCCTCTTGGTCGACCGTATAATCAAAGAAAAGGGGTAGGGGAGTTTTTAATTTTGTATTTATAATTATATTGGATAACCCTTAAGGCTTAGATTTGTATTTGGTATCAAATTTGGTTTCCTTTTTCCCCCGTATCCCTATATTCGGCCGCCCTCTATGTATATATATTTCTTTTTATTAAATTTGTTTATTACACTCAAAACCTCATACTTTTCATATTTTATGTATTTCCCATAAAGAAACCTAACATCTTTCGCGATAAACCTTTATTTTACGACAAACCGGAAAATATCCATTTTCAAAATAAAGTTTCCAAAAATAGAATTTCACACACTCTATAAACATATCTCACAAAAACAACCTTCCCGTAACTTACTAACGCTCAAATATTTGAACGACGACTCGTTACGCAAAACCACAAAACACCAAATATACATAAGTCATTTCTACACCACAAAAGCGATAAAAATGAACTTTCCCAAAATCAACATTTCCGAAAATCACAATGACAACCACTAACGCAAAGGGATTTAGTGTTAATCTCAAGTACTAATCACACAATATCACATAATAACAAACATATACCCGTATATCTACCCAAACCACACCAAACAAAGTTAGATAACTCAAGGCTATAAGTCTAACTAACCTGCTAAAACCACGGTTGTTACAATTGGTCCCTAAAGTTTGGCCAAATTGCATGTTCCATCACAAAAGTTACGAAACTGTAAGGATCGTCCCTGTAGGGAAACCTTTGGTGCAAGTATCGTCCCTGTGATCCTTGCACTTCGTAATGTTTGGGACGAAACATGCAATTTGACCAAACTTTAAGGACGATTTATGCAATTTCCTCTAACGAAAATTATAAATTAACTAATCTTTTATATAATAAAGGAATTACATTATTTCAGAGTATTTTTTGACAAAACAATCTTAGTGAAAAAAAATTGGACCAATAGGGAAGCTCGATTTTGACACATAGGCAAAATCAAACAATATGATTGGCCAATAAAAAGTCAAAATTGAATTGATTTTGGTCAAACTTTATTAAATTTGGTGGAGAATTTAATTGAGAGAAAAACACATAAAAATATATGTGTCAAGTTTATGAAAATAAAAACTTAAAAAAAGATTAGGCAATTAATAAAACATTAGTGGTTGAATTTTTAATATATTATATAGAGTTAAGTGTAAAATTATAAATCTCCATGTTTTTTGATAACTTTAGATAATAAACAAATAACTCTTTACATTTTATAATATGAACTTTGTTTACAATTACATGAGTATTAGTATTGGTTTGATATTAATACATAATGAAAAACTCCTGCATACTTATTAGTTGTACTTATATCATAATTTTCATGGTTAAATTCTTATATGTCATATAGTAAACAAAAAATTTAAAATAAATTTGATTTATGTGTAACTCATGTGATCAAAAAACTTTTGACCCAATAACATTATAAGGAGACAAGCTCAAGAATCCAATGCAAGGTCGATGCCACTGTTATATTTACAATTTCTGCTAACTAATTTTTTTACTTTCGCACATGTTCATGCTCTAACTTTTTAAAATATACATAAGATTTTCTGTTTTTAAACGATAATACTATATAATTAATTTTTCTGGAAGAATCTCGTGCGTACACGTGTATTATAACTGGTACATAATAAAAAAAGTTTAAATTAATTAAAATATTTTTGTGAGCGGATAAATGTGCAGATGTGATAATACTTGTGTATGAAGATGATACTTTCATATTTGAAATTCGTTGCTTAAGCATAGTAATGTGATCGTCGTGCTAATTAACTTATCATATTGAAGACGACTTATATATAGCAACGACATCTGCTGTTGCTATAATCCCAAGCTGTAGTAGTGCTTCCATTTTTCCTAATGATTGCTTACACGTCGATCTGTAGTATATTTAAGTTTTATGCTATGTCGATTGTTGCCTGTCTGTACCCTTCAAGTGATGCCAAAAACCCACCCAGCTAGGCACCCTTCAAGTGATGAGAAAAGTCCAGAAGTCCGCAACAGGAAAATCTTAAACTTAACCACACTTGCGATTGCATTGCTTCTTTTGTCTATAGTTGTGACTACATATAACATCAATTAAATAACATTTACAAGGTCATGGTATCAAGTCCACATTACAAATTTGCTTTTCTTAAGGCTAGCCACAATAGTCACAACTCTCACTTTTCATCTTAGCGCCACTTCATCGTTCACTTCCTTTCACTCCATCTCACCTTTCACCCACAATAGTCATCACTCCCTCACTTTTCATTACCTCACAAAATACCCCACACATACTCACAAATCAAATAATTAATAATAAAAACACCCCATAAAACCCACAAACTACGCAATATTTGAATGATGAAGCAGTCACTATTCATCCTCCTTTTTCCCTTGGCTTACGCGCCACCAATTGAAGTAGGTCTCACTCGTGAGGAGAGCTCTCACTACCACTCACGCATGGCCTTCGGGGCTAACCTAATATAAGAATCATTGAGCTAAGCTACATATTATATGAAACTAGACAAGTAGTCGTAATTATAGTTGTGATATTTTGGTTTGTTGTTTCGTATAACCTTTATGCATAAAACGTAAAATAATCAAAATGTATTAAAAAAAATGTTGTCAAATACGATAATTCTAACACCAAAATGATTTTTTATACGTATCAAAGAACATAAAATGTATCAAAAAATATATAATTACATTTAGTAATTGAAAATGAAACATGAAAATAATTAGTTGAAACATTAGCATCTTCTACAATATTTCTTTTAGCTTTTTCTACAAAGTGGTGTATATGTAGTTGAAATAATAAGTATATACAGTGTATTAAATGTGATTATTAAATTTTTTTAATGATGGTTATAAGACAACTTTTTTAAAAACGAGGCATCATGGCCCGTGCGATGCACGGGCTTTGTTTACCGTAAATGATCATTGGTTTTGCAAAGAGTATGTGTATTCAGTTATTATGCTTAGTTTCTATTCGAAGGTGCTCAACTAAATAAACAAAGTTCATTCAAGTAAGTTTTTTTTAAATAGACTTGTTTAAAGAAAAAAATATCAAATACATTCATCATCGTAACGCAAAACATGTTATTTCAAAGATATAGTTTATACTACACTGAACTTATGTGTTTTTTCTTTTGTGTGTTACTCCAAAACTGATGTACCATCTTGGAGTCTTGTCTTTCATATGTAACGATTGTTTCTCAGTCAATGTTCTTTTGAATACTTGGGTCATATACGTATGTGTTAGAATATTTATAAAACGGGTTTGGTAAAAAATTGAACAGGCTAATTTAACATCTTTGTTTGTATTAAAATATAAAAGTTAGAGAATTGTCCATCTATACTTTTTGTTAGATGTTCTTTATTCAATTTATGTATGGACATTTACCAAATTATAAATACATGCCTGAGCTGTAGACTAAAAGTAAGATATCACAAAGCTATAATAAATGAATCCATTAGTTATTTAGTAAGATATTTGCCGGGGGAGCATTGTGTTGATGCTTAGAAATTTTACATCAATTAGTCTTTAGTAGCTATTACATTTCCGTACACTTCATCTTATTCGTCCAATTTGTTACACCCCATATATGCATGGTTTGACATAACAAAGTAACAAAGTACATACACTTTTCTTATATGATATATCAAGCTTTTGATCACAAAGCTTTCCTGGAGGTTTCAAAGACTTCCCTTTCCTTGAGCTTCAAGTAGAAAGTGATTGAGTTCCTCATATAAGGCAATTCACTTGATTATAATTTATTAATAAGGGTCCATACGACTTAAAGCGGTCAAAAGAACCCGCTTAAGTGCTTTTCTTGATGGTTTTGCATCAATGTCAGGTCGGCCAACTCATCTAAAATGGTCAAATGACGTGAAACGTATATGTAAGATACTAATATCTAAGACATATTATTCTGTTTAAATTGAATAACTTCTTATTTCAGTATCATAGCATGTTTGTTTCAGTCATATTCAGTACATTTAAGTGGGAAAAAAATTATTGGCCGGTAGACCG
The DNA here is from genome assembly GCA_030686995.1 of Artemisia argyi. Lineage (NCBI taxonomy): Eukaryota > Viridiplantae > Streptophyta > Magnoliopsida > Asterales > Asteraceae > Artemisia > Artemisia argyi. The sequence continues at coordinate 24,775,023 of CM060679.1, forward strand.
AACTCGAGACCCATTTTGAACGCACTTAAAGTGAAATGTTTTGACCCATAGCCCAAACCATTTAACCCATGTCAGATTATATTATCCTTATTTTTCATAGTATTTTGCATGTGTATATGCATAAAAGATAGTACCCTAACATACTATAATACCATACATGCCACTTTAAAATTTAAAAGCAATGAATTGTTGTAGCAAGTACATGAAATGGCCAAATATAGTTTGCTAATATGACTCTGATTCTAATCTTCCATTAAATTATGAATGATTATTTATTATCGATGTTACTCTTTGTTACTTATCATGGTGAAAACACAAAAAATATGGAGCAAAATAATAACCTTGCTCCATTTTACTGGTCTATGATTATGAAAGTGCACCTATGTTGTCCTCGCTACTAATTTGGTTCATTCAATTGTTGGCTATGACACTTCTCTACTATCTAATAAATAAACCTTACATGTCTTTGCTGCCCCAGTATCATTATATACCCCACACGGTCACACTAAAAACCCATATAGTGAAACGAAAACATACCTCTTCTGATGGACGACCATAATGTACTTGATTTTGTCCTGTGACTGCTTCCAAAAGCAAAACTCCAAAGCTATAAACATTGCTGTTTTGATTCAGAAGCCCATTGTTTGAATATTCTAGAACAACATATCCAAATGTTCCCATTACTCTTTAGACTCGTGCAAATATGCAACCCTGGAAATTGCAAGTAACTGTATCATGCATTTACTTAATACATTTGGTACTAAAATCTTAGCCAGTTTCTACAGTCGAAGCCAGTTCACGATACAACTGCTCTTTCTCACAATCAGTCGCAACTGTATGCAGTTTCTTTGTCATGTGAAACAAAAAGAATAATATAAAAACATAATATAATTAGGTCACCCTGAAACGCATATCCTCTTCACATGAATCACTTTGTAAAAACTACGCATAACTCCTAACATCTTCGAAACACCGCAACAACCGAAACACAAACAACAAATTCGTTCTCGCAAAAATCAATCCATACATACACAGAAACAACTCCACTTCCTTTAGCCACATCTATCATCTATAAACTCATAAGAAATTAATACAAACTCATATCTACATATAAACAAATTCAAAAAAAAAAAAAAAAAAAAAAAAAAAAAAAAAGGTAACTATCACTTGATTATTCATATGAATACCTCTTTCGTTGGTTTTCCTTATGTAGTCATTTAGCACAGGGATTTTCATTATCTCAGCGCCATCATCTTCTCAAACAGCTCCAAATGGAACGATGGTAGCGCCAATCTTTGCTAAGAAGCTGATGAAGGCCAGTATCTGAGTGTAGAGGCTTGAACCGTTGGTCTAGTAGCACATTCTTGACCGATATGTTTTAAAGAACCATTGCGGGTTGGTTTAGTTTTCTCCCATGTAAGTACTCTATGCCTGCTCAGATAAAACCCAAAAGGGTCAGTATAGCAGTTAAAAAGTAACACGTGTGAAAAACAGAAACGGTGTACTAAAGATTACTATTTCTAAGATCTTACCTTTGATGGAAGCCCGGGTGGACCAGTCAAGAACATGATCACCATCCTTCATGTCAAGATACCGTAAGAGGTTACCATTAGGTACAAAGTCATAAATGAGAAAGCACTCGCCACACCCTTTAAAATAGCAAAAATCTTGCAACCTCACTAAATTCTCATGCATAAGGGACATTAAAATATTCAGTCCCTTTAAAAACTCGGACTCCTCAGACTTGCAGCTACTTTTTATAGCAACAATGGTTCCATCTCTCTACATACCCTTGTGAATAGCTGAAAACACACTCTTGCCTAACATATTTCTAGATGCAAAGTATTGCGTTGCTGACTCTATCTCTTCCAAATTAAACCTAAAACTTCTCATTATTTCTTGAGAGACCCCGCTAAATCGGCGACCCTCGGCTAATAGGTGACCCATTATTTCTACATGCTTCCTTTGACTTCAGTTGGTCAATGGGTCCATTAGAATGGTCAAACTTATTGCTGCATTTTTCTGCTCTGTTTAAAAAATGTGAAACTACTAAGAAACCAATGACTGATAATCCCACGATTATTACTACCACTCCAAAAATAATAGAACCTTGATTTTACCTTGTGCTGGGTAAGTGGTCGTTGTTTCTGGGCAATAAGAGAAGCCTACTACCATTCAACCAATGACAGATTGTACACTTAGATAACATGAATATGAAAGAATACTAACTCTAGATTTTGAATGTCGATAGCTTCCCTAGCAAATTTCCTTTTGGTTGAGTCACCAAAATCCAGTACCTCGTTGATTCTTTGATGCGCCTGATATAATCCGTAAAAGAAAGTGCACAGTTTTTAGCCGCTAAACACAATGTGTATTGTAAATTATATTTCTAATTACCTGTTAGTATTTCATCTCTCACGTCTGCTATAGATTGGAGCTCGTTGTTCGCAAGAAAGTTGGAATGGTGCTTTGGGAACCTGATGTTTGGCAAGACCTGCAAGTCTGTATATTTTCCGAAATCCAAGTTTGTTCGGTTAGGAAATGTGTTGTCAGTTTTTTGTACCAACAGCTGGTTCCTGGATACAACAATCGTTATCAATAAAAATATACAACAATTGTTATTCACGGTAACTCCAACAGGTGGTTCAATTGTTGTGGTCAGCAACTCCAACACACAAACAACAACACCTTAATAGTTATTACAAACATTGTATGCATATACTTTTTTGCACACACATATTATGGTATAAAATATTAATCATATCATACCACTTATTTTTTCATTTGCCACAGGTATTAGGGTACGATTGCAACACATTATATTGCTTACCTATCACGGTTCCATGTGCAGCATCAGGAAATGGAGTTCGTTGCAGTTCCTTTCGCAGCTTATGTGTAGTTTCCGAGATTCCTTAATAACATAAAGTAAGGTATTAAATGTGTACTGCATAATAAAAACAACAATCGAACAAAAGGATAAAAAAAAGTTATGAAATTCATCATGTTCTTTGACATTAATGGTAATTGGATGTTCGCAGCTTCAACCGGCAGTCCGGAAGAAGTTAAATATGATAAACTTACATCACCAACTCTTGTTTTACCTTGACTTTCAAGAAAGTCAATAAGTTTATAAAATATTACCCAGTTGATCACCATAAACAATATGCACTTTATGAATGAAATGAAGTATTGCTAAAACAATAAATAATAAAAAGTTTTTGTATTGTATAGATATTACCTTTTAAGCCGCTTTCCATGATGTGCTCTAAATTTGAAGTGGAGCTTATATAAAACAAAATAACATACAGAAAAGAACCTGCCACAACATTTTCCTTGGGGAAAATAAGCTTGTATGAAAAATTTTAAAATCAAGCCTTCCCTTATAAAGGTGCTGTTATCTGTTCCCATATAAAAAAGTAATTTTTTGATAAATAATTCTTAATTTTGTGGTTATGTGCTTGTGATTTTCCGGATTTTTAGACAGAGAATATGAGGGAGAAACAGTGTGTGAAGTGTGAGATAAGGATGGTAGTGGGACTCTTGAATACATTCTAATCTATTGGATTTGGAAGGACTTTAACAATTATTTACTCATTATGTTAACTGATGCAATAAATTGGCGGGAGATATTAAGAGACATTCCATTAATTCTCTCAATGTGTTTAATCTTCACTAAAAGCTGTTAAAAGCTTTCAAAATAAGCTCTACATGTACGAAGTTTATTAGCTTAAACTATATATTCGAGTTTCTTAGCTTGTAACCTTAAAGCTCACATTCAATAGGGGGAACTCAATTTATATATATATATATATATATATATAGATAAGTCAAATTTTATTGGGCTGGAAAATAAAAATAAATAAATAAATAAAAGATATTTTAAGCATAACACGTTACTCATTTTTAAGTTTTAACTAAAATCAATTTCTTTTTATGTGTAGTATAGATAACATTTACATGAATCTATTATTCATGACATGTATCCAAATGCACATACGTATCGTCATCCACTAGTACAATCGACGCTTTCGCCGGCGACATTTTTACGACGTTCCCGTCGACATGTCCACGGAATTATCTGTTGCCGTCGACATGTCGACGGCAACATATCGACGGCTGTGCCTCGTCGGGAACAGCGTCCCCGTCGACAATCGCCGTCGACATCGTGGGTCCCACTTCGTTTTTCAGTCAAACGAATTTTTGTCCGTCAAATTGTTCCCGTCGACATGTCGACGGGAAAATAATACTAATTAACATTTTAATTATTAATCTTTAATCACGTTTTATATGCCGCCGTCGACATGTCGACGGCATCATTGAACTGTAAATTTTTATTGTTTAATGGTCCCGTGGACATGTCGCCGGCATCATTAAACTATAAATTTTTATTGTTTAATGGTGCCGTCGACATGTCGACGGTACCAAGCTGTTATACTATTAACAGCAGGCTGTAAACCAGCTGCAATATTCCAGATTTTTTCCGGAAAAATCTACCAAAACCTATAACCAGAAGCTATAACCACTCAATATCAACATATCCTAACACATACAACTCGATATCGGCTAAAACACCCTTAAAATGCATTAAAACATATAAAGTCTACAAAACAGGGTGTGGTAATATCTAAACCTAGCTGCCATATCTATAAATGTTTCAATATTCGCGATGTTCAAGTCGCCAAAAGGTTAAACTACAAAATACTAAGATAACGGTCGCCAAAATATTGTTTCAACCATAAGTACAACACAAAATAACCCAAGTTTACACCTCTATATCACCAAGTCACTCATCATCACTATGACCATCCACATCGCCATGGCCACTCCAGCTCCCGCTCCCGCCAGCTGAGCCACTACCTCCAGCGCCAGCTCCACTGCCCGAGCCATCCACGTGCTGAGAAATTCATGAACAAATTAACATAAGCGTGCACACATTCAAATACATACACATTCAAAATAAATATACATATTTAAACAATCCATAACAATTTAATTCTGGGCGGGTTTTCTATAGGATGATTAACTTCGGACGGAGACTTTCCGAAATTAATCACTAAAGTCCTAAAATCATTTACAAAAATCTAACAATAATACACAAATCGACTATTTCAAGTTAAACAATTTATTTCAAATATACACATTAAAAAGCTACAAATATCATATATACGCATTCATATATGAAATTTGTTTTTCGGCTTATGTTTTATAAGCTTATTTTCTGTGAGTTATTTTGAAACTATTTTATGTAAGGTAAACAGTTTCAAAATACGCCATAAAAATTTAGCTTATGAAACATAAGCCGAAAACCAAACAAGCCATAAATATTCTACTTCTACTTCTATCGCACTAATATGAAAGATATAAGCTGAAACAAACACCCTCTAACTTGAAGTATTCTACTTCTACTTCTATCGCAAAAAAATTCCAATTCTAATTATACTTCTATATATAACGCAAAATTTCTAATTATTCTACTTCCCTTCAACTAATTGTTTCAACTAATTATAACGCAAAAATTCTAATTCTACTTCTATCGTTTCAACTAATTATAATCCAAAAAATCTAATTCTATCCTACGTACAAATCAATCCGCAACATAATGTACTTAACTAATGCTTTCTAAACTATACCAAAACTAAACTACAACAAAGCATAAAAATGAAAAGCATACTGTCTCGGTCTCCGCTCCCGGGCTGTCGTCTCGGCTGTCGTCTCAGGCTCCGGTCTCGAGCTGTCGTATCGGCTCTCTCTCTCGGCTCGCTACTGTATTAAAAAAATAAAAAAATAAAATAAAAGACAGAAAACAAAAAACAAAAAAAATTACATAAATTAATAACAACACTTACATTACATAAATTAATAAAAAAAAAAAAAAAAAAAAAAAAAAAAAAAAAAAAAAAAAAAAAACAAATTAACAACTCACTGTCTCGTATGGAAGAAAAAAGTTGGGAAGAAGATGAAGAATTAAACAACAGAATGGTTGAGGAAAGAATTAAACATGGGAGGAGGAGGAGGAGGTGCCCAGTGGTGCTCGTGTAGTAGAGCTGTGGTGGTGGAACTGTGGTGGTGGTGGGGTTGTGGTGTTTGTGATAGATCGATGTGATGGTTGTGGTGTTAGTGTCGAAGGTGTAGTGGAGGAGTGGTGGTTGTGTTATTCGCCGGCGAACAGGAGTGATGATAGATCGATTTGGATTTTTTTTTTCTTTCTAAGTTCTGGACAATAATTGAGCAGATCCACTTTTAGATAATAACTTTAATTATCCCGGCGACATGTCCACGGGATAGTAAAAGTAATTTGTCGGGGTCTTTTTGGCGGTATAATTTAATTTTTCGTGAAATTTTTGGCGGTTTCATTCCCGTCGACATGTCCACGCCATTTGGAAAAATAAATAAGTTTTATAAAATTAAAAATTAAATACTTTAATTTAAAATTAATTACTTTTATTTAATTAAATACTTTTATTAAAATGAAAAACTATTAAAAAAATAGTTTTATAAAATTAAAAATTAAATACTTTAATTTAAAATTAATTACTTTTATTTAATTAAATACTTGTATTAAATTGAAAAACTATTAAAAAAATAGTTTTATAAAATTAAAACTATGTTTGTACACGAGATGTTAAACGAACGAGCCGAGATGCTATGGTTGTACATGAGATGTTAAACGGATGAGTCGAGATGTTATAGTTATACACGAGATGTTAAACGAACGAGCCGAGATGCTATGGTTGTACACGAGATGCTAAACAAACGAGCCGAGATGCTATGGTTATACACGAGATGTTAAACGAATGAGCCGAGATGATATGGTTGTACATGAGATATTAAACAAACGAGTCAAGATGATATCGTTATACATGAGATGTTAAACGGATGAGTCGAGATGCTATGGTTATACACGAGATGTTAAACGAACGAGCCGAGATGATATGGTTGTACATGAGATGTTAAACCAACGAGCCGAGATGCTATGGTTATACACGAGATGTTAAACGAACGAGCCGAGATGATATGGTTGTACACGAGATGTTAAACGAACGAGCCGAGATGATATGGTTATACATGAGATGTTAAACGGATGAGTCGAGATGCTATGGTTATACACGAGATGTTAAACGAACGAGTCGAGATGCTATGGTTATACACGAGATGTTAAACGAACGAGCCGAGATGATATCGTTATACATGAGATGTTAAACGGATGAGTCGAGATGCTACGGTTATACACGAGATGTTAAACGAACGAGCCGAGATGCTATGGTTATAGACAAGAAGTTAAACGAATGAGCCGAGATGCTATGGTTATACATGAGATGTTAAACGAATGAGCCGAGATGCAATAGTTATACACGAGATGTTAAACGAACGAGCCGAGATGATATGGTTGTACACGAGATGTTAAACGAACGATCTGAGATGCTATGGTTATACACGAGAAGTTAAACGAACGAGCCGAGATGCTATGGTTGTACACGAGATGCTAAAAAAACGAGCCGAGATGCTATGGTTGTACACGAAATGTTAAACGAACGAGCCGAGATGATATGGTTATACATGAGATGTTAAACGAATGAGTCGAGATGCTATGGTTATACACGAGATGTTAAACGAACGAGTCGAGATGTTATGGTTATACATGAGATGTTAAACGAACGAGCCGAGATGATATCGTTATACATGAGAAGTTAAACGGATGAGTCGAGATGCTATGGTTATACACGAGATGTTAAACGAACGAGCCGAGATGATATGGTTGTACACGAGATGTTAAACGAACGAGGCGAGATGCTATGGTTGTAAACGATATGTTAAACGAACGAGCCGAGATGCTATGGTTGTACACGAGATGTAAACAAACGAGGCGAGATGCTATGTTTGTACTCGAGATGTTAAACGAATGAGCCGAGATGCTATGGTTGTACACGAAATGTTAAACGGATGAGTCGAGATGCTATGGTTATACACGAGATTTTAAACGAACGAGCCGAGGTACTATGGTTGTACACGAGATGTTAAGCGAACGAGCCGAGATGCTATGGTTATACACGAGATGTTAAACGAACGAGCCGAGATGATATGGTTGTACACGAGATGTTAAATGAACGAGCCGAGATGATATCGTTATACATGAGATGTTAAACGGATGAGTCAGGATGCTACGGTTATACACGAGATGTTAAACAAACGAGCCGAGATGCTATGGTTTTACACGAGAAGTTAAACGAATGATCCGAGATGCTATGGTTATACATGATATGTTAAACGAACGAGCCGAGATGCTATGTTAAACGAACGAGCCGACATGTCGACGGGAAATTGAAACCAAACACAGTAATTAACGTTAATCATGCGTTAATTACTCTTTGATTCGTGATTTATATTATCCCGTCGACATGTCGACGGGAGCGTATTAGCGGGATAATTTCGCGCCCAAGTTTTGGCAATTATTGAGGTTGAATAGTTTGACCATTATATTGCCGTCGACATGTCGACGGGATCGTATGAAACCAAAAAATTCAACGCAGCCTGGCTTGGTCAAGCGTGTTTTTTGTCGTTTTGTGCGTTATGCCGTCGACATTGTGTCGACGGGATCGTCTTCGTCGCCTGTTCTCCTATTTCTTGTAGTGATCGCTTTGATCTACAGAGTCTTTGTGACAACAGTCAATATACACTTTATGTTGTTGGTGTCATTTCATATTATATCTCAGGTCAGTGAACACGTAGAGCGAAGTTCTACCTTAAACGCTTGCGAGATTGGTCGATGACATGAACCGATTCATGTCAAAAAATGTTAACTCATCGAACCCTTTTTCCCTTATGCAGGGACGGAATCAAGATTTTTAGTTAAGCGGGGCCGGCTGTGCTTAACGCAAAAAGTCTTGTGATAGATATAGCTTCAAAATTAATTTATATCGACGTCTTTTATTGTTTAAGTTATTTATTTATTAATTTTGTAGACATATCGATAGAATAAAGAGGGTTGAATGTAAACAAATAATAGAAAAACAGCTTATAGTTTAAATAACTAATGAATGAAGTCAGTTGATTAGGGGTAACTCAGCACATACTTGTCGTCCTACTAGCTCCGCCCCAGCCTTTTTGTTAAAAAAAGTTTGTTATGCCACTATTAAGTCAGAATTTTTTTCCTTCTGCTGACAGTGGGATCCAATCACCAATAAATGTACAGGTGGATAAGTTAGCGCTATGTTATACAAACTCTCTCTATATTGTCACATCAAGAGGGTTTGGTCAAATCGTACAATCCGCGATGCATACCGTACAAGCCGGTGATTCATTAAATGATTGGATACTCTCCCTATAAGAGGGTGTGAATAACTCACCCCATAACTTATTGTTTGTTTGTCCATCTCATGATCAACAAAGAAACCAACATATTTGTTAGTTCCAATGCATATGATAATTTGACTACTTTGTTTCTTTCAAAAAAAAATTTGTTTACGTTAGCTTAATGTTTTGGTGCATGCTTTCACAGGATGCAGGCACCATGCATTTCACGTGTTTAGCACCAGCCTTGATAGATATATGTGATTTTCACGTGGCAAAGCTTTTGTTGTTATTAACGAGTTAAAATTGACCGTGCTTTGAAATAGATCTATAAATCCTAACTTGCGAAGATTTTGTATTTAGATTTTTCATGTTAGACACACAGTTTTTCTTTGAATCAGATCGTAAACTAATAGAATTACATAGTGCCTTTTTTTATTTCACAAAAAATTTAAATCATAATATTGATTAAATATAAAATCATAATATTGATTAAATATAAAGCTTGCACTCTCTAAACATTACAAAAGCGAGCCCCCTAAATTTATCTAGAACACATTAGTTTGTAAGGACAATTCAAGTGTGAAAACTTTTAGACTTACTAAAGGAGAAGTAAAACTAAAACAAAATTAATCAAAATGATTGTTAATAAAGGCCACTTTAAAAAGATATATATATATATATATATATATATATATATATATATATATATATATATATATATATATATATATATATATATATATATGTTTGGGTTATAATAAAAAGTCTCTTATAATAAAAAGGGTAGGAAGCAATGACAATTTGCCACATGTCCCCCCTCCACCTGCTTCTCAATTATAACTAGTAGGGGTATTTTTGTCACTTCATCATTAGGGTATATATATCATTTTTTCCAGCTATTCTCACAATAACTCGCTTCATTTTCTCTGCTCCAAAACCCACCTCTCACCACCACTTCATCTTCTCTGCTCCAAAACCCACCTCTCACCACCGCTTCATCTTTTTTGTTTCTACCACCATTCACCACCTTATCTACCACCGTTAACCACTGTATCCTCACCGTCTTCTCCACCATGATCTTCACCATCTTCTCCACCATGATCTTCTCCACCATTCTCCACCGTAGATTCGTCATTCAAAACTGAAAGTAAGTTTCTTTAATGGTATTTTATTGTTACCATGAGTCATTTGGTCATATTATCTTCAATTACATGTAGATGATGTTTATTGAACGTATTTTTAATATTTTTTTCGCTTTTTATGTTGTTATTGATCTATATATGTTATATTCGGAGTTTGATTCAGACTACACTATGTTTCTTTATGCACTTGAAACCAAATCTGGAAAAAAAATTGATAAAAAAAAGTGATTAGGAATGCTGCACATAAGGTGTTTGTTAAAATGTCTTTGTGATATTTAATAACTGTGATGCAGTAATTTTAAACTATGATGCATCAACTTTTAATCTGTCATTTATTCGGTGGAAAAGGCTTGTGTGTGTAGTTGTGTGCGTGATGCAACTCTTTTAAAATGTTAATGCAGTAGGTATGTGAAGAGAAGAACATGTAGTGTATGTGAAGAGAAAGAAGGCCATAATTCCAGGACATGTTCATTAAAATTGCCACCATCGAAGAAAAGCAAGCAACCAGTAGAGCCGACAAGAGCTGGGCTTAGAAGATCCCATAAAGCTTGAAAGCATTATTTCAGTTATTTTTTATTTTTTATTTTTTTTCTCAATTCGCAATAAGTACTATAAAGATATTAAAGAATTACTTACAAAACATGTTTTTGTTCTATGATGTATAGTATTTATTACCAAACATCAATAGTGTTTATGAAATATACTTGGTATCTTTCTATTTTATGGATAATAGTTACTGCATTATGTTATTTGTTTAGTACATTTTGATGCAGTATCATTTACATTGTGATGCAGTAAAATATTCATTATGATGCAGTAACATAATACAGAGATGCAGTAAAGTATTATTTTGATGCAACACTATGATAACATTGAGAAGCAACAATATGTATAACATTATGGTATAGTAAATTAACATAGTAATGCAGTAAAATTATATTGTGATTCAGTAGTATGATAACATTATGATGCAGTAATATGATAAACTTCTGATGCAGTGGAACAATATTCTGATGTAACATAATTTTATTTTGATTTTAGGAGTATGCTAGTATTGAGTAGCAATAGTATGTAGTATAACATAGTGTTGTAGTAAATTGACATTGTGAGGCAGTAAACTAACACAGTGATGCAGTAAAATTATATTGTGATTCAGCAGTATGATAACACTGTGATGCAGTAATATGATAGCATTCTGATGCAGTAGAACAATATTGTGATGCAGTAGAATTTTAAAAATATTTAATATTGTGAGGTAGTAGATTTATTGTGATACATTAAACTTACATCATTGTGATGCACTTGATATACACATCATGATGCACCAGTTGTATACATTATGATGCACCAGTTGTATACAATGTGATGCACTAGTATTTCAGAGCAATATGATTTATAATTTAGTGCATCTATGTTCATTCAGATATCAGTAATAATCAAAAGTAATTAATATTAAACAAACATTATCATCATTAAGATGTACAATACTTAATATTAAACATTCAGTAATCTAAAGTATTACATCCAATAGAATTTAAACATTGTTTTTTAATGATCCACAAGTATCATCTGATAATCCTTGTTACGCGTTCAATAATTCTACCATTCCGTCTTTCAATTTGATTGTATCATTAGAGGATTGGAATCTACTATTTGCAGTTTGTTACATGCCTCTGTGCCTGCCAAGACTTTCGCCTTTTTCTTATTCATAATTGTAAGAATCGTCTTGGCCATTTTTTTTGCTTGCAATAGATAGATTTCTCCTCTTTGACCTACGTCTTCTTTCTTTAACTCTTCCTCAAAAATACCACGACCATTGGAAGTTTCCATATGCTTCAAAAGAACCACAACCCTTATGGTAAACATCTCATTCCATCTTGGGTGTTTATTCCTCATCAAGTAGTCAATATGCATGTTCATCTGTGAAAGTTTATAATAGACTATTAAATTAATATAGTGTTTCATTGTGATGCACTAATTATAGCACTCTAATGCAGCAAAAAACAACTAATCATCTAATCAACTTTTACTCACCAGATCAACGTCATATTCAACATATCTTAGTCTGCTATTTTCGTATTTATTTCTACCTGTAACATGATCATATATACAATACACACACAAGCACATTTTGACAAATAAAACACACTATGTGTGACCTAATTAACCTTATATGCCACAAATGAATACATAATGCATCGCTTCTTTACAAAAACTGTATCATGCATGCAAATACACATGCAACCTCTTTTCCACAAGCATTAAATCCTGCGCGTTACCTAGTTGAATCTTATATGACACAAATAAACACATACTGCATCACTTCTTTACAGCAACTGCATCATGCATATAAATAGACACGCAACCACTTTTCGACAAGTAAAACACAATATGCACTTGTCGATAAATAAAACACACTGCATCTAACCTAATCTAACCTTATATGCCACAAACATGTACATATTGCATACCTTCGTGACACCAAATGCATCATCCATACAACACACAGATACATACACTTTTCAACCAGTAATACACCCTACACATGGTCTAATCTAACCTTATATGCCACAATAAGAACCTACTATATCACTTCATCATTCTAAAACATATTAATACCTACTGCATCTTAATTCAATTTTCAGTGCATCAAATAGACAACAAATCATATAACCACATTTACATACATAAAACAACCTACGTTTAGCTTGTTTCATCCTTTCACGCGACAACTGAATACCTACTGCATCTCAGTTCTGATTCTAGTGCATCATGCATGCAACCAAGCACACACACACATTTACACACATAAAACAACCTACGCTTAGCCAATTTCATTCTTACATGTGACAACTGAATAGCTACTGCATCTCAGTTCAAATTCCAATGCATCACATATACAACCAGGCATACAAACACATTTACACACATAAAACAACCTATGCTTAGCGTATTTCATCCTTACATGCGATAACTGAAGACCTACTGCATCTCAGTTTAAATTCTAATGCATCACATATACAACCAAGTATACAAACACATTTACACACCTAAAACAACCTACACTTAGCCTATTTCATCCTTAAAAGCGATAACTAAATACCTACTACATCTCAGTTCAAATTCCAGTGCATCACATATATAACCAAGCATACTCATTGGATCTAAACAGTCAGATAATATTAACCAAGTTATGGTCAACAAGTCAGACAGCCTAAACCAATACTCCGGTGAGTTTAGTGTTTCCCCGGATCGTTAGATCCCAACGAGATGTGAAATCTGAAATAAAACGACTTTAAGATCAGGTGAATTGAATAGGAAAAGGGTTTAAGTGATTTGTACTACTGAAATATAAGAGAAAATAGCTTAAATAAGCTATATCAACTAATACGTGAAATCAGATAAGTACACGTGAAAAAGGCACTGAAAAACGTAAACGTTTATTAATTAAACGTAAACAAAAACAAATTTACTTATAGTAGGATTTTATAAGCCTTAGGGGCTTAAATGCAAATTAAATAAATTTAAAATATTTATTTTATAATTAAAAATTATTTAATTAATTATTTTTATTTAATAACTATTTATTAATTATCTAATAATTAACTATTAATTATTAAAATGTAAAATAAGTCTAGAAAATTAAAATTAAAATTTCTAAAAATCTAAAATATTATAAAACTTATTTTAAAATTAAAATTATATTTTTCACACTATTTGTCTATTTATTATTAATTAATTATTATTTAATTATTATTTAACTAATTATATTGATTAACTTATTTATAATTACTAAAAAGACTTAGATAATTATGAAAAATTTTATATATCTAATTAACCATCATGGGAATCCTAAAAAATTATAAAAACTTTATTTTATGTATTTTTAATTTAATCTATTAATTATTATGCTATTTATTAATTATTATCTAATTAAAATAATTAAATTATGAAAACTAGTAAATGATCAGTATAAATCACAAGAAAATTTCTAAAATTATTTTATGACTTATAGAAACTAGGAAAAATATAAAATATAAGTATTACTTTATAAAAATATATTATGCTATTTAATTCTTATTTATTATTTAATTATTAAATAAACTAAAATTAATTCTAAATAACACTAGATGACAAAAGAAAATTCTGGAAAATTTTATAAAATTACTTTAATATATAAGAGATTTAATAAAAATATAAAATAGAAGAAGTGCTTATAAATAAGCTAAAAAGGAAATTAAATAGATAATTTCTATTAAATAGAAGCTATCACTATAATTAAGTTTGGTTTTTTTCTTGTTTTTCTTTTACAAATCTAATAAAATACTTAAAATATCAAACTTTTACAAAGACAAATAATTTAGAAATAAAAAATAAGCACTGAGAGTGCTTATTACCCAAACAGTTTGACCAAAGTTGACTTTCTAAGGAAATAAGCTCAAATGAGCTAATGTGGGGTCCACCTTGGTATTTTCTGGTTCACTTAAGATATTTTAACTTAAATAAGCTAGATTTGCTGATATAAGCTCACTGAATACGCCAAAAGACCACAATAAGCACTTGGTTATTTGGTTCCTGAGTCAGAAATGGGACAATGTTTAGGTTCAATTCTAGGTGGGGTCCAAAGGTGTACAGGTCAACCAAAGGGTCAAAGGATGAACCTTGGTAGGAGGGGGGTTAGAAGAACTAGGATTTAGGGTGTGGGACCCAGTGATAAGCTCAGAAAGAGCTTGGGAAGTGAGGGGTCCAAGCTGGTTTTCACTCAGTTAACTGAGTGAGTGATACAAGCTTATGAGCTTGGTACAAGCTTTGAAACAAGCTTAAGAAAGAAAATAAAAGATTAGTAATATGTATATATAGTATATTAATAAGTATTAACAAGTTAATTCACTAGACTAAGCTAATAAGCTTGTAAAAAGCTTATAAGCACTTCCAATAAATCTGAGATCCAAACACCCAGACAGACAACCAATATGGTCAAATTGAGCTTATGAAATAAGCTTAAAAGGACTTATTGAATGCTGAAGTGTTAAGATGGGCTGGTAAGGATTCCAAAATAGCAAAGCTTGACCAATGGGTAGCACTGGGTAGCTTATGCAGGGCTTATGAAGTTGGGTGGTTTGACTGGGTCACTCAGAGAACTGAGTGAATGAACAAGTTAAAGCTGATGTGCAGCCCTAGTTAAAGGGTTTGTAATGGTAATTTAAAGCTTGAAATTGATTAATGGACTGCTTAGCTTCTTAAAAAGCCTTAGATCACAAGCCAAAGCTCAGTGATGAGCTTATGATGAGCTTGTGATGTTGCTTGTGTACACTGAGTGATCAGTGGTTAAGTTATTTGGATAGCACAAGATTAAGCAATCTCAATAAGCAAATATTGGAAAAACAATTAAGCACACAACAAGCTAGTTAGGTAGGCTACACAAATCAACAACAATCTATAACTAACAAGCACTTTTGAACAAGCTAGGAGCTTATGACATCAGATACCACAACTGTGCACAGGGCAAGACCTTGCCCTGCAGTCCAATTCAAAGGGCAATTTGGTCCACAAATAAATTTCACAAAAATGTAAACAAGTTGGAAATCTAAAGTTTAGCTAGTAGATTAACTACCCAAGAAGTTTCAAACCCTAAAACAAAATACAAAAATCAGAATAATTCTTGCAACTTTGGTTAAAATCTGAACATACACATTTTGACTTTTAAGTAAAACTTGAGAAGTTGACTTTTATGAGTTTTGAACCTAATTTAATGATTGATTATGACTAGTTAAGTTGTAATGAAGCTAAATTAGGCTTAATCTATTAGCTATGAACTTAAGTGAGTGGTTATAGCTTTCAAGATACTACACAGTTAACTGTGGTAATTTTCCTTTGTGATTTTGACTTTTATGTTTTTAGACACTAAAAAGGATCTTGATTAGGTGCATTTAGACTATGAGTGAACTGAATAAACACTCAACAACAACTGAAAACAGATACAATGGTCTAAGCAAATCCAAACACCCCTATTATTGACTGAGATGTGAGTTTTCAAAGCAAATGATCTATTTAATCCATGAAAGTGATTCCAATCATCATATTATCATTAAACAGTCCTGATTGAGCATGATTCAGTAAACAAACAAGCATAAAACACTGAGAGTACAAAATGGATATTTTGACTATGAAAATAATATTTTTAGCACAAGTTAATTCCAACTAACAAGACCTATTTATTAAGTAATAATAAGATTATTTAACACAAATGGAACCTATAAGAACAGATAGAAACAGCTAATTTCAACTTATTAAATAAACAAGAAAAATGATTAAAAATGCCTTACAATTTATAGCAATCAAGCTGAGATTAAGAAACAAGGATCAAGAACACTCCTAATAGGTCTCCACAGACCTACTAACCCATGGGCATTCCATTCTTTCCCATGCTCCAGCTTGTCTTCACCATTGCACTGATCTTTATTTTTACTCTATATATTTTTTTTTTTGTATTTTTCTTGTTTTTTAGAATTTGACTAATATAACTGGATTTAAAGTCTCTAATAGCTTTGATAAGCTATATAAGGAGCTTAAATGAACCTATCAGTTCATAACAATAACTACTAACAATATTTAAATAAGCATGAGAAATTGATACGAATTTTGCATAAACTGAGTTTATATTGATACACTGAAATTAAGAGTTGAGATAAGTTTCAAAAGCACTCAAAAGCTGGGAATTACAACTGGAAAGCTTAAATGAACACTGGTAATTAAAAAGACAGTAAAATTGACATAAAGTTATACTAAGTTACTCTAGATATCTTTTCTTCTGCTTCCTCTGTCTCTTTATAGACTTTTGGACTTCCACTAGCATTCTGAGCAAATCCCACTTGGATTCAGATATTTTCCAAGACTTTTTTGGCCTCCTAGATATTTTGGCGGGAAACGTGGGTTTGACAGCTTAAGGTTGCTTGGCTTGATTTACATCCAATTAAGGATTCTTGGAAGTTTGTAGAGGTGGAGGGGAGAAGGTGTGAGCTGTAGTGGTGAGGTGGAGGTGCAAGGTGGCACAAAACCACCTGGTTTTCAGGTTTGGGAGCGTTTGTGAGGGAGATGAACAGTGGAAGGCGGGTGGGGTGGTTTTTGACTTTGTTTGACCCGGCTTATTTAACTAAGGGGTGTTGGGTTTAATCTTGGGCTGGGTAAGTTTTTGGGCCCAAGTTGGACTGGATCAGGATTTGGATTATGGAGTTGGTTTTGGATTTAAATAAAACAAAGGGTCCGGTTTGGTTTTAGCTTAGGAAAAATCACAAGGACTAAAAGTGTAAATCTGCCAAAGTTGAGGGGTTGGTTTGTGATTTTTTTCAAACTTCAATTAAGGACTAAACCTGCAATAAACCATTAGTATAAGGACCACAAGTATAAATTTTATCATTTTAAACCTCAGGGACCAATTCTGCCAATTCCACAAACTCCAGGGACCAAAACTGTAATTTTATGATTTTTGAAGGGTTGAATTTGTATCTTCTCAAAAGTTATCATAAGGACCAATTTTGTCTTTTTAGAATAGTACAAGGGTGTAGTTTGGTAATTTTCCATTTTTAAATACCCAGGGACTAAATTTGACACTTTTCAAAAGTTGAGGGACCAAAGTTGTCATTTTACTATTTTTAAACTTTAAAAGATTTTTCTTGACAACTTATGAATCCCAAGGACCTTTTATGACATTTGTACAAGTTTTGATTTACCAGGGACTAGTTTTGCCAATTTTCCAAAGTTCAGGGACTGAAACTGTAAATTATGTGAAATGTTTTGTTTTTCATCAGTTTTCAATCCTTATGCATAAAAACACAATCCAGGGATAATTTTATATATTTCAAGGCATTCCTGTGTGTTTTCATATGTTTTTGCAGCTTAAATGTAACAGAAATGATGAGTATTTACACACTCATCAATCCCCCACACTAAACTATTGCTAGTCCCTAGCAATCTATTTGAGAAAAAATTAATGGATTTTTACTCTTTACCAAAAGCCATCACTTCTGGAGTAGCCAGGTGTAAGAACTGTGGCACACTTGATAACCGTGTGATTTTTAGCAAACCACCAGCTGTCAACGGATTTGATTTGTCTTTACCAGAAGCCGTTTGCTTCTGGACTAGCCAACTCTTGATGGAATAGTCAACATCTTGGTGAGCTGATTACCAATTATGGATTTTCTACGGCCTTTACCACAAGCCATAATCTTGCGGGCTAGCCAACTCATTAGCTTTTTAGGATAATGGGGAGTTGAGGAACCATACAATTTTTTGGCAAATTGCAAGCCATCAACGGTTTTGAGATGTCTTTACCAAGAGCCGTTTGCTCCTGGACTAGCCAATCCTGTTGTGGGTTAGACATGGAGGATTGATACCATTTATTGCATTTCTAAGTGTGAAAAAACTTTAAATTTTGATCAAATGAGGGTGCTTGATGGAACATGTGTTTGAATTCGTGAGAATCCCCCCCCCCCCCCACACTTAGAAATGAATATTGCCCTCAATATTCAAATCACCGGGTGTTAAACCGATAGTTAGAACGTAAGAAGGAAATATTAATAACCTTTATTTTAGGCTATTTACATACAAACTCACTTTTTTCTTTTGTTTTGAACTCTTTTTTTTTTTTTTTTTTTTTTTTTTTTTTTTTTTTTGATAAGATATATACATATATACAACATGTGGGGGCATCTCCCCCACACTAGGTGGTAGAAAAGAGAAAGAAATCAGAAATATGAGTGAAAACCCATATTGCTATGCTTTTGATTACCGAGTCACTAGCTTGACTCGACCTCGAATTGATTTGTCCATGAGGTAGCTTGTTTTTGATTCCCGAGTCACTAGCTTGACTCGACCCTGAATTTAATTGTCCTTGGGGAAAGTTTGGAGATCCGGGACAACCATGTAAGGGATGTCCTCTCCAAAGTAGTGTTTAACACGATGGCCATTTACTTTAAAACATGGACCGTCATTTTGAGATAACTCAACGGTACCATATGGATAAACTTTAGTGATAGTAAATGGACCAGTCCAACGGGTTTTTAATTTTCCCGAGAAGATCTTTAATCTAGAGTTAAAAAGAAGTACTCTATCACCAACGTTAAAAACGCGGTTCTTTATTTTTGAGTCATGTATTCTCTTTGTTTTTTCTTTATAGATTAAAGAGTTCTCGTAAGCCTGATCACGTAGTTCATTTAATTCATTCATTTGAACTTTTCTGTGATCACCCGCAGTTTTGAGGTCAAAGTTGGCATGTTTCAAAGCCCAGTAGGCTTTGTGCTCAAGTTCCATCGGTAAATGACATGTCTTTCCGTACACAAGCTTGTAAGGTGTACACCCAATGGGTGTTTTATAAGCTGTACGAAAGGCCCATAGTGCGTCATCTAATTTATCCGACCAGGCAGCA
The DNA here is from genome assembly GCA_030686995.1 of Artemisia argyi. Taxonomy (NCBI): domain Eukaryota; kingdom Viridiplantae; phylum Streptophyta; class Magnoliopsida; order Asterales; family Asteraceae; genus Artemisia; species Artemisia argyi. The sequence continues at coordinate 24,794,880 of CM060679.1, forward strand.
CGGTTTTCACCAACAGTCCTCTCAAGTATCCTTTTGATACCACGATTTGAAACTTCCACTTGCCCACTTGTTTGTGGGTGATACGCGGTAGAAAGACGGTGGGTTACACCATACTTTTGCATGACTTTATCAAATTTGTCATTGCAGAAATGCGTACCACGATCACTTATAATAGCACGTGGGGTTCCAAAACGGGCAAAAAGAGATTTCAGGAATTTCACTACAACTCGGGCATCATTTGTGTGTAAAGCTTTTGCTTCAACCCACTTTGATAAATAATCAACTGCCACAAGTATGTACTTGTTTCCTCTGGATGATGGAAATGGCCCCATAAAGTCAATGCCCCAGATATCAAATATTTCACATACTTGAATAGCATTTTGTGGCATCTCATTTCTTTGTGAAATGTTTCCATGACGCTGACAAGCATCACAGGTTTTAATGAGATCCTGGGCATCTTTATAAATTGTGGGCCAGAAGAATCCGGAATCAAACACCTTTTTGGCGGTGTAATTAGGACTATGATGTCCCCCAGTGGGTCCAGCATGGCAAGCCTTAAGAATTTCAGTGGCTTCCTGTCCATATACACACCGTCGGATGACTTGATCCGCACAGATTTTAAATAAGTAGGGGTCATCCCAGAAGTAATGTTTAATATCCTTAAAGAATTTATTCTTCTGTTGGGTTGACATCCCTTTCACAACAAAGTTACCCGCATGGTAATTTGCGAAGTCGGCAAACCATGGGGTAGTAGAATCTCCACGAAAAGCAACCGCATTAAGTGTTTCGAGAGGAAATGTTTCATTTATTTCCTTTTTCTCATACACATTTTGATGAGGGTTCTCTAATCGGGACAAATGATCAGCAGCCAGGTTCTCAGCTCCTTTTTTATCACGAATAATGATATCAAATTCCTGGAGGAGGAGAACCCAACGGAGCAATCTCGGCTTTGCATCTTGTTTTGCAAATAGATATTTAAGAGCCGAGTGATCCGTATACACTACGCTTTTAGTCAAGATTAAGTATGTCTGAAATTTCTCAAAAGCATACACCACAGCTAATAATTCTTTTTCTGTAGTGGTGTAATGTGTTTGAGCTTCGTTCATAGTTTTGCTTGCGTAGTGGATAGGCTGGAAGTGTTTCGTTTTGCGTTGCCCCAAGACTGCACCGATAGCAAAATCACTTGCATCGCACATAAGCTCGAAGGGTAAGTCCCAGTCGGGGGCAATAAGAATGGGTGCCTCAGTAAGCTTTTTCTTTAGTGTTTCAAAAGCTTCGATGCACTCTGTTGAGAAGATAAAAGGAGTATCCTTTTCAAGGAGATGAGTCATAGGCCGTGAGATTTTAGAAAAATCTTGTATAAATCGACGATAGAAACCGGCATGACCCAAGAAACTCCTAATACCTTTGACGGTTGTAGGGTGAGGCAGTTTTGCAATGACATCAACCTTAGCACTGTCAACCTCAATCCCATTCTTGGAAATCTTATGGCCGAGGACAATGCCCTCTTTGACCATAAAGTGACTCTTTTCCCAATTTAGACATAGATTGGTGTCTTTACACCTTTTCAACATTGTTTCTAAATTGGTGAGACATGTTTGGAATGAATCCCCAATGACCGAGAAGTCATCCATAAAGACCTCCATGGTTTTACCGATCATGTCGGTAAATATGGCCATCATGCACCTTTGGAACGTACCTGGAGCATTACATAAGCCAAAAGGCATACGTTTATAAGCAAAGGTTCCATAAGGGCATGTAAAGGTAGTCTTTTCTTGATCTGATGGATCAATGGGGATTTGGAAGTATCCTGAGAAACCATCAAGGAAACAATAGTACTCGTTTCCAGCTAATCTCTCAAGCATCTGGTCCATAAAGGGTAGCGGAAAGTGGTCTTTGCGGGTGGCGTCATTTAACTTACGATAGTCAATGCAAACACGCCATCCGGTAACCAGCCGAGTTGGTATCAACTCATTTTCCTCATTAGTGACAACAGTAATGCCACCCTTTTTTGGAACGCAATGAATGGGACTAACCCATGGACTATCAGAGATAGGGTAAATCAATCCTGCATCAAGAAGTTTAAGAACCTCTTGTTTAATCACATCATGGATTTTTGGATTCACCCTTCTTTGATGTTGCACTGCAGGTTTGAAGTCATCCTCCATCAAGATTTTGTGTGTACAAAAATCTGGGTTAATACCCTTAATATCGGAGAGTTTCCAAGCAATTGCTTGCTTGTTTGACTTCAAGACCTTTATGAGAGCACTCTTCTCCTCAACACTCAAACCTTTAGCAATAATGACGGGCAATTTATCATCACCCTCCAAGAATGCGTATTCAAGATGAGGAGGTAAGTCCTTGAGTTCGACCTCAGGAAAATCATCAGTTTCCTCAACATATTTGATTTCGTGATTATGAAGTTGTACTGGAGGGAGTGGAAGAGAATTGTCTTGATTTAGCAATCTCTCAAGGAGAAGAATATCTCCCTCTAGATCAATCTCAGTGTTATCAATTCCCAATGGGACTGAATCACTTTTGAGAAAAGCCTCGACCTCTTCCAAAAGGAAATCACTTCCCTCAAACGGAGTGAGAGAAGGGGAAGAGTCGGAAATGATAGGTTCAGATGATGGAGTGGCATCCCCACTCACAGAATTATGAGAATAACCAAGAAACTCTTGAGAGTACTCCTCAGAAGCAATGTCTATGATATCTATTTGATTAACTGCTTCAGAATCATAATTGGAGGAGTACCTCGAGGTTTGATCGAGGTTAAATGTAACAGCTTCATTACCCACACGAAGAGTGATTTCTTGCTCAAATACATCGATAAGAGCACGGCCCGTTCTAAGGAAACCCCTCCCAACAATGAGAGGGACCCTTTGATCGGCATCGAAATCAACCACTACAAAGTCAGCGGGGAGATGAAATTCTCCTACCTTCACAAACACGTCCTCGGCAATGCCGAGAGGACGAGATATCGATCGGTCTGCAAGCTCTAAAGTCATGCAGGTAGGAGTAAGATCAGGAAGAGAAAGTTTCTTCCAAACTGAGTATGGCATTAGGTTGATACTTGCACCAAGATCGGCCAAGGCATAGCAATCAACCATTCCCGAAAATACACATGGTATTAGAAATTTTCCAGGATCTCCCAGCTTCTCGGGAAGCTTCTTTAAAAGAACTGCAGAGCAGTTCTCATTCAAGGGAGTCTTTGCCATTTCAAACAGTTTCTCCTTGTTGCTTAACAAGTGTTTGATTGTCGATGCAAATTTGGGCATCAGAATAATAGCATCCGCAAAGCTAATGTCAAAGTGCAAATCTTGGAAGATTTGAAAGAATTTATCCATCTGGTGACTAGCTTTTTCACGGAGCTTTTGTTCACTCAAACGTGAGGGGTAAGGAATAGAGGAGGTAGAAGGTTTGGACTGAGGTGTTTCAACTGGAATATCATTTGGTTCAAAAACAACTCTAGGTTTTGGTTTGGGTTTCGGGACAGCATGAGGTGGGACGTCTTGGGTACCTCCCTTATGAGTAGGAAGTACTTTGTCCTTATTTACCTCGACGTTATTTTCCACTACCTTGGGAGAAGAAGTAGAAGGGGTAGTGGGAATAGTGGGTCCATCATATGAAACTCCGCTCCTGGTCGTGATCGCCTTTGCATCGCCCCTCGGGTTTGCGATCGTGTTGCTCGGAAGTTTTCCAGAGCCCGAGGGTTGTTCATTTAAAGATTTCTTGATTTCAGAAATCTGGCTGACCAACAACCTGTTTGTCTCTTCTTGAGTTTTCATGAACTGCTTTAACAATTCATCGGATGATGGTTGTGGAGCTGGGAGAATGGCTTGTGTTTGGTTAGGGAAATTTTGGACACGGTTATTTTGATTATAACCTTGTTGTGGCAGAAAATTCCCTTGATTTGGATTACCATTTCCCTGAAAATGATTTCCGAGGTTGAAATTGTTTCTGTTAAAGTTTCCTTGATTGTGGAAACCTTGATTCTGTCCAGGATGGAAATTCCCTTGGTTTTCATAACCTTGGTTCATTCTGGGTTGGTTCTGGTTCCTGTTTTGCAAATTTGGGTTTTGGTTAAACCCGGGTGGTCCCATATGTGTGTTAGCACGGTAACTTGGTTCCATTTGAGGACGGTATTGATTACCTCCCTGATTTGTAGTACCGGCTAGGGCATTGGCTTCAAAAGGACTACCATCGGTGGCAGTACAATTGTAGTAAGCATGTGGGCCACCACAAGTGACACAAACTTCCACTTTTTTAACTTCAGCATGTGAAGGGTTTTGTGTGAAAGTGACTTTTTTCTGGCTTGAGAGAACCAAAGCTTGAATGGCGTCCGTGAGTTTATCTATCTTAGCATCGGTGCTAGAAGTACTCACGGGCGATGAAGTAGAAGGACCAGCACTCACTTGGGAGTTATATGGCTTTGTGCGTGTAGTGCGGACTTTGGACTTATTTTCAATGATTTCTAAAGCTTCTTTTGTGGTTTTGCTCAAAAAATTACCTCCCGCGGAGGCATTGAGAGAATCTTGGTCAGATTGACTCACACCATTATAAAACGTGTCAATTTGCATTAATTCAGTGAAACCATGATGAGGACATCGACGAAGCAATTCTTTGAAACGATCCCAAGCGTCACCAAACGATTCATCAAACCTTTGAGTAAATTTGATGATTTCATTTTTAAGACTTGTCGTTCTGGACGGGGGAAAAAATTCGTTTACAAATTTGGTAACTAAATCTTCCCATGAGTGTATTGAACGAGGAGGTTGTTTTTCCAGCCAAATCCGGGCTGCTCCCTCAAGAGAAAATGGGAAAAGAAGAAGTTTAACTGCTTCGGAAGGGACGTTCTTGTATTTGATGGTTGAAGTGATTTTATTAAACCATCTAATGTGAGCATGGGGATCATCCCTCTCAAAACCATAAAATTGGCTTGAAGTTACTAGATTTAGTAACCCGGTTTTGAGCTCAAAGTATTCAGCCACGATGGCTGGGACAACAATAGCGTCTCCGTAACCCTCAATGGGTGCTTGGAGAAGCTCATTCATCGGACGGTCTTCCGCCATGATAACTTTCTTAGGTGAAACAGCACGTTCCTCAGATACGGCTGTTGGGGCAGAACGTCTACGGCGTCTTCGAGGAATTCTAACAAGCTCACGTAAAGGGCTTGTGGACCTAGAAGAACGAGTGCGCATGCACTAGAGACGACTCTAAGAATACTTAGAGTGACGGGAATTTTACAAATAGACAATAAAATATGAACAAAAAGATGATATATAACAAAGGGTGAAAATGCAAACTCACAGATATTTCAAAAAAGTCGTAATACGCAGCACACCTCCCCGGCAGCGGCGCCAAATTTTGATTGGCTCTAAACAGTCAGATAATATTAACCAAGTTATGGTCAACAAGTCAGACAGCCTAAACCAATACTCCGGTGAGTTTAGTGTTTCCCCGGATCGTTAGATCCCAACGAGATGTGAAATCTGAAATAAAACGACTTTAAGATCAGGTGAATTGAATAGGAAAAGGGTTTAAGTGATTTGTACTACTGAAATATAAGAGAAAATAGCTTAAATAAGCTATATCAACTAATACGTGAAATCAGATAAGTACACGTGAAAAAGGCACTGAAAAACGTAAACGTTTATTAATTAAACGTAAACAAAAACAAATTTACTTATAGTAGGATTTTATAAGCCTTAGGGGCTTAAATGCAAATTAAATAAATTTAAAATATTTATTTTATAATTAAAAATTATTTAATTAATTATTTTTATTTAATAACTATTTATTAATTATCTAATAATTAACTATTAATTATTAAAATGTAAAATAAGTCTAGAAAATTAAAATTAAAATTTCTAAAAATCTAAAATATTATAAAACTTATTTTAAAATTAAAATTATATTTTTCACACTATTTGTCTATTTATTATTAATTAATTATTATTTAATTATTATTTAACTAATTATATTGATTAACTTATTTATAATTACTAAAAAGACTTAGATAATTATGAAAAATTTTATATATCTAATTAACCATCATGGGAATCCTAAAAAATTATAAAAACTTTATTTTATGTATTTTTAATTTAATCTATTAATTATTATGCTATTTATTAATTATTATCTAATTAAAATAATTAAATTATGAAAACTAGTAAATGATCAGTATAAATCACAAGAAAATTTCTAAAATTATTTTATGACTTATAGAAACTAGGAAAAATATAAAATATAAGTATTACTTTATAAAAATATATTATGCTATTTAATTCTTATTTATTATTTAATTATTAAATAAACTAAAATTAATTCTAAATAACACTAGATGACAAAAGAAAATTCTGGAAAATTTTATAAAATTACTTTAATATATAAGAGATTTAATAAAAATATAAAATATAAGAAGTGCTTATAAATAAGCTAAAAAGGAAATTAAATAGATAATTTCTATTAAATAGAAGCTATCACTATAATTAAGTTTGGTTTTTTTCTTGTTTTTCTTTTACAAATCTAATAAAATACTTAAAATATCAAACTTTTACAAAGACAAATAATTTAGAAATCAAAAATAAGCACTGAGAGTGCTTATTACCCAAACAGTTTGACCAAAGTTGACTTTCTAAGGAAATAAGCTCAAATGAGCTAATGTGGGGTCCACCTTGGTATTTTCTGGTTCACTTAAGATATTTTAACTTAAATAAGCTAGATTTGCTGATATAAGCTCACTGAATAAGCCAAAAGACCACAATAAGCACTTGGTTATTTGGTTCCTGAGTCAGAAATGGGACAATGTTTAGGTTCAATTCTAGGTGGGGTCCAAAGGTGTACAGGTCAACCAAAGGGTCAAAGGATGAACCTTGGTAGGAGGGGGGTTAGAAGAACTAGGATTTAGGGTGTGGGACCCAGTGATAAGCTCAGAAAGAGCTTGGGAAGTGAGGGGTCCAAGCTGGTTTTCACTCAGTTAACTGAGTGAGTGATACAAGCTTATGAGCTTGGTACAAGCTTTGAAACAAGCTTAAGAAAGAAAATAAAAGATTAGTAATATGTATATATAGTATATTAATAAGTATTAACAAGTTAATTCACTGGACTAAGCTAATAAGCTTGTAAAAAGCTTATAAGCACTTCCAATAAATCTGAGATCCAAACACCCAGACAGACAACCAATATGGTCAAATTGAGCTTATGAAATAAGCTTAAAAGGACTTATTGAATGCTGAAGTGTTAAGATGGGCTGGTAAGGATTCCAAAATAGCAAAGCTTGACCAATGGGTAGCACTGGGTAGCTTATGCAGGGCTTATGAAGTTGGGTGGTTTGACTGGGTCACTCAGAGAACTGAGTGAATGAACAAGTTAAAGCTGATGTGCAGCCCTAGTTAAAGGGTTTGTAATGGTAATTTAAAGCTTGAAATTGATTAATGGACTGCTTAGCTTCTTAAAAAGCCTTAGATCACAAGCCAAAGCTCAGTGATGAGCTTATGATGAGCTTGTGATGTTGCTTATGTACACTGAGTGATCAGTGGTTAAGTTATTTGGATAGCACAAGATTAAGCAATCTCAATAAGCAAATATTGGAAAAACAATTAAGCACACAACAAGCTAGTTAGGTAGGCTACACAAATCAACAACAATCTATAACTAACAAGCACTTTTGAACAAGCTAGGAGCTTATGACATCAGATACCACAACTGTGCACAGGGCAAGACCTTGCCCTGCAGTCCAATTCAAAGGGCAATTTGGTCCACAAATAAATTTCACAAAAATGTAAACAAGTTGGAAATCTAAAGTTTAGCTGGTAGATTAACTACCCAAGAAGTTTCAAACCCTAAAACAAAATACAAAAATCAGAATAATTCTTGCAACTTTGGTTAAAATCTGAACATACACATTTTGACTTTTAAGTAAAACTTGAGAAGTTGACTTTTATGAGTTTTGAACCTAATTTAATGATTGATTATGACTAGTTAAGTTGTAATGAAGCTAAATTAGGCTTAATCTATTAGCTATGAACTTAAGTGAGTGGTTATAGCTTTCAAGATACTACACAGTTAACTGTGGTAATTTTCCTTTGTGATTTTGACTTTTATGTTTTTAGACACTAAAAAGGATCTTGATTAGGTGCATTTAGACTATGAGTGAACTGAATAAACACTCAACAACAACTGAAAACAGATACAATGGTCTAAGCAGTTCAATCCAAACACCCCTATTATTGACTGAGATGTGAGTTTTCAAAGCAAATGATCTATTTAATCCATGAAAGTGATTCCAATCATCATATTATCATTAAACAGTCCTGATTGAGCATGATTCAGTAAACAAACAAGCATAAAACACTGAGAGTACAAAATGGATATTTTGACTGTGAAAATAATATTTTTAGCACAAGTTAATTCCAACTAACAAGACCTATTTATTAAGTAATAATAAGACTATTTAACACAAATGGAACCTATAAGAACAGATAGAAACAGCTAATTTCAACTTATTAAATAAACAAGAAAAATGATTAAAAATGCCTTACAATTTATAGCAATCAAGCTGAGATTAAGAAACAAGGATCAAGAACACTCCTAATAGGTCTCCACAGACCTACTAACCCATGGGCATTCCATTCTTTCCCATGCTCCAGCTTGTCTTCACCATTGCACTGATCTTTATTTTTACTCTATATATTTTTTTTTTTGTATTTTTCTTGTTTTTTAGAATTTGACTAATATAACTGGATTTAAAGTCTCTAATAGCTTTGATAAGCTATATAAGGAGCTTAAATGAACCTATCAGTTCATAACAATAACTACTAACAATATTTAAATAAGCATGAGAAATTGATACGAATTTTGCATAAACTGAGTTTATATTGATACACTGAAATTAAGAGTTGAGATAAGTTTCAAAAGCACTCAAAAGCTAGGAATTACAACTGGAAAGCTTAAATGAACACTGGTAATTAAAAAGACATTAAAATTGACATAAAGTTATACTAAGTTACTCTAGATATCTTTTCTTCTGCTTCCTCTGTCTCTTTATAGACTTTTGGACTTCCACTAGCATTCTGAGCAAATCCCACTTGGATTCAGATATTTTCCAAGACTTTTTTGGCCTCCTAGATATTTTGGCGGGAAACGTGGGTTTGACAGCTTAAGGTTTCTTGGCTTGATTTAAATCCAATTAAGGATTCTTGGAAGTTTGTAGAGGTGGAGGGGAGAAGGTGTGAGCTGTAGTGGTGAGGTGGAGGTGCAAGGTGGCACAAAACCACCTGGTTTTCAGGTTTGGGAGCGTTTGTGAGGGAGATGAACAGTGGAAGGCGGGTGGGGTGGTTTTTGACTTTGTTTGACCCGGCTTATTTAACTAAGGGGTGTTGGGTTTAATCTTGGGCTGGGTAAGTTTTTGGGCCCAAGTTGGACTGGATCAGGATTTGGATTATGGAGTTGGTTTTGGATTTAAATAAAACAAAGGGTCCGGTTTGGTTTTAGCTTAGGAAAAATCACAAGGACTAAAAGTGTAAATCTGCCAAAGTTGAGGGGTTGGTTTGTGATTTTTTTCAAACTTCAATTAAGGACTAAACCTGCAATAAACCATTAGTATAAGGACCACAAGTATAAATTTTATCATTTTAAACCTCAGGGACCAATTCTGCCAATTCCACAAACTCCAGGGACCAAAACTGTAATTTTATGATTTTTGAAGGGTTGAATTTGTATCTTCTCAAAAGTTATCATAAGGACCAATTTTGTCTTTTTAGAATAGTACAAGGGTGTAGTTTGATAATTTTCCATTTTTAAACACCCAGGGACTAAATTTGACACTTTTCAAAAGTTGAGGGACCAAAGTTGTCATTTTACTATTTTTAAACTTTAAAAGATTTTTCTTGACAACTTATGAATCCCAAGGACCTTTTATGACATTTGTACAAGTTTTGATTTACCAGGGACTAGTTTTGCCAATTTTCCAAAGTTCAGGGACTGAAACTGTAAATTATGTGAAATGTTTTGTTTTTCATCAGTTTTCAATCCTTATGCATAAAAACACAATCCAGGGATAATTTTATATATTTCAAGGCATTCCTGTGTGTTTTCATATGTTTTTGCAGCTTAAATGTAACAGAAATGATGAGTATTTACACACTCATCAATCCCCCACACTAAACTATTGCTAGTCCCTAGCAATCTATTTGAGAAAAAATTAATGGATTTTTACTCTTTACCAAAAGCCATCACTTCTGGAGTAGCCAGGTGTAAGAACTGTGGCACACCTGATAACCGTGTGATTTTTAGCAAACCACCAGCTGTCAACGGATTTGATTTGTCTTTACCAGAAGCCGTTTGCTTCTGGACTAGCCAACTCTTGATGGAATAGTCAACATCTTGGTGAGCTGATTACCAATTATGGATTTTCTACGGCCTTTACCACAAGCCATAATCTTGCGGGCTAGCCAACTCATTAGCTTTTTAGGATAATGGGGAGTTGAGGAACCATACAATTTTTTGGCAAATTGCAAGCCATCAACGGTTTTGAGATGTCTTTACCAAGAGCCGTTTGCTCCTGGACTAGCCAATCCTGTTGTGGGTTAGACATGGAGGATTGATACCATTTATTGCATTTCTAAGTGTGAAAAAACTTTAAATTTTGATCAAATGAGGGTGCTTGATGGAACATGTGTTTGAATTCGTGAGAATCCCCCCCCACACTTAGAAATGAATATTGCCCTTAATATTCAAATCACCGGGTGTTAAACCGATAGTTAGAACGTAAGAAGGAAATATTAATAACCTTTATTTTAGGCTATTTACATACAAACTCACTTTTTTCTTTTGTTTTGAACTTTTTTTTTTTTTTTTTTTTTTTTTTGATAAGATATATACATATATACAACATGTGGGGGCATCTCCCCCACACTAGGTGGTAGAAAAGAGAAAGAAATCAGAAATATGAGTGAAAACCCATATTTCTATGCTTTTGATTACCGAGTCACTAGCTTGACTCGACCTCGAATTGATTTGTCCATGAGGTAGCTTGTTTTTGATTCCCGAGTCACTAGCTTGACTCGACCCCGAATTTAATTGTCCTTGGGGAAAGTTTGGAGATCCGGGACAACCATGTAAGGGATGTCCTCTCCAAAGTAGTGTTTAACACGATGGCCATTTACTTTAACACATGGACCGTCATTTTGAGATAACTCAACGGTACCATATGGATAAACTTTAGTGATAGTAAATGGACCAGTCCAACGGGTTTTTAATTTTCCCGAGAAGATCTTTAATCTAGAGTTAAAAAGAAGTACTCTATCGCACATACAACCAAGCATACAAACACATTTACACACATAAAAAAACCTAGGGTTAGCCTATTTCATCCTTACACGCAACAACTAAACACCTACTGCATCTCAGTTCATTTCAAGTGCATCAGACATACAACCAAGCATGCAAACACATTTATACACATAAAACAACCTACGCTGAGGAGTGGGGGTTTATATAGGATCTTGAGGAGGTTAGGAAGGTGCCTAGGAATATGCCTTAAGGAGGTTAGTTTGCAAGATTTTATCAAAGCTTACATGAGAAGTTTAGCACATGTAATCATCCTAGAGCACAAGGCATAAGATCAAGACACACAAGGGGTGAATCCCCCCCCCCCTAAGGGGAGGTTCATAAGTGTAGGATAGGATGACTTGGTCATTTTTGGTATTATCCTACTTATGGAGTTAGTTTTGGTTCCGTAAATCGCTAACCGTAAGTTGTTATGCCACGAAACGTAAAACCGGGTATCGTAAAAATATGAAAATTGTAAAAATGATTAAACTTGTCAATATACTCCATAATAAAATATAAAATGAGTGGTAAGTTCCATCGGGTTGCTTAAACCCTGTTAAAACTTGAAGCGCGGGTCTAAAATGCGTAATACGTAAAACATACGAAACTTGCTTAAAATGGAGAAAAGCAAAATGTAACTTTTCTAATATGATGATAATGAATTAAATTGGCATATAATGTCTAGACTGAGCTCAGTATAGTGTCGGTTGGTATTTAATGTCTTTTAGACATAAAATCGTAAGCCTAAAAATCGAGGAATGATTTATAAAATCGAGGAATGATATTTGGTCAAAGGAGGTGTCACACCTCGCCAAGGCGGAAACGCGAGTGTGTAACTTCATGAATATCATCACAACACTTGGTGTCTATATAGAGAATTACTACATGCATAAAATAGAGCAAGTACAGACACGGAGTGTCGTAACAATACCCCAAAACAAAATAACCAAAACAAAATCCAAAAAAATCCAAAAATCCCAGCATAGATGATAAACCACTTCCAATGCAACTAAGGTCTCGTCTAATCACATCCTTCTATCTTATCCTTAGAAAGCTCACCTGAAAATGATGCTTAAAATGTCAACATTACGTTGGTGAGATTCATAGGTTTAAGACTCATACACGCTAGGCAACAAAAATCATTGTGATTATAAAATATAGTTGGACAAATAATTACAGTTATCATACAAGCTACATATGTTCATAAACCAACCATCACACAAAAGGCAACCATCGGGCGGAACTTGCCCATCGATCCAAATTCACAGCATCCGGGCTGGAACGTGACCCCCGCTCCAAATAATGGGTAATTAATACCCTCTGATCGGACCACACAGAATAAAAGTGAGTAGGAGTACTACTCTCCAAATAGGTCATATACACGAGCAACAGCGTAAGCACCCTCCCAATTGGACCACACAGCATCACCACATGACATTAACATTCACATATAGCACACATACGATAACATTATAAGTCCAAGCTCTTTAACACACACACATAATAAAAGTAATTCAAACCATTTAAGATAAGCATCATTTCCATCCCAAGTTTAAAACAAAGTAAAAATATGGGACTATGAACTCACCTCAAACCTTGCAGCTTCCACAAAATAAATCACAATCTATAACACACAAAAATAAATCCACATTACACATGGTCAAGCCAAAAGCTACAACCCATATAATACACATATGATGGATGTCTAAGACTCATATGATCCGCCATGGATCTCCTAGACACCATACTAACCATTACCATATCCTAACACTCACTAAATCCCTTGCACTTTTAAAATCAGAAAACGCAGAATTTTAGAGTACATTCGCCCACATGAAATCACAACAATTAAAGCTCAAAAACTCACACCAAAAATTTACCATGGTCTCTCATAAGCATAAAAGCTAACCCCAGAAGGCCATGGACCAATAACACACACAAGTACTCAAAAGAAAATGAAACTTGTCAACTATCCAAATTCGGATCTGGACGCACACCAAAAAGTTTTAATTAGAATAAAATACTTCCACAACTTTTTATCGCGAATCCTTTTCGTGGTAGTCTAAGATAACCTAAAACTTAACTATTCCATAAGGGATAATCTAAATACCACTTTTACACCCACAATTTACTATCAAACGTCTACCCAAATTCTGTCCTGGTTTAACAGCTTTAACACCTTATAAAAAAAATAAAAAAACTAACTTCCCAACCTTGAAATCAATCATGGTTGGACTTTTTGGAAAGCTCTTTCATTAAATTTCAATTTAGACCAAAAATTCGTGATCTAACGCATCTCCTACTATTTTATCTCGTCAAATCTTTACAGCCCTTCAAAGCTGTCTCAAATTAACTCAATGTTTAACACGTTTTATCACTAAACCAACTTCACTAATCCTCATACCATTAACATCTAATGATCCTACCATGTTTAACATCATTATTTTCCAGAATTTTATAAACCCTAAATCCATCATAATTTATATTACATGAATTAGATCAATAATTAATTAATTGAATGAAAACTAGTATCAAAAGTATACCTTAAACTTGATTTTTGGCTCCAAAAGAAAAACCCTAATTTTTTCCTCTTTCTCCTCTCCTTGGGATCGACCAATATGCAGGAAAAAACGTTTGTGGGGTGTTTGGGTTTGTTTATATATTATTTATGGATAATCCTTATCATTAGGTGTTGTAATTGGGCTCAAATTTGGTTTCCTTTTCCCCCTTATCCCTTTGAGCCGATTTTTATAACACATACATATATATTTTTATTATTTTTTTATTAAATTTATTTATTACACTCAAAACCTCATACTTTTCATATTTTATGTATTCCCATAACGAATCCTAACGTCTTTCGCGATAAACCATAATTTTACTACAAACCGGAAAATAATCATTTTCAAAATAAAGTTTCTAAAAATAGATTTTCACACTCTTATATAAACATAACATATCAAAACAAACTCCTCGTAACTTGCTAACGCTCAAATACATGAACGAAGACTCGTTACGCAAAAACACAAAAACACCAAAACTTCACAAGTCATTTCTGCACCACAAAGGTGATCAAAATAAACTTTCCCAAATTCCAAACTTTCCAAATCACAATAAAACGATTTACGCAAAGGGATTTAGTGCTAAAACTTACCTATATCACTTCAAACACCTAAGACATACCAAACGAACGTCAACCGAGTCAAGACTATCAGTCAAACTGACCTGCCAAAACCACGGTTGTTAAATCATCCCCCACATAGGGAAATCGCGTCCCGAGATTTCAACTACTATAGTCACCACTCACAACAGCAATATAAAATTTATGGATTTTTAAGCGGAATAATACCACCCCATAAAATCACAGAGAAAGAACCACAAAAATGTGAACCGACTAAATACCCGAATTCACATGATAGATAACATACCGAAGCTCTAACAATACATGAAAGTAGATACACTACACCGATCAATAACACCAAAGATCCGAACGACTTCTCATAGGTAGATACGCTACCCCCGAACCAAATGAAAATCCAAATGGTAACCGCAAGACGTACTCACAAATAATAGATATACATAAAACAAACATTAATTAAAACATTTGCGAACACCCTGCATCTAACTTCAACGATCCACAACCAACTACAAATGATTTACTTCACCAACCACATCAGCAAACAAATTTGTGTACTTAAATTTCATCTGATCCTTACGTTTTCAAGTAAACTTAGGACCACGCTCAGAATACCACCATACCTTTACCAACGCTATCTCACCACACTTCAAACCCTTAACATCTCGATCCATAATCTCAACAGGTTTCTCGACAAAACGAAGAGTCTTGTCAACCTTAATCTCATCTAATGGCACAGATAGACTAGTATCCACCAAACACTTCTTTCAATTAGATACGTGAAACGTATCATGTACACCACTTAATTCCACAGCTAACTTCAACCGATATGCCACAAATCAAAACCTTTCCAAAATCTCAAACGGTCCTACATATCTCAGTGCTAACTTGCCTTTCTTTCCGAAACGCATAACACCTTTCCAAGGAGATACTTTTAACCTCACAATATCACCAACACCAAACTCTAAGGGCTTACGGCAATAATCCGCATAACTCTTTTGGTGATCTCTTGCTACCTTAAGTCTTTCCTTAGTCAGAAACCTTATTCGTAGTCTCTCGTTCTAGTTCAAGACCAATTAGTTGGCTTGTTCCAACCTTTGCCCACAGAACAGGTGACCTACATTACCTTCCATACAACTCTTCACACGAAACATACTCAATACTATAATGATAATTGTTGATATAGGAGAACTCAGCTAAGGGTAAATGTATACCCCGGCTTCCTCCAAAATCAAACACACCCATGCTCTCAGCTCACCATCCAACGCCTGATTTGTACGCTCACTTAGTTCACTCATTAGAGAATGATAAGTCGTACTCATCTACATACGCGTTCTCAAGACTCTGTAACATGTTTACCACTATCGCGAAGTAAGTATTTCATCATGTTTCTTGATGATCAATGCGTCACCCCATGGCTCTTTCCCAACTCACCGAGCGAAAAAGTCCCGCCTACTCCTCCATACATCTTTTGCTAAGGTAATAATACGTCTTATCCATTCTCGGATGTATCAAATACCTTGCATAATTTATGTCCTTACGCTTCCTCTCAATGAAACCAATAGTTGGTCCGCAAAGTACATTCCTCCATCTTCGTTCCTTTCCATTTACTGGTCTAAACCAAGCAATCATTCTTCTTACATGTTCTCATCCTTGAACCTCTCTCTCTAGACTGTCAGTATCATCCTCTTAACTCCGAACTGAATTATCATAATCATTGCTCACAAACATCTAAGTTTCACTTGTTCACTCCCACTCAGCGCTCTTACCACGATGCCTGCCCTTCCTTGACGGTGGCGAATCAGACAATCGTAGTCACTGAGAAATTCCACACCCAACTTCTCTTCGACATATATTAGCCTCTTGTCAAATATATGCTAAAGATTCTTATGATCTGGGTAGACCACACTCTTTGCTCCATAAAAATATCGCCTCCACATCCTACTCGCAACTCTAAGTCATGTATCACACAGTTCCTCTTATGGATCTTCCTCCTCCGCGATGCCTACGCAATCCATAAAAGTTCGAAATGAATCATCAATGGTACCTGCCAATCCTAAGGACAATCGTCTCTCAGATGGTGTCTTAGGTACTTTCCACTCTTCACCACTTTTATCTTACTAATGTCCACGAACACTCGCTATCGTTGACCACCTTCCTGAAGAACGTATATCTTAAAGCTACACCTCTCACTTGAACAACTTGCCAAAACACCCTCTTCTTCTTCAACGAACAAATTGATAATCAAAACGACAATCTATCCTAAGTAAACGACGCGAACCATGAAACCGGTCGAACTAAAACGTATATCAACAAACTCAAAAGGGGTACTAATTACCGACTAGCGGAGTAACGAATATCAAAATCAAAGCTAGAAAAACACAATGAGAAATTTCCCCCAATAAAAGTAGACACGGATAAAATGTTCATGAAAACCCATAAAAAGAAAATATAAAATACACGTACCCATAAAACATCCACAAGCGTACCTCAACGAAAGAAACACTCGATGAACCAAATACATAAAAAGTTTGGTAAATGAGAACCATAGACAGTTCTTATTCCCGTACTCGACCTTCCCAAAAACAAATGAACACCGTTTTTCACAAGACATATCTTTAACTTATACATTTTTTATAAAATATATATATAAACCATTTTATGTAAGAAATCAACATAGCCATTTTTTTCACACTTCATTTTCACCATAAAAATAATAGTTTCCAATAAATGACCTTGAAATACCCAAAACGAATTTTAAAATAACATAAGGACTTTAACACAACCCCTTTATTGGATGCGAAAAACACAGAAGAATCACATAATCAAGATAATCATCAAATGAATCTCATACCAGTGAACACTGATTCGTTGTGTTTTTGTGCAAAACAATTTATCAAAGTATCAATAAACGTGATGTCAATGTTATCGTGAGACAACAAGACGTGGAGAATTACGAGTAAACCTTTTAGGAAAAAGATTACCTCGTAAGCTCGTGAAAGTGATATTTATTTGTGAGACCGGGAAGTGATTTCTCGGGTCATGTCCCAACGAGGTGTGAATGGAAAGCTTCGTGAAAAGATCGAGATTAAAATCTTGTATGTTTGGTTGTGAAAGATTATTTGGTTTTGTGATACGTTAAATTAACGAAAATTGAAAATTAACGAACGAGAATGAAGATAAAATAACCTAAGGGAAAACAAAAGGCAATTGGCAAACTAGGGAAATCCTAAAACACTACGGGAATCAAAATTAGGTATCGGGAATCCTAAAACACAAATAAATAAATAAACGTGACGTTTATTCTAAATAAACGTCAACGCACACATAAAAACCTGAAATTAATGCTACGCTAATCCTACAGGTGTAAAAATTACTTTTCTACTTTCTAAATAACAAAAGAAAATTTTTGAAAAAACAAAAAATATTTTTTTGGTTTTTATATTTTTTATTATGAATTTAAAACCAAATTTAACTAAATAAATTATGAAAAATACTAAACACTAAGGGAAAATTCTGAATTTTTTGTTTTTGGTAAGTAAATAACAGTAGTACTAATCTAGGAAAAATAAGAAGATGGAATAAGCAGTTGTAAATAAGCAGAAATAAGCATTAAAGGGCAAGTAAACTATTAAACTAAAAAGGATAAGTAAATTAAATGTGCAAAGATAACAATAAAAATCCCAAGGGTGCACTGGTTGTAGGGCGTGTATTGTGTCTGTTTGGTATTAGCAAGAGGTCAGGGGTTCGAATCCCCTTGGCCTTTTGTTTTACTCTTTATTTATTTTTTATTTTTTTTAATTTCTCTTCTTGCAAAAGACTGTAACAATGATTTATTCCAGTTTTTACAAACCAACTTTTGAGGAAATGCTTTAAATAAGTTTATGTAAATTGAAAAATTGCAACAGATCCAAGTTGTGAGTACAAGAGAGTTTTGGGCATAAAATGACTGAATCAAATAAGCGAACAAACACGACAAAGGAACAAATCAACAAGCTAAACATAATAAGAACATGTAAACAACCAAACAACAACAACATTTAACATCTAACATCAGAAAGAGGCATAATCAAGCAAGCTCAACATGAACTGAGTAAATCAGCAGCATCAGCCCCAAAATGGGCAACTTTAAAGGCAAAAATAAGCTGGCAAACACGCAATTACGTGCAAGCAAAGGTAATATCTAACAAGCTAGTACTGGTGACTTTACAAAACAACAAGAATTAAGTCAAGTGCTCAAGAATTGACCAAGCTATGGGCTGTTTTGGACAGAGTGACAACTGGTGCAGCAGGCCTAGGAAGTGGGTAGGGCAGGAAAAAAATTATCAATAAGCTTCAACAAGCTGATACTTAGGGGAAAACAAGTTCAGGCACACTAGGGGGGACCTATATAAGCTAAAGGATCATGAATAAGCAGATAAAAACTAGCTATGAAGCACTAACTAGCTATAACTATTCCTAAGGCTGTTGAGAAAAATGGGCAGAGTGGTATATTTGAGTGCCTAATAAGCTATCAAAGAAAATTCCTAAAAATTAAATAAAATTACTTTCAAATGAACAAGCTATCAAAGTTTAAGCATGCAAATTTCTAAAGCAAATGACCTGTAAACAAAGAAATTAAAATTACACTACTAAGGGAGTGTGGGGTGATTTATGACAGATGAGCAGTTAACTAAAATGGTGAAAAAGTGAGTTTTTGACTTAAAAAGTAAACTACAGCTAGCCTACACTAAGATGAACCTAAATGAAACTAATATAGACTAAACACAACAACTAATATCCCTAAACTTAGACCTAGCCAAACTGATTTCTCCAAATCAGATAACAAAGGAAAAAAAATTAAAATCAAGCTTGGAATTTTAAAAACTAAAAGCAAGGGTAAAATTTTGCTTCAAACATCCTAAAATTACTCAAACAAAACTGTTCAAAGTGAACCATTTGGGTGAAAACTGTTTTTAGGCAGAGGAAGGGGGCTTATGCCATTTGAGGGCTGTCGTGGGTTTATTTCTTAAAGAACTGAATTTGAGAGCTAGAACTTGGAAAGATATCAGTAAGTGAACTATATCTAAGCTGGATGAGCATAAATTGACTACAAACAAGTAGAGTAAATAATTGCTAAGAGTAAAACAAGAACTAATTGTGATAGTGAAAATGATTTAACTTGAAATTTTATTAAACTTTGAAACAGGAAGTACAAATAAAATTTAAAACTACAAAGAAAACCAAATAAAATGTAAAACCCTACTTTACTACTACTAAAATCTACTAACTAATGACTGCCCATAAGAGCTACAATGATCATCTATTTATACTCCCAGTTCTAGGGTTTGGCTTGGGCTCCTTCTTGTCTTTTTCTGTGGTGTGTGCTTTCCTGGTGAGTGAAAACAGCTCATGATGCATCTTGCGTGCTTTCTTGGACAAACCCCAATCATTGGATTAAAGCAAAAAAAATAATCTCAGCCTTCAAATCAATTTTGGTGCCCAAAAAGTGTTGTGGATTAATGAGGTGGCAGTGGGTAGGTATAGGATTGTAAGGGTTTGGGGAAGGTGTGAGTGGAGTATACTTTTGAGGTTCTTGGGGTTGGGGTGGAGTGTGGCAGAGGTGGTGCAATGGTGGTGGTGGTTTAACTGGGTAAAGGAGGGAATGGGGGAGAAGGGTACGTTTGACCAGGAAAAGGGTGGGGGCGTATTTTATTAGTACTATGATAGGGTTTAGGAGTTGGGCTTAATGTGGATTTGGATCAGGTAGTATTTTAGGTTTTGGGTTGGTAAATGGTTGGGCCTAGGAAGGATTGGGGTAGTTAAGTGGATTGGTTTTAACATCAAAGGAATCCGTATGGTTTTCTATCAAATAAACACAAGTACCAAATCCGTAATTTTCTGAATCTTGATGGACCCTTTCTGTCACATTTTAAAAGTTACTTCCAAGGGTCGTATTTGCCAGCTTGTAATACCACAAGGTTCTTTGATGTTCAAATTCCATAAAAAAATACCCAGGGTCCATTCTTGCCAATCTTGTAATCTTGAAGGACTAAAACTGCCAAACTTTGAAATTTGCAATCCAAGGACCCAAAAATGTCATCATATGATTCATGGTGGACTTTTTCTTCATAGATTCTCACCAGGGACCATTTCTGTCATTTCTTGAAAGTATAGGGACTAATCTCGCCAAATGTGAAACTCTAAAGACAAAACTTGTAAACTTTTGAAAACTTTTCACCCAAAGATCATTTTTTGATTACTTTTGATTTTTAAGGACTTGGGTTGACTTTTCTTTCAAAACAAATGCTCGGAGACTGATTTTGACAACTTTTGAAAGTTGGGGGACTGAAATTGAAAATTATGCAAACTTTGTTCATTTTTTCGTTTGTTTTCAATCATTTTGCATCTGAAACATATAAAACACGACCTTTGGGATATTTTTTGTATTTTGATGTGTTTCTGGGTGTTTTTAAATGTTTTTGTAGTTCATATTGACCAAAAATGATGAGTGTTTACACACTCATCAATCCCCCACACTAAACTATTGCTAGTCCCTAGCAATCTTTTGTGAAAATTTATTGATTTGAAGTCTCTTTACCAAAAGCCATTACTTCTGGAGTAGCCAAACGTTTTGGTTCAAGTAAGTACTATGGTACACTGATAACCATATGATTTTTAGCAAACCATAAGCTTTCAACGGTTTTGATTTGTCTTTACGAAAAGCTGTTTGCTTTTGGACTAGCCAACTCTTTGATGGAATACAGTCATCATCTTGGTGAGTTGATTACCAATTATGGTTTTCCACCGCCTTTACCACAAGCCATAATCGTATGGGTTAGCCAACTCTTCACTTTTCAAAGTCATGGTGAGTTGAACACCATACAATTTTTGGCAAATTGCTAATCATAAACGGATTTGAGATATCTTTACCAAGAGCCATTTGCTCTTGGATTAGCTAGTCCTTATGTTAGACGTGGTGGACTGATAACCTTTTGTTGTGTAAGTGCAAAGCACTTCCACTAAAAAAAAATTTGGCCAAAACGGGGGTATTATGGCACAAAAGTGATTAAATTCGCTAGAATTTAACCCCCCCCCCCAACACACACATACACTTAGAAGTGAATATTGCCCTCAATATTCAAAGTACCGGCTTTTATGCCGACATTTTGGAATGTAAAAAGTTTAGATTTGGGCAAGTGTAGGAAAAAAAATTTAGTTTGGGTACTCCCCCACACTTAGTTTTTAGAAAAGATGGGTGAAAACCCATGTAATGCTACTATTTTTGTTTACCAAGTCGCTAGCTTGACTCGACCCCGAATTCATTTGTTCTTGGGGAAGCAAGATGTGGAAGAAACAATCTCCATCGGACTTTCATTCAAAATGTTTGGACAAACATTTTAAGCACGTGAAAATTCCACACCGATGAGATATACTGAGAAACCCTGGCTTTACCTAGAATGGTAAATAGAAATGCCGGGGTCAAAGATAGTGTCTTCATTCCCGAAGGAGTGAAGAGGAGAGGAAGTCACCAGGTAGGTGAAGAAAAGAAAGAAAATCATGATAACAATCATGACTAGATCTTCTTCCTCAAGATCAGGCTCAGTTTCCTGAGTTTGGATTTTATCGGTTAAGCTCTTTGGTTTGGATAACATATCGGGAGGGAGGGTGGAAAAATTTGTCATATGAATACAAACTCTCACGATTGAGACTCTTTTCCCCCGATCATGGTTTTTCTTGTCATCCAAGTAATCATACTCCGGAGGAGTCATGATATGAGTAAGTTCATTGGAGAACTCCTCATGACAAGAATCAATCACATGATGTGAATCTGTGAACTCTTGTTCCGTTGTGGACTCATCACCATCCTCGTTCTAAGCATCAAAGATTGGATTATCAGAAATCAAAGTGAATTCAGATTCGAATTCAAACAGAGGATTAGTGAAAGTTGTTTTGAATGCTTCGGGAACAAGGTGACTAACATTCTCTATTGGACTGTTGGGATAAGAATTGAGTGAATGATCGTGATATAAGAGATTTTCAATTTCTCTCGGATCGGCTTCGAAATCATAGAGACCATCATCACTTCCCAATGGAAGTGGATTGATGTGAGTGAGTTCATCGGCGAACTCCTCAAGAAGAGGATCAGCATCAGAATGTGGAAGTGATGCCTCAACATATTCAATGTCTCCATAAGATGTACAATCTTCACTAAAATCGGAGAAAGTCTCAAAATGATCTTTTGAACACTCAAGAGGGGAACGAAAATCACACATATGCTCAAGAATTCCCTGTGACTCTCCTAGGATTGGGACAAGGTCAGCTCAAGACTTTATGAATTCGTCCGATTCCTTTTCAGGAACAGTGTTAAGATGCTCGTCCCCCATGATCAGAGAGTGAGTGGGAACTTTGGGTGTGATAACAACAGACTGAGGGAGTTGAGAAGGACTAGCATTCATGGATTGTATAAGTTCCATTTGTTCTTCTGCTAGTAATTCCTTAGTATTCTTTTCTCCCTGCGATTTTTGGATTGGTGGGATTTCAACAGATGTACTCGATGAATCTTTTTGAATAACAACGTTATTTTCATCATCATCACTGTCATCATCGTCATCAAATAGAGCAGCATTGCGAAGATTGGCACGTATTTTAGCTGCTCGTTGCTCAGCCAGTAATTCTTCCACGCTTTTTCCAGAATCTCGTTCTTCAGCAAGTAATTCTGCCATAGTTTTCTCACGAGAATTTGGAATGAGTGGAAATTTTGGGGGTGTGGAATCGTCAAAACCGGAAGTATCAACACTAGAACAAGGATTAGGTTCATAGTAATTTTGACTCCTCGGTTGACATTGATAATCGTAATGAAGACCCCCACAATTTTCAAAAATTGGTGTATTTTGGAACGATGTGTCATTAAAATACGGTGCTTGCTCATAAGAGTTTTGAGGAGGATGATTGAATTTGTTTTGAGGATAATTGGAAAAGTTCGAATTATAATCGGAGTTGAATGTAGGTTCAGCTATCGAAGCGTAACACATACAAAGTCCATGACTAAATCCACATCCCTTGCAAAAACACCGTCCACAAAGTGAGTCATTTCTTAAAGGATCTCCACAAAAGAAGCAATTATGTTGAGCGAACGAAGACGTTTGATGAGGGTAGTTAGAAAAATTTTGCGAAGAATTGAGACTTAGTTCATAAACGAACGAATTCCTCGAACCACAAAACAAACAACTTCCGTCCCGAATATCATTACCACACCGTTTGCACGTACACCAACGACATGGTAAACCGAAAAGCGCCTCACCACAACCGACACAAGGAATAAAATCCGAGGGTAGGACAAGTGGTGTACTCTGAGAGCTAGGAATTTCCACCACTTTCGATATGGTCTCTGGTTTTTGTTCTTGCTAAACGTGAAGATTAGGTAAGTCGTTCTTTTTAGTCACTGCTCTAAGCTCTGTACGTTTGCTTGACAAACTTTTAACTATAAATCGTGAAAGGTTAGGATCAATTCTTGATGGTTTGTCATTAATAGCACATATCTCGGGTTGTGAAGGGTAGTTGGAAGAATTTGGTGACTCATTGAGAGACTTTTGATTTAAGAACAAATTGCACACAGTACAAAATCTGTTACTACAATTATTTCCACACTTCTCACAAATACACCGGAAACAACGATAGCCGTTCTCAATCGGGCTTTTACAATGAAAACATGTGTATCCGAGAGACGCCATAAGAATTATACATGAGAGAGGTATAAGAAGGTGAGAATTAAACGTATAGGATGTAACAATTCACACGTTCAGGTTACTATCCAATCCCGAATTGTTACTATTTATTTTTACTATTAACTTTCACTATTCATTTCCCGA
The DNA here is from genome assembly GCA_030686995.1 of Artemisia argyi. Lineage (NCBI taxonomy): Eukaryota > Viridiplantae > Streptophyta > Magnoliopsida > Asterales > Asteraceae > Artemisia > Artemisia argyi. The sequence continues at coordinate 24,819,201 of CM060679.1, forward strand.
AATTTTATTTTTATTTCATATTCTCGTGTGATAAATCATTTCCATGATAAAATAAAAGTTTGACACTCATTAGATCATTTTCGTGAAAGTTATTAAGGAACTACATGTTTGGCTTAAACGTCGTTTAAAAATCCTACGCATAACGAAAACCGACCGCGTCAATTTTCCCCGCATCAGATTAATGTTTAGTACACTCATGATTAATTTGAGAATTTTTTATAATTAAGTAAAATGTGCCCAAATAGACCCTGGGCCGTAAGAAACATAAATTTATGTTTTAAGCACTTTTACTTATCCGTAACCTTAGGCTATACCTGCACCACGTTTTCTGAGACGAGTAGAAAACTTTCATATTTTTGGAAAAGTCAACATATTTTCCCTCCTCCTTTGACCAAAAATCATTCTTTGATTTTATAAATCATTCCTCTATTTTTAGGCTTATGGTTTTATGTCTAAAAGAAATTAAATACCAACCGATACTAGACTGAGCCCAGTCTAGACATTATAGGCCATTTTAATTCATTATCATCATATTAGAAAAGTTACATTTTACTTTTCTCTATTTTACGCAACTTTCGTACGTTTTACGTTTAACGCGTTTTAAACATACGTTTCCAGCGTTATCAGCATTTTCGCGACCCATTAAACTTATCACTCATTTTTATAAGTTAAATATGAGTATATTGACAAGTTTAATCATTTCTACAAGTTTCATATTTTTACGATACCCGATTTTATGTTTCGTGACTTAACGACATACAGTTAGCGATTAACGGGACCAAAACTCACTCCGTAAATCAAGATAATATCAAAATGACCAACCAAGTCATCCATATAACCATATGGACGAAATTTATGCACATCACCAAGCATTGGTGACTTGGTGATGAACCTTGGAAGTTTTGTGGTCAAAATACTTACAAGTATAGAATTTCTAGATTTCATGTGTTACATTTTGAACCATGTGTTAGTATAAACCAAACCTCCTCATCCTAGTATAAATATAAGCTCATTCCTCTTCATTTTTATACCAAAAATCCATCCATATGTATATTCCAAGAGAGATTCATCTTTGATTTCAAGCTACAAAGTCTATATCATTGTTGAAGCTCTTGTAAAGTTTCACATGATCCTTGTACTAGTTTTCTCATTCTTTTGGTGATCTTCCATCCACACAAGAAGTGTTCTAGTAAAGACTTCAAGTGCCTTCTCAAATATTCACAAGTTGGTGTCAAGAGCTTGAAGAAGTTGGAAGCTAGAGATCCTAGTTCAATCAAAGTTCTATCCTTACTTGTTACCTTCCTTTCTTTAGAAAGCCTAAAGTTGTAAGAAACCCTAATAAACTTTCTTGCTTAATATCATTTTTAAGCTTATTATGTTTCATTCATTCTATATATGGTCTTTGTATTAAGTTCATGATGTATAAAAACCATTAAAACAAGTTAAAGGAACCATATGTAGCTAAATAGACAAAAACAAGAAAACTAGTAACATACTGACATATATTGTAAAATTCAACCAAAATATATAACCATGATATTGGAAACTTACATACTGTTAAAGAGTATTTTAAAAGGAAAACATAGCAATTTGAATCACCTAAAACGAGTACACGAGTCAAAAGTTACGACCAAAAGAAGTTAGCAAAACCAAAACGCCGAAACTGCCAAAACAAGCTGTAAGCGATCTGACCTAATTAAACGAGGCCCTTCTAGTCCATTTCATCAAAAAGTTAAAACACAAAAGTTGTCCGGAACAACATTTTCGTTCAGGGGTAAAGAAGCTCGAACCCTGAAAACGCATAACGAGGTATATTTTTATTCAAATTCTTAACAGCCCTTTTTAATACCAAATGACCATGTATTGGTTATGGCTAAGTAAAATCAAGAGGTCTAATGACCTTCAAGCCAAGACCACAACCATGGCTAAGGCCAAGGATGAGTCTCAAGACCATGGTAACAATGACCAAAGTCACGGCAAACCCATGGCTAAAGACCATATAACTTTCTAAGACGAAACGTGAACTAAAGAGTTAGTTGTAAAATAATCATCCAATTTAGATCTACTCCATCAAAATGACCATGAGACTTTGCAAGTAATATTTATTCTAGACTTAAGAACTCATTGAAATAACAATCTTCATTTAAAATAAACTTTCCTAAGTTTATTCAACTATTCGGACATGTAACTTTTAAAAATTGAAAACTTATATTTTCTACCCAATACTACAACACTAGGGAGCTTCATGTGAGGGGTTTCATTTGGGTAAATGGATCGACGAGTTGCTGGATTTACGAATTAGAGTGTCCTAGCTCCTCGAACGTTTACTACGTGACCTCTGAATTATGTCGGCCTGAACGGTAGTAAGAGATATACAAACTATACATGTTTCATAAACCACTTTTATTTCAAAGACTTACACTATATATGATGAGGCGAAAAATGATCCGTTTTTAGGGGGTCATTTAAGCCCGAATCCGACTTTATTTGATCAAATATTTCCCTAAATCATTCCTTTTGTGATTTTAGGTACTCGGAGAGTGAATTCTGGAAAAGAAGCCATTTTGGACGTTTTTGGAGCATAAAAGTGAAGAAAACGGCAAAGTCTCTAAATTCTATGCTGTGAACAGTGCATGAAGGCGTCAAGACTTGCTCTTGACGGCGTCAGAGTCCAAAGAATAAAATACTGTGGTTGCTGACGGCGTCACATAGGCCGTCATAAGAAGATCAAGGCCGTCCGAGGAAGTATTTGGCGGCGAGATGACGACGTCACACCATTGCTCTTGACGCCGTCACCCCAGTTTTCCTATATATAGTTTTCTAGTTTTTTCATTAAAAAGAGAGAAGTTTTGGTGAAACCCTAAAGACGAATTTGGTGCATCTTTTACAGGTTTTTCAAGGGTTCCAAACCCTTGATACCTTGCATTGTAATTGAGATAAGTGTTCTTCTAATTCAATCAATATGTCTATGTGTTGGTTGTCTATATCTTGTTCTTGTCTCAATTCCATTATGCTAGGCTAGATCTCTTTTGTGTTTGCTTAGATCTAATGAAACCTAGATGTTGATTATGTGTTGATTACTTGTTTATTCTTGTCTTGGATGAATGATTTTATATGTTAAGCTTAAGAAAACTGGCAGATCTCCAAATGGTAACATGCTTGAACGTCTTAAGAAACATGAACCGAGGCGTACTAGGTCTTTATTGGTTGTATTTAATGCATGAGCCACTGTTTACAATCCCTATAGTTGTGCTGGGTCATGGTGTAGGAGGAGATAAGAGCTCATAGAATTGGGGAGCTATGTATGCCACCCCATGAATGGGATTAAGGAATACAATCCGTCATCCATACAATTATAACAAGTAATTAACATGTAAAAGATATCTAGGGAGTAGTGAAGTCTAAGTAAACACAATTTCTCCAATTACTGCTCACAACCTTTGTAATATTTAGTTTAATTTCATTTTCAGTATCTTATTTTGATTATATATTAGTTTTGGGTTAGTTGAATAGCAACTAATTCCGCCCACTCTTCCAAAACCCGAGATTTTACTTGCTTTCATAAAAATATAAAAATACAAAAATAATCATCCCTCACCTCTAGAACTAGTAATTAGGCTTTCTAATCCTAGCGACACTATTCCTAAGCTGAATGATCAATCCCCCGATACTTGTCACTATACTATACTACAACGATCAGGTACACTGCCTGGTGGGGGTTGTAAGCTTCTCGAGATCCCTCGAGAGGTAAAGCCTGTTGTGATTCCCATGCATCAATATACTAAGTACTACATCATGAACAATATGCAAGACATATATAGGCTCGTTTATGTTTTCTTAGATATTATTCCAAACCTAAGTTGCAACACTTATTCTAGGTTACTCGTAGAAGTTCTCACGGCATATCCATCATTCTCATTTAACATCATCCAACTCACGGTGAGTTCATAGCCCCACTTTGCATTACTTAATTATTTTACAAAACCTTGGGGGAAATACGTGCTATTATTTTTCAACCGAACACAATGCTTTTCAATTGTATGCTTGCCTGATTGTTTTATTATCACTAAGTACCATCCTTGCCAATCCAATATCCCTTATTATGAACCATTTAATCACTAGTAATAGTGAGCGCGAGTATTGCGAATAGGCCTATTGGGATTGACAAATCCCATTTGTATTGACTAAGTTTAAACAAATGCACTATATTTGAGATTTAGGTATGATGGCAAAGTACCTACCGGGATAACTCCGCCGATTGATATTGGTACTCGTTAAAGTTTTGGTGTCATAAGCTTAGTGTAATAATATCCGTTTTGTTTTCAACACCATTGGTGTGAGTCTATAGCTCACACTACCAACATATTGTGTTCAACCATTTAATAAACTCTATGAATTTCACTCAACCTTTGTGTTGACAGTTTAAGCATGTATTTCAGGTCCATAATGATCGAGGCTGACACGGAGGAGCACGGATATTCAAGAGGGCTATAAATTTTATTATCATTCGAAAACTCATTTAATGTAAATTGTAAACATGGAACCATCTGGGACCTCATTTTGTAATCTCTGATATTTATATTATTTGAATGATAAATCTTTTAAAACGACTCAATTAGAGATCGTTTTCTATTATTATGACTGTTATGTCGTCGAGTAACACCTAGTTTGAATTTCGCTGCGTCATTGAATTGGGGGTGTTACGGATTGGTATCAGAACCATGGTTATAGAGAAACGGGTCTTATTGAGACCTAAACTATAACCACACTTACAAACAAAAACATTTTATAGCCTTCCGCTCTCCGAGCCTTCCATCCTCCAGACGATTATGGACATTTTAGACATTTTATACAACGCAAATATTTTTGCATATTGATATATGTACCTTTAGTATAATTGAGCATTTCCCCGTAAGTTTTAGAATTGTTTTAACATAGTAATTCTTCTCATAGAAATCATGTGCGTACCCACTTCTCCCAATTATGTGCCCACTCTACCTAATAACTTCCAAGTCTTACCACCCTCACCCGAGTTCGGATTTGACTTCGTAAATGCCTTCGCTTCTGATGACGAAGAAGAACCTTTCGAAGATTTAATCAATGAAGAAGAGGAGGAACCAATGCCAATTAATTTTGCGCCAAATAGTTCTAATTATTTTGAACTAAAATTGGGTTGAGTCAAACTCTGAGGAGGATGATGAATACGAATATGTACTAGCACCATTATCACCACCACTATCACTTCCCTTTTATATCCCTACATGTGATGAATTGGATCACTCATTATGGATCGTATCACAACCACCATTGATCCAACAAGAAAGTCAGCATGGACACTATAGCCTCTCAAACTTCATCGACTCGTACCTCCATGACACACTAAACCAAGAAGTTTCCAATCAATCAGAGCTTCTAGGACCTTCTAACCCGCAATAGACTAGTGTGATGATACTAGTTATCTTTTGTACTACTAAACTTAATAGACTCAGTTAGTAAACTCTGTAGAATCCATGTAATAGCTACCAGTAGTTGTAAAACGTTGTAATTACTAAACTGAAAGTATCAGTTAGTAGATTTTGAAGAAACTTGTAATAGGTTTCAATCTTGTAATCAATCAACGTTTTATGAATAAAACTCTTGCTTTATGCTATCATGTGTTATGATTCAAACCTCCAATGTAATTATTCTATCATTTCCCATCAAAAAATCATGCTTATTTCACAACTCTCTACTCACGATGTATCTTTTATATAATAGAATCATGGCGCCAACGAAGAAAACACAACACCATTATCAAAAACCCCCTTATCATATCTCCCATGTCTTCTTTACCCAGCTTCATCTCAAACCACTAAAACTCATCAAACCAAAATGAAGAACACAAGCCTCATTCATCTTTTCACCATCATTATCTTCACAACCATTGCAACCACAAGCTCATTAACATATCTTGATGCACTTTTAAAGCTCAAATCATCCTTAGTTACACCACAAGCACCCTCATCATCTTTACAAGATTGAATACCATCTAAAACTTTTAAGAAACACAATACTACATGACTAAACCGAACATCACATTATTGGTCCTATATTATACATAGCCTGATCACCTATGTCTAATTTAAGAGGGATCATGTTATGCTGGGAATAATCACCTGTATGTTTTATTAGAAACAAACTTTTCACCTATAATTTTAAAACAAATTTCGTGTGAGTATAGGCAATTCATAAGTATTCATACGATAGAGTATGACAATTAATCACTCTTACTCCACCTTTCCCACATAAAAGTAAACCTCATCCTACGCCATACTATGAAACAACGAATCAAAGTACATCACTAGCTACCTTAGAAACCATTCGCCACAAGAAACCCTGTATTTTCACCGACGTCGCTTCAACCCCTGACATAAACTAAACTTCGTGACAAAGTTCCCTTAAGGGGTAGAGACTGTAACAATTCGCATTTTCATGTTACTATCCAATCCCGAATTTTTACTATTCACTTTCACTATTCATTTCCCGAAATTTTATTTTTATTTCATATTCTCGTGTGATAAATCATTTCCATGATAAAATAAAAGTTTGACACTCATTAGATCATTTTCGTGAAAGTTATTAAGGAACTACATGTTTGGCTTAAACGTCGTTTAAAAATCCTACACATAACGAAAATCGACCGCGTCAATTTTCCCCGCATCAGATTAATGTTTAGTACACTCATGATTAATTTGAGAATTCTTGATAATTAAGTAAAATGTGCCCAAATAGACCCTGGGCCGTAAGAAACATAAATTTATGTTTTAAACACTTTTACTTATCTGTAACCTTAGGCTATACCTGCACCACGTTTTCTGAGATGATTAGAAAACTTTCATATTTTTGGAAAAGTCACCATATTTTCCCTCCTCCTTTGACCAAAAATCATTCTTTGATTTTATAAATCATTCCTCTATTTTTAGGCTTACGGTTATATGTCTAAAAGACATTAAATACCAACCGATACTAGACTGAGCCCAGTCTAGAAATTATAGGCCATTTTAATTCATTATCATCATATTAGAAAAGTTACATTTTACTTTTCTCTATTTTACGCAACTTTCGTACATTTTACGTTTAACGCATTTTAAACCTACGTTTCCAGCGCTATCAGCATTTTCACGACCCATTAAACTTATCACTCATTTTTATAAGTTAAATATGAGTATATTGACAAGTTTAATCATTTCCACAAGTTTCATATTTTTACGATACCCGATTTTACGTTTCGTGACTTAACGGCATACAATTAGCGATTAACGGGACCAAAACTCACTCCGTAAATCAAGATAATATCAAAATGACCAACCAAGTCATCCATATAACCATATGGACGAAGTTTATGCACATCACCAAGCATTGGTGACTTGGTGATGAACCTTGGAAGTTTTGTGGTCAAAATACTTACAAGTATAGAATTTCTAGGTTTCATGTGTTACATTTTGAACCATGTATTAGAATAAACCTAACCTCCTCATCCTAGTATAAATATAAGCTCATTCCTCTTCATTTTTATACCAAACATCCAGCCATATGTATATTCCAAGAGAGATTCATCTTTGATTTCATGCTACAAAGTCTATATCATTGTTGAAGCTCTTGTAAAGTTTCACATGATCCTTGTACTAGTTTTCTCATTCTTTTGGTAATCTTCCTTCCACACAAGAAGTGTTCTAGTAAAGACTTCAAGTTCCTTCTCAAGTATTCACAAGTTGGTGTCAAGAGCTTGAAGAAGTTGGAAGCTAGAGATCCTAGTTCAATCAAAGTTCTATCCTTACTTGTTACCTTCCTTTCTTTAGAAAGCCTAAAGTTGTAAGAAACCCAAATACACTTTCTTGCTCAATATCATTTTTATGCTTATTATGTTTCATTCATTCTATATATGGTCTTTGTATTAAGTTCATGATGTATAAAAACCATTAAAACAAGTTAAAGGAACCATATGTAGCTAAATAGACATAAACAAGAAAACTAGTGACCTACTGACATATATTGTGAAATTCGACCAAAATAGTATAACCATGATATTGGAAACTTACCTAATGTTAAAGAGTATTTTAAAAGAAAACATAGCAATTTGAATCACCTAAAACGAGTACACGAGTCAAAAGTTACGACCAAAAGAAGTTAGCAAAACCAAAACGCCGAAACTGCCAAAACAAGCTGTAAGCGATCTGATCTAATTTAACGAGGCCCTTCTAATCCATTTCATCAAAAATTTAAAACACAAAAGTTGTCCGGAACGACTTTTTCGTTCAGATTCAAAGAAGCTCGAACCCTGAAAATGCATAACGAGGTATATTTTTATTCAAATTCTTAACAGCCTTTTTAATACCAAATGACCATGTATTAGTTATGGCTAAGTAAAACCAAGAGGTCTAATGACCTTAAAGCCAAGACCAAAACCATGGCTAAGGCCAAGGATGAGTCTCAAGACCATGGTAACAATGACCAAAGTTACGGCAAAGCCATGGCTAAAGACCATATAACTTTCTAAGACGAAACATGAACTAAAGAGTTAGTTGTAAAATAATCATCCAATTTGGATCTACTCCATCAAAATGACCATGAGACTTTGCAAGTAATATTTATTCTAGACTTAAGAACTCATTGAAATAACAATCTTCATTTCAAATAAACTTTCCAAAGTTTATTCAACTATTCGGACATGTAACTTTTAAAAATCAAAAACTTATATTTTCTTTCCAATACTATATCACTAGGGAGCTTCATGTGAGGGGTTTCATTTGGGTAAACGGATCGACGAGTTGCTGGATTTATGATGAGGCGAAAAATGATCCATTTTTAGGGGGTCATTTAAGCCCGAATCCGACTTTATTTGATCAAATATTGCCCTAAATCGTTCCTTTTGTGATTTTAGGTAGTTGGAGAGTGAATTCTGGAAAAGGAGCCATTTCGGACGTTTTTGGAGCCTAAAAGTGAAGAAAACGGCAAAGTCTCAAATTTCAAGCTGGGAACAGTGCATGAAGGCGTCAAGAGTTGCTCTTGACGGCGTCAAAGTCCCAAGAATTAAATACCGTGGTTGATGAAGGCGTCACATAGGCCGTCATAAGTAGATCAAGGCCGTCCGAGGAAGTATTTGGCGGCAAGATGACGGCGTCACACCCTTGCTCTTGACGCCGTCACCCCAGTTTTCCTATATATAGTTTTCTAGTTTTTTCATTAAAAAGAGAGAAGTTTTGGTGAAACCCTAAAGACGAATTTGGTGCAACTTTTACAGGTTTTTCAAGGGTTCCAAACCCTTGATACCTTGCATTGTAATTGAGATAAGTGTTCTTCTAATTCAATCAATATGTCTATGTATTGGTTGTCTATATCTTGTTCTTGTCTCAATTCCATTATGCTAGGCTAGATCTCTTTTGTGTTTGCTTAGATCTAATGAAACCTAGATGTTGATTATGTGTTGATTACTTGTTTATTCTTGTCTTGGATGAATGATTTTATATGTTAGGCTTAAGAAAACTGGCAGATCTCCAAATGGTAACATGCTTGAACGTCTTAAGAAACATGAACCGAGGCGTACTAGGTCTTTATTGGTTGTATTTAATGCATGAGCCACTGTTTACAATCCCTATAGTTGTGTTGGGTCATGGTGTAGGAGGAGATAAGAGCTCATAGAATTGGGGAGTTATGTATGCCACCCCATGAATGGTATTAAGGAATACAATCCGTCATCCATACAATTATAACAAGTAATTAACGTGTAAAAGATATCTAGGGAGTAGTGAAGTCTAAGTAAACACAATTTCTCCAATTACTGCTCACAACCTTAGTTTAATTAGTTTATTTTCATTTTTAGTATTTTATTTTGATTACATATTAGTTTTGGGTTAGTTGAATAGCAACTAATTCCGCCCACTCTTCCAAAACCCGAGATTTTATTTGCTTTCTAAAAAATATAAAAACACAAAAATAATCATCTCTCACCCTTAGAACTAGTAATTAGGCTTTCTAATCCTAGCGACACTATTCCTAAGCTGAACGATCAATTCCCCGGTACTTGTCACTATACTATACTACAACGATCAGGTACACTGCCTGGTGGGGGTTGTAAGCTTCTCGAGATCCCTCGAGAGGTAAAGCCTATTGCGATTCCCACACATCAAGTTTTTGGCGCCGCAGCCCGGGGAATAGTTATTGTCTAGGTTAGGATTTCTTTTTATTAGGTCTACTTGCTAGATTCCTTTCTAGTAAGATTTTATTTTTTATTTTTAGGTCTTCTTTAGTCTATCTTATTTCTTTGTGCCTTTGTTCGTAACTCTTTACCATCCGACATCATGGAAGGTGGTAACATCTTTGAACCCGTCATCCCACCACAACAAAACCCACCACTAGAACCCCTTACGCCCCGAACCTTAGGAGAGTATACCCGACCTAGCCACCAAGGCTACCGAAACACCATTGAGCTCACCGGAGCCAATGTGACCCCCTTGCGATCCGACACCATCCGGTTGGTGCAAAGCGGATGTGCATTCCATGGACTTCGTTCCGAAGATCCAAACCAACATCTTAAGGACTTTCTCAAAATCGTAGATTCCATAGACCTAGGTGTTGAAACTAGAGAGACTACCCGTTTACGCCTATTCCAATTCTCTCTACGGGATCAAGCTAGTCAATGGCTTGAGCGTTTACCCGCGGGATCCATCACCACATGGGATGATCTCACCACTCGTTTCCTTGCTCAATTTTTCCCACCGGGGAGAACTACTAAGCTTAAAAATGACATCTTCATGTTCCAACAACGTCAAAATGAATCTCTTTATGAAGCATGGACTCGTTTCAAGGACTTACTCCAAAAAGTCCCTCATCATGGCATAGATCTTTGGCTCCAAGTCCAAATCTTTTATGACCATATCGACATCTCCACGAGGCGAGCCATTGACCAATCGGCCGGTGGTAATCTACGTGATCTTAGTGCGGAACAATCATGGGAACTCATAGAAGATCTTGCTCTCTATGACAACGAAAGTTGGAACGATCCCCGTGATTTGAACAAAACGGTCAAGGCAATATCTTTGCCTTCGAACAACTCTAGCACTCCCGACCGTAGGATCATGGAACTTGAGGACCAAGTCAAGTTTCACATGAAATCTTACGAAGCTCCGAAGCCTTCAAGCCAAGTGAACAAAATCACTTCTTCATGCGAATTATGTAGTGGTCCCCATGACACTCGTGATTGTGTGGAACTCCCCGGAACAGCTTTTGCGGATTACGCATCCACGCGTACCGACGAAGCGGGAGATAAGTGGTACACTTTCAAGCCCGAGCCAAACACATACGGTGATTCATACAACCCCTCATGGAAAAATCACCCAAACTTTAGGTGGAAACAAAATCAACCCAATTCTTCCAATCCGCCTAATCGTTACCAACCAAACGGTCCACCATCCAACCGTACTTTCAACAACAATCCTTCTAACAACTATGGTAGTACCGACAATCTTGAAGGATTGATGTCAAAGTTCATGGCATCTCAAGAAGCTCGCATATCTAAGTTTGAAGCCGATTTCAAACAAAAGCAAAGCGAGATGACCACTAGAATTGATGCATTGTTGAAAGTTCTCAATGACCGAGAAATGGGAGCACTCCCAAGCGACACGGTCAAGAATCCGAAACCAACCGTTAATTCCATATCCTCAGTTTCGTCACGCACTTCGTGTCCACAATACTACACAGTTAAATCAACGAGCACGTGTTTCAAACAAAACCAAGTTCCCCAAAAAGACCAATCAAATAAAACACCCATTATAGAGCCGGTCAAAAGCATAGTTGAAACACCTCTTACGCAAGACCTTGACGATGAATTCAAAGAACTTCACCTTGAACGCCCCGTCATTGATGTCTTAGCGCGTGCTCCTTACTATAGTGCCCTCCTAGAAAAATATGAGAAGTATAAGCTAGGTAAAAATGGGACCGCCTTCGTTCAGAACAAATTGTCTAAAAAGCTTGATGATCCGGGTATATTTGTTTTGCCTTGTAAGATAGGAAGATCCGAAGCTTTCGACACACTAGCCGATTTAGGGTCAAGCCTTAACTTGATTCCCCTACCCTTATTCACCGCTCTTAAGCTAGGAAAGTTAGGGGAAACGGAGGTATTGATAGGGTTAGCGGATGGGAGTATTGCCCATCCGGTTGGAATGATTAAGGATGTTGTTGTTCACGTAGGAAAGTTAACTATATTAGCGGATTTTCACGTCCTAGACATGGTTAGTAACACTACATGCCCATTATTGGTAGGAAGAGGGTTTTTAGCAACCGCTAGCGCCATGATAGATTGTAAGGAGTCTAAGATAGCGGTAGGTGAAGGTGATACTTGGTCGGTGTACGATGTAAAGAAGCATAGTTATGATTGTGATGATGAACCAACACCGCATTGGGTAGAGATGAATAAGAGACCGTCTAGATATGGACCTTGGATAGAAAGGAACTTTATAGGACCTCAATGCCCATTCTATCTAGAAAAAGACTTTGTTGAAAAGACACATTCGGTAGAACAACTCATAGCTAGAGATGAAGAGCTAGACCCCTTTGAGGACCCTTTAGTCTTTAGGAAGATGATTGAGTTATTAAGCGTAATGCCCATCAACATAGAAAGGAATAAATGGAAAAGAGAGGGAGATAAGTGTAAATGGAGGTGGGACAAGCCACCTAAAGAAGGTGACGGGTCATGGCATATTAGAATGACTTTGTATGATCCGGATGGAGAAAAGTTTGAAAGGTCATACCACACTAAGAAAACTGATAGGAAGTTGAAACCTAAGTTTGATCCCAAAGATGTCCTCAACGAGGAACTCACCCGTATCACGTAGTAACCCATAGCCTTGAGTCTAGCTACAAGACTCGTAAATAAAGAAAAGCGCTTCTTGGGAGGCAACCCATGTTTTGTGTGATTTTAATTGTTTGATTGTTATTTGCTTCCGTATGCATGTTTTATTTTTATTGTTGGATGATCATGTTTCTCAATTAAAATGTGGAAATACTTTATTATGTTGTTTTGGCCTAGTCTTAACTCCACCTAGAAGTATTTTTGCAAAAGATAAGTGTAAGGGGAAACCCCAAATATGTTTTTAAGAAACAAACCGATCATGATTCTCCACAATATTAAATGAGCATGTATATTCGTATTTGTTAGAGTCAAATGCTTGTATTGAGTCATAATGAAGTTTTTCAGGATTTTCCAGGAAGTAGGACCAAGTTTTTCCAGAAATTTTCCGGAAACTTAACATAAGAATTTCTGCAGGTCCATTCTGACGGCGTCAGAGTTTTACTCTTGACGGCATCAGGAGTTAAAATCTGGAAATTTTACCGGTTTTGTTTTTCTAACGGAGTCTTATGGTTTTTGGGAATTATTAAGTTTTATAATCTCCAGGAAATCTGCAAACTTCATTCCACAAGCATTATATCTTACTTTGTTTTCTAGGATTTAGTAACTTATATAGGATGCCGCCGATTTTACGCGAGGTTGTCTTGTCTATTTTGTCAGGATTTACAGGTTATTTTCGACAAGGAGATGATTTATATTCTGGAAGGGAAGCGTTGATTGTTCGTTTTCTTGGAGGAAGATCTAACCTGGCCAACCTATAATCCATACCGAGCGAATCAGGGGAGTATTTGATTTCATTCTCTTTACTTTTTAACTTTTACATTCTTTACTTGAACATTGGGGACAATGTTCATCTTAAGTGTAAGGGGAGGGTAAAAAGATGATACCTTACATATGCACTTTCGCTTGAGTTTGTTTTGTTTAATAGTAGATGTGTAATAAAACTATGAGAAATACTTGTTATTGCAATTTTAGCGCCAAATTTAAAATTTTTTATAACATTTAGGAGTGAAACTTTAGCCATAGCAAGCGTCTCATGGATAGGAGATTGTATGACTAGCACATAACCGTATATTCAGAAAAATTTTCCACCCAAATATGTGAGGTTCGCCTTTAGATTTGATAGGAAAAGCATTCATTATTAGTGCTTATGAGTGTACCGGTAGCATTTAGATTCTAGAACTTGTGTTAGTGATGCATCCCGAGACCGCTAGTGAGACTACATTCGTGTGGTAGGATTTACTACATGATAAGAGGCATTAGGATCACCCTTGTGTTAAACCCGTATCATAATTACTTGACCATTTAAGTCATATTACTTGGCTAGTTAAGTCAACTAATTTTTCCCACACCCTTAGCGTTGTACTCATTTTTAGTACACGATACCCCTAGTACACCCCTCCGAGCCTATATTTTCGTTTCTAACTTTAAGCATCTTACTTAAAGGAAGAATTTGTTACACCCCACTTAAATGTACAACCAAATCGCCTTAGCCTTCCGTGTATGTGCTCATTTTTAGTGCATTATTGTTATTTGTTAAACCCTAAGTTAACTTTCTAATTGATTACATGGTTGCTAAGTCGAGTCATATCCTTGTACATATTGTTTTGGGACGATTGGGACTCATGGGTAAGTACTTATTTTATGGAATAATGGGGAAGAACATCACTTATTACCCCCATATGTACGTTAATCTTAAAAGTGCTCCAAGTGTTTTGATTTTCTTAATTCGAGTCATTAGATTAGTTGAATGTAAAGTATGTAAAGATTCAAGTGTAAGGGGAATTCTCATCCCCTATAATGTATTATTTTGGATGGTAGGGTAAGAGTGTATGCAAAAAAATAAAATAAAAAATAAAATAAAAAAAATAAAAAAAATAAAAAAGAGAAAAAACATACGGACTACCATCCCGTTTTCCTTCTATGTTCATTTTATGTTTTTGTTATTTTTCATTTATTAGCTTAAGTCGAGTCTAGTCTTGGCTTAGCAACGCAATATTGTACATGTAATTAACCAAGATTGTTAACTCGCCACCAGTAAAACTTCCTTTATCCAACAAAACCGTGTAATTCATATCCCTATACCTAACGTTACAACCCTTTAAAAGACCTCTTTGATAGTTTATCCTAGGTGCTTACGCCATGTGGTGGAGGTTTGATCCTTTCCCAAGCCTATGTAATCTATTTTGCTATGACAGGTAGTGAGAGATATCTTCCATTTCCATAATGTTACATTACTTTATTACACCCGAGAGATGTGAGTATCTAAACACTATTTGTGAGGTGCTTGTGTATGACCTCCGTGCTTGTCTATTGGTCTTTAGTGGAACGATTATTTGTTGTAATTACTTTTATATTAGTGTTAAATGACCCCTAACTTGTCTTTTGAGTAGAATAAAAGCGCATTTGCTTGAGGACAAGCAAATCTCAAGTGTAAGGGTATATGATGAGGCAAAAAATGATCCGTTTTTAGGGGGTCATTTAAGCCCGAATCCGACTTTATTTGATCAAATATTGCCCTAAATCGTTCCTTTTGTGATTTTAGGTACTTGGAGAGTGAATTCTGGAAAAGGAGCCGTTTCGGACGTTTTTGGAGCCTAAAAGTGAAGAAAACGGCAAAGTCTCAAATTTCAAGCTGGGAACAGTGCATGAAGGCGTCAAGAGTTGCTCTTGACGGCGTCAAAGTCCCAAGAATTAAATACCGTGGTTGATGAAGGCGTCACATAGGCCGTCATAAGTAGATCAAGGCCGTCCGAGGAAGTATTTGGCGGCGAGATGACGGCGTCACACCCTTGCTCTTGATGCCGTCACCCGAGTTTTCCTATATATAGTTTTCTAGTTTTTTCATTAAAAAAAGGAGGAGTTTTGGTGAAACCCTAAAGACGAATTTGGTGCAACTTTTACAGGTTTTTCAAGGGTTCCAAACCCTTGATACCTTGCATTGTAATTGAGATAAGTGTTCTTCTAATTCAATCAATATGTCTATGTATTGGTTGTCTATATCTTGTTCTTGTCTCAATTCCATTATGCTAGGCTAGATCTCTTTTGTGTTTGCTTAGATCTAATGAAACCTAGATGTTGATTATGTGTTGATTACTTGTTTATTCTTGTCTTGGATGAATGATTTTATATGTTAGGCTTAAGAAAACTGGCAGATCTCCAAATGGTAACATGCTTGAACGTCTTAAGAAACATGAACCGAGGCGTACTAGGTCTTTATTGGTTGTATTTAATGCATGAGCCACTGTTTACAATTCCTATAGTTGTGCTGGGTCATGGTGTAGGAGGAGATAAGAGCTCATAGAATTGGGGAGTTATGTATGCCACCCCATGAATGGTATTAAGGAATACAATCCGTCATCCATACAATTATAACAAGTAATTAACGTGTAAAAGATATCTAGGGAGTAGTGAAGTCTAAGTAAACACAATTTCTCCAATTACTGCTCACAACCTTAGTTTAATTAGTTTATTTTCATTTTTAGTATTTTATTTTGATTACATATTAGTTTTGGGTTAGTTGAATAGCAACTAATTCCGCCCACTCTTCCAAAACCCGAGATTTTATTTGCTTTCTAAAAAATATAAAAACACAAAAATAATCATCTCTCACCCTTAGAACTAGTAATTAGGCTTTCTAATCCTAGCGACACTATTCCTAAGCTGAACGATCAATTCCCCGGTACTTGTCACTATACTATAGTACAACGATCAGGTACACTGCCTGGTGGGGGTTGTGAGCTTCTCGAGATCCCTCGAGAGGTAAAGCCTGTTGCGATTCCCACGCATCAAGTTTTTGGCGCCGCAGCCCGGGGAATAGTTATTGTCTAGGTTAGGATTTCTTTTTATTAGGTCTACTTGCTAGATTCCTTTCTAATAAGATTTTATTTTTTATTTTTAGGTCTTCTTTAGTCTATCTTATTTCTTTGTGCCTTTGTTCGTAACTCTTTACCATCCGACATCATGGAAGGTGGTAACATCTTTGAACCCGTCATCCCACCACAACAAAACCCACCACTAGAACCCCTTAGGCCCCGAACCTTAGGAGAGTATTCCCGACCTAGCCACCAAGGCTACCGAAACACCATTGAGCTCACCGGAGCCAATGTGACCCCCTTGCGATCCGACACCATCTGGTTGGTGCAAAGCGGATGTGCATTCCATGGACTTCGTTCCAAAGATCCAAACCAACATCTTAAGGACTTTCTCAAAATCGTAGATTCCATAGACCTAGGTGTTGAAACTAGAGAGACTACCCGTTTACGCCTATTCCAATTCTCTCTACGGGATCAAGCTAGTCAATGGCTTGAGCGTTTACCCGCGGGATCCATCACCACATGGGATGATCTCACCACTCGTTACCTTGCTCAATTTTTCCCACCGGGGAGAACTACTAAGCTTAGAAATGACATCTTGATGTTCCAACAACGTCAAAATGAATCTCTTTATGAAGCATGGACTCGTTTCAAGGACTTACTCCAAAAAGTCCCTCATCATGGCATAGATCTTTGGCTCCAAGTCCAAATCTTTTATGACCATATCGACATCTCCACGAGGCGAGCCATTGACCAATCGGCCGGTGGTAAGCTACGTGATCTTAGTGCGGAACAATCATGGGAACTCATAGAAGATCTTGCTCTCTATGACAACGAAAGTTGGAACGATCCCCGTGATTTGAACAAAATGGTCAAGGCAATATCTTTGCCTTCGAACAACTCTAGCACTCCCGACCGTAGGATCATGGAACTTGAGGACCAAGTCAAGTTTCTCATGAAATCTTACGAAGCTCCGAAGCCTTCAAGCCAAGTGAACAAAATCACTTATTCATGCGAATTATGTAGTGGTCCCCATGACACTCGTGATTGTGTGGAACTCCCCGGAACAGCTTTTACGGACTACGCATCCACGCGTACCGACGAAGCGGGAGATAAGTGGTACACTTTCAAGCCCGAGCCAAACACATACGGTGATTCATACAACCCCTCATGGAAAAATCACCCAAACCTTAGGTGGAAACAAAATCAACCCAATTCTTCCAATCCGCCTAATCGTTACCAACCAAACGGTCCACCATCCAACCGTACTTTCAACAACAATCCTTCTAACAACTATGGTAGTACCGACAATCTTGAAGGATTGATGTCAAAGTTCATGGCATCTCAAGAAGCTCGCATATCTAAGTTTGAAGCCGATTTCAAACAAAAGCAAAGCGAGATGACCACTAGAATTGATGCATTGTTGAAAGTTCTCAATGACCGAGAAATGGGAGCACTCCCAAGTGACACGGTCAAGAATCCGAAACCAACCGTTAATTCCATATCCTCAGTTTCGTCACCCACTTCGTGTCCACAATACTACTCGGTTAAATCAACGAGCACGTGTTTCAAACAAAACCAAGTTCCCCAAAAAGACCAATCAAATAAAACACCCATTATAGAGCCGGTCAAAAGCATAGTTGAAACACCTCTTACGCAAGACCTTGACGATGAATTCAAAGAACTTCACCTTGAACGCCCCGTCATTGATGTCTTAGCACGTGCTGCTTACTATAGTGCCCTCCTAGAAAAATATGAGAAGTATAAGCTAGGTAAAAATGGGACCGCCTTCGTTCAGAACAAATTGCCTAAAAAGCTTGATGATCCGGGTATATTTGTTTTGCCTTGTAAGATAGGAAGATCCGAAGCTTTCGACACACTAGCCGATTTAGGGTCAAGCCTTAACTTGATTCCCCTACCCTTATTCACCGCTCTTAAGCTAGGAAAGTTAGAGGAAACGGAGGTATTGATAGGGTTAGCGGATGGGAGTATTGCCCATCCGGTTGGAATGATTAAGGATGTAGTTGTTCACGTAGGAAAGTTAACTATATTAGCGGATTTTCACGTCCTAGACATGGTTAGTGACACTACATGCCCATTATTGGTAGGAAGAGGATTTTTAGCAACCGCTAGCGCCATGATAGATTGTAAGGAGTCTAAGATAGCGGTAGGTGAAGGTGATACTTGGTCGGTGTACGATGTAAAGAAGCATAGTTATGATTGTGATGATAAACCAACACCGCATTGGGTAGAGATGAATAAGAGACCGTCTAGATATGGACCTTGGATAGAAAGGAACTTTGTAGGACCTCAATGCCCATTCTATCTAGAAAAAGACTTTGTTGAAAAGACACATTCGGTAGAACAACTCATAGCTAGAGATGAAGAGCTAGACCCCTTTGAGGACCCTTTAGTCTTTAGGAAGATGATTGAGTTATTAAGCGTAATGCCCATCAACATAGAAAGGAATAAATGGAAAAGAGAGGGAGATAAGTGTAAATGGAGGTGGGACAAGCCACCTAAAGAAGGTGACGGGTCATGGCATATTAGAATGACTTTGTATGATCCGGATGGAGAAAAGTTTGAAAGGTCATACCACACTAAGAAAACCGATAGGAAGTTGAAACCTAAGTTTGATCCCAAAGATGTCCTCAACGAGGAACTCACCCGTATCACGTAGTAACCCATAGCCTTGAGTCTAGCTACAAGACTCGTAAATAAAGAAAAGCGCTTCTTGGGAGGCAACCCATGTTTTGTGTGATTTTAATTGTTTGATTGTTATTTGCTTCCGTATGCATGTTTTATTTTTATTGTTGGATGATCATGTTTCTCAATTAAAATGTGGAAATACTTTATTATGTTGTTTTGGCCTAGTCTTAACTCCACCTAGAAGTATATTTGCAAAAGATAAGTGTAAGGGGAAACCCCAAATATGTTTTTAAGAAACAAACCGATCATGATTCTCCACAATATTAAATGAGCATGTATATTCGTATTTGTTAGAGTCAAATGCTTGGATTGAGTCATAATGAAGTTTTTCAGGATTTTCCAGGAAGTAGGACCAAGTTTTTCCAGAAATTTTCCGGAAACTTAACATAAGAATTTCTGCAGGTCCATTCTGACGGCGTCAGAGTTTTACTCTTGACGGCGTCAGGAGTTAAAATCTGGAAATTTTACCGGTTTTGTTTTTCTAACGGAGTCTTATGGTTTTTGTGAATTATTAAGTTTTATAATCTCCAGGAAATCTGCAAACTTCATTCCACAAGCATTATATCTTACTTTGTTTTCTAGGATTTAGTAACTTATATAGGATGCCGCCGATTTTACGCGAGGTTGTCTTGTCTATTTTGTCAGGATTTACAGGTTATTTTCGACAAGGAGATGATTTATATTCTGGAAGGGAAGCGTTGATTGTTCGTTTTCTTGGAGGAAGATCTAACCTGGCCAACCTATAATCCATACCGAGCGAATCTGGGGAGCATTTGATTTCATTCTCTTTACTTTTTAACTTTTACATTCTTTACTTGAACATTGGGGACAATGTTCATCTTAAGTGTAAGGGGAGGGTAAAAAGATGATACCTTACATATGCACTTTCGCTTGAGTTTGTTTTGTTTAATAGTAGATGTGTAATAAAACTATGAGAAATACTTGTTATTGCAATTTTAGCGCCAAATTTAAAATTTTTTAAAACATTTAGGAGTGAAACTTTAGCCATAGCAAGCGTCTCATGGATAGGAGATTGTATGACTAGCACATAACCGTATATTCAGAAAAATTTTCCACCCAAATATGTGAGGTTCGCCTTTAGATTTGATAGGAAAAGCATTCATTATTAGTGCTTATGAGTGTACCGGTAGCATTTAGATTCTAGAACTTGTGTTAGTGATGCATCCCGAGACCGCTAGTGAGACTACATTCGTGTGGTAGGATTTACTACATGATAAGAGGCATTAGGATCACCCTTGTGTTAAACCCGTATCATAATTACTTGACCATTTAAGTCATATTACTTGGCTAGTTAAGTCAACTAATTTTTCCCACACCCTTAGCGTTGTACTCATTTTTAGTACACGATACCCCTAGTACACCCCTCCGAGCCTATCTTTTCGTTTCTAACTTTAAGCATCTTACTTAAAGGAAGAATTTGTTACACCCCACTTAAATGTACAACCAAATCGCCTTAGCCTTCCGTGTATGTGCTCATTTTTAGTGCATTATTGTTATTTGTTAAACCCTAAGTTAACTTTCTAATTGATTACATGGTTGCTAAGTCGAGTCATATCCTTGTACATATTGTTTTGGGACGATTGGGACTCATGGGTAAGTACTTATTTTATGGAGTAATGGGGAAGAACATCACTTATTACCCCCATATGTACGTTAATCTTAAAAGTGCTCCAAGTGTTTTGATTTTCTTAATTCGAGTCATTAAATTAGTTGAATGTAAAGTATGTAAAGATTCAAGTGTAAGGGGAATTCTCATCCCCTATAATGTATTATTTTGGATGGTAGGGTAAGAGTGTATGCAAAAAAAAAAATAATAAAAAAAAATAAAAAGAGAAAAAACATACGGACTACCATCCCGTTTTCATTCTATGTTCATTTTATGTTTTTGTTATTTTTCATTTATTAGCTTAAGTCGAGTCTAGTCTTGGCTTAGCAACGCCATATTGTACATGTAATTAACCAAGATTGTTAACTCGCCACCAGTAAAACTTCCTTTATCCAACAAAACCGTGTAATTCATATCCCTATACCTAACGTTACAACCCTTTAAAAGACCTCTTTGATAGTTTATCCTAGGTTCTTACGCCATGTGGTGGAGGTTTGATCCTTTCCCAAGCCTATGGTAATCTATTTTGCTATGACAGGTAGTGAGAGATATCTTCCATTTCCATAATGTTATATTACTTTATTACACCCGAGAGATGTGAGTATCTAAACACTATTTGTGAGGTGCTTGTGTATGACCTCCGTGCTTGTCTATTGGTCTTTAGTGGAACGATTATTTGTTGTAATTACTTTTATATTAGTGTTAAATGACCCCTAACTTGTCTTTTGAGTAGAATAAAAGCGCATTTGCTTGAGGACAAGCAAATCTCAAGTGTAAGGGTATATGATGAGGCGAAAAATGATCCGTTTTTAGGGGGTCATTTAAGCCCGAATCCGACTTTATTTGATCAAATATTGCCCTAAATCGTTCCTTTTGTGATTTTAGGTACTTGGAGAGTGAATTCTGGAAAAGGAGCCGTTTCGGACGTTTTTGGAGCCTAAAAGTGAAGAAAACGGCAAAGTCTCAAATTTCAAGCTGGGAACAGTGCATGAAGGCATCAAGAGTTGCTCTTGACGGCGTCAAAGTCCCGAGAATTAAATACCGTGGTTGATGAAGGCGTCACATAGGCCGTCATAAGTAGATCAAGGCCGTCCGAGGAAGTATTTGGCGGCGAGATGACGGCGTCACACCCTTGCTCTTGACGCCGTCACCCCAGTTTTCCTATATATAGTTTTCTAGTTTTTTCATTAAAAAAAGGAGAAGTTTTGGTGAAACCCTAAAGACGAATTTGGTGCAACTTTTACAGGTTTTTCAAGGGTTCCAAACCCTTGATACCTTGCATTGTAATTGAGATAAGTGTTCTTCTAATTCAATCAATATGTCTATGTATTGGTTGTCTATATCTTGTTCTTGTCTCAATTCCATTATGCTAGGCTAGATCTCTTTTGTGTTTGCTTAGATCTAATGAAACCTAGATGTTGATTATGTGTTGATTACTTGTTTATTCTTGTCTTGGATGAATGATTTTATATGTTAGGCTTAAGAAAACTGGCAGATCTCCAAATGGTAACATGCTTGAACGTCTTAAGAAACATGAACCGAGGCGTACTAGGTCTTTATTGGTTGTATTTAATGCATGAGCCACTGTTTACAATCCCTATAGTTGTGCTGGGTCATGGTGTAGGAGGAGATAAGAGCTCATAGAATTGGGGAGTTATGTATGCCACCCCATGAATGGTATTAAGGAATACAATCTGTCATCCATACAATTATAACAAGTAATTAACGTGTAAAAGATATCTAGGGAGTAGTGAAGTCTAAGTAAACACAATTTCTCCAATTACTGCTCACAACCTTAGTTTAATTAGTTTATTTTCATTTTTAGTATTTTATTTTGATTACATATTAGTTTTGGGTTAGTTGAATAGCAACTAATTCCGCCCACTCTTCCAAAACCCGAGATTTTATTTGCTTTCTAAAAAATATAAAAACACAAAAATAATCATCTCTCACCCTTAGAACTAGTAATTAGGCTTTCTAATCCTAGCGACACTATTCCTAAGCTGAACGATCAATTCCCCGGTACTTGTCACTATACTATACTACAACGATCAGGTACACTGCCTGGTAGGGGTTGTAAGCTTCTCGAGATCCCTCGAGAGGTAAAGCCTGTTGCGATTCCCACGCATCAATTTACGAATTAGAGTGTCCTAGCTCCTCGAACGTTTACTACGTGACCTCTGAATTATGTCGGCCCGAACGGTAGTAAGAGATATACAAACTATACATGTTTCATAAACCTCTTTTATTTCAAAGACTTACACTATATACTAAGTACTACATCATGAACAATATTCAAGACATATATAGGCTCGTTTATGTTATCTTAGACATTATTCCAAACCTAAGTTGCAACAATTATTCTAGGTTACTCGTAGAAGTTCACGGCATATCCATCATTCTCATTTAACATCATCCAACTCACGGTGAGTTCATAGCCCAACTTTCCATTACTTAATTGTTTTACAAACCCTTGGGCGAAATACATGCTATTATTTTTCAATCGAACACATTGCTTTTCAATTGTATGCTTGCCTGATTGTTTTATTATCACTAAGTACCATCCTTGCCAATCCATTATCCCTTATTATGAACCATTTAATCACTAGTAATAGTGAGCGCGAGTATTGTGAATAGGCCTATTGGGATTGACGAATCCCATTTGTATTGACTAAGTTCAAACAAATGTACTATATTTGAGATTTAGGTATGATGGCAAAGTACCTACCGGGATAACTCCGCCGATTGATATTGGTACCCGTTAACGTTTTGGTGTCATAAGCTTAGTGTAATAATATCCGTTTTGTTTTCAACACCATTGGTGTGAGTCTATAGCTCACACTACCAACATATTGTGTTCAACCATTTAATAAACTCTATGAATTTCACTCAACCTTTGTGTTGACAGTTTAAGCATGTATTTCAGGTCCATAATGATCGGGCTGACACGAAGGAGCACGGATATTCAAGAGGGCTATAAATTTTATTATCATTCGAAAACTCATTTAATGTAAATTGTAAATATGGAATCATCTAAGACCTCATTTTGTAATCTCTGATATTTATATAATTTGAATGATAAATCTTTTAAAATGACTCAATTAGAGATCGTTTTCTATTATTATGATTGTTATGTCGTCGAGTAACACCCAATTTGAATTCCGCTGCATCATTGAATTGGGGTGTTACATAGGAGACGAAGATTATTTTTGGGTTTTTCGAAAAACAAAACAATTAAAACAAGACCAACTCAAAAAGACATGGGAACTTAATCAATATTCACAAACGCAAGTTTAACCTTTAAGGACAAACATACAAGGAGCGGGAGAAAAGAATGGATTTCTCACTAGGCGAAGTTCGTTGGATCGCCCTATACCGTTTTGAATCCTCTTAACGTAAGCTTATCGATTAAAAGTTTTCCAAAAAGCAAGTGATATAAAGGCAAGTTTTGATCTTTTGTTTGGGAACTTATTATGGTCACACCCCCAGTTGGTAGGTGCTCTTCCTTGGTTTGCGGTGCTAAGATTTTAATGTTGTGATTATTAAACAAAGAAACGGGAAAATCTTTTTGTGTTTTTCTTATCTTTTATAGATATAATACATATATAGAAACAAAAGGAAAATATTTTTGGTATTTTATAAGTTTTATGAAAGCAGTAACTTCTTGCGAAGGTTCTACAAGACTAATCGTCTAAACCTCAACGAGACTTTCGACACACAGCCTCCCCGGCAGCGGCACCATTTGATTCGTTGTGTTTTTGTGCAAAACAATTTATCAAAGTATCAACAAACGTGATGTCAATGTTATCGTGAGACAACAAGATGTGGAGAATTACAAGTAAACCTTTTAGGAAAAAGTTTACCTCGTAAGCTCGTAAAAGTGATATTTATTTGTGAGACCGGGAAGTGATTTCCCGGATCGTGTCCCAATGAGGTGTGAATGGAAAGCTTCGTGAAAAGATCGAGATTAAAATCTTGTATGTTTTGTTGTGAAAGATTATTTGGTTTTGTGATACGTTACATTAACGAAAATTGAAAATTAACGAACGAGAATGAAGATAAAATAACCTAAGGGAAAACAAAAGGCAATTGGCAAACTAGGGAAATCCTAAAACACTACGGGAATCAAAATTAGGTATCGGAAATCCTAAAACACAAATAAACAAATAAACGTGATGTTTATTCTAAATAAACGTCAATGCGCATATAAAAACGTGAAATTAATGCTACGCTAATCCTACGGGTGTAAAAATTACTTTTCTACTTTCTAAATAACAAAAGAAAATTTTTGAAAAAAGAAAAAATATTTTTTTGGTTTTCATATTTTTTATTATGAATTTAAAACCAAATTTAACTAAATAAATTATAAAAAATACTAAACACTAAGCGAAAATTCTGATTTTTTTTTTTTTTTTTTTTTTTTTGGTAAGTAAATAACAGTAGTACTAATCTAGGAAAAATAAGAAGATGGAATAAGCAGTTGTAAATAAGCATAAATAAGCATAAAAGGGCAAGTAAGCTATTAAATTAAAAAGGTTAAGTAAATTAAATGTGCAAAGATAACAATAAAAATCCCAAGGGTGCACTGGTTGTGGGGCGTGTGTTGTGTCTGTTTGGTATTGGCAAGAGGTCAGGGGTTCGAATCCTCTTGGCCTTTTGTTTTGCTCTTTATTTATTTATTTTTTAATTTCTCTTCTTGCAAAACACTGTAACAATGATTTATTCCAATTTTTACAAACCAACTTTTGAGGAAATGCTTTAAATAAGTTTATGTAAATTGAAAAATTGCAACAGATCCAAGTTGTGAGTACAAGAGAGTTTTGGGCATAAAATGACTAAATCAAATAACCGAACAAACACGACAAAGGAACAAATCAACAAGCTAAACATAATAACAACATGTAAAAAACTAAACAACAACAATATTTAACATCTAACATCAGACAGAGGCATAATCAAGCAAGCTCAACATGAACTGAGTAAATCAGCAGCATCAGCCCCAAAATGGGCAACTTTAAAGGCAAAAATAAGCTGGCAAACACGCAATTACGTGCAAGCAAAGGTAAGATCTAACAAGCTAGTACTGGTGACTTTACAAAACAACAAGAATTAAGTCAAGTGTTCAAGAATTGACCAAGCTATGGGCTATTTTGGACAGAGTGACAACTGGTGCAGCAAGCCTAGGAAGTGGGTAGGGCAGGAAAAAAAACTATCAATAAGCTTCAACAAGCTGATACTTAGGGGAAAACAAGTTCAGGCACACTAGGGGGGACCTATATAAGCTAAAGGATCATGAATAAGCAGATAAAAACTAGCTAAGAAGCACTAACTAGCTACAACTATTCCTAAGGCTGTTGAGAAAAATGGGCAGAGTGGTATATTTGAGTGCCTAATAAGCTATCAAAGAAAATTCCTAAAAATTAAATAAAATTACTTTCAAATGAACAAGCTATCAAAGTTTAAGCATGCAAATTTCTAAAGCAAATGACCTGTAAACAAAGAAATTAAAATTACACTACTAAGGGAGTGTAGGGTGATTTATGACAGATGAGCAGTTAACTAAAATGGTGAAAAAGTGAGTTTTTGACTTAAAAAGTAAACTACAGCTAGCCTATACTAAGATGAACCTAAATGAAACTAATATAGACTAAACACAACAACTAATATCCCTAAACTTAGACCTAGCCAAACTGATTTCTCCAAATCAGATAACAAAGGAAAAAAAATTAAAATCAAGCTCGGAATTTTAAAAACTAAAAGCAAGGGTAAAATTTTGTTTCAAACATCCTAAAATTACTCAAACAAAACTGTTCAAAGTGAACCATTTGGGTGAAAACTGTTTTTAGGCAGAGGAAGGGGGCTTATGCCAAACACCCCATTTGAGGGCTGTCGTGGGTCTATTTCTTAAAGAACTGAATTTAAGAGCTAGAACTTGGAAAGATATCAGTAAGGGAACTATAACTAAGCTGGATGAACATAAATTGACTATAAACAAGTAGAGTAAACAACTGCTAAGAGTAAAACAAGAACTAATTGTGATAGTGAAAATGATTTAACTTGAAATTTTATTAAACTTTGAAACAGGAAGTACAAATAAAATTTAAAACTACAAAGAAAACCAAATAAAATGTAAAACCCTACTTTACTACTACTAAAATCTACTAACTAATGACTGCCCATAAGAGCTACAATGATCATCTATTTATACTCCCAGTTCTAGGGTTTGGCTTGGGCTCCTTCTTGTCCTTTTCTGTGGTGTGCTTTCATGGTGAGTGAAAACAGCTCATGATGCATCTTGTGTGCTTTCTTGGACAAACCCCAATCGTTGGATTAAAGCAAAAAAAATAATCTCAGCCTTCAAATCAATTTTGGCGCCCAAAAAGTGTTGTGGATTGATGAGGTGGCAGTGGGTAGGTACGGGATTGTGAGGGTTTGGGGAAGGTGTGAGTGGAGTATACTTTTGAGGTTCTTGGGGTTTGGGTGGAATGTGGCAGAAGTGGTGCAATGGTGGTGGTGGTTTAACTAGGTAAAGGAGGGAATGGGGGAGAAGGGTACGTTTGACTAGGAAAAGGGTGAGGGGGCGTATTTTATTAGTACTGTGATAGGGTTTGGGAGTTGGGCTTAATGTGGATTTGGATCAGGTAGTATTTTAGGTGTTGGATTGGTAAATGGTTAGGCCTAGGAAGGATTGGAGTAGTTAAGTGGATTGGTTTTAACATCAAAGGAATCCGTATGGTTTTCTATCAAATAAACTCAAGTACCAAATCCGTAATTTTTTGAATCTTGATGGACCATTTCTGTCACATTTTCAAAGTTACTTCCAAGGGTCGTATTTGCCAGCTTGTAATACCACAAGGTTCTTTGATGTTCAAATTCCATAATAAAATACCCGGGGTCCATTCTTGCCAATCTTGTAATCTTGAAGGACTAAAACTGCCAAACTTTGAAATTTACAATCCAAGGACCCAAAAATGTCATCATATGATTCATGGTGGACTTTTTCTTCATAGATTCTCACCAGGGACCATTTCTGTCATTTCTTGAAAGTATAGGGACTAATCTCGCCAAATGTGAAACTCCAACGACAAAACTTGTAAACTTTTGAAAACTTTTCACCCAAACATCATTTTTGGATTACTTTTGATTTTTAAGGACTTGGGTTGACTTTTCTTTCAAAACAAATGCTCAGGGACTGATTTTGATAACTTTTGAAAGTTGGGGGACTGAAACTGCCAATTATGCAAACTTTGTTCATTTTTTTGTTTGTTTTCAATCATTTTGCATCTGAAACATATAAAACACGACCTTTGAGATATTTTCTGTATTTTGATGCATTTCTGGTGTTTTTAAACGTTTTTGCAGTTCATATTGACCAAAAATGATGAGTATTTACACACTCATCAAACACTCACGCAAATACACTGCAAACCAAACGATGAACTTACAGACTCATTCGTACAACGATAAAACCAAAGTCATAGAAAAAACACCGATACTAACAGGTCACAAAACATGTCACGAAATTCAATTGGTGTGTGTAAATGAGGGATCAATTATCCACACCAACTTGTCACAAACCAACAATACTTGAAGAATAGTATAACATTCATTCGCGGAATGAATGCAAGGAATAACCAAAGAAACGAACCAGTATCCAACAAAAACGAATCCGATTACCCAACACTTATCATGACGTCAAATAGAAAGAATATGACATATGTACCATCATGGTACGAATAGGAATGCCAACCAAAGAACTAGGTATACAAGCGGAGTGTCTAGCAAATGAATCAACTCAAATACCACAACATAAGTACCCACCGATAATTGAGGTATCAACATATGATAGGTAGGATGGAATCTTACCACCTACACACCTCAACATATAACGACTTCCCAAACGGTTAAGAGAATACTTCTCTAACCATACAGCCATCACCAACATGATATCACATACCATCTACCACAACATATAACAACAAACATCAATCAATGCAATAATGGTCACAAGTCCACGTGTGTAATACCCTTATAATTATGTTCGCGACCATAGTTATAAGACCTATTTCACACGCATACATACTTCCAAAACAACACATCTCAATGATAACGCACATATACCACATAGCACCTAATACACCATGCAATCCATGCTATCATACTTGCAAGTCCACTTGTGTTGTGACGCATGTATAATTATGTTGGCCACCATAATTATCTATGCCCCCTTTCACAAGTGCACTCCCTCCTATGACAACACATCATGCAAACAAAAACAAAACACGTCGCAAACAATCATCTCACATGGAACAATTCCAACGATCACATAAACTCTATAATCAAAATCACTTGGATAAGGTCGATCCAATATCTGGGAGTAATCAAGCTTCAACATGGCTCCAGACGGCAAAAGACAATATACGAATTTCAAAACATAACACAAAACAAAAGACGTCGCATAATTGCTCAAATTCCACTCTCGCACTTGCCTCCCCACTCAAATCGGTTAAACTTACTACTCTCTGTGGACTCCAGATCCGAATCCACTTTATTCCATCCTAACTCCCCTTTCATCTTTACTTAACCACTCATTCCTATTTCCTAAACGTTGAGGAAGTCAACAACATACAAAACCATCTCTATTCTTTTCTTCCAATTCCACATGATTCACAAGTGCATACAAATCACGAGGTTTAGACTAAACCACCTCTCCTTCCTATGTGAAGTGAGGACACTATCAAAGGTATTCCATCTCCAGAAGTTACCGTGGTTCCAAACCTCTCCACTTCTTCTCCACCAACGTTTCCCATAAATGTCCTCTCCTTGTCCAAACATGGATACATGCTATCGGAAACTTGGATTCTGCGGTTAGTCCATTTCATCCAACCACCTCTCTCGCATCCGATAGCGACAACGGTAGTCTAACGATGCATCTTACGCGCGGAAGACGATATAATAAAGTCGATATATACAATACTACGTATAGGGAAATAGAATAGACATCCGAAACTCAATAAAACATCTCATAAATATAGGAAAATAGACATATAAAATACTATACTTACACATAGATCCTAAATGCAACTATATGAAGGACTCCTAGGTTATAGTCTAGGTTCAACCACCTACTTCTCTATAACCAAGTCTCTGATACCAATCTGTCACACCTCGCCAAGGCGGAAACGCGAGTGTGTAACTTCATGGATATCATCACAACACATGGTGTCTATATAGAGAATAACTACATGCAAAAAATAGAGCAAGTACAGACACAAAGTGTCATAACAATACTCCAAAACAAAATAACCAAAACAAAATCCAAAACAATCCAAAAATCCCAACATAGATGATAAACCACTTCCAATGCAACTAAGGTCTCGTCTAATCACATCCTTCTATCTTATCCTTAGAAAGCTCACCTGAAAATGATGCTTAAAATGTCAACATTATGTTGGTGAGATTCATAGGTTTAAGACTCATACACGCTAGGCAACCAAAATCACTGTGATTATAAAATATATTTGGACGAATAATTACAGTTATCATACAAGCTACATATGTTCATAAACAAACCATCACACAAAAGGCAACCATCGGGCGGAACGTGCCCACCGATCCAAATTAACAACATCCGGGCCAGAACGTGACCCCCGCTCCAAATAATGGGTAATTAATACCCTCCGATCGGACCACACAGAATAAAAGTGAGTATGAGTACTACTCTCCAATTAGGTCGTATACACGAGCAACAGTGTAAGCACCCTCCCAATTGGACCACACAGCATCACCACAAAACATTAACATTCACATATAGCACACATACGACAACATTATAAGTCCAAGCACTTTGGCACACACACATAATCACAGTAATTCAAACCATTTAAGACAAGCATCGTTTCCATCCCAAGTTTAAAACAAAGTAAAAATATGGGACTATGAACTCACCTCAAACCTTGCAGCTTCCACAAAATAAATCACAATCTATAACACACAAAAATAAATCCACATTATACATGGTCAAGCCAAAAGCTACAACCCATGTAATACACATATGATGGATTTCTAAGACTCATATGACCCACCATGGATATCCTAGACACCATACTAACCATTATCATAACCTAACACTCACTAAATCCCTTGCACTTTTAAAATCAAAAAACGCAGAATTTTAGAGTACATTCGCCTACATGAAATCACAACAATTAAAGCTCAACAACTCACACCAAAAATTTACCATGGTCTCTCATAAGCATATAAGCTAACCCTAGAAGGCCATGGACCAATAATATACACAAGTACTCAAAAGAAAATCAAACTTGTCAACTATCCAAATTCGGATCTAAACGCACACCAAAAAGTTTTAATTATAATAAAATACTTTCACAACTTTTTATCGCGAATTCTTTTCATGGTAGTCTAAGATAACCTAAAACTTAACTATTCCAGAAGGGCTAATCTAAATACCACTTTTACACCCACAATTCACTATCAAACTTTTACCCAAATTCTGTCCCGGTTTAACAGCTTTGACACCTTATCAAAGAAAAATCAAAAGACTAACTTCCCGACCTTGAAATCAATCGTGGTTAGACTTTTTGGAAAACTCTTTCATTAAACTTCAATTTAGAACAAAAATTCGTGATCTAACTCATCTCCTACTATTTTATCTCGTCGTATCTTTACAGCCCTTCAAAGCTGTCTCAAATTAACTCAATGTTTAACACGTTTTATCACCAAACCAACTTCACTAATCATCATACCATTAACATCTAATGATCCTACCATGTTTAACATCATTATTTTCCAGAATTTTATAAACCCTAAATCCATCATAATTTATATTACATGAATTAGATCAATAATTAATTAATTGAATGAAAACTAGTATCAAAAGTATACCGTAAACTTGATTTTTGGCTTCAAAAGCAAAACCCTAATTTTTCCCTCTTTCTCCTCTCCTTGGGATCGACTAATATGCAGGAAAAAACGTTTGTGGGGTGTTTGGGTTTGTTTATATATTATTTATGGATAATCCTTATCATTAGGTGTTGTAATTGGGCTCAAATTTGGTTTCTTTTTCCCCCCGTATCCCTTCTAGCCGATTTTTATAACACTGATACGTAGGAATCGCACCAGGCTTTACCTCTCGAGGGATCTCAAGAAGCTTACAACCCCCACCAGGCAGTGTACCTGATCATTGTAGTATAGTATAGTGACAAGTACCGGGAGATTGATCGTTCAACTTAGGAATAGTGTCGCTAGGATTAGAAAGCCTAAAAACTAGGTCTAAAGGTGAGGGATGATTCTTTTTGTATTTTTAGGTTTTATGAAAAGCAATTAAAAATCTCGGTTTTTGGAAGAGTAGGCGGAATTAGTTGCTAGCCAACTAACCCAATTAACTAAGATGCAATCAAAATAAAATAACAAAAATAAAAATTAAACTAATTATACTAGTTTGGTGTAACAATGATGGGGAAAGTTGTGTTTACTTAGGTTTTATTACTCCCTAGATATCTTTTACAGGTTGATAGTTTGTTACAATTGCATGGATGACAGGTCGTATTCCTTAATACTAGTCATAGGGCCGTGTACAATATTCCCTAACTCTATAGGATCCTACTTCACTCCTATGTCGAGCCGTTAGAAGCTCCTAACATGGGATCATTAGAATTCTCCTACGCATTAAATACAACCAAAAATCATAGTACACCTCTGATCATGTTTCTTAAGACGTTCAAGCAAGTTACCAATGGAAGTCTGCCAGTTTTCTTAAGCCTAACATCGAATACAATCATCCGTAACAACTATAAACAAATAATCAACCCATAATTAACATCTAGGTTTCACTACATCTAAGCAAACACAAAAGAGATCTAGCCGAGCATGTTAAATTGAAGACAAGTGTAAGATATATTCAAGTAACACATAGACATATTGATTGAATTGAAAGAGTACTTATCTCAAATTGACATGAAAAGTTCAAAGGGTTGAAACCCTTGAAAAAGCTAGAAAAATTCGACCTAGGATTTCTCCCTCAAAGTTGCACACTAATGAATGAAATTTGGAAAACTATATATAGATTATACAGGGTGACGGCGTCAAGAAGAAATCTGTGACGCCGTCAACTCGCCGCCCATAATGAAATCGGATTGCCTAGATCCACTTTTGACGCCGTCATGTGTAATTTTGTTCTCGGCCGTCACTAATACTTGGAACATGACGGCCTTGGGTGACGCCGTCATCTCCTTAGTACAAAACTCTCTGGATCGTCACGTGTATCATCCACTTCCACCTCTTGTATTACTCTTGACGCCATCATGTAGAACCTAGTGACGCCGTCAGGTACTGTTCCCAGCAAGGAAAATTAAGACTTTGCCGTTTTCTTGACTTTTATGCTCCAAAAGTACCTAAAATGACAAAAAGAACGATTTAGGGCAATATTTGATCAAATAATTTCAAATTCGGGCTAAAATGACCCCTTAAAATGGTTCATTCTTCGCCTCATCAAACACATACATATATATTTTTATTATTTTTTTTTATTAAATTTATTTATTACACTCACAACCTCATACTTTTCATATTTTATGTATTCCCATAACGAATCCTAACGTCTTTCGCGATAAACCTTAATTTTACGACAAACCGGAAAATAATCATTTTCAAAATAAAGTTTCTAAAAATAGATTTTAACACTCTTATATAAGCATAACACATCAAAACAAACTCCTCGTAACTTGATAACGCTCAAATACATGAACGAAGACTCGTTACGCAAAAACACAAAAACACCAAAACTTCACAAGTCATTCTACACTACAAAGGTGATCAAAATGAACTTTCCCAAATTTCAAACTTTCCAAATCACAATAAAACCATTTACGCAAAGGGATTTAGTGCTAAAACTCACCTATATCACTTCAAACACCTAAGACACACCAAACAAACGTCAACCGAGTCAAGACTATCAGTAAAACTGACCTGCCAAAACCACGGTTGTTACAGGAGGAGGGAAAATATGTTGACTTTTTCAAAAATATGAAAGCTTCTAAACGTCTTATAAAATGTGGTGCAGGTATAGGCTAAGGTTGCGGATAAGTAAAAGTGCTTAAAACGTAAATTTCTGTTTCATACAGCACATGGTCTATTTGGTAACATTTTAACTTAATTATCAAAAATTCTCTAATTGATCATGAGTGTACTAAACATTAATCTGATGCGGGGAAAATTGGCGCAGTCAGTTTTCGTTATGCGCATGGTGTTTAAACGACATTTAAACCCAACGTATAGTTTCTTAATAACTTTCGCGAAAATGATACGATGAGTGTCAAACTTTTATTTTATCATGGAAATAATTTATCTCATGAGAATAGGAAATAAAAATTTCGGAAAATGAATAGTGAAAGTGAATAGTAAATTAAATAGTAAAGTGAATAGTAAAATGAATAGTAAAACTTCAGAATTGAATAGTAACTTGAAAATGCGAATTGTTACAGTTCGTTCGTGACAGAAAACCAAACAAAACACATGTCGACCCTACCTGAGACCCTTCATAGGATCTTGAAGCCCTAAAGACGCGTTCTTGATTCTGAATTGAGACGAATTGAAGATGATGATGTAATGAGATGAGTTATTTTGATGGGTGTGATAAGCTGAGATTACTGAGAGAGTTTAGGAGGGGGCGGACACAACTTTGTGTAGGATTTAGGGCAAATGAAAGCTTGGCCCTTGTTATCTAGCAAAAACTACAAAAGAAAATTATCAAGGCTTTAGTTTAATAGTTTGGGCCCGAACTTTCCCATAAGCTAATACCATCTATTGGAACCTTTATGTTCCTATTTTATTTGGGTAAATTGCAAAAATGGTCCTTAACGTTCCACAAATTAGCAAAAACGGGACTGAGACAAAAAGTAGCGCAAAAAATACACCCACGTTCCACATTTTTGCAAAATTGCCACCGAGAAGCCTTTTTGGCTAACTTCCGTTAGTTTTCCCGTCATTCAAGGGTATAATCGCATGAAATGACAAATATACCCCTTTAACTCAAGATACAACCCTAATTGTTGCCGCCAAATCTTTACCAGTGCATTTTCATATTCACTGCCTTTGAACGATACGTATAGATCCGTATAGTTCCGGTTAGATTACATCGATCGTCTGTGCCTTTGAACGATACGGTAAGACACAGTGCATTTTCCTCTTTAATTTCCCTCCTGTTTTGTGAGTTTTGTTTTTTTTTTTTTTTTGTTAAAAGGTGTATTTGTTGTTAATGTTATGGACTTACAATCGTAGGTGGTCAGATGGGAAATGTGAAAGTAGTATAGGTAGATAATGAAATAGAAGAACAGAGTGGCGGGAGTGATTCAGAGGATTTGGACTATAATCAAAATGATGATGAAATGTTTGATGACGATGATCAGGTAATTGAAGATGTTCCCGTAAGTAAGTCTGATTTGCTATGCCATAAAGCCTGTGATATTCAATCAGGTATACCTATTTTTACCAAACATTATGCACTGCTTAGAGAGTATGCCCAAGAGTTGGTTAATCAAAATCCAGGCACTACTGTTAGGATTGATGTACAGATAGAACCAAATCCAGCGAGTTCAACAAGAACTTTTAAAAGGGTGTATGTGTGTTTGGGAGCTATGAAACAAGGTTTCAAAGCTTGTGCCAGAGAATTCTTAGGATTAGATGGATTCTCCATGTCAGGTCCTTTTCCAGGTCAATTACAAACAGCAGTTGGGATTGATGCAAAAAATGGGATTTATCCAGTAGCATATGCTGTAGTTGATGCACTAAATAAGGCAACTTGGTGTTGGTTTTTGAAACTACGAGGAGAGGATCTTGGGATAGAAACCAACTGCAAGTTCACTTTCATTTCTGATAGGCAAAAGGTGCATATTTCTATTGTATAATTAATCATGTGTTTTATGCACAATGAGAACATGTAAAGTTTTAACACCATCCATAACCTTACCTGTTCACAGAGATTGATACAAGTTGTTGCTAGTGTGTTTCCAAATGCTGCACACAGGTTTTGTGTTAAGCATATTCATGAGGAAATGAAGTCACATTTGAAAGGAGGTGTTTACAAGGACATTCTTTGGAAGGCTGCAAGAGCCACAACTGTTGTTAAATTCAACAAAGAGATGGATCATCTGAAGAATAACAATGCTGCAGCTTATGATTGGTTGCTGAAGATTCCAGCTGAACAATGGAGTCGATCACATTTTTCAGGTAATTCATTAAGTGGCACTGGACAAAAGCATACTGATAATTGATCATATATTAATACATAATGTGTGATTTTTTTAACAGGCAAAGCCCTATGTGGACTACTCTTAAACAACATATGTGAGGTGTTCTGTAGCCAGCTAAATGATGTCAGAGATAAATCCATCATCGTTTGTCTTGAATATATCAGGGAGTACTTGGTGAAGAGGATTGTGGTAGTTCAGCAAATAATAGAAAGGAGTGTTGGACAACTTACTCCTACTGTGCAAGCCATGGTTGATGCAAACAAAAAAGAAACTACTAATTGTGTTGTTGAATGGATTGCAGCTTCGTTATATAAAGTATCTGTGCCTAACGAGGATCATTGTGTTGCTAACATGGATAGGAAGGAGTGTGGTTGTAGGATGTGGGAGCTGACTGGAATACCATGTACACATGTTGTGGCTACAATAAACTATATGAATAAGGATGGAAAAGGAGTTGATGTACCTGAAGAGTGGGTTCATGGTGCTTACAGCCTAGAAACATGGGCGCGTATGTACTCATTCAAGATCAATGGGTGTTCTGGCCGCAGATACTGGCCAAGAATTGAGTCTACAACAGTTATACTACCACCCAATTACAGACCTCAGGTTGACAGGCCAACTTAAAAGATGAAGTCAAATGATGAGCATGCACTTCCAACTTCTTCATGTGTTACCCACTGATCTTTGAACAATATGTTTAACGTTATTGTCTGTTGGATTCTATATTTGTAATCTTTGTTTAACTTCATTGTGTTTAGAACAATATGTTTGAACCCATTGCAGTTGGACTTTCAAAAGTCAAACTTGCAAAAATGTTTATGTTTTTGATGTATTCTATGTTTGTTTGCATCAACCATGGCTTGCACCCATTGCAGTTGGACTTTCAAAAGTCAAACTTGCATTCAAGACTTATCAAAAAACATACTGCAAGAACATTATGTTTGCACCCAGTGCACTTAGACTTTCAAATGTCAAATTGCACATGTTGAATTGGAATCATGTGTTTTCACCCATTAATTACCAAACAGAACCAAACACTTTTTTAGACGTTCACCCGTTTGACTTTCATGGCAAACATCACCTAGCTAACATTTTGTGCATAAGCTGCAAACATCACCGAGCTAACATATGAGTAACATAAACATTAAAACTTTCATTTATCAATATAGACATATCAGTAACATAAACGTTAGAAGTTTCATTGATCATAGGAGTTCACAACCATTAAAGTTTTTAAACACATATCTAAACAAACACTTGTTTAGTAGTTTGAACCACTGCCCTCCGCATCAACCCTTTTCTTCTTTTTCTTCAATTTTTGTTCTCTCTTGTCCTTCATATCCTTCAGATACTTAAACGCAACTTCAAGACGGGAAATCCTCTCTCCCAAATCATCAAACTTTGGTAAAACGGTATCCACAGGATCTTTCTTCACCTCCTCCTCCTCCTCATCATCATCACTCAAAAGCGCTTCATAGTAGCCATCTTGTTTCCTCAGATAGGTCAGAATCTTTGTTCTTAACTCCTTAGGTATCTTCCTATAAGAACCATACTCATCAATTGGTTCGCCGCCATATGCATCAAGAAGTAAATCGTTTAGATAATAGGTTCTTAAAACTTTATCAAATTCCTCTTCCTCGGTACCAATGTAGATACTCTTTCCTTTTCCATTGTTTGCCATCGTCGGTTGTTTTGATCGTTGGGATTGTGTGTGTTATGGTTGAATAAGCGGGATAAACATGAACTTTATAGTCCTATGCAATCGCTTGGGTTGCCTAGTTACACAAAAAAAGAGGGAAAGGTTAATCGCTTCGGA
Organism: Artemisia argyi; assembly: GCA_030686995.1. NCBI lineage: Eukaryota > Viridiplantae > Streptophyta > Magnoliopsida > Asterales > Asteraceae > Artemisia > Artemisia argyi. The sequence continues at coordinate 24,857,320 of CM060679.1, forward strand.
TGCCAAGTGTGCCTCCAAAATTAAGTTTTATAACTTTGCAAATTTGGTCGTTGAAATAAAGTTGGGGTAGTCAAAGGCGGGAAGCGAGTGAAATGGCGATTATACCCTTGACTGACGGGAAAACTAACGGAAGTTAGCCAAAAAGGCCTCTCGGTGGCGATTTTGCGAAAATGTGGAATGTGGGTGTCTTTTTTGCGCTACTTTTTGTCTCGGTCCCATTTTTGCTAATTTGTAGAACGTTAAGGACCATTTTTACAATTTACCCATTTTATTTGGGCTCACGAAGCTCATGTATATGTCACATTATATATAACAATTAAAACGCTACGTCTGTGCCATAAAAAAAACGGATGTCGGTGCCTTAAGAAAAAGGGAAGTAAACTGGGTCGGTTTTAGCAACCCAACTGCACAGCTCGAATACTTAGCCCCAGACCTGGTTTGACCAAAATATATAGAAACCAAAGCCTACAGTTGGAGATGCAAACTCAACTGCAAAAAATGCTTCATAGAAGTCAGATATGGTTTGACTAAAATACATACAAAACAAAGCCACACACTTTACAAAATCCAATTTGAAAATAACTTTACTTTCACTAATATGCATACACAATATGGCTTGCAACATTATTCGTAACAACAAAAACCACTCAATGCGAAACCTGGGCTGCCCAAAACAAATCGAACCCGCCACAGCGCGGCGGGGGCAATCCTTGTTCTATTAAATTGTTATCAATCATAAATGTGTATAAGACTATCACGTTACTAAACACGAAGATATATAAACCCTCATCCCATTTTCACATTTATAAGTGTGTCCGTATATCGCATGGACTCGCGTGAACTTTTACACGAGGAACCAATTTTGGCACAAATTTATATAACCTTAGTATATCATGAGATAAAAATACACGGTAGTGTAGTACACAGTTTTGAATACTTAAAAAAATGCACCACTAAACTCTTATACATAAAAAAGAAACATGATTTGGATGTTCACGATACTTGAAACGACACATGTATACAGCGCAACGACTCGCGAAAGCAAATTTTGGGACCATTTATAGTGTCTGCTTTCGTTTATGTCTTTGTATGCATTTTTTTTGTAAGTAATGTCTACATTTGTTTATAGTGTGTGCATTATTTGTTTATAGTGACTACATCTTGTTAGGACCAATTGGTATGAATGTGTCGGCATATGTTTATGGGAAATGATTGGCACACTTCTAAAATTTATTGGGACACTCCATAGTATGCAGTAGTCAGTTATACTGTAAGTATAACTTGCTTTAACTGCTTGTACAGTGAGTGTCCCAATAAGTTTTTGGAGTGTGCCAATCACCTCTCTATGTTTATAGTGTCAGCATTATTTGAACATTTGTATGTGCCTGCGTAATTTGGGACCAATGTAAACAACAACTTCCATTTCCTTAGCCTAAACAAAGTTTTACAATACAAAAAAATAATAATAATAATAATAAAATTTGCAATACAAGATGAAACCTAAACAATCTAAAGGGTGTGATAAACTGAATCTAGTTTAGGGATAAAGTGAATGGAGTTAGAGTAGTATAAATGGTTAAATGGAATCGGGTTAGGTATAGAGAACGGGTCATATAACCTAAACTATAGTCAATGTTATATGGCAAGCCATGATGGCGGGGAAAAAAAGGAAAATGAAAAAACATATCCACTGATGACTTATTAATGCAAGTTCTTTAAGCGCAATGACCCATTTAAGAAAGAGTAAAGTCCAAAATACATCTCTGAGGTATGCCAAATAATACGTTTACATCCTTTTTCTTTTTTTGTCTCAAATATCATCCCTCCGTTAGTAACTTTGGAACAAATACATCCCTAGGGACTAACGATGCAAAATTTTGCCCGTTAAGTACCCCACGTGTTAGTCACGTGAGGGGTATTTTTGTCTTTTTCTTTGTACCATTTTTGGTTTTTTCTTTTTCTGTGAGTCGACCCAAACACCACAACAAAACCAAACCATTTTGTGTCTTTTTCTTCTTGTTCGAATGGTCAAACAAAACAAACTAAAAACACCATTTTCTTTCTTTCTCTCTTTTTCTGTGCGTCGACTCAAACAACAAACCAAACATGACCCTTTTTGAAACTCAAAACCAAACTTGGACTTTTTCCTCCTTCTTCCTCTCGCTGCTACTATGTCACGACCAAAACAAACAAACACAACCTGCAAACCCTCGCCACCAAAACAAACAAACACAACCTGCAAACCCTCGCCACTCCCTCCCTTTCAAAACCCTAGCCGCCACCTGCAAACCCTCGCCACCAAAACAAACAAACACAACCTGCAAACCCTCGCCACCTACAAACCCTCGATACCAAACTTAGTTATAATCACGTTTTATACCAAAACCCATATATATATTTTGTTTTTAATCAAAACCCAACCAAAAATATGCAACTCGTGACCTCTTGGTCACGTTTTCATACAACCCGAGTCACAATCCTCTTGTGACTTGTCTTACCTTCAGTTTCACCGGAAAAGAACACTAGGACTCGAGCAAAACACGAAAAATGAGGCGCATTTGGTTATTAACGAGGTCAAAAACTCAAGTTTAGGGCGTGTGTAGTAGTGGATCGAGAAGAGGAGATGATGGGGATTCAAATGGTGGTGGTCGTGTGGTGTGGTGGCCGACGGTGGAGCTGTGGTGGCTGGATATAGGGGCGGCTAGGGTTTAGAGGTGATGAAGATGAAGATGAGAGAGAGATAGATAAGGTTGTGTTTGTTTCTTTTGTGTTCCAGGCTATCCACCACAAGGACCATTTGTAATTACTCTTATATAAGAAAAAGACAAAAATACCCCTCACGTGACTAACACGTGGGGTATTTAACGGGCAAAATTTTGCATCGTTAGTCCATAGGGATGTATTTGTTCCAAAGTTACTAACGGAGGGATGATATTTGAGACAAAAAAAAGAAAAATGATGTAAACGTATCATTTGAGATACCTCAGGGATGTATTTTGGACTTTCCTCTTTAAGAAATGAGAAATTATAATGAGTTATATGGGGTAGTATATAGAGTATTTTTGCATTTTACCTATGGATACTTAAAACAAGGTGGAATTATTTATATATCATTGCAAAAGATCATAATTGACAAAACAAATATAGTTAAAATAAAATCATTAATTGTACTTATAGTCTGAAATAAATTTGATTTTATGTTTCGTGCACGAACTTATAACTATTTCTATCACAAACTATTAACGTTAATGGTATATTCTTTTTTTTTTCAACACACAGCCTAACTATTCACATAGATTATCATAAAATATCATTAAAAAATATGATTTTCATTAAATTTTTAACTTTTCCCAACCGATTTATGTCGACAAAAACATAATTTTTATACTAAAATAAAAGGCACAGTCTCCGTTTTACTAAACAAAAAGTAACAATAAGAACAAATGTTAGGTGTTGCTTTCGGTGTTCATCCCTCAAATCATGCCCTTCATCACATTTCACATGTCGAACGTTTTCCTAATTTAACCCCTTATATATCAGAGCATTCCATTTCAAACCCCTACTTTTTTTATTTAAATCAATAAAATCAAGTCTAACTTATTGCTTGATTTGCTCCTACCAACCCAAACATGAAACACATGCCCCTTTGTCCTAAGGGGGTGGCAACCTTGCCTCAATTTGCCTCCTTTTTTAAAGAAAACAACCAATCATGGTTGTCCAACTCATATTTTGCCTAATCTTACCTAAACCTTCTTTTTTAGTGGCAATCTTGCCTAACTTTTTGCCTAATCTTGCAACGTTCAAATGCTTCTTGGAAATGGCTTGTGCCGAATCGGTGAAATGTACCGAATGGCCTGCCGAAATTTGCTTGCCGAATGGAAGGCAATGGGCATTGCCGATCGGCAAGTGTTGCCGAACCCATTTTGCCGATGGGTTGCCACCCCCTAATTATTACTTTCTTAAATCCTGTCTAAAGCAATAACTTCCAATAACAGATCTCAAATCTTAATATTGTCCAATATATATTTTCGAACAGTCATAATATCGAATCAAACTAAATAAAGTCGATGACAAATTTCAGTGAAGAAAGTTATCCCGTTGATCATTCTTTTTATTTCCTTTGATAAAAGTTTAAGACAGTCGAGAGGCCTCGGTACCGATTTTATTTTTGGAAATTACCCTATGGCCGCCATTGTGCGACAATACTAACCATTAACGTTTTGCATAGCGATGTTTAATTTCTTGCGGCGATTTTGCGACTAATTACAAAGGAAGATCTTAGATGATTTAGAGCTAAAATTTACATAATATCAATAATTATTTACTACAGTAGCATTTACATTGGAACATGGATGATGCGTGCAATAAAGTAATAAACACCTGCACTCTTTCCATACTAGATCATACCCAAACTATAACTAATTAAGTACCAATTACCAACCACCATTAGGGAAACCAGCTGAGCTTCATTTTCTAACTTACACACAAAAGCTACAAGCTGGTCCCTAAAAAAGAATAGGAAAAAAAAAAAAAAAAATACAAGCAACCCCCAATAATCGGAAGTTTTGGGGAGACTCTCCGGGGACGTATATCGAACCATCCCTCAGGTGAAATCTCGCACATAGTAGACTAATTCTCACGCCTGCGTTGCTAAATCACGGGCTGGAATAAATGTTCCATGAAAGCCATAAGGAACCCTCGATGGTAACATAACTGTCGCCTCTAATTCCATTGTCTTTGCATTCACAATCTGGAGTTCGGACTTCCATGCTTTTTCGTCGTGCACAAAGGCCAGAATATGACCATCGTCTTCGTCAGTAGCATTGTCTCTAGGTAGATACAACGGCTCGCCACCATACTTTTCATCTCCATAAATAAACTTCTTAGTCTCCCCTGTTGAAAGATCAACTTTGGCAAAACCCGACACTTTAGGCCATGGTTCAGCAATCGCTAGATAAGCGTATTTACTTTTTCGGCCTAAAAGATTTTTGTTCACCATTCCAGCTTCTAAGTTAACATCGTTTTCGGGTGAAATGATTGCTCGGCGTGTTGATTTTCCGGTTTTTAAGTTAAGTCGAATCTCAGATAAAACACTTTTTAACTCTTCGTTACATTCGTTAAAAATCGAGTCAGCTGGAGTCATACACGACCCGATTACCACAACTTCATCCGACTCAGGCTCCTCCCACGCATTCCACAAATGAAAACAGAAACAATCCGGAACCTCGACCCATTTGATCCCCGACCCATTTTCAGCATATTTGTCCAAAACACCAAACCGCGAAACTTTTTCTTTGTCGTATACAACGGGTGACCCACCCGTCACCATTTCCGACATCTTGAAAACTACTTGATGATCGGGGACCACTACGTAGTTTTCAGTTATCGCGAAATCATGAACCATTGTCGGTTTCTCCAAATCAATTTCCACATCATCTGACTTCTTCCCATCAGGCGAAAACCGAAAATACTTCAAATATGGTTTTTTAATAACGTCATAACTTAATGCAAACAGTTCACCCGAAACTGGGTCCAGTTTCGGGTGAGCTATCATAGTGGACTCTAGCTGTCCATTAAAATTATACCTTCCAGCAGTTTTCAAATCGCCAGAAGGTGTAACTCTAACATGATAAGGTAAATCATCTTCCGACATAGCTAACAGCCGGTTATTAAAATAAACCAAACCGGCGTTAGCTACGCCAATACCATTGTTGTGATCAACTAACCCGCACAATCCACGTGCGTAAAACAACAACAATTTCGCGATACCAGAATGCCCGTGTAGTTCCCCAATAGCTTTGGGGAAAACCGGCTTTCCGATAGCGCGTTCTTGTACGAGTCGGTGAGTTTCCGTGTGTCTACACGCGTAACTCGCCGACCCATTATCGAATTTTACAGCATAAATCATGCCATCTCCGTCAAACAAATGATGCCCGGAAGTTGGTTCGAATAATGGGTTTGCTCCGTTACGTAAATAAACACCGTTAAAATGCTCCGGTATTTTTCCGGCCACCGGTAAAGAATGCCTCACTGGTTGCTCCGGCACCGGAGAGAAGTTTCCGGCGATCTGAACATCTGGGTCGACTGTTTTCGGTAAAGGGTGTAATTTTTCATTATCTTTTATTCGGTCTTCGATCGCGTCCAATGCGATCGAAGCAAGCTTTTGCAAAAGGTTCCAATTTTGTGGGACCTTTGGAGATGGACTTAAAGATGGTAATTCGATACTTTCCGAGCTTTTTCGCGGTGTTTGTTTCGGTACTTGAAGAATTGAGGGCGTTTGAAGAGCCGAACGTATCGAATTTTGACGAGTTTGGTTGCTCTGTTTTTTAACTGTTATTGAAACTGAAGATGAACCAAATACATCTTTAGAAGATGTTAAGAATTTGGTTCTTGGGTTATTGTTTGTAAAAGCATGAGTGTAGTTTGAAGAAGTTGCCATTGTTGTTGGTGGTATTGAATGAAGCTATTTTTAGAAAGTGAATGTTTAAGTGTGTGCGAGTGTTTTAATGTGTTTGTGTGTTTGAAAAAAGTTGAGTTGAGCTGAGTTTGAGGAAGAAAGTGGAGAGGTGAAGGGGTATAAATAGTGGAAAGTTGACTACGTGTTGGTCAGATAGTAAAAGACACTAGAACTAGTGACCATTATTAATACTTTTCTTGTTTTAATAATAAAGTATTTTAGAAATAACTATTCTATTTCTGGAGGCAGGTATATTCTTTTGTAAACTTTTAACGTGTCCAATAGAAAAAACACACATATCATCTCTCGTAGATATCTAAACTCTAATTTTTTATTTTTTATTTTTCTTTCTTTCTTTTCTTCTTCTTTCACACTTATACCATTATTAATTGTTCACACCTATACCATTAATAATTTTTTCACATATATATCACTTATCTCACAATATAGGGAGTTGATTGACACTCTCATTTTTTATCCGCACATTCAAATGTACAAACTGACAAAGCAGCATCAAACAAATGTATAATTGTTTATAGCACAGGATGAAGTGTGCAAATAAAAAAGAAGAGTGTGCAAATCATTAGCCCACAATATAAGCTTGTTTAGTAGGCACTTATTTAAAACTTTTCTAAAACTGTAAGTTTTTCGTTACGAAAATAATTTTCTCTAAATAAGTAGCTCCGTTTGGATATATCAACTTCAAACTCTTATTTTAAATAAATAGCTCCAACATGAAAAACTAATTCATGAAGTTTTAAAAATATTTCGGAGCTGTTGAACGTAAACTTACTGATATACCCTTCAATTATATGTTTTATATTTGTTTACAATTATAAATATGTTCTTTTATGTTATTTTACATCTTATAATTATAGTTAGCAACTAATTTACGAAACACTTTTATTGAAAAAAAGATACATTTTGTAGCTGATATTAACAACTTTGCAGTTTACACCTTACAATTTACTACTTACAGCATACAACTAGTTTTCCAAACATAAAATATCTTATAAATGCCTCTAGTGAGGCTTGAACCCACAACATCTAGGTTGGTGGGCAATTTGCATACAACTTTCACATCATGGTTTTATTATAAGTCAATATATATCAGGGTTAAGGCACTTAACATTTTCACGATATGCGACGTTTTCAAACTCTAACAAGTACATATTTCGGGGTAACTGGGAAAGGGTTTAAAACTATCACCAGGAGTGTCTAACAAAAATCATAATTACAGTTATTAACTATTTCGAAAAACTCTGAATATCCAACAAAATTTTTGCTTACTATGATAGTTAGTAACGTTTGTCTTAAGTAACATCAAGCAAGATGCAATAAGCAAAGATGAAATTCAAAAACAATCAACCATTAGGAAATGAAGTAATGCGGTTCGGTCAATCTAGAAAGATCAACTTATGTCGGAAAATGAAAGTTATCTTTCACGGATGTATTACCATTCAAGGTAGCATAAAAGTTATCACCCTTTTTACGTAATGATCTTGAGTTACAAAACAACGGATGAAAAGTATTCTTATACATTCAACTTGCTCGGTTTCGGATTTTTGAAAGAGTAAGAGAACCCGATGTCAAAAGAGATTATATAGTATCAGGTTCATTGTGAAGACTCGAAATGTCGATGAAAATATAGTTTTAGCTTATTTAACAATATGTTTCTTAGTTGCTACTTGCTAATTTTGTTATAGTGCAAGTGAGACATCACTTATGATATGTAGTAAAAGGATACCGTTTATAAATAATTCAGACTTATAATAATACGAAGAGAATAACAATGCAATCAAAATAAATGAGATAAGTAACTGAGCATAACTTTATACAGGTAGAATAAAACTAATAAGACCGAGTCTCATGTTGAACATGATTCCATTAAAACAATTTCGTGTCAATTACCACAGTTGTTTTCCAGGGTACAACGGCCCAAAGCAGTGTACTGCCGAAATTGACAATTTGCTTGAAACTTTCTTGAAATTATTGTGAGTATGAAGGGATCAAAAGGAGTAAGCTGTAAAGTTGTTGGTTTTGAAACATAGAATGACGCTGCTATTTATCTCCTTATAAGAACTCATGGAATGAATACTCTTTAAAATGCAATTAAAAAAAATGATGACACCTACTTAATAATATGCTTTTACAATTGGCATTTTTTAAACTAGCAATTGAAACTAAAGGTTTGAACCTTGAGTCATAAATGGTCAAGACAGATTCTGGAAGAAAACTGTATTTGTCGAGGATACTAAATTTGAAGTTGCACATATTAAGCCCATGTTGGTTTACCCACTAGTTATAAGTCTCGTACACGCACAGAGTTTACAAATAAATCAAATTTATTTTAAAATTCTAGTTTGCCCATGAAAATTGTGATATAAGTACAACTAACAAATATGCATGAGATTTTCATTTTGTATTATTAATATCTATTAATATTTTGTAAAGATTTTTATTAGATGAAATATTTAACTTTGTTTAGCTGATATAGATATTAAGGTTGAGGTTGACGTTGCTGTTTAATTTTTTTGGGTAAAAGGGTTACCCCCAGTAAATAATATATTTCAAAAAAAAAAAAAAAAACAAAAAAAACAAAAAACAATGTTGTTGTTTAACTTTAACTATTGATATCATGTTATATAAAATATGTGAGTTTAATAGCACATATCAAGCGTCGATGAAGTTAAAATATAATCCATAAAGTTTTTGCAAAATGTGTTTTCGAATATCCGTATATAAACTTTAAATAATAATTACATGAGTCGTTGTTATAAGTACAATCGCGTATATTTATTTCGTATCACAGTAACTCTTGCTTACCATTTGATATGTATATTATCGTTAATAATAATTTTGCCGTATTTAATATTCAAACCCATGTAAGCTTAGATTAAACTTTTAAATAGGATAACATGCGTCTTTATTTAACGTATATAGCAAATAAATATTTAACGGATAAAAGTATAAAACTAATATTAGTTTTAAAAAAGATTTAATGTATATTTACAAAATTTTGTAATTTTAATAGGTGAAAAAATGAAACTAATACTAATACTAATACTCATGTCATTTTAAACAAAGTTCATATTATAAAGTATTGGGGTATAGTGTAAGTGATTTTTTTTTTTTCCGTAAAGTTATTAAAAAATATAAAAACTTGTAATTTTACACTTAACTCCATTTTTTTCTGTAAAATTCAACTACTAAAGTTTTATTAATTACTTCCTCTTTTTTTAAGTTTTTATTTTCACAAATTTGACATAAATATTTTTATGTGTTTTTTTCTCATTCAAATTTTTCCACCAAATTTATTAAATTTTTACCAAAATCAATTCAATTTTGACTTTTTTTTAACAAATCACATGACAAACTTCAACACCTTTCATTTTTTAACATATAAAGTTTCGTTACGAAGCTCTACCAATGACTACATACTCACATAAGGCTTTACACATAATAATTATATTCATTCATAATTATCTACATCCGAAGTTAATGAAAACTCATTTTTTTCTATATTTATGCCTTTAAACATATAAATCTCATTACGAAGCTCTACCAATGACCACGTAATCACATAAGGCTTTACACATAATAATTATATTCATTCATAATTATTTACGTCTGAAGTTAATGAAAACTCATTTTTTCTATATTTATGCCTTTAAAACACAAGTTCGTGTAGAACTATTATACAATGAGAGAACTCGCCCTATCAATATAATGGACAATGGAATTCTTCATGCACAACTTTACTCCAAAAGCCCTCTTATCCCCCATATCTCACAAAAAATCAACAATCACTCTGCGTAATTAAGCACATGCTTTTAGCATTATTTCTTTATATAGTCTAACTTATTTACGATTATGAGATTGTACAAATATATTAGTTGATTTACAATTGGTAATAATTAGTTACTTACCATTATGTTGCTCCTAATAAAATCAAGCTTTGATGAGAAGCTTAACTAATTATGGGTTATATTATGATTTTATAATCCTAACATAAATTGGAATTAATCCTACGTAAACTCTCTTTATAGATAGAAGATTAAGTCTTCTCCATAACACACACTAACTAATAAAATTCCATCAAACTAAGAGAAGATTATGGTAGAAGATCACACATCCATTGGGTAGATATTATTCTATGGTGCCACAAATGATATTCATATATGTTTTTGGAACAGAATACAAGGATACAAGCTACAATAAGTATGACTTTGTTCAATATTAATTTTCTTTTGCTATAAAGATTGTTTTTTGACTTTTTTTTTTCTATAAATAATTGTATGTTCTTAGAATTTTTGAAGAAAATGAGACTGTGTGATCTTACAACAAGCAAGACCCCCGATGCTTCAAATCTGTTGCTCTATCAAGCGACCCAATTTTGTTTGAAAGAGTAGCACCCTCAACTTATTGTGTTTGGCCCCTCATAGGAAAGATCCCGCTACTGCTGATGAAGTGGTTGCTAGCGCCAAAGAGAAGATACACAACTTCTAAGAAAAGTTGACTCGCAGGCTGTAGAGATAAGTTTGGTTTTTGAATTCTCATTCAAATATTTGGCATCGATCTCTTTTTATACAGGTAGTTCGTTAATCCGTGACAAAAATGTTTTGTGTCAGCTTTTGATTGATCATTAGCGGTGGTGAAACGGGTGTGGCTGGTAATCGGTTAAAATAGGTAATTATCTGTGTGGGTTAAAACAAGCCACAACGACTGACAATTCATCGAGACTTTTTTGTTCACTTTCGGTTAATAAATATGATTATAAAACAGTTAGTAAAATACCAAATCAATGTAAAACATTATTTGTGTGAGTCCAAAAGATAGAGTTTGTTACTTTACCAGGGTAACCCTTTACCCAAAAGATAGAGTTTGTTATAGATATATGTTACCTGATGTCTTAAATGGATGACACAAGAGCTTCAGCGTATTTACCTCTTAAAAGATACATTGATGCTAATATGTTATACTACACTGATTGTTCTTTTGTGCAGACTACACTGATTGTTCTTTTGTGCAGACTTATTGTTTAAAACACATTACGCTGGATGAGTCTAAATGAACATAATTAACAGTCTAACTAACCTACACATGTGTTATTTTGCATTACCCTTTCTTTTATGTTGTTAGTTGAGTTCCCGTGAAGTTTGTTAGAGTCAATAACCATTATGCACATTGTTTGTACTAAATATATATACTTTCTAATTGACAAACATTGGATAGGTTCTAAAGAATCTTGAATGAGACAATCAGCTAAGCTTATATTGAGATTGAATATGGCAACAAAATCAATATATTCATATAAAAAATGTTGCGTCGAGTCGGATTTAATTAGTTGATAATGTTTAATATAATATAGATTAGATATGATTTAACTATGACTTGGAGTTGTTGACGACTTGAATAAGTTTTAACTTACATCAATATCAAGCGATATTCCAAATGATATGTATGGGAACTGGTATAATACAATATATATCGCTGCTGGCAGGTTACAGACCATATAAGAGAGCTTGAAGGTCGAGAGATGATTACCTTGCATCAATAAGCTCACAAGTCGCAAAAAGTAAGCTAACCCAAACACCCCCTTAGTATTGCTCAAATTTCATAGATGATTCCTTTTTATGCTAATGTGATAGTATATGAGTTAGATGGTGTGTGCCGTATGTGATTTTTTTATTTTTATGCTACTTACAAGGACAAGCCGAAGTGTTTGGATTTGCTTATGCCTTAGGAAATGTATATGTGCTACACAAGATATGGGCCAATTTTGCATGCATATATTAGAGCACGTGCATTAAATCGATATATCAGATGACTTGTAATTTTTTTTTTTTTTTTTTTTTTTTTTTGTCAAAAAAAACGTAGCACTTGAATAAGGTCCTCATGCTATATAATAGTGGCACATGTACTATTATTAATTGCAATTCGTACATAAGAATCTATGGCATGTGTACACATGCCATAGATATATTAGATGGTGTGTGCCATTTGTGATTTTTTATTTTTCTGCTTATGCTTTTACTTACAAGGACAAGCAGAAGTGTTTGGATTTACTTATGCCTTAGGAAATGTAAAAGAACACATTTTGTTTAATCTCAAATTAGCACTTTCAAAGTAGCACATTTTATGGGTCAGCCCTCATTCGGTACTACTAATGACCCTTTTGACCCAAAATCCAACTCTACCATCTTAGCTCCTCTGCTAATTGCTATATGAATAGAAGTGTTAAAGATCACTTAAATAAGAGACCCGTTGTCATAAGTTGTTCTTTTTTGTTATACCAGATTTTGTATTCACTTTGTTTCGTTTTAATTGTTTTTTATATTATATTGCATGGCAGGTGGCTAAATATGTAAGTGGGTTACGATGCAAACAACTTCACCAACGGGTTAGACACTTTTTCGGTATATTTCTTATTGAGTGGACAAATGGGTTCATGTTTTATATTGAATAGGTGAATTTAAGAAATGCCAAATATGAGATGGTGCAAGAGATGGTTAATGTTTTATAATAGAATATATACTATACAATTAGAAGCAATAGAAACCTAAAAAAAATAAAAATAAAAAGATTCACATAGTAGCTTTGATACTACTAATGTATAATCTACTTATTGCATAACATTTACTTTACGTACAAAATTGCCATATCTCACTGGATATCTGTGAATCGTGGACTTATGATCTTATGTACAAATTTGTCATTGTAGCATCAGATATTGCATTTATATTGAGAACGTATCTCGATTATTTGAATGTTTAATACATGTGTTACGTTCAGTAATCACATTATCTTATGATATCATGTTGAAGTTTTGCGAACTAATTAAGGAGTCTCATTTAGTTGCGGGTGCCACATGCACCCAACCCGTTTAACGTATTTGATTAACACGGTTAAGGGTAAACGGGTCCATATGATGACAACTTCAGGAACATTTCCTAAATAACTTAAAAGCTACAATAGTTTAAATATGGTTCATTAGTTGCTCTTATTTTTTAAAGAATGCATATAAGTTACAAGAATTCAAAAATGGTTCATACATTAAACTCGGGGCATTCCATATATGTGTGGTAAAATTATTCTTATTTTAGATGTTATGTCATTCATGGTCTTTATGATCAATCAAAGTTATGTTCAAGAGATAGGCATTAGTTGAGCTTGGTTACGTCTGTCTGCCAAGTCGGGTAAACCTTAATCACGTGAATCAGAGAGATGATGTATGCAGAGTGCTTTGAATGAGTCGTGTTTGTGACGTTTTAAGAGCGAAACCACCTGGTCTTATGAGACATATGCTACTATGCATTGTGTACATTTGAGATTTAATGAGGGATAAATGTAAGATTGATGTGTCGTGTGAAAATGTATTGATTAGTTTGGCTTCTTTTTGAAGTAAATACACCTCTGTTTTGACCTTTTTATAAGTATTTTATATTCCTTAATTAAATAGTACTATGAATTAAATATTTTTACTCTTTTTCATCTTATAAGCATCTATGAGCTAAAGCTTGATTCTCAAAACAATATATTGTAAAGTGTTATATCGATGCTGGACATTGCTAAAAATTACCCATTTTGACCCGTTTCAAAAATACATGGTTTGATATGTACCAAATTTACCCAATTGACCTGTTAAATTACATATTTTGTTTTTCTTTAGCAATTGAAATGGTTAATACAAGAACAGTGAAGCTGTTATTATCTATGAAAACACATAAAATTTGGACAAAACAGCTGAGCGTGATCAAATAAGTAAAGAGGAGTTCACAAATATCAAGAGAGGTCGACTCTATAAGTAATTCTTTGGTGTTTCAAAACACAAACTTGTGTTAAAAGTCGGTGTCTCGATAATGTTGTTGTGAAATATTGATCAGTCCAATGGATTGTAAGACTTCAAGTTGTTAGATTAGTAAGAACTTCAATTGAGCCAATAACAAACGAAACACACTTTGGAAAGCCGGCAATCATTTCGAGATTGAAAATTAGAAACTATGTTAAATGTGTATCCCTAAAGATCGTAACGAAACAATAACCCATGGCCATTTCATTTACATACACAAGAGCCATGGTCGATCTCTTTCAAATGTTGGTTTGTATTTGCCACGTCCTATTTTCACACATGGACAGTTATATGTGGCTCTTTCACGTGTCAAAACCAAAAAAGGTTTGAATGTTATTATTTCAGATGCGGATGGTAACCTATCAAAAACTACTATAAATGTGGTATACAAAAAAGTTCTTCGAGGTCTATGATCAAACGGTTAATAGGTATATACAGTATACATATTACATGTTTTATGGCATTTTTCTTTTAATTATATATTTTTTAACTTATTAAGTGTTCATGTTTAGACCTTTTGTTGAAGTGTTAAAATGGTCATTACATACATTTGCTTCTAAAGACAAACATATTGACGATCACGAGACAATGAACATTTATTACATAGATATTTACAAGCATTGTATTTTATACTATCAGTCACTTATAACTTATTATTCCTTTACAAGAAAATTTCATAACATTGTTCTTTCTTACTTTATTCCCGTACTTACTTTTTTTAATCAAAAACCCTCTAAAATCCCCTGGATTCCACGGGTCTATAAGCTAGTTTCTTTATATAGTCTAACTTATTTACGATTATGAGATTGTACAAATATATTAGTTGATTTACAATTGGTAATAATTAGTTACTTACTATTATGTTGCTCCTAATGAAATCAAGCTTTGATGAGAAGCTTAACTAATTATGGGTTATATTATGATTTTATAATCCTAACATAAATTGGAATTAATCTTACGTAAACTCTCTTTATAGATGGAAGATTAAGTCTTCTCCGTAACACACACTAACTAATACAATTCCATCAAACTAAGAGAAGATTATGGTAGAAGATCACACATCCATTGGGTCGTTATCATCATACTAGTTATAATGCCCACGCACGCGTGGAATTTTCTCTAAAATTTTCAATAATACACTTTTATTTATGGAGTAAAAAACAAATAGCTTAATTTTTGTTTTTCGTTTTAATTAAGATTTATAATTATATTTATAATTTAAAAAAAACCCCATGCGTGCATGTATCACTAAGAGAGATTTCAAGTAGTTTAGGTTTTTATACATGAATCAGTATTAGTGTAAAACTTTAGTTTCATATACAGGACTTATTAAATTTTTGGTTTTTTAAATTCATGAATCAAATTGTCATTAAACATTGCTATCGGGGAACAAAAGGTGTAACATCTGTAGTCAAGCTTGTACTTCAACTGTAATATTTGATACTTATGAGCACTTTCTTGGCTTTTATGAGAATAAGGCATTGTCTTAGATGATATAGGAAGGTAGGAAGGTACGAATCATAGCTATTATGAATAGGGCTATATTTGCCAATTATTATTGTCCATCCATACTCACAGGCACGGCACTGAACTTTTAAGTGTGTTTTCATTTTCTTGGACTATATAAATAGATTACAACTGCAAGAACTTAATAAGAATGTAAAAATTGATGTATAAAGTTTTGCACAACATGATTAACACACATAAACAGGAGAGAAAGCGCAACTCAATCCATACGTAGCCTCATCAGATAATAATAGGGTTTTGGACATAAGTCCCACTAACAAGGTTTGGATTATGTATGATCATATAGGTGTGGTCTTATAAAACCTAGTAATGGTAAGGAGATGCTGCTTCAGTTATGTCATTTTTTTTAAGGAACCTTTGTAGGGATATCTTCGTCAAAAGCCCCTTAGGGTATATACAGGAGGTGATATCAATGGTGAAGAGCTGTGTAGAAGTAGCCGAGCCTTGTATTTTCCATTTTTCCTCGATCTCCTCACTTGTGAGCTTTATGTTGATCTTGCCTACAATAAAATCCATATTTACATATTGTTAAAGAAGGGCACGCACAATGCTCTATATGCTAAGTCATTTTCACAAACATCTATTGCGCATCTAAAAGGAACATCATGCTCAACTTTTAAGGTAAGTTAGGTACACACTAAATTCATCTTAGTATTTCTTAACAAAAATGATTTATATGAGGCATGAACCAAAATCTGCTAATTATAATATACAACATATAATTTACCTATTCATGATTTTCAAGGATACCAATTAGCATGTAAACAAAACGAATATCAATAGTTGCTTTTTAACCTATTGGAAAATCTAACATTCAAAGGTGGCAGAGGATTGAGGCAAGGAGATCCCATATCTTCTTATTTGTTTACATTGGTAATGGAAGTTTTTACATTGATTATCTCCTAACTTCAGGTACCGAATTTGATGATTGAGATTTATTATGGTTTATATGAATGGTTATGAGAAGAATAAGATGTATGGAATTGAGTTACAGCCTAATTTGGGATGTGTATTAAGATGTATGGACTCCGGTTTATTTTTTAAATTACATTTTTTGGCTTCGATTATTGAAAAGTAGCATTAAGATCCATGTGCATTTTTAATCTTTTTGTACATGTGATTATAAGAACGTTTTTTTTAAGATTTGTTAGGCAAATTAGGAAATAATTAGTTTTAGTTATTTTTCAAAATTCAAAAATAAAAATCTAATTAAAAAAACTATTACTTAATAAGGAATGAATTAATTTTTTTGAAATGAAAAATTCTCATTAGAGGTTTTGTTTTATTAGAAAAAATATGTATTGACTTTCACATCTCTCGAATAAGGTTTACTTTATGTTTATGTTTACGGTTAGTGTTATATTAGGCAGAATTGCATATATATCTCTCCCAAAGTGAATAATTGCATATATATTCTTTGTACAAATTTTTGATGAATATAGTACAATGGTTTTTATGCGTGCTTTGGATATATATGCAATTATGCATTTTCGGAAAGATATATACGCAAAAACCCCTGTATATTATGATTAACATGATAACTAGAATTAATATCAACGTGTGGTAACTGAGCAAATGATTCAAAATCATGTTTTCATGGTGTTAAAATCTTAAGATTCAAAATCAAAATCATATTCATTAAGATCTAATGGAAATTTCGTAAACTGTTAAAACAATATAATTTTCTTTTGGCTAAATAATGATGGCATATCTATAACTATGACGGCATAAAGTAAACTATTATATACGCAGAAAGTTTTGTGTGTATATGAAGAAAATGTTCTTTGTATATTTTCTCCAGATTAGTTGAAACTTAACTTCGATATACCCCTACTTGATGTTCAAGTTTCAAGATTTTACAAAAGTCTGTCCTATTGTAAACTCCATCTAAATTGATACATTAAAGTTCTAATCTTTATGTTTACTTGATAATTTACGCTTATGACAATAATATAATCATATGGAAAAGTTGATATTGTAATAAGGTTATCGGCTCATTGTTCTCATTATGATATTGGTTTTTAGTCTATAAAATCCTAGATCCGGTAACTATCGACATTATATTAACTAATGATATTAATTAATTACATATAAAGTGATGTATTGTAATTTCATTACCGGTGATGTTTATATGCTGGGACAGAGCCAGGAACAAATATTATCGGGTGCACAAATTTTTTATAACCGTAGTATAATAGAGTTTAACATGCTAACTAAATAAGACTAAAAACATATTTCGATGGACCGGGGTCATTTAAGGTACATTTGAGAAAAATCGATGTTTTTTCTTAAAATTAACACTACGTCGAAAAAATTATTTTTGTATTGTACCTTAAGAAGTTTTGACTTGTGTTAATAACATTACTCTTGACTTAAGAAGTTTTGACTTTTAAATTTTGTCACGTCCATATAGAATTTTAATAATTGCTTGAGTTCTTGGGGCCTAACTTATATGAACATTATGTTTTGCTCAATGTAAAGAAACTTTATAAACTGAATCTATACCTTGTTATAAGTTTTGACAAGATAATTGAGATCGTTTCTTTTATACGGTTTTCTTTCTAACAGGGGTATCATAACATGTTAGTCCTAAATGGCACCAAGTTGCTCCAAGTTATCCTAAATTACCACACCGCCCTCCCCTCAAGTTATAACATGTTAAGGGGGTTGGCAACACACCCCTCACCTCAAATCCCTTCACTCACTTACAACCAATCCCCTTATGCCACATCACTCTCTCACTTTTTCCTTCACTCACTCACTTTTTGTTGGCATCACACCCCTCACCCTTCACTCACTTCTTTTTTTTTTCTTCTCTTTTTTCTTTTTTAAATTCTATTAAAATTTCATTAAAATTAATTGCGGTAACAAAATTTTTTAGATGCACCATATTATAAATATTTAGTTAAAATAAGAAAAAAAAATTACATAAAAAACCACAAGGACTAAAACTGTCAGCACCAAAAAATATAAAAGAAAATCACAAAGACTAAAATTGCAAACACACCAAACTTGCCTTCTTCCTCGTTGGATCTGGATTGCAGCTTTTTGATGTTGTGTGTGTTTGGTTTTTTTTCTTTGTCCGCTATATATGCGGAAAAAAAAAAGTATCCGTTATCCTCTAATAAATACCATTCCAACGTTCCAATTTCAAACATGGTGCAAGCGGTAAACATCCCGCATTTGAACCTTACCGTGCGGTGGGAGGGCACCGGCGGCGATGTTCCCGCAGGGGAAGGGCACCGTGCCGTGCCTCCCCGCACCCACTGCCAAGCCCCTAAGCCTCAAGTTGCCACTGTAACTTTCGTTGTAATGTAAAAGAGAAAAGCTTTTTTACTTTATTTATTTATTGATCTTTTGTGTTCTAATTGGGTATGGTGGATCGCAAAAGGGTGGTGTTATGGTGTGTTATGATAAAGAGTTATTTTGATGTGTTAGTGTTAAAATGTTAAAGCTGTGGTGACGATGAGGTGGATGCAATTTTTTTGATGTTATTGTGTTATGACACCTTGTGCTCTAAAGAAAGAAACAATTGTAATTGATATTTTGTCATATCGTTGGACAGATTAATCGGAGTATTCACCCAAAAGAATGTAGATATTATAAAGTCTCTTATTTGTTTTTTGATAATATGTTTGAACATATTACTTGAGACTTCATAATCTTTGATTAAAATAGGTCAATATTAGACATGTTATGTAATAAAATTTAACATATCTCATGGCCTACTTAATTGTCGAGATTAGTATTCAGCTACTCAGAAGGCTACTAGTCAAAACAGGTAAGTGAATGGACAATCATACTCATGACTACCTAATTTTCAAAATTAATAGTCGGCACAAAGGAAGACTATTAATCAGAACAATTAAGTGAATGAATGTCATACTAAGTTGCATTCAGTGTGGATTAACCCAACAGATAATGTCACACCCCCAAAATGTCGCGGCCGAATGCTAGTCGGGGGTGTGACTTCATGAAGGAAAAAAAAATTTACAATTATATATAGCAACCTCTACAGGTGTCGTTTGAAAATACACTTTTGATTTCATCAATAAAATTCATAACAAGACAATATTTCAAAAAGTTACAATCCACGTATAAAAGTAATTAAATCTTCAATTTTCTGAAACTGCAATGATGTGACTCTAGTAATGATGCTCCCGATGTATTCATGCAAACATGTCTAAGGACCTGAGAAAATGCATGCTAAAAGAGTCAACATAAAGTTTGTGAGTTCATAGGTTTATAAAAATAATAATGTTAAGTAAAAGTAATGTGGATCAAAAGAGTTTTAGTAACTACTGCTTCACTCACAGTATAAAAAAAAGTATTAGAGGCTACTGCTTCACTCACAGTACCATGAAAAGTATTAGTAACTAGTGTATCAAAGCAATGGGTTGAAAAGGTTTTGTAGACTATTGTATCACGACAATGTCTTAAAAGTAAGGATTTGCATTAAGTAAATTGGTATTGTGGACCACAAGATTTCGGTGTATGACAATTATAACGAATACAATGTCACATGAAAAGTAATACTATTGTCCTAAGCTCATGACTCCCAAGCTTAACAAATTTTGTATGCGATTTGCACAAGTAAATGATTTCCCCTGTAGGTGTCTAGCCAAACACCCAATGTTTTCAAATGGTATGCGTTTGTTTGCCTACCCTGTCAACCCCTAGATCTATATAATTCAGGGTTCTCGCGCTATATGTATGTGACCTTTAGGTCTATAACAAATGACCAATATAAGTTTGTATGTTTCGTCATGCACATATAATGCCAACAGGGCTAAACTCGGATATTTATGATGCTAATGTGATGATGTGTACATGATATCGTGTTATATATTAGTTAGTTACTAAGCAAAAGCTTACGTGCTATAGTTGCCATGTGTTTGTAGGTTGCATGAATAAAGCTTATTGAGCTGAAGTAAGAAATGGAAGTGCTTGCTTTATAAGCAAGCAAGCAAGGTAGTCAACTGAGCTATGGAACAAGTTAAACCCCCAACATGTCTTAGTGTTATAGTTATTGAAAAGTAAAGCCTTTTGGAGTCCTTAAATGGGTGTTAAAGTGGTATTTGCATGAGTAATAGTATGGTAGAGAGTTTTGTACAAATTATACTTTAAAATGCATAAAGGAGTGTAAGACATTAGCCGATATATATGTTTCTACTTGTGTTTATGTCTTGCCGAAGTGTATAAATGTTATTTAGTATGTGTATAATGATTTTTATGTTCTATCGGGTCCTAAAAGTCAAGTTTTCAGTAAAGGAACTGGGTAAGTTTGCGGTCATTTAGCCACCGGCCAGGGGTTTTGGCCGCTAACCGTTTTAGGTCAGAAGTCGTTTGGCTGTCGGATGAATGTTTTGGCCGCTAGCCATTTGGTAGTCGGATTTTGGCAGTTTTCGATAAATCATAGAAAATCAGCTGTAGATTCGTTTGAGATGAGCCACCTATCATTGGAAAGGTATTTGAGTTTAATTTCATATAAAAATACTTCCATGAGCTGGTACTAAATAAAAATGTATATAAGTGTACTAGATTTGTAACAAAATGTCAGATTTGTAATTAAATGTTATTTAGTATGTGTATAATGATTTTTATGTTCTATCGGGTCCTAAAAGTCAAGTTTTCAGTAAAGGAACTGGGTAAGTTTGTGGTCATTTAGCCGCCGGCTGGGGGTTTTGGCCGCTAACCGTTTTAGGTCAGAAGCCGTTTGGCTGTCGACTGAATGTTTTGGCCACTGGCCATTTGGTAGTCAGATATTGGCAGTTTTCGATAAATCATAGAAAATCTGCCGTAGATTCGTTTGAGATGAGCCACCTATCATTGAAAAGGTATTTGAGTTTAATTTCATATAAAAATACTTTCATGAGCTGGTACTAAATAAAAATATATAAGTGTACTAGATTTGTACAAAATGTCAGTTTTGATTATGCCGTTGTGCAAAAAATTTTGTCAAATTTGGTTTGAGGTATTTTAATTACGATAAATTATAAAAACATTTTAAGTGTGAAAGTGTATTACGATAATAATTCTAACTTAATGGTCCTAGATCTATATGTTTGTTAAAGTGACCATTTATAAAATAGATCTAATCTTTTTAAAACTTGTTATTGTTTATTCATTGAAGACATATAAGTGCCTTGCGTAGATGGAAATGGAAAAAAGGATAAATATACGATCGAATATACTATTGGTTCGTGTGATCTGCAATCAAACATTGAAAAGGGTGAATGTGGAATCGGCATCTATGCCTAGTACTTTAATAGGAGGTCAAAAAGGTAATTCGGATAGTAAAGTTGAGGAGGTAGATGATGAAATGACTCGATTCATGGCTTGATAGCGAATCGAGCTGGCGTTGGTGTAAATGTTGCAAGCTTTCTTGAGGATGAAGATTATGATATTTATGATGGTTATGAGAATGATGCTTTTGGATTAAAAAATCAATAGTTCGCATTTTGTAATGTGTTTGATATAACTCTTCGAGGTCAAGTTAAAAGATAGGGTTATTTTTTGTGTCATTGTGAGTCAAATATAATCTTGTCGTTAGTGGTCGTTTTTATAGTAGGTTCATAAGTCTGTATGTTTATGATAGGTATGGTTTGAAGCACATAAGGTGCGTTTATTTTTGCCTATGTAATGGATTGAGATGTGGGATTTCACTCACATCCTTTGTACTTGAACGCTTTTTTGGAGTAATACATTTACCGGAAAACCCCTTAATATATATATATATATATATATATATATATATATATATATATATATATATATATATATATATATATATATATATATATATATAGGGGCACTTTCTTACGAGAACCATGTTATCTGCAAGAACTGCGAAAACCACTTATGTACTACTAAGAAAGGATAGTGTGCAACATTTTAATGCAAAATGGTTTTTTTTGTAATTAAAGGAAATTACATTTCCTGGAAACATTAATAAAAAGGGTAAAAAAAAGGTATTTTATATTATACACTCTCATTAACTACATGCTATAATTCAGGGATTTCTTCCAAAATTTTCTCAATGATAATCATCACGTATCAAGTTGCTGCATATAACACATACAGACACACGAAATTCAATTGATAATAATCAAAACACACACATTCTCTCACCTACCAACCCTAAAACCCCAAATTAACCAAACACGCTGAACAATCAAAATCAAACAAATCGGATTTTTTTTATTCAAATGACAATGACATCAGTCCAAGGTATGATCATCATTGTTATGTGTTTGTTTTTTTTTTCTATTTTTATAATGTTGTTGATGGATATTGCGATACATCAGATTCTAAATGCATGTTTGAAAGTTTTTATTCGGTTTTGTTAATTTTGTTGTTTAATTAACGGTTTGATCGGTCAAACATTCATGTTTCCTTTTATTATATTTAATTTTTTAGTTTTTTTTATGGTTAATTGAAGATGGTAGGTTTTTTTGGGTTAATGAATATCAGGTTTGAAGAGTTGCAGTAACGAAGAGAAAAAGGTTACGGTGTAGTCAGATGTGAACATGGAATATACATCTGAATTTTGAACATGGAATGGATATATGATGTGTTTTGGGTTACGCTATGTGTGTATATTTTTTTGTGGCGTATATGTTTTGTTTGAGAAAAGTATACTTCAAAAGATTCTAGTTTTAGTGTTATTGTTTATAGGTATGTTGATTGTAACAAGGATGGCACTGGTTTTTTGTATTATTGTTTTTACATAATATATCAATAAGAAAGTTAAATAACAAATGTGTTTTTTTGTAAACAGTTGTGTTTGGTTGGAACATGTATGTTCACTTCGAAGAATCAATCATTTTTAGATGTGTACAACATGCATGTTTTTGAAAACATTTATGTTTGGTGGTGACATGTAGTTCATTTATAACATACATTAATGTTTTGGGTAAAATCATTTTAACTTGCACAAATTGGCAATGTGAAAAATAATGAGGGTAGAAACATCCATGTTTTAGATCAGAAGACTTTTTTCATTGGAACTAAAAAAAAAAAAAAAAAAAAAAAAAAAAAAATGTGTTCTAATAATTGAATAACATGCATGTTATAGTAGAAATTAAACATAACTGTCCTAAAAATGGGTAAAAGATACATTTTAGATTTTATTTTTTTATTTTTTTAAACAACATGCATGTAGAAAAACATACATGTTTTATTAAAACATAATTATTTGGTACACATGTATTTTAGAAATTTGCAATAAAGATAACTACGAATGTATTAAATCAAAATTAATTTAATATAAAACACACATAACGTACTAAGAACCAACAAAGAGAGTTACCAAATGTGTAAAGTAATTTTATTTGAAATAAAGCAAATATTAATTCGTTATAAGAATATTAATTCGTTATAAAACTACTAGTCGTCCGCCTCTTCATCACTTTCTTCAAAATCTTCTGATTCATGAAATTGGTCAAAATCTTCTATTTCATGTGATTGGTCATCTTCATCAAGTTCTACAAAATCACCAGCTTCATCATATTCATCATCAGCATCGTCAAAAGTTGCAAATATGTAACCTTTTTAGGCTTCTCATTATCAGTAACATTTGGAACCCGATATTTGTGCCCATTGGGGGTGGGAATAAACTCTGAGTCAATGTCATACACATCGACATCAATAACATCTACAAAAAAACACAAACCAAGTAGCCAGTTTAACATGCATGCACATAATATCAAACGGCCATTTTACCAAAAACAAACTTAAAACATGCATGTTCATAATAATAAATAGGATGTGTAACCTAAACATGCATGTTCATAATATCAAATGGGATGTGTAACCTAAAACATGCATGTTCATAATATCAAAAACAGAACTTAAAACATTTTTAGAAACATGCAAGCTCATAATATCAAATGGGATGTGTAACCTAAAACATGCATGTTCTCAATAACAAATGTTATTGTAACGAAGTAAGAAGTCAATCAAAAATCATAATACAACAATACAAAAGGAAATTAAGAAACATAATAAAAAAATCAATCAAAAATCAACCCATTCATACAAAACTGCTAGAAGTTTTATAACTTTTTTTATACTAAACCAAAATCAAATCAATCCTTTATCAAGCAAATGATTTAAAACTCAAAAATAGATTTAAAACCCCATATCTATAAACAAACTGTTAGAAGCTTTAATTTTTTCTTTATATTGCACGATCTATTATGTGTTATCAATTATAAGATCTATTGCAAGAACCATTAAAATACAAAACATGTGTCAATATTACCTGGTAACTCTTCATACTTTATGAATAATTAACGACGTAACGTAGTCAAAGGCACAAACAAGTGCGACATATCTGAAAGGTGAGAACACATGATTTATAAGATGCTGTAATTGAATGAAAGGTGAGAAGGGTAATGAATGTCGAAAAAAGAAAAATGGAAAAGATAACAATGTTCCCGTCTTGATCGCGTTCCATATAAATATTTGTGTGTTTGATATGATGATTGAATTGATTTAGGGTTTGTTGAATATGAAAGAAAAAGAGAAACTGGGAAAAAAAAATATGAAACCGTATGATCTATATTGGAACCGAATTAATTCCTTGTTAATAGGAAAATTTTAATTTGAAAAAGATCAGCTTTAATGCAGAAAATCATGTTTAATGAAATATATGGTAAATTACTTTAATGCCCCTATGATATTAACTAAATAAAATAAAATGAAATCAATTTACTAAATTCTGATTGGACAATATTGGTTCTCGCAGTTCTTGCAGTTAAAATGATTCTCGTTTGAAAGTTACACTATATATATATATATATATATATATATATATATATATATATATATATATATATATATATATATATATATATATATATATATATATATATATATATATATATATATATATATTACACTTACATACGTGGCAACCCAAACCACCGCCAGCCACCAACAGAACTGCCACCGCTGTCTGCAACCCATACAGATGCATTTTGTTCGACTAATGTGGGGTTTTGGTTTTGGGGCTTCGATTAATATTGGTTCGATTTTGTTATTTTTTGTAGTTTTTAGTTTATTTATAAAAACTAGATCAATGGGTTTTGATTTGAAACTAAGAACACTAAATTGGTAACGTCAAATTTAACATAATTAGGTGAAAAAATCAATGATGATGATGATGATGATGACGACGTCAAGATAATTTAGTGTACCATGAATAATAAATGTGAATGTGTCTGGATAATTAGCTAGTGGTGTAGGTTGTTTTCTAGATAATTTAGCGTTTTTGTTTCGATGTTGGTTTTGTAGGTTTCAATTAATGGAATGGAGGTTGGGGCCGGGGTTTAGTATGGAATAATGGGAATAATTATGTATTTGATTAACGTTGATGATGAAGGGTTTGATTTGAGTGTGTGTTCTTGGCGTTTGTGTGTGTATAAATAAACTGGTAGTGTTAGAAAATGTTAAGTGCTGAGGGTATATTTATGTATTTGACTAGAAAATGTTGAATGGTAATAAGCAACGAAATGATGATTTTTCCTTCATGTGAAAGGCACGTGAGGATGTTAACAACCATTGACTGACGGACGTTAGTCAAAGGGACTATCAAAGAGGCAAAATTTAGATGTCAAAGATGTTAGGTGTATTTATTATGAAAATGGGACGAAATATGTATTTTAGGTACAACTTTAGAGACAAATGTGTATTTTTTACTCCTAAGAAATACTATATCTTCTTGGTGACCCTCAACATCACTATAAAGTATAAACTAGTAAACTACACACGTATAACATTCGTTATTAATTAAATGAGTAAAACA
Organism: Artemisia argyi; assembly: GCA_030686995.1. Classification (NCBI taxonomy): domain Eukaryota; kingdom Viridiplantae; phylum Streptophyta; class Magnoliopsida; order Asterales; family Asteraceae; genus Artemisia; species Artemisia argyi. The sequence continues at coordinate 24,883,966 of CM060679.1, forward strand.
AATTGAGAGAATTAAAAAAAGGTAAAAGTATTGAAATATAGTAAAAAGATAAGTGTTGGTTGAGGTGGTCGTTAGAGGGATTGTGACATGCAGCATTAGTATTCAATTTGTGGTTGAAACATTGGTTTGTTTGTCTTACACGTCTAAAGCCTAAATTCCGCGTTTAAACCGCTAATTATCTTTTACAAAACTGGTCCGTGTCTGTTCATTTTCTTCCACTTTTACTCAAGACACGTTTCACTCCATCTTTGCATTTTAATTGTTTCTTGACCAATCGTATACTTTTATGACTTTAAAAATATTCGGGCCAATCAAATCAAAGGAAAAGATCTTATCTTTTTAATTTAAATATACTGTATATAATAGGAATGCTTATATATATTTTTTTTAATATCAACCCATTTAATTATGTGTTATTCATGAATCATTATCTAATTAACAATCTAATATTTACCATGTCGCCTAACAGAAACAAAACAAATACAGCACATACCGAACTTATCATTATAAATACTAGTTATAATGCGCGGGTTTTTTAAAATTTTTTAAATCATATATTTTTATTTATTAAAAAATAAATAATTTAATCTTTGTTTTATTTGATTTATTATGTTTTATTATAGTTTTTTATTATTAAAGATAATTATTTAAAATTTTTAATCCTATTATTAATTGCATCTTATCTATATTTTTTGTACTTATCTTCTACTTGTGTTATGGATAAATATAAAATGTTACCTAATAAGAAAATAATCTTTTTTTTTTAAATACAATTATTACTTAATAAGGTATGAATGCATTTTTTTGAAATGAAAAATTCCCAATATAGGTTTTGTTTTATTATATAAAAGATGTGAAAAATTCAAATGTATACTTTTTTTTTCATACCAATAGACAAATTCCCACCATCCATCCTTTTTGATCTAATAGGCTAGATTAATCTAAGATTTAATCACTTAAACCTAATTTACCTCACCTATATAAAGTTTTATTTTATTTATTTTTTTCCCATTCACTTTTTTTTCTCACACATAAACTGTGTGTTTTCTCTCAACCGACTTCCCTCCATAATCTGTTACTTTTTTCCTCCATAATCAGCTACCACCGCAACACCACCGCTACACCATCGTTCTGATCATCATCACCATCACCATTTCAGTCACCATTCCGATCATCATCTCATAATCACCTCCCAATCATTATCATCCTTTTTTTGTCTTCTTTTGTTTTGAATGAACCGTTTGTTTTCAGAAGCTGATTTGATGGATATTGTTGCTGTTGTTAGTGATGTTGAATCGTTTGTTAATTATGTTGATCAAGTTGTTTAACATTCATTGTGATCAAGTTACATATCAAGTGTTTGATGAAATGTGTGAGTGAAAAATATTTGATAATTTTGTTATCTGCTTTTGTAATTTTGCTTATTAATTAAGTTGTTAGTTGAATTTATGTTTTTAACTGCATTTGAATGCTGTTTTTGTGTCTAATTGTGGTTTGAATCTGCTCTGTAGCATACGTTTAGTATCACCAGTGATATTTGAAGTCGACGATTATAAGCTGGTTTAGTATCACCAGTGATATACGTTTAGTATCACTAGTGATAATTTTTAGTCTGTTTATTTATAAGTTGTTTATGTTAAGATGTTTAATTTGTTTATATAATATTTTTGACATTTTGATAATGAAAATATAAGTTGTTGGGATAAGCTATGAGGATCAGTTACTGATAATTTTTTAATCATAGTGTAATATTGCTTATTATTTATGCTGTGAGTATAAGTTACTGATTAGTTGTTCATTATAGTATAAGTTACTAAATTTCCACTTGCATTGTGTCCTTCTTTGGTTACGCAGGAATGAAAAATCGTGGCATGGGGTGATGGTTGCACTATAAGAACCCTGCATGAGCTTGCCTTGGATGCACTCATGGCTTAGAGTATAGATATACATCCTTTTTCTTATATTAAATTATACATTTTAATGAGATATGAATATCTAGCTGATACCTTATCCCAAACTGTAGATTAAGCATGAGCTCGTAATTCTTATGGCCTTTGTATATCGTGTTCCTTGCGTATCTACTGGTTTTAAGTTAGTTCCTAACCCAAAAAAACTTTCCATTATCAACACATTGGTAGAGTACTAACTGTAACCTTGATATCATGTTTGATATCACAGTTATGTCAGCTTTCTTTTATTTGTTGAATCTGTGGTATCACCTGTGATACAACAAGCGATATCACATGTGATACCACAGGCGATATCACCTGTGATACCACAGGCGATATCAAAGGTGTTTGACATGCTTCAATTTTTTGTGGAGATGTTGTGCTTTTTTTAACTACAACTTCAGTTGTTGATTCTTTTGTTTGCAATCACAAATAGTTTAGTAATATTGTCTCTTTTTATGCCACATACAAAACAAATAAGTATGTTTTTTAACTTATAATATCTCTTGTGATATTTCATTATTTTTGTACATTTTGTGTATATTATCACCTGAGATATTTCTCTTTCCAGGTACATGATAGTTTTTGTGCCTTTTACTGCAATTGACATTCACAGGAGATGTGTTACTATTGGTTCCGGTCTGCTTTAGAACAAAACTACTGAATCTTATGTATGGTTTAACCCAAGCATTCAAGAAAGCTTTTGTGTGTTATCCAAATATCATAGTAACTGGTTAAGATGGTGCTATGCGAAAAGCAATTGCAGCTGAGCTTCCTGGTTCCAAGCCACGGCTTTACATTTGGCATATCATGCAAAAGCTTTCAAATAATTTATAACTTTCTTTATTAATTATGCTGTCATATATTAGAAGTTATGAATCACTTGTGATTTTTTCATTTCTCTGTATAATTATGTTGTTTTGTATCAATAAAATGTGCTTTATCACTTGTGATACTGTATTCATATACCACAGTGCAATGTTCAATTTTATTATGTTTTTGTTTTCATATTGTGTCGAGAATTTATGATAATATTGGTTTAAACTTCACAAAATAGTTTGGAACATGTCAACATATATATATCAATTAAAGAATAATAACACAAGTACTCACAAAAGCAAAAATTACCAAGTAAAAATAAATAACCACATAAATGATGTAATCATTTCATTCATTTCCGTGCTTTATCACAAGTGATAAAATGACAAATATTCCATAAATTATCAAAGACCTCATTAAAATTAATTCCAACTATTTATTACAAGAGATATAACTTCTAATTTATGACAAAGATAGGGCATGGAACCAGGTAGCGCCGCTGTAATTGCTTTTCGCATAACACCATTGATGAGGCGAAAAATGATCTGTTTTTAAGGGGTCATTTAAGCCCGGAATTGAATTTATTTGATCAAACATTGTCCTAAATCGTTCCTTTTGTGATTTTAGGTACTTTTGGAGTGAATTCTGGAAAGGAAGCATTTTGGACGTTTTTGGAGCATAAAAGGAGGAAAAAGGCAAAGTCTTAATTTTCCTTGCTGGGAACAGTACCTGATGGCGTCACCAAGTTCTACATGATGGCGTCAAGAGTAAAACAAGAGGTAAAGTGGATAGAGTCCGCGACGGTCCAGAGAGTTTTACACTAAGGGACATGACGGCGTCACCATAGGCCGTCATGGTCTCATTACACGTGACGGCCAAGAAATAATTTGCTCTTGACGGTGTCAGATCTGGATCTAGGCAATCCGATATTATTATGGGCGGCGAGTTGACGGCGTCAGATTTCTCTTCTTGACGCCGTCACGTTGGAAAATCTATATATAGTTTTGTAATTTTCATTCATTAAGAGAGGACAATTAGAGGGATAACTTGGAGAAACCCTAGCATGATTTTATCAGTTCTTTCAAGGGTTTTTACCCTTTGAAACCTTTTATGTTCAATTAAGATAAGTATCCTTTCAATTCATCCAATATGTCTATGTGTTGTTTGAATATATCTTACGCTTGTCTTGATTTTAACATGCTAGGCTAGATCTCTTGTGTGTTTGCTTAGATGTAATGAAACCTAGATGTTGATTATGGGTTGATTGCTTGTTTATAGTTGTTACGGATGAATGATTTCGATGTTAGGCTTAAGAAAACTGGCAGACTTCCATAGTGTAACTTGCTTGAACGTCTTAACAAACATGAACCAATGCGTACTAGGTTTTAATGGTTGTATTTAATGCATGAGCGAATTCTAATGATCCCATGTTAGGAGCTTCTTGCAGGCTCAACATAGGAGTGAAGTAGGAGCTTATAGAGTTGGGGAAGTACGTACGCCACCCCACGATTGGTATTAAGGAATATAACCCGTCATCCACGCAACTGTAACAAACTATCAACCTGTAAAAGATATCTAGGGAGTAATAAAATCTAAGTAAACACAATTTTCCCATCTATTGTTCACACCACTAGTTTAATTAGCTTTATTTACATTTTTGTTATTTTATTTTGATTGCATCTTTAGTTATTGGGTTAGTTGATTAGCAACTAATTTCGCTCACTCTTCAAAAAACCCGAGATTTTAAGTGCTTTTATAAAAATATAAAAATACAAAAAGAATCATCCCTCACCTCTAGACTTAATTTTTAGGCTTTCTAATCCTAGCGACACTATTCCTGAGTTGATGATACCTTATACGATACACTTGCACTTGAGTTTGTTTGTTTGATGGTAGGTGTGTAATAAAACTATGAGAAATACTTGTTAGTGTAATTTTAGCGCCAAATTTAAATTTTTTTACAACATTTAGGAGTGAAACTTTAGCCATAGCAAGCGTCTCATGGATAGGAGATTGTATGACTAGCACAAAACCGTACCATTCAGAAAAATTTTCCACCCAAATATGTGAGGTTCGCCTTTAGATTTGATAGGAAAAACATTCATTATTAGTGCTTATGAGTGTACCGGTAGCATTTAGATTCTAGAACTTGCGTTAGTGATGCATCCCGAGACCGCTAGTGAGACTACATTTGTGTAGTAAGATTTACTACATGATAAGAGGCATTAGGATCACCCTTGTGTTAAACCCGTATCATAATTACTTGACCATTTAAGTCATATTACTTGGCTAGTAAAGTCAATTAATTTTTCCCACACCTTAGCGTTGTACTCATTTTTAGTACACGAAACCCTTAATACACCCCTCCGAGCCTATCTTTTCGTTTCTAACTTTAAGCATCTTACTTAAAGAAAGAATTTGTTACACCCCACTTAAATGTACACCCAAATCGCCTTAGCCTTCCGTGTATGCACTCATCTTTAGTGCATTATTGTTATTTGTTAAACCCTTAGTTAATTATCTAATTGATTGTATGGTTGCTAAGTCGAGTCATATCCTTGTACATATTGTTTTGGGACGATTGAGACTCATGGGTAAAGTACTAATGTTATGGAGTAATGGGGAAGAACATCATATTATTACTCCCATATGTGCGTTAATCTTAAAAGTACTCCAAGTATTTTGATTATCTTAATTCGAGTCATTAGATTAGTTCATTGTAAAGTATGTAAAAATTCAAGTGTAAGGGGAATGTTCATTCCCTATGATGTATTATTTTTGATAGTTTATCCTAGGTGCTTACGCCATGTGGTGGAGGTTTGATTCTTTCCCAAGCCTATGATAATCTATTTTGCTATAACAGGTAGTGAGAGATGTTTTCCATTTCCATATTGTGATATATACTTTATTACACCCGAGAGATGTGAGTATCTAAACACTATTTGTGAGGTGCTAGTGTATGACCTCCGTGCTTATCTTTGGTCTTTAGTGGAACAATTATTTGTTGTAATTACTTATATATTAGTGTTAAATGACCCCTAACTTGTATTTTGACTAGAATAAAAGCACATTTGCTTGAGGACAAGCAAATCTCAAGTGTAAGGGTATATGATGAGGCGAAAAATGATCCATTTTTAGGGGGTCATTTAAGCCCAGAATTAAATTTATTTGATCAAATATTGCCCTAAATCATTCCTTTTGTGATTTTAGATACTTTTGGAGTGAATTCTGGGAAAGGAAGCATTTTGGACGTTTTTGGAACATAAAAGTGAAGAAAACGGCAAAGTCTTAATTTTCCTTGATGTGAACAGTACCTGACGGCGTCACCAAGTTCTACATGACGGCGTCAAGAGTAAAACAAGAGGTGAAGTGGATAGAGTCCGTGACGGTCCAGAGAGTTTTACACTAAGGGGCATGACGGCGCACCATAGGCCGTCATGGTCCCATTACACGTGACGGCCAAGAAATAATTTGCTCTTGACGACGTCAGATCTGGATCTAGGCAATCCGATATTATTATGGGCGGCGAGTTGACGGTGTCAGATTTCTCTTCTTGACGCCGTTACGTTGGAAAATCTATATATAGTTTTGTAATTTTAATTCATTAAGAGAGGACAATTAGAGGGATAACTTGGAGAAACCCTAGCACGATTTTATCAGTTCTTTCAAGGGTTTTTACCCTTTGAAACCTTTCATGTTCAATTAAGATAAGTATCCTTTCAATTCATTCAATATGTCTGTGATGTTTGAATATATCTTACGCTTGTCTTGATTTTAACATGCTAGGCTAGATCTCTTGTGTGTTTGCTTAGATGTAATGAAACCTAGATGTTGATTATGGGTTGATTGCTTGTTTATAGTTGTTACGGATGAATGATTTCGATGTTAGGCTTAAGAAAACTGGCAGACTTCCTTAGTGTAACTTGCTTGAACGTCTTAAGAAACATGAACCAATGCGTACTAGGTTTTTATGGTTGTATTTAATGCATGAGCGAATTCTAATGATCCCATGTTATGAGCTTCTTGCAGGCTCGACATAGGAGTGAAGTAGGAGCTTATAGAGTTGGGGAAGTACGTACGCCACCTCACGATTGGTATTAAGGAATATAACCCATCATCCACTCAGCTGTAACAAACTATCAACCTGTAAAATATATCTAGGGAGTAATAAAATCTAAGTAAACACAATTTTCCCATCTATTGTTCACACCACTAGTTTAATTAGCTTTATTTACATTTTTGTTATTTTATTTTGATTGCATCTTTAGTTATTGGGTTAGTTGATTAGCAACTAATTCTGCACACTCTTCAAAAAACCCGAGATTTTAATTGCTTTTATAAAAATATAAAAATACAAAAAGAATCATCCCTCACCTCTAGACTTAATTTTTAGGCTTTCTAATCCTAGCGACACTATTCTTGAGTTGAACGATCAATCCCCCAGTACTTGTCACTATACTATACTACAACGATCAGGTACACTGCCTGGTGGGGGTTGTAAGCTTCTCGAGATCCCTCGAGAGGTAAAGCCTGGTGCAATTCTCACGCATCAACCATCTTGACCAACTATAATGATATTCAGATAACGCACAAAAGCTTTCTTGAATGCTTGGAGTAACCATGCATAAGATTCAGTAGTTTCGTTCTTAAGGAGGCCAGAACTAACAATAACACATCTCCTGTGATTGTCAGTTATTGTCAATTGCAGTAAAAGGCACAAAAACCATCATATACCTAGAAAGAGAAATATCTCAGGTGATAATATATACAAAATGTACAAAAAAACAATGAAATATCACTGGAGATATTACAAATTAAAAATTGCAAAAAAAAAACAGCTCCATCAAACGAAGAATCAAAACTAACTGCAGCTATGGTTCAAAAAAGCACAACAACTCCACAAACAAATTTAAGAAGCTCAAACAACTTTGATATCGCCTGTGATATCATAAGATCCTCCATTACCACAACTGATTCAACAAATAAAAGAAAGCTGATACACATGTGATATCACAGGTGATATCACAATATATATCACATGTGATATCACTTATTATGATATCATATTTGATATCACCTGTGATACAACTGAGAAACCAAGCAATATAGAAAAGGAGACATGCTTATGTTTAAAATATACCTTTACTTTTATCAATATCTGGAGATAGTTTCAAAAATTCGCTTGTCACTAGAACTGCATTTACAATTTTCTTTTTAGATACCAGCACATTGTATGCAATTTTTATGTCTAAAGCTTTATTAACATAAACTAACCGTTTGAAGCTTCTATCGTGTCTAGATGCGCATAAATATCAGCTTCTACATTTTTTTCAAAAAGCAAACATTCAATGTCTCATGTAAAACAAAAATATATACACACTCTAAAAATCACATCATTTATACTAGTTATCAGTACAAGTGCTCATTATCACATGTGATATACTATCAAAAACTAAATAAAACCACTACAACTATTCATTATCACAGATGTTATACTACAAAAAACAGAATAAGTTTACTACAACTGTTTTATCACTGGTAATATACTACAAAAAACTGAAGAAAATCATAACACTAATCACTGATATACTACCAAAAATTTAAAAAATTCACTGCAACTGTTCATCATCACAAATTTTTTTTATCACAAGTGATATTCGACAAAAAACTGAAGAAAATCACGACATTCATGACATTATTATAACAATCTCTTAATAAAGATATAAAATCAACAAAAACTGTAAAATCTAAATAAATAATATCTTTTAAAACTCAAATAAGTTCATAATCATCACATGTATTACAGTATCACATCAAAAATCAATAAAAAATACACAAAAATCTTCATAAGTAGCAATAATATTCATAAATAAGCACAAAATTACTAGAGATACTAATGAAACAACTAAATAATTAGTCGGAAGCATTGTACCTTCATCTCGAGATTCAGTAGGTTCATTTTGAACCGGGTTTTTTTCGTGGATCTGGTTGTGCACTCAATGATTCTTCTATTTTTGTGTTTTATTGATAATTTGAACGGTTAAAATCGGTTGATTTTGAGTGTTTGTTGCAGTTTTTTAATGGAGGTTAGAGAGAGAAAGTGGGATTTTTGGATACAGATTTTTGTTGGAAGTGAGAGGTGTAGGGATGGGTTGGTGGGGTAAGTTTTGTGAATTGGTAGAAGTGGTCCCTCCGTGTTTTTTATTCTTAAATCATGTCTTTTTGATCCAACGGCTGGAAATCGTCCCTTGGTATGTATCATATTTTGGGTTTGCAAAATAAAACGCCTCTTATAATTATTCTAAGCCTACATAATAGAGTAGTTAACAAAAATACAATTTTTAATATAAAATATCACCATATAATAATTTCACATATATATTTGTATAGTATTCATCCGTCTTACATTAATTGTCCACATTAATATTTTAAATGTTTCATAATAAACGTTCACATTATATTTCAACCAATGAAAAAGACTTTAGGGGCTGTTTGGTTCAAGAATTTGAAATTCCGGAATTTTAAATTCCGGAATTATGAGAATTTCAAATTCCGGAATTTAAAATATCTTGTCATGTTTGGTTGACAGAATTTAAAATTCCGGAATTTTAAATATTTTTTTTTTTTATTTTTTTAATATAAATTTCATAAATATTCTATTTAAAAGTTTATAAAAAATTTATAAAAAAATTTTATAAAAAAAGTTTATAAAAAAATTATAAAAAATTTATAAAAAATTTATAAAAAGTTTATAAAAAAAGTTTATAAAAAGTTTATAAAAAAAGTTTATAAAAAATTTATAAAAAAAGTTTATAAAAAAAATTTATAAAAAAAAGTTAATAAAAAATTTAGAAAAAAAAATTATAAAAATTTATTAAAAAATTTATAAAAAAAAAATTATAAAAATTTATAAAAAAATTTTATAAAAAATTTATAAAAAAAGTTAATAAAAAATTTATAAAAAAGTTTATAAAAAAATCTTATAAAAATTTTATAAAAAAAAGTTAATAAAAAATGTATAAAAAAAATTATAAAAATTTATAAAAAAAGTTTATAAAAAATTTATAAAAAAAGTTAATAAAAAATTTATAAAAAAAGTTTATAAAAAAGTTTATAAAAAAAACAATAAGAAAAAAATGTTATAAAAAAAATTTCCAAGTAAATTAAAATTCCTCACTTTTTAGAGGCATTCTAATTTACTCCATTTGGGCAATTCGTGGAATTGTAAATTCCTCCAAAGTGTCAACCAAACACGATATTTGAGGGCAATTTAAATGCAAATGCCCCCAATATCCCCGAACCAAACGCCCCCTTAGTTAATTGATATGATATTTGATTGATAGAGAATATAGTTAACGAAATTTTTAAAAATTTTATGCATTATGAAAATAGACCCCTAATATGAGGTGGATAAACAAATAAAAACAATCTTACAAAGAAAAGCGAGCATGGCACAAATATGGACATGTTGGAAAAATCCAAAGTTGCAACGCTTTTAATTAGGATAAATCCAAATTTAAGTATCAGTATTGCTAAAAACTTAAAAAAAAAAAAAAAAAAAAAAAAAAAAAAAAAAAAAAAAGTAGCAGTAGTTAACTCATTTATTGCCTAACTTCATGCAAGCTCTGAATTGCATTCTTTGCTGGTTAAAAAAAAAAAAAAAAAAAACATTATCGAATTCATTGATTGATAGGGTTTTACTAACAGCAGATTTTAGGGTTGTGGTTAAGAGGATGTTTTTTCTTACAATTTGATATAATAGACTATTTCAACCGATCGGAATTATTAGTAGTACTTTTGCTTAAAAATTTAAATCTTTTTCAATTTGGAACTTTGAACAAATTTCAAAAGATCGCATTCTTAGTTAAATAAACATATATCCTCCGTATTTGCTTTTTATGTTTTATGCAAAGTCAATTGATCATCTGACACCAAAAAAACTCAGTAATAGTATTGGTTTGTCTAAAAATCAAAAATATATTACTACCCGTATTAGCAAAGGAAATCACAATAAAGCCTTAGCAAAGGAAAAATATGAGAAAGCAACAACGTCTCGTAAACTATATCGTATATCATCAATCGAGAATTTAAAGTCAAAATCGATCTTAAGTAGGTTATATTTGGCACATAAGATTGTGGATAGATTATGCTTATTTTTTCAAAAAATAAGCTACTTAAAAAATAATCTTTGTTTGACAGAAATAACTTATAAGAGATTTTAAAAAAAATAATCTTCCATAATATCTTAAAACCAAAGGTTCATGTAGCTTATTAAAATAATCTCTTTTTATAATCTCTATCATCATTACCATCTTCGGTATAAGATTATAATGTACCGACTATGATAGAAATATGTATGTGTTCAAGAGAGATATTTTCAAACACTCCATTATAACAATAATGAAGCACCTAAAGCACCTAGCTACTATATTTTTAAGAGGTATAGTATCATCTCATCGTTGGAGTTCTCGTAGAAAAGTTAACGAAATTGTTGAAGTATACATGCCTGATTTACGGTAGAAAAGTTAACGAAATTGTTGACATAATCCTTTTGAAATTATGTTGTATTCAAATAATACCATATGCATGTGCATGCTTGTGAGATGATGCTCTTGACTCAATAGTACAAAATGTTTTGTGAGATGATGCTCTAACTCAATAAATCATATGTTTATGAAATGCAATTTTTTCTCTTAAATAGCGATGCAAGTGTTTGAAAATCCAATGAGAGAGGGATAAACAGAATTCAAAATTTAGTATTTACTTTGACTGATTCACAAATTTAAATTAATGGATAATTAATAAATACTTCCTCCATCTCAAAATTATTGTTCATATTTACTTTTTAGGATGTCTCAAAATAATTGTTCACTTTCCCTTTTAAGTAAAAACTAGAGAATATATTAAGTGAATATTCTATTTGAGTGGTTGAGATTTGTTGTGGTCCCATTTTTATTAAATTTTGTAGTTTCTCACTCATGACAATAATTTTGAGACGAAGGGAGTAATAATTTCTAAACTTATCATAGTTTTTTGAGATTGTTAAAGTGAGTTACGTTATTAAAGGTAAGTTAGTTTCATGATTTTGGATATGGTAAACGTGCCAAAATATGCAACCCACCTTGTCAATTTCGAGTTATATCCTACAAATCAGGACATAATCTATTTTATACGGGTTGGATGCATTTTTATGTAAATCGAATGGCTAGAATTGATGCCATGTCATCTTTTTTTCTCTTAGCTCCGTCAACAATATATAAGTATAATTGTGTTGTTTTAATAAAAAGAGCATGTAATTCGTTTCTTGAAAAAACAGTTTCAAGTATTTTAATATTCAACCCCAAATAATGGAGATAACGACCATATATTTAATTATCTTTTGTTTGGTTAATTTTGTACAAAATATTTGGTGGATTGGACTTGCTAATGTCATGCATGATGAATATGTAAGGAATGAAGAGGGGGTAGTAGCACTATGTCGATAATAAATATTATTAAAATTATTTCGTGTAAAGTGGGGGATGATTCGATAAAGATTATCACCGTTTATCAAGATTATCACCGTAATCCCTTTTCCATAAATAAACATGTATCACGGAGTACTATAGTCTTCTGGTGACCTTTTTTCAACAATTTGTAAATAATAATAATAATAATAATAATAATAATAATAATAATAATAATAATAACAACGAGGAACTAAAACAAAGTCGCAGCGAAAATAATTGATGAAATCAAACAAAACAAGCCACTCTATTGGTCATCCAATCGAGAATGCTTTTGCTTCTATATAAGTGAGAACTTCTAGTTCAAATAAACAATAATGAATATTTAAAAAAAAATGAAATAGAAAGAACGAATATGCATTCATTATTTATAATTGCAACCCATTATTCCAAAGAGCTAATTATTTAAAAATGTATCATACTAGTCATCGTATGTGATTGTGTGTACGGTGTACCATTGTTCGAATATATACTCCTCAAGTGTTTCCCGATTCTAGTTATACTCCTATCGGCCCTAGTTCTACTCCTCCCGCCCCTAGTTCTACTCCTCTTGGCCTTGGTAATTGTTACACCTTGGCCTTTGATCTCGGAACTAGCCGGATTGTAAGTGGTGAAGAAGATGATAATGGTGGTGATGAAGATGATGGTGGTGGTGATGTTTATGATAACGAGTAGGGATTTTGTATGTTATCAGTATTTGTATGGATATCCTTTTGTTATTTGCATTATCGTATTAGTATATTAGCTTAATTGTATCGATATAATCGGATACTATGACTTAGTTTGGTCGTTTTTGAATGAATGAATGGACGGATGCATTTTGTATAATAGATTTGGGTGATTTCCTGGTTTGGTTTTGATAGTTTTTTTCTATAAATTTTTTAGATTTGTAGCATATAGCTTCTGCATCTTGTTGAACATGTACTTTTAGCGATGACAAAGTCGTCGCTAAAACTAGGCATTTGTCGTCGCAAAAAGTAATCCCGCCAATTTCAATTATTTTGGCAACCCACTTTTAACGAAGATGTTGTCGTCACTAAAAGTGATTCTCACGAAATTTAAATATTATAATTTTAATCATTTATATTTATATAATAAATAAATAAATAAAATACGAAAATACCTTTAGCGACGATAGGCGTCATCGCTAAAAGTGTGGTCCTCACGTCAGTCAAGTTTTTGCGTTGAATTTTTGTGGGCCCCACCTTTCGGCACTAAAAGTTTAATAATGTTGTCGCCAAAAGCTTTTGCGATGAGCATTTGCGACAACGTGTTGTTGCAAAAGCTTTTTGCGACAATATAATGTCATCTTTAGCGAAAGGTGCCCAGCCTTGTGGTGTATCCCAATTGTAATTATCATCCAATGATTTCAGACGTAAATATGAATTCATGAATGTATGAATAGATATGACATATGAGCATGATAACATATGAGCATGATAAGGCAAGTGATCTCTAGGTAGGAACCCTATGCAATGAGCTAATTAATGATATCATGAAACGAATGATTCACATTACAATTCATATTAATGATTTAACATGTGAGAAAAAGTAATTTTGATTAAAATCCAATGATTTCAGACTTAAATATGAATTTATGAATGTATGAATTAGATATGAGCATGATAAGGCAAGTGATCTCTAGATAGGAACCCTATGCAATGAACTAATTAATGATTATTTTGTCAATACATTAATGGAGCTTTGGGTTATTTAACTCCGATGACACTCATGTTATACACTTGTTATTTGTACATTTACATGTCACATGTCATAGCATGGTATATTATACACTCAACACATGCTCACACATGCCTTCTTTTATGTCTCACCTTATGATATCCACATGCTAAACCTCTTTGTATGCACCTCCCCAAGTTACATTTTATTTTAAAAAATTCAAAAATATATATCTTTCCCAACTTGAAATAATTTATGTATTAATTTTTATATTGTGAACTTGTTTTTTTATGGGATGTATTATAGGATCCTTTGTTTATGGCAAAATGCAATCTTAGTTTAAATATTTCCCTATGCTGATCATAGTTTTATATGATTGTATTACTTAGGCTAGTCTGAACATGGAATGTGCTAATCATAAGAATGATGTGCTTAATCATGCAATCCAAAAAAAAAAAAAAAATAGCTTGACATATCAATCTTATTAATCATGCGGTAACATTGCTTTAGCTCAAGACAAAAAAATGCCAAGTAGATTTGGCATTTAGCTAATGTCACTGCACCTAATGCCCTTAGCTAAGAATATATTAGAGAATACGTAGTACATTAGTATATTACCAAACCACATCAGTGTCAAAATCACAATATGATCAAATAAGAAAGGATTGAGAATCTCTCAAGTTAGAATGAACATGATATGTCTTGTTCCTTCATATACGAAACTATAAGGTCAACTGCAAGACCTGGTCTTTCTTTTGTTTGGGAGATAACATGACCCATCATGTTGATCTAAACTTGAGAGAATCTCAAAAACTAAGAAACTTAATTACGTAATTACGCAACAAACGCGCGCCCTTTGATATTGTACGTGTATAGGTTTATGATTTTGAACACTCGTTGCAATTACTCACTTAGTATATTGTAAAGCAAATTTCTACTATAGGAATTCGATGTAGACTTAAACCATTCAGCATAAAGCATTTTTAGTTTGAGATCATTAGGAAACTTATAGTGTACGGTATCAAATTAGCCAAGCATATTCAAACGAAGAGATTGTCAAATCTTATGAAATATGAGCATCAAATTATGAGAGTAAAGGGTGAATGTTGAATGCTGAATAGGATACAAGACTAGCTCTGACATGGACATGTTCATTACTTGATATTCCCTACTTGTAGTGTGTGGACCTCATAAATTAATTTAATAATCAACCTATGACATTTTAATAATCAGAAAGATTTACCTGAAATAACTACCAACGGCAAGACAAACAACCGACTTACACCCTACAAATATATTATATTTATTTTTTTGTTTATTAATGAATATAATAAGTAATATTAAGACAACTTACATATATTCTACATGAAAAAACACTTTTTTTAATGCATGGAAAGAGGGTAGACTACAGGAACCAGTAATACAACATGGTGTCCCATGTTTTGAATGACTTGCCAAATCAAGAAGGTTAAGATCAAAGTCGAATGTTTTGCTTTGGCCGGTTTGAGTTAATTGCATATTAAAGATAATGTACTTGAAGGATTTTATAATCACCTTAGTAGTTAGTTTAGATATATAAAGTATATAAGTCAACATTGCACATTGTTGATGTTAAGTATGTTGGTGTATGCTATATATGTTCATGTTATGGTTAATTGAGTATGTGAAAGAGACTAGTGAATAAGTCTTTATGGAGGGTTTTCTGTTATCGTGAGGGATAAAGTAGTAAGGCCCATTTGCGTTTTAGATGGCACATGGAAAGGACATTCATTATTGGAACCAATAGGAAGATGGTTTTGGCAGTTTTGAACTAGCATGTATGTGGGGTCTTCTTCATTGATCTTTCTTGTTCAGCTTTTGCAATACCTCGCGGTGGTGGTAGAGGTGTTTAGACGTACTGAAAAACAAGAAAATGATATGACGTTAGGGTTAGAGGACAGTACGCTGTTATGGGTCAATCATAATGAATATATAGAAATAACTTATGGGAAAATAATCCCTGCAACGAACTACAGAGAACTTTGTATGCTGCTAGGTATAAATGAGAGACCAGTTGTGTAAAATCATAAAAGTTAAGGGCTACAAAGTGAAAAGATTAAAATCTACTTTTCAAACAAAAGCAGGTAACTTCTTGCAGTTTGCAACAGAGATGTGATTCACATAACTTATACACGATAGAGAGAAGCTAAATTATAACATTTGTGCTACTTGAAAGAACTAATCGAGCTTAATTTTGCTGGTAAAATCATTGAGTTATTAGAATCTTGTAGTTTTGCTAAGTGTATCAACTTGACACATGTAAATATATTAACAAAATTATTTTAAAATGAGAGAAAAAAAATCCTTTTAGAAACATTAATAAAATCTAAAATTTCGTTTATTTAAGTGGTTTGAAATTTTCATTAAGACTTACATCACTTTTTTTTTATGCACACACTATAATATTACATTATTAACGCACATTTTACAACATGTTATATGTATAATGTAACATTGTGATATGTACATAAAAAAGTGGTGCAACTATCAATCCTTTTCATTAATTCATATTTTTTACGTACTTGTTAACTAATGAGCACACACTAAAGACAAAATGACTCGAGGTACCATGCGAGTCTTGCTTGTTACTACATCACAAATTGATAGCTCACCACCTCAACAACTTACCGAGTGATTTTAACTTTGACTTTTAAAAAGTAGAAGGTGATCACTTTATATATTTTCTCGAGTTTATCTAATTTTGTAATCATTTTCATATTCTTTAGAACATGTTTTTGAAAGTTTCACACCTAAGTCAACCAAATATTACACAAAGCACTAAACTATAAATTGTAGTTCTTGACTATAATTATTTACCGTCAGTGGCGGAACTAGAACATTTTTTTTTTTTGGCCAAATTTATTTTGGAGAGGCCGAATCGGAGATTTGTTTGTAACCTCAACTAAATTACCCCTAAAACCTATAATATTTACACTACGTGCCACAAACTTTTTTTTTGGGAGGGGGGCCCGGGACCCTCCCCTACCCCTTAATAAGTCCGCCATTGCCATTGTTTACCGTTATACATCATCAACATTATGCGGGAGTACTTAGCTATTGTATATTATTAGCTCTTGAACTACAGATGGGTGCATGATGAGTCTCTAAAAACTCATCATTTCTGTTCCATTTTAAATATGAAAACAGTTAAAAACACATAGAAACACTACATAATACTACAAATATCTTTGGAAAGTGTTTTTATATGTTTCAGGTGCAAAAGGAATGAAAACAGATGAAAAACGAGCAAAGTTTGCACACTTGGCATAATCAGTCCCTGAACTTTCAAGAAATAACAGTTTTAGTCCCCGGGTGTTCAAAATGAGAAAATTGTCATTAAGGGTCCTTGGGAATTCATAATTGTCACTATTAGTCCCTTGGTGAAAAAGTTTGAGGAAATTACAGTTTTGGTCCCTGAAGTTTCAAAAATGGCAAAAACAGTCCCTGGGCATTTTAAATTGGAAAAACTTTCATCTAAGGCCCTTGTACTATTTATCTTGACGAAACAAGTCCTTTTTGATAACTTTTGGAAAATTACACTTTTAACCCTCAAACTTTGTAAAATTGGCAAAATTGGTCCTTGGAAATTTAAACATGGAAAATATCAAAAGAGGTCTTTGTACTATTTATAATTGACAAAATACATCCTTTTGAGAACTTTGGAAAAAGTACAAATTCAGTCCTTCAAATTTTCAGGAATTACATTTAAGGTCCTTGTAATATTTCCCAAAACCAAATGGACTCATTTGTATTAATAAACCCAAGTCCAAATATAAACCCACCCAAATTAAACCTTACCCCTGATCCATGTACCAAGCCCAACTCCTGAGCCCACACCCTAAAAATATTACCAGGGTATTTCGTTGACCCGTTTGACCATCACCCCTAACCTCCATCCACCTCCTGCTTCTGCTTCTACACTCCATCCTCCACCTCCACCTTACACCTTCACCACCTTACTTGCATCCTTGTCAATCCCACAACAAAACCCACCTCCTAGGTTTGCTCCAGGTGATGCCATGTGGCATCCCTACATCCATCCTCACAACCTACAACCTGCAAACTGACACCAAATTGCCTCCATCACCCCCTACCCTTCCTACTTGCTCCTTCCACCTCCACAAACAACCAATAGCCTTTAATTGCCACACAACAGTCCAATTCAACCAGGGAGCAATTTGGCGCCAAAAATTAGTTTAAACGGCTAGGATGAATTAGAGCAATCCAATGGCTCAAGTGAAGTGGGAATTGTTCCAGAGGACACCTGGATCCTTTTTGAAGCCTATATAAGAAGAAGAGGCAGAATTGTGGAAAACTATAAGGGAGGGTTGAATAGTTTTACATCCTTTTTAAAATTTATAAAAACAAGTTTGTTTTAAAAACTTCGATTCTAGTTTATGTGATCTCAATACTTTCACTATATGAACAATTATATAGTAACTAACTAACTAAGCTAATATAGTATAGGTAAATAAGTAAGTAATGAAAAGAGTTGGAGAGATCAAACCACAACACACGGATTTATAGTGGTTCGGCTACAAGGTCACCTTCCTTGTTCCTACTCCACTCCCCGAGTCACCTACTCGAGAGTTTTCTTCACTATGTCAACAAACTCCCTTATGGCGGAGAAAACCTTACACACCAATTTACACACCACAACTACGTCACAACTTAATCACAACTTCTACACAACTTCTTCACACCAATCTACTTCACACCAATCTACTTCACACCTATCTTCTTCACACCAATCTTCTTCACACCTATCTTCTTCACAACTACACAACTTCACTACTAAACAACTTCTTCTACCTACACAACTTCTATATCTTCTAAACAACTAATTACAAACACAACACAACTTCACAAATAATATACATAATATACACAACTACTCTTCAATGCTTCTTGAACTTAGTTGTAGAAGGAGTGTTCTTCTTTTGCATTTTGGATGAGGATGGATGAGAAGGGATTGAATCACTTGAAACAAGGATTAGTATTCTAATGATCAAAGGGTTTTGGAAGATGTTTAGAGAGTTTGAGATCTGAAATTTTCGTGCAAAAGGTGGGGAAAAATTCCAGATTTAAGGTGGTATTTATAGGAGAAAAATTCTGACAAATTCTGACACAGGAGCCTGGCCGGTCCCCTTAAATCATGGCCGGTCCCCTTAATTTTAAGGGGACCGCCCCTTATAATTAAGGGGGCCGCCAGCTGTAACGGCCAGAAAACTTGTCATTTAGTGGGGAAAGTTTATTTGGTGAAAAACTAACTGATTTTGATTAAAAATTTGAATTCATATATTTAGTATGATTAAAACATTTTTTTTTATTACCAAAAGTGTTTTTCAAAAATATATAATATGTTTATATAATTAAATAAACTTTGTATTAATTAATTAAATACCCCTTTGATCATGAGATGTATTAAGCACTTGTTTATCCATACCTTAAGTGATTAAGTTGGATATAATGATATAAACTAGCTTAATAGTTGTTTACGTAGTAATCTTACGTTTGATGATTTTACATTTTGTGATCGTCAAAACATAGAGATATCGAAAAATATAAATAACGTTTTTATGCATTATTTATGTCAACAATCTCCCCCTTTTTGATGATTACAAAATCTAAACTCATTAAGCGAAAATTAGTATATATACAAGTATTATTGTGAGTTTATATCAATTCTCCCCCTTTTTGTTAGCATCAAAAAGGTTATCCCGATTTAATTGTAGCTCCCCCTTGATGTATACTCCCCCTCGTTTTGAGGTCAAAAAGAAATCGAGATATGGAATTCTTGCAAAAAATATTTAGTGGGCAAGCAACATATATATATATATATATATATATATATATATATATATATATATATATATATATATATATATATATATATATATATATATATATATATATATATATAGCATGCAAGAGTAGAAACTAAACATAACCATAATCATTGATCGAATTAAAAAGGTTACTACAATCATTACATCAACAAGTAGTGCAAATAAGAAAAGCCTTGAAGGCTTTCAATCATAAATAAAATAAACCAAAGCTCTAACATGAAAGTCCTCTCTAGAGCTTGCCATCCAAAATGGTTTAAGACAATTTTATTTGCAAAACACCAAGCATGTTTAATTGGGAGGAATGAATGGTGAACATGGAGATGGTGATGGTGGAGGAGTGCTTGTTGATGGTGGTGGAGGAGATGTGTTTGTTGTTGGTGGTGAATGTGTGAAAACATGTATTGCATCTCATCTCTTAGTCTGAACATAATTGTTCGGTTGTGGATGCAACAAAGGCAAGTGTCTCCATGAGCTTTAAGTAAGCTCCATGGGATGGGGTTATAGGTTGGTGGATTGATAGGGGATGATGAGAAGTGTGCATCAAGAGGTGTTAATGGTGATAATGAGAGGATTAGTGCAAGAGTTGTGTTTTCATTGGTAGGTTGTGATGGTTGATCTATTGTTGGAGGAGATAAGTGGGTGTTTATGTAGTCATTTATGGATGAAGTGGAAGGTATGGAAGAAGTAGAGGTTCCATTTGTTGATGGTGTTTTGGAAGGTGCATTTGGTGCACTAGGAGATGAGCATTGAGGTGGTGGTGATAGGGTGGTGTTGTCTTCATTTGTGAGGTCAATGAATAGTTGTTTTGGTCGAATAATGACAAGTTTTTGTTTCTTGGCATTGTTTGAGTGAGTGGTTCTTGGTGATGACATGATAAAAGGATGAGGTTTGATGAAGGTTGAGGATGATGGAATGTGAATTAAACATGCATGGGGATTATATAGTATGAAAACATGTTTAGAAGTAGAATTAATTTGAAATTGTATTGTTAGATTCCAAAATCAGTTTAGTTTTTAAAGGAAATGGTAGCTGGGACTATCAAAAGAGGTCACAAGTTGCAAAAGAAAACAGTGTAAAAACTGTTCCAGATGGCCGGTCCCCTTAAATTTAAGGGGGCCGCCCATCTGACGACCCAGAAATCAAAACTTTTCAAAAATTTTCTGGAAAAATGTTATATTCTGTTTTGTTTTTGCAGCAAGCTCTATTTGGACATTTCACATTTGTTTTGGTCTATTAAAAAGCATACATGTCATATATATATATATATATATATATATATACATAAACTAATCATGCAAGCATATATATAGATTAAGTGATAAAGCATGCATTCATAAGCATATATTAAACATAAATAAGCAAGTTATCATCTTAATCAAATATCCAAACAATTATCCAAGAAAATAACAAGTACTTCCGAATATACTTCGGACAAATAGCAAAAAAAAAAAAAAAAAAAAAAAAAAAAAAAAAAAAAATCCACGATCAAGAGACATAAAAATAAATATTGTTCAACAAACATAAGCTAAACACATCATCTTCTTTTCTTCCCGAAGATACCCTTCAACGTCTTCCCGATGGATTTGAAGCCACCTCTAACTTCTTCATGCAAACTCTTTTGTCGTCTAAGCATCTCGGTTGTTCGCTCATGAAGTACTTCGTCGGTTTGATCGCTAGGAGATGGGGTTGAATACTCGGGATAGTCAAGATCCTCTAAATTATCAACGAACTCGGAAAACGAAGGGGTACTAGCATCAAGGATGTTTTCCTCCTCATCGTCATTGTCTTGTCGAGAAGATGAACCGTGAAAGCTATGACGACGAGATTTTCCCTTGTCACTTCGAGTTCGTTGAGCTTGTTTTAGAGCGAGAGGGCGTAAGGTGGGATAGATGGACTCATAGATGCTATTGTCAAGATCGGGGTAGTACTCGATAACATGACGATAGAGACGAGTAAGAAATATTCCATATGGAAGATTGGCTTTGGGAGTTTTTCTAGCACACTCAATCCGTTTGATAAAGAAGTAGGCCAAATTGTATAGCTTTTCGACAGCAATACAATACAACATGTGAGCAAGGCACGCCGGGAGATGGTCTTGGTGACCTCTAGTACCGAACGCATTCTCACGAATGAGTTCTTCCCAACGCTTCATATGGGGGCCTAATTCCTTGAGGAGAAGTTGGTATGAAGAGATTTGGACGTTTTTGGATTTTATTTTTCGGGTTGTAGTGGCACGCTCCACACCAAGGATTTGACGAATTTCGTCGGGATGAGGGATATCGGAGAGATAAGGACCAAAGGTTGGTCGACAACGATGTAGAGATTCGAGGTCCCACTCGTTTGTGAAAACTGCTTGACCTTTAAAAGAAATTTGGAGGATTTGACCAAATTGCTCGAGAGTTAAAGTGATAAATTCATTTTGGATCATGAAGGAGATGGTGATGGCACCAAGATCATTGGTTTGAACCGTGACTTGGCTATAGAAATCAACTATGAAACGAGGAACGATTGGTTCGTTGATTTCAAAGAGGCAATTGAGGTTGATGCTTGTGAATAAGCGAGTAATATAGTCGGATTGAGCAAAAGCTAGATCTACTACACATCCCTCATGAACGTTTCAATCTTCAATTTCACGATATATACGTCCAATGGAAGGAGATGTAGTAGGGAGTTGGGAAACTTTGGGAATGTAGTTTTTAGTGTGGGAAAGATCTTGGGTAGTCGCTTTTGGCATTTTCACCTAAACACAACAACAATAACAAAAAAATATATATAAAGAAGAATAAAAGTGTATATATTGTTAAGACTTATGTTGGAACGTAAACATACTTCGACAATAATCCTAGGAAGTAGTTTACCATGTTCCTAAATATTATTTTTAACTCGTTCTAGATATATTTTACGCTGTTTAGTAAGTAGTTATGGACAAATCCAAACGCCCTTTTAAACATCTTAATATATCATGAAATTTACTAGATTTACATTAGGTTGTAAAACTAGCCATTTCTTACGAGTTTCTTATGCATGTGATTTGTTTTCGAAAATGATGGTTTATGTTTTGACTCAAAAATGTCATTTTTCGTACTAAACCAAACGCTTCCTTAACTAGACACTTACACTACTAGTATGTCAATATATATATGAATTATATATCTTGACAAGTCCGAATTACAAGTTTTAGGTTTATAATCTTGAAAATGTTTTATAAAAATTATAACGACTTAATTTCGACATTATTTGGATATAATTCAAACACCCTCTTATCGTGTACAAAAATATTTTTACTTAGTCGAAAAATATAGTTTCATGTTTTACAAGTTATAAAGATATAATGTGATTAGTTTTAACAAGTTTTTATAGCATTATTCAACAATGTGTTTACCATAAATTTTGAAAAGGATTGTATGAAATTTTTCAAAAATTTTCAACAAGAGGGTTTATAATTTTTAGTTTCTAGTGTTAATTAAGCATCCTAATCCTAAGGGAAGCATTTAGTTATGGAAATTTTAGACCCAATTCGAAAGAAATTATGAATATTAAAAAATTATTAAAACATGCATAATCTTGAGTTTGACCAAATTAGATGGAATTAGATGAAATGTGTTATGAAAAACTTACAATATGTAATGGTGATTGTGTTAGATAAATTTGCCCTTTGCGAATTAACCCGAATTATGTGATTTGGAAGTGGTTATAGGTGTTTTGGGGTTTGGTTTTTCGTCACAGCAGTCGCAGAAGGAAGGGGTGTTGAAAAATTGGAGTGTTTGGCAAAAGAAACAAGAGGAAATCGTATTGGAACAATCAGATGGCCGGCCCCCTTAAACATTAAGGGGGCCACCCTTCATTTGGCTGCCGGTCCCCTTAAACATTAAGGGGGCCGCCCTCCAAACTTTGATATTTCGTGGTTTTGGTTTCTGGAAAGAACAAGAAAATATTTATATATATTAGATTTATATTTAATCAAAAAATACGTTGGAGAGTATTCGCACGAAAGGAATTACTTGACACTTTTACTTGACATTTCGTCAATTAAAATTTCTTGATCATTTCGGATGAAATTTATCAAGTTGTCAAGTGGACGAGAGAGTTGTGGAAGGTATATATATATATATATATATATATATATATATATATATATATATATATATATATATATATATATATATATATATATATATATATATATATATATATATAGTATGGGCTTTTGAGACGAGAATATAGGAGGGAGATGTATGCAACGGAAGACGGGAGTTTGTTTCATCCATAGATTTTTCGACTCATCTCTCTACATCAGCATGAGTGTTGTTGAACATTAAAGTTCAATAAGGCAAATGGGGAGAAAGAAAAGGTTCGTAAACGAACAATTTCTAATTCTAGAAAATCAACAAATGAATTTTCTAGGTTATAAGATCGTAGATATAGCTAAGTATATATATATATATATATATATATATATATATATATATATATATATATATATATATATATATATATATATATATATATATATATATATATATATATATATATATATATATATATATATATAAACTCTATAAGAAACAATGAGCTGAACAAAATCACATAAAAACTAGATACTAAACTAAGCATGCATTTCTTGACAAGGAAATAAAAGGAAATGTGTACCTTTCGTCTTCAATGCGTTTATCTTCAAAGTCTTCAAGGAATAGTCTGAATAATAGGTGACAACAAAAATTTCCATGTTTGAATGGCGAATTTTCTACGTTAGTCCCCATTGTCTCATTTGACCAAAGTTATTTGATCCGAACATGTTTTATATTTGACTTGGGTGCATATATGGTGGAAACATTCCCCACAGATTGAAGTTCCACATTTGTTGATTATTGTTAAAGTTTCGTCTATTTTGGTTTGCTCTTGGTTGAGGTGTTTTAGGTCTAGGGTAAGAATTATTTGGTTTCCTAGGTGGTGGAGTTTTAGATCTTGTTTTAGGTTTAGACGATCCTACCTCGGTTTTTAAAGATGGTTTATAAAATGGTTTTATTTCTTTATCACTAGCAAGAGGTATTTTCTTATCATTTATGAGTATATACTTAGGATTAGATTTTGGAGGTTTTAGTTCCTTGAGTTCACTTTCAAATTTAACATTTTTAATTTCACTTGTTGAAGCTTCGGTTGAGTTAAACCCTAAACCGGTTTTATCTCCGGATATTCTTTGAATACTTATAATTTTACTAAGTGAGTTACTACTATTTTCAAATTTATCAAGTTTACAAATTTCTTCCCTAAGTTTGTCGTTTTTACTTTTAAGCTCTAGACATGATTTACATTCTTCAAAAATTTCTTTACCTTTTTCAAGTTGATGTATTTTAATTTTTAGTTCTAGTACTTCATTTTCTAATTGGTTGTTAATGTATTTTAGTGATTTGTTTTTAGCCATTACTTGTTGTCCTAGTATGCATAATCTATTGTATTCACTATCTAAATCTTTTTCATCTAATGATAAATTTTCATCACTAAAGTATTCGGTTTCGGAACGTACCTCACTTGATGTCTTTGCCATGAGACACTTTTCTTCCTTTGTTATTTCTTTCTCATCTTCATCGCTATCACTCCAAGCTCCTCCAACAAATGCTCTTTGACTTTGATCTCTTGTCATCATTGGACATTTTCCAATGAGGTGATTCGGATCACTACACTTGAAACACTTTCTCTCATTCTTGCTATACTTGTCATCATTATTCTTTTGAGGTGCTCTCCTTTCATCGTGTGGTTGTCTAACGAATCTTCCTCACCTTTTGAAGAATTTCTTGAAATCTCTTACGGCCATGGCATATTCTTCGTCATCACTTTCGGAAGATGAGCTATCTTCGTTGTTGGATTCCTTTCTAGCTTTCAAGATGATTGACTTGCTTTGCTCTCGTTTTCCTTTAACCATTTTGGAGTCCTTTTTTATAATTGCTTCGTAGACTTTCAAATTTCCAATTAATTCATCAAGTTGCAACGTTGACAAATTCTTTGATTCTTCAATAGCCGTCACTTTAGCTCGCCATTTTGGGTGAAGAGCCCTAAGAAACTCCCTAACAAAATTCTTACTAGAAAAATTCTCATCAAGTGCTTTTAAACTTGTGATGATAGTGTTAAATCTAGCGAAAGCATTATCAATTGATTTCTCTTCTAGAATCGTGAATTGCTCATATTGTTGAACAAGTAGATCTATTTTATTATCTTTGACTTGATTATTACCTTGGTGAGTTATTAATAAAGAGTTCCAAATTTCTTTTGCGGTTTCACACATAAAGATCCTTTCGTACTCTTTACGTGATAGCGCATTATAAATAACCATTTTTGCTTCATTATTTTTAGCAAATTTTCTTTTTAAATCATCATTTTGTTTTTCAAAAGGTACGATTTCATCTTTCTTTGTTTCGGGGTTATTTTGAATAGGTAAAAAATCACCATTGGTAATAACATGCCAAAGATCTAGATCTTTTGATTTCATATAAGTTTCGAATCGATTTTTCCAATATAAAAATCCACCACTTTCAAATAGTGGTGGTCTTTGCATAGATTGCTCTTCTAAATATTTTTCAGATTCCATAGATCGTTACAAGTTTTAAAATACAATATATTTTAAAGATCTTGCAAGACGTGGCTCCTGATACCAATTGTGGAAAACTAGAAGGGGGGGGGGGGGGGGGAGGGGTGAATAGTTTTACGTCCTTTTTAAAATTTATAAAAACAAGTTTGTTTTAAAAACTTTGATTCTAGTTTATGTGATCTCAATACTTGCACTATATGAACAATTATATAGTAACTAACTAACTAAGCTAATATAGTATAGGTAAATAAGTAAGTAATGAAAAGAGTTGGAGAGATCAAACCACAACACAAGGATTTATAGTGGTTCGGCTACAAGGTCACCTTCCTTGTTCCTACTCCACTCCCCGAGTCACCTACTCGAGAGTTTTCTTCACTATGTCAACAAACTCCCTTATGGCGGAGAAAACCTTACACACCAATTTACACACCACAAATACGTCACAACTTAATCACAACTTCTACACAACTTCTTCACACCAATCTACTTCACACCTATCTTCTTCACACCAATCTTCTTCACACCTATCTTCTTCACAACTACACAACATCACTACTAAACAACTTCTTCTACCTACACAACTTCTATATCTTCTAAACTACTAATTACAAGCACAACACAACTTCACAAATAATATACACAATATACACAACTACTCTTCAATGCTTCTTGAACTTAGTTGTAGAAGGAGTGTTCTTCTTTTGCACTTTGGATGAGGATGGATGAGAAGGGATTGAATCACTTGAAACAAGGATTAGTATTCTAATGATCAAAGGGTTTTGGAAGGTGTTTAGAGAGTTTGAGATCTGAAATTTTCGTGCAAAAGGTGGGGAAAAATTCCAGATTTAAGGTGGTATTTATAGGAGAAAAATTCTGACACAGGAGCCTAGCCGGTCCCCTTAAATCATGGCCGGTCCCCTTAATTTTAAGGGGACCGCCCCTTATAATTAAGGGGGCCGCCCAGCTGTAACGGCCAGAAAACTTGTCATTTAGTGGAGAAAGTTTATTTGGTGAAAAACTAACTGATTTTGGTTAAAAATTTGAATTCATATATTTAGTATGATTAAAACATTTTTCTTTATTACCAAAAGTGTTTTTCAAAAATATATAATATGTTTATATAATTAAATAAACTTTGTATTAATTAATTAAATACCCCTTTGATCATGAGATGTATTAAGCACTTGTTTATCCATACCTTAAGTGATTAAGTCGGATATAATGATATAAACTAGCTTAATACTTGTTTACGTAGTAATCTTACGTTTGATGATTTTACATTTTGTGATCGTCAAAACATAGAGATATCGAAAAATATAAATAACGTTTTTATGCATTATTTATGTGAATAAGAATGAAGCAAACAGTAGTGTAATTTAGTAAAAATTAGTGTAGATTAGTGTAAGATTTAAATTAATGTAATTTCAAGTGTTTCTTAGATTTAATTAGTTGTAATCCGTTTCATTTATGTAATCCAAACTCATTGCAAGTTTCAATTTCAAGTTCCATTTTATTAATTCAGTTTTAGCAAATTTAAGTAAATTTGACAAACTTACTTAAATCCTGTTTAAACCTGTTAAATCCTGTTTCATTCAGTTATTTAAGTTAATTTATAAGTCTTTAAAAGAGTTCAAAGTTTAAAATAAGTTTAATTCAGTTGAGATGTAAAAAATTGAGAAAAATACAAATAAATAATAGAAAAATAAAAAATTAGAAAAGAAGAAGAAGGAAGCCAAAGAAGCATGGTGATTTGGAATTTTTATGGTTGTAGTACCTCAGGGAGGTGTTAGGTTATATGTGAATCCTTGGTTCCATGTACTAAGCCTGAGTGCAGTGTAAGTCCATTTTCCTTATTACTGAAGATTAGCTTATTAAGTGCTTATTTAAGTTTGTTTATGCTTGTCAGTAGTTTTTTGAACTATTTATGCTCAATAAATAGTTTAGGTAGTTTTAGTATACATTTTGTTTACAAACTGTGTTGTATTAGCTTATTAGCTTATTACTAATTAACTAGTTCAAACTGCTTATTTTTGAATGTTTTCTGCTTATCTCAGCATAATATAGTCTAGTAAATCTTTATCTCTCATTTTGGAAGTTTAAAATTGTTACTTGTAGTGAAAAAGCCAAGACAGACCATCAATAAGGGTTGTTTGGCAAAAGCTGTTTCAATGTGTTCTGAGGTGTTGTTGTTATTGTTTTCAGTTAAGACATGTTACATTAGGTATATTTAGGTTAGTCAAAGCTTAAAATTCATATGTCCTTTGATAAAAAGTCAATTTACATGTTTACATCTCGTAATCATTCACTGCTAGGAGTTTAGGTTGCTAATCTATTCATTTGGACTCACAAGTAGTTAAAGTAGCTTTATTTAGTCTAATTAGAGCCTAATATCTTAATTACAGTCATTAGAATTAGATCAAACTTCAATAAAGTCAAACTAGGATAAAATTCAAAAAAGTCAAATTTACCTTTTGTGTAGAAATGCAAAATTTGGAGGATTTGTTTTGAATTTTGTTGTCAGTTTTAGGACTTGATCTTTTTAGGAATTATAGCCCCCCACCTCAACTCTTGAAACCCACAGCTATTACATTTTTGCAAATTTTCCTGTGGGCCCCACAGGACCTCAAACACACCTGCAGGGCAGGTTGTTTCACCTGTTGCTGCAACACCACCACTGTCACCACTTTGGTGGGCCCCACTGTGTCATCTTTGGTTCTGTAGCATGCCCCCAGCTAGCTTGTTGGTTCCAGGCCTTATTTGGATTAACAAGCTTATTTGATAAGCTTATTTGAGCCTGCCAATTGCCTATCCAGGCCTGTTTGGTTCTAAGTGACTTGGATTTGCTTATTTGAGCTTATAGCTTATTTCAGTGTTCCTTTCTTATTGTTTCTGCATATTATAAGTACTTTTCATATCTTTCTAGTTTATTTCTAGCTTTTGATCAGATTGTAGCTTGTTGAGATGCTTTTCAAGGTCTTAAATTCAATTTCAAGCTTATAAGCCCCACTGTTGGGAAATTAAGCTTGCACACAGCTTATTTGTTAAATTCTAAAAGTTTGTCTTTTCAAAAGTTGGTTATTTTTAGTGTTAAAATGTTTTTGTAAAGTTAAAATCCAAAAAAATAAATAATTGCAAAAATTTGGGATATGTAAGAATCGAACCTGGGTCATCTGAGCATACCTTTTCATATTTTTCATAGCTTCCTGTTAGTATTAAGTATTTATATAAAAAAAATTCATAATTTTATAAAATAGTTTAGTATTTATAATAATTAAAATAGTTTAATTAGGTATTAAATAAATAATAAGTAATTAATTTTTAAAATAGCTTAATTATAAATTTTATAAACTTTTTATATTTTTTATAGATTCCTGTGATGGTTAAGTAAATTTATAAAAAGTTTTATAATTTTATAAATTAGTTTAGTATTTATTATAATTAAATTAGTTTAATTAGTTTAATTAAGTTTAAATAGTTTTTAATTAATTAATAAAAATTAAATAAAAAGTCTAAAAAAATATTTTCTTTTTCCATTAATTTTCTTTTATCATTTGGATTCCAAAAATATAATTTTCACATCCGTGGGATTTATATTGGACATAATTCATGTTTTGTTTCGTACGTTAACGTAAAATTTAATTTAAACGTACGCGTTTTTATGTTTTAAACGTTTTAAATTTATTTAGGTTTACATTTTAATTAAAATAGTTTATTTAAGTTATTTTATTTTATAAAACCTTAGGATAATCACTCACACCTTTTTCTTGTTCAAAACCACCCGATCACAAATTCGTTTAAATCCAAATTGCATGCCTCGTTGGGACATAACGACCCGAGGATACACTGTACTCCACGGATATATATCTTGACCCTTCTCCCTTACTGTTTGACTTTAGTTGACCACACCCGTGGTTGAATAAAACCTGACGGTTTTGGAGCAGTCAGTGCACAAATGACATTTTAAAATATCTATGAAAATGCGAATAATCACTAACTTTTCTTATCTATTTCATTTTTTGACTAAACTTTAATAATTGTGTTTACGTGTTGCTTTAAGTTTATTGTTGGACCAGATGGCTTTGGCCAGATAGAAGCCAAGTGTACAATGGTATTTTCTCAAGAGGAAGAAAAGGCAAATATGATCAACTTTCTTATGATAATCGAGCATTTTACATGCATAATTGTAGAGATCGACAAGACTAGGTCTATCCTCATGCATGATGAGGTGGCCCCAATCAAGTCTTGTAGTTTTGACACGTAAAAGTGCTGATATGGAAGAGGGCTGTGTTGACCTGTTGTAGCAACAGTTTCGACATTTTCCTGTTTCACTTGACACATTTCCAATCATCTGTTTGTCGTCCCGCTTAAAAGAATCCATAAATACAATATATCTTATTAAGAAAATCAGAACTAGTGCTTTCAACTTTGTTTATGTGGTTATTTTTCGCAAAATTAGCTGAAGTTGTAGCTTAAGCAGGAGCTTATATTATAATTCGAAAGCTAAATGTTTTATCTTCATACAAGTGGTTGGCGGATTATTTGAAACCGGAGCTTATTACTGTACATGACATAGAAAGACCTGAAATTTAATTGACATATGTTTCAAGATTTTTATGTGTTCATCAATTGGAATTCAAAGGACAATTAAGTAATTTAACTATTGATGCGCTTTATTTATTTTTAAAAGGCGATTTCATATATTCACTCAACAAAATTAGAAATTTTATATTTATCCGAAACATGTTTCACACACACATTGCATATTATTAAGTGGTTTCGATTTTAGTAAATATGATATTTTTTTAATCAAAAGGAGGGGTTAAGCTAGAAGATAACGTATATATTAAAACTGAGTGTTACTCACTCATATGCGAACAAACATATATAGTAGTACATGATTTTTAACTCAAAAAATGAGAAAACTTTGGCACCCTGGCTATATTACATGGTATGATAAATTCTGATTTATAAAACATAGTTACTAAATTGTTTGTGTAATCAGATATTGAGTTTTTTTTTTTTTTTTTTTTTTTTTTTTTTTTTTTTTTTTTTTAACATGGATGTATTTTTGTTTGGATCCAAAATCCAAATACTGTTAAGAGGGAGAGCATTTGTTCTTGTCTGGGGGCCCACTTGTCATTGATCCATACATTCTTGGGTCGGAGTTGACTCCTATAAGGACAAACCCTCTTTGTTTTATTTTTCATTCTTTTGATTTTTGAAAATTAATCTCATTTTATGTGTCAATATTGTTAAGTTGATCTCAACCGAATTAAAGTAATTGTTTAATATGAACTTCTAAGCAAGAGTAGTATTTATAGTTCTCGTTCTTATAACGCTAGTTGAAACATTTTTGACACATTTTTTTAGGGGAAATCATACCTATATAACAATGTAGACAATTCACTACATTTCCTTTGAAAAAAGCTTTAAAAATGTCAGTTTAGTCCTTATGGTAAGTTTCTGATATATATTTTCCCCCTATCCCTACCTTTTTTTTCAAAGGAAATGTAAAGAATTGCCTACATTGTAATGTAGGTATGATTTCCTCAATTTTTTTATTACAAAATGAATTATATTCATATTTGCAACAATATTTATCTCAGCCTATTTAATTATGTGGTAATTAATTTTTTTAGGTTATACCGGACATGAAACATTTTACCATCTATATGATTTATTAAGACTAGACGAGTACCCGTGTATAGCAACAAGATTCTATAGCGACAGATAGTTTATTAATAAAAAAAAATTATATGTTATAAACGAAAAATAATAAAAGTTTGAAGATTTGGGGATTAAACATAATGTTTTGAAACCTGGTTCGACCCGGGTGGTACAACCGGTTGAACCATTCCGGTCGAAAAATGGGTCGATTTAAACAGGGACAACTTGGCGGGTTGAGTCGAAAACGGGTCAAATTAAACCGGGTCAACACGCCGTGTTTGAAGCGTCCAGGGTCAACCCGTTTTGTGATTTGTATTAATAGTTTCCTTTTGAAATATATGTTTTCAACATTTCTTTTTTTAGTTTCAACTTTTCACTTTTCAGTTTTTTCTTCGGGTATCCTGTGACGATTAACCGGAGAAAAAGATCTCGATTAGGCCTGATTCACCAGTTTGTATCAGTTTCAACGGGTCCTCTCTGGTTCGTTTTCGGATGGCTTTTATTGGTTAGCCGAACCGGTGGCGACACCGGTTCCCGGTTGAACCCGTTGGTCCCGTCCAGTTTTCAAAACTATATGTACCATCAACTTGTTAGGTTGTATGAAGCTTTGTGTGTTTTATTAATTTGTATAATATGTATAATAACATGTACTTTTCACTTTATAGTGTTTAAAAATAATATTAATTAGTGTGTTTAATTATTTCATATGGATTATGTTGTAGCTTGTTTAAATTGTATGTTATAAAAATTTTATTGTACTTTTTAGTAAGTGGTGTTTTAACTGGTTGTATTTAATTTGGTAGATATGCTTTTAATTGGTTGTACAATATGAATAAATTATTGTAGTTTTATGTAATAGGTGTTTTAATAAAAGTATTAATTAAATTATAATTTCACTCACCTATGAACATTTTCTAACACTCAACATTTCACTTTGACTATAGAGCTTTTATAAATAGTATAGATGATATAAAGATATAAAGTAATTCAAGAAGAATTATACGGTAACTAACTATTCAAACCATATGATTATAAGATAGCCAAACTTTTGTTATCCATCAAATTTGGTAGACATATCAAATCAATAATACAATTCACTCGACAATGCCTTATATGCGGATGCATGCCCTTATAGGTGGGTATTTAAACTAAACAAAAAACTTGAGGAAACCAACTATTCCATGGATGTCTTGTTATAAAGATCTGATCGATTACTGTTTTACGTATGTAGCTAGCTAGTTAAAAGTTAGTGTAAAGAGATGCATAATTGGAGGTATAGTACAAGATAAGTGGCAACAATTATATGCGGATGCATGCCCTTATAGGTGGGTATTTAAACTAAACAAAAAACTTGAGGAAACCAACTATTCCATGGATGTCTTGTTATAAAGATCTGATCGATTACTGTTTTACGTATGTAGCTAGCTAGTTAAAAGTTAGTGTAAAGAGATGCATAATTGGAGGTATAGTACAAGATAAGTGGCAACAATAATTGATGAATCTGTGTATATAATGAAGGACGATTAGAGTTATTGGTCATCTGGCACATGCATGTGCATGCAGTAGTAAGGTTAAGCTTGGGGTCTGTGTATATAATGAAGGACGATTAGAGTTATTGGTCATCTGGCACATGCATGTGCATGCCGTAGTAAGGTTAAGCTTGGGGTAGGATATACTAACCCTCCCTAAATTCATATACTAACCCTTCTAGTGGTACTTTTGTACTTTTTTTTTTTTTTTTTTTTTTTTTTTTTTTTTTTTTTTAACTTTTTGTACTTTTTTTTTTATTTATTTATTTTTTTGAAATATTTTGTATAATATATTTTAGGGTGTATTTTATATGTATTTTGTATAATGTTTATATAATTGACGTGTAATGTATTTTATTTAAGTAACAACAACAACGGTCACGTTAAAAATTACCACATTAAATAATTACAACAACAACTGTTATTATTTAATTAAACAACATCGTTAACACATTATTTAAAGCTACAAAATCTACGACATATGAAGATTCTTCATCTCATTTAAAGATCATGGAGCCGGGCACTTGACTGACAAGCGTGATCCTTAGGATTCCTTGCCATTTCTAACTCCATTTTCAGCGCCTTTATTCTTGCCTTCAACAACTTGTTCTCATTTTTTGTAGCAACGCAGTTTGAGCAATGCGTTGAAGAAGAGACTTGATTAAAGTGCTCTGCTTCAAATTCATCTTTCCACTTGAAGTATCGACACCCATAGTCTTTTGTACCTGGCTGTTACATGTTAAGAAAATAATAAGAAATGTATTTTTAACAAACAAATTATTTACATAACTAAGCAAACGTATGATTATTTACCACTGAAAGAGGACATGCATAAAACAGTCGCCCACGACTACCATCTTGTCAGAATTACCGTTCTACAATAAATCCTCTGTTACATCGGCACCAGAAAGGATTTTTTTGGCTCATCTGACCAAAGAATTTGCATAATAATTTACATCATCAATCAATAATGTTATTAATAATTTAAACAAAGTAATAATAAAAAAATCATTCGAATTAAATAAATAAGCAGTTAGAGTTCAAAGGTTTGTCAAATAACATACATATTGAAAATAAAGACATACAAAGGCAAACTACTATCAAGATACTAACTATGATACTAACTACTATCACTGTCCACCTGCTCCAGCAACTTCTCTATCTCTTTCATCCTCTTCTCAAAAGACTCTAACTGCTCTCGAAACTCTACAACCGCTTTCTCTAAATCACTCAACCTAGATGCGTGCTCATCCAACGTAACATACACATCACCTATATCTCTCCTATCATGCTTAACTTCCCTCCTCAATCCTTTGACATCAGATTGTCGCTCACACAACCTCCTCGTTGATACATGAGGATCGCACCAGGCTTTACCTCTCAAGGGATCTTGAGAAGCTTACAACCCCCACCAGGCAGTGTACCTGATCGTTGTAGTATAGTATAGTGACAAGTACCGGGGGATTGATCGTTCAGCTAGGAATAGTGTCGCTAGGATTAGAAAACCTGATTACTAGTGCTAAAGATGAGAGATGATTATTTTTTGTGTTTTTATATTTTTTAGAAAGCAAATTAAAATCTCGGGTTTGAAGGATTTGGGCGGAATTAGTTGCTAGTCAACTAACCCAATATTAAGATGCAATCAAAATAAAATACTAGAAATAAAAATAAAACTAAATTATACTAGGGTTGTGAGCAATAAGTGAAGAAAATGTGTTTACTTAGATTTCACTACTCCCTAGACATCTTTTACACGTTAATTACTTGTTATAGTTGCGTGGATGACAGATTTTATTCCTTAATACCATTCATGGGGTGGCGCACTTACTTCCCCAATCCTATGAGTGCCTACTTCACTCCTATGTCGAGCCGGCTAAGAAGCTCCTAACATGGGATCATTAGAATTTACTCATGCATTAAATACAACCAATAAAACCTAGTGCACATCGGTTCATGTTTCCTAAGACGTTCAAGCATGTTACCATTTGGAGATCTGCCAGTTTTCTTAAGCCTAACATCGAAATCATTTATCCAATACAACCATAAACAAGTAATCAACACATAATTAACATCTAGGTTTTATTAGATCTAAGCAAACACAAGATAGATCTAGCCTAGCATGATGGAATTAAGACAAGAACAAGATATAGACAACCAACACATAGACATATTGATTGAATTAAAAGAACACTTATCTCAATTAGACATGAAAGGGTTCAAGGGCTGAGAACCCTTGAAAAACCTGTAAAATTCGTACTAAGTTCGGCCTTAGGGTTTCTCCAAAACTTTTTTCTTTTAATGTGTAAAAATTAGAAAACTATATATAGGAAATAGGGTCTAACGGCGTCAAGACCAAATTGGTGACGCCGTCATCTCGCCGCCAAAATACTTCTCGGACTGCCTTGATCTACTTCTGACGCCGTCAAGTGTTATGTGTTTCCAGGCCGTCATGCATTTTACTCTTGACGCTCTTCCTTGTGACGCCGTCATTTCTGTACTGGGCCGTCATGCAAATTACTCTTGACGCCGTCAGGATTTTACTCTTGGCGCCGTCACCTACTGTTCCCAGCTTGAAAAATTGAGACTTTGCCATTTTCTTCACTTTTATGCTCCAAAAACGTCCAAAATGCCTTCTTTTCCAGATTTCACTCCCAAAGTACCTAAAATCACAAAAGGAACGATTTAGGGCAATATTTGATCAAATAAATTCAATTCCGGGCTTAAATGACCCCCTAAAAGTGGTTCATTTTTCACCTCATCACTCGACATCGACACATAGCGACCCCGACACCAAGAGATGTTGTCACACCCCCAAAATCGGGTCCAGCGGAAGCATACATGTAGCTGGGGTGTAACTCAATTGATATCACAACACTAGTTCAAAATGGTTTGTACTTGAATCATTTAAAATAAAATAGTTAAATCAAAAATGTTAAATTTACATTGTTAAAAGTAGTGCGGAAGTAGGCCCTTAAAGTAGTTTAAAACGGTCCCCAAATGAATAAATCAGAGTCTTCTATGACCATGCCATGCCCTGCCAAAACCTCCAGTAGCGTGCCATTGCTTAATACCTGAAAATACATGCTAAAGTGTCAACACAAGGTTGGTGAGTTCATAGAGTTTGTGAAAAAGAATGTAATGCATATGGATGAAGTTGTCCCAGCAAAGGCATCGTAAATCCACTCAGTTCCAAGTCCCGCCATAAGAGACTTGTAACCTGTGTGTTCACAACCCACTGCTACAATATATAGTATGAGTAAAACATGTATAAGTTCATCAAAACAGTTTAGCAATTAGTAGTGAGTCTACACTTCATCTCCGAAGACCTCACTTAAGTATGTTGCTCACAAGGAAGGTAGTGGCATTGGTTCCACTTCATCTCCGAAACCCAATACATGTGTTATCCAAGGAGACTTTATGTTGCTCAGAAGGAAGGTAGTAGCATTGGTTATACTTCATCTCCGAAACCCAATGCATGTGTTATCCCAAAGAGACTTACAAGTTTAAGTATAACGCCATCAAGTATAATAAAATCAAGTATAATGTAATCAAGTATAATGTTATCAAGTATAAATGTTATGTGAATCTGTACAAGTAAGCAAGTAGTAGCATGTATCTCCCCCAAAGAGTTGATAGAACAATTAAAAGAGTAGGGGCTATGACTCACCTGATGCAACAGCTACGATGACAAAAGTGTATACACAGAAATGAGGTTCGATCTCTAACCGCAACCTAATATGAATGTTATGAACGATCTAATTTAGATCATGAAATGATGTTGAAAATGTCCATGCACATGTTCCTATACCACTCTACTCTTTGGAAAAACACTTGTGTTATCAAAAATATATAATCCAAGAATTTGGAAAAATATTGCTATTAGAAAATAAAATAAGCTAGTTGTAATATATATATACTTATATATATATATATATATATATATATATATATATATATATATATATATATATATATATATATATATATATATATATATATATATATATATATATATATATATCGTATGTTTCCATGTTAGTGTTGAAATCCTCGGGTTGTAATCCTTGAAATATCGCCTTGAAATGATGGAAATATACTTGTAATAACTAATACTTCATTAGTTATAAAATTTGGTACTTAATATTATTTCTAGCTTATAAAAGTACTTCGTAGTTTTAGTGCCAATTTTTATTAAAAGCTGCCAAAATAAAAATGGGTTTAGCCGATATTCAAACGTGAATATCTTTGTCGTTATATGTCCGTTTTACTTGTTCTTTATATCCACGGTTACCTCTTAGTATATAGTAATATATTTTGGAAAGCTCGGCTCCTCCGGGTTACGTCTAAAGCCTCTTTTTGTCCAATGAAAAACGTCCAACAGCAACTATTTTCCAGAAAAATACTTTTCGTCAACAATCTTGCAAAAATCATAACTTCTTCGTTATAAACTCTTTTTAATCCGTTCTTTCGCCTACGGATTCGTTTTTGAAAGTATTTTCTAAAAATTTTGCCAAAGTTCCCTTGGTGTTTACTGATTTTCCAGGTTTTCACAAAATGGGACAGCATGTCTAAAACATGCTCCAAATCAAGTTTTTCAAGGTTTATAACTAATTTCTATCATCACCAAACCTCTTGTAATCACCACATAGCTAATCTAATCCTACCATACACCTTCTTAGGGTGCCATGGGCTCCTAACCAAGTTATTATAGCAAGGGAATTCATAAATAAAAAGTTAGGGTTTGTATGTTCCATTTTTGACAAAATAAATGGTGGTATAGCTAGTTGTACATGGTTTTTAGCATGGAACTCATGCAATACAAGTAAATATAAGATGATTCATGTAAAAATAAAGTTGATAACTTACTTGATAAAATGAGATGATTAGATGGCTAGAAAACTTGGATTACTTGTGTATTTCTTGATTGATTCTTGATTAGGCAAGTATAATGAACAACTTTGGTGCTTTAGCTTTTGAAAAACCTTCACTTGATCTATGTTTATGGGTTTGGTCGTGGGTTTGCAAGAGAGGAAGGAGATGAGATGAAGTTTTTGATCTAAAATGGATAAGTGTTCTTGTTAATGATGTTTTTAGATATTTAGAACTAGTTATAATGTATTATAATCACATATAAATGCACAAGGTTAAGATTTTGTATAAAGTTGCCTAGGAGAGGACTTTTAGAACCGGCCATGGTGAGCCAAGGGGGGGGGGGGGGGTAGGGGTACTTGGTATTTATTTAGGAAATTAGTGTAAGTTTAAGTGTCATTATGTGTTATTTGTTAAAATAGGGTACCGGGTTTAATAGAAATAAATGTTCACGAAGTTAACCGGGATGAAATAAAGTCATAATAATGATAAAAAATATATTAAAAATATGTTGGGTACATTTACTGAGTGATCGGGTGATTATTGTTTAGTTTTCACGAAAACCGTCGTTATATTCATAAGCGTACGTTATAAATAAAATAAATTTCCAAAATACTGGGTAACTGAATGTTATAACTTTTATGATGGTAAAATGGATATAAAAATGTGTCGGGACCATTGTGGGAATATTTAGATATATTCGTCGTGTATAAATCGGGTGTTAACGTTTACTATAAATACTTATACGTAAAAACGTTAAATGTATCAAATATATAAATTTGAAAATCCTGAGAGTGGTATAACATGAAAATGATGTTATGATGATATGCAGACTATCTCCAGTCCGTATGCAGTGTCCTTAACACTAATGAAATGAATTCGCACCTAAACCAATCCGGTTACGCGAATTTGAATACCCGTAAACTAAATTTACGATGAAATGTGTACTGCAAGTGAATAGTAAAAACTTTTCCGGCAATGAATAGTGTTTAGTGAATAGTAAATTTTCTGAATGCTTCTCGGAATGTCAAACTGACACAAAAAATGATGAATAGTAAACTGATGAATAGTGTTTTGATGAATAGTGTTTTTCCAAAGTTCGGGAAAAGACCTAAAATGACCTGAAATGGTGAGTTGTGACAGATGTCATCCCTCAAACGACTCAACTCTGCCCTAAGTTCGGCAGGAGAAACTCGTGGTCTGGTCGAAGACTCGCCAACCTCAAAAGTAGATCTGACCTCTGTCTCAAGTGCATGACCTAAGGCATCTGAAGTGTCTGACTCATAAGTGATATCTGATATGGCTGGCGAAGGTGGCAAATGAAGAACCTCCTCATCATCAACATCATCATCAGCAGCAGCAGCAATCTCATCAACACCATCAGCAGCAGCAGCAATCTCATCAACATCATCAGCATCATGATCATCCATCTCATCATCTGCAGGAGCAATCTCATCATCATCATCATCCATCTCTGGATCCATTTCATCATCAGCAGCAGCAATCTCATCATCATCCATCTCTGGATCCATCTCATCATCATCCATCTCTGGATCCTCTTCTGGACTAGGTGGTGCCAGTGCGGGATCAGGGGGTATAACTGGTGCAGAACTAACACTCTACAAAAAGCAGACTTTTAAGTTTCAAACAAGTAACATTTAAATAAATGAATAATCATTTACAACATTTTCACACAATTAACATTTAAATAAATGAATAATCATTTACAACATTTTCAAACAATTTACATTTAAATAAATGAATAATCATTTACAACATTTACAGACAATTTACATTTAAATAAATGAATAATCATTTACAACATTTACAAAATACATCGATGGTTATATATTGCTTCCCATTCGTTTGCAATTGGCTGTTTGAACCACCTCCATTGTGGGTGGTTATGTGGTAGTGGAGAATCTCTGTCTATATTGAGACAAATGTAATGAGCACCACTGTTCTCCCCCACACGCGCAATCACAATGGGGTCAATTCCATGTGATAAGTTTGGAGCAGAAAATAGGGGTAAACATGTGAACCAACCATGACGGTCTATATATACAAGAGGTCGTTGAATAGCTGAAGCGATGACCAGACCCGTATTTGGCATCGTCATCCAGTAATCTTCAGGCGTTGGTCCATTAAACCAATTTAATGTATCACGAAGGTGGTAAAAGTCTTCTTCCCCCCACATACTCACGTAAGTTATACTATGTTGTTGTAACTCTTGCATTAACGTGTATCTAACATCGGCCCACCTATTCTGGTCTTGCAAAATCCAATGGGCAATGCACCGAAACCCACAATTTCCATCACCTAGCACATTTTTAATACTTATTACCTGTGAACGGAAAATCTCTGGAATGCGATCAATAAAATTATCGCTATCCTTATCTCCAACGTAAAATCTGTGTCTTATTTTTTGACCCGTGTACGAACTATGTCTTGCAGGTTCTTTGGCGCGTTTCGGGACTTTCGTAGACCTTGAATTTGTGCTTCTTCGGTGTTTCATGGTCGGCACATCATTCAAGTCATTCAAGTCCGGGACTTCATTCAAGTCCGGAACTTTTGTAGCCTGCGACTTTGTGTCCTTTGCACTTGGACGTCCACGGGTATTTTTCTGAACAGCAGATTGACGTATGTCCACAGATTCTGGTTGGAATATCCCTCTCACCTTCGTTAACATGCGTTTCTTGACAAACGAAGTCGCTTTGCTAAAAACATTTTTGAATTCTCGCATGTTCTCTTCAAAAGCAATATCATCTTCATGGTCACTAGAAGGACCATCTTCAGATGGACCATGTTCAGGCGGTGGCTTATTGATAACATGCCACAGGACGGATAGGGTTCTCCAATAAACATCAATTGCATCCAATGGAATGGGCATTCTGCATGAGTTAAAAGTGACTTATATAAGTTACTGATATTAATGTGAAAAAATAAGTTGATAGTCATAAAATGAATATACTTACCATGAATTCGATAAAATTCAAATTCGCAGAAGCATGGTAGTCCATAAACTGTCCGCAACTTATGGCCACATTTTTCTAAGGCGATATCCCGGTTAAGTTCTTTATGCATTTGGTTGAAAGCATGTTTTGAAACTTTGTACCACAATTCTGAAAATATTGGTATGTCACATTTATTGAATTTCTCGTTCATCTATCGTAGTTTCTTGCGCAAAGAGAATTTTATCAACCGCACTCAACAACCGGTCTAAATTGGACTGTGTACCGTCCAAATATAATTTCAACAACGCGTGGTGACTCTCAACTCTACACGTTGTTGTCTGGCCGTAGCAGTGATATTGATCGATGATACACGAGACAAACATGTTACCGTAATCTTGCAACAAGTTATTCAGATACTGAGCAATACCTGAAAAAAATAATGAACTAACAAAAGGTCATTCGGGTTTTTATTTACTAAATAATAAAAATCAGTGAATTAATAATTAAGTACCCGCATGATTGACCAATCGCTGTTGTAGGCGTTCGTAATGATGCGCGAATTCTCTGCGTGTCGGAGCTTTAATCATATGATCCCATCTCCATTTGATGGATTCATAGTCCTCTAATGAAACGCATCTATTTATGCAATTCTGAAGAATATTTTGCTGTATTTGCCATCGACAGAGTAATCTGTGAGCGTCAGGAAATTCCGCTTTGCATGCCCCAACCAACGCTAAATCTCTGTCGGTGACGATAACACGCGGGTAGTATCTTTGATCTATCACTAACTTCACACGTTGCAATACCCATTGAAAATTAAACCCTTTCTCACTGTTTAAAAAGCTGTACCCCATTGAGAATGTTTTATTTGTCGAAGTTACTCCGACAATTTCCAATAACGGTAATTTAAACATTGTGGTATTGTACGTGGAGTCCATAAGCATGATTTGAGGGAATGTACACCATAGAGCATACGATGTGGGGTGAACAAAAAATAGTTCCTCAAGCTGATTTTGCTCATTTACCCTATCGTAATATATATACCCTGCATCCCTTAAATGTGAGTAAAGGACTTGAATTGGAGTTCGACCACCTTCTTTGATTTTCCGGATCTTACCTTTTGCGTTATATATAGTTCTAACGCTAGACACGTTATCCGGATTACGACCCTGTATTGTCGAAAGTATATTACGTGGTCGTACATTATAACCTGCCAATTCTTCGACCAAACCGAACTCATCCTCCTTTAATCGCATTGCATATGGGAAACCATGCAACGACTATGACAAATCATGATTATGGCTATCATCTTTCACCCTCAAAATCCAAAAATCACCCGTCAGATGATATTTCGCCACTAATTTGAATGGACAACCCGTTTTAAAGGTACTGGTTTGCCGTTTTCCACTACCTTCAGGTCTATATTTTCCACCCTTTGAACACCTATAATTTATTTCGTACAGATAACCCTTTTCTGCTTTGGTTCTATTTTTTACAATAACAAAACCGAGCTCACGGGCTATACTTTGCACCCACTCAGTTAATTGCTCGTCAGAACCGAACGCCTGAAAGTACATTTTTAACAATTCGAAAAATTTTTACAAATACATTTTACAAACATGAAAAAAATTAGGTTTTTACTAACAAAATGTACAATTACAAATAACTTTTACAAAATTACATTTTTTAACTTTTTACAATATATAAATAAACTTTTAAACTTTTTAAAATATACAAAAAAAATTTATTAACTTTTTACAAAATACATTTTACATATTAATTTTATGAAACGCCTAATATTTACAAAATACATTTTACAAAAAAATTTT
Organism: Artemisia argyi; assembly: GCA_030686995.1. Classification (NCBI taxonomy): domain Eukaryota; kingdom Viridiplantae; phylum Streptophyta; class Magnoliopsida; order Asterales; family Asteraceae; genus Artemisia; species Artemisia argyi. The sequence goes on from CM060679.1 coordinate 24,927,239, forward strand.
ACTTTTTACAAATTACATTTTTACATATTACATTTTTACATATACATTTTAACATATTACATTAATACATATACATATACATTTTACATATACATTTTACATATTACATAACATATACATATTGCATATTACAAAACAAATACATATACATTACATTTAAAAAAAAAAATAATAATAAACGAAAACGCGTTTAAACGCGTCCCCGTACATATGCTCTCTTTTCTCACACACACACCTCACATAACGCTCTTATCTCACACACACTCACCACATATTCTCTCTTTTCTCTCTCTCTACTCTGTCTCATTTTTTAGATCTAAAACCATGTTTTAGATCTAAAATTGGTGGTTTTGGTGATGTTTATGATGTGAGTGTGTGTGATAAGAGCGTTATGTGTGACTGAGGTACGTTGATATACTTTCTCTGGGTTGTTTTGGTGATGTTTATTTTGGGATTTTGGAAAAATTGAGTGATTTATTTCAATTAACGTTTGTTAATTGAAATATTTGTGGTTAATTAACACGGATCTGTATTAATTTTATGAAACGCCTAATATTTAAAAATTAGGGTTTTGAAAAAAATTTGAGGGTTTTTTAAAAAGTGAGTGATTTATTTCAATTAACGTTTGTTAATTGAAATATTTGTGGTTAATTAAGACAGATCTATATTAATTTTATGAAACGCCTAATATTTGAAAATTAGGGTTTGTTGGTTCTGTGAAATATTTGTGGTTCTGTTGTGTATTATTGGTGGTTCTGTGGTGTATTATGTGGTTTGAAAAATTAGGGTTTGGAAAAAAAGTTGGGGGTTTTTGAAAAATTGAGTGATTTATTTCAATTAACGTTTGTTAATTGAAAAATTTGTGGTTAATTAAGACGGATCTATATTAATTTTATGAAACGCCTAATATTTAAAAATTAGGGTTTGTTGGTTCTGTGAAATATTTGTGGTTCTGTTGTGTATTATTGGTGGTTCTGTGGTGTATTATGTGGTTTGAAAAATTAGGGTTTGGAAAAAAAGTTGGGGGTTTTTGAAAAATTGAGTGATTTATTTCAATTAACGTTTATTAATTGAAATATTTGTGGTTAATTAACACGGATCTATATTAATTTTATGAAATGCCTAATATTTAAAAATTAGGGTTTGTTGGTTCTGTGAAATATTTGTGGTTCTGTTGTGTATTATTGGTGGTTCTGTGGTGTATTATGTGGTTTGAAAAATTAGGGTTTGGAAAAAAAGTTTGGGGTTTTTGAAAAATTGAGTGGTTCTGTGGTGTATTATTGGTGGTTCTGTGGTGTATTATTTGTGGTTCTGTGGTGTATTATGTGAATTATTTGTGGTTCTGTGGTGTATTGTTGGTGGTTCTGTGGTGTATTATTAGTGGTTCTGTGGTGTATTATGTGAAATATTTGTGGTTCTGTGGTGGATTATATGTGATATGTGACTGCTTTGGTGGTTCATTGGTGCAGGTTTTTGTGATATGTGATATGTGATATGTGATACTAAGTAGAGAGGGTTAGTATATCCTACCCCTTATGGTGGTTCTGTGGTGATTATGTGGGTAGGTTAACACCTTGATCTGCCACCATAGAGTGGTATGAATACCTGCTCTGGCTTACCCCATTCCCCACAGACTTGTGATGAAACTGTTTTTTTTTTTAAATAACAGAAAAGGCAATGATGATTTTATAAAAAAAACTAGATTTTGGCATGGCATTTCCAAATGGACAGGCAATTAATTTGCAACTTTTGAAGTTGCAGCCAAACATGATGAGCAATATATATATGAATCTGAGCCTTTACCTGTTCTGTGTTAAATGGTGAGTTCGACATTTGTTGTCTTGGACTTTCTTTGCTTGTATTACTTGTGCTGCTTGTGACAAAACCTGGACTTGTAAACCTGTGGTATGGGTTTGGTTAACACTCCCTTGATGCTTGGGTGAAAAAAACCTGCACTTTTGACTTTCTTTGTTTGTGTTACTTGTGCTGCTTGTGAGGTGTATCCCTTGTGGTGGGTGATATATACTGACCCTCCCTATTCTAATATACTAACCCTCTTGTGAAACTTGTTTCACTTGTGTAACATGTGGTGATACTGTTGAGCTTGTGAACTTGGTAGGTTGTGGAATATTGTTGTACTTGTGTTGGCTATCTGAGCTGTGTTGGCTTTTGTTGGGAATTTGAGCTATGTTGCTTGTGTTTCTGTTGCTGAGCTTGTGAACTTGGTAGGTTGTGGAATATTGTTGTACCTGTGTTGGCTTTTGTTGGGAATTTGCAGAATCTGAGCTGTGTTGGCTTTTGTTGCTTTTGTTGAGATTTTGGTGAATCTGAGCTGGTTGCTTGTGTTGCTTTGGTCAAAACCTGGACCTTGTGTCCAAAAGGCGATAACGAATGGTTTTTCAACCCCGAATGGATGGCAAACAATTATGTTTGCAACCTTCATATCCGAGCCTTACTAAACCTATTTTTATTTTTAAATTATGTTTTCAAATCCGAGCCTTTTTCGGCGATGACGAAAACCTGCACTTTGGATTTTTTTTTTTTTCTGTTTTGTGTTTTTTTGCTTGTGTTACTTGTTTTGCTTGGACAAAAACCTGCACTTGGACTTTTTGCTTGTGTTACTTGTGTTGATTGTGTCAAAACCTGCACTTGGGATTTTTGTTGCTTGTGTTACTTGGGAAAACCTGGACTTGGAAACCTGGACTGTGTTTGCTTGTGTTGCTTTGGGAAAACCTGGACTTGGCACAAGTTCGCTTGTGTTGCTTGTGTTACTTTGGAAAAACTTGGACTTGGGAAAAAAAAGGACAAAAAAAAAAAAAAAAAAAAAAAAAAAAAAAAAAAAAAAAACTACCCTATGGGAGGGTTTGTACTTACCTCCCATAGGGAGGGTTCGGTTAATACATCCCGTTAAGCTTATAGCCAGCAATATGTCCCAACAAAGAAAAAAGATCAAAGTACTAACGATATTTAAGATGCCATATCATGACCTAGAGATATGTTTCATAATTAAGTTAACTTGAAGAAAGAATAACATATAATAAGCCATTAATTAGAACTAGCTTAAATTTACTAGAGTTGTAACAAAAGAATGCCTGAAGACTTGCGTAAACAAATTAAGAACTCAAATTTTACTATCAAATAAAAGTCTAAAATATGAACCAAGATGTTCTCTTTTGAGCTTTTCTCGAACGTTATAAAAAATGTTTGTTTGTTCTGTTAATTAAATGGTTCTTTACGGCTCAAATGAACAACGTGGTGGTCAATTGACGATAACGTGGTGGGTCCAAAAAAACATGTTAAAGAAGCGTGTGGGTACGAGAATTGACTCACCACTCCGCCGACTAAATTCACTAAACTCGACCGACCGCACATCGTATTATAACTAGGGCCAAACAAATTCATGCAACTTAACAGTTATTTAGTTGCACTTGTAAATACTTTTCTAACCTAGATTTTCACTAGTTGAGATGGTAATACCACAATAAAGGCGTAAATAAATATCTAATGTTACATCCGTCCCAAAATTTATGTCCATTTTGGCATTTTCAATCAAACTTTAACTTTAGATATATTTTTTGTATTATATAATACTTGATACAAAATATATAAATAAAATTAGGTTTTAAATGTATTTTCATTGATATAACTTTTATCAACTATTATATAATACAAAAAAATATATTTAAGGTTAAAGTTTGATTAAAAATATCAAAACGGACATAAATTTTGAGACGGATGGAGTAATATTTTACGCAAGTCAACGTTAATTCACAAAAGGTTTTGATCATCGGCGAGAAGAATTTGACTTCGTGCATTTTTCCCCCGACTAAACTTCCCAAAGTACATGGCCTCAAAGTTTTTAAACACATGACTTATCTACGCACGTCTAATGGCGGAACTAGAACATTTTTTTTTGGGAGGGCTTACTTATTATTTTTTTTTGGGGGGGGGGGGGGGGGGGGGGGGGGGGGAGGAGGAGGGGGAATCGGAGATTTGTTTGTAACCTCAACTAAATTACCCCTAAAATCTATAATATTTACACTAGGTGCTGCAAATTTTGAGAGGGTCGGAACCATCCCCTGCCCCCATAGTTCTGCCAATGCGCATGTCAAACATACTAAGAAACAAAAGGAAAAATAGTCAATATAATTTGTATATCTTTTAAATTTTGAATATAAATAAATTATATTAAAAAGATACTTCAAGCAACATCCGATAACACCCACACATAAAACCCATGATATACTAGCTAGATCAAGAGACACAATGGCTTCTAGCTATGCTATTCACAACCCTATTACCCGAACTGTTAACATATGGTACTTATTCATTGGTTTTGGTTGCGATTGAGATAATCGTATGCTCGGTTTCTCGCGTTCGGTAAAGATCCCAAGGTATGATCGAGGATCAAGAGTTGCGGTAACACTCATATACGACTATAAAGTGTGGGTTATTGTGTGAAGCGTGATTAACTTTAAGGCGAATTTTTACTTGGTATATTTCGTAGAAAATGGACCGGTATTTATAGAATTGCATTTAGGGTTTGGTGCCATGTATGAATGCAATCCAATGGTTAAGGATTGTCCACATAGTGGACATCAAAATGAGAAGACAAGAATGACACATGGCGTCTTTGGCTCTATCAGATTCATGGAATGCTCCATGCACGATATCACGTACCAGCATGATGTTCACATAACTACCTCTATGCCAATGAGGTAGTGACATGTGTTGTCAGTTATAACAGCCTAGGGTAGGATCACAATCTGGCCTTTGCCTAATGTATTTATCCATGCTTGGTTTATTTGTTAACACGCCTTGGAACTTGCTTCCTAGGTAAAGTATGACGGTTTCATTCTTTTATGGGCCTGTCTTAAGCCTGTTTCGGGTGTATGGGCTGAAATTCCTGTTGATATAAATAATGCCTAAAAACGTTATTAATATTTTTCTGTGTGACCTTAATATTTGTTTGCTATGCTTGTTGTTTTTTTTTTTTTTTTTTTTGCTATATATGCTTGTGCTTCTAATATTTTTCTTGCGAGCATTCCATATCTCGATTCTTTGGTGCCCTCGAGCGAGGGGGAGCACACATCAAGGGGGAGCTTTCATCCCGTCTAACTTTATTTATGAAGCTAGCCGGTATAACCTTTTTGATTCTACAAAAGGGGGAGAAGTGAATATAAACTCACTAAATACATGTCTAAAAATTAATTTTTAGATTTGATGAGTTTAGGTTTTGTAATCATCAAAAAGGGGGAGATTGTTGATATAAATAATGCCTAAAAACGTTATTAACATATATCGATATCTCTATGTTTTGATAATCACAAAACGTAAACTCATTGAACTACAAATTATGACGTAAACAAGTATTTAGTCATAAATATTCACTTTAACATCCAAATCACTTAAGGTATGAATAAATAAAATGTCTAATGCATTTTATGATCAAAGAAATTTTTATTTTTAAACCTTACATTTTTTATAAAATGGGACAAACATTTTTAAACTTATACAAAATGTTTTTATATTTATAAGAAATGTTTTATTCAAAATAAATATTTTGAATTCAAATTTCTACCCAAAAAACAGCTAGATTCTTCAGATAAAACCTTCCCCACAAAAGGAAAAAAATTTATGAAGAATTTTTTTTAATAGGGCGGCCCCCTTAATAATTAAGGGGACCGGCCACGCTCCCGAACAATATTTTTCCTCTTATAAATACTGGCTCAAATTTGGCATTTTTTCTCACCTTTTTGCACAAAAACCTTCTGTAAAAATCTCTCTCAATCCTTCTAATAAATCATTTGATCATATAATCATAAGCTTTTGTTTCCAAGTGATTCAAGCTTCTACCATTTAAGTGCAAGAGAAGAATACTTCTATCAATCAAGACAAGAAGTATTACAACTTAGTGTGATCCCTTCATCTAAGTTGTTTCTACATCACCATTTATATATTATTCATTCATTTGTGTATATGTTGTGAATATTAATGAGATAGTTGTAGATATAAGGAGTTAGGCTAGTAAGGTGTGTAAGTAAACAAGTTGTGAAGAAGATAGTGGTGTGAATAAGTAGTGTTGGTGTGAAGAAGAAAGTGGTGTGCTTAGGTGTGAACAATTTGTGAATTAGTTGTGAAGAAGGTGTGAAGAAGTTGAAGTCTTGAAGAAATAGAAGTCGTGAAGTAGTGAAGAGATTGAAGTCGTGAAGAAGAAGTTGTGAAGAAGGTGTGTAGTGATTAGTGGTGTGAGATTCGTTCTAGCTAGGATTAGAACTCGACATTTAGCTTAGTGTCGTTAATTGGTGTAAGCGAAAGTTGTGTAAGGTTTTCTCCACCATAAGGGAGCTTGTTGACATAGTGAAGGAAACTCTCGAGCTAGGTGCTCGGGGAGTGGAGTAGGGCAAGGGAGGTGTCCTTGTAGCCGAACCACTATAAATCTCTCGTGTCTCGGTTAGATCCCTCCATTTCTCACTTCCTTATTATTTACTTACATTATTATTACTTTAGTACTTAGTTACATAATTGCTTATATTGTGCAAGACTTGAATTCAAATAATATCGAATCAAAAGTTTTTAAAAATAAACAAAGTTTTAAAAACAAAGGTTTTCATAATAAGTTAAAAAGACGTAAAACTATTCAATCCCCTGTCTAGTTTTCCACAATTGGTACACGTCAAGCGAGATTTTTATAATATATTATATTTTAAAACTTGCAATGATCTATGGAATCTGAAAAATATTTAGAAAGGCAATCTATGCAAAGACCACCACTATTTGAAAGTAATGTATTTTTATATTGGAAAAATAGATTCGAAACTTATGTGAAATTAAAAGATCTTGATCTTTGGCATGTTATTGCCTTTGGTGATTTTTCCCCTATTCAATATAATCTTGAAACTAAAAAGGATGAATTTGTATCTTTTGAAAAACGAAATGATAATTTGAAAAAGAAACTAAAAAAATAACGAGGCTAAAAGGGTTATTAATAATGCGTTACCACGCAAAGAATATGAAAGAATTTTTATGTGTAAAACCGCAAAAGAAATTTGGGATTCTTTACTAATAACTCACCAAGGTAATAGTCAAGTTAAAGATAACAAAATAGATCTTCTTGTTCAACAATATGAACAATTTATGATTCTGGAGAAGGAATCAATAGATAATGTTTTTGCTAGGTTTAACACTATCATCACAAGTTTAAAAGCACTTGATGAGAATTTTTCTAGTAAGAATTTTGTTAGGAAATTTCTTAGGGCTCTTCATCCAAAATGGCGAGCTAAAGTTACGGCGATTGAAGAATCAAAGAACTTGTCAACTCGTCAACTTGACGAGTTGATCGGCAACTTGAAAGTCTACGAAGCAATAATAAAGAAAGACTCCGAGATGGTCAAAGGAAAAAGAGAGCAAAGCAACTCAATTGCGTTGAAAGCTAGGAAGGAATCTAGTGACGAGGATAGCTCAACCTCCGAAAGTAATGACGAAGAATATGCCATAGCCGTAAGAGACTTCAAGAAATTCTTCAAAAGACGAGGAAGATTCGTTAGACAACCACATGATGAAAGAAAGGCATTTCAAAGAAACAAAGACGGCGAAAGTAGCAAGAGCGAAAGGAAGTGCTTTAAATGCGGAGATCCAAATCATCTTATCAGAAAATGTCCAATGATGTCAAGGAATCAAAATCAAAAGGCGTTCATTGGAGGAGCATGAAGTGATAGCGATGAAGATGAGAAAGAAACCACAAAGGAAGAAAGGTGTCTTATTGCCAAGACATCAAGTGAGGTAAATTCCGAAACCGAATACTTTAGTGACGAAAATTTATCATTAGACGAAAAAGACCTAGATAGTGAATATAATAGGTTATGCAAATTAGGTCAAAAGGTTATAGCTAAAAATAAGTCACTAAAACATATTAATAATCTATTAGAAAATGAAGTACTCAAATTAAAAATTAAACTACAACATTTGGAAAAAGGAAAAGAAGTTTTTATAGAATGTAAAACATGCTTAGAGGTTAAAAATGAAAACGAAAAACTTAAAGATGAAATTTTCAAACTTGACAAGTTTAAAAATAGTAGTAAACCACTTAAGAAAATAATAAGTGTGCAAGAAACTTCGGGAGATAAAACCGGTCTAGGATTAACCTCAACTAATGTTTCAACTAGTGAAAATAAAAGTATAAAGTTTGAATGTGAATCTAGTAAACAAAAATCATTAGAATCAAAACCTAAGTTTATACTTACAAAAGATTGAAAAATACCCATTGCGAATGATAAAAAAGTAAAAACTTTTTATAAACCATCCTTAAAGACCGAAGTAGGATCCTCTAAACATAAATTAAGATCTAAAACTCCACCACCAAGAAAACTAAATAATCATCACCCTATATCTAAAACACCTCAACCTAGAAGAAACCAAAATAGACAAAACTACAATAACAATAGTCATCAAATGTGGAATTATCAACCAAGTTACAACCCTTGGGGAATATTACCACCATATATGCATCCTAGCCAAATGTTAAATATGTTTGGACCAAACAACTTTGGACCAATGAGACAATGGGGACCAAGTGGCTAAGTTGTCACTCTTCGAAGAAGTCGGAATCTCATTTACAAATGACTTCTATAAGTCAACATGGTCACTTGAAGTGCATGAAGATAATCCATTGAAGACTTAAAGGTACACGTTTCTTTTAAGTTCATCACTATAATTTGCATGCTTAGATAAATGATTAGTTTTTTCAATGCTTAGCTATACATATATATTATTTGTAACTCTTATACATATATACGTACATTATAGCTTATATACTTATAACCTAGAAACATTATTAGTTGACTTTCCTAGGAATAAAATGAAATTGTTTATTGTCGAACAAAATAGAAAATGGAAATCTTCTATATCACTAATAGCAAACTCATGGTGATGATGTGAAATGAGTTAAGTGGATTAATCGTTAATATAGAAGTAGGATTTGATCCCTTGCGTAAGAAAACTATTGATGAATCAAGCTCTCGTAGACTATGCATTAAGTTAGATAAGTGAGCAATAACAAAGGAGCTATAGATGTTAGTATATACCCCATTCAACACCCTCGCATCAAACATGTAGAATTACATCATCACTCACTTAAGATCATAGGTTATGTAGAAAAGGATAGCATATGACAATAGGCTTAACCAATCCTCTTGAGCATGAGATCTTTAATAAACATTTTTTTTAAAAAAAAAAATCTATGACTAATGATATTTGTTGTCAAAAATCTAATATCTCTAAAAATATGCAAAAACCTCACATTTTGGAAAATAGTTTTTCAAATGACTATCCCACTTTTCAATAACATGTTTTCACTATCAATATCCACAATTTTGTTTTGATTAAAACCAAAGATTGGGAAAATTTTCTTTACCTTTCATTAACACATTTTGAATTAAAACCCAATCTATTTTATTCAAATAACTCTCACATCTACGTGAAAACCTACTTTCAAACATTGTTGAATAATGTTAAAAACGTCTCTTTAAATCATGCATGGTGATCTCATATTTGTCATCTATATTTATATAAATGACACTTATAAGTGAACTAAATCAAATCAAGAGGATCATGGTTTGTCTATTAAGACTTTGTTTGTAACAAGTCTAGAAATCCATGCTATTATAACTACCAACTTATTGCACATTGATACACATTAGGATTAATCCTCCTAGTTATGTAGTTATGAAATACTTGATGTTGCTTATTGTTTCCTAGCACTTATATTTTACTTGCTTGATGAGTATGTTTGCATGCTAGATGAAATTGCTTGTTTACTTAATCTCTTTGGTTAACATGCTTTGGCTACATAATTGCCTACATAATTAGTATATGCTTAATTGCCTCAAAGAGTTGGACTTGTTTGAAACCAAAACCACAACCTTTCTGCAATTCACTACCAAAAACCCTTTTCTAGCAATCTGGAAATCACCAGATGGGCGGGCCCCTTAAATCATAAGGAGGCCCCCTTAATTATTAAGGGGACCGGCCATTTGATGGTCGAAGATGTTGTTTCCTTTTTCTACTTTTTAGCCCATTTCATCCTACACTTCCCAAAATTCACAAACCTATTTTATCCTAAACCTTCTATCAAAGTTTATACATCCTTAATCCCACCAATCCTACATTATAAACACTCTCATTCCTCTCAATCTCCACTCATCTCATCATGTCCTCTCCCATTAAACCAAAAACACCAAGAAACCCGTTTGGAGAAGAAAGCCTAACTTCCATTAAAAGTCCGTCAAACCAAATGATGTTGTCAAACATTCAACACCAAATTCCTCCTATGTCTTCAACATTACATACCTAACACCTCACTCTCCTTCCCACCAATATTACATATCAACAACCTTTACTCACCCATATCCTTCTACATTACACTCAAACCTCATAATCTTTACACACTCAAACCTCATATCCTTCTACCTTACACTCAAACCTCAAAACCTCTACACACTCAAACCTCATAACCTTTACTCACCTCAACCTCAAATTTCATCTCCTAGTGCACCTAATGCACCATCTATAACACCCTCCTACCAAGAAATCCCTTCCATGAACATCGCTCTTTCACTCTCACCAATCACATCACTTGATACTCATTTCCCATCTTCACCTATAACTCCATCTAGTCATCCTCACAAAAAGATTCAACCATATAACCATTCCCTACACCCTACAAAGTGTGTCATCACCACTACAACTTAACCCATGAAGGTCAAACCATATTTCATGATACACAAACTTCATGTTCACTCAAATGAACCTTTCACAAATGTCATCATAATAACGAAACATCCATCCTTGTTCCCATAAATACACCTTCATCTCACCCACATAAGCCATATGAAGAGCATGTTCAATCTCAAAACACCAATCCCAATCCCAATCCCATTCATAACACCTCACATTTTGTTCAACCTACCAATCCACCATCCAAAATATCCTCCACTCATGAAACATCCTATTCTTCCACAACTTCATTCTCATCCATTCATGATTACCCAAACTCACAAATATCTCCACCACCAAGAGTATCACCACCACCTCCTACCAACACACATGTTATCCCTATGTTGCATGTCCAATCATCCATCTCTAACAACAACCACACTCCACCATCATCACCTTCTTCCGAACACTTGAAGTTCATTGAAGAACTCAAGGAAGCCCATGAGCTTTGTGCTCTTCTTGCCTTACACCTTGTTCAATGCAACTTGGAAAAACTTTCCTCTAGCTCTCCTTCATCACCCCACAACTTGAATCAAGTTGAAAAACATGTCAACAATTGACCTTGTTGCATCTTTCTCCTAAAAACCATTGCATTCAATGAACACTTCACTTGGATTGAATATCTTCTCACTAGATCATATCCAATACCCTCACTTGAACAACATCCAAAACCTCAATCAACTTCTTCCGCTACAAACTCTCCACCACCAAACTCTCCAACATTCAAGCACCAAAACATATACCTCCATTAATCCAACAACCTTATCCTAACTCAACCATTTTCATTCCAAACACTTCATCATCAACCATCCAAGCATACTATATGCTTATGATTTTCACTTTTAAATACGAATCAACCAACCTTTTGTTGCAAGCAAGTCCGATGGCTCTTTTTGACAAATTAGGATCTTTTACTTATTGAATGCATTAAGCATAATAAATAAATATATTGCTGTGTGACCTTAATATTTGTTTGCCATGCTTGTTGTTTTCCTTATTTTGCTATATATGCTTGTGCCTCTAATATTTTTCTTGCGAGCATTCCATATCTCAATTCCTTGGTTCCCTCGAGCGAGGGGGAGCACACATCAAGGGGGAGCTTTCATCCCGTCTAACTTTATTTATGAAGCTAGTCGGCATAACCTTTTTGATTCTACAAAAAGGGGGAGAAGTGAATATAAACTCACTAAAGACATGTCTAAAAATTAATTTTTAGACTTGATGAATTTAGGTTTTGTAATCATCAAAAAGGGGGAGATTGTTGATATAAATAATGCCTAAAAACGTTATTAACATATATCGATATCTCTATGTTTTGATAATCACAAAACGTAAACTCATTGAACTACAAATTATGATGTAAACAAGTATTTAGTCATAAATATTCGCTTTAACATCCAAATCACTTAAGGTATGAATAAACAAAATGTCTAATGCATTCTATGATCAAAGGAATTTTTATTTTTACAAACCTTACATTTTTTATAAAATGGGACAAATATTTTTAAACTTATACAAAATGTTTTTATATTTATAAGAAATGTTTTATTCAAAATAAATATTTTGAAATCAAGTTTCTACTCAATAAACGGATAGATTCTTCAGATAAAACCTTCCCTATAAAAGGAAAAAAAATTTTGAAGAATTTTTTTTAATAGGGCGGCCCCCTTAATTGTATGGGCGGCCCCTTTAATAATTAAGGGGACCGGTCATTAATTAAGGGGACCGGCCACGCTCCCGAACAATATTTTTCCTCTTATAAATACTGGCTCAAATCTGGCATTTTTCCTCACCTTTTTGCACAAAAACCTTCTGTAAAAATCTCTCTCAATCCTTCTAATAAATCCTTTGATCATATAATCGTAAGCTTTTGTTTCCAAGTGATTCAAGCTTTTACCATTCAAGTGCAAGAGAAGAATACTTCTATCCATCAAGACAAGAAGTATTACAACTTAGTGTGATCCCTTCATCTAAGTTGTTTCTACATCACCAGTTGTATATTATTCATTCATTTGTGTATATGTTGTGAATATTAATGAGATAGTTGTAGATATAAGGAGTTAGGCTAGTAAGGTGTGTAAGTAAACAAGTTGTGAAGAAGATAGTGGCGTGAATAAGTAGTGTTGGTGTGAAGAAGAAAGTGGTGTGCTTAGGTGTGAACGATTTGTGAATTAGTTGTGAAGAAGGTGTGAAGAAGTTGAAGTCTTGAAGAAATAGAAGTCGTGAAGTAGTGAAGAGATTGAAGTCGTAAAGAAAAAGTTGTGAAGAGGGTGTGTAGTGATTAGTGGTGTGAGATTGGTTCTAGCTAGGATTAGAACTCGACATTTAGCTTAGTGTCGTTAATTGGTGTAAGCGAAAGTTGTGTAAGGTTTTATCCGCCATAAGGTAGCTTGTTGACATAGTGAAGAAAACTCTCGAGCTAGGTGCTCGGGGAGTGGAGTAGGGCAAGGAAGGTGTCCTTGTAGCCGAACCACTATAAATCTCTCGTGTCTCGGTTAGATCTTTCCATTTCTCACTTCCTTATTATTTACTTACATTATTATTACTTTAGTACTTAGTTACATAATTGCTTATATTGTGCAAGACTTGAATTCACATAATATCGAATCAAAAGTTTTTAAAAATAAACAAAGTTGTAAAAACAAAGGTTTTCATAATAAATTAAAAAGACGTAAAACTATTCAACCACCCCTTCTAGTTTTCCACAATTCCCATACGCTAACAAATCATGCAGTCCATTAATATATTGATCTTCGTGAGATATGGTGATGGGTTTATTCTTGAGGCTGGAGTACTTTTAAGTTCTTGATAAGACATTATTCTAGGCTTCATAGAGCACTTAAAGCTTGTGTAGTTTTAAAATGTGAGTACCCATGTGAATAAATGCAAGGCTTAAGTATTTGGAGAAGATTTTGTTCCCAGGCCTGCTACTTATTAAATGCACGTTCAGCCTGGGGTTTTGACGTAACTGCTTTAAAGCCATCAATAGTCTCTCTTGTTGTTATTTCAAAATCTTTAAAATTTAATTCTTGAATTGTTTCTCGATTTGCGTTATCAGCTGTCAATTAGCCGTTTCATCTTACTTGTTGACTTTACATATGCGTATCCTTTTCTACGTGCATTTCACACGTGTTTCTTGGGTAGTTTTTTGACCCATCGAAAGTTGGACATATATCCTTTGCGCCCCATTTGTTTTGCCTATAAAAGGGGATACCCTAATTTGTTTGTGAATCACTCAAAGTTAGTGTCTTTCCCTTTTTCTTCAAAGTTTTTACTTTCCTTTCTCCAAGTTTTTGTTAAGAGATGGGTGTAAGAAATGAAAGTTTTGTACTCGTTGTTTGTAAAAGTTTTCAAAACTTTCTTTTTGTCAAAATTTATATACCTAGTACATCTCGGTGGTCTTTGGGTAAGAGACTAAAGACCACTAGTATTTTTAAATTGGTAACCATTTCTCGTGGGTTTATTGGTTTGTTGCAGAATAAGTTATGGGCTGTTTTTAACCTAGATGTGATGTCTGATCCTTATTCTGGCTGTAGCAAGAATGTCAATCTTGTAAATGTCTATGCTTCTTCCCCCATCCCACGTGGTCTTCCCATGAAAATCACATGTTCCAAAACCTGTCTTCCTACCAAAGAACTTTTTACGAACTGGTTCAAGTTTAGTTGCGTTTTCATTGGGAAGAGGGCCATGTGTCTCTATTTCACTAGGACATAGAGGATGAATTTGGTGTTTTTTCTTTTTGTTTCGTTTTTTTCTTGTTGTAATGTATTTTCTCTTTGCTCTTTTGCAGTCTGATTGACTATGGACATTGTATTTAAAGCTCAAGATTTAGAGGTTCAGGCTGAGCCCATAGTTGTAGACGAGGAAGTTCAGCCTAGGCCCGGTGATAGGAATGTTGTAGGTATATCCCTCATGGGGAGACTGTTGCCTCTATTGAGTTGGAGCGTGTTGAGGGTCTTGTGCTTGTAACTCTAGGTTCTTTGAGGAGCGTGTCATCTTGTCAAAGGTTAATGAGGCGAAGAAGAGTGGCGTTGAAGTCTTGGTTTCCACAAAGACCTCTCCTAAGTCTCGCCAAGGTGGGTATGGCCACCAACCCACCTTGTTAAGAAACTTGAATATCTTTTATTATATCCAGGAGCAGGTGACTCGACTGCTCTGAATAAGGCTACATTTGATGGGCATAAAGTAGCTATTGATGTTTATTAAGAAGTAGTTGATGCTCTTGAAGCAGCTGCTAATGGACTAAATGCAGTTGCTGATACTCATACAACAAATATAGGAGAACGTGTTACCGCTGTAGATGGGAATGTCCAAGAATTAATTACTCTGAGTGAACGGGGTTCATTCTACATTACTGCTATGTTGCAAATTTTTTTGCGATTGTGTGCTGCTTATTCACTTTGAATATAATTGGATAAAATAAAATCTTTTTAAACTTAATATTTAGGAAAAATTAAACGGATGGTCCTTGTGGTTTACACAGACTTCATGTTCAATTCCTATTTCATTTAAAAAAAATTACATGGATAGTCCTTGTGGTTTACACAGATATCATGTTTAGTCCCTATTTTTGAAACTTATCACACATTTAGTTCATAATTTAGATGGGCCGTTTGTTTATCCGTTAAGTTATTTGCACCGTTAGTCCTCCGTTAATATTTTTTGCACCATTAGTCCTCATTTTCTAAAAAAGTCCTCATTTTTTGCACCGTTAGTCCTTCCGTTAATATTTTGCACCGTTGTCAATCTTTTTATGTTTTCGTCTGTTTTTTAACGCCCTCGTCTATTTTTCTAAACGTTTTAGTCTATTTTTTTTACGTTTTTGTCCATCTTTTTACGTTTTCGTCCATTTTTTTAACGTTTTCGTCCATTTTTTTACGTTTTTGTGGAAAACTAGAAGGGGGGTTGAATAGTTTTACGTCTTTTTAATTTTATTTTGAAAACTTAGTTTAGTTTTAAAACCTTGTTTGCTTTTAAAACTTTGATTCAATCTTATGTGAACTCAAATCTTGAACAATATGAACAAGTATATCTAAGTATGAACAATAATAATAATGTAAGCTAAGTATGTAAAATCAACACATGCATAATATAAACAATTATAACTATATATATAAGAGGTAAGTTCGTAATTGTTTATTTTATAATCCTTAGTTATATTTTGTGTGAAAACTATACTTGATCGAAATGATCAATTATATGTATGTAACCTTTTTAGTTTGATTGTAAAAACTTTGTTTTATGAATGAAACTTTCGTTTGATCTTTAAGTAAAATCAATACTAGCACTATATGAGCAACTATATATATACGTCTACGTCTACAAAAGTATTAACGATAAAAGCAAGATAAGAAATAAGATATGGAAAGATCTAACCGCGAGACAAAGGATTTATAGTGGTTCGGCTACAAGGACACCTTCCTTGCCCTACTCCACTCCTCGAGTCACCTACTCGAGAGTTTTCTTCACTATGTCAACAAGCTCCTTATGGCGGAGAAACCTTACACACCAATATACACACCAATATACACACCGATCTACACACCAATCTACACACCAATCTACACACCACTTTTCACACCACAACTTCGTCACACCTAAGTCACAACTTCGTCACAACTTCTTCAAATCAATCTACTTCACAACTAACTACTCCACACCTATCTTCTTCACACCAATCTAGTACCTAGCTTATCTTCTTCACACCAAGCTACTAACTAATCACACAATCTATATCTAACACAACTAACTACAATCACATATACACAACAATCTTCACAAAGAGTTATGTAAATGATCTTGATGATGCACCAACAACTTGTATGTGGAGGTCACAACAAGTTGTAATACTTCTTGTCTTGGGGATAGAAGTATTCTTCTCTTGCACTTGAGAGGATGAAGTTTGAATCACTTTGAAACAAAGAATTATACACTTATGATCAAAGGATTAAGAGAATAGAAATGTGGATCTAGAACAGAAAGTTTAGGAGTGCAAAAGGTGAGAAAAATCTGAGGGATGAATCAGTATTTATAGGGAGAAAAAATACTGTTCTGGAGCGTGGCCAGTCCCCTTAATTAGGGGCCGGTCCCCTTAATAATTAAGGGGGCCGCCTAGGGAATTAAGGGGGCCGCCCCTCCAGAACGTTGGGTTTATTTGTCTTTTTGTGGGGAAGGTTTTTCTGGATTAGATTTGCCATTTTTGGTTGGAAATTTGAATTCATATATTTATAATGAATTAAACATATTCCTTTAACTCCAAAAATGTTTTGTAAAAGATATAAAATGTTTTGTGACATTTTATAAAAAGTCTAGTGTTTAAGAAAATTGTTCCTTTGATCATAGAATGCAATAAACACTTTGTTTATTCATACCTTAAGTGATTTGGATGTAAAGACAAATGTTAAGCACTAAAAACTTGTTTACGTCATAAGTTTTAGATTAAATAGTTTATGCTTTGTAATTATCAAAACATAGAGACATTGTTAATATGTTAACAATGTTTTTAGACATTATTAATTTATGTCAACAATCTCCCCCTTTTTGATGATTACAAAACCTTAAACTCTTTAAACCTAAAAATTAATTTTTAGACAAGTATTAGAGTTTAACATTCACTTCTCCCCCTTTTTGTAAAATCAAAAAGGTTATGCCGACTAGCTTCGTAAATGAAGTTAGACGGGATAAAAGCTCCCCCTTGATGTGTGCTCCCCCTTGTTTGATGGCACCAAGGGATCGAGATATGGAATTCTCGCAAGAAAAATGTTAGAAGCACAAGCATATATAGAAGAATATGCAATATACAAATAACAAGCATAGTAAACAAATATTAAGGATACATAACAATTAATTCAAAGTGATTATGTTAAAAGATCCTAATTTGCCAAAGAGAGCCATCGGACTTGCTTGTAACAAAAGGTTGGTTGATTCGTATTTGAAAGTGAAAATCATAAGCATATGGTATGCTTAGATGGTTGATGATGGAGTGTTTGGAATGAGGATGGTTGAGTTAGGATAAGGTTGTTGGATTAATAGAGGTTGTTGGATTAATGGAGGTATATGTTCGGGTCATGAATGTTGGATAGTTTGGTGGTGGAGAGTTTGTAGCGGAAGAGGTTGATTGAGGTTTTGGATGTTGTTCAAGTGAGGGTATTGGATGTGATCTAGTGAGAAGATATTCAATCCAAGTGTTCATTGAATGCAATGGTTTTTGGATGTTGCTCATGGGCTTCTTTTAGCGCCTCAACGAACTTCAAGTGTTCGGAGGAAGGTGATGGTGGTGGAGCATGATAGTTGTCTTGGGTGATGGTTTGAACATGCAACATAGGAATGGCATGTGAGGTTGTAGGATGTGGTGGTGATACTCTTGGTGGTGGAGACATGTTTGAGCTTGGGTAATCATGAAAATATGATATGTGTGGAAGAGATCCTTCATGAGTGGATGGTGTTTTTGTTGAATGAGCAACATGTAAAGTGTTGGTAATGAGGTTGGGATTCTTGTTTTGGGATTGTGCATGCTCATCATAAGAAGGAGCATTAGTCGAAGCACGAATGGATGATTTGTTGTTAAATGGATCATTTGTGTGAGAGTGAGGTTTAGGTGTTGGTTGATTATGAACAACATCGCTTGAGTTGTGAAAAGATTATGAGGTTTGAGTGTAATGTAGAAGGATATGGGTGAGTAAAGGTTTTTGATATGTAATGTTGGTGAGAAGGAAAGTGAGGTGTTAGGTAAGTAATGTTTGAAAACATAGGAGGAATTTGGTGTTGGATGTTTGACAACGTCATTTGATTTGACGGAATTTTAAAGGAAGTTAGGCTTTCTTTTCCAAACAAGTTTCTTGGTGGTTTTGGTTTAATGGGAGAGGAAATGATGAGATGAGTGGAGATTGAGAGGAATGAGAGTGTTTATAATGTAGGATTGGTGGGATCAAGGATGGATAAACATTGATGGAAGGTTTAGGATAAAATAGGTTTGTGAATTTTGGGAAGTGTAGGATGAAATGGGCTAAAATATAGAAAAGGGAAACAACACCTTCGACCATCAGATGGCCGGTCCCCTTAATTGGAGGCCGGTCCCTTTAATAATTAAAGGGGCCGCCTTATGATTTAAGGGGGCCGCCCATCTGGTGATTCCCAGATTGCCAGAAAAGAGTTTTTGGTAGTGAATTGCAGAAAGGTTGTGTTTTTGGTTTCAAACAAGTCCAACTCTTTGAGGCAATTAAGTATATACTAATTATGTAGGCAATAATGTAGCCAAAGCATGTTAACCAAAGAGATTAAGTAAACAAGCAATTTCATCCAGCATGCAAACATACTCATCAAGCAAGTAAAATATAAGTGCTAGGAAACGATAAGCAACATCAAGTATTTCATAACTACATAATAATGAGGATTAATCCTAATGTGTATCAATGTGCAATAAGTGGGTAGTTATGATAGCATGTATTTCTAGACTTGTTATAAACAAAGTCTTAATGAACAAACCATGGTCCTCTTGATTTGATTTAGTTCACTTATAAGTGTCATTTATATAAATATAGATGACAAATATGAGATCACCATGCATGATTTTAAAAGAGACGTTTTTAGCATTATTCAATAATGTTTGAAAGTAAGTTTTCACTTGGATGTGAGAGTTATTTGAATAAAATAGATTGGGTTTTTACTTCAAAATGTGTGAATGAACGGTAAAGAATATTTTCCCAATCTTTAGTTTTGATCAAAACAAAATTGTGGATATTGATAGTGAAAGCATGTTATTTAAAAGTGGGATAGTTATTTGAAAGACTATTTTTCAAAATGTGAGGTTTTTGCATATTTTTAGAGATATTAGATTTTTGACAACAAATATCATAAATCAAATATTTAAAAAAAAAATGTTTATTAAAGATCTCATGCTCAAGAGGATTGGTTAAGCCTATTATTGTCTCATGCTATCGTTTCTACATATCCTATGATCCTAAAGGAAATGAAGACGATAATTTATTTGTTAGATGCGAGAGTGTTGAATGGGGTATAACCTAACATCTATAGTTCCTTTGTTTTTGCACGCTTATCTGACTTAATGCCATAGTCTACGAGAGCTTGTTTCATCCATAGTTTTCTTACGCGAGGGATCTAATCCTACTTCTATATCAACGATTGATCCACTTAACTCATTTCACTTCATCACCATGAGTTTCCTAATAGTGGATATAGAAGATTTCCATTTTCTATTTTGTTCGGCAATGAACAATTTTATCTTATTCCTAGGAAAGTCAACCAATGATGTTTCAAGGTTATAAGAATATAAGCGATTATGTACTAAGCATTAATCTAACTAATCATTTATCTAAGCATGCAAATTATAGTGATGAACTTAAAAGAAACGCGTACCTTTTAGTCTTCAATGGAATATCTTCAAGCACTTCAAGTGACCATGTTGACTTATAGAAGTCATTTGTAGATGATATTCCAACTTCTTCCAAGATTGACAACTTAGTCACTTGGTCCCCATTGTCTCATTGGTCCAAAGTTGTTTGGTCCAAACATATTTAACATTTGGCTAGGATGCATGTATGGTGGTAATATTTCCCATTGTCTCATTGGTCCAAAGTTGTTTGGTCCAAACATATTTAACATTTGGCTAGGATGCATGTATGATGGTAATATTTCCCAAGGATTGTAACTTGGTTGATAATTCCACATTTGATTTCTAGTGTTATTGTAATATTGTCTATTTTGATTTCTTCTAGGTTGAGATGTTTTAGATCTTGGATGATGATTTTTAGTTTTTCTTGGTGGTGGAGTTTTAGATCTAAATTTAGGTTTAGAGGATCCTACTTCGGTCTTTAAGGATGGTTTATAAAAAGTTTTTACTTTTTCATCATTCGCAATGGGTATTTTTCTATCTTTTGTAAGTGTATACTTAGGATTTGATTCTAATAATTTTTGTTTACTAGATTCACATTCAAACTTTATACTTTTATTTTCACTAGTTGAAACATTAGTTGAAGTTAATCCTAGACCGGTTTTATCTCCCGAAGTTTCTTGAGCACTTAGTGTTTTCTTAAGTGGGTTATTACTATTTTTAAACCTGTCAAGTTTGAAAATTTCATCTTTAAGTTTTTCGTTTTCATTTTTAACCTCTAAGCAAGTTTTACATTTTACAAAAACTTCTTTTCCTTTTTCCAAATGTTGTAGTTTAATTTTTAATTCGAGTACTTCATTTTCTAATTGATTATTAATATGTTTTAGTGACTTATTTTTAGCTATAACCTTTTGACCTAATTTGCATAACCTATTATATTCACTATCTAGGTCTTTTTCGTCTAATGATAGATTTTTGTCACTAAAGTATTCGGTTTCGAAACGTACCTCGCTTGATGTCTTAGCCATAAGACACTTTTCTTCATTTGTGGTTTCTTTCTTGTCCTCATCGCTATCACTCCAAGCACCCCCGATAAACGCCTTTTGATTTTGATCTCTTGACATCATTGGACACTTTCCGATGAGATGATTTGGATTGCCACATTTAAAACACTTCCTTTCATTATATGGTTGCCTAACATATCTTCCTCGTCTTTTGAAGTATTTCTTGAAGTCTCGTACGGCCATAGCATACTCTTCATCGTCACTTTTGGAGGTTGAGCATTCTTCGTCACTAGAGTCCTTTTTAGCTTTCAACGCAATTGATTTGCTTTGCTCCCTTTTTCCTTTGACCATCTCGGAGTCTTTCTTTATTATTTCTTCGTAGACCTTTAAGTTACCGATCAATTCGTCAAGTTGTAGATTTGACAAATTCTTTGATTCTTCAATTGCCGTAACTTTAGCTCGCCATTTTGGATGAAGAGCCCTAAGAAATTTCCTAACAAAATTTTTACTAGAAAAATTCTCATCAAGTGCTTTTAAACTTGTGATGATAGTGTTAAACCTAGCAAAAGCATTATCTATTGATTCCTCCTCCGGAATCGTAAATTGTTCATATTGTTGAACAAGAAGATCTATTTTGTTATCTTTAACTTGACTATTACCTTGGTGAGTAATTAGTAAAGAATCCCAAATTTCTTTTGCGGTTTTACACATAAAAATTCTTTCATATTCTTTGCGTGGTAACGCATTATAAATAACCATTTTAGCCTCATTATTTTTTGCTAGTTTCTTTTTCAAATCATCATTTTGTTTTTCAAAAGATATAATTTCATCCATTTTAGTTTCAAAATTATATTGAATAGGAGGAAAATCACCAAAGGTAATAACATGCCAAAGATCTAGATCATTTGATTTCACATAAGTTTCGAATCGATTTTTCCAATATAAAAATCCATCACTTTCAAATAGTGGTGGTCTTTGCATAGATTGCCCTTCTAAATATTTTTCAGATTCCATAGATCGTTACAAGTTTTAAAATACAATATATTTTAAAAATCTTGCTAGACGTGGCTCTGGTACCAATTGTGAAAAACTAGAAGGGGGGGGGGGTTGAATAGTTTTACGTCTTTTTAATTTTATTTTGAAAACTTAGTTTAGTTTTAAAACCTTGTTTGCTTTTAAAACTTTGATTCAATCTTATGTGAACTCAAATCTTGAACAATATGAACAAGTATATCTAAGTATGAACAATAATAATAATGTAAGCTAAGTATGTAAAATCAACACATGCATAATATAAACAATTATAACTATATATATAAGAGGTAAGTTCGTAATTGTTTATTTTATAATCCTTAGTTATATTTTGTGTGAAAACTATACTTGATCGAAATGATCAATTATATGTATGTAACCTTTTTAGTTTGATTGTAAAAACTTTGTTTTATGAATGAAACTTTCGTTTGATCTTTAAGTAAAATCAATACTAGCACTATATGAGCAACTATATATATACGTCTACGTCTACAAAAGTATTAACGATAAAAGCAAGATAATAAATAAGATATGGAAAGATCTAACCGCGAGACAAAGGATTTATAGTGGTTCGGCTACAAGGACACCTTCCTTGCCCTACTCCACTCCTCGAGTCACCTACTCGAGAGTTTTCTTCACTATGTCAACAAGCTCCTTATGGCGAAGAAACCTTACACACCAATATACACACCAATATACACACCGATCTACACACCAATCTACACACCACTTTTCACACCACAACTTCGTCACACCTAAGTCACAACTTCTACAAAACTTCTTCAAATCAATCTACTTCACAACTAACTACTCCACACCTATCTTCTTCACACCAATCTAGTACCTAGCTTATCTTCTTCACACCAAGCTACTAACTAATCACACAATCTATATCTAACACAACTAACTACAATCACATATACACAACAATCTTCACAAAGAGTTATGTAAATGATCTTGATGATGCACCAACAACTTGTATGTGGAGGTCACAACAAGTTGTAATACTTCTTGTCTTGGGGATAGAAGTATTCTTCTCTTGCACTTGAGAGGATGAAGTTTGAATCACTTTGAAACAAAGAATTATACACTTATGATCAAAGGATTAAGAGAATAGAAATGTGGATCTAGAACAGAAAGTTTAGGAGTGCAAAAGGTGAGAAAAATCTGAGGGATGAATCAGTATTTATAGGGAGAAAAAATACTGTTCTGGAGCGTGGCCGGTCCCCTTATTAAGGGGCCGGTCCCCTTAATAATTAAAGGGGCCGCCTAGGGAATTAAGGGGGTCGCCCCTCCAGAACGTTGGGTTTATTTGTCTTTTTGTGGGGAAGGTTTTTCTGGATTAGATTTGCCATTTTTGGTTGGAAATTTGAATTCATATATTTATAATGAATTAAACATATTCCTTTAATTCCAAAAATGTTTTGTAAAAGATATAAAATATTTTGTGACATTTTATAAAAAGTCTAGTGTTTAAGAAAATTGTTCCTTTGATCATAGAATGCAATAAACACTTTGTTTATTCATACCTTAAGTGATTTGGATGTAAAGACAAATGTTAAGCACTAAAAACTTGTTTAC
Source organism: Artemisia argyi (assembly GCA_030686995.1). NCBI lineage: Eukaryota > Viridiplantae > Streptophyta > Magnoliopsida > Asterales > Asteraceae > Artemisia > Artemisia argyi. The sequence goes on from CM060679.1 coordinate 24,950,978, forward strand.
GTCATAAGTTTTAGATTAAATAGTTTATGCTTTGTAATTATCAAAACATAGAGACATTGTTAATATGTTAACAATGTTTTTAGACATTATTAATTTATGTCAACAATTTTTGTCAATCTTTTTATGATTTCGTCCATTTTTTAACGTTTTGCCTATTTTTTTTTACGTTTTTGCCTATCTTTTTACATTTTGTCCATTTTTTTAAGATTCTCGTCCGTTTTTTTTTAATGTTTTCGTCAATTTTTTTACGTTTTTGTCAATCTTTTTACATTTTCGTCCAATTTTAAATGTTCTCGTCCATTTTTTAACGTTCTCGTCCAATTTTTTACGTTTTAATCCGCTATTTACGTTTTTGTCTGTTTTCTTATGTTTTTATCCGTTTTCCTCATTTTTTTTACGTTTTCGCCCCTATTTTGTGATTAGGTAAGTATAGTGATACGCGGGATTGCGCCCTCGCAACAGGTTTTACCTCTCAAGGGATCTTGTGAAGCTTGCAATCTCCGCCAGGCAGTGTACTTGATCGTTGTAGTATAGTATAGTCACAAGTACCGGGGGATTGATCGTTCAACTCATGAATAGTGTTCGCTAGGATTAAAAAGCCTACTAAACTAGGTCTAGAGGTGAGGGATGATTCTTTTTGTATTTTTTTATATTTTATGAAAGCAAGTAAAATCTCGAGTTTTGAAGGAGTGGGCGGAATTAGTTGCTAGTCAACTAACCCAATTAACTACAGATGCAATCAAAATAAAATAAAAAATAAATGAAATTAAACAAATGTAATTATGTGGTGTAAACAATAATGAGAAAAGATGTATTTACTTAGATTTCATTACTCCCTAGATATCTTTTACCGGTTGATTAGCTAGTTATAATTGTATGGATGACGGGTTATGTTCCTTAATACTAGTCGTAGGGCCGTGTACAATATTTCCTAACTCTGTAAGCTCCTACTTCACCCCTATGTCGAGCCGACTAAAAGCTCCTAACATGGGATCATTAGAATTCACTTATGCATTAAATACAACCAAAAATCGTAGTACACCTCCGATCATATTTCTTAAGACGTTCAAGCAAGTTACCAATGGAAGTCTGTCAGTTTTCTTAAGCCTAACATCGAATACAATCATCTACAACAATTATAAACAAACCATCAACCAATAATCAACATCTAGGTTTCACTACATCTAAGCAAACACAATAAAAACCTAGCCTAACATGTTAAAAGAAAGATAAGCATAAGATAGAATCACACAACACATAGACATATCGTATGATTATTGGAAAACTTATCTTCAATTAAGCATGGATGGAACAAGGGTTGAAACCCTTATTTTTACAGAAAATTCGTCTAGGGTTTAAGCTCTCCAAAGTTCTCCCAATGTTCCACACACAATGAATGAAAAATTGGAAAAATATATATAGAGAATACATCCTGACGGCGTCACGTTGTAGGTTCTGACGCCGTCAACTCGCCGCCAAATTAAGGGTCGTATTGCCTTGATCCGGTCTTGACGCTGTCATATAGAAATTAAGCTCTGGGCTGTCACTTGCAAAATGACCCTGACGGCCTTGGTGACGCCGCAGGTCAATTACACTAAAAATGTTCTGGGTCGTCAAGTGTATTTTCCACTTCCACCTCTTTTGCCAAGCTTGACGCCGTCATGTGTGAAGTCTTGACGTCGTCAGATACTGTTCCCTGCAAGGATTTTGAGACTTGGCCGTTTTCTTCACTTTTATTCTCCAAAAACGTTCAAAATGCTTCCTTTTCCAGATTTCTCCTCAAAAGTACCTAAAATGACAAAAGGAACGATTTAGGGCAGTAATTGATCAAATTATTATGAATTCGGGCTTAAATAACCCCCCAAAAGCGGTACACTTTTCGCCTTATCAAATACCCTTACACTTGAGATTTGCTTGTCCTCAAGCAATGCGCTTTTATTCTAATCAAAATACAAGTTAGGGGTCATTTAACACTAATATAAAAGTAATTACAACAAATAATCGTTTCACTAAAAACCAAAAACAAGCACGGAGGTCATACACTAGCATCTCATAAATAGTGTTTAGATACTCACATATCTCAGGTGTAATAAAGTATATATCACAATATGGAAATGGAAAACATCTCTCACTACCTGTCATAGCAAATAGATTACCATAGGCTTGGGAAAGGATCAAACCTCCACCACTTGGCGTAAGCACCTAGGATAAACTATCAAAGAGGTCTTTTAAAGGGTTATAACGTTAGGTGTAGGGATATGGAAAACACGATTTTGTTGGATAAAGGCAATATTTACTGGTGGCAAGTTAATCATCTTGGTTAATTACATGTACAATATGGCGTTGCTAAGCCAAGACTCGACTCGACTTAAGCTAATCAAAAACTAATAAAAACATAAAACAAACATAGAATAAAACGGGATGGTAGTCCGTATGTTTTCTCTCTTATTTATTTATTTATTTTATTTTATTTTTTTGCATACACTCTTGCCCTACCATCCAAAATAATACATCATAGGGAATTTGCATTCCCCTTACACTTGAATTTTTATATATTTTATAATAAACTATTCTAATGACTCGAATTAAGATAATCAAAACACTTGGAGTACTTTTTAAGATTAACGCACATATGGGGGTAATAATTGACGTCATCCCCATTACTCCATTACAATAGTACTTTACCCATGAGTCCCAATCGTCCCAAAACAATATGTACAAGATATGACTCGACTTAGCAACCATGTAATTAATTAGACAATTAACTAAGGGTTTAAACATGTAACAATAATGCACTAAAGATGAGTGCATATACGGAAGGCTAAGGCGGTTTGGTTACACATTTGGGGTGGATTGTTAACAAATTTTTCCTTTAAGTAAAATGCTTAAAGTTAGAAATGAAAAGATAGGCTCGGAGGGGTGTACTAGGGGTTTCGTGTACTAAAAATGAGTACAACGCTAAGGTGTGGGAAAATTAATTGACTTCGCTAGTCAAGTAGTATGACTTAAATGGTCAAGTAATTATGAAACGGGCTTAAACACACGGGTGATCCTAATGCCTCTTATCATGTAGTAAATCCTAACTACATGAATGTAGTCTCACTAGCGGTCTCGGGATGTATCACTAACGCAAGTTCTAGAATCTAAATACTACCGGTACACACACAAGCACTAATAATGAATGCTTTTCCTATGAAATCTAAAGGCAAACCTCACATATTTGGGTGGATTTTTTTAAGTGGTACGGTTTTGTGCTAGTCATCCAACTAATATCATGAGACGCTTGCTAAGGCTAAATTTTCACTCCTAAATGTTGTAAAAAAATTTAAATTTGGCACTAAAATTGCCCTAGCAAGTATTTCTCTTAGTTTTATTACACACCTACTATCAAACAAACAAACTCAAGTGCAATTGTATCCTATATGGTATCATCATTTACCCTCCCCTTACACTTAGGATGAACATTGTCCCCAATATTTAATTAAAGGATGTAAAGAATGAAAACAAATACTCTCTTGATTCGTTCGGTGTGGATAGTGTGTCAACTAGGTTAGATCTTCCTCCAAGAAAAATGAACGTTGAGAGCTTCCCTCCAGAAATATAAATCATCTTCTTGTCATATATAACCTGTTAAACCGGAGAAAACAATCAAGGCAAACCTCGCGTACAATCGGCGACAATCTATATATACTAAAAATCCTAGAAAGCAAATTAAGATATAATGCTTGTGGAATGAATGTTTGCAGATTTCCTAGAGTTTATCAAACTAAAGAATCAACAAAAACTTTAAAACTCCAGTTTAAACAAAACTCGCAAAATTTTTCAGAATTTTAGTACCTGACGCCGTCAGGTTGTAACTCCTGAAGCCGTCAGAATGTTCCTGGAAAAATCTTATGTTAAGTTTCCGGAAAATTTCTGGAAAAACTTATGCCTTATTTCCTGGAAAATCCTGCAAAACATCATTATAATTCGATACAAGCATTTGACTCTAACAAATACTAATATACATGCTCATTTAACATTGTAGTGAATCATGTTCATTTTCGTTCTTATAAACAAATTTGGATTTCCCTTACACTTAGCTTTTGCAAAATACCTTTATATGTAATTAAGACAAAGTTAAAAAACAAAATGAAGCATTTTCACAATTTACTTTGAAACATGATTTACCAATAATAAAAATAAAACACGCATACGGAAACAAATAAAAATCAGACACACAAAACATGGGTTGCCTCCCAAGAAGCGCTTTTCTTTATTTACGAATCTTGTAGCTAGACTCAAGGTCACGGGCTATTACGTGACCTCATCATTGGTCACATTCTCTAGGTCATCTTCAATCTTAGTTTTGTATTCCGGGCCCAATTGTAAATGTTCTTTATAAAGATCAACCACCTTTTTCTCAATTGCTTCTATAATCCTTTTGGCAAATTCCCTATCAACTTTATATTTTGGCCCTAGAGTTAAGCAATCCTTATAGAAAAGGCTCTTCTTCTCCCATACATAGTCCATGCCCTTTTTCTTATCCTCTTCATTGATGTCCTCAAAAGCACCAATGTTATCCACATCAAATCGAGGCACAAAACGAAATTCCTTCATTCTATTAGGCATCCTGTATGTGATCCTATCAGTTTCACTAGTAAATCGGATCGTTCCTTCTATCCGATCATATTCTAACTTGGACTCTTCAACAAATGACTTACCTAATACAACATGGGATAAGCGACAATCTGTAACAATAGCTAAGTCTTCAACAACCATAAAGTCAATGATATAAGTAAAGTTCCCAACGAAGACATATAAACCTTTAATTCTCCTGACAAAATTACAAATTCCGCCGGGGTACTTAGGGTCCCTTCGAGGTTTAAGTCTTGTTTTCAATATATCATTATAAACACTTGAGGACATAATGTTGATTGGGGATTCAAAATCAATGTAAGCGTTGTCAATGTACTTATATCCAATCATACATGGTATCTTAACATTCTTAGGATCACCTCTCTTTATCTTAGGGTCAATTCTAACAAAAGGAGGCCGAGGATTATCAACAAGATTAATATAGTACGCAGTTTCCTCCTTAGTGGAATATAGATTGAAATAATTATCCTTTTTTGGATATATCTCCCCTTCCTCAAGTTCCTTCACATCCTCAACAACAACCTCAAAATCATTAGATCCTAGGTCCTCATTTGAATACAAGGCGGCGCTAGGTCACTAAATGCATGATCAAGCTCAACATTAATCAACCTATTAAGTTCCCTAAGTTCCCTAATCTCATTCTCAATCTGTTCACTCAACAAAGAAACTTCCCTAGGGGAAAGGGGTGGATTCGCGTTTTCCATAATGGCCAACGGAATAGTCAATGAACTTAATTTACTAACAAAGGCATGAAGAAAAAGATAGACTAAAGAAACCTAAAAATAAAAATAAAAATCTTACTAGAAAGGAATCTAGAAAGTAGACCTAATAAAAAGAAATTCTAACCTAGACAATAACTATTCCCCGGGCAGCGGCGCCAAAAACTTGATACGCGGGATTGCACCTTCGCAACAGGTTTTACCTCTAAAGGGATCTTAAGAAGCTTACAATACCCGCCAGGCAGTGTACCTGATCGTTGTAGTATAGTATAGTGACAAGTACCGGTGGATTGATCATTCAACTCAGGAATAGTGTTCGCTAGGATTAGAAAGCCTACTAAACTAGGTCTAGAGGTGAGGGATGATTCTTTTTGTATTTTTTATATTTTATGAAAGCAAGTAGAATCTCGGGTTTTGAAGGAGTGGGCGGAATTAGTTGTTAGTCAACTAACCCAATTAACTACAGATGCAATCAAAATAAAATAAAAAATAAATGAAATTAAACTAATGTAATTATGTGGTGTAAACAATAATGAGAAAAGATGTGTTTACTTAGATTTCATTACTCCCTAGATATCTTTTACCAGTTGATTAGCTCGTTACAATTGTATGGATGACGGGTTATGTTCCTTCATACTAGTCGTAGGTCCGTGTACAATATTCCCTAACTATATAAGCTCCTACTTCACTCCTATGTCGAGCCGACTAAAAGCTCCTAACATGGGATCACTAGAATTCACTTATGCATTAAATACAACCAAAAATCGTAGTACACCTCCGATCATGTTTCTTAAGACGTTCAAGCAAGTTACCAATGGAAGTCTGCCAGTTTTCTTAAGCCTAACATCGAATACAATCATCTACAACAATTATAAACAAACCATCAACCAATAATCAACATCTAGGTTTCACTACATCTAAGCAAACACAATAAAAACCTAGCCTAACATGTTAAAAGAAAGATAAGCATAAGATAGAATCACACAACACATAGACATATCGTATGATTATTGGGAAACTTATCTTCAATTAAGCATGGAACAAGGGTTGAAACCCTTATTTTTATAGAAAATTCGTCTTAGGTTTAAGCTCTCAAAAGTTCTCCTAATGTTCCACACACAATGAATGAAAAATTGGAAAAATATATATAGAGAATACATCTTGACGGCGTCACGTTGTAGGTTCTGACGCCGTCAACTCGCCGCCAAATTAAGGGTTGTATTGCCTAGATCCGGTCTTGACGCTATCATGTAGAAATTAAGCTCTGGGCCGTCACTTGCAAAATGACCCTGACGGCCTTGGTGACGCCGTCAAGTCAATTACACTAAAAATGTTCTGGGCCGTCTCGTGTATTTTCCACTTCCACCTCTTTTGCCAAGCCTGACGCCGTCATGTGTGAAGTCTTGACGTCGTCAGGTACTGTTCCCAGCAAGGATTTTGAGACTATGCCGTTTTATTCACTTTTATGCTTCAAAAACGTCTAAAATGCTTCATTTTCCAGATTTCTCCTCAAAAGTACCTAAAATGACAAAAGGAACGATTTAGGGCAGTAATTGATCAAATAATTACGAATTCGGGCTTAAATGACCCCCGAAAAGTGGTACACTTTTCGCCTTATCATATAGTAAAGAAAACTTGCTACTCCCTCCGTCCCATATTAAGTGTCCATATTCCATTTGCACAAAATTTTAGGAAATCCCACTAACTACACTCTCCACCAATCAAATATCATCTTTACCCACTAAAGTTTTTTTCTCATTGGTTGAAATACAACATAGACACTTAATTTGGGACATTCCAAGATTCCATTGTGGACACTTATTATGGGACGGATGGAGTATTTGATAAAAATGTTTCTGTATCGATTTTCAATCACGATTTTGATCCCTTTTTAATCTGAATCATCAAAAGTGTAAAACACGAAAGTTGTCCGGAATGATGTTTTACATCAAGACTCAGGAGATTTTAATCTGAAAAATGCGAAACAAGGGTTGTTTAATACCAAAACTTAAGCTGTTTTCGTTCGTTATCATTCGTTCGTTATAAATCAAATCGGGCTCACCGGCCAGTGCATATGTCTTAGAGGAGAAAACTATATGAGCAAATTTACGTTTTCATCCGTTTATCTCACGTTTTTTTTTCTGTTTTTGTCCATTTTTACATGTTTCGTTAGTTTTTTTCATATTTTCACACACTTTAATCCATTTTTATCTGTTTTCGTCCGTTTTTTCAAATAAGTTTAATGTTTTACACAAGTAGAAAATTTACAAGAGTTTATAAGTTACAAATTTGGTAAAAAATGGCTTAAGTTTTGGTAATAAACAGCCCTTGTTTTGAATTTTCTGTTTAAAATCTCGCGATATTAGATGTAAAACATTATTCCGGACAACTTTCGTATTTTACACTTTTGATGATTCAGACCAGAAAGGGGTCAAAATCATGATTTAAAATCGACACAGAAACATTTTTATCAAATGTCAAATTTTCTTTTAGTATACTTACTTAATCAAAAAACGTAAAAAGATTGACAAAAACGTAAAAAAATAGATGAAAACGTTAAAAAAATGGACGAGAACGTAAAAAAATGGACAAAAACGTAAAAAGATTGACAAAAACGTAAAAAAAAATGGACGAAAACGTTAAAAAAACGGACGAGAACGTAAAAAATTGGACAAAAACGTAAAAAGATGGACAAAAACGTAAAAAAAAATAGACGAAAACGTTAAAAAAATGGACGAAAACGTTAATAATGGACGAAAACGTAAAAAGATTGACATCGGTGCAAAATATTAACGGAGGGACTAATGGTGCAAAAAATGAGGATTTTTTTAGAAAATGGGGATTAACGGTGCAAAAAATATTAACGGAGGACTAACGGTGCAAAAAACTTAACGGATATACTAACGGCCCATCCAAATTAGGGAATAAATGTGTGATAAGTTTCAAAAATAGGTATCTCTACTGTAATTAAAATGAAATAGGGACTAAACATGAAATCTGTGTAAATCACAAGGACCATCCGTGTAATTTTTTCTAATTTCTCTTTATTTTTTATGTTTATCTTAAATATGGTATTTAACTTCTAGAGAAACCTATAAACATAAGAGGATAACTAGGGTTTCAAAATAATTATTATTCCACAAAATCCTAATTTTCCCCCTTCTCCCTAATATTCGGTTGCGGCATCACACACACAAAAAATATTCGTGTGTTGTGTTTTCAAGCAATAGAATATATTGTTGGTTGTTCTTGTTAATATCAAATGTTAGCAAGCTATTGCAATCACTTGAGAGCTAGTGGGCAATAATTGTGAGATGATCTTGCTTATAGATCCTTTGTGTTAGTGTTTATCTCCCACTCGAACCAAAAGATACGCAAGTGTTGTATGTATTTTGATTAGTCATTAAACTATATATGGATCGCTGGCTTATAGAAAAGGTCTGTAGAGCTTTTATCTTCCGCTGCATGTTTATTCTATTAATTATTAAAGAATTTTTAAACTTTATCTTTACATTTTCTAATTTCTATCATGTTCTTCTCTTTTGGCCACCGTCATTGTTCTCGTTTCTCCTATAATCTATAGTTTTTACGCAAAGTCAACCATGCTGGTTTGTTGTATTAGGATTAATTTATCTATGAAACTTTATGTTCTTTTCCTTTTTAATCTCCGCAAATAAAATAATATGCGCTTAAGCGTTGCAAGTTTTCGTCATAATATTCTTTTTAATAATCCCAATTCCCAAACTCGATTACCTAAGTACTCCCAAACCCGCCCTGATACCCATCAGGATCCAATCGGAGCGCCCCGTTGGGGAGCAATGCTCCCCCAAACCCGCCTCTTACTAATCGGGGTGTTTTTTTGAGTGCAATTCTCAACCAAAACCGCACCATTTCACATTTATTATTATTTTTATACTGTTAGCAATAACTTAAAGAATTACAAACATATTAATAATCAATTACAAACAAGTGTTGTTAATTTTTCAACGATAATATTTGTACATAAATAATGATAAATTATACAACAATATATTGAAATTTAAAAATATGACATTCAACAAGTTTCTATAAGCATGATATTGCAATCTTACAAAAAAACAAAAAAAAAAAAAAAAAAAAAAAAAAAAAATCTAAATATAGATAGATTTGTATATGTGTATATATTATTTGGGCGGGGTAGGGCAGAATGTTATTCCCCGCTCCATACTCGTTAAAAATCCTCTTTTAAGCCCCAAATCCGCCCCGTAACCCGATAAACATGTCACGCCCTACCCCAGTTAGTTTGGGTTTCTGATTTCCTCGTGAGGTTAGAAGTTTTTTTTGTCATCCCTAATGATGACCGGGTTGTCCTCATTTTTTTTCTTTACATGGTCACTGTTTTGATTTTACGTATCTTTATATTGCTCTGGCCTTTTCTCTTTTTGTTATTTGCAGAACCTTTTCTTTCTCTTTTATTTTCTTTTAAAATGCGTAGCTTTAATCTCCACAACTCTCTCGACCACCAGAATGCAACTACCTTCTTCAACAACAAGCACATGAAGTTTATCAAAAGTTCAAAAAGAAAAAGAAAGAAAAAAACAAGTTTGTTGCTGCATATGCAGACTCCTCTCAGCCTAGCTTTTGGACGTCTTCATCAACAAAATATCTTATGCTTTAGTATTATTTAAGTTTTCAACTTCAATCCGAGCTTTCGCGATTTCGCTACTCGAACTACAATGAAATATTAAAAGATAAATATAGCCCAGGGCTGATTGTGGTTTAGGCCCATTAGAGTTTCATTATGCTATGTACTCTATAAATATAATATCAACATAACGTATAACCGACTAGGGTTTTCATTGTCTAACACATCCTAGTTCTTGTTGTCTTTGGCAACACAATTGTTATATACGGCTAATACAAATGTATCAACTTTTTTTAATTTAAATACTCCGTATGTCATATCAAGAAGTTGACGTACACTAGTAAGTCGTTACAAGTCGTGTAACGTAATTAACGGTATTTGTCTTGTCTGAATGCGTGTTTTCGTTTGATTATCAACTATTTGGAGCAAAATAAATCACTTTTTAGAAGCAAAGAGGAAATGGCGACTGAAAATGATTTTTAAGGTTTACCAAAAATATCAGGTGCATGACATTTTCCATACAAGTAGTTATACGTGTTACAACAGTATTGGTTATATTATGATGTCTACTTTTAAGTTTTCATAGATTTTGGTGGGTCCGACGCGTTTCTGTTTAGTAGTAGTGGCTTTTATCTTTCTTTCTCGCTATCAAATCTCATGTTATCAACACGTTGCATGTTAACTTACCATTGATTACTTTTAGACTTATTTTAAACCATTCGATGTGTCTTTTATCATATAAGGCAAAATGTGAATCATGTCCGTTAATGAAACCATCCATATGACGCGTCTTAAATCTTAGACGTTGTGTAGGGTCGAATTAGTCTTTTTCCCTCTTTATTTATCTTACAAATTACGTAATAAAAAAAATAAATTTCACATGTCTTTAAGGAATAATGTGCATGTATATGTAATTTTAGCTAACATGTGAACATAGGGCTGAGCACAGGTTCGGAAACGACCCGAACCGAAAAAACTGAGAACCGAATTTCACAAAAGACCGGAACCGAAACCGAACCGACGGGCCGTCGGTTCGGTTCGGGTTTGTCGGTCCATGTGTATTTTGGCATGTTTTTGTCGGTTTTGGGCCGAACCGGACCGAACCGAACCGACCCGAAACCGAAATTCAATAAAAACCGGAACCGAAACCGAACCGACGGGCCGTCGGTCCGGTTCGGTTCTTGTCGGTTCGGTCCGGTTCGTCGGTCCGGTTCGGTTTTGAACATGCGATGCTCAGTCCTCGAAATATTTAAAACTAATATAATATGGTATAAGTTGAGAGTCCAACTCGAACTCGATCTATTCTAGTAGCTTGTGTTGAGTTTGTGGAGATTGATCATTGATGGTTGCCACAAAGTCGTCATCATGCATATTGCATAGTCCTCGATAAAACTATGACAATATTTTATCACCGGCAAGATAATATTTATTAGAGCGAACGGTGTAGAGATGGCAACAGGGCCAGGTATGCGGGGAATGGTTAATAACTTAATACCATCCCATCTCCGAAGTTAAATAGCTATCCTCATCCCCATCCCCATCGGGGGTCACAATTACATCTCCATCCCCGTCCCCGATGAGGAATGGGGATACCCAATGGGGAATCGGGGATTTTTCCTCATTATATAATTGACATTTTAAATATATTTCAAATGGTACTTGTGTGAGATTCTCTTTTGATAAGAAAAAGAAGTAAAATTATTCAGCATATAAAGATTATTACCAAATGCTCCAAAGTAGTTCAAATTCTACTAAAAAGTACTTCTACTTATATATTTACTAACTACAGTAGTATATAACACTAGATATTTTAAGCTTATGCCACCCATTGCAACTGGAAATCCAAAAACAAACAAATAATGTACACTTTATTTAGCACTACCAACCATTTTAAGCGTGTCAATATCACAAATCAGTAATTAACGTAAACAATTTTTCTAATTACTATAAAAAATGATTCCAATAACAAATTTACATGATTCATCAAACCTTAACAAATAATTTGTCAACACATTGTAAAGTACATCGGAGAGTTAAAGCATCATCATAATAAAATACTCGTTAACAAATAATTTGTCCATCAAACCTTAACAAATAATTTGTCCACATATAATGTATTTTGTACAGAAAATATATTTGGGGACAGGTTAGGGGCCGGGTTCGGGGATCCGAGGGTATTACCATACCCGCCTCTATACCCACTTTCAATATCGAGGATTCCCTGCCCCCATCCCCATACCTGGTCAACTCGGGGATTACCCGGTCAAATCAGGGTCGGGTATCGGATTCTCTGTCGAGTTCGGAATTTTTTGCCATCTCTAGAACGGTGTGGTCACGAAATGTTGCGTCATTTTTGAAGTGGCAAGTCAAATGGCGCCGCCTTTTGGTGCCACTGCACCTCTCCCTCCGACACCATTTGAAAAGTGAGTGAACTCACGAAGTGCCTTTTGATATTTTACTCTTGTTTTTTGTTTTTATTAATTTTTTTAATCTATTAAAAGTGTGTTGGTGTGTTTTGTGTGTGTTTGTGCTTTTGTGTGTGTTGGAGAAGATGAAAATAAAGATGCATGTTCCAAGTACTTTTCCTGTATTAATATGCATAAAATCACAGCAAGTGCATCTCCAAATAATCGCTGGTTAGAATACGAAATAAAAACGAAAAACTAACAGGTCAGTCGATACGCCGTATCCATGGTTATGGATACGCCGTATTGAGCCTTGTTACTACAAATAAATGAAATAATATCAAAAACATTATCTGCATTATTCGGTCTCAACACGTTTTAGTAATCACAAAATGTAAAAGCACGATACCTAAAGTTACGATTAATAAGTTTTTAATCGAGAAAACTCATTTCGTCAACATATCTACTACAACGTCACTTTAGGTATGAACAAACACGACACCGACTTAAGTAAAGTGATCAAAGGATTTATTTTCATCAAAACTTCACATTTTTATATGATAAAATATTTTTTACAAAAGTATTTTTCAAATTAAAAGAAATGTTTTATTAAGAAAATGAATTCAAATTTCAAGTGTCTAACAGCCATTTTTCCCGCCTAAACCCGAAAAGAGTCTTCACCAGATAAATTTTCACCACGTCAGGACAAAAAGAGGAATGTCTGCCAGGACGGTCCCCTAAATGGGACGATGGTCCCTTAGCGATAAAGGACCGTCTGCCTTTAAGGAACCGTCCCCTACTCCTTCTGATGGCTATAAATACTGAATTGTTTCATTCAAAAAAAAAAAAAAAAAAAAAAAGAAAAAAGAAAAAAAACCTCTTGGCACAAAAACTTTCGGTTCTTTCCATTTCCTTTCTTTGATCATTATAACATGTCGGTTAGTGTTTATAAGTGATTCTCTCATGCTGTACATCAAAGTGCAAGAGAAGAACACTCGAAGTCGTCAAGAATCGATGTGTTATTGAGTCCACATACAAACGTAACAAGTGTTACGATTCTCTTCTTCCTCCAACTCTTTCTTGTGTATATATTGTATGATTGTAGATCTGGCTTGTGTGCGAGTCATGAATAGATGTGTTAGGGTATATCTGGACAAAGGTGTAAGTACGAGAAGTGTTGTATCTAGAATAGGACTTGTAATAGTTCGTGTGTTGTTGTGTAAAGGCTAGGACTTAGTGCAGTTCTAGTGTGAAGATAGGGACTTAGGGAAGTCCGTGTGTGAAGGCTTGAATCGGGTGAAGATTCAAGTAAACGGGAGTGCTCGTTCGTGTGAAAAAGTGGACAGGGTGATCGTCCATCTGAAGACCTAGATTGTGTGTCGATCTAGGGGAACAAGAGTGCTTGTTCGAGTGCCCACGTGGGCCTTGGTGTAGATTGGTTCTAGCTAGGATTAGGACTTGACATTCCACTTAGTGTCGTTAAACTTGGTGTAAGCTTGTGTATGGTTTGCCTTGTGTAAGCATGTGTACGGATTGCTCCGCCTGAAAGAGTGTGTTGATATAGTGATTGATAACTCTCGAGTGTGGTACTCAGGGAGTGGAGTAGGACGGAGAGTGAGCTTCGTGCCAAACCACTGTAAATCGCCGCGTCTCTTTGGTTGTGTTCTTTCCTTACTCTTTACTTTACTTGTTTGCTTACATTCATAGTTGCTAATTAGATATCACATAACAAGTAGAATTCAATAAGTTTGCAAAAGAAAAATAACCGGGCCTCAAAACGGCAAAACGTTTTGTAAAGCATAAAAATGAGTGGTGAAAATATTCAACCCCCTTCTAGTTGCTACATATTGCTTGCTTAATTTAATGATTGCATGCCTTTATGTAAGCTTGTTGTCTTGATTACATGATTATTTGCTGATTCATGCTTGAGATACTACTATATAGGTTTCTGCAACTATATGATTTGTTAGGATGAGTTGCTGGTGCAGGTTTACAGAAATGAAAAACTGGATAAAAAGCTGTGAACCTACTATTGGCGGTCCCTTATCAACTTGGCGGTCCCTTATGAATAAAGGACCATCCAACATTTAAGGGACAGTCAGCCTTAGGTCATGGATTTTTGCACGGTTTCTCATTTTTAGCAAATCTGGAACCTATTGCATGATTATCACCATCATTTCCATGTTTTGTTAAACAAATTTATGTGTGATAACTTTCCTAATGCATGCTTTACCCAAACCTTAATCTTCCTTGATTATTTAAACAATCATTCTTCAGCTTCACCACCTTTCACTCCTCTTCATTTCCTATAGTAGGTTCTCCCTCAACCTCATTGTCTCTCTTAAACAAAAGGCCTAAGATAACCATCATCCTACCACAAACAAACTCCATTGATCTCACTCAAGAAGACACTATTCCTTCTCCAAAGTCTCCACTATCCCACCCTCAAGCACCAAGTGCACCTCTCAAAACTCCATCCACAAACGGAACATCCTTCTCCTCTTCTAAACCATCATCCTCTTTAAGGCCAAACTCATCACCTATCTCATCATTCATCAAAAACCTATCACCCTTGCTTACGTAATCTAGGTTGGGTACATACACTCCTTTTGTGAGTAACTTGTCATTTTCCTTTACAACTCCAATCTCTCCAAATTAAGCCAATACCTCACCAAATGGGCCCTTGGACTATACTCCTCCTACTCCACCACCTTCTCCTATCATGGGGTTTCCCATTCCTTACAACCTTGCGAACAACCACAACTTGGTTTGTTCTTGTTGCTATCATAACTTCCACCTCATTTCATCCCTAAGAGATGAACTCCATCTCATATTTGGCCACCTTGAGTATCTCCTTTCTCAACCTATCATGCAACCAACTCCTCTTACATCCATCCACCTTCGGCTCCACCATCCTCTCCACCTTCAAACTAAACATCTTTATATATTCAGTCAAATAATCAAGAAGAATATCTTTTGGGCCAAGCATGTTCTAGGAAATTAGGTTTTCTACATGAATCCTTGATGCTAGATGATGCATGTTGTAATCTTCTGTGCTTGTAATGTTATGAATGAATGGATTATGCTTTTATGTTGTGATAATTGTGATGGTTATGTTTTAAATATGTGAAAATTAAAATGAGAAATAACTAAAATCACAAAACATATAACCTGGACACACCCTCTTGTGGCGGTCCCTTATCGGAGGACGGTCCCCCATATTTAAGGGACCGTCTTGTATTTTTAGGACCGTCCCAAGTGTGGTCTAAAAATGAATTTTCTCTATTCTTCTGCATGCTATGTATCTTCAGATTTCACATCCTTTCTTTCTTATCTATCTTATTTCACATTCCTACTATATCCTTCTATATATATATATATATATATATATATATATATATATATATATATATATATATATATATATATATATATATATATATAGGGTGGGGTTATTCTAAAAGGGGCCTTATAATAAAAAGTGTAGGAAGGATTGTGGGAGTGACATGTGTCACCCCCTTGCCACATCATATGACATGTGTCACCCCACCCCCCCCCCCCCGAAAAAAAAATTTTTCCCGCCAAAAAAAAATTTTTTTGGTGCAAAAATTTTTTTTTCCCGCCAAAAAATTTTACTGCATCACTGTTATAAATTTACTGCATCACGGTTATAAAGTTACTGCATCACGTTTACTGCATCAGAATTATGATTTTACTGCATCACGGTTACTGCATTCATGGTTTTAATGTTACTGCATCATGGTTATAAAGTTATTGCATCATGGTTATAAAGAAACTGAATTATTATAAGTTTTTTGCATCATATGCATCATATATGTATGTAACTGCATCACAATTAAAATACGATTCTTTTTTAAGTTTTGGTGCATCTTTATTATAAGTTACTGCATCATAGTTAATAGTTTAGTGCATCAACTATGTTGCAGTAACTTATAACCTTAATGCACTAAAATTTAAAACTGTGATGCAGTAACTTTTATAATTGTGATACAGTAACTTTATAACTGTGATGCACTAAAAAATTTTGGCGGAAAAAAAAAATATTTTTTTTTGCGGGGTGGGGGGGGGGGGGGTTGGGGGTGGGGTGACATGTGTCATATGATGTGGCATAGGGGTGACACATGTCGCCCTCACAATCCTTCCTACACTTTTTATTATAAGGCCATTTTTATTTTAACCCATACCTATATATATATATATATATATATATATATATATATATATATATATATATATATATATATATATATATATATATATATGTGTGTGTGTGTGTGTGTGTGTGTGTGTGTGTGTGTGTGTGTGTGTGTGTCAACGGTACCTTTTTGATTATACAAAAAGAGAGAGAAGTAAATGAAAAACTCATTAAAAAATTTATGAACACGTAAATTTACCTAACATGAGTTTACATTTTGTAATCATCAAAAAGGGGAAGATTGTTAATATAAATAATGTCAAAAACGTTATTTGCATTATTCGGTCTCTACACGTTTTGATAATCACAAAATGTAAAAACGCGATACGTAAAGTTATGGTTAATAAGTTTTTAATCGAGAAAACTTGTTTTGTCAACGTATCCACTACAACGTCACTTCAGGTATGAACAAATACTATACCGACTTAAGTAAAGTGATCAAATGATTTATTTTCATCAAAACTTCACATTTTTATGTGACAAAACATTTTTTACAAAAATATTTTTGTAAAATTAAAAAAATGTTTTATTAAGAAAATGAATTCAAATTTCAAATGTCTAACAACCATTTTTCCCACCTAAACCCGACAAGAATCTTTACCAGATAAATTTTCGCCACGTCAGGATAAAAAAAAGGAGCGTCTGTCGGGACGGACCCTGATAACATCAAATAATCTGATATTCTACATATCAAATTCCCGTGTTTATTAACTCATTTATATAAATATTATACTTAATTCATTTATATGTGTTCATATTTACATTTCAGGATAAATGAGGCATTGGAATGGAAAAGATATGAGAAAATGCCTGCATGTGCAATGATCAGACGAAAAGTGTACCGCTTTCAGGGGGTCATTTAAGCCCAAAGTCGAGATAATTTGATCAAATATTGCCCTAACTCATTTCTTTTGTCATTTTAAGTACTTTTGAGGAGAAATCTGGAAAAAGGAAGCATTTTGGGCGTTTTTGGAGCGAAAAAGTGAAGAAAACGACAAAGTCTCAAATTCATGCTGAAAATAGTACATGACGGCGTCAGGATTTGCTTATGACGCCGTCACCCTTTGACAAAGAGGTGGATAATCAAGTTACACGTGACGCGCCAGAGAGTTTTTGGAGGAATTATACATGACGGCGTCACCAAGGCCGTCAAGAGCAAATCACATGTGACGGCCAAGATGGAGTTTACACATGACGGCGTCAGAAGTGGATCTAAGAAATACGATGATAATTATGGCGGCGAGTTGACGGCGTCAGAACTTACTCTTGACGCCGTCAAACCCAATGATCTATATATAGTTTTTGATTTTTCATTCATTGTGGTGCAACTTTGAGAGGTGAAACCTTAGACGAATTTTACAGTATTTTTAAGGATTTCAAACCCTTGTTTCATCCATGCTTAATTGAAGATAAGTTTTCCAATAATCATTCAATATGTCTATGTGTTGTGTGATTCTATCTTATGCTTTTCTTCACTTTAACATGCTAGGCTAGGTTTTCTTTGTGTTTGCTTAGATGTAATGAAACTTAGATATTGATTATTGGTTGGTTGTTTGTTTATAATTGTTGTGGATGAATGATTTCAATGTTAGGCTTAAGAAAACTGGCAGACTTCCAATTGGTAACTTGCTTGAACATCTTAAGAAACATGATCGGATGTGTACTACGATAAATTGATTATATTTAATGCATAGATAACTACTAATGAGGCCGTGTTAGGAGCTAGTAGTCGGCTCGACATAGGAAGAGGTAGAAGCTTATAGAGTTAGGGAAGATCGTACACGGCCCTACGAATGGTATTAAGGAATATAACCCGTCATCCATGCAATTGTAACAAACTAATCAACCGGTAAAAGATAGCTAGGGAGTAGTGAAATCTAAGTAAACACATTTTCTCTTATTATTGTTTTCTCCACATTTACTTTAGTGTTATTTTATTTTGTTTGCATTTGTAGTCATTTGGGTTAGTTGACTAGCAACTAATTCCTCCCATTATTCCAAAACCCGAGATTTTTACTTACTTTTCATAAAATATAAAAATACAAAAAGAATCATCCCTCACCTCTAGACCTAGCTTAATCGAGTTTAACCCTAGCGAACACTATTCTTTGAGTTGAACGATCAATCCCCCGGTACTTGCCACTATACTATACTACAATGATCAGGTACACTGCCTGGTGGGGATTGCAAGCTTCTCAAGATCCCTTGAGAGGTAAAACCTTTTGCAAGGTTGTAAAACCACGTATCAAGTTTTTGGCGCCGCAGCCCAGGGAATAGTTATTGTCTAGGTTGAAATTTCTTTTTATTAGGTCTACTTGCTAGATTCCTTTCTAGTAAGATTTTTATAGGTCTTCTTTAGTCTATCTTTTTCTTTGTTTCCTTTGTTCGTAACCGCCATCATGGAAGGTGGTAATCTCTTTGACCCCATCAATTCACCACAACAAAACCATCCACAAATCCCACCACAACCAAACCAACCTCCTAGACCCCGAACTTTAGGAGAGTACTCACGTCCTAGCCACCAAGGCTATCGAAACACCATTGAGCTCACTCAAGGAGCCAATGTGTCTCCCTTGCGATCCGACACCATCCGGTTGGTGCAAAGCGGATGTGCATTCCATGGACTTCGTTCCGAAGATCCTAATTAACATCTCAAGGATTTCCTCAAAATCGTAGATTCCATAGACCTTGATGTTGAAACTCGAGAGACGACTCGATTGTGTCTCTTCCAATTCTCTCTACGTGACCAAGCTAGTCAATGGCTTGAGCGTTTTCCCGCAGGATCCATCACCTCTTGGGATGATCTCACCACTCGTTTCCTTGGTCAATTCTTTCCACCAGGAAGGACTACCAAGCTTAGAAATGACATCTTGATGTTCCAACAACGTCAAGGTGAAACTCTCTATGAAGCATGGACTCGTTTCAAGGACTTACTCCGAAAAGTCCCTCATCATGGCATTAATCTTTGGCTCCAAATCCAAATCTTTTACGATGGTGTCAATCATCAAACTAGAAGGACCATGGATTCCGCTGCCAATTGTAGACTAAGCAGACTTAGCGTTGATAAGTGCTGGGAGGTCGTTGAAGGCTTAGCACAATACGAAGAAGAAGGATGGGAGGACCCAATATTCTTGGTGGAAGGGAGTCTAAACTACGTGCATGCGACCCAGGAACAGTTATTGGAGAACATCAAAAAGCAGGTTAAGGAATTAATGAAAACTGAAATGCCTGCAGTTGAAACCGAAGTAAGTCCCAATAGAAATGTGAGTACAATTAGTAAACATACTTTCCCTGAACGTTTACGACAAGAGGAGTTCGAAGGGATAATGATAACTTTTATGAACAATCAGGAGAGGCTGATTCGAAAATTAAAAACTCGCATGGAAAGCACTAGAAATGCTTTTATGGACTTGGCAGATAAGTTTATATAAAAAATTAAGGAAAAGATTAGGGAAAAAGCTACACCAAAGAATATCAAAAAAATCTTTGAACTTCCGATCCCTATGGTGATAAGTGAAGAAGGGGGTAATGGAACACCTTCAAATCCCCCTTACTTCTATGGGTCCCCTAAAGAAGAAAAGAACTCGAAAATTCATAGCATCTTCATTGGAAGCTTGCAAGTCACGCTCCGTAATTTGCACGAAGCTAAAACACGGTCCTTTGGTTTTAAACCCGGTGTGAAAAGGGTGCGCTTCAAATACACTTCCACTTCGAAAACTTTTATGGAAAAAATCCTTCCCTTGCCCACTACTTACCAAGATGGAGATTGTGACTTGTACGGGACTGTAACCAGCCCTATCCAAAACCATGCCACACCTCGTGACAGTAACGAAATATTTGACCCTGGTGGACTCCACTAACGGGAATGGCTATCATAGTTTACGACCTTGATAAGCTATTAACGAAAGTACAGGGACCCATATGGGAATTGTCACAAAGTATTCATGATTCGGGCATCTGACGGTGTCAAAACTTACTCGTGAGGCCAGCACCTCGCATTCTCAGCAATATTAACCTCATATCCATCACTTTCACCACATACCCCACAAACTATATCCACTTGATACTCTCCTACGAAACTTCAAGATCAACTCCAGCATCACTCGTCACCAATCTCCACATGGTAAGTGATTTTTCTTCATCCTTGTTCGTTCAATTCTCCTTAGGACCCATCGATTTTGAAAAGCCCCATTATCTGAAACCCTAAAATGGATTCATTACTAAAACTCGTAATGCCCTTCTATTGGTGTTGTGTGGCCATAATTAAGGCATTGGGTAGTAGTAATTGATAGGGTTCGTGAGTCGATTACAAGAAAAAATCTTAAAACCACGAATTATTGATCCACCACCCATTGTTTCTGTGAAAAGTGGTGTTTGGCTCATGGATTTAGAGTTTGGAAATTGATTTTTCCCTCGTAATTGCATGTTCAAAATATTTGATAAGCCTGACGGCGTCAGGGGGGTCTGACAGCCTAAGCTTCCTTGAACTCTTATTCTAACCACTTCCGTTCCACCCCATTTTGTTCCAGGAAAATGAGCAAGCATTCTCGACCCAGCCGAGGGAGTTCTTCAAGGTCTCAACGCGAAAACTTGGGTGACACGGTCCTTAGTTGGGGTATGAACGATGATGACGCCTCCACAGCCAAGTATGCCGAATTGCTCTACCACCAGGTTGACAGTGGGGCAGTGATTGATTGAAATTTCTTGAGCGACCATGGCCTCGAGCAAGCCTTTCTTCAAAGATTCCAAACTGATGCATTCACCGGTCCCCATTAGGAAAGATTGTTCAGAGTGCGGGAGCCAGTTTATAATGAGTTGGTACGAGAATTCTTTGCTACTTTTCGTTTTGATTTGGCTGAGGCAAGAAATGATGTGTGCGGTACTACCATCTGCTTTAGGTTGGGGGTGAACTTAGGACTTGTTCAGTCGCAGAGTTTGGTTGGAGGTTGGGTTTGTACAGTCAGCATGAGATGACTCAGGGAGGGTTTATGCGTAGGTTGTTGGGTGGTGAGACAATGAGGAATGATTTGAGGTGTGCTACATTCTGGCCGACTACAGGGAATGGGGTGTATACCTCGACTACTGGAGCAACCTTCATTAGGGATCCTAGGATTAGGTTAGCCCACAAATGTATCACCTACAGCTTAGCAGGACGCCATAGCTCCAACCACCGCGTCACTGCTTCTGACCTCTTCTACCTATACACCATTTTCTCACTGGATGTGTACTGCAACATCCCATTCTGGGTGGCGAGCTATCTGAAGGGGGTGTAGGGGAAAAGGAAGGTGATAAGATCTATGGGGGGATGTTTGTGACCCGCCTGGTCCGTTCTTATGGGATCCTTATGTCGGAGATCATGGGGTACTTGAGTGATTGTGGTGCATGTAGGGTGGTGAAGGCCAAGTCCCTTAAGCAGATGAACGTTGTGATGGAGTTATGGGTCGGGTCTTATGTTTGGTATGTTATTGGGGGAGCAGCTGCAGCTGGTGATGATGATGATGAGGACGATGATGAGGGTGCACCCCAGCAGCAGCAGTATGGGGATTATGAGGTCGGTTCTGCAGACTACTACCGGCACATGAGTCGGGGGGATTGGCAGGCCCATCAGGGGGCCTGGATGGGTCAGATGGATACATGGAGAACCACCACTGACTAGAGGTTCGATTGGATGTACAATCACATAGTCCGTCAGATGCAACATCTATCGACCCGTGATCACATCGAGCCTCATTTGCAGATTGACCCATTCCCTAGACGTGAGCAGGACTATCCACCCTATAGGTACACCGGACATCTCCCTCATGGCTATGACTACTGCTTTGGTCCCCCTCCCCATTGATGTATTTGTGATTGTGTTATGATTTCTGAACAATTTATCCATGGTTGTATGTTCCGAACAATTTGGTCTGTAATAACGTAGGATTTAGCCTCTGTTGGCCATTGGATATTTGCTACTATTTCTTTTTATGCATTTAGGATTTTCGTTATTGTGGTTGTTTATTTAGTTTTGTTTGATTGTTTGTTTATTTGATTTTATTTGTTTTCGTATATGTGCTTTATTTTTATTGTTTGTGGCTCATGTTTCAAAATAAATTGTGAAAATACTTTACCTTGTTGTTTAACTTCGTCTTAACTTCATATAAAGGTATTTCGCAAAAGCTAAGTGTAAGGGAAATCTAAACTTGTTTCTAAGAATGGAATTGAACATGGACCACAACAATATTTGTATATTAATATTTGTTAGAGTCAAATGATTGTGAGTCATAATGATGTTTTAAAAGAATTCCAGGAATTAAGGCATAAGTTTTTCCAGAAATTTTCCGGAAACTTAACATAAGATTTCTGTCAGAACACTCTGACGGCGTCAGGATTATGACCTGAGGGCGTCAGGTGTAAAAATCTGAAATTTTTTGCAAGTTTTGTTTTTTCTACCGGAGTCTTAAAGTTTTTGTTAATTCTTTAGTTTTATAAACTCCAGGAAATCTGCAAACATTCATTCCACAAGCATTATATCCTTATCATATATATAGATTGCCGCCGATTTTACGCGAGGTTTGCCATGATTGTTTTCTCAGGTTTAACAGGTTATATTGGACGAGAAGATGATTTATATTTCTGAAGGGAAGCTTTCAACGTTCATTTTCTTGGAGGAGGATCTAACCATGTTATCATATTATCCACACCAAATGAATCAGGGGAGTATTTGTCTCATTCTTTTACCTTCATTACTTTTACATCCTTTTTATTAAACATTGGGGACAATGTCCAGCCTAAGTGTAAGGGGAGGGTAAATGATGATACCTTAGAGAATGCAATTGCACTTGAGTTTGTTTGTTCAATAGTAGGTGTGTAATAAAACTAAGAGAAATACATGTTTGGGAAATTTTAGCACCAAATTTAAAATTTTTTACAACATTTAGGAGTGAAGCTTTAGCCTTAATGAGCGTCTCATAGACAGGAGTTGTATGACTAGCATAAAAACCGTACCACTCAAAATTTTCCACCCCAAATATGTGAGGTTCGCCCCTAGATTTGTTAGGAAAAGATGCTTATGAGTGTACCGGTAGTACTTAGATTCTTGAACTTGCATTAGTGATGCATCCCGAGACCGCTAGTGAGACTACATTCGTGTAGTAGGATTTACTACATGATAAGAGGCATTAGGATCACCCTTGTGTTAAACCCGTATCATAATTACTTGACCAATGAAGTCATAATTACTTGACTAATAAAGTCAATTAATTCTCTCACACCTTTGCGTTGTACTCATTTTTAGTACACGATACCCTTAGTACACCCCTCCGAGCCTATCTTTTCGTTTCTAACTTTAAGTATCTTACTTAAAGGAAAAATTTGTTTACAATCCACCCCAAATGTACACCCAAATCGCCTTAGCCTTCCTTGTATGCACTCATCTTTAGTGCATTATTGTTACATGTTTAAACCCTTAGTTAATTGTCTAATTGATTACATGGTTGCTAAGTCGAGTCATATCTTGTACACATTGTTTTGAGACGATTGGGACTCATGGGTAAAGTACTAGTGTTATGGAGTAATGGGGAAGAACATCATATATTACCCCCATATGTGCGTTATTCTTAAAAAGTACTCCAAGTGTTTTGATTATCTTAATTCGAGTCATTAGAATAGTTGATTGTAAAGTATGTAAAAGTTCAAGTGTAAGGGGGATGTAAATTCCCTACGATGTATTATTTTGGATGGTAGGTGAAGAGTGTATGAAAAAAAATCGCAAATAAAGGAAAAAATATATATTGAAAAAGAAAAAGAAAAACATACAGACTACCATCCCGTTTTTTTTTATGTTTATTTTATGTTTTTGTTAGTTTTGATTAGCTTAAGTTGAGTCGAGTCTTGGCTTAGCAACGCCACGTTGTACATGTAATTGACCAAGATGATTAACTCGCCACCAGTAAAAATTACCTTTATCCAACAAAACCGTGTTTACCATACCCCTACACCTCACGTTATAACCCTTTTTAAAAGGCCTCTTTGATAGTTTATCCTAGGTGCTTACGCCAAGTGGTGTAGGTTTTATCCTTTCCCAAGCCTATGGTAATCTATTTGTTGTGACAGGTAGTGAGAGATATTTTCCATTTTCATATTGTGATATATACTTTATTACACCCGAGAGATGTGTCTAAACACTATTTGTGAGGTGCTAGTGTATCATTTCCGTACTTGTTTTGGTTGAAGTGGAACGATTATTTGTTGCAATTACTTTTATATTAGTGTTAAATGACCCCTAGCTTGTATTTTGATTAGAATAAAAGCGCATTTGCTTGAGAACAAGCAAATCTCAAGTGTAAGGGTATTTGATGAGACGAAAAGTGTACCGCTTTTAGGGGGTTATTTAAGCCCAAAGTCGAGATTATTTGATCAAATATTGCCCTAAATTGTTCCTTTTGTCATTTTAGGTACTTTTGAGGAGAAATCTGGAAAAAGAAGCATTTTGGGCGTTTTTTGAGCGAAAAAGTGAAGAAAACGACAAAGTCTCAAATTCATGCTGAAAATAGTACCTGACGGCGTTAGGATTCGCTTATGATGCCATCACCCTTTGACAAAGAGGTGGATAATCCAGTTACACATGACGCGCCAAAGAGTTTTTGGAGGAATTATACATGACGACGTCACCAAGGCCGTCAAGAGAAAATCACATGTGATGGCCAAGATGGAGTTTACACATGACGGCGTCAGAAGTGGATCTAGGCAATACGATGATAATTATGGTGGCGAGTTGACGGCGTCAGAACTTACTCTTGACGCCGTCAGACCCAATAATCTATATATAGTTTTTGATTTTTCATTCATTGTGGTGCAACTTTGAGAGGAGAAACGCTAGACAAATTTTACAGTATTTTTATGGGTTTCAAACCCTTGTTTCATCCATGCTTAATTGAAGATAAGTTTTCCAATAATCATCCAATATGTCTATGTGTTGTGTGATTCTATCTTATGCTTTTCTTCACTTTAACATGCTAGGCTAGGTTTTCTTTGTGTTTGCTTAGATGTAATGAAACTTAGATATTGATTATTGGTTGGTTGTTTGTTTATAATTTTTGTGGATGAATGATTTTGATGTTAGGCTTAAGAAAACTGGCAGACTTACAATTCGTAACTTGCTTGAACGCCTTAAGAAACATGATCTGATGTGTACTACGATAAATTGGTTATATTTAATGCATAGGTAACTACTAATGAGGCCATGTTAGGAGCTAGTAGTCGGCTCAACATAGGAAGAGGTAGAAGCTTATAGAGTTAGGGAAGATCGTACACGGCCCTACGAATGGTATTAAGGAATATAACCCGTCATTCATGAAATTGTAACAAACTAATCAACCAGTAAAAGATAGCTAGGGAGTAGTGAAATCTAAGTAAACACATTTTCTCTTATTATTGTTTTCTCCACATTTACTTTTGTATTATTTTATTTTGTTTGCATTTGTAGTCATTTGGGTTAGTTGACTAGCAACTAATTTCGCCCATTCTTCCAAAACCTGAGATTTTTACTTGTTTTTCAGAAAATATAAAAATACAAAAAGAATCATCACTCACCTTTAGACCTAGTTTAATCGAGTTTTAACCCTAGCGAACACTATTCTTTGCGTTAAACGATCAATCCCCCGGTACTTGCCACTATACTATACTACAATGGTTAGGTACACTGCCTGGTGGGGATTGCAAGCTTCTCAAGATCCCTTGAGAGGTAAAACCTTTTACAAGGTTGCAAAACCACGCATCATGCGAAAATATGCAACTACGGCGTACCTAAGTTGTAGAGGATACGCCGTAATTACTCATGAAGTTAGCCTAATTTGTGAAATATGAAAGTTATGCCGTAGCTAAGGCAAATGGTTACGGCGTAGTTAAGAAAGAGAATGTGGATTAAAGTAATTGAAGAGATTACAGCGTAATCAACAAACGCCGTAACATTACTACATTTGAAGTGTGGAGCTCGAATTATACTCGATAACACATTTATGCGTTGATTTCCATCAAAGGAATGAAGGAACACAAGGTCCTAAAGTGCTAATATGAAAGGAACGAAAAGCTGATGGTGCTACACCATAGCTCAAAAATGTGCTACGCCATAGCTCAAAAATGTGCTACGCCCTAACAGGTGCTACGCCGTAGCTCGCACTTATGGTTATGCTCTAACCTTGTCTGGGCCTATAAATACAGCCCTAATTCACCACTTTTTGGTATCTCTCTTCACCCCTCTCCTATGGGTCGATTAGGGCACCACTCCAGGGCAATTTCCAGCAGTTCCAAGCCATCTTTCAAGGGAGAATTCACCACCAATCATCGTCTTCATTAGTTCTACATCAAGTAATTTGTATCAAACATTATGATCAATTCAATTCTTGTTTTATTCATCATTTTTGGTATGATTTACTATATGTTTGGCTAAGCACCCCTGGTGCTAGCCTATTTATGATTCTTATATTGTTTTGATTATGTTTTTGTACTCTTCATTTTGCTTCTAGTGTATGCATTCTTAGTTTATCGTAGATCCTTTAGTTATGGTAGTTTAAAAGAACCGGTTATACCTGGTATGCGAGGAGAATTGACCATAGGACCCTTGCGTAGTTAGGTTACGAGGAAATGGTTGAGATAACAATCGGCCATTCGCCTTGTGTGCAAATTGACCATAGGACCACTTTCCGGGTTGGATAAACTTAAGTAGTTAAAGTATGGTCTAAGATCCGAGAGGCCGGACCATACAAGGATAAATCTAGCATGTAGTTGCACTTAATGACTCAAACCCGTCTATCGTACGTCGGCTTACTAGCAAGGGGTAGTGCTTTTGGTTCCCGACAGGATTCGAGGGAGATAGGCTAGGGAACTTGACCATATGAACCTAGTAATATATATCCGCCCCACTTGAAATATGAGATTAGTTTAATGGGAAACGTAATCGTAAACAATATAGGATGACTAATTAGACTAGTACACTTCTCTCTCTCTCTCTCTCTCTCTCTGCTCATAACTTCACTTTTAATTCTTGTTTTATTTTCTTTCAGTTTAATTAGTTTAATTAATCGTTTCACCTTCAAATCATTTTAATACGTGACATTAGACTTAAATCAGATCCATCATACATGGCTCTTAGGACGACCATGGTTTTACCATTTACTAGTCTACATGCGACCGGATTCTCTGTCCGTTATTGCATATAGGTAGACCTTAGGTAATCGAGTTAATATAAATTTAAGACCTGGTCAGTAAAACCTGCATCAAGTTTTTGGCGCCGCTACCGGGGAGCTATATTTAGGATTTTAATTTAAGTTTTTCTTTTATTTGCTTTTTAGGAATTTTGTTTTCTTTTTCCTTTTTTGTTTTTGTTTGTTTTTGCATTTCAGGTAATCATGGAGATGGAGCCGGATATTGATAACATGACATTAAATGAATACTTGGAGTATGAGCGCGAGAAGGAAGAAGCATTTATGAGGATTCTTCGATCTAGGAAAGCTACTACGAGATCGCCTCCTCTGAAGCCTTCTTTTCCATTTCGTCAACCATATTCCAAGAGATTTTTGTATCTCCTCAAGTGTATGATTAAATGGACATCGATAACATGACCATCAATCATTGTCGAGAGAAGATTAGTTTGAATAATCACACTCGTAGGTTTTCATTTAACTTCAGTGATTATTCACATAACACACCTGATCCCTAACTTGAAGACATGGAGTTTGATGATGATGCATTTGGAATGACTTCATGTCTAAGGAATTTCCTACAAGATTAAATAGGGAAGATCCGGGTTCCGACAAGGAGGAGGAAATCGATACTGGGCGTGGCAATGAAGAATTCGGGGATGTGATTCAGGGAAGTAAGGACCTTCTTAACTTTCCTATTTCTCCTATTACAAATATTTTTGCTAGTTTTTGTGAACAGGATATAAATATAGACGATGTCGACATTACAAAGGAGAAAGAGGAGGTCCAAGAGGAATGTGAGGAATGGGATTTAGACAATTATTCGAACATCACGGTAGAGGATGTTGAAAGGCTTAGGCAAATACTAACACCTACCGTGCATGACGAACCTAACCCAAAGCTGGTAGTGCAACCATTGACCTCACCTATCACACACCCCGATGAAAATTATGTAGCACCAACTACTAACCCGATTTTGGATTAGCTTTTAAGTGAATTCAGAGATGAGCTTTTGGATATTACCGTGATTGACGTAGAAGCCGAATGTGACCCTACAAAGGATGTGAAGGAGATCGAGCTATTGCTTTCTAAGGATCCTTTATCATTCTCTATGGACGTACAGGTACACATGGCCGTTGTTGAAACAAATGTGGCATTAAAGCCAGTCAATCAATAATAGCACCGAATGAGCCAATCATCAAAACCATCGACGAATATGGGTATGGTAAGGAGGGAAATGACCTCTCCTTTAAGGTATGACTATAATTCATCATTTCCCTATCTCATAGCTAATTCACACCCTCACGGTGTTTATAGCTACTTTCACCCACACTTGATTCCAAGTGAGGGGATGAACACCCTAATACGTAATAAATAAAGGTGGAGTCAAGCTCGAGACTCGAACAAAAACAAGCGCTTCGTGGGAGGCACCCCATGCTTATCTTTTTATTGTTGTTTTGTTTTAAATTGTTAGGATTTTATGCTTGGTATGTTTGTTTTCTTATTTTGCAGGAATTGGAGCAAGGAGTTTGACGTATGGCTCACTTACGAAGAATCCTAGCTAGGATATCATTCTGTGAACCAACTATGGCATAACCCTACTCTATGGTTACGCCGTAACCTCCACTCCAAAAGCTGGTGATCCTCAGGTTTAACCAGTAATGGCGTAACTCGTAATTGCAGTTACGCCGTAACCTTTCCTGTATTTTTATTTAATCTCCCATACCATAACTTTGTAATAGTTTTTAAATGAACCTTGTGGGTGTGTTCACTGTAAACCCTTACGAGACTTCACTCGTCCACTCGGACACCAAGTGGTTTAAAAGGCTTGTTGCAGATGCTAAACGTAACCGTGATTCCTACTAAAGTGAGTTAGCATTTTCATTTTCTTTATTACTTGATGTCTTTCTAGTATGATGCGCTGGGTTGTTTAAGTGAATTCAGGTTATTAAAGTTTGCCCAAGGATCTCAAGGCGAGACACGTTTACTCATGTATCTTCAATCATTCTAAGCAAATCCTGGGGAGTTTTTCGTCCCATTTCTAACCCTTCCTATTTTTCATTTATATGCTTTAGTATGACCCAAGTGGGGGGAAGGGATGAGAAATAAACACCCACCCTCTGTTACTTGCCTTTATTTTTCTAGTTTTTAGTGAAAAGGATTTCGTTAGTAAAATTTTGACATGTTTTTCATTACTTAACTAGACTAATCTAGACTGAGCACATCTACCCTATATTTCCATTGTGTAAGGATAAGCCTTTCCGTTTTCCACTATACATAAATACCACTAAAATGAGTGTGCCGGTGGCTGTAGTAGACTTTAGAACTTGGCCTTGTGTATCTTTCGAGACCATTATAATGAGCATTACATTGAGGTAACTTAGTGTAATCGGTGCAACTAGGAATTAAGGCAAATTTTAGGATTAAACCCAATTAATCCATCATATTTGTATTGTGTATATTGACTTTTCACATCGATTAGTCAATCCCCAAGTTAAACCCCTTTTTGTTGCACTCATTATTAGTGCAAGATACCCCTAGATATACCATTCAGAGCCATTCATTTCATTTTGTTCACCCAATATATGTTTCTTTACACCTATCGCCTAGCCTACCCTGTAGTTTCTTATAGTTCACGGTCTGGGCATTGTTGGTCAATTTTGGTTTCGCTGGTGGAAGTCGCGGGTTTTGAATAAAGGGTTTTGGATGAAGATCGGGTTCTGATGATTGTTGATCTCAAGTGGGGGGATGCTTTATGTGTTTAATTTCTTGTATACCTTGTCTTGCATAAAAAAAATGATAAAAAAAATAAATAAAGAGCATGTAAGCAAGAGTTTGTTTATAGCTGATATCATTATAAAGCAGCTTTTGTGTCGTATAGTGTTCAGTATTCTCATGCATTTCTCCTTTCTATTTAAGTTTTAATTTGTACAATGGGGGCATTGTGCATCTCAAGTGGGGGAAGGGAGATAGAAATATGAGATTATATTGAGTTTGGAGAGAATATGTGCAAATTTCACCCAATTTTAAAATTTTTAGAGTACATAAAATTTTTTCCATTGATGATGAAGGCCGAGTTGATGCATCTTTCTTGCCTAGTTTTTGGAGATTATGAGGCACTACGCTACATTTCATATGCATTAACTCGTGTATTGAAGATATTAAAGAGCCCTTGACTCTTGACCCTCGATTTTTGCTATGGGATTGAATGCGACTAGTGACGGGCCAATTTTGGACTTAGGAAACTATTTGTTTCGTTTCTTTTTGTTTATACCCATTTAATATTTTCCCATGTCTTATCCTACCCTTTAGTCATGATTCATGCTTAGGTGAGGGATTTGAGTAGGCATTGATGTCTTGGCCGGCGTTCCGGTCATGTATCGATGTTCTTTGTCGCCTTTGCCGTAGTATGTTAGTAATGACAATATAACCCCATTAGCCTTTATGTTGTGTCAACCCATTTGCCTTTTGGAAAAGCTGCATCTATAGACTCTAGTGGTGGAGATTAGTATCTTTGCCAAGCCTATAATAGAATACTCGCCATGACTGAGCAGTTGAGTGATCACCCAAACAATAAATACATAGATTACTGAGAGTGAGAATGTGATTTCAATTCCATTTTTGTGAGGTGCTCGGTTTTGGAAATTTCTAGCTTAGGTAATTTTTAAAACTCATATATTCCAAGACATCTTGGGAGATATCTTTTTAGAAATAATTTAAAAGGTCTACTTGAGGTCAGGTAGAGTTCAAGTGGGGGGATATTTGATAACATAAAATAATCTAATATTCTACATATCAAATTCTCGTGTTTATTACGTCATTTATGTAAATATTATACTTAATTCATTTATATTTGTTCATATTTAAATTTTAGGATAAATGAGACATTGTAATGGAAAAGATACGAGAAAAAGCCTACATGTGCAAAAAATGCAACTACGGCGTAGCTAAGTTATGGAGGATACACCGTAATTACTCATGGAGTAAGCCTAATTTATGAAATATGAAGGTTACGCCGTAGCTAAGGCAAATGTTTACGGCGTAGTTAAGAAACAGAATGTGGATTGAAGTAATTGAAGAGATTACGGCGTAGCCAACACAAAGATTACGCCGTAACATTACTACATTTGAAGTATGGAGCTCGAATTATACTCGATAACACATTTATGCGTTGATTTCCATCAAAGGGATGAAGGAACACAAGGTCCTAAAGTGCTAATATGAAAGTAATGAAAAGCTGATGGTGCTACGCCATAGCTCAAAAATGTGCTACGCCGTAGAGCACACTTAGGGTTACGTTGTTATTTTGTCAGGGCCTATAAATACAGCCCTAATTCACCACTTTTTGGTATCTCTCTTCACCCTTCTCCTAGGGGTCGACTAGGGCACCACTCCAGGGCAATTTCTAGCAGTTCTAAGCCATCTTTAAAGGGAGAATTCACCACCAATTATCGTCTTCATTAGTTCTACATCAAATAATTTGTATCAAACATTATGATCAATTCAATTCATGTTTTATTCATCATTTTTGGTATGATTTACTATATGTTTGGCTAAGCACCCCTGATGCTAGCCTAGTTATGATTTTTATATTATTTTGATTATGTTTTCATACTCTTCATAATACTTCTAGTGTGTGCATGCTTAGTTTATCGTAGATCATTTAGTTACGATAGTTTAAAAGAACCGGTTATACCAGGTATGGGAGGAGAATTGACCATAGGACCCTTGCGTAGTTAGGTTGCGAGGAAATGGTTGGGATGACAACTGGCCATTCGCCTTGTGTGCAAATTAACCATAGGACCACATTTTGGGTTGGATAAACTTAAGTAGTTAAAGTATGGTCTGAGATCCGAGAGGCCGGACCATACAAGGATAAATCTAGCATGTAGTGGCACTTAATGACCCAAACCTGACTACCGTACGTCAGCTTACTAGCAAGGGGTAGTGCCTTTGGTTCCCGGCAGGATTCGGGGGAGATAGGCTAGGGAACTTGACCATATGAACCTAGTGATATATGTCCCCCCTACTTGAAGTATGAGGTTAGTTTAATAGGAAACGTAATCGTAAACAATATAGGATGACTAATTAGACTAGTACACTTCTCTCTCTCTACTCACAAGTTCACTTTTAATTCTTGTTTTATTTTCTTTCAGTTTAATTAGTTTAATTAATCATTTCACATTCAAATCATTTTAATACATGACATTAGACTTAAATCAGATCCATCACACATAGCTCTTGGGACGACCTCGGTTTTACCATTTACTCGTCTACATACGACCAGATTCTCTGTCCGTTAGTGCGTATAGGTAGACCTTAAATTTAAGACCTACATCAAGTAAAACCTGGTCAGTAAAACATGCATCAAGTTTTTGGCGCCACTGCTGGGGAGCTATATTTTGGATTTTAATTAATGTTTTTCTTTCATTTGATTTTTAGGAATTTTTGTTTTCTTTTTCCTGTTTTTTTTGTTTGTTTTTGCATTTCAAGTAATCATGGAGATGGAGCT
The DNA here is from genome assembly GCA_030686995.1 of Artemisia argyi. Taxonomy (NCBI): domain Eukaryota; kingdom Viridiplantae; phylum Streptophyta; class Magnoliopsida; order Asterales; family Asteraceae; genus Artemisia; species Artemisia argyi. Next base: position 24,984,272 of record CM060679.1, read on the forward strand.
GGATATTGATAACCCTCTTGGCATGAAAACTTTCTGTTCTTTCCCTTTCCTTTCTTTGATCACTATAATATGTCGGTTAGTGTTTATAAGTGATTCTCTCATCCTCTACATCAAAGTGCAAGAGAAGAACACTCGAAGTCGTCAAGAATCGATGTGTTATTGAGTCCACACACAAACGTAATAAGTGTTGCGATTCTCTTCTTCCTCCAACTCTTTCTTGTTTATATATTATATGATTGTAGATCCGACTTGTGAGTGAGTCGTGAATAGATGTGTTTGGGTATATCCGGACAAAGGTGTAAGTCCGAGAAGTGTTGTATCTAGAATAGGACTTGTAATAGTTCGTGTGTTATTGTGTGAAGGATAGGACTTACTGTAGTTCTAGTGTGAAGATCGGGACTTAGTGAAGTCCGTGTATGAAGGCTTGAATCGGGTTAAGATTCAAGTGAACGGGAGTGCTCGTTCGTGTGAAGAAGTGGACGGGTGATCGTCCGTGTGAAGACCTAGATAGTGTGTCGATCTAGGGGAACAAGAGTACTTGTTCGGGTGGATGATGCGTGGATTGTGGTCTACACAAAAGTTTTACTTCTTAGGGGATCTTGAGAAGCTTACAATCCCCACCAGGCAGTGTACCTGACCGATGTAGTATAGTGAGTGGTAAGTACGGGGGATTGATCGTTCTCCACAGGGAATAATGTTCGTTAGGATTGAAATTAATTTAACTAGGTCTAGGGGTAAAGGATGATTCTTTTTGTATTTTTATATTCTATAGAAAGCAAGTAAAATATCTCTGGTATTGGAAGAGTGGGCGGAATTAGTTGTTAGTCAACTAACCCAAATAACTACTTAAACAAATAAAATAAAATAACAAGAAAATAAAACAGTGAAAACTTCTAACAATGAGAAAAGCGTATTTACTTAGATTTCATTACTCCCCAGTTATCTTTTATTGATTAATTGGTTTATCCCAATTGCATGGGTGAAGGGTTGCATTCCTTAATACCATTCGTGGGGCCGTGTACGATCTTCCCCAACTCTATAAGCTTCTATCTCTTCTTATGACGACACGTTTATTATCCTATCGTGGCCTCATTAATAGTCACTTATGCATTAAATACAACCAATAAAACCGTAGTACACATCCGATTACATTTCTTAAGACGTTCAAGCAAGTTACCGTATAGGAGATTAGCCAGTTTTCTTAAGCCTAACGCTAAAATCAATCACCCATAACAATTAACGACAAACCAACAACCAACAATCAATAACTATGTTTCATTAGATCTAAGCAAACACAAACAAACCTAAGCTAACATGTTAAAAGAAAGAAAAGCATACGATATAATCAAACAACACATAGACATATTGAATGATTAAAGGATAACTTATCTTCAATTGAGCATGGAAGAAAAGAGGGTTTGAAACCCTATAATAGCTACAAAAGTCAACTAGGGTTCGTACCCTAAAGTTCCCTACCAAAAAGTCCTCTCCAATGAATGAAAATTTGAAAACTACATATAGATTTACATAGGTGACGGCGTCCCCTTTTAGTGGCTGACGCCGTCATCTCGCCGCGGCTAGGGTTTCTTGTCGTCCAATCTAACTTCTTGATGTAACACCCTAGGCAAATCCCACATCGGCTGTGGCCTGGAGAGATTCTGGGCTCATAAGATAACATTCGCCTTACAATGACACAACGTATTTTGTGGTCTACTGCGGGTGAAGTTCTTAGGAACTGGCAGTTAAGCGTGCTCATGTGAGATTAGTACTGGCTTGGGTGACCTGCCAGGAAGTCTTCAAATGAGGCTACAAAAACAAAGCCGCGAGCCTGCGAGCAAAGCGGACAATATTGTGATCTGAGTAGGCGGGATGTTACAAGTGGTATCAGAGCCATTCCTGAGCCGTTCGGGATGGTGGGGCAAACCTCATCGAGGAAGATGAGTCCCTAAGGGGGGTGATTGTAACACCCTCGGCAAATCCCACATCGGCTGCGGCCTGGAGAGATTCTGGGCTCATAAGATAACATTCGCCTTACAATGACACAACGCGTTTTGTGGTCTACTGTGAGTGGAGTTCTTAGGAACTGGCAGTTAAGCGTGCTCATGTGAGGGTAGTATTGGCTTGGGTGACCTGCCGGGAAGTCTTCAAATGAGGCCACAAAAACAAAGCCGTGAGCTTGCGGGCAAAGCATACAATATTAAGGTCTGAGTAGGCGAGATGTTACAGTTAGTATTGCCCTCAGCACTTTCAACTGTGTGACCTGTTGAGAGAGGTGCATCATGGGGCATTGGTTTAGATTCTTCCCTAGTTGGACTAGAGAATACTCTTGGACCACCACTACTTGTACCTAAGCCAGATGTTTCAGGCACATTGAGTGTTGTCATAGGAGGAGTTGGCTGTTTAGACCTCCTCCTGTAGGTCTGAGCGAGAGCTGGTGTATAAGATGTGAATGGAACCACAATGGGTGTGATTTGAGGATCGGTTGGGTTTACTGACCCTTCACCCTGTACATGTGTTAGAAAAGCAAGCATTGCATCTTATAAAGGTTTTTCTTCCCCATTCCGCCCTTGTGTTTTCATTATCATATTTTGAAACACCTTTTGTTACAAACAAGGAGTGGGAATAGTCCTTTTATGAGGAAGTAAAAGACTTTGTTGTGCTTTTAAAATAAGTTTTGCAAATCTTGGGTACATCAAAAATTTAGTTGGAGAGTCTGCATTCTTCACCATATGGTCAAAAATTAATTTTGAAAAATTATATTTTTGATGCTTAGAAAAACACACAAGAGCAGTAGCAATATTACGACTGAATTGCTCCCATGAGGATCTTCGGGACTCAAACACTAAAGAAGAGTGTGAGTAAGAAATTTCCATTGAGGTAAGAAACATCCTTTATTAAAAGTTAAACGTTTGTTGGATGTATCATAACCTAGTTTTGAAATGTCAGCCAAAATGTCTGTGTTGGCCATTGATATGGTACCATCAGAGTCATCCAAGAGAAGATGTCTTCTCAAGGACTTCTCAGTAACATAAAAGACTTGGCCATCCACAGTTGCACTAAGTGCAGGTATAGGTGTATCCTCATCATCATCCTCAAGTGTTATGGCTTTAGCAGTAATCCAAAACTGATTGAGTTGTGGAATAGAGAGTAGGACTTACAGTTAAGGCATACCTGATGTAGGAATTGTTGAGATAATCAATGATCTGCCAAAACTTGGGTCCATCCTTCTCCTCTGTTTTCTCCGAAAATGCCACTTCATTGTGTTGATAAGAAAAACGTAATTCAGCCATTTTAGATGATGTGAATAAGTAGAATGATGGTTGAATTTAAGTGAATTGAGAGTTTATGAAGCCTATTGGGATTTTATAAAGATACTGCTAGGGTTTGGGAAACTTGCGCAAGAGATAATAATCGTTTGGAAAGTTAATAATGTGAAATTTTAGAAAGAAGATAATTTCTCTTGTTTGATTAACCCTATAAGTATGTTAACAAAACGGTTTTACCCAACAGCTATAATTAAAAATTTGTTACTGACACAACAGTTGTAACGGCTAGATCATCAGTACAAACTTTACACTATCAGTACAAACTTTGAACTAGCAGTACAAACTTTTCCAAAAATTTTCAAAGAGCAGTAGAAACATAAAATAAGTAAAATAGACTGCTCAAACATAGTTTTTAGCAAACTACCAGCTATCAACGGATTTGATATGTCTTTACCATTAGCCGTTTGCTATGGACTAGCCAACTCTTCATTGTGAGACATGGTGAGTTGATAACCATATAGTTTTTGGTAAACTATCAACCATAAACGGATTTGTTAAGTCTTTACCAAGAGCCGTTTTCTTTGGACTAGTTGGTTCTTATGTGGGTGAGACATGGTGAACCAATAACCATTTGTTGTGTGGTTAGCAACACACTATTCCAATCCAAAGCATACCATATCCAATGCAAGTTAAAACATTCTTTCTAGCCTGCAAATGTTAGTCTAAAACCAAGAAAAATAGACACAAAGCATTTTTCATTATATCAATTAAGTATAAGACTGACAATATATTATGACAAAAGCAACTAAACTTTTGGAGCCCAAGCCATTACTGACTTGATTCTACCTTTTTCATCAATAAAAGCATGTTTCTTTATCTTAGATGCTTTGTCACCTGTGATTGGTCTCCAAACCCATTGTGTTGTAGCTTTCATACCATTTCCCAAATTACCCTTAACAGCTTGCTTTTACTTAACAGTTTCAACTTTTGGCATAGCAGTTGGAATTGTTGGCTTAGCAGTTGGAACCTTAGGCACCCATTTTTGATTTTGTCTTGCTGCATTCTTGAAAAAGGGCTTATTAACTGTTTGTGCTTAATTCTTATTATTTGAAATCCATGGACTTGCTCATGAAACAGTTGGATAGTGGTGAGCAGTCTTGTTTGGTCTAGCAGTAGAAAGTGGTTTAATGCCAGACTTTAGCATAAATGCTCTGGGTATCATATTAACGTTAGAGTGAGTTTGATATGCAAAATTGTTGTTCACTGTAACTTGGTTATGCCCATATACCCTTGTATCCCTTGAAGTCACCTTTTTCCATAGGTTACTATCACAATATGCAACAAAGTGGTCAAAGCTACCACACACAAAACATGTTTTGTTTTGCATAATAAAATCACCACCTAGTTGTTGAGACTTCATATTATTCCAATTCCTTTGATTTCCCCTAGGTGTTGTTTTGTACATCTCTGCATATCTAACATTATTCCTAACTGGTTTCTTATATTCTTGTTTAACTACTTTAGGAACATTTTGAACCTCTACCTTAACATCTGTCTTAACCTCAGGCTTAGTCTCAGACTTAATTTCAGGCACAAACTTGACAAAATCAGTTTCATTTGTAGTTTTAAGCAACTCATCAGCCTGGTTTTCACTAGTGTTCTCTTGTGCCCTAGGACCATAACCTGGAAATTCAGGTTCCTTAAACTCATCTAAGCCAGTATGAGATAAGTCAATACCTGGTGGCACAAACATGCCTCTATGGGGAGGTGCAACTCAGTTATACCCTAGGCCTGATTTAGCTTTGTTCACTAATTGAGACTCAATTATCTTTTAACCACCTTTAGAATTATAATCAAGTGTATCGACACTTAATTGTATATTTTCCTTTTGTTTGCTTAGCTGTTCAATATCATATTTAAGCATACTTATTACAGCATCCCTGTTTTCTAAGTCTCTCCTTAATCCAGAATATCATCAGTATAGACAGCCTCATTTTGTCTATAAAAAACAAGTTGTTCTTCTAAGACAGCTAATCCTCTTTTATGATTTTGCAAATTATAGTGAGTGTCATTAAGCTCTACTATTTGACAATCATATTTAGCCTTAAGTGCTTCTAATTCTTTTAAAGCAGAGCAAGACTTAGAAGAACCATTAACATATACCATAGAGTCAGAGAAGGCCATAAGTGCAATCTCAGCATTTGCTTCTTCTTCTTCCATGAAGCTCCAATCAAAAGCAGCACCATCAATAGCTAACATAGCCTTAGAAGAAGGCTCTTGCATAATCACTTCCTTTAGATTACTCTTCTTGTAACCATCTCTATTTTGTTGTCTTCGACTTCTGCATTCTCTAGAAAAAAGCCCTCTTTTTCCACGCATTCAACCTTGGACTTGTCAAAGCCAGCAACATCTCCTAAGTTAAGAGTGATCTTCTTACCAGTCTTTTGATAGTACTTCTTGGCTCTTATGCTTATCAAAGATAACTGCCATTTTATGTCCATTGCTTCCAAGTCATCATCATGTATTTGAAGCAAGTCTTCATTATAGATATTGGCATCATCAACTTTGCTAGCTACAAAAGCATAGATAGTGTTATCACTTAAGCCAGCACTACTGGTTTGTAAACCAGTTGTACTAACCTTAGTGCTAACAGTACTAACTCTAGGGTTAGTAGTACAAACATAAGTGTGATCATCTTCATCATCAGAGTTGTCATCCTTGGCATATTGATACGTGGTTTTGTAACCTTGCAAAAGGTTTTACTTCTCAAGGGATCTCGAGAAGCTTGCAATCCCCACCAGGCAGTGTACCTGACCGATGTAGTATAGTGTAGTGGCAAGTACCGGTGGATTGATCGTTCAACTCAAAGAATAGTGTTCGCTAGGGTTAAAACTTAATTAAAATAGGTCTAGAGGTGAGAGAATATTATTTTTGTATTTTTATAGTTTTTGGAAAGCAAGTAAAAATCTCGGTTTTCGGAAGAGTGGGCGGAATTAGTTGCTAGTCAACTAACCCAAATACCTACAAATGCAATAAAAATAAAATAACACGAAAGTAAATGTGGAGAAAAACAATATTGAGAGAAACGTGTTTACTTAGATTTCACTACTCCCTAGCTATCTTTTACTAGTTGATTAGTTTGTTACAATTGCATGGATGACGGGTTATATTCCTTGATACCATTCATAGGGCCGTGTACGATCTTCCCTAACTCTATAAGCTCCTACCTCTTCCTATGTCGAGCCGACAACTAGCTCCTAACATGGCCTCCTTAGTAGTTACTTATGCATTAAATATAACCAATTAATCGTAGTACACATCCGATTCATATTTCTTAAGACGTTCAAGCATGTTACCAATTGGAAGTCTACTAGTTTTCTTAAGCCTAACATTGATATCATTCACCCATAAAAATTATAAACGAACAACCAACCAATAATCAATAACTAGGTTTCATTACATCTAAGCAAACACAAAGAAAACCTAGCCTAGCATGTTAAAGTAAAGACAAGCATAAGATAGAATCAAACAAGAAATAGACATATTGAATGATTATTGGAAGACTTATATTTATTAAGACATGGATGATAGTAGGGTGAAAAACCCTGTAAATTTCGTCCTAGGGTTTCTTCAAAACCTAGCTTAAAAGTTCTCCCAAAATTCTCCTCTTTAACAAATGAAAAATAGAAAACTATATATAGATTTTTAGGTATGACGGCGTCATGTTATAGGTCTGACGCCGTCAACTCGCCGCCATAAAACTCCACGGATTGCCTAGATCCAGATCTGACGATGTCCCTTGTTATCCACCTCTTGGCCGTCTCTTGTATTTTGAACGTGGGCCTTGGCGACGCCGTCACGTATTAAATCTCCAAAACATTCTGGCGCGTCTCGTGTATTTAATTATCCACCTCTTTGTCCATGAGTGACGGCGTCACATACAATTCCTAACGCCGTCAGCTACCAATTTCAGCATGATTTGGAGACTTTGTCGTTTTCTTCACTTTTTCGTTCCAAAAACGTCCAAAATGCTTCTTTTTCCAGATTTCTTCTCCAAAGTACCTAAAATAACAAATGGAATGATTTAGGGAAATAATTGATAAAATAATCTTGAATTAGGGCTTAAATGACCCCCTAAAAGCGGTACACTTTTCGCTTTATCAAATACCCTTACACTTGAGATTTGCTTGTCCTCAAGCAAATGCGCTTTTATTCTAATCAAAATACAAGCTAGGGGCCATTTAACACTAATATAAAAGTAATTACAACAAATAATCATTCCACTTTATCCAAAAACAAGCACGGAAATAGTGTTTAGATACTCACATCTCTCGGGTGTAATAAAAGTATATATCACAATTTGGAAATGGAAAACATCTCTCACTACCTGTCATAGCAAATAGACTACCATAGGCTTGGGAAAGGATCAAACCTCCACCACTTGGCATAAGCACCTAGGTTAAACTATCAAAGAGGTCTTTTTAAAGGGTTATAATGTGAGGTGTAGGGATATGATAAACACGGTTTTGTTAGATAAAGGCAATCTTTACTGGTGGCGAGTTAATCATCTTGGTTAATTACATGTACAATGCGGCGTTGCTAAGCCAAGACTCGACTCGACTGAAGCTAATGAAAACTAATAAAAACATAAAACATAAAAGGAAACGGGATGGTAGTCCGTATGTTTTTTTTTTCTTTTTCTATATATATATATATATATATATATATATATATATATATATATATATATATATATATATATATATTGATTTTTTTTCGATTTTTTTTCTTTTTTACATACACTTTTACCCTACCATCCAAAATAATACATCATAGGGGATTTACATTCCCTCTTACACTTGAATTTTTACATACTTTACAATCAACTATTTTAATGACTCGAATCAAGATAATCAAAACACTTGGAGTACCTTTTAAGATTAACGCATATATGGGGGTAATATATGATGTCTTCCCCATTACTCCATAACAATAGTACTTTACCATGAGTCCCAATCGTCCTAAAACAATATGTACAAGACATGACTCGACTTAGCAACCATGTAATTAATTAGACAATTAACTAAGGGTTTAAATATATAACAATAATGCACTAAAGATGAGTGCATACACGGAAGGCTAAGGCGATTTGGGTGTACATTTGGGGTGGATTGTTAACAAATTCTATATTTAAGTAAAATGCTTAAAGTTATAAATGAAAAAGATAGGCTCGGAGGGGTGTACTAGGGGTATCGTGTACTAAAAATGAGTACAACGTAAAGGTGTGGAAAAATTAATTAACTTTATTAGTCAAGTAATTATGCATTTACTGGTCAAGTAATTATGATACGGGTTTAACACAAGGGTTATCCTAATGCCTCTTATCGTGTAGTAAATCCTACTACACAAATGTAGTCTCACATGTGGTCTCGGGATGCATCACTAACGCAAGTTCTAGAATCTAAGTGCTACCGGTACACTCATAAGCACCAATAATGAATGCTTTTTCCTAAAGATCTAAAGGTGAACCTCACATATTTGGGGTGGAAAATTTTTGAGTGGTACAGTTTTTGTGCTAGTCATACAAATCCAATCAATGAGACGCTTATTAAGGCTAAAGCTTCACTCCTAAATGTTGTAAAATATTTTAAATTTGGCGCTAAAATTGCTCTAACAAGTATTTCTCTTAGTTTTATTACACACCTACTATCAAACAAATAAACTCAAGTGCAATTGTATTCTCTAAGGTATCATCATTTACCCTCCCCTTACACTTTAGCTGAACATTGTTCTCAATGTTCAATAAAAAGGATGTAAAAGTAACGAAGGTAAAATAATGAAAGAAATACTCCCCTGATTCGTTCGGTGTGGATAAAGTGGTAACAAGGTTATATCCTCCTCCAAGAAAATAAACGTTGAAAGCTTCTCTCCAGAAATATAAATCATCTTCTTGTCCAATATAACCGGTTAAACCTGAGAAAACAATCAACGCAAACCTTTCGTAAAATCGGCGGCAATCTATATATACTAAAATCCTAGAAAATAAATTAAGATATAATGCTTGTGGAATGAATGTTTGCAGATTTCTTGGAGTTTATAAAACTAAAGAATTAACAAAAACTTTATGTTTCTAGCAGAAAAACAAAACTTGCAAAAATTTTCAGAACTTTACACCTGATGCCGTCAGGTTATAACCCTGACGCCGTCAGAGTATTCTGACAGAAATCTTATGTTAAGTTTCCGAAAAATTTCTGGAAAAACTCATGCCTTAATTCCTGGAAATCCTGCAAAACATTATTATGACTCGATACAAGCATTTGACTCACACAAATACTAATATGCACATTCGTTTAATATTGTTGTGGTTCATGTCCAATTCCATTCTTAAAAACAAATTTAGATTTCTCTTACACTTATCTTTTGCAAAATACCTTTATATGAAGTTAAGACGAAGTTAAACAACAAAATAAAGCATTTTCACAATTAACTTTGAAACATGAACCATAAACAATAAAAATAAAAAATGCATACGGAAACAAATGAAATCAAACAAACAAACAAAACAAATAAAACTTGGGTTGCCTCCCAATAAGCACTTTTCTTTATTTACGAGTCTTGTAGCTAGACTCAAAGTTACGTGCTATCCTATGTGAGTGAGTTCCTCATCGAGGACGACCTTGGGATCAAACTTAGGTTTTAATTTCCTGTCGGTTCTCTTAGTTTGGTTTGATTTTTCAAACTTCTCTCCATCTGGATCATATAAAATCATCTTCATATGCCATGATCTGTCACCATCCTTGGGTGGCTTATCCCAATTCCATTTACATTTATCCCCTTCCCTTTTCTATTTGTTCATTTCTAAGTTGATAGGCATCACTCCTAGGAATTCAATCATCTTCCTAAAGACTAAGGGATCCTCAAAGGGGTTTAGTTCTTCATCCCTAGCTATGAGTTGCTCCACCGAATATGTTCGGTTCACGAATTCCTCTTCTAGGTAAAATGGGCGTTGGGGTCCTATGAAGTCTCTATTAACCCAAGGTCCGTATCGAGATGGTCTCCTATTCAAGTCTACCCAATGAGGTGTTGGTTCCTTATTGGTATCATAGGCATGTTTCTTAACATCATAGACCGACCAAGTCTCTCCTTCTCCTACCGCCATTCTAGATTCCTTATGATCAATTATCACACTTGCAGTGGCTAAAAATCCTCTTCCTATTAAAAAAGGGCAATTAGTGTCACTAACCATATCAAGGACGTGGAAATCGGCTAACATTGTCAACCTTCCTATATGCACTAATACATCATTCACTACCCCAACCGGATATACTACACTTCCATCCGCACGACCTACGATTACCTCCGTTTCATCTAATTTTCCTGGCTTAAAAGTAGTGTAGAGAGATAACGGAAGCAAGTTTAAGCTTGACCCTAGATCAGCTAATGTGTCAAAAGCTTCAGAATTCCCAATCTTACAGGGTAAAACGAATATGCCCGGATCATCTAATTTCTTAGGTAGCTTGTTTTGAACGAAGGCGGTCCCATTTTTACCCAACTTAAGTTTCTTCTCATATTTCTCTAAAAGGGCATTGTAGTAGGGGGCTCGAGCTAAGACATCAATCACCGGATGTTCAAGGTGGAGTTTCTTGAATTCTTCGTCGAGGTTTTGTGTAGGAGGTGTTTCATCCATGCTATTGACTGGTTTATTGGTCGTTTTATCAAATTGGTCCTTTTTTAGAATTTGGGTTTGCTTGAAACACGTGCTCACGGCATTGACCGGATAGTATTGTGGACAAGAAGTAGGAGACAAAACCGATGATATGGCGTTAACGTTTAGTTTTGGATTCTTGACCGTGTTACTTGGGAGTGCTCCCATTTCTCGGTCATTGAGAACTTTCAACAATGTGTCAATCTTATTGGTCATCTCACTTTGTTTTTGTTTGAAATCGGCTTCAAACTTTGCTAAACGCTTCTTGAGATGCCATTGTTGTTGGCAGGATTGTTGTTGAAAGTACGGTTAGAAGGTGGACCGTTTGATTGGTAACGACTAGGTGGATTGGAAGAATTGTTTTGGGGCATGTTTTGGTTTTGCTTCCACATAAGGTTCGGGTGATTTCTCCAAGAAGGATTGTATGAATCACCATAAGGGTTTGGCTCGGGTTTGAAAGTGTACCACTTGTCTCTCGCTCCGTCGGTACGCGAGGATGCGTAATCCGCAAAAGCTTGTTCGGGGAGTTCCATGCAATCACGAGTGTCGTGAGGACCACTACATAATTCGCATGAAGAAGTGATTGTGTTCACTTGGCTTGAAGGTTTAGGAGCCTCATAAAATTTCATGAGAAACTTGACTTGGTCTTCAAGTTCCATGATCCTACGGTCGGGAGTGCTTGAATTGTTCAAAGGCAAAGATATTGCCTTGACCGTTTTGTTCAAATCACGGGGATCATTCCAACTTTCGTTGTCATAGAGAGCAAGATCTTCTATGAGTTCCCATGATTCTTCCGCACTTCGATCACGTAGCCTACCACCGGCTGCTTGGTCAATGGTTTGCCATGTGCAGAGATTGATGTGGTCATAGAAGATTTGGACTTGGAGCCAAAGATCTATGCCATGATGAGGGACTTATTAGAGTAAGTCCTTGAAACGAGTCCATGCTTCATAAACAGTTTCAGCTTGACGTTGTTGGAACATCAAGATGTCATTTCTAAGCTTGGTAGTTCTCCCCGGTGGGAAAAATTGAGCAAGGAAATGAGTGGTGAGATCATCCCAAGAGGTGATGGATCCTGTGGGTAAATGCTCAAGCCATTGACTAGCTTGGTCACGTAGAGAGAATTGGAAGAGACGCAATCGGATTGTCTCTCGAGTTTCAACATCAAGGTCTATGGAATCAACGATTTTGAGGAAATCATTGAGATGTTGATTAGGATCTTCGGAATGAAGTCCATGGAATGCACATCCACTTTGCACCAACCGGATGGTGTCGGATCGCAAGGGGGACACATTGGCTCCTTGAGTGAGCTCAATGGTGTTTTGATAGCCTTGGTGGCTAGGACGGGAATACTCTCCTAAAGTTCGGGGTCTAGGAGGTTGATTTGGTTGTGGTGGGTTTTGTGGGTGGTTTTGTTGTGGTGGGTTGATAGGGTCAAGGAGATTACCACCTTCCATGATGGCGGATGGTAATGGTTACGAACAAAGGAACGAAGAAATAAGATAGACTAAAGAAAACCTATAAAAATAAAAATAAAAATCTTACAAGAAAGGAATCTAGCAAGTAGACATAATAAAAAGAAATTTCAACCTAGACAATAACTATTCCCTGGGCTGCGGCGCCAAAAACTTGATGCGTGGTTTTGCAACCTTGCAAAAGGTTTTACTTCTCAAGGGATCTCGAGAAGCTTGCAATCCCCACCAGGCAGTGTACCTGACCGATGTAGTATAGTGTAGTGGCAAGTACCGGGGGATTGATCGTTCAACTCAAAGAATAGTGTTCGCTAGGGTTAAAACTTAATTAAACTAGGTCTAGAGGTGAGAGAAGATTATTTTTGTATTTTTATGGTTTTTGGAAAGCAAGTAAAAATCTCAGTTTTTGGAAGAGGGCGGAATTAGTTGCTAGTCAACTAACCCAAATAACTACAAATGCAATAAAAATAAAATAACACGAAAGTAAATGTAGAGAAAAACAATAATGAGAGAAACGTGTTTACTTAGATTTCACTACTCCCTAGCTATCTTTTACTAGTCGATTAGTTTGTTACAATTGCATGGATGACGGGTTATATTCCTTAATACCATTCGTAAGGCCGTGTATGATCTTCCCTAACTCTATAAGCTCCTACCTCTTCCTATGTCGAGCCGACAACTAGCTCCTAACATGGACTCCTTAGTAGTTACTTATGCATTAAATATAACCAATTAATCGTAGTACACATCCGATTCATGTTTCTTAAGACGTTCAAGCATGTTACCAATTGGAAGTCTGCCAGTTTTCTTAAGCCTAACATCGATAACATTCACCCATAACAATTATAAACAAACAACCAACTAATAATCAATAACTAGTTTTCATTACATCTAAGCAAACACAAAGTTCTCCTCTTTGACAAATGAATGATTATTGGAAGAATTATCTTTATTAAAACATGGATGACAGTAGGGTGAAAAACCCTATAAATTTAATTATAGGGTTTCTTCAAAACCTAGCTTAAAAGTTATTCCAAAATTCTCCTCTTTGACAAATGAAAAATAGAAAACTATATATAGATTTTTGGGTCTGACGGCGTCACGTTATAGGTCTGACGCCGTCAACTCGCCGCCATAAAACTCCACGGATTGCCTAGATCCAGATCTGACGCTGTCCCTTGTTATCCACCTCTTGGCCGTCTCTTGTAATTTGAACATGACGGCCTTGGTGATGCCGTCACGTGTTAAATCTCCAAAACATTCTGGCGCGTCTCGTGTATTTAATTATCCACCTCTTTGTCCATGAGTGACGGCGTCACATACAATTCCTGATGTTGTCAGGTACCAATTTCAGCATGATTTGGAGACTTTGTCGTTTTCTTCACTTTTTCGCTCCAAAAACGTCCAAAATGCTTCCTTTTCCAGATTTCTTCTCCAAAGTACCTAAAATGACAAAAGGAACGATTTAGGGCAATAATTAATCAAATAATTTTGAGTTAGGGCTTAAATGACCCCCTAAAAGCGGTACACTTTTCACCTTATCACATATGACATGAATGCCATGTTTCCTGATCCTGTGCTTGTACTTCCTGACTTTCTTACCTTTGGTTCAGCAATCTTGAGGTTGTTGTAAAGGTCACTGAGGGTCATCTTCTCCAACTCAGGCTTGTTTAACCAAACAACAACATAAGTAAGCCATTCAATAGACAAACTATTGAGATATTTAATGTTAAGTTCTTCTTGAGGAATAGTAACCTTCAACACAGCCAGTTGGCTAACAATCTTTAGCAACCTGCTAATGACATGATCAAGAGATTCATTGCTTGTAGCAGTGAAATTATCATAGTTTTATCTCAGAAATTATCATATTTAATGTTAAGTTCTTCTTGAGGAATCGTAACCTTCAACACAGCCAGTTGGCTAACAATCTTTAGCAACCTGCTAATGACATGATCAAGAGATTCATTGCTTGTAGCAGTGAAATTATCATAGTTTTATCTCAGAAGGGTCTTTTGTGTCTTCTTGGTGGCTTCATTACCACCAAATCTTTCTACAATGGATTCAAAGAGTTCCTTTGCAATTGCATAACTGCTGAAATTCAAAACTTGATCATTTGGCATAGCCATAAGCAAGAGATGCTTAGCTTTGAGATCATTCCTCCTTTTAGCCTTTTCAACATTTGTGACTGGTTCAGTATTGAGCTTGGAGGTCTTGGAGCCATCAGCATTAGTAACTTCAGATGTATATTCTTTTCAAGTATCACCATTCTTGATGATATCCCATAATGCATAATCTTGCACCATGAAATATTGCTCAATTCTGAGCCTCCAGAGATCATACTCATTTTGCTTGAGTATGGGTAGCTTGGCAGTTGTTGAGTATGATTGAGTAGTTTCCATGTCCATCTTTATGTAAGAGAAACAAGAACTTTATCTTCTAGATCTTCTAAATCAAAGTATCAGATAACCTGTCTCTGATACCACTTGTGAAGGATCTAAACACACACCTTGTGTTAGATAGATACTTCGAGTAATGTTAACTAGCAAGCAGAATTCACCAGTAAACACTTAGAAGATTTTGTATGTATGATGTGTATGAGTGTATATGAGAATAATGAACACAATGTGTAAACAAAGTGCTTCAATATTATTAATAATACGAGTGATCAAGTATATCACTAGGGTTTACAACCTTGAAGCTAACACAATGATATGAATGCAAAGAGATATATCAAAACCCTAATCTAGGATCTCCTATTATAGCACAAGGAGTCCTTTACAAGTAAACAATATTCGTGTCAATCTATTACATTAAGATATACATAATATCTTTTCTATACTGCCAAAAACATAAGCAGTACAAATTATAATGCACTACCAGTACTAACTAACTTTGTACTGTTAGTGTTATCTTCAGCAGTTGAAACTTTGTCTTCAATCTTGTTTACTGGTAAGGATAATTCCCAACATTATGTTTCTTGTTTTTCAAATAAAATCGTCCAAGCTTTGTATTGCAAGCAAGTCCGATGGCTCTATTTGGCAATTTAGGATTTTTATCTTTTAAATGTTATATGCTTCAAGCATACTAAATGTTGTAGTAATGATTATGTGTTTCACATAATCACTTTAATTAATGAATGTATATTTATATGTCCTTAATATGTATTTGCTATGCTTGTTGTTCTTGTATTCCACATTTTGCTATGTATGCTTGTGCTTCTAATATTCTTCTTTCATGTATTCCATAGCTCGATCCTTTGGTGCCCTCGATGAGTCGGAGTACACATCAAGGGGGAGCTTTCATCCCGTCAATATTCATACATGCAACTCGTCGGCAAACCTTTTTGATTCTACAAAAAGGGTGAGAAGTAGATATAAACTCACTAAATACTTGTCTAAAATTAATTTTTGATTTAATGAGTTTAGATTTTGTAATCATAAAAAATGGGAAGATTGTTGATATAAATAATGCCTAAAAAAATTATTAATATTTTTGGATATCTCTACATTTTGATAATTACAAAATGTAAAATCATTAAACGTAAAGATTATTACGTAAACAAGTATTTAGTCGTAAATATTCATTTTAACAACTTAATCACTTAAGGTATGAATTAACAAATGCTTAATGCATTTTATGATCAAAGGAACATTTACTTAATCACTGGATTTTTTATAAAGTGCCACAAACATTTTATATCTTTTAGAAAATCATTTTCTTGTAATAAATATATTTAATTCTTTATAAATATATGAATTCAAATTTTTCACTAAAAATGGCAAAAATGTCCCTGAAAAATCTTCCCCACAAAAAGACAAAGCTGAGCAACGGGTATAAGGGGCAGCCCCCCTTAAATATAGGGGCGGTCCCCTTAATATTTAATGGGACCGGCCACTGATTAAGGGGACCGGCCCAGCTCCTCTTGTCCTCAGCTTTGCCTATAAATACTGGTTCACCCCTGATGAGGCGAAAAATGAACCATTTTTAGGGGGTCATTTTAGCCCAGATTCGAATTTATTTGATCAAATATTGCCATAAATCGTTCCTTTTGTCATTTTAGGTACTTTTGGAGTGAATTCTGGAAAAGGAAGCATTTTGGACGTTTTTGGAACATAAAAGTAAAAAAAAGGGCAAAGTCTTAATTTTCCTTGCTGGGAACAGTACGTGACGGCGTCACAAGATTCTACATGACGGCGTCAAGAGTAATACAAGAGGTGGAAGTGGATAAAGTCCGTGATGGTCCAGAGAATTTTGTACTAGAGACATGACGGCGTCACCCAAGGCCGTCACGTGTAAAATTAAAGAGTGATGGCCTAGAAGACTTCCTGAAGGCGTCACGTAGGTCGTCATGTGTTAACTTGTCACAACTTACGCGCGGAGTAGCTGATATTGTTTTGGTCATAACTTTTGCATACGAACTCGGATTTAGGTGATTCAAAAGCCCACGCGAAGAGGACGAAGAGATCTACAATTTGGTGAAGAAAAATTGGTCGTGACGCCGTCATGATTGGTCTGACGCCGTCATGATCGGGCCGACAGAAAATTAGCCTATAAATATAACATCATAACTTCACTTTTTGTAAGCCCTAAACCCTAAGGTCGATTCCTGGGTTTAGGTGGGTGTTTTTCCAGCAACTTAGAGGGTTTCAATCACTCCATAAACATCTTGTAATGGTTTGATGATTCTATCTTAATTCATGTCTTCAATTATCATTATTGTTGCTTGTTCTTTATTAATTATGCTTGGCTAATTCACCTTGTGTCTACTTATGATTGTATGAAACTTGTATATAATTGATTAGATCTTATTGATTCCTTGTTGATGTTTGTGTCTATCTTCATCAATTAGGGTGTGACACTTCGATAGGTCTAATTGATTTAGTTTATAATTCTTGATTCCTATTGTCTCTTGTTTGGTTGATTGTATTCGATGTTAGGCTTAAGAAAACTGGCAGACTTCCATTGGTAACTTGCTTGAACGTCTTAAGAAACATGATCGGAGGTGTACTACGATTTTTGGTTTTATTTAATGCGTAGGAGAATTCTAATGATCCCATGTTAGGAGCTTCTAACGGCTTGACAGAGGAGTGAAGTAGGATCCTATAGAGTTAGGGAATATTGTACACGGCCCTACCACTAGTATTAAGGAATACAACCCGTCAATTAAAACAAGGTGTGACAATTCAATAGGTAGAATTGGATGGCTAGCAAGGAGTAACATATCATGGGTAGACATGCTTCACTTTCCTTGTAGAACCTTAGTTTATTTTTCTTGCACATTAGTTTAATTAGTAGCTTTTGGGTTAGTTGATTAGCAACTAATTCCGCCCCTCCTTCCAATACCCGAGATTTTTACCTGCTTTTCATAAAATATAAAAACACAAAAAGAATAATCCTTCACCTTTAGACCTAGTTAGATTAATTTCAATCCTAATGACACTATTCCTGAGTTGAACGATCAATCCTCCGGTACTTGTCACTATACTATACTGCAACGATCAGGTACACTGCCTGGTAGGGGTTGTAAGCTTCTCAAGATCCCTTGAGAGGTAAAGCTTGGTGCGATTCCCACGTATCAAGTTTTTGGTGCCGTTACCGGGGAATAGTTATTGTTTAGGTTGAAATTTATTTTTATTAGGTCTACTCATTAGATTCCTATCAAGTAAGATTTTTTTTTTTTTCTTTTTATTTTGTAGCTTTCTCATAGTCTATCTTTTCTTTGTGATTTTGTTTGTAATTTGCTTCAAATGGACTTTACACTTAGACTTCTAAGATTGCAAGATAAGGTTGAGTGGCTAGAACACCAAAGAGTTCAAAATACCTCATTTAGAGACACCTATGAATCATATGAGCCTTCATCTAGGATAGATTCTTATGAACAACCTCCATGTTTAGGATCTCGTTTTAGTGAGGCCAATAGGAAAAGCGACCTAGTTTGCCAAGGAATTGTGGATAGAGCTATAGCAATAAACCATAAGTTGGATGAAGCACTAGGTTTGCTTTTATCACTACCTAAGAAAACAATTGAGGGGGATTTAGCCGTGCATGATCACATTGCTAAAAAAGACCTAGGTTTTATGACCAATGACCTTGAATCTCAAGGAACACATGATGAATCCTTTAGGCAAATTGAATATAAGATTATTGAGGATGATCCTTATGATTCGGACATAGAAGTTGAGATGCCTAGAGAAGCACGTGAGATACTTAGGAGAATGCTTAGGATAGATTCTACCAAAACACATGATGAGGATATAGGTGATCTTGACACATGGAATGATGAGGTCAATAACATAAGCCCACAAAATACTCAACCATCATTTGAGGCACACACACCGCCCGTGACTTACCCAGAAGAAGTAGAAGAAACTTTAGGAATTCCGATGGAGGTAGAACCCTTGGACCAGGCACCACTTGAGGATATATGTTTGAATACTTGTAGTGATAACCTTACTCCTAGTTCTAGGGAATTTCCTAGTGTTGATGAACCGGAACCTCAATATTTACACACCTTTCCATCCTTAGATATATTTCTAGGAGACAAAAGAGGAACCGACCCACCCATCAACCAATATTATCCGGGTAGTTTTAGGATGAAGGAAGCCATTCACTCACCCCCTTCACCTCACGTGGCATATTTCCACCCTAAGGGTGTGTATCGCTACTTCCACCCGCACTTAATTCAAAGTGTAGGGAAAACCTCCCCTATTTCCGTTAAATAAGGGTAGAGTCAGACTCGTGACTCGAACAAAAACAAGCGCTTATTGGGAGGCAACCCAAGCTTTATTTATTTATTTTTTTGGTTGTTTGTTTATTTGATTTTATTTGTTTCTGTATGCATCCTTTATTTTTATTGTTTGTGGTTCATGTTTCAAAGTAAATTGTGAAGATGCTTTATTTTATTTTTAACTTCGTCTTAATTACATATAAAGGTATTTTGCAGAAGATAAGTGTAAGGGGAGACCCAAATTTATTTATAAGAACGAAATTGAGCGTGATCCACAACAATATTAAATGAACATGTATATTAGTAATTGTTTGAGTCAAATGTTTGTATCGAGTCATAATGATATTTTGCAGGATTTTCCAGGAAGTAGGACATAAGTTTTTCCAGAAATTTGCCGGAAACTTAACATGAGATTTTTGCAGGAACATTCTGACGGCGTCAGGAGTTATAACCTGACGGCGTCAGGTACAAAAATTCTGAAAAATGTTGCGAGTTTTGTATATACCGGACTCTTAAAGTTTTTGTTGATTCTTTAGTTTAATAAACTCCAGGAAATCTGCAAACATTCATTCCACAAACATTATATCTTTAATTGTTTTTTTTTATTCCTAAGTCTGGAATTACATCTAGTTATGAGTTTCCTTTGTTCGGTTTGATGCTTTGGGTTTTTGTGTTTGTTTTCTCAGGTTTAACAAGTTATATTGGACAAGACGATGATTTATATTTCTGGAAGGGAAGCTTTGAATATTCATTTTTTTGGAGGAAGATCTAACCTTGTTAACACACTATCCACACCGAACGAATCAGGGGAGTATTTGATTTCATTCTTTTACCTATTTCACTTTTACATTCTTTAATTGAACATTGGGGACAATGTTCATCCTAAGTGTAAGGGGAGGGTAAATGATGATACCTTATAGGATACACTTGCACTTGAGTTTGTTTGTTTGATGGTAGGTGTGTAATAAAACTAAGAAAATTATTGTTAGTGTAATTTTAGCGCCAAATTTAAAAATTTTTACAACATTTAGGAGTGAAACTTTAGCCTTAGCAAGCGTCTCATGGATAGGAGTTGTGTGACTAGTACAAAACCGTACCATTCAGAAACATTTTCCACCCAAATATGTGAGGTTCGCATTTAGATTTGATAGGAAAAACATTCATTATTAGTGCTTATGAGTGTACCGGTAGCATTTAGATTCTAGAACTTGCGTTAGTGATGCATCCCGAGACCGCTAGTGAGACTACATTCGTTTAGTAGGATTTACTACATGATAAGAGGCATTAGGATCACCCTTGTGTTAAACCCGTATCATAATTACTTGACCATTTAAGTCATATTACTTGGCTAGTAAAGTCAATTAATTTTTCCCACACCTTAGCGTTGTACTCATTTTTAGTACACGAAACCCCTAGTACACCCCTCTGAGCCTATCTTTTCGTTTCTAACTTTAAGCATCTTACTTAAAGGAAGAATTTGTTACAACCCACTTAAATGTACACCCAAATCGCCTTAGCCTTCCGTGTATGTACTCATCTTTAGTGCATTATTGTTCCATGTTAAACCCTTAGTTAATTATCTAATTGATTACATGGTTGCTAAGTCGAGTCATATCTTGTACATATTGTTTTGGGACGATTGGAACGATTGGGTGAAGTACTTATGTTATGGAATAATGGGGAAGAACATCATATATTACCCCCCATATGTGCGTTAATCTTAAAAGTACTCCAAGTGTTTTGATTATCTTGATTCGAGTCATTAGATTAGTTTATTTTAAAGTATGTAAAAATTCAAGTGTAAGGAGAATGTTTATTCCCTATGATGTATTATTTTGGATGATAGGGTAAGATTGTATGCAAAAAAAAAAAAAAAAAAAAAAAAAAAAAAAAAAAAAAAAAAAAAAAAAAAACATATGGACTACCATCCCGTTTCATTATGTGTTTGTTTTATGTTTTTGTTATTTTTCATTTATTAGCTTAAGTCGAGTCTAGTCTTAGCTTAGCAACGCCATATTGTACATGTAATTAACCAAGATGATTAACTCGCCACCAGTAAATATTGCCTATATCCAACAAAACCGTGTATTCTATATCCCTACACCTAACGTTATAACCCTTTAAAAGACCTCTTTGATACTTTATCCTAGGTGCTTACGCCAAGTGGTGGAGGTTTGATCCTTTCCCAAGCCTATGGTAATCTATTTTGCTATGATAGGTAGTGAGAGATGTTTTCCATTTCCATATTGTGATATATACTTTATTACACCTGAGAGATGTGAGTATCTAAACACTATTTGTCAGGTGCTAGTATATGACCTTCGTGCTTGTCTTTGGTCTTTAGTGGAACGATTATTTGTTGTAATTACTTTTATATTAGTGTCAAATGACCCCTAACTTATATTTTGATTAGAATAAAAGCGCATTTGCTTGAGGACAAGAAAATCTCAAGTGTAAGAGTATTTGATGAGGCAAAAAATGAACCGTTTTTAGGGGGGTCATTTTAGCCCGGATTCGAATTTAATTGATCAAATATTGCCCTAAATCGTTCCTTTTGTCATTTTAGGTACTTTTGGAGTGAATTATGGAAAATGAAGCATTTTTGACGTTTTTTGAGCATAAAAGTGAAGAAAACGGCAAAGTCTTAATTTTCCTTGCTGGGAACAGTACCTGACGGCGTCACAAGATTCTACATGACGGCGTCAAGAGTAATACAAGAGGTGGAAGTGGATAAAGTCAGTGACGGTCCAGAGAGTTTTGTACTAGGGACATGACGACGTCACCCAAGGCCGTCACGTATAAAATTAAAGAGTGATGGCCTAGAAGACTTCCTGAAGGCGTCACGTAGGCCATCACGTGTTAACTTGTCACAACTTGTGCGGGGAGTAGCTGATACTGTTTTGGTCATAACTTTTGCATACGAACTCGGATTTAGGTGATTCAAAAGCCCACGCGAAGAGGACGAAGAGATCTACAATTTGGTGAAGAAAAGTTGGTCATGACACCGTTGTGATTGGTCTGACGTCGTCATGATCGGGCCGACAGAAAATCAGCCTATAAATATAACATCATAACTTCACTTTTTGTAAGCCCTAAACCCTAAGGTCGATTCATGGGTTTAGATGGGTGTTTTTCCAGCAACATAGAGGGTTTCAATCACTCCATAAACATCTTGTAATGGTTTGATCATTATATCTTAATTCATGTCTTCAATTATCATTATTGTTGCTTGTTCTTTATTAATTATGCTTGGCTAATTCACCTTGTGTCTACTTATGATTGTGTGAAACTTGTATATAATTGATTAGATCTTATTGATTCCTTGTTGATGTTTGTGTCTATCTTCATCAGTTAGGGTGTGACACTTCGATAGGTCTAATTGGTTTAGTTTATAATTCTTGATTGCTGTTGTCTCTTGTTTGGTTGATTGTATTCGATGTTAGCCTTAAGAAAACTGGCAGACTTCCATTGGTAACTTGCTTGAACGTCTTAAGAAACATGATCGGAGGTGTACTACGATTTTTGGTTGTATTTAATACGTAGGAGAATTCTAATGATCCCATGTTAGGAGCTTCTAACGGCTCGACAGAGGAGTGAAGTAGGATCCTATAGAGTTAGGGAATATTGTACACGGCCCTACGACTAGTATTAAGGAATACAACCCGTCAATTAAAACAAGATGTGACAATTCAATAGGTAGAATTGGATAGCTAGCAAGGAGTAACATATCATGGGTAGACATGCTTCACTTCCCTTGTAGAACCTTAGTTTATTTTTCTTGCACATTAGTTTAATTAGTAGCTTTTGGGATAGTTGATTAGCAACTAATTCCGCCCCTCCTTCCAATACCCGAGATTTTTACCTGTTTTTCATAAAATATAAAAACACAAAAAGAATCATCCTTCACCTTTAGACCTAGTTAGATTAATTTCAATCCTAACGACACTATTCATGAGTTGAACGATCAATCCCCCAGTACTTGTCACTATACTATACTACAACGATCAGGTACACTGCCTGGTGGGGGTTGTAAGCTTCTCAAGATCCCTTGAGAGGTAATGCCTGGTGCGATTCCCACGTATCAATCCCTAGACTTTTTTCTCACCTTTTTTGCACTAAAACTTTATGTCCAAATCTCTCTTAATCATTCAACTTAATTCTTTGATCATATAATCATAAGCTTTTGTTTCTAAGTGATCCTAGCTTCAACAACTCAAGTAGAAAGAGAAGAATACTCCTATTCATCAAGACTAGAAGTATTGCAACTTAGTATCATCTTGCTACCTAAGTTGCGTGTGTACTATACTTTGTAAATCACTTATTCTTTTGTGTAAAGGTGTGTATATTAGTTAGATAGGTTTGAACATAAGTGGTTAGATTAGCTAGGTGTTCAAGAAGAGTAGTAAAGGTGTTAAGAAGCATAGTTGTGAAGAAGCGGAGACGTGAAGGAGTGGCATTAAGAAGTGAAGTTGTTGTGTATAGTAGTGAACTTGTCAATAGTGTAAAGTAGTAGTGTTAGTTTGTTGTTGTGGTGCGGAGTAGTAGAGTAGTGAAGTAGTGAAGAAGAAGTAGGGAAGTGTGGTGAAGAAGTCGTGAAATAGTGAAGAAGTCGTGAAGTAGTGAAGAAGTCGTGAAAGAGTTATGTTGTGATTGAAGTCATGAGATTGGTTCTAGCTACGATTAGAACTCGACATTTAGCTTTGTGTCGTTAAATTGGTGTAAGCAAAAGTATGTAAGGTTTTCTCTGCCATAAG
This sequence comes from Artemisia argyi, assembly GCA_030686995.1. NCBI lineage: Eukaryota > Viridiplantae > Streptophyta > Magnoliopsida > Asterales > Asteraceae > Artemisia > Artemisia argyi. Next base: position 25,008,196 of record CM060679.1, read on the forward strand.
GGAGCTTGTTGACATAGTGAAGAAAACTCTCGAGTTTGGTGCTCGGGGAGTGGAGTAGGGCGAAGAGGTGCTTCGTAGTCGAACCACTATAAATCCTCTGTGTCTCGGTTTGATCTTTCCATCTCTTAATTACTACCTTACTTATATCGTTATTACTTTCATACATATACACGTATATGTATATAACTGTTCATATCATGCAAGCGTTGATTTCACATAAAGATCAATCAAAGTTCCATTCATAGAACTAAGCTTTTATAACACATCTATAAGGACAAACATATAATTAATCATTTTGTTCAAGTGTTGATTTTATACAAAACTCTAATTGAAAAGATTTTGAAACAAACTTTTCATAAAACGAAAAAGAGGTAAAACTATTCAACCCCCCCCCCTCTAGTTTTCCACAGTTTGGATAAGGATCCCTCTAATTCTGTTCTTAGGGAAGAAGAAATGGTTTATTACAGTGCCTATAGGAGTGCATTAGAGGATGAAGAACAGTTGTTGAGACAGAAGAATAAGGTTAAGTGGTTAAAGGAGGGTGATACTAATAGTGGTTATTTTCATGCTGCCGTCAAAGGAAAGAGAAGCAGAAATATAATAGATGTGGTATTTGATGAGCAAGGGAATGGCTTTAGGGGTATTGATATTGCTAACCAATTTTTTTAATCATTTTAAGGGATTTTTGGGTACTTGTGATTCAGTGTATCCTATTAAGGATCCTGAGTCTCTTTTTACAAGAAAGCTGTCTATTGATGAAGTTGTGGAGATGATTCAACCTATTAGTGATGCTGAGATGTTGTTTAGTATTGATGACAATAAAGCTACAGGGCTCGATGGGTATTCTTCAAAGTATTTTAAAGCCGGGTGGACTGTTGTTGGTAATGATGTTATTGCAACCGTGAATGAGTTCTTTAGTTTAGGTAAGCTCTTAAGTGAAATCAATGCTACCTTAATTGTTCTTATCCCTAAGAGTAAGTATCCTTTAAAGTATATGACTATAGACCTATATCCTGTTGTAATGTTATATATAAGGTTATTAGTAAGATTTTGACTAATAGGATTAAGCCTATTTTAAATGAGTTGGTCGATGTTAACCAATCTGAATTTGTCCCTGGAAGACATATTAGTGATAATATCCTTTTAGCTCAGGAATTCAAGAGAGGGTACAGATGGAACAGTGGTATGAAAAAATGTGCATTTAAGATAGATATTATGAAGGTATATAACACTGTTAGTTGGGAGTTTTTAGAGTGTACTCTTAAGAATTTTAGTTTCCATAGAGTTATGATTCACTGGATTCTGCTTTGTGTAACTACTGCTTCATTTTCTGTATGTGTTAATGGGGAGATTAAAGGATTCTTTAGGTCTGGTAGGGGGCTTAGTCAGGGTGACCCTATTTCGCCTTGTTCACTTTAGTTATGTAAGTGTTAACTCTTATGCTTAAAAGACAAATTAGGAATGAGGGCAGGTTCAAATATCATGCTCATTGTAAAGAGTTGGAGTTAGCTAGTTTATGTTTTACTAATGATTTACTATTTTTGTGTCATGGAGACTTGATATCTGCTTTTGTTTTAAGAAGAGGGTTGGATGAGTTCACTCTGAGCTCTGGTCTATATCTTAGTTCTAATAAGAGTAATTGTTTTTTTGGAAATGTCCCTGAAGCTATCAAGAATGAAATTAAGCTAGCAATGCCTTTTAATGAAGGGTTTCTTCCTTTTAGGTATTTAGGAGTGCCTATGATATCTAAGAGATTGACTAGTAATGACTGTTATCGGCTTATTGAGGTTTGTATGAAAAGGTTAGGTGATTGGAAGAATAAGAATTTATCCTTTGCTGGTAGATTATAGCTTATTGCATCTATATTTGCCTCATTATAAGTTTATTGGGCTTCATTGTTTATGCTTCCCATATCAGTATGTGATAAAATTGAAAAATTGTGCAAGGGTTTCTTATGGGCTAAAGGTGAATCCATCAAAGGTCATGCTAGTGTTTCTTGGAAAGAGGTTTGTATACCAAAAACTCAGGTGGTTTCGGTTTAAGTTCCATGCATGTTTGGAATGAAGCTCTGATGTGTAGGCATTTATGGAATATTATTAGTAATAAAGACTCCAGTTAGGCTAAATGGGTTAAGGCTCATATATTAAAAGGTAAGAGTATTTGGAGTCTTGAGCCTAATACTAGTTCTTCTTGGTGTTGGAAACAAATTCTATATATGAAAGATAAAATTGAGAAATTTATAGCTGTGAGGATTGGTAATGGGCAGAGTTGTAATGTTTGGTTTAATAGATGGTGTCCTAATGGTCCTCTCATAACGGTCATTAATAGAAGAGTGATTGATTTAGCAGGGTTGAGTACTGAATCTTGTGTTGCTAGTATGATAAATGATAATAACTTGTTATGGCCTGATGAATGGGAAGAAAGATTTGATCAGGTTATTAATATACCTGTTCCTAGGTTAATTAATGATGTTAGTGATAATGTTGTGTGGATCAATAAGGAAGGAAATGAAGTTAGTCTTTGTGTGAAAGAAGTTTGGAATGCTATCAATGAGGATTGCCCTAAGTTTATATGGTCTGATCATGTTTGGTATACTCAATATATACCTAGACATGCATTTATCTTGTGGGTAGCCATTAAAGGAAGGTTAAAGACTAAGGATAGAATTGCTAAGTGGTTCTCTATTCAAGATCAGGTCTGTCTTTTGTGCAAAAATGCCAATGAATCTCATAATCATTTACTTTTTGCATGTCCCTATTCTTGAAGGCTTTGGGAAAGGTTAAAACCTATTGTATGTTTAGATGATATAGGTGATGACTGGCCATATGTTATTTCTGGTATAGTGAATAGGTCTGCTAGGAATAAAATTTGGAGTATTACACAGAGGCTTGTTTTGGGTGCTGAAATATATTTCACTTGGCAAGAGAGGAATATTAGGAGAAGCCAGTTCATTGACAGGTCTGCTGATTGTTTGTTTCATATCATAGTGGATAGTGTTAGGTTGAAACTCATGGGGTTGGTTATGAAGACTACTACTGATGTACTTAAAACTGCTGATATTTGGCATAATCAAGTACACAATAAAGAGAGCTTGGGGTAAGTATTTTGATGGTGAGGTGATGGATTTCCTGGTTTGAGTTTAAGGATTGTTGTGTGTTGTTTGATGTTTTATCTCTGATGTAATCTTCATGAAGTTGAATTATGCAGGTCTATCTATGTTTATATGGATTTATGGGTGGTATTATGGTTTGCTATATCAGGTTTGGTGATTTTCATGTATGATGGGCTATATTGTTGATGGTTTTAGTGAGATTGGATTGGTGGAAGTTGCACTCTTTTTGTCCTTTACAAGGTTTTTCCCACACTGGGTTTTACTTGGTAAAGGTTTTTAAGGAGACAATTCCATCATGTGCAGTGATTCATGGACATCTATTGCTGTTTGGTATCTACTTTGGAGTATTCTAAAGTTTCTGTTGATGGTTATTTGTTTGGTTGGTATTGAATTATGTTTATTTAGTAGGTTTATTTCGTGTATTTCATTGCAAAAGTCTTTGCCTCCTGTGCAGCCTAGTGTTGGTGATGTTTCAATGAATATTGATTGGTCTCAGTATTTACTTGATGTATTCAGAGTATGCTTGGTTGTACAGGTTGGGTTGCCTTCTCTTGTAATGTAATAGGTATCTCTAGTATGTAATGGAGCTTGGGGATTGTTCAATTCCATATTGGTATTGCTTTTGTGATGAGCTAGGGATGTGTCTTAACTCAATTTTTTTTTTCACATTGGTTTTTCTCTTGTATTTTTCCTTTATGGCTCATTTCTTAATAAATTTATCGGTAAGAAGAAAAAAAATTATGCATAATTAAATAAATTGTATGTATGTTTTTTTACGTTCATTTATGTTCGATCGTTTATGTTTGTTTAGCGTTTGTTTAGTGTCTTCATAAACGAACATGAACAACTTATTTTCTTAATAAACGAACATAAACAAGAAAATTCATCCGTTTAAATGTGCATGTTCATTTATTTTTCTGGTCAAAATTAAACTAACAAACATGAACAATGCTACGTTTATGTTCATCTGCTTCGTTTACAGCCCTAGTCATCATTAGCATTAGTCTAACGTACACCTAAATTTGGTTGGCGGGGGGGGGGGGGGGGGGGGGGGGGGGGGGTATATGTGAATTTGTTTTCAACCTCACATTTTTTGAACCCCGTTTTGCTATTCTCTAAGTTTGCAACAAGATGATTTTTTTTACAATTTCTTTTAATAAATTATATCTATATCTATAATTTATAATATAATACTAGACGAATATCCCCGCAAAATGGCGGTGTATATTGGCAAATAATTATACTTGTAAAATTGTGATTTTGGTTTGACCATTTATGCAAAACTTACGGGTTCAATATATATTACACCACCCTGTATTAACTTGTTATGAAAACGTGTTTTAGAATTAAAAAGTCACCGTGTGTTAACTTGTCATTTTTATTATATTAAAACAAAGTAAAATAGTACTAAAGATTCTCTTAACTTTTTCATTTATAAGTGATACTCCGTATTATAAGAAGGTGTTAAAATTAAAAGACCAACCTGATTAAGTCAAATCCTATTATTATAACAAATGGCAAAATAGGTATAGAACATTACTCAAAATTTAAAAAGGTTAAGAGATTAAGAGATTTTTTTTTTTTTTTTTTTTGAAAGGTGAATTTCAACTTAGAATCGACCACCTTCGCGGACAGCGAAGGCCCCAAACGCCACCCCGTCAGACTATGTTGTCTGAACTGGGTCCACGCTGATCTCAGGTGGCAACGGGTTTCCCCCGGAAACCGTACTGCCTCTACACAAGTTTTACCTTGCTGGAGAAACAGCCGGATGAAAACCGGGCCATGCTCAGGATTCTAACCCCAGCGGCTTGGTCTAAGGGCTTCGAATCCATCATTGCAATATATCTCCGGAACAAATGGTCTGCAAGTGGACCACAAGTGAGGACTTCCCGGGTGGTCACCCACCCGGTACTACTCCCACTTGTGGGTGCTTAACCAAATAAGCCCCACCCACTAGACCACAAGTCCTTTGATACAAGTAAGTAGTTATGATAATATAGTAATACTATTTTGATGTTACTGGTGGCAGTTGGTAACATTCACCTTTTCACTAAAGAAGGTGATTTGCACACCAAAGTTTTGGATTATTTCACCACTTTGTACAACAGTGTAATGCACAGAGAGCACACAGTAAAACTCTTTAATACACAAAGTGTGGTGAAATAATCAAAAACTTTGGTGTGCGAATCACCTCCCTTTCACCAAACAAAAAAATACTTAGTATGGTAACAAAAAATATGTAACCTAAACTTGTAATTATCACAAGAGACAGAATGTGAGACAAATTTAAAGTAGTTTTGATTATAAAAAATAAACAGTTACTATCTCCGTCTCAAAATTATTATTATCAGACAAAAATCACAAAGTTTAATAAAAGTGTGACCCTTATAATTTTCAACCAAGCAAATGGAATATTTCCTAACTAAGTTTTTTTATTTTTACTTAAAATGAAAGATGGATAATTAATTTAAGATATTTATAAAAGAAAATGTGAAATATAAATATGAGACGAATGGAGTATATAACACATTTTTTTGAGCAAATTTATGAAACACATTGGGTGTACGAGATTTTCTGGCATATACATTTTTGTCATTTTGTGTGACTATATATGGCGATATTAATTTGTGTGACAAAGACAAGTGCTTTGGTTACTTTAGGAGGAGTGTCCTGCGAGATAAGGTGCCAACTGCCAAGGCCCACATGGCTTTCAAGAATGCACATGAAAACATTATTTGGTTTATTTGGCCCAATTATATGCGGGTTTTTAAACACTATAATCTCTAGTTCTAAAATTCTAATTTCTGGCCTGTTAATCTAATGATTTTATTTTTATTTTATTTTTATTTTTTTATTTTTACGTTTAAAAAAAATATATATAATATAATATAATATAATGATTCTTTTCAAATCTAAACATAAAAAGGTCAAGTTACAAAATTGTTTTTATATGTTCTTAAATTAACTATTATAAGTTTATGGTTTGGATACACAAATACATACTCCGTAGAACTATTGTGATCTGTATAGTATGTGCGTGTGTTTTAGAGAGAAAGACCAGTTAGTTATATCGAAGTTCTAAAAGTTTTGATGTGATCTTTTGTGGTAGTTTCGAGCCAGATGGAGGTTAAACATTAGTTGTTTGTGTTTGGGGGGCCATTTAGCGGAGACCCCTGTTCAAAAAAAGAAATAAAATTCAGCTGAGACCCACACATATGGTTTAATTGGAGTTGACTGCCCAACGGACATAGAAATGGATTTGTCATCACTCACCTAAATTATATACAAGTTTAATTTTGAACCCACCTCTCAAAAGTTTAAACAAAATACTAAGTAGCATCACTGTGAATAATTTTATAGATTTATTGTCCTATTTATACATACTAAAGTGTGAATAATTTGTTGTAAACCTCAAAAAGATCGCTCAAATTCGAAGTTTTTATCCTGAAACTTTTAATATTATTGACTATGAAGGTAATCACGAATATAAACAAACGCGTGACTATGGCAGAGCACTACGCTCTAACATTCCATGCCTTAGCTCGAAGAGTGCTTTGCCCAGATACATGGCTTACATACTCGGCTCAAGATTCTAATGGTCGTGGTGTTGACCAGAATGACATTTGGGATCACAGCTTATAGCAGAAAATCAGTGTCTTTGTTGCTTGAATAGAGCAAGGGACGTTACTTCATGCTCTAAGTTGGGAGTTTTATTTTTTTATTTATTTTTTATCCAAACCTGATTTGAGTTACAGCTACAAAAACTTTGGGTTTACAAAGAAAAAACAAATTCGCTTAAAAGTACATTATGACATCGTGATTATTTGTATAATTGTATCGTGTTTTACTTAAACATACATTTATAATCACGATGGTTATCCAAAACCATGTTGTTTTCACTATCTTTTATGAAGGGCACTTTCTTTTTGAGAAAAGAAATTAAAAGTAAACTAACATGACAATAATGATTGAGAAAATATCTAAAAAGTTGAATGTTGACAAAGAAAAATAAGTGGATTCAGACTGAGTTAAATATGGAAGTTTACAGGAATAAAACAAAGGTCTAGTTTTATCCAGGACTATGCAATATGCATGATGACGACTTGTGGCAACCATCAATGATCAATCTCCACAAACTCAACACAAGCTACTAGAATAGCTCTGAGTTCGAGTTGGACTCTCAACTTATACCATATTAGTTTTAAATATTTCTAAGTCGTTTTAAAGTTGTTCACAAGTTAGCTAAAATTATAGATACATGCACATTATTGCTTATAGACACGTGAAATTCATTTTTATTACGTAATTTGTAAGATAAATAAAGAGAGAAAGAGACTAATTCGACCCTACACAACGTCTAAGATTTAACACGCGTCATATGGATGGTTTCATTAACGGACATGATTCACATTTTGCCTATTATGATAAAAAGACACATCGGATGGTTTAAAATAAGACTGATAGTAATCAATGGTAAGTTAGCATGCAACGTATAACCACTAAATAGAAACGCGTCGGACCCACCAAAATCTATGAAAAGTGCTAAGACATAATAATATAACCAATACTTTTGTAACACGTATAACGACTTCTATGGAAAATGTCATGCACCTGATTTTTTTGGTAAACCTAAAATCAATCATTTTCAGTCGCCATTTCCTCTTTGCTTCTAAAAAGTGATTTATTTTGCTCCAAATGGTTTATAATCAAATGAAAACACGCATTTGGACAAGACAAATACCGTTAATTAAGTTACACGAGTTGTAACGACTTATTGTACGTCAACCTCTTTAAATGACATATTTAAATTAAAAAAGTTGACATGTTTGTATTAGCAGTATATAAGAGTGCTTTGTGTGACATTAACACGTTATTCGTCTGTTACTTCGGTGTACCATTAGTATATTACCAATAACACAATAATAACTAAAATCCACTCTTTAGGAAAAAACCCAGTAACACGTTATCCGTTCCATTATTTTTTAGTTTAATTTATTTAAAACAAACACATTTTATTAAACTTAAATTAAAATTACAATACATCAAAATAAAAGACGATATTCAAATTAAAATTACAATACAAAAAATAAAATAAAATACGACAATTAAGTTGAGCCAAATCGTTTTGCTCGGATCGTAATTTTTATTTTTTTGATAGCCGAAGCATTTTTCAAACGCATCCCGTCAGTGTTAACAGTAAGAAAGTTCAATTCTTTCATTTTTGTCCAACCGGTAGATATAACGTCGGTTTTATATGGTCTCGGCTTTTTCCATGACGAAGAAGACTATGGTAGTACATTGTTTATTTTAGTTTGAAAAATGTGTGCGTGAAAGTATATGTGAAAGTGAAATTATACGAATTTGGATGAATGTATGAAAAATGTGTATGTAAAAGTGGGTATTTATAGTGGGTATGTTTTATTAGCATTTACAATTTCAAACTTATGGGACAAATGTATTGTTTTTCTTTTGCTTTTCAATTAAACACAAACACATTTTATTCATATAAAAATAAAATTACAATACATAAATAAAAAAGATGACATTTCAATTTATAAAATTAAAAAAAAAAAAAAAAAAAAAAAAAAAAAAAAAAAAAAATCAAATCAAAATTAAAATCCTGAGATTTTTTTGGAGAATATTTATAATGAAGCCAAATGAAATGACAGACGGAGATCATTTCCTCCGTCATGTCATTTGGCTTCATATAAATATCCTTAAAAAAAAAAAACCCTGATAAAATATGGCATTGAAATAAAAATACAAATTACGATACGGAAAATAAAATACGACAACTAAAAACCATTACAAACATTCTACTTGTTTTTCTTTATGCATCCAACGAACTTTGTAACTAATGTTATCTTGGATTCTGCTAGACAATCGATACAATTCATTATGAATCCCGACATCTTTCCAACTATCCTCTTCTAAAAACTTTTTAACCGCAACAAATTTTTCAGGCGGAATGTCAAAGCATTTCTCGTATTGTTTTATCAAATCATCTTTTGCAGTTGATGCTTTCGTAATCTCCGCAACTAAGTCGATAATATGTTCCTTACGAATGGTATCGCCCTCAATTAGGTTTTCAATGCCTTGCTTGATTTCTTCAACAGTGTGTGAAAAATTACAAGCCATGATTTTCAGAAAAGGAAATAGTATGAAATATGAAAGAGTGTATGAAAATGTATGAATGTTTATTTAAATTGTGATTTGGTTTGATTGTTTGACAAATGTATGTTTTATAGTGAAAACGGAGGGGGGCGAAGGGGGTTAATATTATCAAAAAGGATTGAGAGCACAGCTTGTGTCTAGACTTCCATCCAACTTTATATAAATTTGTTATGTTTCAATAATAATAATAATAATAATAATAATAATAATAATAATAATAATAATAAAATCACGCCAGTTATTGCACTGGCTAAGGGACAATTGGCGGACGAATAGCGCAAGACAAGGTACACGAATGGCGCCGCCATTGGTACATCAAGGGACGAACGGCGTGTGATCAAACCTCCATACCCAGCTCTCACAATTGTGAGATTTATGAGTGGATGTAGCATCCCTCTATTAAAATTTGTAGTGTATTGAGTGAGAGTATTAAAATATTAACATGACGTGTACGTATTAGTGAATGGAATTTGTCAATTTACAATTCATTGAATTCAAAAATAAATTAAACTGTAGTAATTTAATGTGTTCATTGAGTACGTACTAATTTCCCTTTTAGATGTATTATATTTTCAGTTCATCTCAAAACTATTTTTTATTATTCTATTTACGTAATCTAAAATGGCTTCTCAACTCCGTATTTAGCAATCAAGTATTTCTTAAAGACTGGTAGGGTACGTACACTGGTGTACAAACTATTTCAAATAAAATTTTCAAATAACATTCTTTTTTAATTTCAAGTATTCCGTTGCAATAATTTTACAGATGACAAGCATTTCAGCAGGAGTAACTGTTAGCAGTGATAATCTATTTCATACAAAATTAGTAGTGTACAAACGCGATGTTGTGACAACATAGATGCATTAGTCGACAATATTATTGGTAAAATGTCAAAATAGTTGATGTCATTTTGAAGTCGCAAGTATTCATTACACTTTAAAAGGTATAAAAAGGTATACTTTTAATAATTTTCGGTTAGTGAAAATTAGTTTTTGTCTGAAAATTATAAATTTTAGTTTATAAGCCTATAAAAATATGTAAATATTATTTTTTATTTAGGCAATTATACAAGTTTTGAACTTTTAAACTGAAATAAGATGATTGTTGATTCATATATAATGTGGCTAATACTAGAAGAAAAAAGAATAATGAGTGAGAGATCTAAACTTATGTTGCCTAAATTTAGGTGTCCCTTTTTCATTGATGGTAATTGAGGGACTCACTTCATCATAATAAATCAGTAAGATAATGGCACATTCTTTTAGACACAAAATTTAGCATGAGTTTAAGCCTCTCAATCATCAAAAATCACAAAACACATAAGTTCGTTACCAAAAAAAAATATACATTAGCTTAAATTCTTAAAATGCCCAACAAAGTTCAAGACAATTATAAATCCACCTAAGCAAATAAGTACTGCATATATGATCCATGGGCCTAAGAAAATATTAGTCAAGCAATCTATATCAGGCCGACCCACGTCATACTTCCTAGTTCCAAACCATATCTTATAATTCATTCATGATTCATGTCTCAAAATTTTTGCATCTTTCACTTGTGCTTATTTGTCAACAAGGTGTTGGCGCCCGCCGCGCGTTGCGGCGATTAGTTTTCGTATATGTTTTGCGGTACCGTTTGTGTTTTGCAATAGCGTTTCCAATTTGTAGTCAATACAAAAGATGGACATAAACCAATAGTTTCGGAACTGTTGATTGACGTAAAGCAATACTTTGAGGCTTGTTTATTTAAATAAAAAACTAAATGAAAAAAACCAAAAAAAAGCCAACATGTTGGGCTTTAACAAACGCAGTGGGCTAATCCATAGAAGTTAGATTCAAAACGACAAAAGGGTGCGTCGTTTTCCGACGCTCTATATTTATATATAGTAATTAAGTGCATATAATTCTAAATGCGACCGTAAGTAATGCATACGTAATTACGTTTATTCAAACAACTGCATATATGATCCATGGGCCTAAGAAAATATTAGTCAAGCAATCTATATCAGGCCGACCCACGTCATACTTCCTAGTTCCAAACCATTTCTTATAATTCATTCATGATTCATGTCTCAAAATTTTTGCATCTTTCACTTGTGCTTATTTGTCAATTAAGTGCATATAATTCTAAATGCGACCGTAAGTAATGCATACGTAATTACGTTTATTCAAACAACTGCAGGTAATTTAGTTGCAGCTTGCAGCAGGGATGTTATTATCTTTATTCAATACTCCGTTATACGGAGTAAATTAGAAAACTATCGTAATTTGTTGAGCTTGAAATATCATTTTCATTAAGATCAGATGTAGCGAATTATAACCCTTTTTATATTCAATACTTCACATAAATGGAAGTTAGAACCTACTTATACCTTTCGTATTTTAGTACTCATATATGAAATGCTTAAATGGTTATCAAACTTCATTGGTTAAGTTCTTTTTCCCCTGCTTAATCTTGTTTGAAAAATAAACCTTGTAAAACATCGAAACACAAAAATGAAAATCGTAAAGAATTATTACATTTGATACCATCTTGTGGTAGCACATTAACTTATCCGGTTATTATTCTCTTTTAAAACACAAGGTACCACAGGATGTCATGCAGTGGCGGATCCAAAAATTCACATGAGGGTATGCACGATTTTTAGTAGAGCTATTAAAAAATCTGTAAAAACTAGAAAGGGGTTGAATAGTTTCACTGTTTAGAATTACATTTTAAAAAAATTTAGTCCTTTTATGTTCTTTTTATAAAACCGTTAGATTCAATAGGTATGTGATATCTTTGAACAATAGTAACGAGTAATGTAAGTAAAGAAAAGACAAAAGATAAAGGAAGAACACAACATACGGAGATGCCGAGATTTATAGTGGTTCGGCACGAAGCTCATATCGCCCTACTCCACTCCCCGAGTACCACACTCGATAGTTCACAATCACTATGTCAATACACTCCCTTCTGGAGGAGCAAACCGTACACCAAAGCTTACACCAAGTTTAATGACACTAAACGGAATGTCGGGTCCTAATCCTAGCAAGAACCAATCTACACAAAGCCCACGTGGCTACACGAACAAGCATTCTTGTCCACTTGGATTTACACACAATCCAAGTCTTCACACGGATGATCACCCCGTCCAAATCTTCATACGGACGATCATCCCGTCCTCTTGAATCTTCACCCGATCTAAGCCTTTACAAACCTTCACTAGGTCCTAGTATTCACTTCACGGACTCACTCCAAGTCCAAGTCTTCACACACACCGATACATCGATTTACACAAAGTCCTAATCTAGATATACCACTTCACATACTTATATTTGTCTGTATTTATCCTAACACACCTAATCACGACTCACATACTAGTCGGATACACAAATCTACAATATATACAACTTAGAGAGTTTGGGGGAAGAAGAGAATCGTAACACAAGTTACATTTGTGTGTGCTGACTCTAACACTTTATTTCTTGACGAATACGAGCGGTCTTCTCTTGCACTTTAATATAGAGGGTAAGGGGATCACTTATAAACACATATCGACATGTCATAGTGATCAAAGAAAGGAGGAAGAAAAAACAGAATGTTTTTGTACAAAGAGGGTTGGCTTTTCTGAAAAACAGTGCAGTATTTATAGGCACCAGGAGGAGCAGGGGATGGTCCCTTAAAGCTGGACGGTCCCATATATATATAAGGGACCATCGCCATGTTTACAGCACCGTCCCGACATATGCTCCCATTTTTTCCCTGGTATGGTGAAAGTTTATCTGATGAAAAAGTTATCTGATTTGAGCAGGAAAACTAGTTGTTGGGAGATTTGAAATTCTAATTTATTTCCTTTAATAAAATATTTCTTTTTTATTACAAAAGTACTTTTGTAAAAATATTTTGTCACATAAAAACATGAAGTTTTGAGAAAATAAAATCTCTGATTACTTTACTAATGTCGGTATTGTGTTTGTTTATACCTGAAGTGATGTTATAGTCGGTACGTTGTTGAAACGATTTTCCTCAGTTAAAAATTTATCAGATGTAGTTTTACGTATCGTGTTTTTATATTTTGTGATTATCAAAACATATAGAGACCAAATAATGCAATTGACATTTTTGACTTTATTTGTATTAACAATCTTCCCCTTTTTGATGATTATAAAATATAAACTCATTTTAGGTAAACTAAAATGTTAATAAGTTTTTAATGAGTTTTCGTTTACTTCTCTTTCTTTTTGTAGAGTCAAAAAGGCTTCGTCAATATATAGAGAGGAAAGAAATTGATGGTACTAATGTTCCCCTAGGTTAGGGCACTGGGGAATCAAGCTATGGTGTTGTGCTATAAAAACGAGTTAGAGTACGATGCGCGCGCGCTTACACACACACACACTAGCTTCAAGACCCGCTCGATAGGCGGGCTAGTTCTATAATATCATTTTAATTAATATTAGACGATTAATTTTAAATTTTCATTATATCAAAAGAACATAACAAATATGTAATGAATTATACAAATACGTAAGCCTAAAATTGTTTTTGTTATATAAGAAAAACCGTGTAATTCATTTTACACTATTTTTCTGTAATTAATAATCCAAAGTAGGCGGTAGCACCAAGAGGTTTGTCAAGGAGATCCTCAAACCGAAAATATGCACATCCATTTGCACCCAATTGTACCTTCTCATGGCACGACTTAGGATCAAATGAGAAAAAACCTTAAAATGATAAGGATGAGAAATACATATAAATACACATTAGATATGTGTCGACTTGAATTAGATGCATCTCTAATCTTTTAGATGCACCATAATATATTTTCTAGCTAAAAATTAGATGCATATACATATATTAGACGCATTTCATCAAGTTAGATGAATCCTATGTATTTTTCGTCCTCTGCGGGTCAAATTTGTTGTTAGTACTACTATGCATCGTTTTCACTTCAAAATCACTTTCGAAACAAAGTGGGATGCATCTAAATGAATAGAGATGCATCTAATTCAAGTCGATGCATCTCAAATATGCGTTTATAGTTATTTCTCATTCTTCTCATTTTAAACTTTCTTCTCACCGGATCCTTACCCCATGGCACATGAAAAATAAAGTAGAGTTATTAACAAATGATATGCATTTCATATAGGGGAATCAAGTTTAGCCATGTTTATAATACCAATATAAATCTTATGTTTCTATGCAAAAAAACATCTTCCAGTTTTTGACAAATACTGAAACCGCTTGTTTTTTCACCTCTAACTTTTATGAACGTTATTGTGTGGACATACCTGTAGTTTTCTTCCCACAACTTCCAATTCATGGGAATAACATTTAAACCATTTTTTTCACTCATGTATCTTAAAACAGGTAAATGTGAAAAGATTTGGTATTTTACAGTGGTCCTTTTAAATAATCTACAAATGAACCGATTTCTTATATTACACATCTTTCTTGCATCTGGAAACATCCTTGTTTGGAATATGAATCACATTTTTATTTTTTTATGACATGTCTAAAAACCGTAATCACATTAACGATAGTAGAAAATATGTTTTTAAAAGCAAAACTCGCGTGTGTCCCAAAGAGCATCACGACTCAGTGAATCATTAGAAGGCACCATTGCATCAGTTTCCATGACTTTTTTAATCAACTACAAATGAAACAGAATACGACAATTGCTCAAAATGGCTGAAAGTCACCAAAAGTATTCAAAAGTTACAATATATGGACTTTGTGTGACTTTTGACTCATTCCTATTTTATCTTGAAAATATCTTTCCTCTTTGATTGACTTCAGATATAAACATACCATCTGAACCAAAATTGTCAATGAACAAAAAGTGCTTGATATAATATCAGACATAACACTAATAGTAAAGATTACCATGATTCCCATTTTTCATATGTCCATTTTTCGAGTCCCGTCGAGTGTTCTTCATACGTTGGAATCTATTCGGAGGAATTTTTTCAATGGCCATGAGGTTGATAGTCATAAGGCAACATGGGTTAAATGGGATAATGTGCTGGCGGATAAAGCGTATGGGGGCCTTGGAGTTTCTAGTCTTTATGCGCTTAACAGGGGTTTAATGATGAATGTGTGGAGGTTTCATAATCAGAATGATTCTCTATGGGCGAAGGTTATTAAGGCCATTCATGGGGAAGACGGGAACGTCGGTATAGTTCGTAATATAGGTGTGCGATCATGCTGGAGTAGTATTGTTAACGAGCTAAGGGTTTTGAAAAATCAAAGTGTGGATGTGTTAGAGTATATGCGTATTAAGGTGGGCAATGGAGATACGGTGTCTTTTTGGAACGATAACTGGTCGGGTTTTGGTAAGGCTAAAGTTTTGTTTCCTCGGGTGTTTGCCTTAGAGAATTGCAAGGAGGTGAATCTTCGGGTTAAGTTGACTGACATGAGCTTGGACAGGACGTTCCGTCGACATGTTAGGGGTGGTGCGGAACAGACCCAATATGATGCTCTTATGGATTTGACTCGCAAGATAAATCTGGTTCCTATGGGTGACAGATGGATTTGGTCTTTGGAGAACTCGGGAGATTTCACGGTGGCTTCCATTCGTAAGATCATTGATGAGAAGCGTTTACAAACAGGGTTTACTAAAACAAGGTGGATCATGTATGTCCCCATTAAATTAAATGTGCTCGCATGGAAAATTAAAACAGATGCGATTCCTACGAGAGTGAATATATCTAGGCGTGGTATTGATATTAAATCTTTGGCGTGCCCGATATGTGATGGCGGTACGGAATCTTCGGAACACTTGTTTTTTCGATGTGAACTATCAAGGCAGATTGGTCGCAAGATTGCCAGTTGGTGGAATGTTTGCTATGCTGACGCCCAGTCGTATGAAGAATGGCTCACTTGGATGGTGTCTTTGAGGCTTGCGGTTAAAACGAAGGCGTTACTTGAAGGTGTTTTTTATGTTATGTGGTGGAACATATGGACGTATCGTAATAAGATCGTGTTTGAAGATAAAGTTCCTCCGAAGGCGTTCATTTTTGATAATGTTGTCTCTAGTTCCTTTTATTGGTGTAAATTTAGAAGTAAAGCCTTGTTTAGTTGGATCGAGTGGCTAAAAAACCCGTACTTGATTACTGTGTAATCTAGCTCCTTGCTAGTTTTCTTTAATAAAATAGCCGTTCAAAAAAAAGTTATACCTTAGGTTTTGGTTTCTTTCAAACACAATTGATATTGCACAATCTATAAACATGTTTTTAGTGAACTCTTTTCTCATTTAATCAGTCCGCAGTTCATAAAACAAAATAAGAAAAGCAACATTGAATAAAATGTTATGAGCTAATTTAAGCGGAATTTAAAACACCAGAGAAAAGACAATGTACCCCTCCCAATATGACATCGAACATTTTTCCAACCTGTGGGACTATTTTTTGACAGACTTTATTTCCGTCCATATCCTACAATGCGTAAATGAAGAACATTTAAGGAATATACATCAATGACGTGAAACTTCACGACTGCTTGGTTAACGTATGGCTAATTTCGTACACAGGTTAATAAAATTTCCTCAAATTTATATTATGGATAACATACTATGTAATAAAAGGCTAACAGGTTTAGGTTTTCTCAAACCGAATTTGAAATTAAATCAATTTTCTTCCATAGAAAACTTCTGAACTTTTACCTGCAACCAAATGACTAAAGTTGATAAGCCATTGACCAAGACTTGGGCTAGAAGAACTATGATATTACAGGTAGCAGTTTTGACCCTGATGAATGGATTGATTCAAATAATGTTTTATATCTTTGGGGTTGAACAGGTAGACAATATAACTAAAAAACAGTTCAAAATGGTTGCATATCGTTAGAGCCCAGAAGTGTATTTTAATGGTAAAACCTATCAAATCATGATTAAAATTTATTAGTATTGTATTAATATAACATTTGTAGAAGTAATAAAAAAATTAATATATAATTTTTAAAACAAAGTGCACCGGGCATTCCAACCCCCATTTTGTTCCAACATCACAAAAATACTTGTTTTTATCTGACACATCACGAATTACCCAACCCTCCTGACCAAACCAATTTGGAACCTCCAATAAGAAAACACTAAATTACAAAAATGTTAGCAATATCCACGTCTGCATACCTATAACAGCGAGATATCAATGTCTAACTCTCCGGGTTTAAAATTATCGAGACCTACCCATATAATTACAAATTGAATGTTTGTATTAAAATGTATATATCATCTCAGTTGCAAGGTGTGTGATATTAAAATGTGCAAATCAAAAAACTTACTTCAAGCATATTCTAATTTTGAGCTTGCTTTCAATTAGATCAATCCCTTCTAAAACATTTGTTATATCTTTTGTCCGCCTCTTTTGCACCTGTAACATCAAATATTTTTAGTATTTATCACATATAAAAAGCACAAACGCAAAATCTGATCTTCAAAATGAAAGAAAACAATAGTACATCTGTTGGAACACAGAAATACAAGTAGTTTACTACATTAGATATTCCACCCCCGAGACACTTGTATAGTCTTGGGGGGGGGGGGACTAAGAATGTTGTGGTATCACATCTTTTGTTAGGAATGGGTTGTGAGGTATCACACCCATATGCTTGTCTTAGTATAAATAACCTCACAAGTCTCACTTGTGAGGTGTGTGTTTTGCTCTTGATAAGATTTTATCTTTCTACACCACTCTCTCTTCCTTCTCTCTAGTTTCTTTCTCTAACATCAACACCACCATGGGTGTGTTTGTCTACTCCGGTCGGCCACCCGACACCACCAATATATTCACCAAAACTAGATTTATATTGACCAACAATTGATATCAAGAGCTAACCGGGGGTTTAGGTTGAATTATTTTATAGTGGTGTTTTTGTGTCTTGTCTCGTAGTTTTATCAGTCCTCAAAAAAGTTCAATATTTGATCTTTGTTATTCTCATTTTCTTGGTCAAATTCTGTTCAAAATACGTCATATGTTATTGGTCACATTTTATCAATACAACTATTAAAAAAGATGTCCTTTTTCTGGTCATAAACAGCTAAAAAAAAGGTTATTCTTGGTACACTATGGTGGAATCCAAAGCTTAATGTGTCAATGTTTTTACATGATTCTTACCAAGATTTAAAATGTTTTTCATCTCACTTTTATGGTCAGATTCGAGACTTATGGTCAGTTTTTGTGCTAAAAAGGTTTTCCACGATATATACTGGTTCGGGATGGGGGTTTACACCATCCGTAAGGTGGACTACAAACCATTACAATTCACTCCACAGATATTCACCAATATCGATGCTCACAAAGAAGGAGTTACTTACACGGTATTCCGCCCTCGAAAACCACCCAAAAGAATCTCGCGATTCGACTTCACCTAAGGATCACAAAGATCACTACCAAGACTTCCCACCGGAAGAATCAAACCTCAACTAGATCCCCAATGATCTAGGCTTGGTCACCAAGACACAAGACTTCCCTTACAACCAATAGAATGAATGAAATATATGATTGTTCAACCAAGCCCTAACCTAACCTAGAGACTCGATTGTAATAGAAAAGGGTATAAGAAAGAAGACCATCGACACAATCACAAGAGTGGATTAGGTTCTTGTGATTCTTCCCTTGCAAGTAGATGTGTTCTTTCAAAGATGTTAGTATGAAAATCAAGAACACAAGATTAGAGATAGAGAGATAGAAAGATTTAAGAGTGTTTTGAGAGAAAGAATCTAGAGAGAAAGAATAATGGTAAGGGGTCAGGAATACAAGAGGCAAGGGTGGTATTCATAGGCCAAGAACCCAAACTTGGGAAATTTTACCGAGGCCGGCGCGTCACCCACGTGTCAACGCGCGGGCAGCGCGCCAGGCGTCTGTAAGATTTTCCCAAGTGTTGGGTGTTTGGATCTTACAAATACCTATCCTTGCTAAACCCCCAATTGTACTTCACACTAAACCTTAACATTAATCAATCTAAGTTTTGCCAACTTAAATAGCGAATTTGGAAAATGTTTTGTGAAATGTTTAAAGAGAAACCAAATTACCAAAGGTATAAAGTGTAGATAGGGTAATTTGAAAGGGGTAGAAGTGTATCTCCTCACATGGCATAGAAAAGAGAGAAGGAATATGCCAAGGAATATTCCAATGCTTGGGGGGGGGGGGGGGGGGAGAATGTGATGGAGGGTTGAGATGAAATGGTTTGAGTTGGATGGCTAGGATCAAAGGGAGCCTCCCTTGGTTTTCAAACAATATGGCATGTGTTAAATGTGGATGGTTGAGATGAGTTCATTTGAAATGGATGGCTAAGATCAAAGATGCCTAGGTTAGGGTTGAGAAGGATATTTCAAGGAATATGCTTTGCTTGGGGGGGGGGGGGAAAGGAGAGATCAATGGTTGAGATGGTTTTGGTTTGAATTCAATGGTTGAGATCAAGCACATGTGGTGGCATAGATATGAGAGATTGGATAGATGGTTGAGATGAGTTTAGTTTGAATTCAATGGTCAGGATGAGATGGAGCCTCTTTAGAGATTCAAACAATTGGCATGTGTTGAATATGAAGGATTGGGATGTGTTGTAATTTAAAATCAATGGCTTGGATGAGAGGAGCCATATTAGGGTTTCAAACAATTCCCCATGTGTTAAAAATGAAGGGATGAGATGTGTTGTAAGGGAATGGATGGTTTAGATGTAGTGTGTAAGGGAATATGTAAGAGTGTAAGAGATTGTGTAAGAGAATATTTGATTTGGATATGATTGGATATGATTGGTTTTGTCTTATGCATAAATAGGATTAAGAGAGGATTAAGGCATAATCTAATTGTCATTAAGAAGAAAAGGTTAAGACAATTAAGATTATAAGTTGAGAAAATCATATGTTACTTATAAGTTCAAGTAACACAACGTCGAGAATCCATAGTTTCATATCTCGTGACTTTCCACGACTCGACGTTTTCAACTAATACCTTGGTTCAAACAAGTTAAGTTCTTTGCCTTGATGTAAAGCATAACCCAAGTGGGAAAAGATGCGTTTACGTAAAGTGACCTTTGACTTAATTTGACCAATAAGGGAGTAAACCCGTTACGTAATTAGAGAAGACGTAAGCACGGGATATGAGGATATGGATGTTTTAACACGATGTTACGTGAAATATATAAACTCCCTAAGTTTAGAAAAGCCTTGGCTAGAGGCGATAGTTAGAAAACATGAGTTGGCGTTTTCCCGTAAATGGGTGTTCTAAAAGTGGAATCTCTCAAGTCTCAAAACTCGTTTCGAGTGTTCTCAATTAAGCACATAACATATTCATACCTGTATTGAAAGATCCACATTTTTCGGGTAAGGGGAAAGCCGACTTTCAAAATTCGCTCGGAACCATACAGACTCCTGGCGCGTCACCCGCGCGTTGACGCGCGGGCAGCGCGCCAGGAGCAGACATTGGCTCCGGCGATTTTGAGCTAACGTTTGTTATTTTATGTGTTTCGATGGTTTGTTTGTCATCATTAAAACATAAAGAGATCTTGATCATGTTGCCTCAACGCTATGTACCTTCACAACAAACAAAAAGTTTATCGTAACCTATCTCCAAATCAATAACCATCAGTCACGAACTCATAAAAGAAAAAGAAGAAAACAAGATCTCAGCTTTGTTCATTTTAGTACAAATCTTCAAAGATTTTCGTATACGAACATAACCCATCATTGATCTATGTGAAGCATAGCTTCTTTTATATACGAAACTTTCAAAGAAAGATGTATAACAAATCTCTGTTACACTCTATCTTTAGTTCGAAAACACAACAAATAAAACCTACCCGAGACCATTAAAGATCTTGAAGCCAAGTGTTTGTGGTCTTTGTTTTGAGTAAACAAACGAAGACATGAAGGTCCTTGGTCCGGTTCTTAGCAGTAGAAAACCAAAAAGAGTGTTTGTCTGACTTTCAGTTGTGAGTTTTACCAAAAAAGGTTATTGCGATTCGGTGTGTTAAGATATAAGAAACAAAGGGGCAATTTTTTAAATGGCTGGAAGAAGAAACAAAGGGTTATTGTGATAAGTATGTTGGAGAGATAAGGAAGATTTGTGTGTGGCTGTAAGCAAAGGAGCGGCATGTATGTGATGAGTGTTTTTAGGGTAGGACAAAATTAGGAGATGGATTCATAACCTAGAAACTAGGGTAAATGAAAATGTTATTGGGTTATCAGTTGGATTTAACCAAAAATTGGGCCTTATATTGAACTAATATCCGATTATTATTATTATTTTTTTTTTTTTACTATTATTGGTTGTTCGAAAATTATGAACCGTTAACAAATATTAAATGAATATATGGACTGCTAATGGCCTAGCCATTTTCTTAGTAAATGTTGATTTTTAGTATTGTTATTGGTTAATTAATAACAAAGTAACTAATTTTGAAATATGTAAAGTGGTGATGTTTTTATTTAGTATACTTTTTTGCTAGTTCAATATTTTGTTGATGATGAAGTTTTAAATGAATAGCTTGCGTTCTACTCGTAAATAAAAGTAACCCATAAACTTACCACCATCTTAATAATTTGCTAAAAATTTAAACATTGAACGCCTATTAACTTGTAACATTCGTGTACCATTCTCGTGTATTTTAATGATAGAAATTGAAAAATGAATCTGCTATCAATTTACTCTATTATTAATTTAGACGTTTTGCTTTAGAAAAAAAGATATATATGTGAAACGTCGATAAGGTTATCATCACAGACACGCAACACCATCAATAAAGTTATCATCATCAATAACGTATAATTGAAAGACATCCGTTCGCCGTTAAATATCTGCCTGTTCCTTGGATTCGTTCGCATTATCGAAAGACATTCATTCGCCTAAACATATAAATGAAAAACATTTGCTCGCCACAAAATTTAGTCACTGGGTACCCGCCGCCGCATTGCGCGGGTACCCTGCTAGTTATGGTGAAATGATTGTATATTTTGGTGAATGGGTGAATTAATTAGTGTATTAATTATATGTGTTGAATAGATTGTTGACCTTAAAATCATTGTACTTTACATACTTGTGCTTTGTGTTTTATGACTTGTATTTACATAAAAGCTATTGTACCTTGTGCTTAAATGGTTGTAATTTTTTGTGAAGGGGTCTTTTTAATAGCATTAATATTGTTTGGTAGAATTTTGGTCTGAAAATGACACCACGCTGTTTTTTGTTGTACAATATGCTTACTTTGTTGTAATTCTGAAAATTAGATGCATTAAAGTGTTGTAAACCACGCATTATTTCTTATAAATCTGAAAATTTTGGAGAGAGTGGTTCATGCATTATATGTAGTATAAATTATTGTTGTCAAAATAAACAAATCACATTAAAGAATTTTACAGTTTACCCTTGATTATTTAACACTAAACAGAATATTAAAATTTAGGGTCCGTTTGGTTCAAAGTGGGGAAAAGGAAAGGAAAAGGGTAAGGGAATGCAAAGGAATTAGTGAGGTGAGTAATCAATACCTTAACCCGTTTGGTTCAAAGTGGGGAAAAGGAAAGGAAAAGGCTAGAGGCGATAGTTAGAAAACATGAGTTGGCGTTTTCCCGTAAATGGGTGTTCTAAAAGTGAATCTCTCAAGTCTCAAAACTCGTTTCGAGTGTTCTCAATTAAGCACATAACATATTCATACCTGTATTGAAAGATCCACATTTTTCGGGTAAGGGGAAAGCCGACTTTCAAAATTCGCTCGGAACCATACAGACTCCTGGCGCGTCACCCGCGCGTTGACGCGCGGGCAGCGCGCCAGGAGCAGACATTGGCTCCGGCGATTTTGAGCTAACGTTTGTTATTTTATGTGTTTCGATGGTTTGTTTGTCATCATTAAAACATAAAGAGATCTTGATCATGTTGCCTCAACGCTATGTACCTTCACAACAAACAAAAAGTTTATCGTAACCTATCTCCAAATCAATAACCATCAGTCACGAACTCATAAAAGAAAAAGAAGAAAACAAGATCTCAGCTTTGTTCATTTTAGTACAAATCTTCAAAGATTTTCGTATACGAACATAACCCATCATTGATCTATGTGAAGCATAGCTTCTTTTATATACGAAACTTTCAAAGAAAGATGTATAACAAATCTCTGTTACACTCTATCTTTAGTTCGAAAACACAACAAATAAAACCTACCCGAGACCATTAAAGATCTTGAAGCCAAGTGTTTGTGGTCTTTGTTTTGAGTAAACAAACGAAGACATGAAGGTCCTTGGTCCGGTTCTTAGCAGTAGAAAACCAAAAAGAGTGTTTGTCTGACTTTCAGTTGTGAGTTTTACCAAAAAAGGTTATTGCGATTCGGTGTGTTAAGATATAAGAAACAAAGGGGCAATTTTTTTAATGGCTGGAAGAAGAAACAAAGGGTTATTGTGATAAGTATGTTGGAGAGATAAGGAAGATTTGTGTGTGGCTGCAAGCAAAGGAGCGGCATGTATGTGATGAGTGTTTTTAGGGTAGGACAAAATTAGGAGATGGATTCATAACCTAGAAACTAGGGTAAATGAAAATGTTATTGGGTTATCAGTTGGATTTAACCAAAAATTGGGCCTTATATTGAACTAATATCCGATTATTATTATTATTATTTTTTTTACTATTATTGGTTGTTCGAAAATTATGAACCGTTAACAAATATTAAATGAATATATGGACTGCTAATGGCCTAGCCATTTTCTTAGTAAATGTTGATTTTTAGTATTGTTATTGGTTAATTAATAACAAAGTAACTAATTTTGAAATATGTAAAATGGTGATGTTTTTATTTAGTATACTTTTTTGCTAGTTCAATATTTTGTTGATGATGAAGTTTTAAATGAATAGCTTGCGTTCTACTCATAAATAAAAGTAACCCATAAACTTACCACCATCTTAATAATTTGCTAAAAATTTAAACATTGAACGCCTATTAACTTGTAACATTCGTGTACCATTCTCGTGTATTTTAATGATAGAAATTGAAAAATGAATCTGCTATCAATTTACTCTATTATTAATTTAGACGTTTTGCTTTAGAAAAAAAGATATATATGTGAAACGTCGATAAGGTTATCATCACAGACACGCAACACCATCAATAAAGTTATCATCATCAATAACGTATAATTGAAAGACATCCGTTCGCCGTTAAATATCTGCCTGTTCCTTGGATTCGTTCGCATTATCGAAAGACATTCATTCGCCTAAACATATAAATGAAAAACATTTGCTCGCCACAAAATTTAGTCACTGGGTACCCGCCGCCGCATTGCGCGGGTACCCTGCTAGTTATGGTGAAATGATTGTATATTTTGGTGAATGGGTGAATTAATTAGTGTATTAATTATATGTGTTGAATAGATTGTTGACCTTAAAATCATTGTACTTTATATACTTGTGCTTTGTGTTTTATGACTTGTATTTACATAAAAGCTATTGTACCTTGTGCTTAAATGGTTGTAATTTTTTGTGAAGGGGTCTTTTTAATAGCATTAATATTGTTTGGTAGAATTTTGGTCTGAAAATGACACCACGCTGTTTTTTGTTGTACAATATGCTTACTTTGTTGTAATTCTGAAAATTAGATGCATTAAAGTGTTGTAAACCACGCATTATTTCTTATAAATCTGAAAATTTTGGAGAGAGTGGTTCATGCATTATATGTAGTATAAATTATTGTTGTCAAAATAAACAAATCACATTAAAGAATTTTACAGTTTACCCTTGATTATTTAACACTAAACAGAATATTAAAATTTAGGGTCCGTTTGGTTCAAAGTGGGGAAAAGGAAAGGAAAAGGGTAAGGGAATGCAAAGGAATTAGTGAGGTGAGTAATCAATACCTTAACCCCCCCTCCCCCCCCAATTTACTCTATAATGGTTGATTACTCAGTACGGGGTAATCAATCTCTTACCTCTAACTAACCAAACACAAGTATTTAAGAGACGTGAGCCCAAATCAATACCTTACCCATTCTCCACCCCATCTTAACCCTCCACCACGCACCCCTAGGAGATAGAGAATTTTAATTTGTATAGAGATGCCAAAACAAATGGCCTTAAATTGACCTAAAGAGAGGCAGTTATGAACGAAAATAATAAATCACTCACTTCAATGCACCTTCCTTTCTCCGTAACACATTCACTGGTTTTGTTAGTTAAACCCAACAACACTTTAAACAACATAAACACAAAACCCTTTTATATTTTTCTCTATTTACAATTCAATTTTAAAACCTTTGTTACCATTTTTATATTTGTTCTAAAAATGGGTATTCCTTTATTCTTGTCTTTATAAAAAAAGAATCCACTTTTTGATAGTATCAAATTGCTCAAAACCCCTATTTACATATCTTCATCTTTTTAATTTTTATGAACTTTCTAATTATTATTATAGAGTAAAAAGTGGGATTGGGGTTTGCTTCATTTTTCAGCAATTCATTTTCTTGGTTAAAAAGATTTAATCTTTAAACCTTTCTTGATTAAAAAGATATAATCTTTTGATTTTGTTTCTTAAAAAAATTCAATCTTTTTTTGGGATTTTAAGGAATTTGGGGTTTAAGGATGGCTGCTGGTCCTGAAATATCTGAGAAATCTTTAGTACCAACATCAACTGTTAATGTAGTTGTTGATCAGTCTGACGTTGTTGATGCTGTTAATGTTAATGATTCTGTTGTGAATAAGAGTGAGTCTGATTCTTCTGATACAAAATCAGATATGAAAATGCAAGAAATTGCTGATATTTTGTCTAATTTAAAGTTGAATCCAATGGCTAAAGAGTTTTTTCCGTCTTCGTATTCGCCAAATACTCGCAATGGTGATCAGCAAACAACTCTTAATTGCTTTGCACCTGCTTTTTATATTACTTCTCCTATAGATGGGAATAATCGAAGGGTATGTTATAGTTTATGGTTTTTGTTTTCTGATTAATGTTTTTCTTTTATCATACTTATCAATCATGATCCTTTTAGTTTTAAGATTCTTTATGGCAAATACTTACGTTTTTTTTTTTTTTTTTTTTTTTTTTTTTTTCCTTTGTAGATGTTGTTAAATAGGCTCTTTTGAAATATTTAGGGGTGATTGGTTTGCGGTTTTATCGTGATTATACATTTTCAAATAACGAACATAATTATATAGTCATTTTTTTTTTGGGTGCAAAGATAGTCAGTTATAGTGAGTGTTTTGACAGATTATTTAATGTTATACATGTACAAACGACCCTCTAAATTATCACATAGAGAAACAGTTTTGTAACTTCGTTGCAGTTGGCTAGCTAGTCCTAAACGGCTAAGCTGATTATCGCCCTTTTAATAATCACATAATTGGAAATTTAGAATCAGTTTCACTATAGCCAAGTAAAATCTGATTGTATGTGCAGTGGCGGAGACTGGAGGGAGGCAGGGTGGGCACATGCCCCCCTAGCGAAAAAAATTGTAGGGTAAAGTTTCTAAAATATTTGGTTATTTTTTGGAATTTTCCCACCTAGCGAACCAATTTGTTGTGTAGTTTCTAAAAATTATCAAAGTTTGCCCCCTCGACCATAACAATCTGGCTCCCGCCTGTGTATGTGTCTAGAAATTACAATAATCAAATCGACCCCCTTAGTTGAAAACTACCTATTGTTAGATTCTGTTTATCTATTCATAAGTTGATGTTCATGTCTAAAATAATGTTGTTATATGTGTTGATGGGTGCTGTTATGGAGATAAAACAATTAAAACACGGTGGTTCTATTTTTTACTTAAAGTGGAATTTACCGAATTCTAATAAGATTGGTGCTTTATCATTTGTCACTTGTTGACGTTTTGGATTTAATATTTCAAGACTTATCCTATGAAACATATACTAGTAACTGTATATTTTTTTTAAGGCTCTCAAATTCTATTAATTTAATTATGTCAGAAGAGAAATAACTATAGCCAAGGTAGGAGACGATTGAATGGAAGAGCTTTTCGATCTCAAAGAGAAGATAGTATCAAGAGAACCGTGTATGTGTCCGACATTGATCATAATGTGAGTAAGAAAGATTGGTTTTTTTTTACTTCTTTTAGTCAATGTAATCGTTTTTACCATAACAGATCAATTTCTTTTTTCTAGGTCACTGAAGAACAACTTGCTGGTCTGTTTTGTGCCTATGGACAAGTAAGCCACTGCTCTTCAATACTCCGTAGTAGTTAATAATTTTTTTAACTTGTGTTCAGTTGATCGATTATTTAAGTTCTTATTATGTACATTAGTTGTGGTCTTGTAATTAGACTCTGCTGTCTACTTAGTTATGTTATGTACTGATTTATTGTCTCATCCTAAAAGAGTCAATAATTGACATTTTGTTATGAAGGTTCTGGACTGTCGAGTTTGCGGTGATCCACATTCACGTCTTCGCTTTGCATTTGTTGAGTTTGCAGATGAGAGTAAGTTAAACATTGTAAATTACTTTTCACGGTTTCACCAAAAAAAAAATAATAATAAATATAATAATAAAAAAAAAAACAGAGTAAATTTGTAATGATTTAATTTTTATAACTGGCCAAGATGACCAGATAGGTAGTGTTGCCAGGTTGGTTGATGGGTGAAAATAGGTTCAGGTAGGATCGGGTCATATTTATTTCGGCTCAACTAGGGTCGGGTCGGGTCGGGTTGATCCACAAACACTTTTTTGTCCTATTCAAAGATTTTTTGTAAATAATTAATGTGCCCAAGAAACTTAGTTGATTCTATGAATGGTGGCAGATTCTGCTAGAGCAGCTCTTAATCTTTCTGGGATAATGCTGGGATTCTCTCAAGTTAAGGTCTTGCCCTCTAAAACCGCAATCCTTCCTGTGAATCCAACATTCCTTCCTAGGGTATGATTAACTCGCTATATGTTATTATACATAGTTTTTTGTCTACAAAGATGGCACCTTTTCACTTCTATCTATTTTATTGATTATTTAAAAATCAGTCAGAGGATGAAAAGGAAATGTGTGCAAGAACAGTCTACTGTACAAATATCGACAAAAAGGTTGAAACTTTTTTTCGTTTTCATCTCTCTGTAATAGTCCCCCAAGTAAAAAGTCTTTCCTCTAGAAAAAGATTTTAAAAAATGTTTGATTGTAGGTGTCTCAAGCTGAGGTCAAGATTTTTTTTGAAGCAAGATGTGGCGAGGTAAGGATGGTGCTCATATTTATTTTTTCTGAGTTAGTACTTTATTTGGGAGTAGTAACGCATGTTGAAATTGTTGTGAAGGTCTCTCGTATCAGGATTTTGGGAGATCATGTTCATTCAACACGCATTGCTTTTGTTGAATTTGTGATGGTAAGTTCTAATTTTCTTTGTAATGCTGAGAACAGATTCAGTTAGCATTGTTTTCATGTTGGTCATTATTGTATCGTGATGGATGTTTTAGTTTATGACCATCTTTCTTACTTTTAAAAGTGCCACAATCCAAATGGGTTGTGTATATATGATAAGCTAATCATTTATGATGTTGGTTCCTGTTAAATGAGTGACCTTGAAGATAACGAACATTAGGGGTGGGTTATAGTCATCAAATTGCCCGTGGTGTAAGAGTGATATTGTGCATCAATACAGATTTCAGACTAGACCTTTCACTCCTATTTTTTCACCAATAGTTTCTTAGGAATCTCTTGTTTCATGCCTTCCTCTAGAGTACTCTTGTTACGTGGCCTTTAGTGATTGGGCCCATTTGGCCCTTGGATCTCATCCTCTTTAGGTCTTTGCACACTTTTTTGAAGTCCCACAATGTTTGAAGTATGGTCTCATATAAGAACCTGCCCAGACTTAGGCTACTTGGTCCATGAATTGATCCCCTTCGAACTTTCCTACAAAATCACGGTTATTCTGTCTTTCTTGTAAATTTATCTTCTTTCTTCGTTACTTATGCCGCGACAAATAACTTATTAGTTGAAGTCAAATACTCCTAACATCAATATAGCAAGACGACCAGGAAATTTGATCTCTTTGTGTGTTGCCTTTGGTCGTTGACTGGCCTTATTGTCTGGATGGATAGATGAACAGGTGACTAGCCCCTTTTGAGATAATAGATTGCTGTGTGCATTCTATAATGCGTATAGAAGTTAGTATCAAGATATCCTTCATGCTGAATAGAGCAAATACTACTTCATACATCTTTTACGAGAATTACTTGGGACCAGTCAAGAAGTTACTCGTAAAAATCGGCTGTGCTATTATTTAGGCGTATGAGAAAACTTGATGAGAGTACAAGTTTCTTGCTAGAAATAAACTTTATCAGCTCCGCCCAATGTGTATAAACTATCAACCTATTTATATGTCAACATCAATATTAAGTAAAAGTGATATACAAGTATACCATGTAAAATATTAAAAATTTGCATTTGTTTTTTTCTTAAATTATGTATGTCTGTGTAACATTAATCTCAACATACTATTTGTAAAACCCAATTTGGTTTCTTGCTATATGCTGTTGAATATTTTTTCCTTTTTTTTCTTTCTTCTGTTTCTTGTTTAATGTTGGATGATTTGTGTTGCAGGCAGAGAGTGCGATTATTGCATTGGATTGTTGTGGTCAGACACTGGGAACCCAACCAGTCAGGTAAATTTCCTTATATACTTGCAGTATTTGTTTACTTAAAGTCTTGATGAGCTAGAACAAGATACTTAGACAAATATAACTTTCTAACTTTTGAAGGGTGAGTCCTTCCAAGACGCCTGTGAGACCTAGAGTGGTTCGACCTCTTCCAATCAACTAAAATATGCACCCATGCTGCGATGCATCCATGAGGGAGGCT
Source organism: Artemisia argyi (assembly GCA_030686995.1). Lineage (NCBI taxonomy): Eukaryota > Viridiplantae > Streptophyta > Magnoliopsida > Asterales > Asteraceae > Artemisia > Artemisia argyi. Next base: position 25,038,222 of record CM060679.1, read on the forward strand.
TTGATCTCGTGAGGTGGTGATGGAATTTTCTGTTTCTTTTTTGTTCCGTTCCTCGCATTTTTACAGTAGTTATGAACCAAACATGGCTGCTAAGTTAAAGAACTTGTTAGTTTTTTCAATTCCATCATGTTTGATTGCAGAATGCAATCTATAGAGGATGAGCAAACTAGTATTGCTCATTATGATTTATCGTTATTCTAAGTTATACTCCGTAGTATGGTTTCAGACTTTGCTTCTGGTGTTCTTTCATGGGTTCATGAAACAGGGTTTCTTTTTTACTGTCATGCATCGTCTATAATGAAATCGTATAAAACCTTGATGCAATTCTCTTTAGTTTAACCTTCAATTCAAGTGTTATTTTAAGTTAACAGTAATGAACTCAAGTTATTAAACTGCTAGATTGTTATATATAAAAATAATTTTCACTTTTAATAAACTCAGTTTATTTGTATTCATACATTAACATGTGTGAAGTAAGCACATGTTAGCCAAATTATATATTAAAACGTCATTTGTTACAAAAGTACTAATTGGACCAATGTATATGATATGAGACGTGATTTGCACACTCAACTTTGTGATTGAGACACTCAACTATACAGACAGTTAAAGCACACTATGAACCTTGTACAAGTATCTAATACACACAGTGGAGTGTCTCAATCAAAAGTTTGAGTGTGCAAATCAATTACCATATGATATATATAGCTCTACATATTCCTATATTTTCATCCTATAAATTCTTTTACACTTACAACAATATATATATATATATATATATATATATATATATATATATATATATATATATATATATATATATTCAACTCATTCTCTCTCTCTGCATACAAACCGTCAGTTCTGCCACTTTGTAGACTTAAAATGTAATAATGTTTAGCATTTTGTTTTGTAGGCTTAAAATGTAAGGGTGTGTTTGGTATGGGTTTTAGTTTGATGTGAAATTAAAATTTTGTTTGATTGTAAATTTTAAAAAGATGAATGGATTGAGAAATGAAAGATTGATTGATAAGGGTGGTGGCAATGGTCACTATAAAAAAAATCATACCTCCCAACCCACCAATAATATCATTACACCTCACTCACACTTTTTCTATACATCCCACCCTTATTTTAGTGGCAATGGTCACTTTTTTCATACCTCTCAAACCTCCAACTTTTTATTTTTTTTTATTTTTTATTTTCATAAATAAATAATTTAATAAAAACATAATATTTCATTAATAATTAAAATAAAAATACATAATACTTGGAAAAAAAACATAATTAATAGAAAATTACATAATACGTAAAAAAAAAAAAAATAAATAAATAAATAACTAGTCATTTAGGTATGCTAAGTTTTGAGCCTCAACGTGCTCCGTAAGATCATATTGGAGACGATAATGGATTTGTTCGTCGAGTAACTCCGGTAGTACACTATTGTCATAAACTGGCGCTACCGGCGGATCCATTATATGAACCGGTGAATCGGTGATATTGCCTCCTCGTCGTCTTTTAAAATCATATTGCACAATATGATACACGTATTAACGATTTGCCGAATCTTTTCGACCGTCATAGGACGGAGAGGACGACTGAGAATCATCCATTTGGCCTTAAGACGACCAAAAGCTCGCTCGATATCTTTTCTTGCAGACTCTTGTAACGTCTTGAATCTCTTTTCCTTCGGCTCAGTGGGATACTTATATGCTTTAACAAACGTAGAATATGTAGGATAGATTCCATCGGTAAGATAATATCCACGTTTGTAATTTGTATTATGTGTGTGAGATATTTGAATATGTGTAGTTTATTTGTAATGTGTAGTATTTATAGGAATTTTTATTTTTTTATTTATTTTTATTTATTTTTTTGTTACACACAACCGTTGCCCAACATTCCAATTTTTTTTTTCTTTTTTCTTTTTTTTTTTTTTTTTTTTATACGCTCCAACGTTCCAATTAACGGCTAGTTTTCTCCCAAACCGCGTAGGTGAACTTCCCCACTGAGCCTCACCGTTGGGGCAAACCGCTGGGGTGGCGACGGTGTTCTCCGGCGGTTTGGGGCAAACCGCTGGCCACCCCGCAACCATTGCCAGTACCCTAAGTACTTTGAAGGGTTTTGGTAAGTACTAAAATTTTTAGTGGCCCTCACCAAGTACTCTCCTCTCATCGTTTTATACATTTCTTTTAAATAATAATATTTTTTTTTATTACAAAGTATTATATAAAATAATTGTTACTATTAAACATTTTTTTTTCTTTCTAATACATTAAATTTAAATCCAAATTTAAATCCGAATTCGAATCCGAAACCCCTCTCCAAACCAAACCAAACGTACCCTAAGAATGTTTAGCATTGACAAATAGTAAATTGCAAAAATCGCCTCTAAAATTGCAAGTTTCATCCTAGATGTTTGGAAAGTGCAAGAATCGTCCCTGTGCAAAACTTTAGGGCAAAAATCGTCCTTAACCTACATCAAATGACTAAAATACCCTTGTCTCTATATTACTTTTCAGTTTCTTACACAAATGGTCCCTGTGTTTCGCCAGGTTTTACAGATTTAGTCCTATTTTTTTAATTAATTTAGTTAACTATTAATAATAGTATTATTTTTTTATATCTTTTCGTCCGTTTTTTTACGTTTTGTCCGTTTTTCTTCCGTTTTACTCACGTATTTTCGTTTTCATATGTTTTGTCCATTTTTCTTACATTTTTTTTCGTTTTCATACGTTTTGTCCGTTTTTTTTACGTTTTTGTCCGTTTTACTTACCTTTTTTCTGTTTTTATACGTTTTTGTTCATTTTTCTTACGTTTTTTCCCGTTTTCATATGTTTTTATCTGTTTTTATACGTTTTCGCCCATTTTTATACATTTTCGTCCGTTTTTTTTTACATTTTCGCCCGTTTTCTTACGTTTTCATCTATTTTATATACATTTTCATCCATTTTTCTTACGTTTTTTTCATTTTCATACGTTTTTGTGCATTTTTATACGTTTTCACCCGTTTTATTACGTTTTCATCCATTTCTATACATTTTCGTCCGCTTTTCTTACTTTTTTTTCATTTTCATATGTTTTGTCTATTTTTATACGTTTTCGCCCATTTTCAAGCACTTTTATAAATTTTCGTCCGTTTCTCTTACATTTTTTTTTTCATTTTCATACGTTTTTGTCCATTTTCTTACGTTTTCATCTATTTCTATATATTTTCGTCTGTTTTTCTTATGTTTTTTTTTTTTTTTTTTGATACATTTTTGTCCGTTTTTTAACGTTTTCGCCTATTTTCTTATGTTTTCATCCATTTTTATACATTTTCGTCTGTTTTTTTTCTTCATATTCATACGTTTTTGTCTGTTTTCTTACGCTTTCATCCATTTTTATACATTTTCGTCATTTTTTCTTATTTTTTTTTTCATTTTCATACATTTTTGTCTGTTTTTATACGTTTTTGCCCGTTTTCTTGCGTTTTCATCTATTTGTATGCATTTTTGTCCGTATTTCTAACCTTTTTTTCATTTTCATATGTTTTTGTCTGTTTTATATGTTTTCACCCGTTTTCGTACGTTTTCATCCATTTTTATACCATTTCTTCCGTCTTTCTTTAGTTTTTGTTTATTTATATCTATTTTTGTCCATTTTTCTTACGTTCTATTTAGTTTTTCTTACGTTTTTTTGTTTTCATAAGTTTTTGTTTATTTTTATACGTTTTCGCACGTTTTCTTAGCCCAAAAAAAACGTAAGAAAATGAACAAAAGCGTACTAAAAACGGACAAAAATGGATAAACTTGACAAAAACGGGCAAAAATGTGCAAAAACGGGCGAATACGTATAAAAATGAACAAAAACTTATGAAAATAAAAAAAAAACATAAGAAAACCGAACAAAACGTAAGAAAAACAGACACAAATGGATAAAAAAAAGACAAAACTAAAAAAAATGGACGAAAACGTATAAAAACAGACAAAAATGTATGAAAACGAAAAAACGGACGAAATCGTATAAAACGGATGAAAACGTAAGAAAACGGGCGAAAGCGTATAAAAAATGGATAAAAACGAATAAAAACGTAAGAAACATAACAAAAACAGACAAAAACGGGAAAAAAAAACGTGAGAAAAATGGACAAAACAGACAAAATGTAAGAAAAATGGATAAAAATGTATGAAAATGAAAAAATGAAACAAAAATGGACAAAAACGTAAGAAAGACGGACAAAAACATATGAAAAAGGAAAAAAACGTGAGAAAAACGGACAAAAACGTAAGAAAAACGGACAAAACGTAAAAAAAACGGACAAAAACGTATAAAAACAGACAAAAACGTATGAAAACAGAAAAAACGTAACAAAAAACGTGAGAAAAACGGACAAAACGTAAAAAAAACGTACAAAAACGTATAAAAATAAACAAAAACAGAAAAAACGTAACAAAAACGTATGAAAACGGAAAAACGTATGTAAAACTGTCAAAAACGTAAGAAAAATAGATAAAAACGTATGAAAACGGAAAAAACTTAAGAAAACCAAACAAAAACGTATGAAAACGAAAAAATGTGAGTAAAACGGAAAAAAATGTAAGAAAACTGACAAAACTTAAAAAAAAAAAAAAAAAAAAAAAAACGGACGAAAACGTATAAAAAAATAATACCAAATATTAATAGTTAAAAATAAATTAATTAAAAAAAATTAAGACCAAATCTGTAAAACCTAGCGAAACACAATGACCATTTGTGTAAAAAACTGAAAAGTAATAGTATAAAGACAAGGATATTTTAGTTATTTGATGTAGGCCAGGGGCAATTCTCCCCTCATTCGGCTCTTTGCAAGGGAATCTTTAAAAGTTTCTCACAAGAACAATCCTTGTAAAATGACAAAATTTGCAATTTGGCTAAATTTTAGAGACTATTTTTGCAATTTACTCTTTGACGAACTGTACTTTGATATATCATCATTAAATTGTTCACGCGTATTTGTCCATATCCTATATTGAATTCCGTACTTTTGTGCTTTGTGAACACTTTTGTCAATATCAGATTTGAAAATTTGTGAATACATGTGGTGTTTAATTGGTATTTTTATACTCCTACATATAAAGTATGAACGTCTATGTTTAATTGTTGAAAATTCAAACATATTAAAATTACTAAATTATACCTTATTTTAAAATTAAATCTAATGAATTCATTAAATGATTTCATAAGTGAACACTTGGCAAGTTGGCAGTTAATTCATTGAATGACTTCTTTTTTTCTTCAAAATTAATTTCTTATTTTAATCAAAAAATTTGTTTATACAATAACTTGTATTATATTTCTAAGGGGGTGGCAACTTTGCGGTTTTGATGCTTCGGTGAGATTTGCCGATCGGCAAGCCACGCTGCCATAGCAGCGGCAAGCACCGATCGGTGCCTCAAACGGTGAATGTCCCCGATTCGGTTTCTTCCTTTCCCAAGCAAATTTGAACGTTGGCATTTAATTACAATTGGGACGTTGGGCTTGTTTCCAAAAAAAAAAAAAAAAAAAAAAAAAAAAAAAAAAAATCCTTATTAAGATTGCCACTTAAAATTGAAGTTTAGGCAAAAAAATGTATTAGAGGACCATGATTGGTTGTTTGCATTAAAAGATGAGGCAAATTTAGGAAAGGTTGCCACCCGCTAAGTTGTGAACTATGCGTATAAGTGTTCTTAAAGCTTGTACTAAGTACATATCATGTGTGACTATTAAACACGACAAAGAATTAAACGGCATATCATTTTGTTTATTTAAAATGAGACGTGGAAGAGTTGAAAATTTGAATCCGAACATAACCTCCTTTTTTTTTTTTTTCTTTTTTTTTTTTTTTTTACATAAAAAGGTGTCCATACATTTAATCTATTCATATCGTATGCATCAATTAAAATGCAGAAAAACACAAATAGAAAAATTGAGATTATTATGTAAAGCGCATGCAAAGAGAATATAAAATTGAGCAAAATGGTTAATGGGGACGTCTCTCACTACGTTTTTGATAATAAGCAATGTGTGATTACCTTATAAATAAGATAAAAACTGAAACTATTGTTGTTAAAAGGTTTAATGAAGAGTATTCTAAAAAAATATGAAAGATAAAAAACATATTGTTGAATGGATGTAACTTTTGAAACCATTACTTTTTTCAAACGGAGAAACATATTTTACTAATTAAGTAAATCAATTAACTTTTGAAACCATTACTTTTTTCAAACAGAGAAACATATTTTACTAATTAAGTAAATCAATTATGCATATTCATTGTTGGCATATTTTTGTGTATGATATTGATATGTTATATCTCATTTTGAAATGATATTTTTATTTTAATATATATTTTTGTAAGATAATACTTATATTAATGTCGCAACTATTTTTTCATATTACATTCGATCATAAATAAATTAAATTGCATGATATTTGTCACCGCAACGCGCGGATAGCTGAGTATTGACAAGTAATGGATAGTTCTACGTAAGTTCAAAATTTGTCTAATCATAATTTCCAAATCTGATACTCCGTATTAAAAAAGAGGTTAAAAGTCATATATGTCAAAACTCAAAATTGTTCAAAGTTCCTTAAAATGCAGTCAAAGTAGACAAAAATGGAGTCCAATAATATTTGTGGTGACTGATGTTCTCAATCTATCATAGGACTATAGGAGTCTATCAACGAACACAATTATTAATGGACACAAAGGATTTGGGCAAAGTGTTTATTGTAAGGTTAATCGGTTGAGCTAATTTTTATCTTAAGTTTACATGGTTTAATTAAAGTATTTTCGTGATCATTTTCAAACTCTTTCTCTCGTCACCTTTTAGATAATTATCTAATGAGTTTCGAACCTAAGACATCACATCTGATCAGGGTTCCTAAGGCCACCTTGGTGGTGATTGGCTGAGGTTGAGAAAAAGAACCGGGAAAACCGAAACCAAAAACCGAAAAAAAAAAAATAAAAATAAAATAAAACGACTGAAATTAAAAATCAATGGTTTGGTTTTTACTTTTTCAAAAACCAAAAATTTTGCTTCAGTAACATTTATGTGTGTCCTTGATATGTATTGTGTGCTTGACAATATATTACAGTAATATGTATTCGAAAATGATTGTATATGTGTTTGACTTGCTCTGTGTGTTTCATTTATATGTGTGTGTAAGAATTTGGTATAACATTACTAGGCTTATATTAACAAGAGAGAACTGCAAAATACATCCCTGTGGTTTACAGGTTTTGCCATCCTACATCCCTGTCAGAAACTTTTGACAAGATACATCCCCCGTTAGGCAAACGTTTGCCACTATACATCCCTCGTTAGGAATAAGGACTAACGGTGCAATTTTTTCCACCGTTATCTCTTAACGAGAAAGAAAATATTACACCGTTAGCCCTCGTTAGCCAAACGTTTGCACCGTTAGTCCTCTTTTTTTGAAAAAAAAAAAAAAAAAAAAAAAAAAAAAAAAAAAAAACCTTTAAAAAACTTTAAAAAATTTAAAATTAAAAAAAAAAAGTTAAAATTAAAAAAAAAAAAGGAAAAAAATTTCAAAAATTATTTTTTTTAAAGTTAATATTTTTAAAAAAAAAATCAAAATTTTAAAAAAAAAATAATATTTGGGAAAAAAAATTATAAATAATAATTAATTTTTTTAAAAATGCGTATTTTTTAAAAAAAATAATTTTTTTTTATAAAAATTATTTTTTTTTAAAGTTAATATTTAAAAAAAAATCAAAATTTAAAAAAAAAATATTTGCGAAAAAAATTATAAATAATAATTAATTTTTTTTTAAAATGCGTATTATTATTATTATTATTATTATTATTATTATTATTATTATTATTATTAATTTTGAGGAGGTGTATATACAAAAATCGTCCTTGTGGCTATCCTCACACAAAACACAAACATCACATCTCTCTCTCTCATCTCACCTTCACCTTCACCAACCCTAGCCGCCCCTTTCTTGGCCGGCCACCACCATCAACCGCCGCCCTCACCAACAAAACAACACCACCATCTTAACCCTCATCTCGTTCCCTTTCTATTGATATATCATACGCGCCTTAAAACCCCCTATAACACCCTTTTTCATCATCAATCCGATTTCATCTTTGTAGGTTTTGTAAGATCCGTGTGTTTCAAGGTTCCCTCGATCCGTGTGAAACAGAGTATATATCGATTTGGTTTTGGATTTTCTTGGTTTATTTTGAATAAAAACATGAAAAATAAGTGGGTTTTTGATAGAATGGATGAAATCATGAGTTTGGTATCCGGGTGGTTGTTTTTCTTGTTGGGTCGAGACTTACCCGAGAGCTAATGCTCTCGGTTTGCGCCATTTTTGGTTTATCTTGGCTTCTTGATGATTTTTGATCTTTGGTGCTTGATTTGGAGGATGTTTGGATGTTATTGTTGTTGTTTGGGATTATGGCCGACGACCCAAGGGTCCGTTTGGCTTGATTTGGCTTGCTATGAGGAAGACCATGACCCTTTGGGGGTCGAATACTATTGTTTTTCCTTTTTTTTTTTTAAAATGCGTATTTATAAAAAAAAAGTTAATTTTTTTTTGCAAATATTAGTTTTTTTAAAAAAATTTGATTTTTTTTAAATATAAACTTTAAAAAAAATAATTGTTAAAATTTTTTTCCTTTTTTTTAATATTTTTAAAAAATGCGTATTTATAAAAAAAATTTAATTTTTTTTCGCAAATATTAGTTTTTTTAAAAAAATTTGATTTTTTTTAAATATAAACTTTAAAAAAAATAATTTTTTAAATTTTTTTCCTTTTTTTTTAATATTTTTAAAAAATGCGTATTTATAATTTTTTTTTTCGCAAATATTATTTTTTTTAAAAATTAATTATTATTTATAATTTTTTTTTTCGCAAATATTTTTTTTTTTTTTTTAAATTTTGATTTTTTTTTAAATATTAACTTTAAAAAAAATTAATTTTTGAAATTTTTTTCCTTTTTTTTTTTAATTTTAACTTTTTTTTTTTTAATTTTAAAATTTTTTAAGTTTTTTTTTTTTTTTTTTTTTTTTTTTTTTTTTTTTTTTTTTTTTTCTTCTAAAAAAGAGGACTAACGGTGCAAACGTTTGGCTAACGAGGGCTAACGGTGTAATATTTTCTGTCTCGTTAAGAGATAACGGTGGAAAAATTCGCACCGTTAGTCCTTATTCCTAACGAGGGATGTATAGTGGCAAACGTTTGCCTAACGGGGGATGTATCTTGCCAAAAGTTTCTGACAGGGATGTAAGATGGCAAAACCTGTAAACCACAGGGATGTATTTTGCAGTTCTCTCTATTAACAAATAAACCAAATAAGAATAACCAATAATAATCTTAAGTAAAACAAGTTTGTAGGTACGAATTGGCAAGCCCATATATAAACAATTAAAAACATAAATAACCGGAAAACCAAACCGAAATCGAGAAAACCAAACTGACAAAAACTGATCGGTTTCTATTTTGAGTTTTGTAAAAACCTATATTTCATTTTAGATTAGGTTTTAGCCAAAAATCAACCCAAACCTAATTGTGCTCACCCTTAACTATTTATACAATAATTAAAAATTATTGTTTGTGTCACTGAACTACAACTTTTGCTTTAAAATAAAGAGTAAATCCACTAATAAAAAAATATTCTTAGGCTTCAATTCAAAGTGTGTTATTTGACATTGATGATTAGTATCATTTCTAAGATGGTCCTCCTTTGGGGGTTTTGATTCAAAATTATATAAAGAAAGTTGTATAAGTTAGGCAAATTATTCGACTTAACTGGCCGTTGCTGTTAAAGTCAGCAAAATAATTAGATACGGACATTGTGATGCCCACATGTCCTACATATTAACTTTCTTCGAACTTTCGTTTTCTGTATCTTATCATTAGTATTTAGATCTGGTCGACTAAGTACACGATATTCTGTTAAAACCCGTTATCTTAACATGCATGATGCGTAACGCGCAAAAGATTTATACTTGCGTATGACCAATTCACAACAAATAGATGTCTCTCATAATACTGAAGTTAGGTATGTCGTTATTACACTTACGCTCCGTTCTCGAGTTATTTTTTAAAAGGAAAGGAAAGGAAACGATAGGAAATTGAAATTTTATTGTGTTCTCGAGTTTTTTTTGGACAGAAAGGAAAGGAAACAGGAAGGAAATGATAGGAAAATTCTAGTGATTTTCCTATAAGAATTTTCCGCCCAAATATGGGCGGATTTGGACGGAAAGTATTTTACACTCTCACTATTTAGTATATAATGACCAATATAACTTTTAATATTTACTCATATTCGACTCTTATGATAAAATGAACATATCTAAAAGTGCATAAATGTAATTATGTCTCTTTTTCTTTCTTTTCTTCCCAACTCGAGAACACAACATTATTTCATTTCCTTTCTTTTCATTTCAACTCAAGAACACGAAATATAAAATCAACTTTCTTTCCTTTCCTTTTCATTTCTTTTCTCTTCTTTTCACATTATTTCTATTCCCACCTAGAAAAACTCGAGAACGCAACGTTAATCATGAGTGGCACGTATTATTTATAATGAAATTGTCGCAGCCCAACATGATTGACTCGCTGCAAATTGATATCGCAACCCTTAGTGTGACAGTTTTCCAAACAGGAATAACTCACGTACTGACGTACATTAACTCACAAAACAATCCAAGATTAAACAGTACTACATTTTAAACATAAATTTATAGGAGTAATATCTCGATTTGCGCGCCATTCTTTTTTTTTTGCAAGATCTGCCATTGAGGTGATTTGCACACTCTCATAAATAATTAAGACACTTTAAATTAAAGTGTTTTGCCATTTATATCCTCATATTACTTTTACTTATTTTTATTCTGTAAGGGTATAAATGGCAATACACTTTAATTTAAAGTGTCCCAATCATTTATAGGAGTGTGCAAATTATCTCTCGTTCAAAAATGGAAAAAAAATCATTTTATATTTGTCGTCTAGTGAGATCTGCAAAAATGATTCTAGAAAGATTGTGGCCCAAGCAACCAGTGACTTAATAATATCCATGGAAGGTTCTTCGTATAAATCTCGAAAGAGGAGTACGTTTTTTCTCTTCAAGATATAAAATTATACAATATTTATTTTTAATCAAATTAGATACGAAGTAATATGGAATTTAGCAACAAGGTCTTGGTTTCACACTACTTTGGGTAAAGGGATTTTTTGGTCATTAACGACGTAAAGTCAATTGTTTTATAAGTGAAACAAGTTGCACCAATCATAAAATAACAAAACGACATTTTCATCTATATTCAGACCGGCACCCGTTTGTGATTGAACACTTGGAATTGAAATACTCCGTACTATCTTACATTTAATGAAGGACAAATATTTAACTTTTAATATGTAACGTAAAAGGTGTAAATTAATTGTAACCATAAATACCTTTCAGAAAAAAAAAATTGTAACCATAAATCAGGAGAGCAATATATATTCAACGACACTACTCGTCTTCGACGTCTCGAGTCTTCTCGTGATTTGATCAAAAGATGTTAGAATATGTTTATCATGTTAAATTATTATCAAAACATCTGACAAACTATTAAGAATGTTTAAAACATATTTTGGAGAGTATTTACAATTTTAATTATTCTCTTTTAAAACCTTATTTTACATTTTATAAAACACTAGACAAATACACGCGCAAAGCGACGGTATGTAGCAGCAAATAATTATGTTTTTGAACTTGTGTTTTGGTGTGACCCTTGATGTAACACTTATGAATTTTATTTGTAGTTATTACGAGGAAAAAAATCTATAGATTATAAATGATATATAAAAAAAGTTGATGATTAAACAACATTTAAACTAGTGGTTTAGTGATGTATGTTGTTACCATTTTTAATCAAGGGTATTTTAAAAAACTTGTCATTTAAACCGAATGAATTATAATAAATAAAACTTTCCATTTGAACTTGTTTTGTAAAAGGCATTATAGACAATTAAAATTACTCAAATTTTAAGCATTTTAAATTAAAGAAATGCATATGCATACATTATAAGTAGTAGAGATAGAGCTATGGACATGAATTTAAAAACTAGCATAATGATCAAAGCATTTATTTTATATATATTGCATCAAAACACTTTCATTATTTTATAAAGTGTATCATAAACACTTGCACTATTTTTATTAAAACATTAAATAATTTATAAAATGAATTTCACAGCAAGTAAGAATCTTCTAATTTAGAAATTGATTCAAATATCATCTTTCATTGAAAGATGGATCAACCATACTTGTAATAATCCAAAAAAAAAAAAAAAAAAAAAAAAAAAAAAAGAAGTCATAAATGTTTTTAAATTAAAGCTTTCATAATTCATTTTTAGTCATTGAGTGATTAACACTTTAAGAAGGGATCAAACATATTTTTCTCTAACTCTTTCCTAAGCAATCTTGAATTGAAACAATAAAAACAAAAGTTAAAAAAACATCTCAAAACGGCTATAAATTTTTATTTAGATCTGTGACACAGATCCGAAACAAGGGATGGATCCTTGCACAGATCCGTGGATCCATGTAACTATGCTTGTCTATTTAAACAACTCATTTAGCCATCATTTAAACCAACATTTTGTAATGCAACATTATGCATTCTCAAGTCTTCAAAACTCGCACTAACCTTTGATTATAATGCTTCTAACTTTCATTTTTTGAAAGCATATTAGCACATGAAGATCCACCAAAACAAGCTTAAAGCTCTTGTCATCTTCATCCATTGAAAGCATACTATCATGTGAAGATTCGCCATAACAAGCTTAGAGCTTTTGTCATCTTCATCCACTGAGATCTTATTATCAACCTTAGAGTTCTTGATATCTAGATTAGTTATTCAAATCCATTAGACAATCATGTTTTCTATCACTATTATATAATACCATGTATCACTACCATACAACACCATTTATCACCAACTATATTTCAAACTAGAGGTTAGATAAGTTTGTGTTTAGTCCTTATAACATAAAGATTATATGTTTGTTGTGTTTGGGCCTTAAAACACAAGGGTTATAGGTTTGTTATGTTTTGGCCTTAAAATACAATGGGTTTTGTTGTACTCAAGAAGAACTCGATATCTAGTTTCGTATCAGTAAACACTTAAGCGACGCTGTTTGATTTTTTCCACCGAGAAGAGAGCTTGTTGAACTAGTAAAGGAACTCTCAAGTAGGAAACTTGAGAAGTGGAGTTAGGTGTAGAAAAGTTTCGTACCGAACCACTATAAATCATCATGTTTGGTTTGATCTCTCCTTTATTCATTGTCATGCATTGTGTTGATAAGTTTTCTTTCGACCTCCCTAATATTATTATTATTGTAGAATTATTATGTCACCTATCATATGATGCATGGCATCATAGTTGATTGGGTTTTTTTTTTTTTTTTTTTTTTTTTTTTTTTTTTTTTTTTAAAGGAACTTATTTACCCCCTCCTCTTTTATGTTTCCGCATTGTTCTATATATGGTTAAATTTTATTATGAAGTATCGGTCGTTATTTCCACACTCGAGTTTAGTATGGATCGGTGGGGCCATGTTTAACATGGATATCTATTTATTGTTTAGTCATTCATATCAATATCCATTTAAAATCATTTTATTTATTTAATTTTATAATTTGGCAAATGAATATCCATCGGATATTAACAACTTTCACATAAAAAGCTCTACGATTTAAAGCATATATTTTAAGAATTATTGTCATCAATAGAAGATTTGTTTCGAAGTAAAACATACTTAGTAGTGTTATAAAATAATGAATAATAAAGAACACAAGAACAAAAGAGGAGAAAGAAAAAATTCTTATTGAGTCATCATCATAGACTCATAGATACAATTAGGAAGTACTAGTACATATAAGTTTAATAAAAAAAACCCTAACTTGTTACTAAAGATTATGATGAATAGCTATAAGCCCAATAATATTTTACAATACTCCTCATTAGATATTCATTGTTTATTATACGCTATAGACTACATCCGTCACACATTAAGTATTCACTATGACTTTTTTAAGTCATTTTTCTACAACTTTGACTTTAAATATATTTGTTTGTGTTATGTAATACTTACTGAAAATTATACATATGAAAATATATTTAAAAAGTTAATCCATTCATATATCATGCATCAAGTATTATATAATACAAACAAAAATATTTAAAGTCAAAGTTGAATAAAAAGGACCTAAAAAAGTCATAGTGGACACTTAATGTGAGATAGAGGGAGTAATTGAGTTAAGAAGTTGAAGTTGCTAGACATGCTTGAGGCATTGTAGATCCTTCATAGAATATGAGAGCTTTAATAAAGCTCATTTAGAGCGAATTAAATATTTATATGTTGATTGTCTCATGAAATATCAATAAGATATTTACATCCACCACGAGACAATATGTCTTTTAATAATCAAATTTGTATTTTTGTAAATTTATTTATTCACAGTTCATATCTTAAAAGACATAACTTTAAAGCACTTATTTTGCATTAGCACAAAGACTGTTGTATATCTAATAGATTTTACACATTCATGTGTATAGACTTTATGTCCCAATACTTCTCGTATTTTCACGAGATTGCGTCTTTTCATGTTGGCCAATCGTTTCATGAGCGCACTTTTGAATAACAATTGATTTATGATCCTCATTATGCATAAAAGCAAGCGCCTATATTATATGTAAAAAAATTTATCGACGTCATTTTTGTTTCGATTCTATATAACTTTAGATATGATATAATTTATTGAGATCTCATTAGCTATCTGAGGTTCTTATGGAAGCTTCATGTCCAATGTCTTTTTATGGGACTATCATGGGGTCTTTTATACCTCAAACAATCATTTTGTTTTCATACTCCATATTTTTCATCGAGGATTTTATTTGGAATCGGTTAGTCTATGCTTGAGGCATGTCATAATAAAACAGTGTCCTTGAGGGACAACGTATAATTGGAGCATGAGTAGCTAAGATTTATTTATGGCCCATGTATATATGTATGGCTATTAGATTATTCATTAAATATAAATTCATAAATTTTTTTTGATGATCAATAGAATATGATAATTCATTCTGAATTTTCAGCTACTTCTTCTCTCCTCTCGAGGGAATTATCCTTCTTCTATATATCATATATGTGCATTTAAGTGGAGTAATTTGAGTATGTATTGCACAAAAGGAATTAAAATAAGAGATACTTGGTTTCTAACCAAACCAATTAAAATGGATGCTTTATAAGGCTGCCCAAAGTAAGGCGACCCAATCCTCTCATTTTTCCCTACCACGTCAGCTTTCTCTCTCTAACGACCTGCAGGCGATTCGGTGCCCCAGTAAGAACGACCAAGGTTTTTTTTTTTTTTTTTTTTTTTTTTTTTTTTTTTTTTTTTTTTTTTTAACTACAAACTTAATAAAACATTAATTTCATTAATAACTAAAATATTACATCGAATGAAACACATTAGATAATAATTAAAACTTAATAATTAAACAGTCATCATCAGCAGCTTTCACATTTTTCTCAAAACTTAGCTGAAAGTGATTAAGATGAGGTTGCTGTTGTTGTGGCTCAACAACTCTTGGTGCAGATGAACTTGATGCACCTTGTACAAATTGTTGTGGTGCATCAGCAGCTGCCACATTTTCCTCAAAACTCTAATGGATCTTGTTGGATTTTTCGTTCTTTATCTTCTGCACACAACCCACAATGTTTCAACAACATCAGCGTCTTTGCGAAATTCATCGTACAAAAATTGGTCGATCACAAATTTTCTGTCGTCAGAAATGTCTTTGCAATCTGCGTATCGTGTTCTCAGGCGTTGTTTGCGTAACTTTGCGAGCTCAAATTTCTTAATAACTTCGACAATTGCAACTTGTCGTCTATGTCGACTTATTTTTTGACATAGTTTTGAACTTATTCGATAGTGTGGGGAAGCTTACAAGCCATTTTTTTGTGTTTGATTTATTTTTGAATTGTGTTTGAAAGTGTGTGTTTGAAAGTTGTATTTATAGCGTGTAAAATTTTTATTATTTTATTATTTGTTTTTTACTTTGGAATGCTAACGGCTAGTATAAAATAACTTACACTTTTTTTTTTTTTTTTTTTTTTTTTTTTTTTTTTTTTTTTTTGCAACGGATCAAATCCACAAGAAAGAAAAAAATAGTACTCGGTCGAGTACACGACCCCTTTCCCTGGTTTCCTTGCCTCATTTCGGTCGTGACCCACTCCCCACATAAAGGCCGACCGATTAAGACCTCGACGACCGAGTCGGTCGAGGTTACTTCTGTGGGCAGTCTAATAACATGTTGGCATGATGCTAATTATAGTATGGCCTCATACATCAACAAAGAGTTTACAATAAGTAGTAAAAATTAGAATTAATTGCCATAAGCCCAATAATATTTTACAATAAGTAGTCAAATGTTCGGATAAATACCTCATATAAACCATGATAAACATAACATAACCACATATGTGATGTAGAAACTTAAAGTCTTATAAAACAAAAACATTAGTAAAGAAATTAATTCTACAAGAGTTTATAATTGTCTTTACAATAAACTAAACTTTTAAGCTATCTGTATGACACAAAGACATTGCTTTATATTTTTTCCAAATGAGTTATGAGTTATTATTTTAGGTGGTAATCAGGTGATTCATGGATGACAACCTTTTACCATATCTGATCCAGGAAATATTCATAGATGACAACCTTTTATCATCCGTATCCACCAATAAGGAAACCGGCCGGCGGGTGATGATTGCCAGTTTAGAGATAGCGGGGAACAGATTGAAATGTTATTAAAGGAACGTTAGCATATGCATTCAAGTAATTAGTAATCCACATAATAAGTTTTGTGTTTTACTAACAACTCGAAAAGAAACGTTAGTAGATGCATTCAAGTTAGTAGTTCACATAAAAAGTTTTGGGTTTTAATAACAATTTTCGTGTTGTTAACAACTAAATTTTAAAATTTATGTTTTAATAGTATATTATGTGCAGAAAAGCACTATTAATCATCAACATTTTTTTATAATTTTTCAAATACAAATACAATTTACTTTACTCATTAGTTATATTAGCAAAAAATGCGAAGTTTGTTGAAATTTATATTGTTAATATTTGCAAATTTTGTAAAAACTTTGTCATCAACAGCACTATTGGCTATTGTAGCTTTATTTTATTTTATTTTTTATTTTAATGTTTGTGAACACCTATACTCTTCTCATTTTTTAAATGTAGAAATATCTGATTTCAAATATAATTTGTTTGAAATTGTTCAATTATCAAGTACTCCATAATAACTAACAAAACCCTAAATGGAAAAATAAAAATCAAAGTTTATGAGCATGAAATAACAGTCAGAAATAAGGAAATGTTTAATTATTGTTGACAATTTGTTCACGAAAGTCACTAATTTTCTAGACATCCCACATAAAGATTGCAGAGTATTTTACTTTATTTTATTGACAAAAAGAAGTGTTATGCATTGAACCATAATCCCTTGAGTAATTGATGTGTTTTTCTGACAGATCAATAAACTTATAACAAATCTTCATATTGCCTCTCAACCAGAAGCCCACAATGTCAATCATGGATAACATATACTGTACATCTGATTACATATTCATTTTCTAATAAATGCATTAAGATATCTAGCATAAGCCAAATTATTATAGACCGTAAACTTAGCTACGTACAGTTCTACTTTCGAAATTTCGAGATCTAGGGATTACGTGATGACTTGCTTACACGTGAATGTGGTAACATTGGACAATATCGCAAGCAAGCTAAGTTCGACGTTGATATTGACATGCAAAGGAAACTTCGAAGTAGTTGCATGGACCAAAATATTGATGTCGTGGCTTGACTAAATCCATATTTTTATTTGGTCCTTCTAGACTGCTTTGTTTTTCTTCATTAACGGACAACTCCTATAAATCTTATACTTTCTAAAATTACTCCTTTTAGTATATTCAATGTGCGGAATTTGGCATTTACGAAAAACAAAGTAGGATTTTAAAATGGGTCAAAAGGATTAGGTTGGATTTTGAATTACTAGCAACTAATTGAAACTTTCTTTTGTTTTTTTGTTTTCTTCCTTCAAGTTTAGGAAAAACGAGCGGGGGTACCCGCGCGTTGCTGCGGGAATGTTGTGTTTAATCCAAATTATTTTTATTATTTTTATTTTTTTTAGGGACTAAATTTGCAAAAGATCGCTAACAGGGGACTAACGGTGCAATTTATAGCTAACGTGAGGGACTAAAAGTGTAAAATCGTTAGCTACAGTACACATACTATTACAAACTGATTTTTCACTGTAGCAGTTACTGTTTTGCACTGTAGCAACATTATTTTCAGTTTTAGTCCCTTAACGTGGCGTTCTTTGCAAAGTTAGTCCTTAGGGACTAACGGTGAAAAAAAAGTTAACCTTAGGGGTTGTTTCTGTTTATTATTTGTACAGAAAAAGCCCCTGAAGTTACTGTTCCTTTGCAAATTTAATCCACATTTTTTAGATAACGGTCGTTAAGGACTAACTTCGCAATTGATCGCTAACCTCAGGGGCTAAAATTGGCAAATGTGAAACTTGGTCGAGTACTGTAGCTACAGTGAAAACAAATGCCTTTTAGTATATATATATAATTAGTATATTAATTATTAAGTAAAATTTCTAAATTTATAATCATGTGGCCAACATTTCCGGGTTCCCTTGCGCCACATGAATCTGTGTCGCATGGTGTAATTTTATTTATTTATTTTTCATATAAATATCCTAGTGTGAGAAGAGACATACCTTGTTGTGGAATCTTCAAACGACCCACATCGTTGTTTGAGCCATAGAATCAAAACAAGACCTTTCGATAGTTGAAAGAGTGAAAAACTCAGCATGCCAACCCACGAGCAGGGGCGCAGCTACATTGGGGGGGGGGGGGGGGGGGGGGGGGGGGGGCGCCCGACCCCCTGAATTTTTTTTTTTGCGATGTAGGGAGTATATAGTTTTCGCGTAGAAAAATTTCGGTATATCTGGTTTCGACCCACCAAAATTTCGGTATTACCCGAAAAATAGCGTTAGGAAAAAAAAAAAAAAAAAAAAAATTAGATCCCGACTCTCCACTGAAAATTTTCTAGCTTCGCCACTGCCCACGAGATCAAGTGAGCAAATTGTTGTCGGTAGTTATTGAAACCCTACCAGTTTATAATCGGTTTCCGAAGTTCTGAAACAACTAAGCAATCCACGACGAGATGTATGTTTAACACAAAAGTCATTTGTAACCAACCTAGGCTTATGGTTTAGTCGTAAAATATATTAGAAGGACATAATCTTGACTTTCGTATGAAATTAATCTATCTTATTAGTGTGCTTAAACTCTAAAAAACCTACTTAGAAACTTAAAAGGTTGGAAGATATTGGTCGTAAGTGCTAACCATTTGATCTTGGTTTAAATTTGAAATGTCCAAAACAATATTAGTGATTAGTCTAAACTTCTTTAGCAAGTTAAAAAAAGGAACTAAAAATGTAGACATGTAAACTAAATGGTCAAAATTGGAGATCATCGATTGTTGGACAATACTCACATGTCACATTGACTTTACTTAAAGTTGTGAAACCTCGACGTACCCATGCCCACCCCAACTTCAAAAGTCCTCCTCGACCCGTTCTTCTATATAAACCCCCAACAAACTTAATTATATATTCATTTCTATCATCATATCTTTTTGTACTCTCTAATCCATACAAAAACTCATATTCACACCACTTTTTGCACCTTTAATTTAGCAAGTCACCTTAGCTTGCTTTCTTTCTCCACAAGTCGGGCTCATCTTGTACGTGGTTATTGTATACGATCATTCATTTATACTTAAAAATCAATATTATAAGCTATGTCAAGATCGAGAAAGGACCCCGTGAAGGTTGTGATCATCAACACCGAGTATGTCGAGACCGATGCTATGAGCTTCAAGTCCGTCGTGCAACGTCTCACTGGAAAAGATTCTCCCTCACCTGTTTCTTCTCCTAAAAACAACATGATGTCATCACACGGTGGTCGTCGTGGTGTTGTGAACTCGCCGATGTTGAAAAAAGGGATGTCGTTTAGAGACCTCGATAAGTTGCTCTTGGAGTTGCCTTCCATGGATGATATGTATCAATTTTGCGCTGATTAATATTGTCTAACTATTTAGTTAATCACTTATTTTTTACTTCTTTGTAGAAATTTATAATTTACCCTACGTAAGCTTCATATACTTGTATATGCATGTATCTTATCATCTTTTTCTTAGATTTTTTTTTTTTTTTTTTTTTCATTATTTCATATATATATACTTGTCCACATACTTATTTGTGTATTCCTTATATTAAATATATAATGAGTATATATTGAGGCATCTCTATAATTTGTTCATTCATTGGTGTATTCCTTATATTAATTATATATGTAATGTAATAGTATAATGATAATAACTTTTTGATTGTCACAACCTAATTGGAGGGCTATAATTTGTAGTTACAGAGATATGGTAACGTGAGGATATGGGTATTTGACCTTAATTTATTTGGAGTTGTTGATGTTAATCGAGCATATATAAAATTAGAAAGAAACAAGGTTGTTGCTTGGTGTTGCAAATCATATCTTTGTTAACTTCTCGCTATCACAATATTATAGAAAGTTATCCTCTCCAAGCTAGTCAACTTGTGACAATCTAGTTTTTTAATAATGTTGTCGATCGGCATCATTTGTATTTGTGTTGTAAGGATTGTATATAATAAACTTTAATCGTTGATGTGACCAGACTGCATGATCATAACCGTTTCTCATTTTTTCCCTCCGTTTCTAACAAATGTATTTTTTTTTCAACTTTATATATATATATATATATATATATATATATATATATATATATAGGGTAGGGATCCAGTAAGAAGAAAAACTAAAATAAGAAGAATAAGAAGAAATTCTAGCCATACATTTCAAATAAGGGAGAGATTTTCAAGGGGAGATGCATCTATTTTAATAGGTGCATCTGAAATGTGTGGTTGTGGTTTCTTCTTATCCTTCTTATTTTAATTTTTCTTCTTATTTGATCCTAACTCTATATATATATATATATATATATATATAGTTATGATCAAATAAAAAGAATAATTAAAATAAGAATGATAAGAAGAAACGACAACCACTCATTTCAGATGCATGTACAAAAATAGATGCATCTCCTTTTAAAATTCTTCCTTCTATTTGAAATGTGTGGCTAGAAATCCTTCTTATTTTTCATATTTTAGTTTTTTCTTTTTACTAGATCTCTTCCACACACACACACACACACACACACACACACACACACACACACACACACACATATATATATATATATATATATATATACACACACACACACACACACACACTAGCTTCATGACCCGCCCGGTGGGCGGGCGAGCCTCATGTGAAAATGTGTTTATGATTTATAATATATGTACTTAACTCGTTAATATGATATGTTTTGCAAACATACACGACAACATATATTCAAGAAACAAACATTCATAAAACATTCATTCATTCATACATTCGACCAAAAACGATTCATAGGTGGTAACATTCGTTCATGACCCGCCTGATGAAAGGTGTTTAAACTTCAATGATGATACTTGCTCTTATAGTGGATATCTATGTCTTTTTCAGACCTGCACACAACCCCACTGCAAGTGGATATCTGTCTCTTTCTGACCTGCACACAAACCCAATTGCACGTTTATAAAGCATGCAATCAAAACCTAACTGTAATGTCGAAAGAACAAAAACTACAGGTGTATAAATACATGGAAGTCTAACCTTCCAAAGTGTTGTATATGGATATCAGGCAAGACAAGGGCCACATTATTATTGCGTCCTTACCTGTATGCAATATAAAACATCACATATAGCAAGTAAATAGTTTGAAAATATGCTAAATTTCAAGAATAAAAGTGATAGGAGCCATATGCAGCATATATGACCACAAGTTCACTAAAGTCCTATTAGTTTAAGGAAAGTATTAGAGGTGGTAACGGGAAACTGGTACTTTTTCATTCGGGTTAGGCTAGCCTTAAATAACTTTCATGTCGTGGCTTTTGAGTTTTACACATAGTTAATGTTGCATGTAAGATTGAAAATACTATACTATCATACTTAGATTAAGTGAAAGAAATCACAACGAAAAATGTCGAAATATGATTAGCCGTGTAGAATCCTGATAAATGACTAAAACTACCATCCTTTGCTCATAGAATGCCTTCAAATCTTGATCTTTGATAAGGCTAAAGTAGATTTGGTTACTAAAGAGTGGACCAAAGGGGTTGTGTTGAAAGAAGAGGTGGTATACTATTAATCGCTTAGTTAAAAAAATAAAATAAAAATACTATTAATCGCATATATCGAACATCGAACGAACGATACAAATGTGTTAACACATTTAAATTATCTAATGTATCCTTGAACTTTCACTACGTTTTTTCGACTCCTATAATATAAACACGAGCATACGAGTCTTTCCATTAATTAACTACATCATACAAGCAATGTACCATATTTGACCCCATAATTTGTTATCCTTTTGGCAAGTATAGCGATATGACCTAACTAAAGTGTAAATGACACTTTGATCATGAAAGGTGCTAATGAAATCAACTTTTTTCCAATTATAACATGTATAGCAATTTAATGGATATTAAGTTAACATACAAGAATTTTAATGCATAAGCAAAGCATATATTACGTATGTTGGTCACAATGGTTGTTGCAGCTGCCAACCCTTAATTATAACACACATCACAAATATATAATAAACCTATTTCTTGCATCTAAGATTTTAAGATAATTAGCACCCTTATTCATATGAAACTAATGAACCAATTCAAATTAAGAAAAAAGATATACTAGCATCACTGTCGTTAAAAGCAGACGAAAGAAATTCCATTGTACACATTGCAAAACCTCTAAAATCAGTAGAATGGGTAAATTTCAAGTTATATGTAAATGAACGTACTTCTGTAAAATATCTGATGAGTTCTTTGCTTTTCCTTCTCGAATCTTTCAAGTTCCTTCGTAGGGACTTCCTGCTATAAGTTTAAACAATAAACCATTGATCAGGTAACAGAACATGTTACTCATACATATATGGTAGATTGATGCTAGACATGTCTTCCAACACCCATTTCATTACTCATACCAAGTTTGGCATATTAATTAATCTTTCTCTTACTTGTTGTTTCCATTCAGGTCTTGTATGCTTCTCGAGTTAATCTATATAACACATTGCTTTCTGAACTTCAAACCTTTGCAGGAGTGAATTACTTGCTGCTTGATTCAACCAAGCATATTCTTTGTATATGATGCTCCTACAATAAACATTTTTTATTAAACCGACTTGGGTCATGTTTTATCTATAATGGCTCTGTTGGGCATACTAAATTGCCAAAATTAGGTTGAAAGTTGACTAAATAGTTGCACTATTGTTAAGACAGCAAAATTGTTGTATCCTTCTACAAATTATTTATATAGTATCATGACCAGTTATAAAACCCCGACCAGTAAAGACTACACTCTTATTCAAGTATCAAATTCGGCACACGAATTATTTATAGAAGTTTATATATTTTTAAACTACTATCCAACCCGACCCCTAAAAGTCTCTGTTGTACTAAAAAGTTGTATTTTCTTCAAGAACATAATTATTAAAAAAATTCTTAATTGTACTACCCATTAACCGACCAACCCATCAAGTGAGAATTACCCTTCCTGACTATTAAATTCAAACCAGCCCATGCCACCCTTTTTTAAGTAGCAAAGATTCTTACCGGTGCATAGCGTCTCTTAAAATCTTCTCTAGCATTACCTTATATAACGATTGTGCACCCGAGTACATGTAGTCCTGTCTAGTAATTAAAATCATTACATTGATAAAAGGTTAAATAATTAAAAACATTCAAGAATAACACTATGTTATCATAAATCACATATCTACATATTGTGAAACATAAATTAATATAGGTTTTATAATCACATTTGAAACTATTGTCATAGGCAATAGTAACTGAAGTTGTTGGACAAAAGGTATTTCGGATTGACTCGACCCATACTAAAAAGTAACCACATTGACCGATCCCTTTTTGACATGTTGTCTGACTCGCTCATTCTACCACCCATGTTGTGTAGGCTACTCAGTACTCACACTCTCATTCTATATCACTAAAACATGATTCGTGTATTACGAATCATATTAAGTGAATCACGCTATCAGCTTGCCATCTAATAATAAAAAAGTTGCATCAAATTCGGCCATCAATCATTTTAGCTTTTCAAAAAATGGGATTATTTTAAAAGTTTATGTATAGTTGATTTGGAGACAAATGGTTAATTGGTTCAGGTTATATAGAATTTGTCCAAAATATATAATTTAGTACATGTTGAGCGTGAAATCAGCAGTTTAACATAAGTAGTTTACCAGTTTAATTCAAGTTGCTTATGTAAAACAAATTCAAGTTGCCTATATGATTTTTGATTGTCATACCATATAAATTTCTTAATCAAGAAAAGAGCAAGACATTCAAACACTATCTCATACATTTAAGTTTTTGTCAAATTTGTTATCATGTTATTCTTAAAATAGATGAGAACTTTTGGGCACCATATCTCCATCTTATGCCGACTAAAAGCACTTTAATTGATTCTTATAAGGAAATACTTCTTTCAACACAAATAATCAAATAGCCACAACCCATTTCTCTTCAAAACACACAAATAATATGATAATAAAACCACTTTGAGGAACACAATCCTAAACATCCCCCTAAGGCCTTCACTATATAAAACTGTTGCAGCAGAATTTTCATATACAAATGAACATGTTTAAGTTATGTGTAAATGGGTCACTTGAAGGTTTGATCCTACTATTAACTATGATATTGTTTTTTTTAATCTTTGTATCATCATAATATTTGTCTCTAAAATTAAGAAGCTATACCTCAATCTAAAAATGGAACCTTATTTGAACTTGCTTGTGCTCCTGTGTTTGCTGAGCAACATGGTCGATAAATGTTTGGATCTGGTTCTGGTTTATCAAGTTCTGCATTTCAAGTTATATTGGTTATGATTGAAGTAACTGAGATTCTAAGTTGATAGCGTTTAGGTGTAAATGCAAAACTTACTGCATATTTAGTCATTGAAGCATGATACAACAACATACAATTGGTGCAACTATAAGCCGTAAGCAACAAAAAGATACTCAAGTCATATTCACTAATGTGTTTGTACCCATGATTGGACCAACATTGATAACTGATTGGCTCCAAACAGTCAACCTATATTGACCAGGTGAATGGTCAACTAAGTCAAACAGCCTAAGAGTCAATCTCCGTGGAAGTACAAGGTTTCCCCGGGTCGTTATGTCCCGACGAGGTGTGAATGGTTATCAAACGGATCTGTGATCGGGTGAATTTAGACAAGAAAGGGTTTTGTGGTTGGTTAAACTAAGGAATCTACAAGGAAATAGCTTAAATAAGCTATATGAACAAGACTGGAAATTTGGAAAAACCAGAAACGTTTAAAACCTAAAACGCGTACGTTCACATTTAAATTTAGGCGAACGTACAAAATAAAAAGTGAAAACTGAAATCTGAAAACCCACAGGGGGTGAAAATGACTTTTTTACAAACCTAAGGATGAAAGAAAATTTTTAGAAAAAAAAAATAAATTTTTACACTAATTAATTATTTAATATTAATTAAAAATTATTTAATACTAATTATAAATATTTAAATAACTTAAATATAATATAATATTAATTTAATACAAGAAAAATGAAAATTAAATTTCTAAAATTATAAAATAACTAAAAACAAATTTTAAAATGAAAAATATGTCTTTTTGTCTTTTTGTCTTTTTGTGGATTTTATATTAATTAATTACTAATTATATTAATTAAACTATTTAAATAATTTTAAATTACTAATAATACTTAAATGACTTAGAAAATTATGGAAAAAATTTATAAATCTAATTAACCATCACAGGAATCCTAAAAAGTTATAAAAAGTTTATTTTATATGTTTTTACACTATTTTACTAATTAATATTCTAAATATTAAATAATTACTAATTAAACTATTTAAATTATAAAAACTAGAAGATGAACAGTAAAAATTATAAGAAAATTCCTAAAATTATTTTATAACTTATAAAAGCTAGGAAAAATATAAAAACTAGGGTTTACTTTATAAAAACTAATTTTGCTAGTTAATACTTAATTATTAATTAATAATTAATTAAACTAATATTAAATCTAATAATTACCAAATGATAATATAAAAATCTGAGAAAATTTCTAAAAATACTTTAACATAAATGAAAATTAATAAAAATATAAAAATGCAAGTTGCTTAATAAAAATCTAAAAATGAAAATTAAAAAGATAAATAAAATTAAATAGAAACTATCACTTATTTTAAAACTTGAATTTTCTGGATTTTCTTTTACAAAACTCTTAAAATACTTAAAACATGGAACTTTTACAAAAACAACTTTCTTAGAACTTGAAAATAAGCCAAATGCATGCAATAAGCTTGGGCAGTTGACTTATGTTGACCAAACAAGAAAATAAGCTCAAATGCACAAGGGTGGATTCTGGTTCAAGTAAGCTTATTGGACATGATTAAGCAATATTTAAACACATAAGCTACATGAATAAGCCCACAAGCCAGAATAAGCACTTGGATTTTCTTATGTTAACACTGAAAATGGGACAAAGTTAAGGGATGATTTCAAGTGGGTCCCAGTGAGCTTGAGCTCAAAAGTTTGCTCAAACCTTGAAGGAGGCTAGGAGGGGGGTTGAAAGAACCAAAAATCATTGAGTGGGACCCACTGTGGTGGCCAGAAACAACCACCAAAGTGGTGGTGGTGGCTGGGTGATTTGCTGCACAGGGGATGCACCTTCCCCTGCAGGTGTGTTTGATCAGGTGTGGGCACCACTAGAAAAATCCTAAAAATCAAGTGACTATGGAGTTTGTAGTTTAGCTGGGGGACTTCAATCCCGAGAAATTTCAAAGCATGAATCCAAACAGAAAAATCATTAAAATTCATGCCATTTTTGGCATTTCTGTCAAATATTAAGTTTGATTTTTTTTTTTTTTTTTTTTTTTTTTTTTGTGAAAACTTGGAAAGTTGACTAAATTGAGCTTTGGTTGATCATGAATGACTGATTGGAGTTTATTAGACCTAAATGAAGTAAAACTTAACAAGCTAAAAGGATTGGATTCACCAAATCCTCAACAGATTATCAATAGCAAATAGAAACCTTGATCTTTGACTTTTTCTATGTGAATGACCAAAATAAATGTTGATTGAAGTTAATTAGATCCTAGATGCATTGCCTAAACAGAATTGAACCATAAATTACCACTACAAGACAGTCAATCCTACAATACCAAACACTCCTTTACCACTAATTTAGAAACTTTAACTCAACAAATGGTTAATCTAATCATTGAAATCAGAAAATGAGCATATATAATGATATAGGAGATCATATGAATCTCAGAAATACTACTCTAATCCACAAGTACTGAGAATCACAAAACTAACTAAATGTATGCAGGATGAACAGTTGCACTATAAATTCAAACCACAGCAAACAAACAAACTCACAATCACTCAATTACCACTAGATTATGATCAATCAGAAGAAATAGAACTACAAACTAGCAAACAAACAGATTTTACACCACTACTCATGAATTTCAGATTTAAATTAGAAAATTTAAAATGAGACTTACAACCTTTGATCCCCTAACTGAAATAAGGGGAATTCCAACCCAAGCCTATCTTTTAGACAGGCTTAATCCACTTCAAATCAAGTATCTATCATTCAATCACCATGAACATCATTTTACACAGGTTGACTTTCATTGACTAATTTGAACCTTTTTAAGCATTTGAGAATGAAACAGTACTATTGAGCTGTGGAGCTCACCAATGGCTATAAGAAAACTAGAATGAGCTCACAGGAACTAATGTAAGCTTATACAAGCTTATACGTAGCTGATTATTAGAAAAGGTGACTTTAAATGATTAATAAAGAAAAACAATTTTTGAACAAACATAAAAAGTAAAGCTCAACTTTTTTGAAAGAAAACAGGATTACAATATCTTGAAAGGGATTACACTGTATTAAAACAGATAATACAAATTTGACCTAAATTACACTAAAATTACTAATTAACTAACTACTAACTAACTAACTGCTTCATCACTCTTTTTCTCTACTTAAATACACCAAAGTAGGTCCCACGTGCTTTCCCACTTCTGTTTTTGACCCTTGGATATCTTGGATTGATCTGACCATCAAATTGGTTTTTGGCGGGAAATTTGGTCCAAGTGCAATTGGGAGGTTATCCTGTGGCAGGGGAGAAACATTTAATGTATCTTGTTTGGGAGTGGCAGGCAAAGGGAACATGGAGTGGGGATGGTGATGTGGAGGAGGGGGGTTTGTGGAGTGTGGCAGAGGAGAAACAGGCAAGTTGGGAGGGAAGATAGGTCAACGGGGTTTGAACCCGTTTTTATTACTAAAGGGTGTTTGGGCTGGAGTTGTGCTGGGCCAGGTTTATGGGATAGTTGGGCTTGGGGTAGGGGTATTGGATCAGGTTTTGTGGATTGGGTTATAATATAAAAAAGGGTCCAATTGGTTTGGTATTATTTCACAAGGACCATATATGTAATATTCTGAAAAGTGAAGGGCTGAAATTGTCAATCTTCCAAAGTATCTTCAAGGGTGTAATTTTCCAAGTGTTAATATCCAAAGATAAAAATTGCAATTTTTTTCACTTTTGGTCCTTCAGGGACTAAAACTGCCAACTGATGAAACTTGAGGGACCAATTTGCAATTCTTTCAAACTTTCATTCCGAGGACCATTTATGATACTTTTGACTTTCCGAAGATCCTTGTTGACTTTTTCATCCAAAAATATTTCCCAGGGACCAAATCTGACAAAATTGAAAACTCGAGGGACCAAAATTGTAAATTCTCAAAACTATTCCAATTTTTCACCAAAGGACAAAATATGACAACTTATGATTTCAAAAGGACCTTTGGTGACTTTTCTTTTAAAATAAGTGCTCAGGGACTATTTTTGCCAATTTTTGAAAGTTGGGGGACTGAAACTGCCAATTATGCAAACTTTGTACGTTTTTCAACTGTTTTTACTCATTTTGCATCTAAAACATATAAAACACAATTTTGGAATATTTTCAGTATTTTGATGCATATATGAGTGTTTTTAAATGTTTTTGCACTTCAGATTGACAATAAATGATGAGTGTTTGAGCACTCATCAATCCCCCACACTAAACTATTGCTAGTCCCTAGCAATAAACTGTTTTGAAAACTTAATGGATTTTAGTCTCTTTACCAAAATCCATTACTTCTGGAGTAGCCAAATGTATCAGTTCAAGTAAGAACTATGGTCCACTTGATAACCATGTGATTTTGAGCAAGCCGCCAGCTGTCAACGGATTCGATTTGTCTTTTCCAAAAGCCGTTTGCTTCTGGACTAGCCAACTCTTGATGGAATAGTCAACATCTTGGTGAGCTGATTACCAATTATGGTTTTTCCACTGCCTTTACCACAAGCCATAATCTTGCAGGCTAGCCAATTCTTTCACTTTTTAGGATATGGCGAGTTGAAATACCATACAATTTTGGGCAAATTGCATGCCATCAATGGATTTGATATATCTTTACCAAGAGCCGTTTGCTCCTGGATTAGCCAATCCTTTTTTCGTTTATACATGGCGGACTGATAACCACAAAAATTTTGAAGCACAAGTGAAAAAAATTTTAAAATTTTTGAAATTTTGGCCAAAAACGGGGGTACTAGATAGTAAAATGTGATAAAATTCGCTAGAATACCCCCCCCCCCCCCACACTTAGAATGAATATTGTCCTCAATATTCAAAGTCCAGGCTATTATGCCGACTCTTTGAACGTAAAAGGGCAACATTACAAGCTAAATGTGGAAACACAATTTTCTCACTTTATTTGTAACCACAGTAGGTAACTCCCCCACACTTAGGGTGAAAACCCTATAAGTATGCTACTGTTTTTGTTTACCGAGTCGCTAGCCTGACTCGACCCCGAATTCATTGGTTCTTGGGGAAGCATGATGTGGAAGAAGCAATATCCATCGGACTTTCATTCAAGATGTTTGGACAAACATTTGAAGCACGTGAAAGTTCCACACCGATGAGATAAGTACCCGGCTTTAAATAGTATAGACTATAAGCGGTGATGCCGGGGTCAAACATAATGTCTTCATTCCCAAAGGAGTGAAGAACAGGAGAAGTCACCCGGTAGGTGAAGAAGGGTAGAAAGATCTTGATGACAATCAAGATAAAGTCATCATCAGTAAGAGAATCCATAATTGGTGTATCATGAATCTCATCATTTAAGCTCGTATGATCTAGACATATTATGGGTGGGAGGGTTGGGATTTTAATATCAATCGAATTCTCAAGGTTGAGAATATTTCCCTCCGGAATACAAAGATTATCTTTGTCTAGATCAAAGTGAAAGTTATCATACTCCGGTGGAGATATGATATGAGTGAGTTCACTGGAGAACTCCTCAAAGGTGAACGAATCATATTCGGGGAGAGAAATTTGAGAATGAGAAGTGGTACTGCCACTAATCTTCTCTCCCATATGATCAAAAGTAAAGGCTTCAAACTCCGGAATAGGATCATTGGAGAAAATGTCACTATCCTTAATCGGGATAGGAGATGAAATGGGTTTCATATTGAAAGCCTCGATTTTAGAAATGAGGAGATCGACATTCAATAATGTTGCACGAAGTGCTTCATCCTTGATTTCAGTGTCAATCTCATCATTCTCTTCTTCTAAGCTAACTAGCTTAGAAGGTAATTCTTCCATAAAAATGATGTCTCCACAAGATAACGAATCGTCATCATTAGAATCAGAGAACATCTCAACATGATCAGTCGGGAAGACAAGAGGAGGAGGGATATCACATAAATGATCAAGAATTCCCTGTGACTCTCTTGGGATTGGGACAAGGTTCTCAACACTAGACTTTATGAATTCGTCGGATTCCTTATCAGGAACAGTGTCAAGATGCTTGTCCCTCATGCTCAAAGAGTGAGTGGGAACCTCGGGTGTGATAATAGTGGGTTGAGATGGAATCTCAACTAATGGAATTTCATCTGATGAATCTTTATAAAATTGAAGAATATCAAGTGTATCTTCTTCATCACTGTCATCAGGAATGAAACGGAATCGAGAGCTAGATCTGGCTGCTTTTTCTTTTTCAATTGATTCCCTAATAGATCTTTCATAGGCATCTTGGGAATTTATTTTAGCAGCCTGTTCTTCAGCTAACAATTCTTCCATCGATTTTTGAAGTCTTTCACTAAATCCAAAAGATCAAGGAGAAGACTTTGAGGAATTGGCTGAGATGGAGGTTCGTCATAATACGATGTGACACAATTGTTACAAGGAAATGGATTCCTTGTTTGACAATCGGAGCTGAAGTGTGGACCTCCACAGTAATCACAACAGTAAAACTGATGTGGCTGTTGGTTGTATGTGCTAGAGTCATAATTGTTATCAGGAAACTGCTCATAGACAAGCGTGTTTCCTGATTGACAATCATAACTGTAGTGTGAACCACCACAGTACTCACAACAGTAAAATTGCCGAGTCTCATGGTGTGGTAGCTGATGGAATAAATCAGTCGTGTCATGGTAGGAATAGGGATCCTGGTTATAGACAGACCCGTTTCCTGACTCTACCATGCCACAACTGGGGCAATTACCACCATTATGAGGATTACCACACCATTGACAAATCAGAAGGTGTGGATGAGACATAGAAAGAATCAAAAGGTTTGGGAGGGTAAGGAATGAAGAATCAAAAGGGTAGGAGGGTAAAGATGAATATTTTTGAATTTTTGGAAAGACATTTTATATACAAATAAGAAAAAAAATCTTTTTGGGTTTTTTGTGTTCGTTGAATAATGATTTTAAAGTGTTTTCGTGAACTGTTTTGTTTTTATAATAAGAAAATATGAACAAAGGATGGTAAATATACAATGAGTGTATATCCAGATTCACTAATCTGTAAAACCGTTTAGAATACGCGCACAACCTCCCCGGCAGCGGCGCCAAAATTTGATTAGCTCCAAACGGTCAACCTATATTGACCAGGTGAATGGTCAACTAAGTCAAACAGCCGAAGAGTCAATCTCCATGGAAGTACAGGGTTTCCCCGGGTCGTTATGTCCCGACGAGGTGTGAATGGTTATCAAACGGATCCGTGATCGGGTGAATTTGGACAAGAAAGGGTTTTGTGGTTGGTTAAACTAAGGAATCTATAAGGAAATAGCTTAAATAAGCTATATGAACAAGACTGGAAATTTGGAAAAACCAGAAACGTTTAAAACCTAAAACGCGTACGTTCACATTTAAATTTACGCGAACGTACAAAATAAAAAGTGAAAACTGAAATCTGAAAACCCACAGGGGGTGAAAATGAATTTTTTATAAACCTAAGGATGAAAGAAAATTTTGAGAAAAAGAAAATAAATTTTTACACTAATTAATTATTTAATATTAATTAAAAACTATTTAATACTAATTATAAATATTTAAATAACTTAAATATAATATAATATTAATTTGATACAAGAAAAATGAAAATTAAATTTCCAAAATTATAAAATAACTAAAAACAAATTTTAAAACTAAAAATATGTCTTTTTCTTTTGTGGATTTTATATTAATTAATTACTAATTATATTAATTAAACTATTTAACAAATTTTAAATTACTAATAATACTTAAATGACTTAGAAAATTATGGAAAAATTTATAAATCTAATTAACCATCACAGGAATCCTAAAAAATTATAAAAAGTTTATTTTATATGTTTTTACACTATTTTACTAATTAATATTCTAAATATTAAATAATTACTAATTAAACTATTTAAATTATAAAAACTAGAAGATTAACAGTAAAAATTATAAGAAAATTCTTAAAATTATTTTATAACTTATAAAAGCTAGGAAAAATATAAAAACTAGGGTTTACTTTATAAAAACTAATTTTGCTTGTTAATACTTAATTATTGATTAATAATTAATTAAAATAATATTAAATCTAATAATTACCAAATGATAATATAAAAATCTTAGAAAATTTCTAAAAATACTTTAACATAAATGAAAATTAAGAAAAATATAAAAATGCAAGTTGCTTAATAAAAATCTAAAAATGAAAATTAAAAAGATAAATAAAATTAAATAGAAACTATCACTTATTTTAAAACTTGAATTTTCTGGATTTTCTTTTACAAAGCTCTTAAAATACTTAAAACATGAAACTTTTACAAAAACAACTTTTTTATGACTTGAAAATAAGCCAAATGCATGCAATAAGCTCGGGCAGTTGACTTATGTTGACCAAACAAGAAAATAAGCTCAAATGAGCTTATGTGGGGTCCACAAGGGTGGATTCTGGTTCAAGTAAGCTTGTTGGACATGATTAAGCAAGATTTAAACACATAAGCTACATGAATAAGCCCACAAGCCAGAATAAGCACTTGGATTTTCTTATGTTAACACTGAAAATGGGACAAAGTTAAGGGATGATTTCAAGTGGGTCCCAGTGAGCTTGAGCTCAAAAGTTTGCTCAAACCTTGAAGGAGGCTAGGAGGGGGGGGGGGGTTGAAAGAACCAAAAATCATTGAGTGGGACCCACTGTGGTGGCCAGAAACAACCACCAAAGTGGTGGTGGTGGCTGGGTGATCTGCTGCACAGGGGATGCATCTTCCCCTGCAGGTGTGTTTGATCAGGTGTGGGTATCACTAGAAAAATCCTAAAAATCAAGTGACTATGGAGTTTTGTAGTTTAGCTGGGGGACTTCAATCCCAAGAAATTTCAAAGCATGAATCCAAACAGAAAAATCATTAAAATTCATGCCATTTTTGGCATTTCTGTCAAATGGTAAGTTTCATTTTTTTTGTGAAAACTTGGAAAGTTGCCTAAATTGAGCTTTGGTTGATCATGAATGACTGATTGAAGTTTATTAGACCTAAATGAAGTAAAACTTAACAAGCTAAACCATTTTAACACTGAATTCAAGGATTGGATTCACCAAATCCTCAACAGATTATCAATAGCAAATAGAAACCTTGATCTTTGACTTTTTCTATGTGAATGACCAAAATAAATGTTGATTGAAGTTAATTAGATCCTAGATGCATTGCCTAAACAGAATTGAACCATAAATTACCACTACAAGACAGTCAATCCTACAATAACAAACACTCCTTTACCACTGATTTAGAAACTTTAACTCAGCAAATGGTTAATCTAATCATTGAAATTAGAAAATGAGCATATATAATGATGTAGGAGATCATATGAATCTCAGAAATACTACTCTAATCCACAAGTACTGAGAATCACAAAACTAACTAAATGTATGCAGGATGAACAATTGCACTATAAATTCAAACCACAGCAAACAAACAAACTCACAATCACACAATTACCACTAGATTATGACCAATCAGAAGAAATAGAACTACAAACTAGCAAACAAACAGATTTTACACCACTACTCATGAATTTCAGATTTAAATTAGAAAATTTAAAATGAGACTTACAACCTTTGATCCCCTAACTGAAATAGAGGGAATTCCAACCCAAGCCTATCTTTTAGACAGGCTTAATCCACTCCAAATCAAGTATCTATCATTCAATCACCATGAACATCATTTTACACAGGTTGACTTTCGTTGGCTAATTTGAACCTTTTTAAGCATTTGAGAATGAAACAGTAGTATTGAGCTGTGGAGCTCACCAATGGCTATAAGAAAACTAGAATGAGCTCACAGGAACTAATGTAAGCTTATACAAGCTTATACTTAGCTGATTATTAGAAAAGGTGACTTTAAATGATTAATAAGGAAAAACAATTTTTGAACAAACATAAAAAGTAAAGCTAAACTTTTTTGAAAGAAAACAGGATTACAATATCTTGAAAGGGATTACACTGGATTAAAACAGATAATACAAATTTGACCTAAATTACACTAAAATTACTAATTAACTAACTGCTTCATCACTCTTTTTCTTCACTTAAATACACCAAAGTAGGTCCCACGTGCTTTCCCACTTCTGTTTTTGACCCTTGGATATCTTGGATTGATCCTGACCATCAAATTGGTTTTTGGCGGGAAATTTGGTCCAAGTGCAATTGTGAGGTTATCTTGTGGCAGGGGAGAAACATTTAATGTATCTTGTTTGGGAGTGGCAGGCAAAAGGAAAATGGAGTGGGGATGGTGATGTGGAGGAGGAGGGTTTGTGGAGTGTGGCAGAGGAGAAAGAGGCAAGTTGGGAGGGAAGATAGGTCAACGGGGTTTGACCCCATTTTTATTACTAAAGGGTGTTTGGGCTGGAGTTGTGCTGGGCCAGGTTTATGGGATAGTTGGGCTTGGGGTAGGGGTATTGGATCAGGTTTTGTGGATTGGGTTATAATATAAAAAAAGGGTCCAATTGGTTTGGTATTATTTCACAGGGACCATATATGTAATATTCTGAAAAGTGAAGGGCTGAAATTGTCAATCTTCCAAAGTATCTTCAAGGATGTAATTTTCCAAGTGTTAATATCCAAAGATAAAAATTACAATTTTTTCACTTTTGGTCCTTCAGGGACTAAAACTGCCAACTGATGAAACTTGAGGGACCAATTTGCAATTCTTTCAAAATTTCATTCCAAGGACCATTTATGATACTTTTGACTTTCCAAAGACCCTTGTTGACTTTTCCATCCAAAAATATTTCCCAGGGACCAAATCTGACAAAATTAAAGACTCCAGGGACCAAAATTGTTCAAAACTTTTCCAATTTTTCACCAATGGACAAAGTATGACAACTTATGATTTCAAAAGGACCTTTGGTGACTTTTCTTTAAAAATAAGTGCTCAGAGACTATTTTTGCCAATTTTTGAAAGTTGGGGGACTGAAACTGCCAATTATGCAAACTTTGTACGTTTTTCAACTGTTTTTACTCATTTTGCATCTAAAACATATAAAACACAATTTTGGATTATTTTCAGTATTTTGATGCATATCTAAGTGTTTTAAATGTTTTTGCAGTTCAAATTGACCAAAAATGATGAGTGTTTGAGCACTCATCAATAACCCTACCTATTTCCTACATACTTCAAATTCATAACCGATCACTACTGCATTCAAAGTGCCTTATAACTTATTGTGTATACTAACCTTAGCCTTGGTCTCCATCATTGTTCTTTCTTGCGATGGTTCTTTTGCCATTGGAACGTCGATTTCATCTTCTTTAATAAGTTAGGATGGCATAACAGAAGCAAAATTAATATATCAAAATCCCTCTACTAATAAGACGTATCTCGTACATGTTCTAGTGTAAATAATCTTCGTTTCTAATATGTATTATACCGATTATTAAGCGCACCATCAAATCCAATCTATCAACACTTGACTCAAGCATCATGGACATATTTTGATAAACCAAAGAAACAAAGTTGTTATGTCAAAGTCTTGATATAGGAGTATATACCTTCTTTTGGATTTCTAAACTTAGCCTACTGTTAATCACATAACACAACCATTCTATCAGCACTGGACTCAAGCATCATGGACATATTTTGATTCATTGTGTATTTGTAGAGAACATTTGCTTCTTCTAGTTCATAGTTATTAAACATTAACAATTTTTACCAAATACTGTATTTTGATTTATTTAACACCCCATTCAAATTTAACTGAAATTCTTACCTGGTTTGTTGTCCGTATCAAATCGATTTAATTAACACCCCATAATATAGCATGTAAATACAGCAAATAAGAACCAAAATTCTTCTAAAACATTTCATCAAACACCTTTCATGTATAAAGAATTGGTTTTATCATGTAAGACATATTTATTTTAATTAAAACTGCAAATATGACTAATGCCACAAGACATTGAATCAACCAAATCAACAATTTGTACCTTGGTTCACGGGATGATAGATCAGTCAAGCCATCGATTACGTATTTTCTGAAATTAGGATTCTTCATTAACTGATGAGTCGATCTCAACTGGGTGAAATTAGGGTTCCTGTATGAGCCGTTTGTCACAAAATCCTTGGCAAAAATTATGGCAAAACTATGTGATCTGATAAGATGTGTTTTGTTTGTTTTCAATAATTAACAAAATTAAATTGATTTTGTGAGAGATTATAGTGAGTGTTTGAATTTGATGGAGAAAAAGTAGATGTGATTTGATGAGAGATTGTAGCTTCAGTTTCAATATAATTATGGAAAGTGGTATGAATTGGGGGTGAAGAGGAGTGTGTGAAGGGTGTGTCAGGCGTGTGTTTTGGTGAGGTGGCTTAAACGTGGCATTAGGAATGATTTCTTTTTGGACATGTGGCCTTATCTACTTGGTAGGTATTGCTAATATATATTGGGGGATATATATATATATATATATATATATATATATAGTATCTTTATTTTCAGAACCCTGTTAAGTGCGGGAACTGCGAGAACTCATTGTATACTGTTGGATATTTTGATCAATGGATGTAAATAGACATGGCATGATGGTAATTAACTGAATATCATGTGATACGCTGTACAAGAAAGAAGGGCATTTAATGTATTTTATTTTCATATATCTAGAAACCGTATTAACTCATTTCTCCACAATACACGTCATTTATGAAAAAAGAAATCAGTTTTATATTGTATCTCTCTCTCTTCCTCACATAGAAAACCTAATTTTTCTTTCTATCATTTTCATTAGCACACAGCCGCCATTCATAGCCTCATTCAAGAGTACTTCCATGTTGCCTCCTCACAAATACAAGATGGTGAAGTTTTTTTTCCTACTGATCTAGAAAAAGGAGATGATCGGTTGTAACCGATGATCAACATGGTTATAACACAAATCGAACCACCACTGCGTATTACCCCGTGCGTCACGACCACCATGTAGATCATCGTTGTAATTCGAGCAACACCGTCGTCGTACACAGCCATTTTTGAGCACCACCACCAAGCACCGCCGCTGTTGCATACATACACCTTTCACAACCCCGCCATTACAGATCCACCGTAGCACACTGCCGCCGCCGAGCACAACCGCCGTTGAGGTTGGAGGTATCTAAATATTTATTTGTAATTCTTTTCCAGTAATTGGGATCAAAACAGAAAAAATAAAGAATCCTAAACATGCTAAGAAAATACGTGAAAAATGGTTATATGAATGACAGATTGTGAGGTGGGTATTAAAATTTAATGACATGTGTGAAACTCTTATCGTAGTAGAGTAATTACATCTTTATTTGGTTATAAATGCTATTAATGGTGTTTTAATTTTTATTGATTAACGTTAAGTCTAGTTTACTTGGTGATTAGATGATAAAAGGGGATTAAGTGTTTATGAATTTGTTATTATGTTAGGTGTACAAAAATTAGATGATAAACATACATATACTCTGTAAGTAAGTGTGCATATATGTTTTAAATGTTTGTGTTTAAAGGTGTAATGGCTCATGGATTGTGCTTTGCATTTATATTATGCCTTAAGTCAAATGTCATTTGTAGTATGTGACCAACGTTTGATCTTATTTGTTTTTGGCTAACTTTTGTAATTATTGGATTAATGCATGTGTGTTTAAGTCAGTAAATGAAACTTTGGATGGTTTAAATAATATCAGTCAATGGAAAACATATATGTTTTAAAACATGAAGTTTTATAAACATGTATGTTCAAAACATGTATGTTTTATAACATGTATGTTTTTAAACCTTGAATGCTTCTAAACATGTATGTTCTAAAAAATACTTGTGTTATTAAACATATTTGCTTTTAAAAATTTATGTTTTTGATTTTTTAATGTTTAATAGTTTATTAGTAGTTAACTGTTGGTATGACTTTATTCTATCTTCATTCATATCTAAAAGTTTCAATACAATTATAAAACATGTATGCTTCATAACAATTATGGTTCTAAACATGCATGTTTCAAGACACTTATGTTTGACAACAAGTCTGTTATGAAAACATACACGTTCTCATACGTGTTTTAAGAAACGGTGCATATGTGTATGGAATGGTGCATACGTGTTTTAAAGAATGGTGCATACGTGTTTTAAGGTTAATTTAAAATTAGTGAAAATGGGGCATATGTGTTCAAAGGTTAATATAAAATCTAAAAAATTGTACCCTTTTTTTCTGGTGTAAAATTGTTGAAAATTTCGTTTTCTATTTGTTTTGTTTGTGGTTTAATTGTTTCTGTGTATTATTCTTTCAGATTAATGAAGATGATGATAATTGAAGACGTGGAAGTTGATGATGATAATTGAAGACCAGGAAGTTCATGAACATATTTGTACATGAAGATAATTTGCCATTTTTGAGAAGATTCGGTTATTTCATGTGTTTTTTTTGTATTTGTAATTAAATGGAATGTAACATACAAATTTATGAATCTTGTTTTCTATTATAAATCTTTATGTTCTTTTATTTGTGTTTCAAACTTTCAAAAAAATAATCGTTAGAAAAAAATATTGATAGGTTGATAGAAAAAGTGTAAACAATTACATAGTATAAACATATTTTAATTTACATTATTTAAGAAACGTACATGCACCTCATCTTTTCTTAACAAAAAACGTATATGCACATGTAATATTCTGGAATCATGCTAGCCAAAAAAAAAAAAAAGAAAACTGATAATTTTTGAATATTTAAAATCCGAATTTATTAAGAAAATTCAAAAAGAATATAAAAATTGCATTTTACTATAATGTCCTTTTGAATTATTAATAATTTTCAATATTTAAAAAATTCCATTGGTTTAGAAGGGTTCTCGCAGTTCTCGTACTTAATAGAGTTCTAAAAATAAAGCCCTCCTATATATATATATATATATATATATATATATATATATATATATATATATATATATATATATATATATATATATATATATATATATATATATGATGCAAAATAGATAAATGGATTGAGTTTTAAATATATTTTTATTAATATAATTTTGATCAAAAGATTAGAGTTGAAAAATAAAGACTTCAAAAAATCAAAACATGACACTTATTTCGAGACGGTGAGTGTATACTTCTTAAAAGCACCAAACATAGCTCAGTTGGCTACCTGAGTTTCTTCTGGAGCTTGGGGAGGGGTTTTACCTAGGTTCAAGTCTCGCAAGTGACAAACACTACTACACAAAAATCTCATTAGGTACGGTTTTTAAGGCTATTTGGTACGGTTTTGAAACTGTACCAAATACGAATACGAGCGTACCAAAACATAAAATGTTTTTTATTACGGTTTTAAAGCGTACCAAAAAATGATTATTTGGTAAGGTGTCTTTTCTAACCATAGCAAATTTCTTCAAGCAAAATTTTCTTTTCTGATACAGTTTTTCAACAAACCGCACCAAAAATATGTTTTTTCAAAAAAAAATATTCATTTTTTATTTTCTAAAACCTGTAACCAAACACTACCACAATATCTTTTGCATCAAACCCAAACATTGCATTATAAACAAACAATATTCAACAAACTTAACATTCTATATAAACATCAACCAACGCAACAATGTTTAACAAAATTGTTATCCATTTCAATTGTGTTAGGAATTAAATATTCCATAGATTTGATAGATTTGACGATCTGAAACAAAAAGAATGAAACATGAAGAATACTGAAATGATAAAGCAAAATACGCTAAGTGCATTCCTGCTGATGAGCCTGCTAGTGTAGAAAAAGAGCCTGTTGGTGCAAAAGATACTGCTAAAGCAGAACAAGATTCTGCTGATGGATTCTGCTGAAGAGCAAAATGTTTCCACTGATGGATTCTGCTGAAGAACGTTTTCCACTGAAGGATTCTGCTGAATGACACTGCTGCTGATCAATGAGTCATACTACCAAATGGATAAGGATGAAAGAAGATATTTTTGTGCATAAAAGTCAAGTATATCCTCTAGATAATATCTTTCATCAGTCATCAAATTGAACACTCTAAATGAGTTGTAAACATTGATACGTGTTGACTGACATCCTAGTCATAAGCTAGATAGTAGATGACTAAGCTTATCAATTTTGTAATGATCTCCTTTATTCTATAAAAAGGTGTTAGGTCACCATTTAGTAAACACAAGCATAATAATGATAAAAATGAGATGAGAAAAGAGATTGGGTGATTATATGAATAAGAGAAATGTAAGTGCAAGAGTTTCCTTAAGAAATCAAATAACCAACCAAGTTTACAAGTGACCTAAAGGTTCTATTTATAGGGAAGGAGCTAGGGCAACACTCCCTCTCCTCCCTTTCTTCAAATCGTGTGGGCTTAAAGCCCATGGACCTTTTGTCTAAAGTCTAGTAAACTTGTAATATTACATAAGTGTAAATAAATAATAGTTAAGCAACCTAGCATTATTACAAATGACCGAGACTTGATAAAATAGTGAAAAACTATGATCCCAACAATCTCCCCCTAAGGGTCGGTCATCACGGTTGCTTGACGTCTTCATCTTTGTAGTAGACTTGTGACAAGTAAAACTCTAGACGTCTTCAAAATTGATGTGAATGATGATGGATGTACTTTGCCCTTTGTCTTTGTTCTTTGGTGATGATGTAGTGATTGTGTTATGAAGTAATCTGCCGTTCGTCACTCCTGCGTCTGTGGTGGTTGTCCGCTATTCCAACATGCTCATACATCTTTGAATTCTGACTTATACATGCACGTAGTCCCTTTCTTTCACTTAAGATCTTTAGTCGTTAAACTTTGTAGATTCTTCTTTTTGGCGTAGAATCTTTCTTTGAACTTTGTGTTGCTTTGATCTTTGAGGGAGCTTTTGATGACTTCAAGATGCATATATGAGCATGTGGAATCTGTCGCCATGGAGATGATATAACCCTGCATGTAAACAGTTAGCAATAAAACATCCGGTACTTACAGATAAGGAATTAGAGCTCATCAACAACATATTGTGAAGACTCCTTCTAATCCTTATCCAGGCCGTTCCCATATCAGATACTCCCGAAGGAGCTTACGAGACCTACTAAGTAGCTCAATGACTGGGTGAGTCGCTGGGGATCACTCCACGTCTGTAGACCGTAATGAAACCACCGCAAACACTAAGCGTAACCCTTGTGAGGTTACCGAAGTGACCTGCTGTCAGGGCTGTTTAATGTTGACCCTGGCAGGATTTCCGTTCAATCATTGAGAAATACTTTCGTAATCCTCTCATAAACGTTCTCGGCAGATTGCTAAGATCTGCGAAGGACTCGATAGTTTACAACTGATGCCCATTGATGTAGAACACCAGTTGTAGAAATACTAAGTGTTCCTAAGAGATCTTTGATGTATCTCAAGGCTCTAGACTCTATAAGTGCACACCTAGGTTTCCTATGCGGAGACTGGGGAGGAGTCTCCTGCTTCAATATCAACCGTCTCTAAGAGATAGGTCGATAGGTTACGCGGGTTCCCCGTGAGAATGAAACAAGTCCTTTTAAGAGAACTTGAGTGGTTAAGAAGGTTTAGTGCATTGCGTCACTGGGTCCATGACGACTTTGTCTTCAATACCGGTGTTGTCTTTTGCAACAACCAGTAGCATATGTATGAACCCGGTGTCTGCCCTAAGGTTGAACATATGGAGGGCTATTTCTTTTCACCCTTTTCTTTTACTTTTCTTTTTAATTCTTCAACTCCTTTTTTCCCTTTCATTCACTTCTCCTTTTTTCGTATCATACCTAAAGACTTCTAATTCTAACTATTGGAGATGTCCTTGGGTAGATCCCTCCGGCTCTGGCGGATCATAGGACGGATATTCCTATCTTAATCACCTTATAACTCCGACAGTAGCCAAGAAACCTTTGATTGAAAATCTCTCAAAGTGTTTGTGTTAATCAAATATTTTGTTTAACACTTTGAGAGTTTTGTGTACACTTTTGAAGGGCTCCCCCTGCACATGTGCTCATAAGTGTTTAATAAATTTGCACATACGGGAGGAGCAATCATTTTGAATTGATCCACTTTCCGTGAACAAGACCGATTCGAGACACGCTTACATCACTAGTTAAACTAGCTTGAAGTTATTACCCGGCCTGATCTTGGTCAACCTGACACCGATTACCGTGCTTCACCTATTCATGATTCTCATGCTGAACCATTGTCACTCAACCGCAAAGAATTAGAAACCTTGTTTGCTCCACTATTTGATCCACTTTCCGTGAACAAGACCGATTCGAGACACGCTTACATCACTAGTTAAACTAGCTTGAAGTTATTAACCGGCCTGATCATGTTCACAGAAAGTTTCTCGAGACGGTACATTTCTACTAAGACATATCCTTTTCGAGACACGCTTACGTGGTTAGTTAAAGAGATGCATTGTCAGCTTTTAGGTGACAACTAGCTCTAATAACTAACTTGATGTTATAACCCGTCGAGGATAAGTCCTTTCGATATTACTAACTTTTATTGTCT
Source organism: Artemisia argyi (assembly GCA_030686995.1). Lineage (NCBI taxonomy): Eukaryota > Viridiplantae > Streptophyta > Magnoliopsida > Asterales > Asteraceae > Artemisia > Artemisia argyi. The sequence goes on from CM060679.1 coordinate 25,081,856, forward strand.
CGTCAATTCCTGGGTCAATACTGAGTCTAGCTCGCACATGATACAACTTTTAAGCTTAAATTTCGTATATTTTAATCCCCTTTTTATTTTCTCCCCCTCAAAAATAGCATTTAAACTGATGTTTTTGACAAACTTTTAGATTAAAATATGCCTTTTGAGTCTTACGGGGAGATTCACAAAGAACTTTTGATTTTTAGCAAAGTATTTTGTTTTGACAAGTGCTCCCCCTCAACAAGTGATTAGGTCTTATTGAGGTGAAATACTTGTCCTTTTGAGCAGAATTATGAAAAGTCATAAATGTTTGATTAATTCTACTCAAAAGTAAGAAGCCTTCGCTCCTTATATTTAGGATTGAGGCACTGATGCGTACCTCAGGGTCCTTTCTATACAAGTTCGGGTTGTGCACTGTAATGCGTGCACAAGCCATTGTGAAATTCAATCAAATGAAATAACCAAATGTACCACGTTAATCTTCGGCAGGAAGTGGAGCATCGAAGTCAGTGAACTTAGGTTCTGGTCTTTCGAAGAGTCTGATAGGAAACGAAGGTCTGACGCCGATATAGCTTTCCAGTCGTCTGATTTGTTCCCGTCGAAATAACCTTTCTTCAATCTTTAAGACAAAGTTACGAACTTGTCTTCTTGAGCTGGATTTCCATCTAGGTTGTTCCCCCTTTGCTATCTTTCGGCGATCATCATTCAACCGTTTGACAAGCCCATCACGAACAGATTTGAGTGTAACATCACAGAATTTGTGTATCTCATCGAACCTCATGAAGCTTTGTAGCTGTTTGCTGTTGATGTAGGTGAAACCAAAAGGTTCTTGGTTGAGAGTGAACTATGGTGTTTGATAGATACCCTCAAAGTAGAATTGCGGCTTTGTCAAATTGATCTTCTGTTGGTAACTTTCCACTCCAAGCTGAAGATCTTCCACTCTTTCTTGAACAATCAATCGTCGGATGTAAAGAAGTAGTGATGCCATAAAGTTGTACTGTACATCTCTGTCGAATCCACGCATTCTTCGTTGGACCTTTTCGAGATACATGTCTTCTATGTCATTGAGATTAAGGTCGGGAAAGTCTGCTTCGGAGAACTTGTACTTCTTTTCATCTTGTCGTTTAACAACAATTTCAAGCATGAATATGTAGTTAAACCGTTTTGACTGTTGAATCTCCAAGATAGCGATGATCTTAGATTTCTGCTTCACATTTTCCAATGATTTCTCTCCTAATCTGCTGGTATAACCGAGACGACGACGTTCAGGCCAGTGTTGAATTCCGTGTAGAGCATCTCTGTCATAAGCTACGATGGAGTTGCTGAAAATACGAGTGGTCTCTTCAATGGCAGGAATTTCGTATCTTGCGGCTGGTACTGAGATTGTGAGTGAGGAGGCATATTTCTTCTTGGAGGTCTCCTGGGTGAGCTGGATGTTACGAAGATCTTTGTTGAAGAAGAAGCTGTAAGGTATCTTGGGTTTATCTGGAAATCCTTTCAACGGTAATGGTTTGGTCCAGTCAGTGAAGTAAGGTTTTTCATGATTCTTGGAACTGAGATCGATATTCACTTCAGGATTTAGCCAGTCAAAGTCGGCAGACATTGCACTAGCTATATTCTGCATATGATATTCGTATTCCACTTTGTTTCCAGATCTTTTCTTGAGGAATTCTTGAGCATCCCTATTGATTCTTCTGAGCTCCGCCTTTGTGAGTTTGTTGATATGAAGATCCTTCATTATGACTTGGGTAAACTGTAGAGTGTTACCAGGAAGGGGTTCTTCTTCGAGAGGAGGTTGAGCTTGAACCATTTCTGTCAGCCAATCATTCTGAGGAGTGTCATCATTGTCGAGCCATGAATGACGTCTTTTCTTCTTTGATTTCTTGGACTTAGATGTAGCATCTTTGTCTTTAGCCTTAGATGGTGACAATGGTTCAACATGAGAATCATGAATAGGTGAAGCACGGTAATCGGTGTCAGGTTGACCCTGGTAGTCATCAGTAGGTTCCATGAATGTTTCCTCTTCTTCAGTTTGACCTTGACCAGTAGCTGAGGGTTGTTGTTGATTTCCAGGAGGAGTGGAGTCCTTTTGTGGTTGTAGAGACGATGAGGGACCGGTTCCAGACTTAGATTTCTTGCTTTTAGTATTTGGGTCAGGATCATCATCTTTTCTTGTCCTTTTCAGGGTTCCAGCTGCATCTTTGCATGACTCTTTGGATATGTAAGCCACCATAGCATCATAAAGTGCTTTTTCTTCAGCAGTCTGTGTGGTTTTGGAGGCAATGTTGTCGAAGAGTTTGGCAAGCATGTCATTGAAAGACAATTCAGGGACGGTTGGAGCCACAGTAGAAGGTTTTGCTGTGTGAAGCGTGAATGGTGTAGTTGACAACATTTTTCTCGTAACACTTCTGATTCTGTGATCCAAGTTGTCATTGATTGGTTCAAGAAGGTTTGCTACTTCAGGAGTGATCATATCAACCAGATTTTCAGTAAGAAAATCATGTGTTGCAGTTCTGATAAATCCTGTGTAATCAGAGTTCAAGAACTTGTCGATCAGCTGCTTTGACTCCTGGAAGTCCTCAACTTGTTTGGTAAGACTGGTAACCATGTTGGTGAGATTGTTGACTTGCTCCTGAAGATCAACTGGTTGTTTCGGTTCATTGATTGAATGCTGTTTTGATGCGGTTTCTGAAGGTGTGGGAGATGAATGCTCAGGTGATGATTCGGACGATGACTCGTTGTGAGAGTTTGAAGAAGAAGCAGGAGGAGTCGGATCCTTTGGTGGAGAGTCTTGAGGAGGTGGAGGTTGTGCTGAGGAAGTCTGCTGAGAAGATGACTTAAGAAATATGTTGGTGTCGAACGCGTTCTTCTCTTCGTTTTCTTTTCTACGACGTTCCTCTACTTCCTCTGCTTCTCGTGCAAGAAACTCTGGAGTAATGAGGTATTCCTGTTCCTGATCCGTAGCTATGTTCTCTTGTCCGCCAACATTCTCCTCTATATTAGCAGTCTCTGTCATGTTGACATCTCCTGTTTTGTCTGTATCTTTAACGGTGTCATCAGGCTGTGGAGCTGATTCTGACGTTGTGGACACAGTGGGGGGAATCATGCTGCTTGTAGCTCCTACATGTTCCGACTGATCGATAGGTGGTGGCGTTGGAGGTTGAGACATAAGTCGGCTTTCGAGACTAGCTTTCCTTTGTTCTTTGCGAAGTCGCTTTTCTTCAGCTCGTGTGTCGACAACTATACTTTTAAGTTTGCGTTTATCGACCAAAGGTTCAACGATTGGTTCGTCTTCATCATCATTAGGCTTATTAATAGTGATCCCTTTTCTTTTCCTTGTCTCTTCTTCATAAGTTTCAAGACTTTGTTGTATTGCTATCTCAGTTGCGGGGAATCTTTCTTCAGGTGCTCTTACCCTCAGTTCATAATCTGGTTCTTCTTCTTCAGATTCCGTGTCGAACTCGGATTCGGTGTCAGAAGGTGGAGGTGTTGGTTCATCATGAAGAGTGTATTCAGGAGTTACCTTCTTCTTTGGCTTGGTGGCTGGTGTAGACTTGGATGTTGGTTTAGGTTTGGCAGAAGACTTGGGTTTAACAGATGGTTTAGTCTTGGGTGCAGCCTTAGACTTCGTCTGAGGTGAGCCAGTGGTGCTTGCAGTGCTCCCAGACTTCACACCTCCTCTGCTTCGAGTCATTATAGTGGCTTCTTCCTGTACCCCTTTGTAAGCATTATCATACAGCTTGTAGTTCAGACTTTTCTTGATTTTGTCATCAAGAAGGTATTCGGGAAGCCTCATTCCTTTAATCTTGGTTGAGGAAGTGGTCGTTTTGATGAATGAGGTGGTGAAGTCATCCTCGAAGAGGTGCTTCGGCTCATTAGGATCAGTCATCCTTTTGATGAATTCTGGAGTGTCTTTGCAGAGATGTTCTATGAGAAGCTTGGTGAATCTTGTGAATGGTATCATAGTCTTCACACGTTCGGTTTGAATACTGTGGACTATATCATTCATGATAGGAACTGCAAAGTCAATAGGAGTCAGAGTCACCATTCCCCAGAATGTTTACAAATGTTCGAGCCTAGGATGTTCATGACCACTCTTTCTTCCTGATATTGATCTTACAACCAACAGACAGAATGTTCTCCAAGGCTGAGGGATATTCTTGGCATTGAATCGGGAAAGCTTGATTAGCGGTACGTCATCATCAACCTCATATCCTAACTCAATGAAGAAATCAAGAAGATCCAGTTCAGGTAGTATAGGAGCAAATTCGTTGTCAGTTTGGGGCAGGAGAAGGGCTGTACGAAGAACGTCGTGATCTACAGTGTAGTCTTGGCGATCCAATGTAACAGTGAAAGACTCATCATCCAAGTTAGCCTTAGCAGTAAGCCAGAACTGATGAAGGTAGAACAGAGGAACTGAAGTAGAACAGATGAGCAGATGTTTGCATGGATGTGCAAGTAGAATATCTTTCACAATCATGCACGAGTTCTCTGTAATTTTCAATTTGTCGAAATCAACTCGGGGATTGTTATTGCCAATCATGACATTGTAGTTTTCGGGAGTGATGTCATCCATGGTGAGTAATGGTTGACTTTGTTCAGTGACGTTCTCATTGTGTTCAGCCATGTTAATCTGAAAAGCATCACCATAAACCAAACATCCAAATTTGTTACGTGTTAGCACAGTTTTGAGTTTGGTTATTGATATCTACTTAAGACAATTAAGCACGAATGTTTCATTATGTTATGTGTGATGTGTCATATAATGCATACTTGAAGAATCATTGATCATTTAGAATCACGAAATCAATTATACAATGCAATGTCTCACATATAAGCACAATTGATATACACAATTCATTGTTACATCACATAACACAACAACAAAGAATCATAACAAAGTTACATGTATACAAAATGACAAGGCCTTAATGAGATTTCGAAAAAAATTATAAAAACACTTTTATCGCAAACCTGTATTGAGAAAAAATTTCGAAAAAATGTTACTAAGAATTTTATCGAGAAAATCCTTATAAGTAAGATTTTTCGAGATCATTCCTTATACAAGATTTGCGAAAGTTTTCATGTTTTCGAAAAAAAATCAATTCTCGATAAAAACTTTTCGCAAACATGCTTTAACCTAGTGATTTCGAAATCTATGTTTAAATAGTAGTTTCGAAAAATAATACTTTCGAAAAAACTGATTTTGAACAAAAATTATCGAAATCATGAGTTATAGCATAATCTCGAAAAGTTTCTCAGAGATTGCGAAAAACTTGAAGTTCTCGAAAAAATTCTTATACAAGAATCATTCGAATTTGAAGTCAAACGTACGTTTCTTTTGCGAATATCTTATCCAATGATTCAGGCCTGTCACAAAGATTGATATACACCACTTAGATATAATCAATATGCACGTTAACAAAGATCTCGATAATTGACAAGTTCAAGTTCTCGATAATATATCAAGTTTGAGTTCTAATGAGTATCAATGTTACAAGCATGTCACAAATACATGTTGCAAGCACATTATGACTGCATTCAACACCTTTGGACTCAGATAGATAAAGATTAACTAAGAACGAGGCATACATGTATATCGAGAACTAAGCACCAATGGTGTAGATCAACAAATCTAAATCTAATATGTATACAAGTGACCATTGAAACATATCCCACCAATAAAACAAAGCAAGCAAACACAGAATCTAACAATATCAAATTGACCCAAAACCTAGTTTTCGTGAATCAAGCAAACATGAATGGAATTAAGATAAAATGATATAGTTAGTTTAGTGACAATAAATGTAACAAAACCCTATCAAGAAATCAGATACCAAACCATGATTTTGCAGATTTCGAAATCGCAAAACCCTAGATATCGAAATCGATTTTGCAAGAAATTTAGCCGTTGGATTTGCAATTAAACGAAAACCTATGTTTGTAATACCCTAAAGATTACTAATGAACTTACAGATTGAAGATCGCAAGCACGGATTACTCTAATGAATAGTAGCCGTCGATTTCACTTATGGAGGGTTTTAGGTTGCCTAGTTTTTGAAAAATTGAAACAGGGGTGTTTGTTTTGTATATTTATGAAACTTTTGAATTATTTGTCACTTTTGGTCCCTTAAACTTTTGATATGCTCACTTGAGTCCTAAAGTTAAATGGCAAACATGTGCAACATAAAGATATTCTCCTAACCGCTTATGTCAATGAGATTTTAATCGAGATGAGACGAGACAATGAACTTAGTACTTCCACATTCTCCGAGGAACCGCATTATAAAGAAAATATGTAAGTATATCAATTGGAGAAAAAATGTGAGGCATTTTGAGCTTATCTCCCCCTCAACATTTGTAAGAAATGACACAATGTTGAAGAGAAGTGATATACTTGCATTTTTTTTTTTTTTTTTAACTAAGAGAAAAAAATGAAAAATCTTTTTGTGTTTTGATTGGTTTATATTTAAGAAAAAATATTAATAAGGATAGTTTTGATGTTTGACGATCAGTTGTGTTTTAAAAACTTTTCCAGATCCTCTGGAGTCAAACATCGCATACCAATTTGGTGAACTAAACTAGCAAACCTTGATGGTGCTAAGGATTTGGTAAGTAAGTCCGCCAATTGGTACTCAGTTCCAACAAAATAAAGTTCAACGGTACCCTTTTCCACATGCTCTTTGATGAAGTGATATCGGAGATCGATGTGTTTGGATTTGCAATGATGTACGGTGTTGCAGGAGATAGCAATTGCACTCTTTGAATCACAGTAGATAGGAATCTTGTTGAATAGGTAGCCATAATCCTTAAGTTGTGATCTCATCCAGATGACTTGAGCACAACAAGCAGACATGGCTACGTATTCAGATTCTGTAGACGACAGTGATGTGCAGTCCTGCTTCTTAGATTGCCATGACACAAGTTTGTCTCCGAGAAATTGTAATCCACCAGATGTACTTTTGCGAGTGTCTAAACATCCTGCATGGTCAGCATCTGAAAAATCAATTAGTTCAAAACCAGAATCCTTCGGATACCAGATTCCCAAGTTAATAGTTCCCTTTATGTATCGAAGGATTCTTTTGACCTCGCTGAGGTGTTTTTCAGTTGGTTTGGACTGATAACGAGAGCACATGTAGACAGCAAATACTATATCAGGTCTACTAGCTGTGAGATACATGAGGGACCCAATCATACTTCGGTATTTGGTAGGGTCAACTGGAGTCCCATGTAAGTCAGCATCTAGTTTTGTGGTATAGCCCATTGGTGTATTGTAAGTATCACTGGTCATCATTCCATGTTTCTTTAAAATTTCAAGAGCATATTTGGACTGATTTATAAAAATTCCACGGGGTGATTGATGAACTTGTAGTCCTAGAAAGAACGAAAGTTCACCCATCATTGACATTTCAAAATTATCTTTCATTAATTTTGCAAAATCATTAGAGTAACTTCTTTTTGTTGAGGCAAAAATGATGTCATCGACATATATTTGAACAACAAGTAAGTCCTCCCCGTAGGTTTTTGTAAATAGTGTTGGATCCACCGATCCTTTAGAAAATTTATTGGCCAGCAAGAAAGTGGACAGTTTGTCATACCACGCCCGTGGGGCTTGCTTGAGTCCGTAGAGTGCCTTTTTGAGTCGGTAAACGTGATTAGGACGCTCAGGATCAACGAAGCCGTCAGGTTGGCTCACATACACTTCTTCACGGAGTTCTCCATTAAGAAATGCAGTTTTCACATCCATTTGGTAAACAACCATGTTCCTGTGTGCAGCATAGGCCAAGAAGATCCGAACAGCTTCATGTCTAGCCACTGGAGCAAAGAATTCAGCAAAATCAAGTCCTTCTAGTTGAGAGTATCCTTTCGCTACCAGGCGTGATTTGTTACGTATGACAGTTCCTTCAGCATCAAGCTTATTCTTCCAAATCCATTTTAACCCAATGACAAAGACTCCGTCAGGTCTTTCAACTAATTCCCAGACTTCTAATCTTATGAATTGCTGAAATTCCTCTTGCATCGATTCAATCCAGTTGTCATAAGTCATTGCTTCTTTAATGTTCTTAGGTTCTTCGTGACAAACTGTGAGTGCATAGATACAAGTTTCTCCATCAGTGTGAAGTCGTTGTCTTGTCATTACAGGTGCATCTGGATGGCCAATAATATGAACTAGTGGATGGTCTCGAGTCCATTTGTGTGTTGAAGGGTGTAGTTGATAAGTATCTCGCATGTTAGCAGGATCCAAATTGCGTGTTGACGACTCAGCTATCTCAGGAACTGTAGGAGCCGGTGCAAACGGATTAAAGAACGCATCAGAATCATGCTCTGCGGGTTGTGGAACTGATTGTGGTGTTGGATCTTCAGCTGGATGGCGGGAGTTAGAATAAGTTTGTTCTGTTGTAGATGGTGATACAATTGGAGGACCGTCTCTCGCAACACTTGTAGTTGTATGTTGAGGTGAGTCTGGTGCTGGAATGTTATTAGGTTGAGCAGCGGAATTAGGTGAGACCTCAATAGGACGGTATTCAATTGTGTCATCAAATAGTGGAGCAAACAAGGTTTCTAATTCTTTGCGGTTGAGTGGCAAGGATTCAGCCGAAGATGCCGGAGAGTTAAGACGGTTGAATTCGGGTCCTAAGCTGTGTTGCTCAGAAGCCATTTGTGTGAGTTCATCAAAATTAGCGTGAATGGTTTCTTGAATTTCTCTTGTACGACGATTCCATATCCGAAAACCTTTGGAATTTTCACAGTATCCAACGAACACGCTGATGTCAGCCTTTGCTTTAAGTTTCCCTAAATCATCACGATCATTTTTCGGATAACAAAGTGCTCAAAATACATGAAAGTAGTCGATGTTAGGTTTCCTTTTGTGAACAATTTGATAAGGTGTTTTGCGATGGCATTTTGTGATCATGCAACGGTTTTGGGTATAACATGCAGTTGAAACAGCTTCCGCCCATAAGTAATCAGGTAATTGAGCATTAATCAACATAGTTCTAGCAGCTTCCATTAACGTCCTGTTACGTCTTTCAACAACTCCATTCTGTTCTGGGCTTCTTGGAATAGATGTTTGATGTTCAATTCCCACTTTCTCGAAGTATGACCGAAGTGTCTGATTCTTAAATTCAGTTCCATTGTCAGTTCTGATGATTCGTACCGTGTTGCGAAGCTGAACTTGAATTTTAGTGAGAAAGGTGATGATCATTGAAGGAGCTTGATCTTTACTTCGTAGAAAATAAACCCAAGTCCATCTGGAATAATCATCCACAATTACAAGAATGTAGCGTTTACCGTTGATACTTTGAACACGCATTGGTCCACACAAATCCATATGAAGCAGTTGTAGAACATGATTCGTACTATGCTCAGGTTTATTAGGAAAATGAGCACGAGTACTTTTTCCTTGTTCACAGGCTGGACATAAGTGATCTTTGGTAAAGCGGAATCTTGGAAATCCATCAACAAGCTTATAACGAGCAAGGTCAGTCATTGTTTTGAAATTCAAGTGCGAAAGATGTTTGTGCCATAACCAAGATTTAGTTGATTCTGCTTTGGAGAGAAGACATATCGGAGATGTTGCAATCATATCTGACATTGATATTGTATAAAGATTGGAGCCACGTGAGCCAGACATTAGATCGTTTCCTTGTAAGTCACGAACAAAACAAGTTTTCTCACGAAATGTAACTTCGAGATCCCCATCGCAGAATTGACCAACAGAGAAAAGGCTGTGTCCAAGTCCTTCCACATAATATACACGACTGATTTCAATGTTCCCGCTGATATAGTCACCATATCCCATGATTAGAGCGTAATGATCATTCCCGAATCTGACAGTACAAATAAACTTTGAGACAAAGTTGTGTAACAGTTTGAGATTGCCTGTCATATGTCGGGTGCATCCGCTATCAACAATCCAGAGAACGATCTGTACCACCTGCATCACAAGAAGAAGACACAGATGGAACAGAAGTAAGGGTGGAACCTAAAGACAGTGCGGGTTCCTGTTGGTTAGTAACACAAGTATTCAACAATTTAGGAATCCATTTAAAGTCTGGTTTGTATTGTAACCAACGTTGCCAGTTCCAACTAGTTTTTGCTTTCTTAATATTAAATGCACTAGTAGTTGGCTCATTCCTAGATTTGTTCTCGGCACCTATGGGGGTAACTTTAATTTCATTAGAAACCGTAGAAGACGGCTTTCCTAAGTTAGACTTAGAGGCAGTAGTGGGCCTAAAAGGAATGCGTGTCCTACGTTTCTTATGACGATTGAGAAGAGAATTAGCTAAACATTTTGTATGATCACCAGATGATACGCTTTTACGACAAAACACACAAGATGCATTAATATTCAAAACATTCAAAGTTTCATCATTTGTTACATTTAGATTTTGATTACAATTTGCCAGATTAGAATCTAAATCGGATGCAACATGAGTGTTATTCAAATTCCTAAGTTGATCTTCTACTTCTTGAGCTTCTAGTTGTCCTCTCTTACGTTGCAAGATCCTATTCTTCTTTTTACTTTTTCGCTTGGGTCTGCTAACGCTATTAGTGGAGACTAGTCCTGTAGAAGTGGAGTTATCAACATTAGTGTTTTGAATGACATTTTCTTTAGCAGTTTTGTTTAATTGATACATTCCTGGTGCTATCACCGTGGTGTCAACCATTTTTTCTTTTTGAAGTAGTTTAACTTTCTCTTTTAAATCAATGATGATGTGATTTTTATCCTGAATTTCAGACTCAAGTAAACCATTGCAATATTTGATGTCATCGCGGTTTTGTTGCCATTCGGCATTTTCAATTTTTAAATCCGCAATTTCTTTCTCGTATTTGAGACAAAGACTTTTGAAAGACTCATTGGTTTTGCAAAGCTGACAAGAGTTTGAAATATTTTGACTTTGAAGTTTCAATTCCCTTTCAAGACTTTGAGCTTGACACCATTCAATCCGTTGTTTGAGTTGACAAATGTCATTTGAAAGTTGTTTTGTCACATCATCATTCTTAATTCTCAGCTTTTCATTCTCATTTTTCAGTGTCTCAATTTCCACATTCAACAAGTTATTATCAACACAAAGATTATCCATAAGCATAGAAGTACCAGATTTATAGAGATCATTCATGATAACAGACAAAATATCAGCATTGAGAACTTGTTCCAAGAGTCGATCAGCATCATCTTTTAAAACTCTATTTCTTTGCTTTTGAACCAAAATGTCATTTTCAGTTGCGTTGAAAACGTTTATCATATTTTTTACCTCTTTTTGAAGTTCCTGATCCCAACGTGTAGCACAGAGACGGAGGTGTTTGACAATTGGCTTCATTTGTTTTTGAAAAATATCCCTCTTTTCTCGCTCGTAAGTGGATTGAAAAGTTTCAATTTTTATTTCAGAATTACGTTCAATTGTTTCCTCCAAAATTTCAATGTCTTCCATAAAAGTTTTGAAGTAATTTAGGACACGACAAGTTTTTGGTAATGGTGTAAGTTCACCGGATGATGGTAAAGGACCATTTATTTGTGCTACAGTTTGGACAGGGGCCCCATTGGAGGATGAAACATATGACTCTTCGACAAACCATGATTTCTCAGGTAAGTCCTTTTGAGTAACAAAAGATTTAGAAAGAGGTGGAGCTTTTGAGTAGTCATATGGTGTCCAATATTGAACATAACTCATTTTTGATCGACTCTCGTCTTCAAGTTCTTCTTCTTCCTCAGTATCAAAAACAACAGCACGCACAATTGTATTATCAAACATGTGATCAATACTGTAAATCTTAGGATTTTCTTTAAATGCTGTGTGAAGAAACATTGATTTGAAACCGGAAAGTGCAAATCCTTTATCGGGTCTCGGTTTTAAAGCAAATTTCTGAATTGTTGTGACAGAGTTCCCGTGTTTGTAAACAATGTGACGAAATTCTTTGAGTTGTTTTTCAAGATCAACAATATCACCGAGTAAGTCATCTATATACTTCCTTTTTCGTATTTTATGTTCACAAAACTCCTTTTTGCAATTTGACAATTCTGTTTCTGTTTTTGAAAGAGCTGTTTGAAGACGTTCAGCTTGCATTTTCAATTCACACTTTTCACTTTCGAGTTTCGAAATCAACTTTCCGTTTGACTCAATTAAATCTTGCATTTTACGTTGAAGATCTTGTTCTTTGTTGTAAGAATCTTGAAACGCTTTTTCAAAACTTTTTGCATTTTTAATCTTGTCTTCCTGATTTGAAAGTTGAATTTTATAACATTCAATATCTCTTGCAAGTGACGCATTTTGTTCTTTTAAAACTTTATTTTTCTCGTTGCATTTTATGATTTGCAATTGTTGAGCATCTAGTTGTTTAGATAACAGTATGAGGTCAGGGTCTGGATCAAATGATAGTTCATGTTGTTCTAAATGATCATGTTTATCATTCTCAATAGGATCATCAAATGAAACAACTGTGTCATCATCAAATATGATAACTGTGCTTATTTGTTCATCTGTTTGAGAAGATGAAGATGATTTAGATGGAACAACTTGCGCCATATCTGATTCATAAGCAGAAGGTGAGACTATATCATTAATAAAGCATGCTTTGAGGTCATGTACCTGAGACAAGCCGTCAGTGTCATACACTGGACCTGAATCATTAAGCTTAAGTTCTTGCATGTTGGCCATAAGCATCACAGCTGCATTGGCTTCCAGATCTTCCATGTCATCATCATTGTTCACATTTGCCATGAAGTTGTTATCTTGTTCAGGGAATTGTCCGTCTTTTTCATCTTGAAGAGCCATGAGTAATGCCTGCTTGTGAAACTTACTACCCCGAGTTCTCGGTTTGGGACATGCTGTCGCTATATGACCTTGTTCATTACAGTTATAGCACCACACTGCATTCCTTGAGTTGGAGTTCCTAGTAGCAACTGGTTCAGACCTTTGCTGAGAAGATCCTGAGTTGTTGCTGAACCCTCCATTGTTACTAAACCTCTGACCATTCCCATAATTTCCTGAATAGCTTCCTGAACCAGATCGACCATAGTTACGATTCTGAATTTCCACTCTTCCATCATTGACAACAGCTTGATTCCTTGTGTTAGAAGATGAATGTTGACGGTTGTTTGTTTTGTTGGAGAATTTGCTAAAAGCACGAGCAATAAGAGCAAGTCCCTGATTCAATGTGTTAAAGTCATCATCGTCATCGTCATTGGAGTTGGAGTAGTACACAGCATCATTGTTGTTTAACGGAACAAGTTGAGTAGAAGCATTCTGCGGATATGAATCATAAGGGACCATTTGGTTCGAGGTGGAAGATTGTGGATAACTGAAGTAGTTTTGCTCTTGAACATATGCATGATTTGACATTGGTGGTGGAGCATAGGGAGATTGAGCTACGAGAGCCAAAGAATTTGGTGTTGGGGTGGGTGTGTATCCTCCTCGTAGAGCTCGATCTTTTTCCACTTCAGGTTCATGGTGTTTCAGAAAATCATACAACAATCCATAAGGAGCATCATGAAGATTCTTCGTTTGACAAACAAATGTCACATATTTATGCCAATCAGGGCCAAGACTACCAACGAATTTGGAGTTCACAGCGATCCTTGGTACTGTGATTTTGTGACGTTCCAGATCATTGACCACATTTGTGAAACGATGATAGTAGGATTCAAGTGACTCTCTTGGTTCAATTGTGATGTCAGTGTATTCCATGTAGAGTTTGGATTCCATATCATCTTTGTTCAGTTGAGTGCCTTCCATAAGGAGATGAACGTGTTCCCACATAGCTTTGGCTGTTTTCTGAGCATCGACACTTCGATAGATTGGATTAGGTATACCTTGAAGTATATAAGCCATTGCATACTCATCAGCTTCACGATATAGTTTCTGTTCTTCAGTGAGTGCAGATTCTGGAAGGGGTCTATCACCAGGAGGACATGGAGGATCAGCATGTGGATCACCAGCTTCAAATCTTGTTGGCCACTCAAATGGTCCTTCAAGTATCACTTGCTTCAAGAATTTCCCATGAGGTTTCTTAAGTTCAAGAAATCGTAAGAATTGACTTGACCATTGAACATAGTTCCCAGGTGTTAGCATTGGAGGTGTTTCAAGTGATCCTGCCTCATGTCGGGATTGTTGAGTTGTAATAACTTCACACATTCTATTAAACCAGTGAGGTTGTTTGGAGGAAAACTGAGTGTTTTGTTGTGGCATTTGATATGGTTGTTGTTGATGAATGATCTGATGTTGTTGCATCATTAGGTAATGATGTAGTGGATTATACGATTGTTTTTGAACTTGTGATTGTGAAGGTTGTTGATACGGTTGTTGCTGATGGTATTGTTGTTGCTGATACTGCGGATGTTGCTGTTGCTGAGTATGAGGGAAGTAGTAATTAGGTGGTTGAGACATCTTAGAACACTTGTGTAGAAATGGATCTTGTAGAAAGTATAGAATTAGCCAAGTATCGAAAAACTTATGCTCAACTTCAGATTGCGAAATTTGTCTTCAACTTTGATTGCGAAAAAACAGTGATTTCGAAAATCAGTGATTGCGAAACTTCTGATAGGGATTGCGAAAATTTCAGGTTCTCGAAATTAAGGGATTTCGATACTTTTAGAAAGTTTTCGAAAAAACAAGGAGGTTTTCGAAACTTAAGAAATTTTCGAGAAACTATGATTTCGAAACTTATACAAGTTTGCGAAATAATTGTGATTTCGAAAAAATTGATGTTTTCGAAAAACACAAAGGCAACAATCCAGTTTTCGAAATTGTACAATTTCGAAAACTTTACCAAAAGTCGAAGTATTTTACTTTCTTATACAAGAAAGAAAATACCGAGTCCACAATAACGAAGTCGAAGTAGAGCACTTTTGAGTAGATCTCGAAATAGGGACAAGTATGTTCTCGATAACCTTGGCGAGTAGTGTTTTCAAATAAAGCTAACCTAAAACGCGTTTTTTCTTAAAGATTCTTGTACTTTTAGGTATAAAATGAGGATTTCTTGAAGAAAGTTGAAAACTTGATAAACTTTATAAAAAACAAAAATGTTTTCGAAAACAAGTACAAGACACCCAATTCGAATTTTGTGATAAAAGTTTTGAACTTTTTGATTGTTTTGATTTGTAGAACAAGTTTGTAAGCAAAGATGTGCTAAAAACTAAGGAACAAGCAAGAAAGTGCAAAAATTTGACTAAAATTCGATTGGAAAAAGAAAAAAAACGTATAAGATTAAAACTTCAATGAAAAAACTATAACTACACCTTCTTCCGGCGAATGATACCACTTGTTAGGTCACCATTTAGTAAACACAAGCATAATAATGATAGAAATGAGATGAGAAAAGAGATTGGGTGATTATATGAATAAGAGAAATGTAAGTGCAAGAGTTTCCTTAAGAAATCAAATAACCAACCAAGTTTACAAGTGACCTAAAGGTTCTATTTATAGGGAAGGAGCTAGGGCAACACTCCCTCTCCTCCCTTTCTTCAAATCGTGTGGGCTTAAAGCCCATGGACCTTTTGTCTAAAGTCTAGTAAACTTATAATATTACATAAGTGTAAATAAATAATAGTTAAGCAACCTAGCATTATTACAAATGACCGAGACTTGATAAAATAGTGAAAAACTATGATCCCAACAAAAGGAGATCACACCCTTTAGATAAAAGGTGGCGGTGAGTGCATGCTTCACAGTGAAACAAAGTGAACGTCACCTCCAAGGTGCTTCGTACTTAGAAATTACAATAACACCAAGTGTGTTAAAATGTAAAGCATCTAAAAGAGTGTGTGTGGGAACATCAGACAAGGGGTCTGTTGTTGTTAGGTTTGTTTAGCCTCAAGGATCCTTGATCCCCGTTAGATTGTAAACCGTGCTATACTTGATCACATAGCATTGGGGCTAGTTGGAATATCAAATAGGAGAAGTTAGAAAAACCTTGTTGTGATAATATTGTTTCTTTCATAGAATATTCCGTCAATATTATCATTGTGCTCGTAATAGCCAAATTCCTAGATCAAAGGCTTAACAGCTTAGAGCTCATAAAAGATCATAAAAGCTTTTAAAACAAGCTTTTCACAAATTGTTTATACGTCATCATCACGAAAATATAAAACCTTAACTATTAAGGAGCCATTGTATCTACAACCATATAAAACTCGTTCAACGTCATAAGAGCCACTTGGTCGATCTCCAACGGTTTTAGACATCGTGTATCATCCCAAAGCTATAAAAATAAATATAGATATATATTAGTCATAAGTTTTCACAATAAAACCAACAATATGTAATACAATAAAGAGTAGCAAAGTATATTACAAGTAGCTAGTCAGTTCAATCCAGAATGCATATAACGTATTAGTTCAACCCATTTGAGTATTTGACACACCTAACTGCAACAACAGACGACCCGCTGTTTGCAAAGCACACAACAAAATGGTGTCTGTAGCAAACATTGATATTCCAGTAAACAAACTAAAACAGATGTAAGCCTAAGTGCCTGGTGGATATAGCAATTATTTTAATATATATATATATATATATATATATATATATATATATATATATATATATATATATATATATATATATATATATATATATATATATATATTAGTAGCTACAACATTAAAGCGGCTGACCTGATGCAACAACAGCTGACCAGATGCAATCCCAGCCAACCCGCTATACTACACTTAGGATCCCTTGCTACTAAGACTGTGAGCCAACTTGAAGTTGTGGAGTAGAATTAAATAATAAGGTTGTGTTATAAGCATACAAATGTTATAATGTAGGTCTATAAGCAGGTGTTTAGATGTAAAGGATAATAGGATATACCTCAAACATCAACAAAGTGAAACAATACAATAGATCTTGTGACCAAGAGAATGATCGGAATCACATTTCCTACAAGCAAACAAAAAGACACTGTTATTATTAGCTAGATTAGACTTAGTAAATGTTCAGAGTAAAATTGTTACTCTGAATTGAAGAACAACTTATTCTAGGTCATAATAAGAGAAATACCAAACCGTGATTGTATTGCGGCCGTTATATTATTTAAACTCCACTAGATGTAGCATATATAATCAATGTTCTAGGATTTTAATTTGATTGTTATAAGCTTATGTAAACAAGGGAAATACAACAACAAACACAAGAACCTTTTTGCATTCCATAAACAGCATGAAGATCACTTAACTCGTATGTAAGCTTGGTACCAGGTGTCCGTGTTCCTGAGCATTTTAAAAGTTAATATTAGAGGCATAATTGTAGTTGTAGCATATTCTAAAAGCTAAATTTACACAAACTCTACTTAAATAACATATATATCAACATAAAAACAAGTACGTTGCTAGCAGCATCTTAGATACATATGGGTGCTGTGACACCCCCAGAATTTACAACGCAGCGGAATACCAATTTGGGTGTCACTTCATAATACATAAAAACAAGTTACATAAAACGACCTCAAAAGAGACGTTTAATAAAATGTCACATTCGATTGGATAAATCAGAGTACAAAGGTCCCAACAATTTATATTTAAAACTTAAGTTACAAGAGTTCAAAAATGACTCATTTGCATATTTAAAGAAAATAATTATCGAATGTGAAGAAAACAAGTCCTTCAATGTTTGATATCCACGCGACTCCGATTGCTCTCAATGCTCAGCTAGCCATATAATACCTGAGAAAATACATGCTAAAAAGTCAACATAAAGTTGAGTGAATTCATAGAATTTAATATGTAATCAGTTGAAAACAAGTATAATTCATTATAAAAGACATATAACAAATACATGTCGGGAAATCAGATTATAGTATAGAGCTCATGAAACCGAACCGTAACCTAGTTTTAACAGTTGCCCCGGTAGGGTAATATTTGCCATTTACCTCAACCTCTCAATATTATGTGACCGTTGAAAGGTGAGCGCTACTCACTCGGCCAGGCTGGTTAATGCCCAATATGCATATTCATAATACTAGCGTTTATACAAAAATAATTAACGGTTCATGATGGGGACTTAATTGGCAAGAAATATACTCAATTGACTATAATCATGTAATCGGGTCAAGCATACCAAAAACAACTTGTATTCGGTTTGTAAAACTAGCATGTATCCCCCTCGCGAGGTTTATAAAACAATTGAAGTAAGTAAAAGCGACGCTATGAACTCACCTTAAGCAACGAAACAAGGATATGATACAGATGTCGGAAGAAACAAGAAATCCTAAGCACCACCTAAAAGAGATGGCGTAACTTAGAAAAGTAAAGAAATACTTAATATATAAAAATAACAAGTTATAAGTTATGTTTCGTAATGAACTATGGCATTGCACTAATTTTTATTAATACAAATTTACCCAAAATGTGATGAGGACCTGGTCTAGTATACACCAACACATGTATCCACTTTCAAAACTTATAATCCAACTTAGTTAGTGTTTATACATTCATTCCTAAGTTTAAAACGATGTACTTATTCGAATTTCAGAATTTACCCCGACTACCCGAACCTATAGTTTAAAATCCGTAAATGGTATAGACGTGAGGTTTTCGTCTATTAATAGCTTCTTGAGTCCACTTTCCAGATTTGTGGGTCTCATTACCCAAAAAGTTGCAAAACCTAAGTGAAAACACCAAAATGCCCTCCATTGTCAATACCGTTAATTTCCAGATTTTTACTGTTTCACCAAATTGGTTCTAGATCCTAAACCGTACCTCCTGAGAGGTCAAGACCAGTTAAAAATTTTAAGTTGGCTCAATTCCTAGAATTTTCATGTTTACCCAAACAGAGCTTACTGTGCAAAAAATTTGACTTATACCCAAACCAAAATCAGTGTGCAGAATCCGACTAGTTGAGGCAAAATGACCGTAGCTCGCTAACCGGACATCGTTAGACCTTGATTCTGGCGGCCACGCGAAGCTAAAACATATTCCTACAACCCCATTAACTTTCCCAGGCCTTCATAAACCAAAAATATTTCGTATTATGCTCAAAAACGTACAGGTCAGAATCTGTCTTAAATACCTCATTTCAAAGTCAATCAAATCAAGTTTCTAACTTACAATCCTATGTACAATGCCATATTTGATCACTTCTCACACTTATAACATCAATAAAATTTATTTTTCCAGAATCAAGATCAAAATTGCAGGGCCAAATTAAAGAAGAAAAATGAGAAATCAAGAGATTAAACTTACAAAAAGTGATAAATCACAAATAACCTTTCTAGGGCTTGGATTGAAATCGACCCTAATGACACCAAGACTAGTGAAATCTTCAAATCAACCTTCAAAAATGATTACCCACTTGATTAAACCAAGCCCTAATCAAGTCTTGAAGAAAAACGCCAAGAAACTCTATGGAAACTACAAGAAAATCTTTTAAACTTCGAATCAAAACACCATCTTTTGCAAGGACCTTCAAGAGGATGTTGTGGAGAATATTTTAGTGATGAAAAATCACAGAGATGAGGGTGTGGTGATGGTGATTCGTGGCAGCAAGTGAGGAGGAGAGTGAGGAGAAGTTGGATGGTTTAGTTTGGTGAGGTTTGCATGTCTTGGGAAGTGGAAAAGAAAGGTGTAATATTGGTTTTGACATAACCAAGGGAGTCTTATGTGTATGTCCGGTTTTTTTGTTCAAAAAGGAGGGGAAAAACATTTTATTTATTGTAAAAATTTAAGTAAATAAAGTGTGTATGATATGTATAAGTGTTGCAGTGATTATGAAAGGTAATGAGTAGTATTTAGGGGTTTTAAGTGGTAAATTGGAAAGGTGAAGAGTGGTGAACGACCAAAGCTTGAAAAATAAAGGTAAGGATCAGCGTTTATTAATATTTGATTAATATGTGGTGTATTAGTGTGTTTGTGGGGTTTAAATTAGGCGTACGGTCTTAAAAACGCGAATTACGCAGAACCGGGTGACCTGAAAACGTGAATTTTAGAAAAGTGTTATAAAAATATTATGAAGTTGTTATGAGGTGTAAAAATGGCTAATTTTAATATTTCATGAGAGCCTTGGGTTTATCGGAGTGTTTAAACGTCATTAAAAATGAAACCGTGAGTTGAAAACACGTTTGGTGACACCGGTTTTTGAAAAAAATGAGTTAAGCTATAAAAATGACACGACAAGTATAAAACTCTTTTGTAAACATGATATAGTTTAAAAATTCATAAAATATGTAAATGATCATAGTATAGGGTTGGTTCACTTTGTCAAAACCTTAAAACATAAATTTAAATCGGGTAAAATGTAAAGGTGCAAGGTTTACGTAAAAATGAAAAAATTGAAAACTGACTTTTAAAATAGGATTGTAAGGAAACAAAAATGCATAAGTGTAGAGTAGACATAGTCTAGTCGCAGCTGAATTAATTGAATTTGTTTTGACGTACACGGATAACTTCCGACGAAATTAATTTAAAAAAAAAAAAAGAATTGTTAAACAATAAGAATATTAAAATTAGTGACATGAAATTTTTGAAATGTCACAGCACGTACCCCTTAAGAGAGCGACGTCTCGGCGCTCAATTCTTCTTAATCATTTTTGGTCGTTTTAAAGATTTTTGGGATGGAAGCATGTATAAAAACCATGTTGAAACTCGGGTTTATGGTTGTGATTGTAGAATGTCTATTTTCAAAATTTTAGGAATCATTAGTTGAAACGAAGTTTAAATCA
This sequence comes from Artemisia argyi, assembly GCA_030686995.1. NCBI lineage: Eukaryota > Viridiplantae > Streptophyta > Magnoliopsida > Asterales > Asteraceae > Artemisia > Artemisia argyi. The sequence continues at coordinate 25,102,502 of CM060679.1, forward strand.
GTCATATCCTCAAGACGTGATTAAAATATGATGTATAAAAAGTGTAATTTGAAATATAGAGCATGGTGTCATTATAAATATTGGCTATAATTTTTACAAAAGAGGGTAGTTAGAACCGACTCTTTAACTTAAGAAGGTCGTTTTGGTAATTTAAACACTTGTGAAATATTTGTACAATTTTTATAAAGATGTATAAAATTTTTATAGAAGCCCATGGAGGTGCTTAATGCATTTTGTGCTCGGGATTTTTGACAAAGTATCAAGATATCAACAAAGATAGAACAAGTAATAGAAATCACCTAATGTGTAAGCAATGGTATGAGGGAACGAATAGAATGTCATGAGGGTCCTTAAAGGAAAGGTAGAATAAAAGTGTAGGTGATAAGACAATATGAGACAAGGAATTTATCAAGTCGTCAATTCGTGGAAGCGGATAAAAGAACATTACTATTAGCTTATAAAGCTCACGGCGGTCGATACAAAATCGGGAAAATCCACATAACAAATTACGAGTCGAGAGGAGTTCATAGCCTAAAGAATGATTCATACACACGCTATGGTGGACACACATAAGCCCACCCATTCATAACTGGTCACTTACATAAAGAGGCGTCCCAATCCATGTAAGTGATGATTTATGAATTTATGGTTTGGCGGTTTATAATTTCCTTATTCAAATGAAGAAGCGTCCCAATTCATTTCAATAAGACGATTATAAATCATCCTACTTAAGTATGTCCGTGACAAAACAAAATACACAATAAGATCAAGTGTTACAATAAATAAAAGGATGTCTACTTAACGACATGATTCATCAAAATCATAAGAAGAAGTAATGAGAATAATAATATGACATTAGTCAATCGTATTACCAAAGGTAAGTGCCAAAAGATGACATGATTTGAGATGACAAGTTAAGGTCGTACTCCCATCAATTGGAAGATTTCAAAACAATGGATAATGAAAACAACATACGTGATTCAAAGGTATAAGGAGAATGTTCACACTTAGAGTTGAACAATAAAATAACTAGTTGAATTGACAAAGTATACCAAATGTCAATTTCATCAAAAGGAAATAGAGTAAAGTAGCAAAAATGTTTCAGAGATCACCGCATCGTTCATAAAAGGTTAAAGTAAACGAACTCATTAATATATATAATAGTACTACACACATGTGTAAGAATTTAAGAAGAGAGTAACACATATATGTACGGGTATCCTCATACAATACTAGTATTGATGTTCGAGGGAGAAAATAAGAAAACACGAAGTACATGATAATCGGAGTGGTCAGCGTATAAATAACCGACTGATATAAAGTAAATAGTATAACATCATAAGATAGGAATGAGAGAGCGAAATAATGACTAGGGGATATATTCATTATTCATATAATAGAAGTATAGATGTAAAATAGAGCATATAAGTTACCTGGGAGCAAGCGTATGCGGATATCGAACAACGATGAAAGACTTTAAAAAAAAATTGAAAATCAGTTATAGTTTAGGTTTTGAAAACGACCTAATTCGCTATAACTAATGCTCTGATGCCATTTTGTGAAACCCCCAAAATTTACAACGCAGCGGAATACCAATTTGGGTGTCACTTCATAATACATAAAAACAAGTTACATAAAACGACCTCAAAAGAGACGTTTAATAAAATGTCACATTCGATTTGATAAATCAGAGTACAAAGGTCCCAACAATTTATGTTTAAAACTTAAGTTACAAGAGTTCAAAAATGACTCATTTGCATATTTAAAGAAAATAATTATCGAATGTGAAGAAAACAAATCCTTCAATGTTTGATATCAACGCGACTCCGATTGCTCTCAATGCTCAACTAGCCAAATAATACCTGAGAAAATACATGCTAAAAAGTCAACATAAAGTTGAGTGAATTCATAGAGTTTAATATGCAATCAGTTGAATATAAGTATAATTCATTATAAAAGACATATAACAAATACATGTCGGGAAATCAGATTATAGTATAGAGCTCATGAAACCGAACCTTAACCTAGTTTTAACAGTTGCCCCGGTAGGTTAATATTTGCCATTTACCTCAACCTCTCAATATTATGTGACCGTTGAAAGGTAAGCGCAACTCAGTCGGCCAGGCTGGTTAATGCCCAATATGCATATTCATAATACTAGCGTTTATACAAAAATAATTAACGGTTCATGATGGGGACTTAATCGGCAAGAAATATACTCAATTGACTATAATCATGTAATCGAGTCAAGCATACCAAAACTACTTGTATTCGGTTTGTAAAACTAGCATGTATCCCCCTCGCGAGGTTTATAAAACAATTGAAGTAAGTAAAAGCGAGGCTATGAACTCACCTTAAGCAACGAAACAAGGATATGATACAGATGTCGGAAGAAACAAGAAATCCTAAGCACCACCTAAAAGAGATGGCGTAACTTAGAAAAGTAAAGAAATACTTAATATATAAAAATAACAAGTTATAAGTTATGTTTCGTAATGAACTATGGCATTGCACTAATTTTTATCAATACAAATTTACCCAAAATGTGATGAGGACCTGGTCTAGTATACACCAACACATGTATCCACTTTCAAAACTTATAATCCAACTTAGTTAGTGTTTATACATTCATTCCTAAGTTTAAAACGATGTACTTATTCGAATTTCAGAATTTACCCCGACTACCCGAACCTATAGTTTAAAATCCGTAAATGGTATAGACGTGAGGTTTTCGTCTATTAATAGCTTCTTGAGTCCACTTTCCAGATTTGTGGGTCTCATTACCCAAAAAGTTGCAAAACCTAAGTGAAAACACCAAAATGCCCTCCATTGTCAATACCGTTAATTTCCAGATTTTTACCGTTTCACCAAATTGGTTCTAGATCCTAAACTGTACCTCCTGAGAGGTCTAGACCAGTTAAAAATTTTAAGTTGGCTCAATTCCTAGAACTTTCATGTTTACCCAAACAGAGCTTACTGTGCAAAAAATTTGACTTATACCCAAACCAAAATCAGTGTGCAGAATATGACTAGTTGAGGCAGAATGACCGTAGCTCGCTAACCGGACATCGTTAGACCTTGATTCCGGCGGCCACGCGAAGCTAAAACATATTCCTACAACCCCATTAACTTTCCCAGGCCTTAATAAACCAAAAATATTTCGTATTATGCTCAAAAACGTACAGGTCAGAATCTGTCTTAAATACCTCATTTCAAAGTCAATCAAATCAAGTTTCTAACTTACAATCCTATGTACAATGCCATATTTGATCACTTCTCACACTTATAAAATCAATAAAATTTATTTTTCCAGAATTAAGATAAAAATTGCATGGCCAAATTAAAGAAGAAAAATGAAAAATCAAGAGATTAAACTTACAAAAAGTGATAAATCACTAATAACCTTTCTAGGGCTTGGATTGAAATCAACCCTAATGACACCAAGACTAGTGAAATCTTCAAATAAACCTTCAAAAATGATTACCCACTTGATTAAACCAAGCCCTAATCAAGTCTTGAAGAAAAACACCAAGAAACTCTATGGAAACTACAAGAAAATCTTATAAACTTCGAATCAAAACACCATCTTTTGCAAGGACCTTCAAGAGGATGTTGTGGAGAATATTTTAGTGATGAAAAATCACAGAGATGAGGGTGTGGTGATGGTGATTCGTGGCAGCAAGTGAGGAGGAGAGTGAGGAGAAGTTGGATGGTTTAGTTTGGTGAGGTTTGCATGTCTTGGGAAGTAGAAAAGAAAGGTGTAATGTTGGTTTTGACATAACCAAGGGAGTCTTATGTGTATGTCCGGTTTTTTTGTTCAAAAAGGAGGGGAAAAACATTTTATTTATTGTAAAAAGTTAAGTAAATAAAGTGTGTATGATATGTATAAGTGTTGCAGTGATTATGAAAGGTAATGAGTAGTATTTAGGGGTTTTAAGTGGTAAATTGGAAAGGTGAAGAGTGGTGAACGACCAAAGCTTGAAAAATAAAGGTAAGGATCAGCGTTTATTAATATTTGATTAATATGTGGTGTATTACTGTGTTTGTGGGGTTTAAATTAGGCGTACGGTCTTAAAAATGCGAATTACGCAGAACCGGGTGACCTGAAAACGTGAATTTTAGAAAAGTGTTATAAAAATATTATGAAGTTGTTATGAAGTGTTAAAATGGCTAATTTTAATATTTCGTGAGAGCCTTGGGTTTATCGGAGTGTTTAAACGTCGTTAAAAATGAAACCGTGAGTTGAAAACACGTTTGGTGACACCGGTTTTTGAAAAAAATGAGTTAAGCTATAAAAATGACACGATAAGTATAAAACTCTTTTGTAAGCATGAAATAGTTTAAAAATTCATAAAATATGTAAATGATCATAGTATAGGGTTGGTTCACTTTGTCAAAATCTTAAAACATAAATTTAAATCGGGTAAAATGTAAAGGTGCAAGGTTTACGTAAAAATGAAAAAATTGAAAACTGACTTTTAAAATAGGATTGTAAGGAAACAAAAATTGATAAGAAGTGTAGAGTAGACATAGTCTAGTCGCAGTTGAATTAATTGAATGTGTTTTGACGTACACGGATAACTTCCGACGAAATTAATTTAAAAAAAAAAAGAATTGTTAAATAATAAGAATATTAAAATTAGTGACATGAAATTTTTGAAATGTCACAGCACGTACCCCTTAAGAGAGCTACGTCTCGGCGCTCAATTCTTCTTAATCATTTTTGGTCGTTTTAAAGATTTTTGGGATGGAAGCATGTATAAAAACCATGTTGAAACTCGGGTTTATGGTTGTGATTGTAGAATGTCTATTTTCAAAGTTTTAGGAATCATTAGTTGAAACGAAGTTTAAATCAGTCATATCCTCAAGACGTGATTAAAATATGATGTATAAAAAGTGTAATTTGAAATATAGGGCATGGTGTCATTATAAATATTGGCTATAATTTTTACAAAAGAGGGTGGTTAGAACCGACTCTTTAACTTAAGAAGGTCATTTTGGTAATTTAAACACTTGTGAAATATTTGTACAATTTTTATAAAGATGTATAAAATTTTTATAGAAGCCCATGGAGGTGCTTAATGCATTTTGTGCTCGGGATTTTTGACAAAATATCAAGATATCAACGAAGATAGAACAAGTAATAGAAATCACCTAATGTGTAAGCAATGGTATGAGGGAACGAATAGAATGTCATGAGGGTCCTTAAAGGAAAGGTAGAATAAAAGTGTAGGTGATAAGACAATATGAGACAAGGAATTTATCAAGTCGTCAATTCGTGGAAGCGGATAAAAGTACATTACTATTAGCTTATAAAGCTCGCGGTGGTCGATACAAAATCGGGAAAATCCACATAACAAATTATGAGTCGAGAGGAGTTCATAGCCCAAAGAATGATTCATACACACGCTATGGTAGACACACATAAGCCCACTCATTCATAACTGATCACTTACATAAAGAGGCGTCCCAATCCATGTAAGTGATGATTTATGAATTTATGGTTCGGCGGTTTATAATTTCCTTATTCAAATGAAGAAGCGTCCCAATTCATTTCAATAAGACGATTATAAATCATCCTACTTAAGTATGTCCGTGACAAAACAAAATACACAATAAGATCAAGTGTTACAATAAATGAAAGGATGTCTACTTAACGACATGATTCATCAAAATCATAAGAAGAAGTAATGAGAATAATAATATGACATTAGTCAATCGTATTACCAAAGGTAAGTGCCAAAGGATGACATGATTCGAGATGACAAGTTAAGGTCGTACTCCCATCAATTGGAAGATTTCAAAACAATGGATAATGAAAACAACATACGTGATTCAAAGGTATAAGGAGAATGCTCACACTTAGAGTTGAACAATAAAATAACTAATGGAATTGACAAAGTACACCAAATGTCAATTTCATCAAAAGGAAATAGAGTAAAGTAGCGAAAATGTTTCAGAGATCACCGCATCGTTCATTAAAGGTTAAAGTAAACGAACTCATTAATATATATAATAGTACTACACACATGTGTAAGAATTTAAGAAGAGAGTAACACATATATGTACGGGTATCCTCATACAATACTAGTATTGATGTTCGAGGGAGAAAATAAGAAAACACGAAGTACACGATAATCAGAGTGGTCAGCGTATAAATAACCGACTGATATAAAGTAAATAGTATGACATCATAAGATAGGAATGAGAGAGCGAAATAATGACTAGGGGATATATTCATTATTCATATAATAGAAGTATAGATGCAAAATAGAGCATATAAGTTACCTAGGAGCAAGCGTATGCGGATATCGAACAACGATGAAAGACTTTAAAAAAAATTTGAAAATCAGTTATAGTTTAGGTTTTGAAAACGACCTAATTCGCTATAACTAATGCTCTGATGCCATTCTGTGACACCCCCAAAATTTACAACACAGCGGAATACCAATTTGGGTGTCACTTCATAATACATAAAAACAAGTTACATAAAATGACCTCAAAAGAGACGTTTAATAAAAGGTCACATTCGATTTGATAAATCAGAGTACAAAGGTCCCAACAATTTATATTTAAAACTTAAGTTACAAGAGTTCAAAAATGACTCATTTGCATATTTAAAGAAAATAATTATCGAATGTGAAGAAAACAAGTCCTTCAATGTTTGATATCAACGCGACTCCGATTGCTCTCATTGCTCAGCTAGCCAAATAATACCTGAGAAAATACATGCTAAAAAGTCAACATAAAGTTGAGTGAATTCATAGAGTTTAATATGTAATCAGTTGAATACAAGTATAATTCATTAAAAAAGACATATAACAAATAGTGTCGGGAAATCAGATTATAGTATAGAGCTCATGAAACCAAACCTTAACCTAGTTTTAACAGTTGCCCCGGTAGGGTAATATTTGCCATTTACCTCAAACTCTCAATATTATGTGACCATTGAAAAGTGAGCGCAACTCACTCGGCGAGGCTGGTTAATGCCCAATATGCATATTCATAATACTAGCGTTTATACAAAAATAATTAACGGTTCATGATGGGGACTTAATCGGCAAGAAATATACTCAATTGACTATAATCATGTAATCGAGTCAAGCATACCAAAAACTACTTGTATTCGGTTTGTAAAACTAGCATGTATCCCCCTCGCGAGGTTTATAAAACAATTGAAGTAAGTAAAAGCGATGCTATGAACTCACCTTAAGCAACGAAACAAGGATATGATACAGATGTCGGAAGAAACAAGAAATCCTAAGCACCACCTAAAAGAGATGGCGTAACTTAGAAAAGTAAATAAATACTTAATATATAAAAATAACAAGTTATAAGTTATGTTTCGTAATGAACTATGGCATTGCACTAATTTTTATCAATACAAATTTACCCAAAATGTGATGAGGACCTGGTCTAGTATACACCAACACATGTATCCACTTTCAAAACTTATAATCCAACTTAGTTAGTGTTTATACATTCATTCCTAAGTTTAAAACGATGTACTTATTCGAATTTCAGAATTTACCCCGACTACCCGAACCTATAGTTTAAAATCCGTAAATGGTATAGACGTGAGGTTTTCGTCTATTAATAGATTCTTGAGTCCACTTTCCAGATTTGTGGGTCTCATTACCCAAAAAGTTGCAAAACCTAAGTGAAAACACCAAAATGCCCTCCATTGTCAATACCGTTAATTTCCAGATTTTTACCGTTTCACCAAATTGGTTCTAGATCCTAAACCGTACCTCCTGAGAGGTCAAGACCAGTTAAAAATTTTAAGTTGGCTCAATTCCTAGAACTTTCATGTTTACCCAAACAAAGCTTACTATGCAAAAAATTTGACTTATACCCAAACCAAAATCAGTGTGCAGAATCCGACTAGTTGATGCAAAATGACCGTAGCTCGCTAACCGGACATCGTTAGACCTTGATTCCGGCGGCCACGCAAAGCTAAAACATATTCCTACAACCCCATTAACTTTCCCAGGCCTTAATAAACCAAAAATATTTTGTATTATGCTCAAAAACGTACAGGTCAGAATCTATCTTAAATACCTCATTTCAAAGTCAATCAAATCAAGTTTCTAACTTACAATCCTATGTACAATGCCATATTTGATCACTTCTCACACTTATAACATCAATAAAATTTATTTTTCCAGAATCAAGATCAAAATTGCATGGCCAAATTAAAGAAGAAAAATGAAAAATCAAGAGATTAAACTTACAAAAAGTGATAAATCACTAATAACCTTTCTAGGGCTTGGATTGAAATCGACCCTAATGACACCAAGACTAGTGAAATCTTCAAATCAACCTTCAAAAATGATTACCCACTTGATTAAACCAAGCCCTAATCAAGTCTTGAAGAAAAACACCAAGAAACTCTATGGAAACTACAAGAAAATCTTATAAACTTCGAATCAAAACACCATCTTTTGCAAGGACCTTCAAGAGGATGTTGTGGAGAATATTTTAGTGATGAAAAATCACAGAGATGAGGGTGTGGTGATGGTGATTCGTGGCAGCAAGTGAGGAGGAGAGTGAGGAGAAGTTGGATGGTTTAGTTTGGTGAGGTTTGCATGTCTTGGGAAGTAGAAAAGAAAGGTGTAATATTGGTTTTGACATAACCAAGGGAGTCTAATGTGTATGTCCGGTTTTTTTGTTCAAAAAGGAGGGGAAAAACATTTTATTTATTGTAAAAAGTTAAGTAAATAAAGTGTGTATGATATGTATACGTGTTGCAGTGATTATGAAAGGTAATGAGTAGTATTTAGGGGTTTTAAGTGGTAAATTGGAAAGGTGAAGAGTGGTGAACGACCAAAGCTTGAAAAATAAAGGTAAGGATCAGCGTTTATTAGTATTTGATTAATATGTGGTGTATTAGTGTGTTTGTGGGGTTTAAATTAGGCGTACGGTCTTAAAAACGCGAATTACGCAGAACCGGGTGACCTGAAAACGTGAATTTTAGAAAAGTGTCATAAAAATATTATGAAGTTGTTATGAAGTTTTAAAATGGCTAATTTTAATATTTCATGAGAGCCTTGGGTTTATCGGAGTGTTTAAACGTCGTTAAAAATGAAACCGTGAGTTGAAAACACGTTTGGTGACACCGGTTTTTGAAAAAAAATGAGTTAAGCTATAAAAATGACACGACAAGTATAAAACTCTTTTGTAAACATGAAATAGTTTAAAAATTCATAAAATATGTAAATTATCATAGTATAGGGTTGGTTCACTTTGTCAAAACCTTAAAACATAAATTTAAATCGGGTAAAACGTAAAGGTGCAAGGTTTACGTAAAAATGGAAAAATTGAAAACAGACTTTTAAAATAGGATTGTAAGGAAACAAAAATGCATAAGAAGTATAGAATAGACATAGTCTAGTCGCAGTTGAATTAATTGAATGTGTTTTGACGTACACGGATAACTTCCGACGAAATTAATTAAAAAAAAAGAATTGTTAAATAATAAGAATATTAAAATTAGTCACATGAAATTTTTGAAATGTAAAAGGTGCCTTTTGGCAGTTTAATGTATTTTGTTCTCATAATTACACCAAGTTAGTTCCATTTCCTTTACTTGTTTCCACCATGTTTTTGTTATTGGCTAATTAAAAATAGCTAATTTCCTACCAATGGTGTATATAAGCAACCAAATTTCATTTTATTGAACAACCATAAGCAACATAACTAAATTAATGAAGAAAACAATAAACTAAGTAAACTGTTTCACAGTAAGTACTTGTCATAAATAATTTCTAGATTTATTTTTATCCCAAGTATTTTGTTATCGAAGCTCAAATTTGCATTAAGAAGTCTTGCTGAATTATTTACTGCAGGCCGACCTTAACTTAATTAACAGCTATGTCAAAATTTTACCAATGAAGCTCACGCTACCACACCATTTTCTAAGCTATATATGACACAATTGAACCTTAATCATTTTGTTTACCATTTATATTGACCCTCTGCTACAATGAATTTATACTAGAATTGAACACAACATTTCAATAGGTCGAGCCACCTACAGGCTATAACTTTTTTTACCAAAATAAACTCTTGTAAGCCAGGGTACTATTTGTCCCCGTTGTATTACAAAGTCAGGACATACATTTCAAAGTGGTCCCTGAATCCATTACATGTGTGTTGTCTATGATGAATATTTCCTCCATGAATAGCAGAGGTTAATCAATGACAGGGGTGTTTGTTTGTGTGAGCGGCGGTATAGTGATGGTAGAGAGAGTAGATGTAAAGTCAGTGGTATGTGTTTTGGGAGAAGAAGAAGAAGACGGTGGTGTGTGTTTGGAGAATAAGATGAATGGGGGTAGGGTTTAGATGTTTGTTGAAAATTGAAAAGAGGGAAAAAGTCCCGCTCAATAAATTTGGGTGAAAGTATGGATGAAATCATATTTGGGGGGAAAAGCTTGAAGTGAAATGTGAAGATAAGTATTACACGTAGAAAATTAATCATTTAATTATAACGAACTACATTTTATTTTGTAAAAGATTAGAAGTTGTAAACAATGTTTTGAAAATTGGGGTTTTAATCGACCCAGTCGAGTCACCTGGTTCTTAGGTTAAGCCGGTCTTCTATAAAAAAAAACCAAACCCGTTGGGTTTTCGAGAACCAGGTCGACCCAGGTCATTTAAAACTCGATGGGTCTAACCGGGTTTCGAGAATTATCTTATTTTATTTAAAAAAAAAAAACCAAAGCCCGTCATGTTTCGAGAACCGGGTTGACCCGGGTTACTTAAAACCCGACGGGTCTAATTGGTTCAACCGTTTTGTATGACCCAGTTTAATATGACTCCCCCTTTTTTTTACTGGAACCGGTTCAACCAGTTAACCCGGCCGGGTCGAAACGGGTTTCATAACATTGGTTGTAAATATATATAAAAACTCGTAGAAAAGGTATAAATTTATGTCGCCAAATATAGAAGATAAGATGTCATAATTTGAAAGAAGAATGTCTAACTGAATTAATTAGCCGGGTACTTGCACGTTGTGACGACAGGTAATAATGCCACTACTAATATGGTTGAAGGTAGTGATGAGGCGAAAAATGATCCGTTTTTAGGGGGTCATTTAAGCTGGAATTGGAATTTATTTGATCAAATATTGCCCTAAATCGTTCCTTTTGTGATTTTAGGTACTTTTGGAGTGAATTCTGGAAAAGGAAGAATTTTGGACGTTTTTGGAGCATAAAAGTGAAGAAAACGGCAAAGTCTTAATTTTCCTTGCTGGGAACAGTACCTGACGGCGTCAAAAGTAATTTGATGATGACGTCAAGAGTAAAAATGGTGACGGCCCAGTGAAAACGTGACGACGTCAGAGCAAGGTCGTCAAGAGTAAAAGTGGTGACGGCCCAGTACAACATTACACATGACGGCGTCAGATCTGGATCTAGGCAGTCCGAGAATAATATGGGCGGCGGGTTGACGGCGTCAGAAGTTTCTGCTTGACGCCGTCACCTTAGGAAATCTATATATAGTTTTTGTTATTTTCATTCTAAAGAGAGGAGAACTTTAGGGTCGAACTTAATAAACCCTAGCACGACTTTTATAGTATTTTCAAGGGTTTTCACCCCTTGAAACCTTTCATGTTCAATTGAGATAAGTATCCTTTCAATTCATTCAATATGTCTATGTGTTGTTTGAATATATCTTACGCTTGTATTGATTTTAACATGCTAAGCTAGATCTTTTGTGTTTTTGCTTAGATGTAATGAAACCTAGATGTTGATTATAGGTTCATTGCTTGTTTATAGTTGTAATGGATGAATGATTTTAATGTTAGGCTTAAGAAAACTGGCAGATCTCCATTGTGTAACTTGCTTGAACGTCTTAAGAAACATGAACCAATGCGTACTAGGTTTTTATGGTTGTATTTAATGCATGAGCGAATTCTAGTGATCCCATGTTAGGAGCTTCTTGCAGGCTCGACATAGGAGTGAAGTAGGAGCTTATAGAGTTGGGGAAGTGCGTACGTGATGAGTGTCTAAATACTCATCATTTTATACCAATCTGAGCTGCCAAAACATCCAAAAACACTCAAATATGCATCAAAATACTTAAAATATCTTAGAAGTGTGTTTTATATGTTTCAAATGCAAAAACAGATAAAAAACGTACAAAGTTTGCATAATTGGCAGTTTCAGTCCCTCAAGTTTCAAAAGTTGTCAAAACTAGTCCCTGGTTATTCTAGAAACTTGAAAAAGTCACCAAAGGTCTTTTTAAATCACAAAGTTACATATTTAGTCCTTTGGTGCAAAGTTTCACAAAATTACAAGTTTAGTCCTTGTATTTTGCAAAATTGACATAAATGGTCCCTGGGATGTAAAAACTTTGAGAAAAATAAATTTTGGTCCTTGTACTAATAATCTTTTGCAGGAATGGTCCTTGGTATGAAGTTTGGTAAAATTACATGTTTGGTCCCTGGAATTTATAGATTTGGCAGGAAAGGTCCTCGGATATAAAAAATGGGAAATTATCAAAAGTGGCCCTTGTACTATTCATGAATGATAAATATGGTCCTTATGATAAACTTTGGAAAATTACACAACCTACCCTCAACTTTGTTCAAAATACAAAATTAGTCCTTGTGTAACAATAAAACCAAACGGACCCTTATTAATAAATCCTAAACCAAACCAATCCACAAAACACTACCCAGCCAACTTTTTTTTATTTGTGTGATCCAATCCCAAGGCCCAAACCTCAAAGCCCAAACCACCCTAAATAATAAACCGGGGTCAAACCCCCGGTCAAACCCACCTTCCCTCCTTTCTTTCTTCTTCTCCCTCACTGAAACCAAAACCACCACCCGAGTCACCATACCAGGGTGGTTTTGCCACCTGCTACCACCACCTCATCACCTCCACCTCACACAACCTCCCAAAACCCTTAATTGCCCTAAAATCCCTCACTCGCTTCCCCCTCTGTCCCAAGACTTTTGACGCCAAAAAGCAGGTTTAAACGACCTTGATGAATTTGACCATTCCAAGGGTCAAGATCAAGTGGGAAAGTCTCAGGACACTAGTGGGAACCCTAAAAGTCACTATAAAGAAGAAAAGAGGCAGAAGAGATGGAGTATTAGAGTAGCTTTAGTTTAATTTAATCGTAGGTAGTGTATATTCTCAATTAGTTTTAATTTTCAGTTTAAATCATTTGTACTCAGTTCAATTAATGTAATATAAGCTATCTCTATCATTAATTTCAACTTCCTTGTTCTAAAATCAGTTTTGACATTTTAAGTGAAATTGACAATCTCACTTATTATTGTTGAAAGTTATTATTTCATTTTCCATTAGTTCTAAATCAGTTCACTTATATGTTTTAGTAAGAATTGTAAGCATTAAAATCAGTTGAGTTTAATAAATCTATAATATTCAAAAATTCAAGAAAATAACTAGAAAATCAAAAATATATGCTCAAGGAATAAGGAGCATTGGAGCAGGGTAAAGCAAGGATGATCATGGTAATAGGACCTTATGGGAGGTATTAGGACTGTGGAAAAACTTGTGTACCTTGTTTCTCAGTGAAAGCCATTTGTAAGTCATAAACTTTATAATTTCATTTCTTGGTTCTTATTATTATTTATATGATATTTGTATTCATTTAGGTTTAATTATGTTCCTAGATTATGTTTCAAGCAAAAAGATTATAGGTTAAAGGGTAAAATCAATAGTTGCAGTGTTACTTAGAAGTTAAAGGGGTGTTTGGTTTAACACTGCCTAGGTAGTTTTGTGGTTTTATTGGGAGTCATTTCTGTCTCTGCATGTTACACTAAGTTAGTATAAGTTAAATAGAGTCCTAGAACCAAGCTTCATTTGAAAAAAGTCAAAATCAAAACTCCATTACCTCAACAGTTAACTGTTGAGGTTTTGTGATTTCAAATCTCACTCATTTCCATTTAGAAGTTGTTATATTAACTTAATTTAGTCCTATTATAGTTTAAAATATCATTCTCAGTTAGTTTAGAAGAATCAAAATTCAACAAAGTCAAAATACAAAGTATTTTACAAAAGTCAAATTTCTACTTTGTGTAGAAAACCAAAAACTCTAGGAATTTTATAGAATTTTGTAGTGAGATTTAGGCTTTGGGATTTTTAGGTATTGTTGTATCCCAACCCACCTTTAATTTCCCCCTCTTGTTACATTTTTGTGATTTTTGTGTGGACCCCACCATCACCCCAAACATACCTGCTGGGTGAGATCATCCCCTGCACCAGCAGCACCATCCTACACCATCAACTTTGGTGGTGGTTTGTAACCACCTCAGTGGGTCCCACAACCATTTCTTTGTTCCTCCCAACCCCCTCCTACCAGGGATCATTTGTTGACCAATAGTTTGACCTAGATCATTGTGGACCCCACTTGGTTTTACTTCACAAAGCTGTCCCTAATCTGTCTCAGATTCCAAGAAGCCAAGTGCTTATTTTGAGCTTGTTAGCTTATTCAGTGAACACTTATTGCTTTTTCTTGCTTAAACAGGTTTTCTTAACTTATTTGAACTTGAATAATCCATAGTGGGTCCCACACAAGCTCAGTTGAGCTTATTTACTTGTTTGGTCAAACAAGGTCAACTGTGAGGAGAATAAGCTTCCACACCGCTTATTTTTAAGATATAAAAATATTGTTTTTACAAAAGTTAGTCATTTTTAGGTATAATATAGATTTGTAAAAGAAAAATCAAGAAAAACCAATATAAAAATAAGTGATAGTTTCTATTTAATATAATTTAATTTTAATTTTCATTTTTAGATTTTTATTAAGTAAGTTGTATTTTTATATTTTTATTAATTTCATTTTATATTAAAGTATTTTTAATAAATTTTTTCAGATTTTTATTTTGTTATTTAGTATTTATTAGAATTAATAATAGTTTTATTAGTAATTAATTAATAAATAAGTTTTAAATAGCATTATTAATTTTTATAAAGCAATACCTAGATTTTATATTTTTCCTAGCTTTTATAAGTCATAATATAATTTTAGTAATTTTTCTAGAATTTTTACTGATCATTTACTAGTTTTTATAATTTAAATAGTTTAATTGGTAATTAATTAATAAATAGAATAATAAATAGTAAACTAGTTTAAAATATATAAAATAAAGTTTTTATAATTTTTTAGGATTCCTGTGATGGTTAATTAGATTTATAAAAATCTTCTTAATTATCTAAGTCTTTTTAGTATTTATAATAATTTAAATCATATAAATAGTTAAATAATAATTAAATAGTTATTAATTAATAATAATTAGATAAATAGTAAGAAAAATATAAACTTATTTTTAAAATAAGTTTTATAATATTTTAGACTTTTAGAAATTTTAATTTTAATTTTCTAGATTTATTTCACATTTTCTTAATTATTAGTGTATTATTAAATAATTAATAATAGTTATTAAATAATAATAATTAATTAAATAATTAGTAATTATAAAATAAATATTTTAAGTTTATTTAATTTGCATTTAAACCCCTAAGGTATGCAAATTTCTACTTTAGTTAAATTCATTTTTGTTTCGTACGTTTACGTAGAATTAAATTAAACGTACGCATTTTTAATTACTAAAACGTTTTTAAGTATCTAGGTTTCACGTAATCATTTTATTAGCTTATTTAAGTTATTTTATTTTATAAAACCCTAGTGTAATCATTCACACACATTTATACCCTTTCCTGTTCATATTCACTCAATCACAAACTCGTTTTTAATACCATCACAACCTCGTTGGGACATTACGACCCGGGGAAACACTGTATTCCACGGAAGCATTGGTTTAGACTGTTTGACTTATTGACCATTACTTGGTTAATATTATCTGACTGTTTAAGGCCAATCAAAATTTGGCGCCGCTGCCGGGGAGGTTGTGCGCTTATTCTAAATGATTTTGCGTATTAGTGAACCTGAATACACGCTCATTGTGTATTTATCCATCCTTGTTCATACTATTATCATATAAAAACAAAAACAGTTCCCAAAAACATTTTAAAATTAGTTTTCAACGAACACAAAAAAACCCAAAAAATATTTTCCTTCTTATTAGTACTACAAAATTTTTCAAAAATATCAAAAATATTCACCTTTACACTCCTACCTATTTGATTCTTCATTTCTCACCCCCTAAACCCTTTGATTCTTTCTATGTCTTATTCTCACCCTCTTGTCTGTCAATGGTGTGGTAGTTCTTATAATGGTGGTAATTGCCCCGGTTGTGGCATGGTAGAGTCAGGAAATGGGTCTGTCTATAACCAGAATCCCTATTTCTATCCTGACACGACTGATTCATTCCATCAGCTTCCACACCGTGAGACTCAGCAGTTTTACTGTTGTGAGTACTGTGGTGGTTCACACTACAGTTCTAATTGTCAATCAGGAAACACGCTTGTCTATGAGCAGTTTCCTAATAACAGTTTTGACTCACAGTCACATCAGTTCAACTGTTGTGAGTACAGTGGAGGTCCTCACTTTAGCTCGGATTGTCAAACAGGGAATCCATTTCCTTGTAACAATTATGATTATTCGTTTCAAGACCCACCTCTACAGTACCAAATAAACCAAGCAACTCCTCAATACCAGCAAGACCTTTGTCTAGAGGTTCTTGAGAAACTTAAAGACCTTAAGGAGGAGTTAGCTAATATTTCGTTTCACAATGCACCAAGTTTTTCTTGTGTACATTGTGGGGGTCCTCATGATGATTTCAAATGTCAACCGTATTATAAAACTGAACATTGTTCTAGTTCTGATACATCCGGTTTTGACACATTCACACCCCTGTAGTCTCCACTCACTCAATATTCTCGTGATAAATCTATCGCGGAATTACTTGCATAAGAACATGCAACTAGAGACGAAAAAAGCATGGAAGAATTACTAGTCTTAGAACGAGCAGCTATAACACATTCCAAATTTCACAATGCTGCTCTCCTTGATGAAAATGATGAAAGTAATAATGATAATACCTCATCAAGTTCATCAATTGAGACTCCTTCCATGGATATACAGGGAGAAAAGAGTATGGGAGAATTATTAGCAGCAGAACAAATGGAAATTATAAAATCCATGTATGCTAGTCCTTCTCAACTCCCTCAGTTTGATATTATCACACCCGAGGTTCCCACTCACTCTCTAAGCATGGGGGACGAGCATCTTGACACTGTTCCTAAAAAGGAATTGGACGAATTCATAAAGTCTAATGTTGAGAACCTTGTCTCAATCCCAAGTGAGTCACAGGGAATTCTTGATCATGTGTGTGATATCCCTCCCCCTCTTGTCTTTCCAAATGATCATATTGAGATGTTCTCTGATTCTGATGAGAACTATTCTTTATCTTGTGGAGACATTAGTTATGTGGGGGAATTACCTTCTGAGCTTGTTAACTCAGAAGAAGAGAATGATGAAGAAATAATCCAAGATGAATCTATTTCGGAATTGCAAACATTCCATTTTGATCATACGGGAGAGAAGATAAGTGGCAGTACCACTTCTCATTCTTATAATTCCTTTCCCGTATATGAATCATTTACTATTGAGGAGTTCCCCAGTGAACTCACTCAAATCAATTCCGAATATGAATCATTCACCTTTGAGGAGTTATCTGGTGAACTCACTCATATCATATCTTCACCGGAGTATGATAATTTCTATTTTGATCTAGACATACCCATAATATGTCTTGATCAAACGAGCTTAAAAGAGGAGATTCATGAAACAATGAATTCTCCTATTGAAGATGAGGAGTTAGTTATGATTTTCATCATGACTTTCTTTCTTTTCTTCATATATCCTGTGGCTTCTCCTGTTCTTCACTCTTTCGGGAGTGAGGACATTATTTTTGACCCCGGCATTCTCATTTATAAATTTTGAGCCGGTTACTTATCTCATCGGTGTGGAACTTTCACGTGCTTCAAATGTTTATCCAAATATCTTGAATGAAAGTCCGATGCAGATTGTCTCTTCCACATCATGCTTCCCCATGGACCAATGAATTCGGGGTCGAGTCAAGCTAGCGACTCAGTAATCAAAAACAGTAGCATGTACTTAGGGTTTTCACCCTAAGTATGGGGGAAATACTAACCCACATGTTGTATTTATGTATATATCCTCTAAAAAAAAATGTGTGTACATAAACTTAAATAAAGGCTAGGAGTATTTTCCTTCTTACGTTCTATGTGTTGGTTTAACACCCGGTACTTTGAATATTGAGGAAAATATTCAGTTCTAAGTGTGGGGGGAGATTCGTTATTCTAACGAATTTAAACACATGTTCCATCAAGAACCCCCATTTTAGCCCAAATTTTAAAATTTTTTTCTCACTTAGAACGCAATAAATGGTTATCAGTCCGCCGTGTCTAATCCACATAAGGATTGGCTAATCCAGGAGCAAACGGCTCTTGGTAAAGATATCGCAAATCCGTTTATGGCTTGCAATTTGCCCAAAATTGTATGGTACCTCAACTCGCTATATCCCATAAAGCAAATGAGTTGGCTAGCCCGCAAGATTATGGCTTGTGATAAAGGCAGTGGAAAAACCATAATTGGTAATCAGCTCACTAAGATGTTGACTTATTCCATCAAGATTTGGCTAGTCCAGAAGCAAACGGCTTTTGGTAAAGACTAATCAAAACCGTTGACAGCTGGTGGTTTGCTCAAAATCACACGGTTATCAGGTGTACCACAGTTCTTACATCTGGCTACTCCAAAAGTGATGGCTTTTGGTAAAGAGTTTTTCAAATCCATTAAGCTTTTCTCAAAAGATTGCTAGGGACTAGCAATAGTTTAGTGTGGGGGATTGATAAGTGTCTAAATACTCATCATTTTATACCAATCTGAGCTGCCAAAACATCCAAAAACACTCAAATATGCATCAAAATACTTAAAATATCTTAGAAGTGTGTTTTATATGTTTCAAATGCAAAATATGCAAAAACAGATAAAAAATGTACAAAGTTTGCATAATTGGCAGTTTCAGTCCCTCAAGTTTCAAAAGTTGTCAAAACTAGTCCCTGGTTATTCTAGAAACTTGAAAAAGTCACCAAAGGTCCTTTTAAATCACAAAGTTACATATTTAGTCCTTTGGTGCAAAGTTTCACAAAATTACAAGTTTAGTCCCTGTATTTTGCAAAATTGACATAAATGGTCCCTGGGATGTAAAAACTTTGAGAAAAATAAATTTTGGTCCTTGTACTAATAATCTTTTGTAGGAATGGTCCTTGGTATGAAGTTTGGTAAAATTACATGTTTGGTCCCTGGAATTTGTAGATTTGGCAGGAAAGGTCCTCGGATATAAAAAATGGGAAATTATCAAAAGTCGCCCTTGTACTATTCATGAATGATAAATATGGTCCTTATGATAAACTTTGGAAAATTACACAACCTACCCTCAACTTTGCTCAAAATACAAAATTAGTCCTTGTGTAACAATAAAACCAAACGGACCCTTATTAATAAATCCTAAACCAAACCAATCCACAAAACACTACCCAGCCCACTTTTTTTTATTTGTGTGATCCAATCCCAAGGCCCAAACCTCAAAAGCCCAAACCACCATAAATAATAAACCGGGGTCAAACCCCCGGTCAAACCCACCTTCCCTCCTTTCTTTCTTCTTCTCCCTCACTGAAACCAAAACCACCACCTGAGTCACCATACCAGGGTGGTTTTTCCACCTGCTACCACCACCTCATCACCTCCACCTCACACAACCTCCTAAAACCCTTAATTGCCCTAAAATCCCTCACACGCTTCCCCCTCTGTCCCAAGACTTTTGGCGCCAAAAAGCAGGTTTAAACGGCCATGATGAATTTGACCATTCCAAGGGTCAAGATCAAGTGGGAAAGTCTCAGGACACTAGTGGGAACCCTAAAAGTCACTATAAAGAAGAAAAGAGGCAGAAGAGATGGAGTATTAGAGTAGCTTTAGTTTAATTTAATCGTAGGTAGTGTATATTCTCATTTAGTTTTAATTTTCAGTTTAAATCATATGTACTCAGTTCAATTAATGTAATATAAGCTATCTCTATCATTAATTTCAACTTCCTTGTTCTAAAATCAGTTTTGACATTTTAAGTGAAATTGACAATCTCACTTATTATTGTTGAAAGTTATTATTTCATGTTCCATTAGCTCTAAATCAGTTCACTTATTTGTTTTAGTAAGAATTGTAAGCATTAAAATCAGTTGAGTTTAATAAATCTATAATATTCAAAAATTCAAGAAAATAACTAGAAAATAAAAAATATATGCTCAAGGAAGAAGGAGCATTGGAGCAGGGTAAAGCAAGGATGATCATGGTAATAGGACCTTATGGGAGGTATTAGGACTGTGGAAAAACATGTGTACCTTGTTTCTCAGTGAAAGCCATTTGTAAGTCATAAACTTTATAATTTCATTTCTTGGTTCTTATTATTATTTCTATGATATTTGTATTCATTTAGGTTTAATTATGTTCCTAGATTATGTTTCAAGCAAAAAGATTGTAGGTTAAAGGGTAAAATCAATAGTTGCAGTGTTACTTAGAAGTTAAAGGGGTGTTTGGTTTAACACTTCCTAGGTAGTTTTGTGGTTTTACTGTGAGTCATTTATGTCTCTGCATGTTACACTAAGTTAGTATAAGTTAAATAGAGTCCTAGAACCAAGCTTCATTTGAAAAAAGTCAAAATCAAAACTCCATTACCTCAACAGTTAACTGTTGAGGTTTTGTGATTTCAAATCTCACTCATTTGTTGACCAATAGTTTGACCTAGATCATTGTGGACCCCACTTGGTTTTACTTCACAAAGCTGTCCCTAATCTGTCTCAGATTCCAAGAAGCCAAGTGCTTATTTTGAGCTTGTTAGCTTATTCAGTGAACACTTATTGCTTTTTCTTGCTTAAACAGGTTTGCTTAACTTATTTGAACTTGAATAATCCATAGTGGGTCCCACACAAGCTCAGTTGAGGTTATTTACTTGTTTGGTCAAACAAGGTCAACTGTGGGGATAATAAGCTTCCACACAACTTATTTTTAAGATATAAAAATATTGTTTTTACAAAAGTTAGTCATTTTTAGGTATAATATAGATTTGTAAAAGAAAAATCAAGAAAAACCAATATAAAAATAAGTGATAGTTTCTATTTAATGTAATTTAATTTTAATTTTAATTTTTAGATTTTTATTAAGTAAGTTGTATTTTTATATTTTTATTAATTTCCTTTTATATTAAAGTATTTTTAATAATTTTTCTCAGATTTTTATTTTGCTATTTAGTATTTATTAGAATTAATAATAGTTTTATTAGTAATTTATTAATAAATAAGTTTTAAATAGCATTATTAGTTTTTATAAAGCAACACCTAGATTTTATATTTTTCCTAGATTTTATAAGTCATAATATAATTTTATTAATTTTTCTAGGATTTTACTGTTCATTTACTAGTTTTTGTAATTTAAATAGTTTAATTGGTAATTAATTAATAAATAGAATAATAATTAGTAAACTAGTTTAAAAATATATAAAATAAAGTTTTTATAATTTTTTAGGATTCCTGTGATGGTTAATTAGATTTATAAAAATCTTCTTAATTATCTAAGTCTTTTTAGTATTTATAATAATTTAAATCGTATAAATAGTTAAATAATAATTAAATAGTTATTAATTAATAATAATTAGATAAATAATAAGAAAAATATAAACTTATTTTTAAAATAAGTTTTATAATATTTTAGACTTTTAGAAATTTTAATTTTAATTTTCTAGATTTATTTCACATTTTCTTAATTATTAGTGTATTATTAAATAATTAATAATAGTTATTAAATAATAATAATTAATTAAATAATTAGTAATTATAAAATAAATATTTTAAGTTTATTTAATTTGCATTTAAACCCCTAAGGTATGAAAATTTCTACTTTAGTTAAATTCGTTTTTGTTTCATACGTTTACGTAGAATTAAATTAAACGTACGCATTTTTAATTATTAAAACGTTTTTAAGTATCTAGGTTTCACGTAATCATTTTATTAGCTTATTTAAGTTATTTTATTTTATAAAACCCTAGTGTAATCATTCACACACACTTATACCCTTTCCTGTTCATATTCACTCAATCACGAACTCGTTTTTAATACCATCACAACCTCGTTGGGACATTACGACCCGAGGAAACACTGTATTCCACGGAAGCATTGGTTTTGACTGTTTGACTTATTGACCATTACTTGGTTAATATTATCTGACTGTTTAAGGCCAATCAGTACGCCACCCCACGATTTGTATTAAGGAATATAACCCGTCATCCGCGCAACTGTAACAAACAATTAACCTGTAAAAGATATCTAGGGAGTAGTGAAATCTAAATAAACACAATTCTCCCATCTATTGTTCACACCATATTAGTAATTAGCTTTATTTACATTTCTGTTATTTTATTTTGATTGCATCTTTAGTTATTAGGTTAGTTGACTAGCAACTAATTCTGCCCACTCTTCCAAAACCCGAGATTTTTACTTGCTTTCCATAAAATATAAAAATACAAAAAGAATCATCCCTCACCTCTAGACCTAGTTTTTAGGCTTTCTAATCCTAGCGACACTATTCCTGAGTTGAACGATCAATCCCCCGGTACTTGTCACTATACTATACTACAACGATCTGGTACACTGCCTGGTGGGGGTTGTAAGCTTCTCGAGATCCCTCGAGAGGTAAAGCCTGGTGCAATTCCCACGCATCAAGTTTTTGGCGCCGCAGCCCGGGGAATAGTTATTGTCTAGGTTAAGATTTCTTTTTATTAGGTCTACTTGCTAGATTCCTTTCTAGTAAGATTTTATTTTTATTTTTAGGTTTTCTTTAGTCTATCTTTTTCTTCGTGCCTTTGTTCGTAATCTTTACCATCCGACATCATGGAAGGTGGTAACATCTTTGAACCCATCAACCCACCACAACAAAACCACCAACAAAACCCACCACTAGCAAACCAACCTCTTAGGCCCCGAACCCTAGGAGAGTATTCCCGACCTAGCCACCAAGGCTATCGAAACACCATTGAGCTCACCCAAGGAGCCAATGTGTCTCCCTTGCGATCCGACACCATCCGGTTGGTGCAAAGCGGATGTGCATTCCATGGACTTCGTTCCGAAGATCCTAATCAACATCTCAAGGACTTCCTTAAAATCGTAGATTCTATAGACCTTGATGTTACAACTAGAGAGGCGACCCGATTATGCCTATTCCAATTCTCTCTACGTGATCAAGCTAGTCAATGGCTTAAACGTTTCCCCGCGGGATCCATCACCTCATGGTATGATCTTACCACTCATTTCCTTGCTCAATTCTTCCCACCGGGGAAGACTGCGATGCTTAGAAATGACATCTTGATGTTTGAACAACATCAGGGTGAAACTTTCTACGAAGCGTGGGCTTGTTTCAAGGATCTACTCCACAAAGTCCCTCATCATGGTATAAATCTTTGGTTATTAGTTCAAATCTTCTATGACCATGTCGACTATCACACTAAACGTACCATCGATCGAGCCGCAGGAGGAAGATTGCGTGATAAGAACGCCGAGGAGTCTTGGGCAATTATTGACGAACTTGCCGCCGATAATCAAGAGTTATGGGAGTTTAATTACACTATAAAAGCGGCCATCAACGCAATCTTGACACCTGGAAGGACTAATCAAATCTATGATGAACTCCTTTGCAAACTTGAGGCAAAAGTTGACTATTTCGAGGAAAGGCAAAAGAGACCCCTTAAGTCCTAGACGGGCTGCTGTCAATTCTGTCTCGAAAATGACTTCAACGCCATTATCAGAGTCACCCTCTAGGGAGAATGTTGAGACCTTCCAAAATTATGCCCCACCTTATTCTCCTCCTGAGAAACTTAGCCCGAAATTTGAAGCCAGAATGAGGGAATATATGGCAACCCATTCTGAGCGGCTTGCTAGATTCGAGGAAGCAGTTTATAAACAAAAGGAGGAGATGCAAGAGAAAATGAATGAGATGATGAGCCTAGTGGAGGAGTATGCCAACCAGAAAACCCCTGAAAGGATGTTACTGAGGAAAGAAAGCGTCACCCCCACTACCCGGTTTGTTAATTCCATCACAATTGTCCATACGGATAATGAGAAAGTAGAAACCCCTAGGGAACAAACCACAGAAGAACCGCCACAATCTCAACCCTTAAGTTCCTACCTGAAACATGATATAAATGAAAGCACCATAACAAATTGGATAAAGGGTGACGGGCGTAACCAATCCTCCAAACAGGGTTCAGAGAAGGAGGAAGAGGGAAATGATGAGTATGATACATTACCTGGGGGACCGATATTTGAAAAACTACAGGTACAGAAAGTAGCTACTAAGCAGATGGCGTGTGGGAACTTTGAGATACCGGCCAGCATCGGGAATTTGAAATATCTAAACGCTTTCGCCGACCAAGGATCGGAAGTAAATCTTATGCCCAACTAACGTCAAAAATGCCAACCACCACTCGTGTTAGGCTATCCTTCGCTGGACACTCTAATGTGTACCCCCTAGGAATCGCAGAAGATGTATTGGTCAATGTTGCGGGATTTATGTATCCCGTTGATTTCATGATCAATGATGATAAAGGGGGTGGATGCATGCCAATAATCCTTGGGGCACCATTCCTTACCACCGGAAGAGCTGTCATTAGATATGAAAACAGGAAAATTGAGCTCAAATCAGGAAAAAGAAAGATCAGCTTTCCCATGACCCCGCGATATGCGCAAGAAAGTTTGATGAGGAGAAGGTTCAAAAACAATATTGAAACATCGCCTATCCATGTTCAGGAGAAGATACTTGCATGGGAGGCAAGAATCAAAAAGTACAAAGAAACTAAACATGAGGGAAGCAAAAGCAAAAGCAACGAAGTTCATGTCGAGTTTGAACATAGTTAACCAATGAGGAACCATGTATCATTCAAAAAGGGGGACCT
Source organism: Artemisia argyi (assembly GCA_030686995.1). Taxonomy (NCBI): domain Eukaryota; kingdom Viridiplantae; phylum Streptophyta; class Magnoliopsida; order Asterales; family Asteraceae; genus Artemisia; species Artemisia argyi. The sequence goes on from CM060679.1 coordinate 25,127,457, forward strand.
AGTACTCTTAAGACACTTGGAGATAACGATACCTCCCGATAAACTGAGTCCTTAGTGGTATGGGCCATTCACAATTGAGGGCATAAGCCAAGATGGGATGGCTAACTTGAGTAGTAAAAGAGGAGGAGAGGTGATTGCAAGTATCGACAGATTGAAACACCACAACCACGATAGTAATGATTGCAACTATATGGGGTACATCATCTCGAGAGATGAGGTCACGTAATAGCCCATGACCTTGAGTCTAGCTACAAGACTCGTAAATAAAGAAAAGCGCTTCTTGGGAGGCAACCCATGCTTTGTGTGATTTTTAATTGTTTGATTGTTATTTGTTTCCGTATGCATGATTTATTTTTATTGTTGGTAGATCATGTTTCAAAATAAAATGGTGAAAATACTTTATTTTGTCGTTTAGCTTAGTCTCAACTTCATCCAAAGGTATTTCGCAAAAGGTAAGTGTAAGGGGAAACCCCAAATACGTTTTTAAGAAACAAAACCGATCATGATTCTCCACAATATTAAATGAACATGTATATTCGTATTTGTTAGAGTCAAATGCTTGTATCGAGTCATAATGATGTTTTGCAGGATTTTCCAGGAAGTTGGACAAAGTTTTTCCAGAAATTTTCTGGAAACTTTACATAAAGATTTCTACAGGTCACTTCTGACGGCGTCAGGAAGAAATTCCTGATGGTGTCACGTGTAAAAATCTGGAAATTTTGCCAGTTTTGTTTTTCTAACGGAGTCTTAAAGTTTTTGTTGAATATTTAGTTTTATAATCTCCAGGGAATCTGCAAACATTCATTCCACAAGCATTATATCTTACTTTGCTTTCTAGGATTTGTTAGCATATATAGATTGCCGCCGATTTTACGCGAGGTTGCCTTGTTTGTTTTCTCAGGTTTAACAGGTTATGTATGACAAGAAGATGATTTATATTCTGGAAGGGAAGCTTTGATTGTTCATTTTCTTGGAGGAAGATCTAACCTTGTTACCGCACTATCCATACCGAGCGAATTAGGGGAGTATTTGATTTCATTCTTTTACCTATTTCACTTTTACATTCTTTAATTGAACATTGGGGACAATGTTCATCCTAAGTGTAAGGGGAGGGTAAATGATGATACCTTATAGATAAACTTGCACTTGAGTTTGTTTGTTTGATGGTAGGTGTGTAATAAAACTATGAGAAATACTTGTTAGTGTAATTTTAGTGCCAAATTTAAAATTTTTTACAATATTTAAGAGTGAAACTTTAGCCTTAGCAAGCGTCTCATGGATAGGAGTCGTATGACTAGCACAAAACCGTACTATTCAGAAAAATTTTCCACCCAAATATGTGAGGTTCGCCTTTAGATTTGATAGGAAAAGCATTCATTATTAGTGCTTATGAGTGTACCGGTAGCATTTAGATTCTAGAACTTGCGTTAGTGATGCATCCCGAGACTGCTAGTGAGACTACATTCGTGTGGTAGGATTTACTACATGATAAGAGGCATTAGGATCATCCTTGTGTTAAAACCCGTATCATAATTACTTGACCATTTAAGTCATATTACTTGGCTAGTTAAGTCAACGAATTTTTCCCACACCCTTAGCGTTGTACTCTTTTTTAGTACACGAAACCGCTAGTACACCCCTCCGAGCCTATCTTTTCGTTTCTAACTTTAAGCATCTTACTTAAAGGAAGAATTTGTTACACCCCACTTAAATGTACAACCAAATCGCCTTAGCCTTCCGTGTATGCACTCATCTTTAGCGCATTATTGTTATTTGTTTAAACCCTTAGTTAATTATTTAATTGATTACATGGTTGCTAAGTCAAGTCATATCCTTGTACATATTGTTTTGGGACGATTGGGACTCATGGGTAAAGTACTTATGTTTTGGAGTAATGGGGAAGAACATCATTTTATTACCCCCATATGTACGTTAATCTTAAAAAGTTCTCCAAGTGTTTTGACTTTCTTAATTCGAGTCATTAGATTAGTTTATTGTAAAGTATGTAAAAATTCAAGTGTAAGGGGAATGTTCATTCTCTACGATGTATTATTTTGGATGGTAGGGTAAAAGTGTATGCAAAAAAAAAAAAAAAAAAAAAAAAAAAATCGAAAAACAAAGAAAAAAAATAGAAAAGGAGAAAAGAGAAAAAACATACGGACTACCATCCCGTTTCATTCTATGTTTATTTTATGTTTTTGCTATTTTTCATTTATTAGCTTAAATCGAGTCAAGTCTTGGCTTAGCAACGCCATATTGTACATGTAATTAACCAAGATGATTAACTCGCCACCAGTAAAGATTGCCTTTATCCAACAAAACCGTGTTTTCCATATCCCTACACCTAACGTTATAACCCTTTGAAAGACCTCTTTGATAGTTTATCCTAGGTGCTTACGCCATGTGGTGGAGGTTTGATCCTTTCCCAAGCCTATGGTAATTGATTGGCTCAGAAGCAGTCAACTAAAGTCAACCACATATGTGGTCAATATAGTCAAACTACCTAGACCAATGCTTCCGGGTAATAAAGGGTATCACCAGGGTCGTTATGTCCCCGACGAGGTGTGAATGGTTATCAAATGGGTTTGTGATCGGGTGAATTTGGACGGAAAGGGGTTTGAGATTGATTATACTAAGGAATCTACAAGGAAGTAGCTTAAATAAGCTATATGAACAAGACTAGAGATTTGGAAAAACCAGAAACGTTTAAAACCTAAAAACGCGTACGTTCAATTTAAATTTACGTGAACGTACGAAATAAAAAGTGAAAACTGAAATCTGAAAACCCACAGGGGGTGAAAATGATTTTTTTACAAACTAAAGGATAAAAGAAAATTTGTGGAAAAAGAAAATAAATTTTCACACTATTTAATTATTTAATATTAATTAAATACTATTAAATACTAATTATTAATATTTAAATAACTTAAATACAATACAATATTAATTTAATACTAGAAAAATGAAAATTAAATTTCTAAAATTATAAAATAACTAAAGACAAATTTTAAAATTAAAAATATGTCTTTTTGTCTTTTTGTGATTTTTATATTAATTAATTACTAATTATATTTAATTACCTAATTAAACTAATTAAAATTATTAAAAATACTAAAAAGACTTAGAAAATTAAAAAAAAATTTGTAAATCTAATTAACCATCACAAGAATCCTAAAAAATTATAAAAAGTTTGTTTTATTAGTTTTTACACTATTTTACTAATTAATATTCTAAATATTAATTAATGACTAATTAAACTGTTTAAATTATAAAAACTAGAAGATGAACAGTAGAAATTATAAGAAAATTCCTAAAATTATTTTATAACTTATAAAAGCTAGGAAAAATATAAAATCTCGGGTTTACATAATAAAAAATAATTTTGCTATTTAATACTTAATTATTAATAATACTAATATTAAATCTAATAAATACTAAATGACAAAATTAAAATCTATAAAAATTACTGAAATTACTTTAACATAAAATGAAATTAAGAAAAATATAAAAATGAAAGGTACTTAATAAAAATCTAAAAAGGAAAATTAAAAAGTTAAATTACATTAAATAGAAACTATCACTTATTTTAAATTTAGTTTTTCTGGATTTTTCTTTTACAAAACTATTTTATACCTAAAAACATTAAACTTTTACAAAAACAACTTTTTTAGAACTTAAAAATAAGTCAGAATAAGCTTAAAGTCTTGCACAGTTGACTTTGGTTGACCAAACAAGAAAATAAGCTCAAATTAGCTTATGTGGGGTCCACAAGGGTGGAATCTGGTGTGTATAAGTTAGATAGCTTATAATGAACTTAAAAAAAACAAGGATTGAGCACAAGATAAGCCAATAAGCTGATAAGCATATCTAAGTGAACCACATGCCACTCAGAAATGGGACAAACAAAAGGGGCCAAATAAGCTAGGGGCAAAAGCCCTTAAGCCAAAAGAAAGACTGGAAACCACAAGCCAGCTATGTGGGCTTCTCAAAGAACCAAGATTTGTACTGTGGGGCCCACTATCAAGCTCTGTGTGAGCCAAAGAAGTTGGGATAGTTGGTGAGGTCTGCTGATGCAGGGGAGAACACTCCCCCTGCAGGTAACTTTGGAGGGCAATGGGGCCCACAAAAAAAATTGCAAGAATTAAACAACAATGGGACTATGAAGCTAAGCTGGGATACAACAAACCCTAAAAATCCCAAAGCCTGAATCCAACTACAAAATTCTATAAAACTCTTGCCATTTTGGGAAAAAACTAAGATGTGCAATTTTGACTTTCTAAGTAAACATGCTAGATTGACTTTTGTTGATTTCTGATGATCTAAACTGACTTAATATGTTATAATAAGCTACTATGAGACAAAATTAATGAATAACAACTACTTTTAAATGGAAATGATTGGATTTGGAATCCTAATACCTAACAGTTGACAGACAATGGGATTTAAGAGGTCATTTTGACTTTCTTACAACTGAAACTTGGTTTTAAAGCTTTTCCTAACCTAATATTGCCTAATGAAGTGTGTCTCAGCACTTATTGACCAATGAAACTCACAAAGTCTTCTTGAAGCAATCAGATCCAAACACTCCTTAATATAACTATTCTGGAAGTTTTATGAAGCAAACCTACCATTTAGACCTTGAATCCTGATACTTAACTCACCTTAACATCAAACAAGCTGTGGTGAACTAAAATAAGTAATAAACAACAAGTATGGCTACTAAAAACAGATTATGCAAAAACTGAGGAAGAATCTTACAATTTCACAAGCTGAGAACCATAGTGACCCAAAACTTAACCCTGCAAGCTTATTGCTCCCAAGAGCTTCTAAACCATGAGCATTCACAGCTTCTTCTTCCTTCTTCTGTCTCCCTTTATTTTTCTATTTATTTCTAATTTCTAGTATTTTTGTGATTTTCTTTAGATTCTGAACCAAGACTATTTAAAGGGCTTTGAGAACTAAAAAAAAACTTAATATTAAGCTCAGATGAGCTTAAACAACCACTAAACATAAATGTTAACAATTTAACAATAATTTAGAGTTAAGAGAAATGCCAAATTAGAATTTATAACTGAAACTTGAATTCACTGATTGAAATAACTTCAAATACACAAGAAAGCCTTAGTACAATGTTTTTAAGCTGGAAATTACAATAAGATTGAATGATTAAACTAATTCGACATAAACTAAATTAAACTAAAAATTACACTAACAATTCTACTACTCTTTCCTTTTTCATTGTTGACTTTTATAGCTCCTTGGGGTCCTCAGAGACTTTCCCACCTCTAATAATGGCCATTGGATGGCTACTTTTGATCCAGGCCCTTGAAATGTTTTTGGCGGGAAATGAATTTTTGGCAGTTGTGGGTAACTTGGAGCAAATTGAGGTCATTAAATGTAGTTTGGAAGTTAGTATTTGGAGGGGGAACAAAGTATGGGGTGAGTGAGGTGGAGGAGGGGGGTTGAGTGTTTTCTGGGGATTGCAGGCTTCAAGTGGGTGAAGGAGGTGGAGGTTTGACTTGGGGTTTGACCGACTTTTGATATCAAATGGGGGAAAGGGTTTTGGGCTAAGGTGGGAGTGGGCCTGGTAAGAGGCTTGGGCTTGGGGTATTTGTTTGGGTTGGATTTGTTATTTGGTTTGAAATATTAATAGGATCCATTTGGTTTAAAATAAATCACAAGGACCATATTTGTAATTTTCTGGAAATGGAGGGGGTTGAGTGGCAACAATCCAAACTTGTAACAAGGGTAAAATATGCTCAATTTTATTACTCCATGGACCAATATTGACTTTTCCATATTTTCAAAATTTCCAGGGACTAAAATTGCCCATTTTGAAACTAGAGGGACCAAACCTGTAATTTCTCCAAATCTTTTACCCAAGGGCCATATTTGCCAACTTGTGATTTCCCAAGGACCCAAAAATGATTTTTCATCCAAAAATTCCCACCAGGGACCAAATCTGTCAATTTTTAAACTTCAGGGACTAAAATTGTAAATTTCCAAAACTTTTGAGATTTTTCACCAAAGGACTAAAGATGACAACTTATGATTTTAAAAGGACCTTTGGTGACTTTTCTTTTAAAATAAGAGCTCAGGGACTATTTTTGCCAAATTTTGATAGTTGGGGGACTGAAACTGCCAATTAGGCAAACTTTGTACGTTTTTCATTTGTTTTTACTCATTTTGCATTTAAAACACATAAAAAACAATCCCTGGGATTATTTCAGTATTTTGATGACTTTATGATTGTTTTTGTATATTTTGGCAGTTTAAATACCTAAAAAATGATGAGTGTTTATGCACTCATCAATCCCCCACACTAAACTATTGCTAGTCCCTAGCAATAAACTGTTTTGAAAACTTAATGGATTTTAATCTCTTTACCAAAAGCCATTACTTCTGGAGTAGCCAAATGTATCAGTTCAAGTAAGAACTATGGTCCACTTGATAACCATGTGATTTTGAGCAAACCACCAGCTGTCAACGGATTTGATTTGTCTTTACCAAAAGCCGTTTGCTTCTGGACTAGCCAACTCATGATGGAATAGTCAACATCTTGGTGAGCTGATTACCAATTATGGTTTTTCCACTGCCTTTACCACAAGCCATAATCTTGCGGGCTAGCCAACTCTTTCACTTTTTTGGATATGGCGAGTTGAGATACCATACAATTTTGGGCAAATTGCAAGCCGTCAACGGATTTGAGATATCTTTACCAAGAGCCGTTTGCTCCTGGATTAGCCAATCCTTTTGTCGTTTAGACATGGTGGACTGATAACCACAAAAATTTTGAAACTCAAGTGAAAATTTTTCAAAATTTTGGCCAAAAATGGGGGTACTAGATGGTAAAATGTGATAAAATTCGCTAGAATTTCCCCCCCACACTTAGAATGAATATTGTCCTCAATATTCAAAGTTCCGGCTATTATGCCGACTCTTTGAACATAAAAGGGCAACATTACAATCTAAATGTGGAAACACCATTTTTTTTCACTTTATTTGTAACCACAGCAGGGGTAACTCCCCCACACTTAGGGTGAAAACCCTATATGAATGCTACTGTTTTTGTTTACCGAGTCGCTAGCTTAACTCGACCCCGAATTCATTGGTTCTTGGGGAAGCATGATGTGGAAGAGACAATCTCCATCGGACTTTCATTCAAGATGTTTGGACAAACATTTGAAGCACGTGAAAGTTCCACACCGATGAGATAAGTACCTGGCTCAATATAATGGTAAATGAAAATGACGGGATCAAAGATGGTATCTTCATTCCCGAAGGAGTGAAGAAGAGAAGAAGTCACCCGGTAGGTGAAGAAAAGGAAGAAAACCATGATGAAAATCATGATAAGATCTTCTTCCTCGAGAGCAGGCTCATTAGCTTGAATTTGGATTTCAAGGCTTAAGCTCGTAAACATCCCGGGAGGGAGGGTGGGAATTTGTAAATTCTCATGATCGAGTGCATCTCCCCCCGGGCTATCATACTCCGGAGGAGTCATGATATAATGAGTGAGTTCACCGGAGAACTCCTCATGAAGAGAATCATTCACAAGATTTGAATCTGTGAACTCATGTTCCGGAATAGACTCATCACAATCCTCATTCCGAATACCAAAGATTGGATTATCATAAATCAAAGTGAATTCAGATTCGAATTCAAATAGAGGATTGGTGAGAGTAGTATTGAATGATTCGGGAACAAAGTGATTATCATTCTCTATTGGACTGCTGGGATAAGAACTGAGTGGTGGATCATGATATAGGAGACTTTCAATTTCTCCCAGATCGGCTTCGAAATCGAGGAGACCATCATCACTTTCCAATGAAAGTGGATTGATGTGAGTAAGTTCATCGGCGAACTCCTCAAGAAGAGGATCAACATCAGACTGTGGGAGTGATGCCTCAATATACTCAATGTCTCCATGAGATGTACAATCATCATTAAAATATGAGAAAGTCTCAAAATGATCGTTTAAACACTCAAAAGGGGAAGGAAGATCACACATATGCTCAAGAATTCCCTGTGACTCTCTTGGAATTGGGACAAGGTTCTCAACACTAGACTTTATGAATTCATCCGACTCATTTTTAGGAACAGTGTCAAGATGCTCGTCCCCCATGCTCAAAGAGTGAGTGGGAACCTCGGGTGTGATAGCAGTTGTTTGAGATGGAATCTCAACTGCTGGGATATCAACTGATGAACTTGATGAAGTTTTATAAAATTGAAGAATATCAAGGGTATCTTCATCATCACTGTCATCAGGGATGAAACGGAACTTAGAGCTAGATTTGGCTGCTTTTCTTTTGCAATTGATTCCCTAATAGATTTTTCATAGGCATCTTGGGAATTTATTCTAGCAGCCTACTCTTCAGCTAGCAATTCTTTCATGGATTTTTGATGAGTGTCTTTTTGGGCAAAGTCTTTAACTAAACCCTTAAGCTCATCAAGTATTTCCAGTACATTATGAATTTCTGGAAGAATTGCTTGATTCATTTGGTACTGTGGAGGTTGGTTATAATAAGGTGTGTCAAAATTGTCGCAAGGATATGGATTCCCCGTTTGACAATCTGAGCTGAAGTGTGGACCTCCACAGTAATCACAACAGTAAAACTGTTGAGTCTGGACTGGTGAATCATATGGGTATTGGTCATAACCAAAGTTCTGAGCATCACCGGAAAACTTTTCATAGACAAACGTATTTCCGGCTTGACACTCAAATCCTTGGTGAGGACCTCCACAAAACTCACATAGATATGTCAGTATCTCATGATGTGGTGACTGGTAGGATGAATCAGATGTGTCATGGTAAGGATAGGGAGCTTGGTTATAGACAGACTCATCTCCCGACTCTACCATAATACAACTGGGACAATTCCCACCATTATGAGGACCACTACACCATTGGCAACCCAAATGGTGTGGATACGACATAGATAAGAATCAAAGGTTCATAGAGGGGCAGGGACGAAGAATCAAAGATGTGAGAGGGTAAAGGTGAATATTTTTGGAGTTTTTGGAAAACGTTTTGTACAAATGAGAAAGAAAATCTTTTTGGGTTTTTTTGTGTTCGTTGAAAACTACTTTTAAAATGTTTTCGTGAACTGTTTTGTATAAATAAGAAGATAATATGAATAAGGGTGGATAAATATACAATGGAATGAATATCCAAAGATCACAAATCTTCAAATACGTTTGGATACGCACACAACCTCCCCGGCAGCGGCGCCAAATTTTGATTGGCTCAGAAGCAGTCAACTAAAGTCAACCACAGATGTGGTCAATATAGTCAAACTACCTAGACCAATGCTTCCGGGTAATAAAGGGTATCACCAGGATCGTTATGTCCCGACAAGGTGTGAATTGTTATCAAACGGGTTTGTGATCGGGTGAATTTGGACGGAAAGGGGTTTGAGATTGATTATACTAAGGAATCTACAAGGAAATAGCTTAAATAAGCTATATGAACGAGACTAGAGATTTGGAAAAACCAGAAACGTTTAAAACCTAAAAACGCGTACGTTCAATTTAAATTTACGTTAACGTACGAAATAAAAAGTGAAAATTGAAATCTGAAAACCCACAGGGGATGAAAATAACTTTTTTACAAACTAAAGGATAAAAGAAATTTTGTGGAAAAAGAAAATGAATTTTTACACTATTTACTTATTTAATATTAATTAAATACTATTAAATACTAATTATTAGTATTTAAATAACTTAAATACAATACAATATTAATTTAATACTAGAAAAATGAAAATTAAATTTCTAAAATTATAAAATAACTAAAAAAAAATTTTAAAATTAAAAATATGTCTTTTTGTTATTTTTATATTAATTAATTACTAATTATATTTAATTACCTAATTAAATTAATTAAAATTATTAAAAATACCAAAAAGACTTAGAAAATTAAGAAAAAATTTATAAATCTAATTAACCATCACAGGAATCCTAAAAAATTATAAAAAGTTTGTTTTATAAGTTTTTACACTATTTTACTAATTAATATTCTAAATATTAATTAATGACTAATTAAACTGTTTAAATTATAAAAACTAGAATATGAACAGTAGAAATTATAAGAAAATTCCTAAAATTATTTTATAACTTATAAAAGCTAGGAAAAATATAAAAACTAGGGTTTACTTAATAAAAACTAATTTTGCTATTTAATACTTAATTATTAATAAAACTAATATTAAATCTAATAAATACTAAATGACAAAATTAAAATCTAGAAAAATTACTGAAATTACTTTAACATAAAAGGAAATTAAAAAAATATATAAAAATGCAAGGTACTTAATAAAAATCTAAAAAGGAAAATTAAAAAGTTAAATTACGTTAAATAGAAACTATCACTTATTTTAAATTTAGTTTTTCTGGATTTTTCTTTTACAAAACTATTTTATACCTAAAAACATTAAACTTTTACAAAAACAACTTTTTTAGAACTTAAAAATAAGCCAGAATAAGCTTAAAGTCTTGCACAGTTGACTTTGGTTGATCAAACAAGAAAATAAGCTCGAATTAGCTTATATGGGGTCCACAAGGGTGGAATCTGGTGTGTATAAGTTAGATAGCTTATAATGAACTTAAAACAACAAGGATTGAGCACAAGATAAGCCAATAAGCTGATAAGCATATCCAAGTGAACCACATGCCACTCTGAAATGGGACAAACAAAAGGGGCCAAATAAGCTAGGGGCAAAAGCCCTTAAGCCAAAAGGAAGACTGGAAACCACAAGCCAGCTATGTGGGCTTCTCAAAGAACCAAGATTTGTACTGTGGGGCCCACTATCAAGCTCTGTGTGAGCCAAAGAAGTTGGGATAGTTGGTGAGGTCTGCTGATGCAGGGGAGAACACTCCCCTTGCAGGTAACTTTGGAGGGCAATGGGGCCCACAGAAAAAATTGAAAGAATTAAAAAACAATGGGACTATGAAGCTAAGCTGGGATACAACAAACCCTAAAAATCCCAAAGCCTGAATCCAACTACAAAATTCTATAAAACTCTTGCCATTTTGGGAAAAAACTGAGATGTGCAATTTTGACTTTCTAAGTAAACATGCTAGATTGACTTTTGTTGATTTCTGATAATCTAAACTGACTTAATATGTTATAATAAGCTACTATGAGACCAAATTAATGAATAACAACTACTTTTAAATGGAAATGATTGGATTTGGAATCCTAAGACCTAACAGTTGATAGACAATGAGATTTAAGAGGTCATTTTGACTTTCTTACAACTGAAACTTGGTTTTAAAGCTTTTGCTAACCTAATATTGCCTAATGAAGTGTGTCTCAGCACTTATTGACCAATGAAACTCACCAAGTCTTCTTGAAGCAATCAAATCCAAACACTCCATAATATAACTATTCTGGAAGTTTTATGAAGCAAACCTACCATTTAGACCTTGAATCCTGATACTTAACTCACCTTAACATCAAACAAGCTGTGGTAAACTAAAATAAGTAATAAACAACAAGTATGGCTACTAAAAACAGATTATGCAAAAACTAAGGAAGAATCTTACAATTTCACAAGCTGAGAACCATAGTGACCCAAAACTTAAACCTGCAAGCTTATTGCTCCCAAGAGCTTCTAAACCATGAGCATTCACAGCTTCTTCTTCATTCTTATGTCTCCCTTTATTTTTCTATTTATTTCTAATTTCTAGTATTTTTGTGATTTTCTTTAGATTCTGAACCAAGACTATTTACAGGGCTTTGAGAACTAAAAAAAAAAAACTTAATATTAAGCTCAGATGAGCTTAAACAACCACTAAACACAAATGTTAACAATTTAACAATAATTTAGTGTTAAGAGAAATGCCAAATTAGAATTTATAACTGAAACTTGAATTCACTGATTGAAATAACTTCAAATACACAAGAAAGCCTTAGTACATTGTTTTTAAGCTGGAAATTACAATAAGATTGAATGATTAAACTAATTCGACATATACTAAATTAAACTAAAAATTAAACTAACTATTCTACTACTCTTTCCTTTTTCATTGTTGACTTTTATAGCTCCTTGGGGTCCTCAGAGACTTTCCCACCTCTAATAATGGCCATTGGATGGCTACTTTTGATCCAGGCCATTGAAATGTTTTTGGCGGGAAATGAATTTTTGGCAGTTGTGGGTAACTTGGAGCAAATTGAGGTCACTAAATGTAGTTTGGAAGTTAGTATTTGGAGGGGGAACAAAGTATAGGGTGAGTGAGGTGGAGGAGGGGGGTTGAGTGTTTTCTGGGGATTGCAAGCTTCAAGTGGGGGAAGGAGGTGGAGGTTTGACTTGGGGTTTGACCGACTTTTGATATCAAATGGAGGAAAGGGTTTTGGGCTAATGTGGGAGTGGGCCTGGTAAGAGGCTAGGGCTTGGGGTATTTTTTTGGGTTGGATTTGTTATTTGGTTTGAAATATCAATAGGATCTGTTTGGTTTAAAATAAATCACAAGGACCATATTTGTAATTTTTTGGAAATGGAGGGGGTTGAGTGGCAACAATCCAAACTTGTAACAAGGGTAAAATATGCTCAATTTTATTACTCCATGGACCAAAATTGACATTTCCATATTTTGAAAATTTCCAGGGACTAAAATTGCCCATTTTGAAACTAGAGGGACCAAAACTGTAATTTCTCCAAATCTTTTACCCAAGGGCCATATTTCCCAAGGACCCAAAAATGATTTTTCATCCAAAAATTCCCACCAGGGACCAAATCTATCAATTTTTAAACTCCAGGGACTAAAATTGTAAATTTTCAAAACTTTTGAGATTTTTCACCAAAGGACTAAATATGACAACTTATGATTTTAAAAGGACCTTTGGTGACTTTTCTTTTAAAATAAGAGCTCAGGGACTATTTTTGCCAATTTTTGAAAGTTGGGGGACTGAAACTGCCAATTATGCAAACTTTGTACGTTTTTCATTTGTTTTTACTCATTTTGCATTTAAAACACATAAAACACAATCCCTGGGATAATTTCAGTATTTTGATGACTTTTTGATTGTTTTTGTATGTTTTGGCAGTTTAAATACGTAAAAAATGATGAGTGTTTGAGCACTCATCAGTAATCTATTTTGTTATGACAGGTAGTGAGAGATGTTTTCCATTTTCATATTGTGATATATACTTTATTACACCCGAGAGATGTGAGTATCTAAACACTATTTGTGAGGTGCTAGTGTATGACCTCCGTGCTTGTCTTTGGTCTTTAGTGGAACGATTATTTGTTGTAATTACTTTTATATTAGTGTTAAATGACCCCTAACTTGTATTTTGACTAGAATAAAAGCGCATTTGCTTGAGGACAAGCAAATCTCAAGTGTTTGGGTATATGATGAGGCGAAAAATGATCCGTTTTTAGGGGGTCATTTAAGCCGGAATTGGAATTTGTTTGATTAAATATTGCCCTAAGTTGTTCCTTTTGTGATTTTAGGTACTTTTGGAGTGAATTCTGGAAAAGGAAGCATTTTGGACGTTTTTGGAGCATAAAAGTGAAGAAAACGGCAAAGTCTTAATTTTCAATTGAATGAATTAGTCGAGCTTCGTGATCAAGCCTATGAGAATTCTTTGATCTACAAAGAGAAGACAAAGAAGATTCATGATGCTAAAATTAAAGCTCGCGTCTTCAATGTTGGTCACTGAGTCCTTCTTTTCAATTCTCGATTAAAGATTTTCTCGGGCAAGTTAAAAACCCATTGGTCTGGACCATTTACCATTACCCAAATATTTCCTTATATAACCGTTGAACTTGCTCAACCTAATGGTCCCAACTTTAAGGTGAATGGTCACCGTCTCAAACATTACTTCGGAGGGGACATACCACCTATGGTTGTCCCGGATCTCCAAACTTTCCCTAAGGATAACTAAATTCGGGGATCGAGTCAAGCTCATGTGACTCGGTAATAAAAAACAAGCGCTTCGTGGGAGGCACCCCATGCTTATCCATTTTCATTTTCTTTATTATCTATTTTCTAAGTAACGTGACGTGAGAGGGGCGACCCTTTCCAAACTCGTGTTTTCGTGGTTGTTTTTGAATGTTCAGGAATTTCCCCGAAGTTTGAGGACTCTCGTGCTCGTGGTTTTTCGTTCTCTCCACTCGAGTCTCATTCATCGCTGCTCTTTCGGAAATTCAACATATCCAAAATCTTATCGACTAACGTTTATCTCTTGGCATACTTAATAAACGGCCTCAGATATTACGTAGGATTACCTTTACCCTTAAAACATTGAGGACAATATTTCACTTTAGTCTGGGGGGGGGGGGGGGTGAATCTTCGATTCGATATGACCTGTACCATCGTCTGAGCTGTTATCTTACGCAACTCCGTTTTCCACCAAAAATTTAAAATTTTTGTCGCCGCTTTATAATCAAATAAAAAAAAATGATATATATGGTATGAATAATATGATTTGACACCTTGTTTTGACTTTCCTACCGGCGAGAGTAGAAATAAATGTTTCGACTTGACCGGGCGTGTTGAGCCCTAGCTCGTCTCCCTTAACCAATATAATCAAAAGATTATGGCTAAGCATCCGCGGATCTCATTACTTGGGATTTTAAATTTGTGGAGATCGAGGAATGATAGAGTTTATTTAGAAGTTTCGTGCTAAACGTGGAGTAGTTGGATCTCTTTAGAGCCCACGAAAGGTAATTTTGGCCTCCTTGTTCCCACAAGATTGCACACCAATAAAAATAGATCTCTAGGATTAATTAAGGGTATACGGTTTGGGTAATACTTAGTTTTTTCTGGTTCCCAACAAAATCTCTGCATATGGGGGTTTGGTACACATAGGGGTATTGCCAGTGTTACGGTGAAATAGACTATTCAATCTTGCCGGTTCGCAGCCGATGTTGTGATCTTAGTAAAGGCCTTGGCATATGATTATGAATATCAATAATAATTGTCCAAAGCCAAATAAAAAGGCAGAGGAATCCAAAGCTATAAAAAAGCAGCGGATATAAATCCAAGGTCATAATAAAGCTCTTACATCTTGGCTGCTCATAAACCGTTGTTGTAAAAGAAATAAAGGACTAAGGACCAAGTATTATTAAAGTGCTTATAATTGTTCAAAAAATTCCAAGCTTCGACTCAGGGGGTTTCCCTAATAAAAAGCTTCCATTTCGGGTATCAAACATGGTATGTCTCAGTCGTAAATAAAAAGGGGAACCTCCGCAAATCGTGTTAAATCAGAGACCTTCATGTGGACCCGATTTCTGTATGCAGGGGTTTTCGAGGGAAAGTTTGGAAACTACTTAGCGTTCAAATTTTGTGCTCTTATCGGATTAACAAATATCAAAACGAGAAAATATGAAGCAATTCATTTCTCACAAATTAAAATCTTGAGATACCAAACTTAGGACTTGGGAACAAGAGGTAATGACACAATTAACTTTTGTGGGTAGTGTTAGCACCTAACTTGTGGATAAACAATGATCTTGATTTTACGCTTAGTTTGGGAGCTTGTGAAAAATCAAGGATGGCGATTTTTATCCGTATGGTCTCTTCTCTGTGAGAAGTGTTTCTACTCGTTGACCCTGAAAGTTATCAACAGATAAGAATTGATAATGAAAGTCAAGGCAAACCGTCACATATATAAAAGAAAAAGAACAAAAAGAGTAGTAGTAGTTGTTATTCATGAAAATCGGAAAATGGAGCGTTTTTGAAAATAAATGATTTTGATATCTCTTTTGAACATCATTGCTACTTTACAACATCAGTAAAGAGAGGTTTTGAAATTATTTATCTCTTAAACGTGAGGTGATGGCATTGCCTGAGGACACGGCAATACCTTAGTCTGGGGGATTTTGATGTGTGCTTTTTCACACATCCTTTTTAGACCTAAAATCAGACCAAATACACCAAATACTAACCAAATATGCCAAGAGAATGTATGTTTTTGTATTTGTGTATGTGCAGGTACGGATACGAGAAAAATGAACAAAAACAAAGCCAAAACCGACAAAACGAGCACGAGAATGGAAAAAGGTCAAAAGCCGAAGCCGGGGAAGCAAAATGATTAAGGAAAGCTCAAATTTTCACAAGAAGTCCTCAGAGATTCATCAAAGTACAAGATTAGTCCCTGGTCAAAAGTTTAAAGAATTGGCAACTTCAGTCCCTGGAGTTTCAGGAATTTACAAAAAGGGTCCTTGGAGTAATATTTCAATAAAAGTCAAAGAGAGGTCCCTCAATAATCAAAGAAAGTCAAAATAGGCCCTTGAAATATATTTTTGAAAGATGGCAGTTATGGTCCTTACAAATTCAGAAACTACACTTTTGGTCCCTATGATTATAACTTACAAACCTTATACTAAATATAAACCGGACCCATAATAAAACTAATCCAAAACCCTGCCAAGCCTAATCAATAAACCAAGCCCAACTACCCGGTCCATCTCCACTTTTCCCGGTCAAATTTATTACCCGGTCAACACACCCTTATAATAAAAACCACCCAATTCCCGCCCCCCGAATTCATGAGTTACCCACTTTTACTATTCACCTATGAACCCTAGATAATCACCCACGCTCATTTACCCTGATTGGGTAATAATTACCCAAATAATTGGAGTTTCTAGAAGGCCTGACGTATGACAGAGAATGTCAGGGATTGGCAGGGGTACGTGGACCAATGAGATGATACACAGAGGATAGGTCTACATCAATCAATCAATCAAACGGTGGATATCAAGACTTGGGGACCAAGGGTGATCACACGGCTCAGGAGGGATCAAAACAAACACAATTTCACGAGGATTGATGAGCTGGAAATGCTAGAACCTTCACAAGGGCTCCCTGCTTCAACTATATATACCCCCTGCCATTCATGTATTGGTGTGTAGTTTTTTTATGAGTAGTAGTTTTTTGAGTATTTTTAGTATGTGCTTTATTGTAATTTCCTTTCCAGCTTTGTACTCCATTTTCAATTTTAATATAATCTAGTTTATTTTTACAGTTTATTGTCATTAAATTTCAATTTTAGTTTTGTTCATTATTATTGTCTCCTTAGTTTAAATCAGTGTTCACTAGTTTGTTTAAATATTTCAATTACATCTCTGTTTTTCCTTTAAAAAAAATTATATTGTTTAAATTTCTTATTTGAGTTTAAAATTAGTTTTGTTCTGTTTCTATAAATTCATATCAACTAATTAATAGTTGTTGTGAACTTATTGTGTTAATTAAATCTAAAAACATATTGGTCAAAGAAGGTCAACTGTAAGCTTATTTAATAAGCTTAGCTTATTTTGGAGTTAAGGCAGCCAGGAAGGAGTCCACTTGGCCTGTCAAAAGACAGGCAAGCATAGTGAAACCCCCTCTGTTTTGCTGAGGGGGTATTGGTTTGTAAGTTTTCACTGATTTAAATTCAAGTTCTGAATAGATAGCATAATAGTAGTTTAGTTCATTTAATTTTGCTTATTCCTGTTTATTTTTGATAATTGCTTAGTAGTTAAACTTATTTTATCAATTTGAGTTCATTTGGTAGTTAATTGTTGAACTTATCTGTCATTATCCTTTGGATCTGTGTGATCTTGATTCTGAGTATTATTGTGACCTGAGATCTGTGTTTTAGTATCACTTTAGTGTTATTGGATCAATTGTAATACTAAGTTTGAAGTTTGGATTAAGTTGGAGTAGACTTGAGTAAGCTGTTGGTTGAGATAGTCACTTATAGGGTGTTTAGTTCATTGTGTTTTGCTGGTCTCAGTGTCACTTCAGAAGGTTATAGTGGTTTAGTAACATCTCTTAGGTTGCTTTAGGTCTTAATCAATCACAAAAATTGGTAGTTATTAATTAAAAGTAAAAAATCTTCTTTATCTCAAATTTCTGCATAACAGTTAGCTTAATAGGATTGCACATACATCAAATTAGTTGCATAAGTATTAGTGGTAGTTTATTTCATTCATATAATAGTTTTTCACAACATTTTCAGTTAAGTTTTAGTAATCAAAAGTCATTTTGGGTCAAAATCTCTGTCAAACTAAAAAGTCAATTCAAGTATTGGACTCAGTTTTTGCCCTAACTGTTGGATCATTTTTAGAATTTCAAAATTTATTGAAAATTCTTTTTGATTGTGGATTTAAGAAGATTAGCAGCCAGTGAAACAGATTCAAAAAGAAATTTGAGATTTAAGACTGATTAGCTTATTAAAAAAGCTCCTTGAAATTAGCTGTTTGAATCACTTTATCCCCTCCACCCTCAGTTTTCAGATAATTTTGAGCATTCATTAGGTAGCCAAACAAGTGTGGTAGTGTGAATTTATAGTGTATTTGGAATCTGATGAGGCGAAAAATGAACCACTTTTAGGGGGTCATTTAAGCCCGGAATTGAATTTATTTGATCAAATATTGCCCTAAATCGTTCCTTTTGTGATTTTAGGTACTTTGGGAGTGAAATCTGGAAAAGGAAGCAATTCGGACGTTTTTGGAGCATAAAAGTGAAGAAAACGCCAAAGTCTTAATTTTCCTTGCTGGGAACAGTAGGTGACGGCGTCAAGAGTAATTTTCATGATGGCCCAGTACAGAATTGAAGGCGTCACAAGGAAGACCGTCAAGAGTAAAATACTTGACGGCCTGGAAAATGTTATAACGTGACGGCATCAAAAGTAGATCAAGGCAGTCCGAGAAGTATTTTGGCGGCGAGATGACGGCGTCACCAATTTTGTCTTGACGCCGTCAGCCTCAATTTCCTATATATAGTTTTCTAATTTTCATTCATAAAAAAAAACAGAAGTTTTGGAGAAACCCTAAGGCCGAACTTAGTACGAATTTTACAGGTTTTTCAGGGGTTCTCAGCCCTTGAACCCTTTCATGTGTAACTGAGATAAGTATTCTTTTAATTCAATCAATATGTCTATGTGTTGGTTGTCTATATCTTGTTCTTGTCTTAATTCCATCATGCTAGGCTAGATCTATCTTGTGTTTGCTTAGATCTAATGAAACCTAGATGTTAATTATGTGTTGATTACTTGTTTATGGTTGTATTGGATGAATGATTTCGATGTTAGGCTTAAGAAAACTGGCAGATCTCTAAATGGTAACATGCTTGAACATCTTAGGAAACATGAACTGACGTGCACTAGGTTTTAATGGTTGTATTTAATGCATGAGTAAATTCTAATGATCCCATGTTAGGAGCTTCTTAGCCGGCTCGACATAGGAGTGAAGTAGGCACTCATAGGATTGGTGAATTAAGTGCGCCACCCCATGAATTGTATTAAGGAATACAATCCGTCATCCACGCAACTATAACAAGTAATTAACGTGTAAAAGATATCTAGGGAGTAGTGAAATCTAAGTAAACACAACTTCTCCACTTATTGCTCACAACCTTAGTTAATTTATTTTATTTTTATTTCAAGTATTTTATTTTGATTGCATCTTTAGTATTGGGTTAGTTGACTAGCAACTAATTCCGCCCAAATCCTTAAAACCCGAGATTTTTACTTGCTTTTTTAAAAAATATAAAAATACAAAAATAATCATCCCTCACCTTTAGAACTAGTATTTAGGTTTTCTAATCCTAGCGACACTATTCCTAGCTGAACGATCAATCCCCCGGTACTTGTCACTATACTATACTACAACGATCAGGTACACTGCCTGGTGGGGGTTGCAAGCTTCTCAAGATCCCTTGAGAGGTGAAGCCTGGTGCGATTCCCACGTATCAAGTTTTTGGCGCCGCAGCCCGGGGAATAGTTATTGTCTAGGTTAGAATCTCTTTTTATTAGGTCTACTTGCTAGATTCCTTTCTAGTAAGATTTTATTTTTATTTTTAGGTTTTCTTTAGTCTATCTTATTTCTTTGTGTTTTTGTTCGTAACTCTTCACCACCCGACATCATGGACTATGGGAACATCTTTGAACCCGTCATCCCACCACAACAAAACCCACCACTAGAACCTCTTAGGCCCCGAACCTTAGGAAAGTATTCCCGACCTAGCCACCAAGGCTACCGAAACACCATTGAGCTCACCGGAGCCAATGTGACCCCCTTGCGATCCGACACCATCCGGTTGGTGCAAAGCGGATGTGCATTCCATGGACTTCGTTCTGAAGATCCAAACCAACATCTTAAGGACTTCCTTAAAATCATAGATTCCATAGACCTAGATGTTGAAACTAGAGAGACAACCCGACTACGCCTATTCCAATTCTCTCTACGGGATCAAACTAGTCAATGGCTTGAGCGTTTACCCGCGGGATCCATCACCACATGGGATGATCTCACCACTCGTTTCCTTGCTCAATTTTTCCCACCGGGGAGAACTACTAAGCTTATAAATGACATCTTGATGTTCCAACAACGTCAAAATGAATCTCTTTATGAAGCACGGACTCGTTTCAAGGACTTACTCCAAAAAGTCCCTCATCATGGCATAGATCTTTGGCTCCAAGTCCAAATCTTTTATGACCATATCGATCTCTCCATGAGGTGAGCCATTGACCAATCGGCCGGTGGTAAGCTACGTGATCTAAGTGCGGAACAATCATGGGAACTAATAGAAGATCTTGCTCTCTATGACAACGAAAGTTGGAATGATCCCCGTGATTTGAACAAAACGGTCAAGGCAATATCTTTGCCTTCGAACAACTCTAGCACTCCCGACCGTAGGATCATGGAACTTGAGGACCAAGTCAAGTTTCTCATGAAATCCAATGAAGCTCCTAAGCCTTCAAGCCAAGTGAACAAAATCACTTCTTCATGCGAATTATGTAGTGGTCCCCACGACACTCGTGATTGTATGGAACTCCCCGGAATAGCTTTTGCGGACTACGCATCCATGCGTACCGACGAAGCGGGAGATAAGTGGTACACTTTCAAGCCCGAGCCAAACCCTTACGGTGATTCATACAACCCCTCTTGGAAAAATCACCCAAACCTTAGGTGGAAACAAAATCAACCGAATTCTTCCAATCCGCCTAATCGTTACCAACCAAACGGTCCACCCTCCAACCGTACTTTCAACAATAATCCTTCTAACAACTATGGTAGTACCAACAATCTTGAAGGGTTGATGTCTAAATTTATGGCATCTCAAGAAGCTCGCATAGCTAGGTTTGAAACCGAATTCAACCAACAACAGACGGAGATGACCAACAAGATTGACAACTTGTTGAAGGCCCTCAACAACCAAGCGTTAACCACACCTAGGAAGGACACTAGGGACACCAATAACGGAATCCAAATTAAGGATCCCTCATCATCCAAACATGTCCACTTTGTCAATGTTGTCACCATTAAACCAATAGATAAGGAGAGAGAAGAAAGTGACAAGGATGAAGTTGGAGTAGAAACCGAGACTAGGGATGAAAGTAGGGAAGTTGAGGGTAATAAGGGTGAGGAATTAGAGGATGTAGAAACTATAGAGAAATACTTTGATAAGATGTCCACCAAGGAAGAACGGGAATACCATAAGGATTTATTCGATAGTCCCGAGAGACCATATATCCTTGGCACACCCCTTATCAAAATGGGAGACCCCTCTAACATTAACATACCATGTAATATCAGGCACATGCATATATGGAAAGCTTACATCGATCCTAGATCTCCCGTAAACATCATGACTAGGACTTATCACAATTAGGTAATGAAGAAACAACTTGATTTTAGGATGATGCCCAATAAGAATTTGATAAGTAATTTTGTAGGAAGAGTGAAGGGATTGCATGTGATAATAGGCAATCTCACTTATGAGATCGATTTTATGATAGTGGAAGACACTGGTCCGGTAATAGATGCTTGCCTAAGCCAAATAATATTTGGAAAACCATTTGTTGAGGCCACTAGGATGAGTTATGATCCGACTCTAGGGATAGTTAGATTTAAGGAAGAAAATGACGAGGTTGCCTACCAAATGCCCTACAAGATTGAGCAATACCGCCTCCTCTCTAATATAGAAAAAGAACACAAGCAAGCGGCTTATTATATGAATGAGGAGGATAGACGTAGAGGAGTAGAGTATGTGAAGAGTAGGATGCTTGGTTTCTACAAAGAATGCTTGCAACTAGGTCCGGAATACAAAATTGGTTTAGAAGACGACCTAGAGAGTGAAACCAACGATGAGGTCACGTAGTAACCCATGACCTTGAGTCTAGCTACAAGACTCATAAATGAAGAAAAGCGCTTCTTGGGAGGCAACCCATGTTTTGTGTGATTTTATTTTGTTTGTTTATTATTTGCTTCCGTATGCATGCTTTATTTTTATTGTTGGTAGATCATGTTTCTCAATTAAATAGTGGAAATACTTTACTTTGTTGTTTTGGCCTAGTCTTAACTCCACCTAAAAGTATTTTTGCAAAAGATAAGTGTAAGGGGAAACCCCAAATATGTTTTTAAGAAACAAGCCAATCATGATTCTCCACAATATTTAAATGAACATGTATATTCGTATTTGTTAGAGTCAAATGCTTGTATTGAGTCATAATGAAGTTTTGCAGGATTTTCCAGGAAGTAGGACCAAGTTTTTCCAGAAATTTTCCGGAAACTTAACATAAGAATTTCTGCAGGTCACTTCTGACGGTGTCACGAGTTAACTCTTGACGGCGTCACGTGTAAAAATCTGGAAATTTTACCGGTTTTGTTTTTCTAACGGAGTCTTATGGTTTTTGTGAATTATTAAGTTTTATAATCTCCAGGAAATCTGCAAACTTCATTCCACAAGCATTATATCTTATTTTGTTTTCTGGATTTAGTAACTTATGTAGGTTGCCGCCGATTTTACGCGAGGTTGTCATGTTTGTTTTCTCAGGATTTACAGGTTATGTATGACAAGAAGATGATTTATACTCTGGAAGGGAAGCTTTGATTGTTCATTTTCTTGGAGGAAGATTTAACCTGGCCACCTAATTATCCAAACCGAGCGAATCAGGGAGTATTTGATTTCATTCTTTTTACTTTTTCACTTTTACATTCTTTACTTGAACATTGGGGACAATGTTCATCCTAAGTGTAAGGGGAGGGTAAAATGATGATACCATACATGTACACTTTCGCTTGAGTTTGTTTTGTTTAAAGGTAGATGTGTAATAAAACTATGAGAAATACTTGTTAGTGTAATTTTAGCGCCAAATTTAAATTTTTTTACAACATTTAGGAGTGAAACTTTAGCCATAGCAAGTGTCTCATGGATAGGAGATTGTATGACTAGCACATAACCGTATATTCAGAAAAATTTTCCACCCAAATATGTGAGGTTCGCCTTTAGATTTGATAGGAAAAGCATTTACTATTAGTGCTTATGAGTGTACCGGTAGCATTTAGATTCTAGAACTTGCGTTAGTGATGCATCCCGAGACCGCTAGTGAGACTACATTCGTGTAGTAGGATTTACTACATGATAAGAGGCATTAGGATTACCCTTGTGTTAAACCCGTATCATAATTACTTGACCATTTAAGTCATATTACTTGGCTAGTTAAGTCAACTAATTTTTCCCACACCCTTAGCGTTGTACTCATTTTTAGTACACGAAACCCCTAGTACACCCCTCCGAGCCTATCTTTTCATTTCTAACTTTAAGCATCTTACTTAAAGGAAGAATATTTTACACCCCACTTAAATGTACACCCAAATCGCCTTAGCCTTCCGTGTATACACTCATTTTTAGTGCATTATTGTTATTTGTTAAACCCTAAGTTAACTATCTAATTGATTACATGGTTGCTAAGTCGAGTCATATCCTTGTACATATTGTTTTGGGACGATTGGGACTCATGGGTAAAGTACTTATTTTATGGAGTAATGGGGAAGAACATCATTTATTACCCCCATATGTACGTTAATCTTAAAAGTACTCCAAGTGTTTTGATTTTCTTAATTCGAGTCATTAGATTAGTTTATTGTAAAGTATGTAAAAATTCAAGTGTAAGGGGAATGTTCATTCCCTATGATGTATTATTTTGGATGGCAGGGTAAGAGTGTATGCAAAAAAAAAAAAAGAAAAAAAAATCGAAAAAAAAAAAAAATATATAGAAAACGAAAAAGAGAAAAAAAAAAAACATACGGACTTCCATCCCTTTTTATTCTATGTTTATTTTATGTTTTTGTTATTTTTTATTTATTAGCTTAAGTCGAGTCTAGTCTTGGCTTAGCAATGCCATTTTGTACATGTAATTAACTAAGATTGTTAACTCGCCACCAGTAAAAACTTCCTTTATCCAACAAAACCGTGTATTTCATATCCCTACACCTAACGTTACACCCCTTTTAAAAGACCTCTTTGATAGTTTATCCTAGGTGCTTACGCCATGTGGTGGAGGTTTGATCCTTTCCCAAGCATATGGTAATCTATTTTGTTATGACAGGTAGTGAGAGATGTTTTCCATTTCCATATTGTGATATTACTTTATTACACCCGAGAGATGTGAGTATCTAAACACTATTTGTGAGGTGCTAGTATATGACCTCCGTGCTTGTCTATTGGTCTTTAGTGGAACGATTATTTGTGGTAATTACTTTTATATTAGTGTTAAATGACCCCTAACTTGTATTTTGATTAGAATAAAAGCGCATTTGCTTGAGGACAAGCAAATCTCAAGTGTAAGGGTATATGATGAGGCAAAAAATGAACCACTTTTAGGGGGGTCATTTAAGCCCGGAATTGAATTTATTTGATCAAATATTGCCCTAAATTGTTCCTTTTGTGATTTTAGGTACTTTGGGAGTGAAATCTGGAAAAGGAAGCAATTCAGACGTTTTTGGAGCATAAAAGTGAAGAAAACGCCAAAGTCTTAGTTTTCCTTGCTGGGAACAGTAGGTGACGGCGTCAAGAGTAATTTTCATGATGGCCCAGTACAGAATTGAAGGCGTCACAAGGAAGAGCGTCAAGAGTAAAATACGTGACGGCCTGGAAAATGTTATAACGTGACGGCGTCAAAAGTAGATCAAAGCAGTCCGAGAAGTATTTTGGTGGCGAGATGACGGCGTCACCAATTTTGTCTTGACGCCGTCAGCCTCAATCTCCTATATATAGTTTTCTAATATTCATTCATAAAAAAAAGAGAAGTTTTGGAGAAACCCTAAGGCCGAACTTAGTATGAATTTTACAGGTTTTTCAAGGGTTCTCAGCCCTTGAACCCTTTCATGTGTAATTGAGATAAGTATTCTTTTAATTCAATCAATATGTCTATGTGTTGGTTGTCTATATCTTGTTCTTGTCTTAATTCCATCATGCTAGGCTAGATCTATCTTGTGTTTGCTTAGATCTAATGAAACCTAGATGTTAATTATGTGTTGATTACTTGTTTATGGTTGTATTGGATGAATGATTTCGTTGTTAGGCTTAAGAAAACTGGCAGATCTCCAAATGGTAACATGCTTGAACGTCTTAGGAAGCATGAACTGACGTGCACTAGGTTTTATTGGTTGTATTTAATGCATGAGTAAATTCTAATGATCCCATGTTAGGAGCTTCTTAGCCGGCTCGACATAGGAGTGAAGTAGGCACTCATAGGATTGGGGAATTAAGTGCGCCACCCTATGAATGGTATTAAGGAATACAATCCGTCATCCACGCAACTATAACAAGTAATTAACGTGTAAAAGATATCTAGAGAGTAGTGAAATCTAAGTAAACACAACTTCTTCACTTATTGCTCACAACCTTAGTTAATTTAGTTTATTTTCATTTCTAGTATTTTATTTTGATTGCATCTTTAGTATTGGGTTAGTTGACTAGCAACTAATTCCGCCCAAATCATTAAAACCCGAGTTTTTTACTTGCTTTTTAAAAAATATAAAAATACAAAAATAATCATCCCTCACCTTTAGAACTAGTATTTAGGTTTTCTAATCCTAGCGACACTATTCCTAGCTGAACGATCAATCCCCCGGTACTTGTCACTATACTATATTACAACGATCAGGTACACTGCCTGGTGGGGGTTGCAAGCTTCTCAAGATCCCTTGAGAGGTAAAGCCTGGTGCGATTCCCACGTATCAGAATCTCAGTTGGTCAGTTGTGCTTTTGCCCCCTTAAGTTTGTACTCCTGAGCTTATTTGTTCAGGCTTATTGTCTTATTTAGTTGAGAACATTGACCCTAGGTCTGTCTTACATAATCAGGGCTACGTTTGCTCATTATTGGTTCATTTGAGTTCACTAGTACTCAAGGCTGTTGTTTTAGGTTAGTTTTAACCATTAGCTTATCTGCTTGTGCTTATTGCTTATTCCAATTTTGCTTATTGGACCTGTTTGCACCGTTACCTGTGTTTCTGAGTTCATTTGGCCTTAATTCTGTTTGATTAAGCATATTTGAGTAAAAAATCACTTGGTCAAAGGTTTGGTCAACTCTGGTCAACTGTGCTTATCAATAAGCACTTTTCTAAAAGCTGTTTTCAAAGCAAGTGGTACCTTCAGTGCTTATTTTCAACATTTTAAATTTTTCTCAAGTTTAGAATATTAAATTAGAATTTCCCTGAATTTTTCAAATTTTTATAGACCTTATTTGCTATTTTTCTTATTTTATTTTCATTTTAATCAATTTTTAATACTTTTTAATTACTAAAAAAATCCAAAAAAATCAGAAAAAGCCTAGAAAAATCCAAAAATATTTTAGAAATTTATTTTAATTTATTATAGAATTTTAAAAATTTAATTTGCATTTTTCCCATTTATTTTGAATTTAATTTGAATTTTTAATTAGATTTAATAGTTTTTAATTTCGAAAAATTACATAAAAAAAAAAAATTAGTTTTAAAATTACTTTTTTAGTTATTTTATAATTTTCAAAATTTATTTTTCATTTTTCTCACCATTTTTGCATTTTCTTCTAATTTTTAATTAGTATAATTAGTTTTTAATTCATAAAAAATAAATAAAAAGTCAAAAAAATATTTTTCTTTTTCTCAAAATTTTGTTTTATCATTTTTTACTTTTCAAAAATATTTACAAGTTCGTAGGAGTAGTGTAGCTCAAAAGTCGCGTTTTATTTCGTACGTTAACGTTTATTTTACCTTTTAGCGTACGTTTTCGATTTTACATTATGTTTCTAGTTGCCTTATTTGAAATACGTGCTTAAGTGATTATTTGTGCTTCATTTGTGATTTCATTAGTATAATCTCATTAAAATCACTTTTTACCACTTTCACGACACGTTTCACGAATCGGGAATTCGGAATTCCATTCATCCTTCACACGGACTACGACCTCGGGTTATCCGTATTTCTTTGCGGATCTCTTGAGTAATACTATACAATATATAACTTGATTTTCACGAATCACTTATTTTGTTTAGTTATAAAAATTTCTCTTTGAAAAACTTAGATTCAATTGTAGATGAAATCAATTGACACCAATATGAACACAACACTATACTAACACAAATATGTCATAAGTAAGTAAAGAGAAGAGATGGAAAGATCAAACCAAAACAACGAGATTTATAGTGGTTCGGTCACGAAGCTCTTCTTCGCACTACTCCACTCCTCGAGTATCCGACTCGAGAGTTATAGCACTATATCAACAAGACTCCCTTCAGGCGGAGAAAACCATACAACGTCGCTTACGTTATTTTCCGACACTAAGCTAGATGTCGAGTACTAATCTTAGCTAGTACCAATCTATCACGATCCACATGATCCTAACTTATCACACGATCAACACAATCCTCACACAATCTACAGATCAACCCGATCCTCCCACAATCTACACGATCTTCATGAGATTTACACAATCCTCACAATCTACTCTTAATCCACTTGATCAATACTATATCACTCAACACTCAAGAGATCCCCAAGATCTCAACAAGATCATAATGATCAATCACAATGACTAAGAAACACTAATACACTTGATGTATATCAAGATACAATCAAGTAGACAACTTATAATGCAAATGCACTACTTTATGACACCAACACCTTGTATCTTCTTGATACTTTGTGTTCTTCTGTTGACAAGTAGAGGTATGTAGATGATTCTTGGTTGGATGAAAGAATCACTCTTTAAACAAAAGAAAACTAACTAATGATCTAAGAAGTGTAGAGAGAAAAAGAGGATGGAAACCAGAAAGTTATGTGTGTGAAAGGATGGCCAAAATCTGGGAAATGAAGTGGTATTTATAGAATCTAGAAATTTGACCATTTTAAAGGAGACGACACCACTAATTGTCACACGGTACCACTAAATTTAGTTGTACCGTGCCAGACAAACATGCTCCAAATTTTGTCTTTAGTGGCGAAATTTTATTTGGGGGAGTTTTATAAAAACCCACAAAATCTAATCACTATTATTTCCACTACAAATACCTATGTCAGGTATTTCATAGGTAAATTTTTGCTTTTTATGTGCATTCATGACTCTCTAGACTTGCTCACGTATCCACTCAAGCCAAATATTTCTATGCATACATCCTATAAACCTCTGGTATGTCAAGCATAAGATCACAACAACTCCAAAATAAGTAATCTACCAACCTAATGTAACACCCCCAACTCAAATACGGCAGCTGACTTGCTGGGGGCACTACGCAAATAGAAACCAGGCACATTTATTGCTAACAAAAACAACACGGGACGTTTATAAATGTTGCAAAACATATCATTCAAATTATAAACCATTTAGAGTACAAGGACTCTTAAGTCAAAGTAGCAGCGGAAAAAGTAAATAGAGTTTGCAGTGGAAATTAAACAAAGTTTAGCAGCGGAAAATATTTAAGACACACCAAGGTTCTATGAATGATATGAAAATAAAGATAGTAAAGATGATAAAGGTGCCTTGATATAAAGACTCCTTCGTCTAAGCCACTCCACCACGCCCATGTCATAAAGCTCCAAGACTAATTAGTAGTAGTACCTGAGAACACATGCTTAAAGGTCAACACAAAGGTTGAATGAAATCCATAGGTTTAAATAATAATGTTGAGCACAAGGTTTTAATCATATGATATAAGCAACAAATGCAAATACCGGGTAATCAAGGTAACACCCAATATGTAGAGGCATCCCAGTGCATACATATGGTTGATGATGCTAAGCTCATGACACGCAAAACGTTAACCAATATATAACCATAAGTTGACAAATAACCGCGGAATTTCATAATATAAAGTGCCCCCAAGGCTGTGTACTTGCCATTTACCCAGCAAAATCGAATATAGTACACCACAAATTGCCTATCAAGCAAAAGGAGTGGGAGGGTCAATTCCTATAGGCCTATATCCCTATATTCGCGCTCACTCGCAAGTGATTAATGGTTCATGATAGGAGGGTCTTATCAGGCAAGATAAGCTACTTAGCACATCGTCAGGAAAGGTTTATAAGCATTTAAAAATATAAAAAGCGGGGCTATGAATCACAATTAACAATAGCAGGAAACGAGATATAGCAACCAATCAAATAATGTGTCACAGCAAACGAACCTCAGCACAACCTAATCAATATAAATGGCATAACTTAGAACTATACTCGAATATCTCAATAAACAATGCTTGAATAAAGATTTTTATAAATAATTAACAATGGCATTTGAAAGAAAATAGATTTTAAAAGTCTTGTGTGGGTGACGAGAAAGATAGAAAGAATATGTCAGCGAGAGCGTACAATAATCCAAGAAAGTCGGGAGTTGAAGAAAGAATAGCTCGAAGAAAAGAAATCGAAATGAAAATAAATACTCATACAAATAAACAATTAATATACTAAAATAAAACTAGTTTCGGCTATTTACCCATTTTCCCAAAATAAAATGTTGAAAATAACATAATTTGAAGTGGTTTTCAAAATATAATGCAGTTCTTAAACATTAAAAGTTTATAAAAGATTTTACAAAATTTCGGCATGACCTGCCCGTTTATACAACATTTTCCCGAGTCAACGACTCTTTTTATTTAAACAACGCTAGTATTATTTAATACAATTGGATATATCATTCGCGTAGTCCATTAGTTGTTTAGGTTTATCGACTATTTCGTATTGTTCTGGTTCCAGGTACGTTAAGATCTTTACGGGCCTAACGTACCCTACCGTCTTGTGTACAAAGGGTCCATAACATCCAAATAACCAAGGCCGTAAATCCAATACGTCCAATTCATGTCCATCACAATAATAATAATACGGAAACAAGTCCGATATCCAAATCCACTTAACTATAACCATCTTGTTTTATAGTTTCATATTTATTAATCCGTTTGATTTAAACTTAGGCCGAAACAACTTCCAAAATATATAACAATGACAAATAACCACGAGAATCAACAAATAATACAAAAATTAACCGAGTCATGCCGGGTCGACCCGACGTTGACTAGTCAACTATCGGTCAAAGGGGGCCCACACGAGTCAACGAAAGTACCTTTTACACTTATAAATAATTAAAATAAAATTTAAAACATATAAATACACACACACACACACATATATATATATATATATCTATATATATATATATATATATATATATATATATATATATATATATATATATATATATCGATGTATACATAAAAATAAATAAAAATATGAAATTTTTATAAAAATGTTTTAGGATGAAAACTAAAAGTATATTTTATTTTTAAATAATTTTCGGAATAAATAATAAATAAATAAAAATTTATAAAATAAATTTTATAAAAATTATTTTCGGTAAATAAATAAAATATGTAAAAATTTATAAGATTTTCGGATTTAATAAAATATTTTCGAAAAATATTATTTTTAATATATATAATTCAAAAAATATTATTTCTTATATTTTTAAGGTTTTTAAAATAAATAAAAATGAAATAAATAACAAAATAATAAAAAGGTGTGTTTGGGTGTTTTACCGAGCAAAAGAGAGAAGAAAAATGTGGGGAAGTAGTGGCGGCTCGTAGTGGTGTTGATGGTGGCGATGGTGGTGCGGCGGTGGTGATGGTTTAGGGGTGTTCGGGGCGGTTTTGATTGAAACGGCTTGTACTTTTGGAACGAGCACGTCCCGATCTATAAAATGGTGAAAGAAAATATTTTTGGCTGGAAAATTTTTCGGTGACCGAAGTAGTACGCCGGAGGCGGCGGCGGTGGTGCTTGGCCGGCCGGAAAGGAGAGAGACGAGAGAAGGAGGAGAAATGTGAGTATGTGTGTTTTTAGAGAGAGATAGTGAGTGGAAAAATGAGGTGAAAGTAAATATTATTATTATTATTATTATTATTATTATTATTATTACTATTATTATTATTATTATTATTATTATTATTATTATTATTATTATTATTATTATTATTATTATTATTATTATTATTATTATTATTATTATTATATATATAATAAGGGTGAGGTTAGGGTTGTAAGGTTTAAAAGTGTGGGGTGTGTAATGAAAATATAATAAGGGATTAGATGTGTTAACGTTGCTATACTTCTCATGAAAGCGCTTCGGGGCTCAAACGACATAGAAAACGGACTCGAAAAAATTATGAAAATTGAGCCATTGTTCACGAAATAAATTTTCCAATAAAATCAAGCATAAACTTCAAAGTTTTTCTCAAACTCAATATAATTCAAATAATTTGGCAAATGCAATACAATTCGAGTTTTCTAGGTTGTGCTGGGTCAATCAAGGGATAAAGTTCTCGTTTCAAATATATCTCACGTTTCTCAAGCCCAAATAATCATGCAATAAAAGTTTTAATGTGTCTCAAGTACGAAAATAAATATTTGGCTAGTTTTAGGTTTTAGGAAAAGTACCAGGTGTTACATCACATACATCTTAATTAGAAATCCGTCCCGGATTTAGTTCCAGTTGCCAGTCCCGATTTTGAAAAGATTTGGATACTTGCGGTTAAATTCATCCTCGTGTTCCCATGTATACTCTGGTCCTCTCTTGAAATTCCAACGAACCTTCACAAGAGGAATACGACTCTTCTTCAATCGCTTTACCTCACGATCCATGATTTCAACAGGCTCTTCAACAAAATGCAATTGCTCATCAATCTCAATCTCCTCAAGCGGAATCACAGCGTTTTCATCGGTCAAACACTTTTTCAAATTCGACACGTGGAAAGTAGGGTGAACCCTACTGAGCTCAGGTGGCAATTCTAGCTTAAATGCAACACGACCAATCCTCTCCACAATCTTAAATGGTTGATGAGTGCTCAAACACTCATCATTTTTGGTCAAATTTGAACTGCAAAACATACAAAAACACTCAGTAATGCATCAAAATACTAAAAGTATTCCAAAATTGTGTTTTATATGTTTTAGATGCAAAAAGAGTAAAAATATATGAAAAACATACAAAGTTTGCAAAATTGGCAGTTTCAGTCCCCCAACTTTCATAAAATGTCAAAACTAGTCCCTGGTCATTCAAAATATGGAAAATTATCACCAAAGGTCCTCTTAAAATCATAAGTTGTCATATTTAATCCTTTGGTGAAAAATATCAAAAGTTTTGGAAATTTGCAATTTAGTCCCTGGAGTTTCAAATTTTGGCAAGATTGGTCCCTGGTGGGAATTTTTGGATGAAAAATCATTTTTGGGTCCTTGGGAAATTACAAGTTGGTAAATATGATCCTTAGGTAAACTGTTTGGAGAAATTACAGTTTTGGTCCCTGTACTTTCAATTTTGGCATAAAAGGTCCTTGGGATTTCAAGTTTTGGAAAACTATCATTTATGGTCCTTGGTAAATGAAACATGGAAAAATTGGCCCTTGTGATTAACTTTGGAATTGTGGCGAATCAGGTCCCTAAAATTTAGAATAATTACATTTTGAGTCCGTGTAATTTGTAACTACTACAACCAAATAGGCCCTTTTTGTTTTTATTACCCTACAAACCAAGCCTGATCCACAAATAAACCTAAGCCCATTCCCTAATGCCCAAAACCCTCAACCCTGTTTTTAATATCAACAGGTCAAGGGTCAAACCAGGTCAACATCCTCACCACTGTTCATCCCTCTCCCTTTCCCCCCAATACCTGCTTCCATGTCCCCCCTCCTCCTCTCACCTTTTCACCAAACACAAGCAACCACAATAAATGTTACTCACCTACACCCAACCTTCCCCCTCCTTATAAATGCACACACCAAACTCCACTTAGAACTGCAAATACCCGTTTTCCCGCCAAAATAAAATTAAACGGTGGGGATCAACTGAAGCTATCCAACGGTTCCAATTGAAGTGGGAAAGAGTGAGATGTACTCCAGGGCTTATAAAAGCCAAGTAAAAATGAAGAAAAATGTATTAGACAGAGTAGCAGTAGTATTAGTGTAGTATAATTTATCAATCTTAGTGTAATTTAGTCTTTCAGGTTGTAATTTCCAATTAAAAAGGTTGTAATATCATTTTTAGTAAAATCAAAACCATTTTTAATTATCAATTTCAGTTCCTTCTCTTAATTCCAGTTTATGCTAATTTGTACTTCAAATTTCATTGCACTTTGAATGTTGGTGAAAGTTGATATCCAAAGTCTCATTAAGCTCATGATAGCTAAATATTAAGTTTTCTCAAGTTTACAAGGCAATAAAAGCAGTTTAGGACTTAAAACTCAAAAATGTTCAAAATTCCAATTAAATAGGTAGAAAAATCAAAAATCAGTGTTCAAGGTTGATTGAAGCTGAATGATGGTGGATGATGGACTTATATGGGTTTAGTAGCTTATTTGGAAGCTGTTAGGGTGGTTCACAGTTCTTGGTTTCATGTTTTTCAGTCTTATTCCTTTGTAAGATCTTATTTCCTTTTTATGCTTCCTACTGTAGTCATGCTTGTTAATGATTAAACATTATGTTTTAGGTTTATTTTATGTAGGTTAGTTGATATATGGTCTTAATTTGTTTGCTTATTCAGTATAATCCATGGTTGCATCTTTATCTCATTTTAACTCTAATAGTAGTTTATATAGAAGTTGAATTAATATAAACACTTAAGCTTGAATGCGGAATGTAAAAGCTTAACTTAAG
The DNA here is from genome assembly GCA_030686995.1 of Artemisia argyi. Classification (NCBI taxonomy): domain Eukaryota; kingdom Viridiplantae; phylum Streptophyta; class Magnoliopsida; order Asterales; family Asteraceae; genus Artemisia; species Artemisia argyi. The sequence goes on from CM060679.1 coordinate 25,161,344, forward strand.
AAGAACAATTCACTATCAACACTTCAATATTATCAATACGAGCACTCGACAATGCTAGGGTTTTACAACCTTGAAGTGTAAACGAAAACTAAACAATACGTACTTAATCTAACCCTAGGATCCTCCTTTTATAGGCCAAGGAGTCCTACTAGGTTTACAATAACTTTCTATGCAGGATAAGAATATTCTAGACGTATAAGATATACACACAATCAATTCTATAATTATCTACTTCGAATACATGCTTATCACATTAGCAGTAGATTCCTTCAGCAACATTTTCCCTTAGCAGCACTTTGTCATCAGCAGCACAATCATTAACATTAGCAGCAGTTTCATCACAGCAGTAGTTTCACTCAGCAGCAGAACTCAAAACCCAACAATCCTCCCCTAAACTTAATATTTATTTCTAAATTGTTAAGTTTCTTCAAAGCTCAATTAAACATCAGGAGGATGCTTCCAAACACTCAATTCTTGAGATGTCTGTTGATCAAGTATCTTCTTATACTTTGACAGCAAATTGAATGCCTGATCATCAGTATCATAGTCTTTCTGCAAGTTGAGTAAACCAGCACCATTAACCATCTGATTGACAGTATTCCAGTATCTTACCACTGGGTAATCTTTTTCAGCTAGCATATACAAAGTAATTGGTCCAATTTCCAACACATGAACTCCAGAATCTTGAAAGAGTCTCCATCTTCTTACTTTGTATCCTACTATCTCTGTCCATTCAGAATCATCCATTGAAGGTTCATACATAAGTTTTAGAGCTCTCCAGAGAACATTATCAGACATAGTCTTAATGTGATCCATTTTCTCTGTTTCATACTTTTTACCATCAAACTTCTCAGCTCCAAACTTTGCCTTGTATAACTTCCACAAATCATCAACATCCTCTATATCAAAGTAGTATAGCATTTGTTGAAATCTAAGAAACCTGTGAGTCTTTCCATCAGATCTCTCAATATCATGAAATGCTCCTATTTTAGTATCATATCCTGTAGTTACTTTGATAATAGGATATTTGATTCCTATTGGTATGGCATCAACTACTTCAGGATCTTCCATCTTGCCAACCATAGTGTAAACCTTCAATTGTTCCTTTAAATGCTCAGGAGGAATATGATCACAATCATTCTTGAACTCATCTCCTTCTGGCTTAGAACTGCTTTCTTCCCCTGTTTTTCTTTTCTTCTTTGCAAATGATTTATGAACAACACCCTTCCTTTTACCACTTTGCACAGAAGAAGTAGTCTTATCTGCATCAACATCAAACTGCTTAACAACATCTGCTTCTTGAACAAGCTCTACTTCAGTCACTTTTTCAAGTACCAACTTTTTATTCATCTGAGCAATATGTTCCAAATCTTCAGCACAACCCATAGGATAGAAGGTATCTGTTTGTATCTTAGCTTGTTGATACAAGTTAAACACCTCTTGATCAGATTTAGGTTTTAACTGCACCAATTTCCATCCCTTCATATTCTTCAGGTATCTTTCCTGCTCTTTTCTTTGTTGCAATGGAGTTGGACCTCTAAGTATCTTTTTCTTCCTTCTAGCAGCAGCATCTTCTTTCTTTTTCTTAGCAGTGAACTCCCTTACCCAAGATTTCACATGAAAAGTTGGAACTTCATTCTCCTCAATCTTGATCATCTTGTTGAGTTCAATATCAACATCTATTCTTATCTTCTCAACAACCCATTCCTCATACCTCCTTAAATCTTCTGTTTCCTTTTCAACCCTTTCCTTTTCCTTCTGAGCCAACTGTTGTTCTTCTTGATCAAGCAATTCTTGTTCTTTCAATGCAACAGCTGAGTCATGTTCAACTTGTAATTCTTTGGGCCACATATGAAAATGTATTTCAGAGTAGTCAAATCCTTTTTGCATTCACTTAGGTTTTTCAACTTGCTTGCCCTTCCCTGTATCAGTAGATGATGATACAATCTTCTTTGGCTGAGCAGCAGGTTCTCTGAATACAATTCCTTTTAGAGGTAAACTTGGTGTTGATGATGTGATTGTTGTTGTTGGTTGTTGTGGTAGTGATGGAGTTGGTAGTAGTGTATGTTTTGAAGATGATTCATATGGAACTTCTGTAGTCTTCTTACTTAACAAAACCATTGCCTCAGCAGCAGCATTATCACCAGACCCAGCAGCAGAGTCTTGTGCATCAGCAGAGTTCGCTTTTCCACTAGTAGCAGGATCAGCAGAATCCTTAGCAGTAGAATCATGAGCAGCAGTAGAGTCATCAATCTTGTCAGCAATAGCAGCATTTTCAAGCTCTTTAACCATTGAATTCCCCAAAGTCATCAAAGCTTCACCCATCAACCCTGTTGCCTTCACTAGTTGCTCAGGTTCTAAAGTTTTAAGTTTTTCCACCACCTTTTCTTGAGTAGCAATCACCTTTTCCATTACAACCTCATTCCCTGATTGATCAGCAATCACAAAATTTTCAGCATCCTCAGGACTTTCCACATCCATATCTCCAATCTCTGGAACCTCCATTGAAACCATTTCATCATTCATAACCTGAGAACTTTCAACCCTCTTCAAATTTGCCTCCCCTGAACCCATTACATCTTCATTCCTCCCCTGTTTGGAAGCATCCTCTTCGAAATTAGTAGAAGGTTCAGGTGAACTAATAACTTGAGAAGTGCCCACTTTCTTTAGTCTTTTCAAGGAAGTTGAAGATCTTGATGTCTTCAGGTTCTTAATCTGTTTCCTCAATTTGGTAATGAGCTTGGCTTGTCCATCAACAACAGTAGACAGAGTAAGAACTTTATCTTCCAATGTAGTACACTTCAACCCCAAATTGGTACAAGTAACCGTCAATTCCTGAATGAGTTTCATAGTAGTCTCATCACTTCGACCTGTGTAAGCTGGTCTGAGAGGTGAATCATGGACATTGTCATCATGTACAAGATTTTCCGTCAATTCATTTGTCACTTGCCTGTCCTTATCACTTCGACCTGTGTGACCTGGTCCGAGAGGTGAATCTTGGGACATAAACTCAGTATCAAACCTAGTTTGATCATCTGAGCCCCTTATATTTTCCATTTGGCTAGGGTTACCATCCTGAGAAGTAGATTCAGAAGAATTCTTTTCTCTAGATGTTGCCTTGGTTTGGGTCTTATTTATGTTATCACTATCCTGCTCTGCTGCTAAGCTAGAAGCAGTAGTGACAGCCCTTACCAACATGTCCCCTCCATCAACTGGGACAGCCTCATCTGGTACAGCCATACTAACACTATCCTGAGGTAGATCAGTGTCCTTTTTGGTTTTCCTACGGGTATAGTGTATTTTGGGTTGTGTAGCAGATGCAGAAAAATTTGGTGTGTGATGGGAATCAGTGGGATTTCCTGATCCTTCACCTTGAATAGTTTACACAAGTTGCACCACAGACGGTGTAAGATTTGTATGTGTGCCTGAAAAACTTTTGCCATGCTTAATCAAGAAAGTAAAAGTTTTTGAAACCAATTTTGGAGCATCATAAGTAGCAGCATAAGATCTAAAATCTATAAGTTGGTTTTCAAGAAAAAGCAAATAAGAACCAGACTCTTTTACACTTTTAACAATCCCCTCCAAGATCATATTTGAAAAATTAAATGGTTGACCTTTGCTTAGGCAGACCATTGCAGAAGCAATAGTAGCACTAAACTCATGCCACCCAGAAGTTTTAGGACTCAAACAATGAAGGAGAAGGTGTACCAAAAACTTGTATTGAGGACAGAGGAGAGCCTTTGGAAATTTTAAATTTGTATGCTTTCCCTCATACCCCAAAGTTTTTAAACCAACAAAAATAGCAGAATTGGCAAGACAAGTGGTCTCTGTTTCATCATTTAAGAGAAGAGATTCCCTTTTAGATGATTCAGTTACACGAACCTTTTGCCCATCTACTAAAGCACTGACATATTTTTCCTCATTCATAGTTTTGACTTTAGCAGTAAGCCAAAACTGTTTGATGTAGGAAACAAATATAGTAGGATTCACAGTGAGTGCATACCTAAGAGAAGTAGCATTCAAAAATTTGACCATATCTGTGAGACCTTCAGGAACCAACTCTTCATCCAAAACGACCACACTATTGTGCTGCTCTGCCCAGGTACGTGCACAATCCATGAATTAGGGTTTAGAGAAATTGGGGATAATTGACTTTGAGAATAATGGAGTGTTAGGGTTTGTGATAACTTCAATTTGGAACGTGTAGAAACCAATTATGAAGATCAATTAGGTTTTAAACTGATTTGAAGAAGTTACACATACCACCCTCTCACTTACAACCGTAACAGCATAACCATGTCATCCACAACTAGTAGCAGAATGAAACAACTACCAGCAGAGTGAACTTTAGCCAGCAGCAGAGTTGACTAATCAAACTTGGTCAAAAAGTCAAGAACCCATAACAATAAATGCGCTTGATACTCCGTAATCCCTATAAAACCGGACTAAATCTTTTCCCTAATTTACCACAAGCAAACCCTAATTACAATCAAAAACGCCAATCTCGCAATTAAAACTTCCAATCACCCAAATCAAATCATTAATCACTATGAAATCTTCTCCAGAAATCATCAACATCTCATCCGATTCTTCTTCTGAGGATGAGACACCGTTTGAAACATATGTACCTCCCTTCCGTCCTCCTCACAATGGTTGTAGAACCAAGGAGCAAGCCAGTAATAGGAAGCATGATCTCCCTGTCTTCAAAGATCTTTTAAACCTGAATCAAACCCCAAGTACTTCGAGGGGTAAAGAGGTGATGTCCCCCAAGTCTCCATCGTCTTCAGAATCATCAGAAGACCCTGCTTGGATCCCTATCAGACCACCATCTCCAATGGAGCTTGTTTCCCCCTTCATCTATACATCATCTGATGAGGATGAGCCACACCACAATCCACCATCCACTCCTGAAAGACCAACATCATCAAGGCCAAGACCCAAGACATCAACTAAGGAAAGAAAGACAAACCCTCCTCTGCCGAGGGAGAGAAAGATTGTATTAGGACTTCCATGCCCTAGAAATTGATGTTTTAAGTCCTTTTATTTTAGATTGTGGCGGAGCAGTCTTTTGTTATTTCTGAACTTGATGTGGATGTACTTAGGTTGAATGTACTCTTTTGAATGATGAATGAAAGTTGTTTAATTTCTGTTTATGAACTTGCAAATCATCAATTCTCAGCTTATCCTACAAAATGTTAGTCCAAACACAACAAAGTATACAAGAATATATACTAGCAATAGAGTAAAATAGCAGCAGAGTACATAGCAACTTAATCATATGCTTCTAAAGAAGCAGCATAAACAGATTAACAATCAGCACAAGACTTTTACATACTTTACAAAACCAATAAGAGATAAGATTTTCAAAGATTAATCATACCAATATTTGCAATTAAGAATTGAAATCTCCCCACATCAAAGTGTTTAGTGAGAAGATCAGCAACATTGTTATTAGTATGAATTTTGACAATTTGAATTAACTTCTTTTCACAGCAATCCCTTATGAAATGATGTCTTATCTCAATATGTTTTGTTTTAGACTGAAAAACAGCATTTTTAATTATGCAAAGTGTGCTGTTGTTATCAATATGAATTTTGGTGTTCATGAAATTGTACCCATAATCCAGTAGTTGATTTTGCATCCAAAGCACTTGACCACAACAACTTGAAGCAGCCACATACTCAGCTTCAGTTGTAGAATTTGCAACCACTGTTTGTTTCTTGCATTGCCATGACACCAATCTGTTTCCAAAAAATTGAAAACCTCCAGTTGTAGAGTTTCTATCCAAGCAAGCACCAGCATAGTCAATATCTGAATATGCCACCAAATCAAAAGGTGAATCCTTAGGATACCATAGGCCCAATTTAGGTTGATGCCTTAGATACCTAAAATTCCTCTTCACTGCATTGAGATGTGATTCTTTGGGACATACTTGGAATCTTGCACAGGCACATACAGCAAACATAATATCAGGCCTTGATGCTGTTAGATACATCAATGAGCCAATCATGGATCTGTACAAGTGAACATCTACTTCTTTTCAATTTTCATCCTTCAACAAAGGTTTGTTGGTATCCATGGTTGTCTTAGCAGGCTTAGCATCTTCAAAACCAAAGTTCTTCAAAATGTCATTAACATACTTATCCTGACTAATAAATATGCCATCTTTCTTTTGTACTACTTGTAGTCCCAAGAAGAAGTTGAGTTCACCCATTGAACTCATTGCAAACTTATCCTTCATAAGCTTCTCAAAATCAACACACATTGCCCTGTTTGTAGAACCAAAGATGATGTCATCAACATAGATTTGAACCAGCAAAATATCATCTTTTTGTCTTTTGAGAAACAAAGTCTTGTCAATCTTTCCTCTACTGAACCCAGAGTCTAACAAATATGTTGACAAGGTATCATACCAAGCTCTGGGAGCTTGATGTAATCCATACATTGCTCTATTCACCTTGTAAACTTTGTCAGGACAATCAGGGTCCTCAAAACCTGGTGGTTGAGACACATAAACTTCTTTTGTAATGGTCCCATAAAGGAAAGCACTCTTTACATCCATCTGATACACCACAAAATCTTTGAATGAAGCATAAGCCAAGAATGGTCTAATGGCTTCTATTCTTGCCACTGGTGCAAATACCTCATCATAGTCAAGCCCCTCTTATTGTGTGTATCCTTGAGCTACTAACCTAGCTTTATTTCTGATGGAAATCCCCCTTTCATCTCTTTTACATCTGAAAACCCATTTAGTTCCAATAACTCTTTTTCCATTTGGCAAATCAACCAAAGTCCATACCTCTTGTAGCTTGAATTGCAGAAGCTCATCTTGCATTGCTTCCACCCAACTAGCTTCTTGTAGGGCTTTGTAAGTATTCTTGGGTTCAATTTGAGATAGAAAACAGGCAAACAAGCAATTTTGTAGATCTTTATGACTGTTTCTTTGATGCAAAGATCTTGCAAAGAAACTTTGATGTTGAAGATCTTTGAGCTCTTTAGTCATTTTCCTTGTTTGTACAGATGATTGAGGATCACTTAGAATTTGTTCTTTTGGATGATCCTTGTGAACTCTTGTAGTAGTAGTGGGACTAACAGGAATATTGAGTTCCAAATTAGTATAGTCTACTTCAGCTCCAAATAATTTACCATCAAGAGCTTCATCATCTGTGTCATCATAGATATTCTCTAGAGGAGGCATATTTGGATCTTCAGGATAATTTGTATCATCAAAAGGTCTATCCTGATTATCCAAAGAAGGAAACTGTGATGTAGAAGCAGAGTGAATAGGCTTAGCAGTAGAATAGATTGAAGTAGTAGTTGCTTGTTTTGGTCTAGCAGTAGAGTCTTCTGAGTCAGCAGTAGAGTCTTCTGGCGTTGTAGGAGAGTCAGCAACAACTACTTTTGGAGCTACATTGGGTATCTTTTCTGCATTAATAGAAGTTTCAACATCTGCTTGAGCTTCCTTAGGTTTCTCTGGAGTAACATCATCTTCTTGTGTATCTTGATCTTGCTGTAAAGGTATGAAAGTAGGACCAACCTTCAGTTTCTCAATCAAAACAATGTCTTCTTGTGGTTTGTTAGTGTCAACACTAGCAATAACAGGTACATAATTCATTGTTTTGGTCAGGATGTCAACATCAAACATCCATTCAGGTCCTTTTCCTGCAGCATTAGATGTATTCTCACTAAACTTGATATGCAAATTCTCCTCCACATGTTTGGTTCTCTTGTTATATACCCTGAAAGCTTTACTATTTACAGAGTAACCAACCAAATTTCCTTCATCAGCTTTCTCTTCAAACTTGCCTAACTGATCTTTAGTGTTCAAAATAGTGACAGGACATCCAAATGGCTTAAGAAAATCAATCATTGGTTTCTTCCCATGAAAGAGCTCATATGGAGTTTTGTTGTGAGGCTTCACTACCTTACTCCTGTTTTGCACAAAACATGCAGTGTTTACAGCTTCAGCCCAAAAAGGTATAGGTAATTTAGAATCAGCTAACATTGTTCTTGCAGCCTCAATAAGTGTCCTATTTCTCCTCTCTGCAACACCATTCTGCTGTGGAGTTCTTGCAACACTATACTGTCTTAGAATTCCTTTTCCCACACAGAATTGATTCATCACACTATTCTTGAACTCAGTACCATTGTCACATCTGATAATTTTCACTCTGTGGTTGTGCAGGTTTTCAACTCTTGTAATGAATTCTTTAAGTATCTCTGGGGTTTCATCTTTAGTGGCTAAGAAGAACACCGAAGTAAACCTGCTGAAGTCATCTGTGACAACTAGGAAATATGACTTCTTGTTTAAACTTTTCACAAAAACAGGCCCAAATAAATCCATGTGAAGCAAATGCAAAGGCTCTGTATTTGTGTTCACTGTCATAGAGTTGAATGAGACTCTATATTGTTTTCCTTTTTGACAAACAATACAAGTCTCACAATTTTCAAACAACTTTGTGGGCATGCCTCTCACAAGATTTCCTTTCACTAACTTATTCATTGTCTTGTAGTTCAGGTGCCCAAGTCTTCTATGCCATAATTTGGACTCATCAACAGTGGCTTTTGCAATCAGACAAGTTAAAGCTCTTTTGGGAACTATGTTCTTAATATGGTCACTGTATATATTTTCGTTTCTAGGGACCTTCAATAGCACAAATTTATCATTTGGCAACTGAAAATCAGGAGAAAGGATCATACATTCAGTATCTGTAAAAAGAACAAAATTCCTTTTGTCACACATTTGTGAAACACTAAAGAGGTTAAACTTAAGCCCTTTCACAAGAAACACCTTCTCAAAGTCCAAATTTCCAGTTCTTAAAGTGCCTCTACCAACAATCTTTCCACCTTTTGGATCATTCCCAAATGCAACATAACCACCTTCAAAAGCCTCAAAATCTTCAAGCTGAGACTCATCCCCTATCATATGTCCAGAGCATCCACTATCAACTATAACCATATCTTTAAGATCATCCAGTAGATTACCCTGCACATGAAAATAGAGAAATTAGTTTCTCTTGGGGACCCAAGCCATTACTGACTTGGATCTGCCTTGTGCATCAACATAGTTAAATTTCTTTAAATCACTTGATGCACTGCTGGTTTTGGAAACATTGTTTGTAACAGTTGATTTTGGTTTCCAAACCCAACAAGCTGAGGCCTTAACAGCATAAAAATGATTTCCAACAACTGTATTAGATAAAACTTTTGGCCCAAAAGTAGAAAGTTTTGTACTAGCAGCAGATTGCTTACTAGCAGCATAATGCTTACTAGCAGCAGAGTGCTTACTAGTAGTAGAGCCAGCAACAGAACCAGTTGTGGTTTTAAAAGCACCATTTGATTTAGCAGCATAAATGGATCTAGTTACACCAGATCTTAACAACACAGCCCTAGGAATCATGTTTCTATTTGGATGAGGGTGAGTATTCTGATTAACATATTTGTGATTCACCCTAGAATATTGATTCCAAACTGGTTTCTTATGGTCAGACAACTATTAATCAAATGTTCAAAACTACCACACTTATAACAAGACTTTTTCTTCAATTGAAAATCACTACCTAATTTGTTTGAAACTAGGTTATTAAAGTGATTTCCCCTAGGCTTATTGTTGAAACTATTCATTCTTTCTCTAGAAATCTCATTATACTCAACCATTTTCCTAGAGATACCTTGACCTAACACAGTTTCACAAACTTCACCTGTTCAATTTTAGGTTCAACTTTTTCAACTTTAGCAGGAATTTCTTCCTTTACTACATTTTGTTCTAGTTCAACCTGTTCTTGTTCCTCATCACTATCTAAGTACCAATCTTCAATAATGGGAGCATCAGGAAATTTTCTACCCTCTACCTTAGGTGTTTCTAAGACACTTGTACTAGACTCTCCTATTGGTTTTTCTATGTTCAGCTCACTAATGAAGGACAATTCTTTTCCTGGTGGAGCATAGGCACTCTTAACAGGAGGAGCAACCTCATTGTAACCTATTCCACTTCCTTTCCTCATTATTGTACTCTCAATAGATTTATGAACCAAATCAGAAGCATATTGTTGTTTATTTACTCTTACTATATGTTTGTCTTTTTCAGCAAGAGCTGCATCTCTATCTCTTTCTGTTTCTTCTAATTTATTTTTAAGAAACTCAATTTCACTGTTTTTCTTAAAAATTTCAACATCTTGTTGGTTAATTCTATCTACATATTCCATCTCACACTCTTTTAAGTACTCAAGTCTTCTTTCAACATTTTGAATACCTACTTTGTAACCTAGGTTATCAAGTTTTAGGCTTTCAACTTCTCTATTTAGACTCTCATTCCTAGACTTAAGTTCTTCTAAAGTGTCAGCACAAGACTTAAAAGAACACACAGATAAATCAGAATCATTAGATACCTCAGAATCAGATCCAGAAGATGATGATGAATAAGCCATAAGTGCAAAGTTATGCACTTTAGGCTTGACTTGAGCCACCAAAGAATAATTTGGTTCTTCATCAGCCAAATCACTCCAATCATAGTCTCCCAATCCATCACAAGATACCAATGCAGTAGTGGTATTCTTTGTTTCTTCAGTCTTCTTTGATGCTTCAACATTTTTCTTTGGAGCTCTACACTCTCTGGCAAAGTGACCCTTCCTGTTACAGTTGTAACACTCTATCTTTGACTTGTCAAAGCCAACATTCTCTTTAGGTCTATACTTGACCTCTCTTCCAGTTCTCTTCCAGAATTTTCTTGCCCTCAAGGTCAGCATGGCCATTTGCCATTTAAGATCCATCTCTTCAAGATCATCAGGATCAAGGTGATCCAAATCTTGATTAAGTGCCTGTGACCTTATACTTGTAGTTAGATCAGCCAAGAATGCACATAAAGCAATATCACTGGTGGAATTATTATCATTAGAACTAGCAGCAGATCCATCAGCAGTAGATACTCCATAAGCAGCAGAGTGAGATTCTTTAGACCCCTTTGACTTTGAAGATACAAAGGCAAGATTTTGGGCACCAGAGGATGAAGTAGATGAAGAAGACAGCTCTGGTTCATACACTCTTAAGTTGTTGTAGAGACTTTCCAGCTTCATAGTTTCAAAGTCAGGCTTATTCCTCCAAACAACAGTGAGCATACTCCATTCAGGTGCAAGACTTCTGAGGAACTTGAGATTTACATCTTCTTGTGGAACCACATAGCCAACAAGCTTTAGATGACTAACAAGTTGATTGAGCCTGTTGTAGGTGCCAATAATCTTCTCTCCACTTTCAGCAGTAAAGTTCTCAAACTGATGCTTCAACATGTTTTTCCTTGACTTCTTGGTAGCATAATTCCCTCCAAACCTGAATTCAACAACATCCATTAGGTCTTTAGCAGTCTCACAGCTATCAAAGTCCAACTGAAATTCATTAGGTATTCCCATTAAGAGAATACTGTGTGCCTTGATCTCCATCTTCCTTAACGAATTCTCTTCAGCAGTCTTGATTGGTATCTTTTTTCCATCAGCACCCTTCTTTGGTAAAGAGTCACCATTCATGATCACATTCCACATGTTAAAGTCAATCATGCGAATGTATTGTCGGATTCTCATCTTCCATAGCTCATATTCACCAGGTTTGAGCATGGGAACCTTTGAAGCAGTCACCATGTGTGTGTCATCACCCATCTTTAGCAGTTGATTAGGAACAGCAAACTTGCAAAGAACAGTTTCTTCTTGATTACAACTTCTAGATCACAAGCTCTGATACCACTTGTTGATCCCAGTTGAACAAACGATCTTATATAGAAGTTGACTTAATATAAACACTTAAGCTTGAATGCGGAATGTAAAAGCTTAACTTAAGAAGAACAATTCACTATCAACACTTCAATATTATTAATACGAGCACTCGACAATGCTAGGGTTTTACAACCTTGAAGTGTAAACGAAAACTAAACAATACTTACTTAATCTAACCCTAGGTTCCTCCTTTGATAGGCCAAGGAGTCCTACTAGGTTTACAATAACTTTCTATGCAAGATAAGAATATTCTAGACGTATAAGATATACACACAATCTATTCTATAATTATTTACTTCGAATACATGCTTATCACATTAGCAGTAGATTCCTTAAGCAGCATTTTCCCATAGCAGCAATTTGTCATCAGCAGCAGAATCATTAACATTAGCAGCAGTTTCATCACATCAGTAGTTTCACTCAGCAGCAAAACTCAAAACCTAACAATTATAAAGGGGTGTTTTGCTTGCCTTGCTGAGTTGTTGTTGCTGCCATTGGTCTAAATACCACTAGCCACCACCCTTATGCTTAAATTAGTCCAAGTCAAGCTTTAAAGTGTTAGTCTACAAGTTCAAAGTCAAATCTTCACCTTAAGCTCTTTAACTGCTTATCTGTGTAGAATTTAAGATCCATAATCTCTCATTTTAGCTTATTTGTTATGACCAAGAAACACTTTCGGGAGGTCGAGGTTGATCGAAATACATGATTATTCTAGAGAGAGAAAGTAGAGAGAGAAAGGTGGAGAAAAGGGTTTATATTAAAAAGAGAATAAATGAAACAATACACACACTTTCCCACACCCCTCATGGAGAGTCATGAGGGGTATTTATAGGCTCATTACATCACATGTTTGCCTATATTACAATAATAGTCCCTAAAGTACTATTTGTATGATATCTAGTCCATTTCTTTATGTGTGACGTTATCTTTTATAAAATAGCAAGGCTAACAATCTCCCTCCAAGATATCGTCACACATGAATGGATACAATGAGACCTATAAACACATAAACATGTAAATTATAACAATTGTAAACTATGTTGACGTTGTTGAAGCGCAGAGTCTTTGTAGTCTAGATACTGAGGCAGACTTGAAGTTCTCTCTTCCGACGATCTCGGCGTATGATCTTTGACACTGACAGCAAAGGTCTTTGTAGCTCTGAACTTCAACTGTAATGGTCTAGTTAGGTTATTACTCCCTCCTAACTAGTGAGCCTTTATTCTTATTCTTCTGCTCCCTCCTGAACAGACAACTCTCTTCTCATCACGCAGCGGATAAGGTAGATACTAATGAGTTTGCACCATGGTTGTTGTTCTAGGAGCATCATAGCATAACTCACATAGTATTGCACAGAAGGTTAGTAATACGCTCTGATGTACACATCATTAGTACTTCTTCGGTTCTAGTGTAAGCACAATTCCCTCGATCAACTAACATACTAGAGATGAAACACTACTTCTTTTGGCATGTTCTTCTCCCTCCTGATGGTTGCGATGTATCGAAATCATCATACTATTATGTGTACATGCCAAAATTACCCGTACTTTACACTTCTGATGCAATGTAGATAGACCATGAAAGCATAATTTGTGAGAATATGCTGATAGGATATGACTCTCTTTAATCTACAATCTCTTCTCTTCTCTTCAACCTTTAAGCGACCTCTTCAAATTCCCACCAGCTAGTAAATGACCACTATATGGAGAAAACCCAATATAACCAATTTGAGAATGAAGTAAACATCTAATAGATATGTGACTTAATCTTGTACGAAGTTGTGACTAAGAACCTATACTGAGCACTACAACGTAACTCCTTTAAGCATAGGTTGATCCATATACTCAAACGAGCAAACAGTATATGAAATCTCCACCTCTTGAACTATCCACAACTTCGTGTGACACTAAGTACTACAATGTAACTCCTTAAAGTGATAGCTATAACCCGTGAGTACTACAATGTAACTCCTTACATCAGGTATAACTAGATAATCCAAGTCTTAATCACTATCTCTACCAGTGTTTGCCCAAACAAGTATCTCCGAAAGTCATGCATCCATCCACCCCTAGACTTTGAGATAAATAAGTACACATGCCCTTGAAATGAACTTTAAACCCAAATAAGCAATATCGTACAAAAACTCCGTAGCCACAAAAATTTGATACTAGCCGTTGTCATTTGATTGTGATTCTTGATCAGGATCTTTTAAGCAATACGTGGTGTGTTTTGAGGTGATTTGAGATATATTGGTGTTGATGATAATGAAACAAGGAAATGAATCATGATCTATAAGATTGATTTTCCAATAATCTCATGTGTTTAGGTAAGGTGACAGTTAGGTTTTAGGGTATATAGACATTAGGTTATTCGATGAGGTAAGGGTTTTGTTTATATAATAATCCTTTGATATGTCCTTGCTCAAAATCCCATCTCGTTACTCGATATCCTAAGTCAATTTCGGCAGAGTTTCGTTTAGATTAGTCCAAAAGAAATCCTTACTCGATAAACGATATGGTTGGACAAGCCTAACTCGGTAAACTATATGAAGCATACTCAACTCATGAAACCATTGCACGAAAATCAACCCAAACTCGGTAAAGTTGACCAAACTCGGTAATACCACCAAACTCGGTAAGATCACCTAACTCGGTAAGATCACCTAACTCAGTAATACCACTTAACTCGGTAACATCACCTAACTCGGTAAGAGCACCTAACTCGATAAGATAACCTAACGTTAGCATTTGAGGCTTGAAGAAATTTGGGCAGAGTTTCGACTAGGTAAGCTCAAGAAAAGTCCTTACTCGATTAACGATAAGGAAAATGGCTAACTCGCCAAATGGAAGCTTTCCAAACTCGCTAGCTGAAACTTGTCCAAACTCGCTAAAAATGCTTCCCAAACTCGCTAAATGTAGCCCAAACTCGCTAAAAGGTTCCCAAACTCGCTGAAAGGTTCCCAAACTCGCTAAATGGTTCCCAAACTCGCTGAAAGGTTCCCAAACTCGCTGAAAGGTTCCCAAACTCGCTAGAAATCTTCCAAACTCGCCAGAACTTGCCCAAACTCGCTAGAAAACTTTCAAACTCGCTAGGAAACATTCCAAACTCGCTAACATACTCGCTAATACCCAGAAACTCGCTAGATTAGGGCTCAAAGCATAAAACCACCCACGAATAGCCCTAAATCCGCGAGATTTCACCCAAACTCACCACGAATCGCCCCTGGTTAGCTCTGATGCCACTTGTTATGACCAAGAAACACTTTCGGGAGGTCGAGGTTGATCGAAATACATGATTATTCTAGAGAGAGAAAGTAGAGAGAGAAAGGTGGAGAAAAGGGTTTATATTAAAAAGAGAATAAATGAAACAATACACACACTTTCCCACACCCCTCATGGAGAGTCATGAGGGGTATTTATAGGCTCATTACATCACATGTTTGCCTATATTACAATAATAGTCCCTAAAGTACTATTTGTATGATATCTAGTCCATTTCTTTATGTGTGACGTTATCTTTTATACAATAGCAAGGCTAACATTATTAGTTGTTGTTATAGCTTAAGATAGTACCATATTAGTTCATTATCATGTTTACAGTCAATTAGAATCAATCAAACCTCATTTTAGTCAACATATCAAGTTTTCATAAAAAGTCAAAATTGTTCATCTCAGATTTTTCAATTTCTTGCAAGAATTTTATAGAATTTTGTGATTTGATTCAAGGGTTGAAACTTGTTTCTAATTAAAACCCCCCATCTCATCTTTGTAATCCCACCTTGCTTGTATTTTTGGGATTTTTCTTGTGGGCCCTACAATGCCTCAAACCCACCTGCAGGGCAAGCTGTTGCCCTGCACACTGCCCTCAGTTTGACACCCCAACTTCCTTGCCCTCTCCTACCTTCAATAGTGGGTCCCAGAGGGTGATTCTAGGCTTTTTGAAAGGCCCTCCACCCCAGCTTGCTACTTCAGTCCTAATATTGAGCTTTTCAGCTTATTTCATAAACTGAAATTGTCCTTAAAGTTAACTGCAGGTCTGTGGTGGTTTGTGGCTTCTTGGATTGCTTATTTGGCCTTATTGGCTTATTTAGGGTGCTAGTCTTGTTCTTTTAGCTTAATCTTAGTCCCTTTAGCTTATTCTCACCTTAATCCACCCCTGGTCTCAACTTGAAGCTTATTTCAAAGCTTTTAGCTCTGACTGTCAACTGTCCAAGCTTATTGTGCCGACATGGCTTATTTTTAAGATAAAAAAAAGTTGTTTTTGTAAAAGTTGCTTGTTTTTAGTGTTAAAATAGTTTTCAAAAAGAAAAATCCAGAAAATCAAATTTTAAAAATAAGTGATAGTTTCTATTTAATGTAATTTAACTTTTTAATTTTCCTTTTTAGATTTTTATTAAGCACCTTGCATTTTTATATTTTTATTAATTTCCTTTTATCTTAAAGTAATTTCTGAAATTTTCTCAGATTTTTATATTGTCTTTTAGTATTAATTAGATTTAATATTAGTTTTATTAATAATTAATTAATAATTAAGTATTAAATAGAAAAATTAGTTTTTATAAAGTAGCACCTAGTTTTTATATTTTTCCTAGCTTTCATATAATATAACATAATTTTAGGAATTTTTCTAGAATTTTTACTATTCATATTCTAGTTTTTATAATTTAAATAGTTTAACTAGTAATTAATTAATATTAAATATTATAATTAGTAAAATAGTGTAAAAACTTAAAAACAAACTTTTTATAATTTTTTAGGATTCCTGTGATGGTTAATTAGGTTTATAAAATTTTTCTTAATTTTCTAAGTCTTTTTAGTATTTTTAATAATTCTAATTAGTTTAATTAGGTAATTAATATTTAATTAGTAATTAATTAATAGAAAAATCACAAAATGACAAAAAGACATATTTTTAATTTTAAAACTTGTTTTTAGTTATTTTATAATTTTAGAAATTTAATTTTCATTTTTCTAGTGTTAAAATAATATTATATTTTATTTAAGTTATTTAAATATTAACAATTAGAATTAAATAGTATTTAATTAATAATAAATAAATAATTAGTGTAAAAATTTATTTTCTTTTTCCAAAAATTTTCTTTTAACTTTAGGTTTGTAAAAAAATCATTTTCACCCCCTGGGGGTTTTCAGATTTTAGTTTTCACGTTTTATTTTGTACGTTTACGTTATTTAAAATGTAAACGTACGCGTTTTTAGATATTAAACGTTTTTAAGTATTTAGCTTTCACGTAACCGTTCATATAGCTTATTTAAGCTATTTCTTTGTAGATTCCTTAGTATAATCAATCACAACCCCTTTTCTGTCCAAATTCACTCGATCACAAACCCGTTTTTATACCATCACACCTCGTCGGGATATAACGACCCGGGGAAAGTTGACCATTCACCTAGTCAATTTAGTTGACTGCTTTTGCCTCAATCAATGGTCCAATATAACGGGGATTCAAATTTCCTTTCTTACCAAACCTAATCACACCTTTCCAAGGAGATACCTTCAACATAACCCTATCTCCTACCTAAAACTCCAGGGGTTTACGTCTCACATCCGCGCAGCTCTTCTGACGGTCACGAGCAACATTCAATCGGTCTTTAATCTGAGCAATCTTCTCGGTCGTCTCACGGACTAAATCTGGACCAATAAGCTGAGCTTCTCTTACTTCATCCCAACATATAGGTGATCGACACTTCCGACCATAGAGTGCTTCAAACGGTGCGGCCTTAATACTCGCGTGGTAACTATTGTTGTAGGAAAACTCAATCAAGGGTAAATGGACATCCCATCCATTCCCAAAATCAATTGCACACGCACGTAGCATATCTACCAAAGTTTGGATGGTTTTATCGCTTTGACCATCGGTCTATGGATGGTAAGCGGTACTCATGTCAAGGTTCATGCCAAACGAATCTTGAAGTGATTGCCAAAAATTCGAAGTAAACCTGCCGTCTCTATCTGAGATAATAGACACTGGCGTTCCATGTCGAGATAATATCTCTTTCATGTAGAGCATGGTCAACTTATCCATATTGTAGTTCTCTTTGATTGGCAAAAAGTGAACGGATTTAGTCAATCGATCGACTATTACCCAAATAGCATCAAATCCGGTCGAAGTCCTTGGTAACTTGGTGACGAAATCCATTGTGATTCTTTCCCATTTCCATTCTGGGATCTCAGGTTGCTCTAGTAAACCAAACGGTTTCTGATGTTCAGCCTTAACCATGGCGCACGTAAGACACTTACGGACATAATCAGCAATCTCAGCCTTCATATTGGGCCACCAATACAACTTCTTTACACCCTGATACTTCTTATCAGATCTTAGGTGAATAGAATACTTCGACTTATGAGACTCGAGCATAATCAAGCCTCTCAGTCCTCCAAACAAAGGTATCCAGCTTCTTCCTTTATAGCACAAAGTTCCATCTGAACGTTTCTCAAGTTTCTCCTTCCTGATCATCCCATCGAGTTTCTCTTCCTTAAGATCTCCTATTTTCACTACTTCCTCTTGAGCTTCCAGAATCTAGGCTGGTAGATTTGAGTTGATCGTCAAAACTAAAGCTCGAATGCGTAACGGTTTCAAACGTTCCTTGCGACTCAATGCATCAGCCACAACATTAGCTTTTCCAGGGTGGTATCATATCTCGCAATCATAATCGCTCAACGTCTCCAACCATCGTCGCTGTCGCATATTCAACTTCTTCTGATCCAAAATATACTGTAAACTCTTGTGGTCGGTGAAGACGACACACTTAGTACCATAAAGATAATGTATCCACAACTTAAGGGCAAAAACCACGGCTCCTAATTCCAAATCATGAGTGGTATACTTCTCCTCATGAGTCTTAAGCTGTCGGGATGCGTATGCCATAACCTTCACTCGCTGCATCAAAACTGCTCCTAACCCTTGATATGAGGCATCACAATAAACTACAAAATCCTCCACTCCATCTGGCAAAACCAAAATCGGTGCACTACAAAGCTCCTGCTTCAAGGTCTGAAATGCCTTCTCTTCTTCCTCTCCCCATTCATATTTCTTATCCTTGTGAGTCAACGCAGTCAACGGTTTAGATATCTTGGAGAATCCCTCGATGAATCTCCTATAATACCCAGCCAATCCTAGAAATTGATGAATTTCTGTGGCGTTAACCGGCGTTGCCCATTTCACAATCGCTTCAATCTTAGCGGGATCCACATGTAGTCCTTCACTATCAATCACATGACCCAAAAATTGAACCTTACGAATCCAAAACTCACACTTAGAGAACTTTGCGTACAACTGCTCGTCCTTGAGCAACTTAAGAATTGTAGCCAAATGTCGCTTGTGCTCCTCCTCACTCTTTGAGTAGATCAGAATATCGTCGATGAAGACTATCACGAACTTATCTAAATAAGGCTTACACACTTGGTTCATGAGGTCCATGAACACTGCAGGCGCATTAGTCAAACCAAAAGGCATTACCTGAAATTCATAATGACCATAACGGGTCCTAAATGCCATCTTGGGAATATCCTCTTCCCGAACTCTGAGTTGGTGATAACCAGACCTCAAGTCGATCCTAGAGTAGTAACTCAATCCTTGCAACTGATCAAATAAATCATCAATCCTTGGTAATGGATAGCGGTTCTTCACTGTCAACTTATTCAATTCTGAGTAGTCAATACACATCCTAAACGATCCATCCTTCTTCTTCACAAATAATACCGGAGCTCCCCAGGGCGAAGAACTAGGTCGAATAAATCCTTTATCCAGCAATTCTTACAATCGCTTAGACAACTCCTCCATCTCCGATGGCACTAAACGATATGGTGCACGCACAACAGGTGCAGCTCCTGGAACTAAGTCGATGCGAAACTCCACTTGTCGGGCTGGCGGAAGTCCCGACAAGTCTTCAGGAAATACTTCAGGAAACTCACGCACTACAGGAACATCCTCGAGTAGCTTCTCTCCCAACTCCTTCTTAGCCACATGTGCTAGGAATGTGTGATATCCTTTCTCGAGATATTTCATAGCCTTGATACATGACATGATATTCAGGCGAGTTCCACTCCTATCACCTCGAACAATCAAAATCTCATCATTGAGTGGGATATGAACAACTCGTTCTCCTCAAACAATGCTCGCTCGATTCTTGGACAACTAATCCATCCCAACTATTACATCAAAGCTTCCGAGCTCGATTGGCATCAAATCAATACTAAACGGGTGATCTAAAAGATTAAGGGTACATCCACGGATCACTGTACGGGTGTCAACTAGGTTACCATCAGCTAGCTCAATGCTATAGCTAACATCTAATAGGGTAGGGGTAAGTCGGAGTAACGGCGCAATCTTAGTAAACACAAAACTCATATCGGCACCCGAATTAAACAAAACTTTAACACGAAGGTTGTTAAGAAGAAACGTACCAGTGACAACATTCGGATCTTGGTGCGGCTCTCCATTTCCCATCACGTACACTCTACCTCGAGCACCTCCATTTCCTTTTCCAACATTCTTCGAACAATGATTCCTATAGTGTCCACGCTCTCCACATCCATAGCATGTAACCACTAGCTGGGAACTTGCTCCTGTAGCCATAGCCCTGCTCCTACAAATCCTCGCAACATAACCAACTTTCTGACACTTCATATATCTCACAGTACACGGTCCAGTATGATACTGCTGACACTTCTCACAACGAGCTTGCTGTCCAGCATTCACTCCTCCTTGTGCTAGTGCGGCCACAAATGCCTTAACAGTCTCTTGTCTCCTATTCTGCTGGTGATGGTGATTGTTGTTACGGTACTGATTGTTGTGGTAGCGGTTGTTGGGGTTGTTATAGTTGTTGCTCCTTCTGTTATCCTCCCATTTCCTCTTGTTGTCAAAGTGATTACTTTTCTGAACTGCACCATGCTTAATCACCTGATCCATAAGATGTTAAGCAATGCTAATAGTATCATCCAAAGTCTCAGCATTGGATGATGTCACGTGTCCTTGGATACTTGAAGGTAATCCACCAATAAACTTCTCTAGCAACTTCTCATTATCTGGCACCATGTGCTTCACAAAACACTTTGAGTTCTTGGAAACGTCGCACATAAGCAGCAAGATCAGAACCCTTCACAGCCAAATAGTAAAACTCAGTATCCCATTTCCTCAAATCACTATGAGAATAGTACTTCTTAACCATAGCTTTCTTGAAATGTTCCCACGAAGTACTATAAGCATCCTCCATTCCCTTCTCTTGAACATAAGTATTCCACCATGACAAGGCATGCTCCAACAATGTGCCTGTCGCATACTTCACCCTATTATTCTTAGTACAGTTGCTTCTTTGAAACACTGATTCCACTTTCTCAAACCACTGAGTCAATCCAACAGCTCCTTCAGTTCCTTTGAAGGTAGTGGGTTTACAATCCATGAATTCCTTAAAAGTGCAGAAATCGTTGTTGGGAACAGCTTGAGCTATAGCCGGTTCAACATTCTGAGGAACACCTGCTTGCCTGGCAAGTGCTGCAGCAACACCCTCATCAATCAACTGCTGAATAGTAGCTGGGGTCATCTTCTTAGGAGGCATAATTCTTATCAATCAATACAAAGAGCAACACTTGTAAGTATTTGATTAACGTGTCAGAATCATAGCACAAGATGAAACAACATCAAGAGAATAAAATCATAATATAGCATAAGTCAACATCAATAACAGTACATTACCATAATACATCATAGATTTCATGCTTGACATTGGTCTTACAAGATATGTAAAACAAGTACAAGTTTCAAATAAAATCTACCAACTGAACTATTCAGTTTAACATATACTAGGTAAACTACCATCAAGATACCAACTACTATAAATGATCCAATCACTGATCTCCTGAATGATAGTGGAAAAAGTCCAAACTAATATTAATATCAAACATATATATGTATAAAGTTTAAAAGAATACCAGGGCACGAAGTGGCACGGAGGGCTGTCGGCTTTCTGTCTCAAAACATTTTGACTCCAGGAAAAAGTTTATAGTCGAGTGCGAGCTCGTTCTCTTTAAACATGGCTCTGATACCATTATGTAACACCCCCAACTCAAATACGGCAGCTGACTTACTGGGGGCGCTACGCAAATAGAAACCAGACACATTTATAGCTAACGACCACAACACGGGACGTTTATAAATATTGCAAAACATATCATTCGAATTATAAACCATTTAGAGTACAAGGACTCTTAAGTAAAAGTAGCAGCGGAAAAAGTAAATAGAGTTTGCAGCGGAAATTAAACAAAGTTTAGTAGCGGAAATTAAACAAAGTTTAGCAGCGGAAAATATTTAAGACACACCAAGGTTTTACGAATGATATGAAAATAAAGATAGTAAAGATGATAAAGCTGCCTTAAAAGAAAGACTCCTTCGTCCAAGCCACTCCACCATGCCCATGTCATAAAGCTCCAAGACTAATTAGTAGTAGTACCTGAGAACACATGCTTAAAGGTCAACACAAAGGTTGAGTGAAATCCATAGGTTTAAATAATAAAGTTGAGCACAACGTTTTAATCATATGATACAAGCAACAAATGTAAATACCGGGTAATCAAGGTAACACCCAATATGTAGAGGCATCCCAGTGCATACATATGGTTGATGATGCTAAGCTCATGACACGCAAAACGTTAACCAATATATAACCATAAGTCGACAAATAACCGCGGAATTTCATAATATAAAGTGCCCCCAAGGCTGAGTACTTGCCATTTACCTAGCAAAATCGAATATAGTATACCACAAATTTCCTATCCAGCAAAAGGAGTGGGAGGGTCAATTCCTATAGGCCTATATCCCTATATTCGAGCTCACTCGCAAGTGATTAATGGTTCATGATCGGAGGGTCTTATCAGGCAAGATAAGCTACTTAGCACATCGTCAGGAAAGCATACCAATCAGGAAAAGCATACCAAAAATACTTATGCTCAGAAAACATTTAAAGCATGTGTAAGTCTCTTAAGCATAAAACAATAACTAGGTCATAACTTCCCGGAATTAGGTCTAAACTATCCCAAAATTTCACCATAAGCTACCACCACTTAGTATAAGCTTCTTAGGACCTAGGATTAGTCAATTAACACTCATAGGACCCTAATCTAGGTACTAAACCCTAAGCTAGACCCTAATCTCTCACTAAGCAAGATTAGGTCTAAACTAAACCTAAACTAGTTAAAACCTAAACATAAGCACCTCAAGCACCACAAGCACCTATCCTAGTACCTTAGTCACCCTAAGTACACACCCTAGCACCTCTCTAGCTAGCACACAAGTAGGTGATGCACCTACTTGTCACCTCCTTCTACCTCTCGGCAAACCACCACCACAAGCCCCCTAGCTAGTGTTCTAGCTCATCTTACTCACCCCTAGGTTCTCTTAGTCACCCTCTCCTGCCATGACTCACCCCTCCCACTTCCTTGACACCACACCACCCTTTCTTGGTCACTACTCCAAACGACCCTATATAAACACTCGTACCCCTCTCATTTCAAACCACACCTATCCTCTTTTATTTACCTTAACCTCTATGGTCCTAAAAGTAGTATACAAGCCTTAGAAGGCATAGGAGTCGAGTAGTATAGGCCTTGGTCCTTGTCGAGCTTAGTTTTGCCCTAGAAAACCCTAAAACCCTTGTTCACCCACTTCTGGTCACGTAAGCTTTCATACTTCCTTCTATTAGATTTATTACAGTCCTAGGATAGATATTAGATGCCTTAGAACACCTAGGAACCTTTGCTTGAGCCTTGATCATTTTCATTTGCTAGTTTTCTTTTTAAAACCCTAATATGAGTCGAATTACATAATATACGCTATAATCCCCTATATTAAGCTTTAAGCTAGTTTAAGTAACTTAGTTAAGCAAATATTAGTTAACCATAAGCTAGGAAACCTTTTTTTTCATAAAAATATGATTTACATGAAATTAGGACTAGTTTTGCAAAGTTTTCCATCCATAGGGGTATATATGGTAAATTTCTGAAAATATTAAGTCTAGGTACTATTTTTGACATTTCTTAGAAGTTATAAGTATAAGGACCCTTTTTTCAAAGTTATATAACCTTAGGATAAAAAGAAAAATAGTTATAAACTTATAAGAATTGGTTTTGCAAAAGTTATAAAGTAATGGGTATAAATGGTAAATTTTGAAAACTTATAAGTCCAAGGGTCATTTCTGCCATTTTTCTAAAATATATAAGTATAGGGACTAATTTTTTCAAGTTTAGATAGTTAATTATAAGTTTATAAGTCTAGGGTAGATTTTGTAAATATATAAACTATAAGGGTATAAAGTGAAAGTATTTTTATAAATATAAAAAGCTAATTTAAGTTAGAAACTTAACACAATACTAGAGAGCTTCATGTGAGGAGTATCATGTGGATATTTCATTTTGACGAGTTTGCTGGGTTTACGAATTAAAGTGCTCTGGCTCCTCAAACTATATAGTGATCCATACATGAATCAACAAAGCCAGTCCCACATCATGAGACATAAACAAACACCATGGCACGATTCTGTTAACCATAAGTAGCAATATGCATATAGAGTATGAATGTAAACCAAGTAGAACATAATCTGCCATAGACAAACAATAGGGTGTTGAAAACCCTAACTTGCATCAAGTTGGAGCAGCAAAACACAAGTAGAACAAGTGTAATTCTGACCAACATAACACCAAGGGTGCTCCTAAGCCGAACCATGTAGCAATCAGAAACCATAGCCTACCATTAGCATATAGCACCACGTCCAATCACCATACCACATCTGTCATGCTTCTCAACCAGAAAAACAAGAGTACGTAGCATGATCATGCCAACCTAGCTTTTGTAAATCCACCATATTCTATCCATTACACATCAGATAGAACATGTATAATACGTCCCAAAGCAATAACCCAACAGCAAAATCTTCTTGGGACAGATCGAGTATCACAAACCCTAACTTCCAGCATAGCCACATCAACAAACGATCCAAACCAATAGATAGAAAATAGTTGCAGCAGGATCATTTCAAACGATCATAAGATTCTATAATAAGAACCCTAACTTCCATAAAACCAAATAAGAATCGATCCAACACAGAATATGTCTAGATCGATAATCAAATCTAATCGTTAAATAAGCATCATGTAGACTAGATCGGTAACATACTGAAAGTTAGGGTCTTAAAGACCCCTAACTCTCATCGACCACCATCAACGTCCTTCTCTCCCAAAACCCACTACCACATATATACACATAAAAACACAATGGAACCAGCATCAAACCAATACCCAAACGTGGGTATATGTCCAGCCAATACTTCCAATAGAATAATAAACAAAAACCCCAAAGTAGGGTTTCGTTCTCAAGCATGCAGCACCAAAAAAAAAACAATAGAATGTAAAACCCATAAGGTTTATAGTCGTTCAGCATAGATCCCAGACAACAAGCCTCCCATAATATTCAATAGGAAACATGAGGCGAATAGAAAACCATAGATCGATCCATATATAATAAATCGTAACAGACTTATATATCATTCCATGAACAGATCGAATAAAGACCCTTATGGCGGTTTGAATAAATCAGATAATCACCAAATCCGAAACCCTAAATCGTTAGGGTTTACAGAGTCGCCAAGAAGGGAAAAGCAACATAAGGCGGTTTAAACCCTAGGAAAAACGATTACAGATTGAAAAAGGGTTACAGCTGCCAAAAATATGGAGAAATCCGATTAGATGAGAGTGAAAAACAAACCAACCACCCTCAATAAACTATTAACTGTCCAAAAACGTATTGCATATCCCTAAAACACAGATAGAGAGGACGATTTGACAGTTAATATTGGCCAGAATTAGGGGGAGGGTGGTGGCCGGATTTCTCCACTAGGGAGAGAGAATATTAGGGTTTTTTCTTTTAGCTCCAAACAAAGTTAACTTATGTTGATAACATAATATAATAGTAGAGAGCTTCATGTGAGGAGTCTTATACTTCTGGATTGTGGGCCTAAACGGTGTTATGTTATATCTAAAACACTAACAAACCTAAGAATGATTACTTAAGAAACATAAACAAGATAACTAAAGCTTGACATACAAGCACACCGACAATACCACCAGGATACATGAGTCGGTAGTCTAGTCTCCGAATCACTATTCACATCAATTAGATTTCCCTAAGCCCAGGTGACTTCGTAGCGTCACTCTTTTTAAATGCTTTACAAACCCTGTGAGGGGGATATATGATACATGCTTTAAATCGAATACAAGTCTTTTTCTTTGGTTCTTGCACGAGTAAACTATCTCCCACCCCTACACAAAAAAATTTATGAATCTAATTGCTTGTGATATTTTACACAACTGAATGCGAATATAATTGATAGATCCATTGGAGTTTGACAACTCCCATTGGTACTACCACTCACTGGAGGGTACCAATAAGTATTATATTTGAACCGTCTGAAGGATTAACTTTGGCAAGTTATCCTTGCCATCCCATCATGGATTGATCTGGACTGTTAACGTGTGGCTCATGAGCTTAGTGCAACAGACCAACTCTTGATAATTATACATGCATTGCAATTATCACACACACTACATTTTCCTTGAAGGGTGTAACAACTAAACCCTGAGGAACTTGTATTCACTAACACTTAAACCTATTACTCTTACTCAACACCTAGTGTTGAATCTTTAAGCGTGTATCCTAGGTAACGGAGCTCTGTAAAAATTATGGCATGGAGTCGAACGAGACTTGAAAGACTTTCTATTTGGTTATCATTCAAAAATAACATTTCACACCTAGATTCACGGGACCTCATCTTATAAAACTCTGATAATTTTAATGAAAGATAACTCATTTTTATAAAACGTCTATTTTCGAGTCATTTTCTATTACTGTATCTGTGATCCATGAGTAGTACCCCAGATCCAAACTCCACTGTGATCTGTGAAAATGGGGGTGTTACAAGTTTGGAGCTGGTTTGGGTAAAAAAAATAGCTGTTATGGAATTTTTAAAATGAATTTACCTAATAAAACATTTCTTTATAATTCTAAAATAATTTGTAAAATGTATTTTTGAAAAGAAAGTTTTGTCAAGCTAAAAATGTGAAGTTCAAAACACAAATTCACTTCTTTGATCATTTTTCAAGTTGTAAATTTGTTTGTTCATACCTAAAGTGATTAAGGTAGAAATCGGATATATCGATTAAAAACTTGTTTACGTTAATTTTGACATAAGATATATCGAAAGATGAGAAAAACGTTTTTAGACATTATTTGTATCAAAAATCTCCCCCTTTTTGATAATGACAAAACATAAACTCATTTTATGTGAAAAACTAGTTTCGACAAGTTTTTAGTATGAGTTTATATACACTTCTCCCCTTTTTTGTCGAAGCAAAAAGACTACTAAGGCTCCCCTTGATGTATACTCCCCCTCATTTGGAGCATACCAAGGAATCGAGCAATGGTTGATGCTACAAAACAAGGTTAGATGACATGAGAAACATATCTAACACGTAGCAACTAAGACAAATATCCAACCAGAAGTAACAAAAGAAGAAAAATAATCCAACCACAAACAAAAGATAAAACGAGCCCATGCATTCATTAATAAAAGATCATTGATTACAATAGCTAGACTAGTAGACAATTACAAGAAACATGTGACATTCTCAAGTGGCATTGAGGTCCTAAGATTTGCTTTTTGGCTTCTTAAAAGGGTTCCTAGGGTTTTTATTGATGGTGACTAAACATAAAAGTTTAGTTGCTTGTGCTAATGTTGGAGGAGGAGGTGGTATGATGGGTTCTTGAGGTGGTGTCAAGAGATGTTCAAGGTAGGAGAACATAAGGCCCAATTCATCTCTAAGAGGAAAGAGGTCTCGGTTGTGATGACAACATGCACAACTAAGGCTATGTGGTTCAAGTGGGTAAAGAATGGGACGACCCATTAATGATTGTGGTGGTGGAGATGCCAAAGATGATGGTGATGAGTGGATAGGATCAAGAGGAGTTGTGGGTGATAATGTGAATGTTAATGCCAAAGGTTGAGGTGGATTAGGTGCTAAGGAAAGTGTAGTAGCCCTAATTGTGGATGATGAAGATGAAGTTTGCTTAGTTGATATGGTTTTGGAAGGAGCAAGTGGAGTTGAGATGGATGAAGTTGAGTTGGAGTTCAATGGTGTATGAATGTCTTCATCATCATCAAGTGTGAGATCAATAAGGAGTACTTCCTTAGATGGTTTGATGTTAATCCTTGGTTTCTTGGCTTTGTGGGTTGTGGTGGCTATGGTGGAAGACATTTTGAAGTTTTTGATTCATGTGTAATTTGTGAGCTAAGAAATTACATGATAAGGGCTTAAATAGCCACATTTAAGCATGCAATGGTGATAGGATTGTGTGTTTAGGAGAATAGGATCATAGGGATCAGCTCAACGTTGCAAAGTTCTAAGGGAAAATAGGTCAAAAAGTAAAAGGGAATAGTGAATTTTGTATTCCTAGGGTACGGTACCACTAAATACCCTGTGGTAATTTAGTGGTGCTGTGCCCTATTTAGTGGTTCCGTGACCTGCTGGAGGCGAATTTTCAAATTCTGTAGGTTTTAGGCTACCTAAATGGGTAATTCTAGGGCAACTATTTGCAACAAATCCCATTACTTCAATCCACACAAGAATAATCACATGATTTGCATAACCATGCACATAACTAGCAACAAACATTATCATGTGATTAATCTACTAAATAGGCTAGTATATGGCATGCGAATCATCATCTAGAAAGATGCACATAAAATAATCTACGCAAATATCACAATCATCTAGAAGCATGATGTGAACAAATAATGATCATATGATAAAAGTTACCAAGAGTAAAACATGATAACATACATTTGGGTGGTGAAAATGAAAGACACACCCAAATAAGATAAAAGTTCTGCCAATCGTAAAATAGTTAATGTTAACTGGCCGTAGTCAATTTCAAACTAGTTAATATGATAATACTTAAATTAATAATAAAGCTTAATATATAGCAAGTTTTAATACTTCATTCTCCATGCTTTGATAACTCCTATGATTGACTTGATCAATTTCCCATATTTTCACTCATTGTCATCACTTGATGAAGTATCATAGGGTTTGTTTTCAAGGTTTAGGAAGGAGACCATGTGTGACTCACTAAATGGTTCCATGACTCGATTGACAAGCGTGTAAGCACGACTTCGAAGGTATTGATGAGAATTCATGTAGTAATGATAAAGACGGGTTAGAAACATCCTATAGGGAATTAATTTGTTTCTTTTGTCTTTGACATGAATGATTCGCTTGGCGAAGAAATAGGTAAGATTATATGGTTGACGAAGCACAATGCAATGGAGCATGTGAGCACAAGACGCAGGTAGGTACTCATGATTTCCTACAAGACTCAATACGTTTTCACATAGAATAACTGCCATGGGTTGAAGGAAGTAACGAAGTTCGACGATGCGTATTCTGTTGGGGTTTTGAACTTCAAACGAATTGTAGAGAACACTAATTAGCTTCTGCGGAGAGGGCACATACAAATGATACGGACCATTTTCTTCAACACTCAAAGAGTCAAGAGAAAATTTTTCAGAGTAGGGATATTGCCAAAAATTTGGAAGACCGAGAATTTGAGCAGATTGCTCAAGAGGTAGCAAGAATTTATATTCTTGTATCCAAAACCACAATGAGAAGGAATGATCCTCGTTTTGTACGAGGTCAACCTCACAGAAGAAGTCAAGAATGAAGCGAGGACATATTTGTTCATTAATGGTAAGAAGATTTCTAAAACCTATGGCTCGAAAGGCTGACTCGATATGTTGTTGGAAGGTTAGGGAATGTTAAGGATACGACCTTCGTGAAAATAATGAGACTCAACATGTTTGAACTATTCACTGAATTCTCTACACATGTAGGGTTCATTTAAGAGTGTGGGGACATAGATGTAGGTCCGTTGATGATCAAAGTCATATATATGCGGCATTATGACACGTATATAAGAAAATTATGTATGAGCATTTGGATTAATTTCAGTTGTCATATGACCAGTGTGTGCCAATATGCAAACTGTGTGAAGGTGCAGTAATCTCGACTCTTGAGGTGAAATTAGCAAGATTACCCAAACGCTCCTAACTTTACTTTTGCTCAAGCAAATGTGTACAAGATTACATATTAGTTATGTAACTTAATTGTCATTTGTGAGAACGTGTATGCATGCGAAAATGTTTTTAGTTTGTATCAACAATGCAAGAAAAATTATTTCATGAACCTAGTCGTGTGAACTTTTTCGAAAAATAATGGAATTGGGGTGTTTGGCAAATGCGTCAACTTGGCGCCAAAACATTTGTTGACATAAATAATGCATAAAAACGTTATTTATATTTTTCGATATCTCTATGTTTTGACGATCACAAAATGTAAAATCATCAAACGTAAGATTACTACATAAACAAGTATTAAGCTAGTTTATATCAATTTATCCAATTTAATCATTAAGGTATGAATAAACAAGTGCTTAATACATCTCATGATCAAAGGGGTATTTAATTAATTATTACAAAGTTTATTTAAACATATTATATATTTTTGAAAAACACTTTTGGTAATAAAGAAAAATGTTTTAATCATACTAAATATATGAATTCAAATTTTTAACTAAAATCAGTTAGTTTTTCACCAAATAAACTTTCCCCACTAAAAGACAGACTTTCTGGCCGTTACAGCTGGGCGGCCCCCTTAATTATAAGGGGCGGTCCCTTTAAAATTAAAGGGACCGGCCATGAATTAAAGGGACTGGCCAGGCTCCTGTGTCAGAATCTGTCAGAAATTTTCTCCTATAAATACCACCTTAAATCTGGAATTTTTCCCCACCTTTTGCACGAAAATTTCAGATCTAAAACTCTTTAAACATCCTCCAAAATCCTTTGATCATTTCATTACTAATCCTTGTTTCAAGTGATTCAATCCCTTCTCATCCATCCTCATCCAAAGTGCAAAAGAAGAATACTCCTTCTACAACTAAGTTCAAGAAGTATTGAAGAGTAGTTGTGTATATTGTGTATATTATTTGTAAAGTTGTGATTGTGCTTGTAATAAGTAGTTTAGGAGATATAGAAGTTGTGTAGGAAGAAGAAGTTGCTTAGTAGTGAAGTAGTGTAGTTGTGAAGAAGATTGGTGTGAAGAAGATTGGTGTGAAGTAGTAAGTGGTGAAGTAGATTGGTGTGAAGAAGTTGTGATCAAGGTGTGACGAAGTTGTGGTGTGTATATTGGTGTGTGAGGTTTTCTCCGCCATAAGGGAGTTTGTTGACATAGTGAAGAAAACTCTCTAGTAGGTGACTCGGGGAGTGGAGTAGGAACAAGGAAGGTGACCTTGTAGCCGAACCACTATAAATCCTTGTGTTGTGGTTTGATCTTTCCAACTCTTTTCATTACTTTCTTACTTACTTATACTATATTTGCTTAGTTAGTTAGTTACTATATAATTGTTCATATTGTGCAAGTATTGAGATCATATAAACTAGAATCGAAGTTTTTTAAAACAAACTTGTTTTTATAAATTTTAAAACAGACGTAAAACTATTCAACCCTGATGAGTGCTCAAACACTCATCATTTTTGGTCAAATCTGAATTGCAAAACATACAAAAACACTCAGAAATGCATCAAAATACTAAAAATATTTCAAAATTGTGTTTTATATGTTTTAGATGCAAAATGAGTAAAAACAGATGAAAAACGTACAAAGTTTGCAAAATTGGCAGTTTCAGTCCCCCAACTTTCATAAAATCTCAGATTTAGTCCCTGGTCATTCAAAATATGGAAAATTATCACCAAAGGTCCTTTTGAAATCATAAGTTGTCATATTTAGTCCTTTGGTGAAAAATCTCAAAAGTTTTGGAAATTTACAATTTTGGTCCCTGGAGTTTCAGAAATTGACAGAATTGGTCCTTGGTGAAATATTTTTGGATAAAAAGTCACTTTTGGTCCCTGGCAAGTCACAAGTGTCAATTTTAGTCCCTGGTGTGAAATTTGGAGAATTGTCAGTTTTGGTCCCTCAAGTTTGGCAATTTGGTAATTTTGGTCCTCGGGGTTTCAAATTTTGGAAAATTGTAATTTTGGTCTTTCTATTATTCACATGTGGCAATTATGGTCTTTATAAGAAATTTTGGAAAGTGGCAATTCAAGTCCTTATACTTTGCAAATTTTACACATATGGTCCTTGTGATTTAATACTTACCAAACGGACCCTTTTATTTATTACTACCCCACAACACAAGCCCAATCCACCAACCAAAGGCCCAATCCCACAAAACAAACCCAACCCCGTCTTTAATATTACCCAGTCAACACCCTCAGTCAAACCTTCACCCTTAAACACCTTCCCTCCCACTAATCACCCTGCAAAACCAAACCACCCTTCACCAAATCTGTCACTCACCCCATCCCAAGTTCCCCTAGCCTCCACAACCCTCCAAGACACATTTAATTCCCACAAATTGCTCCAAGTAATCCACACCCTGCCAAATCCAATTTCCCGCCAAACCAACTTTAAAGGCTGAGATGATTTCAAGCCATCCAACGGCTCCAATTGATGGTGGGAAAGTCAAAGATGGACTCTAGGGCATATTTAAGTGAAGAAAAAAGGAATGAGAAGGCAGTTAGTTAATTTTTTAGAAATAGTTTAGCTTTAGTCATGTTTTTCATGTAATTTTCATTCTCAGTATTTGTTTTAAGCTTAAAGTTGTAATATTAATATTTCTTAATGTAACAGAATCTATTTCAAGTCAGTAAATTAGTTCAAGCTTTTGTGATTTTCAAAGTTGCAATTTTCATTTGAAAAATCTCATTTTCATCTGTGATATCATCAAAGTTGTTGTTTGAATAGTTATTTTGATTCACAAAAGTTATTTATAAGCTTGCATAAGCTCAGCAAGGTTTAAACAAGTTGTAGCTCAAAAATCAAATAAAAGTCAACAAAAGTCAATGCTAGTGGTTTGTGAACAAAGTAGGGTAAACAGAGGTGGTTATATGTTGCAGAGGTGTTTTGACCCTATCTAAAGATAGGCTGGGGTTGGATATTCATCTATTTCAGTTGGGTTCTTAAAATTGTAAGTTCCATTTTGTGATCTCAAATCTCATGGCTGCACTTTATAGCTTGTTACTGTATGATTCCACATCCTGAAGAAGTAGTTGTTTTTAGTGTGATTTCTTGGCTTATTTGGTGTTACATTCAGTGATATGAGTTATTTTGATCACTAGGTTAGAATGTTTTAGCTTAAAACTCAGAATTTTAGTAAAACAGGTTCACAAAAGGTGTGTTTGGATCAGTGGTTTTCACCATTGATGCCTGTGTTTCAGATGTTTTTTTATGGTTAATGCATGTTTCAATATGTCCAAATAGGTTGTTAAAAGCTTAAAATCCAGTACCTTTACATGTAAAAGTCAAAATCTCAATGTAAAACCCACAACAGTCCACTGATTGGATCTGTTGGTACCCATTCTCACCATTTGGGTTTAAAACTTGTGCATTAATCTTAATTTGGTCTTATATTAACATCTTACAACTTATTTGGCTTGTTAGAATCATCAAAAGTTCATAAAAGTCAAATCTCTAGTTTTTATCAAAAAGTCAAAATTGCACATTTCAGTTTTTTCCAAATATTGCATGATTTATATAGAATTTTGTATTGAGTTTTAGGGTTTGAGCTTTTCAAAACTCATAGTCCCCCAGCTAATCTTCAAGTTCCCAACTTCATTTTATTTTTGTGATTTTTGCTGTGGACCCCACAGCCCCCCAAAGTAGGCTGCAGGGGGGAACCCTGCCCTGCTGCAGCAGATAACTACTCTCACACCACCACTTTGGTGGTGGTTTCTGGCCACCACAGTGGTCCACAGCCCCCCTCCTTGGTCCTCACAACCCCCTCCTACCAGGCTTCAATTTTTGACCAACCATTTGACCTAGGACCCTGTGGACCCCATCTGAATTCTGCTCAAACCTTTGTCCCATTTTCAGTTTTCACATAAGATAATTAAGTGCTTATTTAGTCTTATTTGCTTATTCTGTGGTGCCCCTTTGCTTTTTCCAGCTTAAACATGTTCACATGACTTATTGGAACCAGATTTAACCATTGTGGGTCCCATTTAAGCTCATTTGAGCTTATTTCCTCACTTGGTCAACAATAGTCAACTGTCACACCTTTTTAGCTTATTCTGGCTTATTTTTGATTTCCTAAAAATTTGTTTTTACAAAAGTTTCTTGTTTTTAGGTGTAAAATAGATTTCTAAAAGAAAAATCCAGAAAAGTCAATTTAATTTTAAGTGATAGTTTCAATTTAATGTAATTTAAATTTTAATTTTCATTTTAAATTTTTGTTAAGCACTTAGCTTTTTTATATTTTTATTAATTACCTTTTATATTAAATTAATTTTAGTAAATTTCTCAGATTTTTATTTTATCATTTAGTATTAATTAGAATTAATACTAGTTTTATCAATAATTAATTAATATTTAAGTTTTAAATAGCATAATTAGTTTTTATTAAGTAAGATCTAGTTTTTATATTTTTCCTAGCTTTTATATAATATAATATAACTTTAGGAATTTTTCTAGAATTTTTACTATTCATTTTCTATTTTTTATAATTTAAATTAGTTTAATTAGGTAATTAAGATATAATTAGTAATTAATTAATAGAAAAGTCACAAAAATACAAAAATACATATTTTTAATTTTAAAATTAGTTTCTAGTTATTTTACTACCTCCGTCCCAAAATTATTGTCCCCTATTGACTTTTTCGGTCTTCACTTTTCAACTTTGACCTTAAGTATTTTTGTTTATATTACATAATACTTGATACAAAATATATGAACGGATTGAGTTTTAAATGTATTTTCATTTGGTATAAGTTTTATCAAAAATTGTATAACAAAAACAAAAATATTTATAGTCAAAGTTGAGAAAGAAAGACCGAAAAAGTCAATAGAGGACAATAATTTTGGGACGGAGGGAGTATAATTTTAGAAATTTAATTTTCACTTTTTTAGTATTTAATTAATATTATATTGTATTTAAGTATTTTAAATATTCATAATTAGTATTAATAAGTAATTAATTAATAATAAATAATTAAATAGTGTAAAAATTTATTTTCTTTTTCTAAAAATTTTCTTTTAACTTTAAGTTTATATAGCTTATTTAAGCTATTTCATTGTATAACTCACTAGCGTAATCAATCACAATCCCTTTTCAGTCCAAATTCACCCGATCACAACCCCGTTTTATAACCATCCACACCTCGTCGGGACATAACGACCCGGGGAAACCCTATACTTCCGCGGAGATTGATTCTGAGGCAATTTGACCTTGTTGACCATTCCTTGGTCAATTTATGTTGACCGTTTAACATCAATCAAACCCCCTTCTAGTTTTCCATAATTGGTATCAGAGCCACATCTTGCAAGATCTTTAAAATATATTGTATTTTAAAACTTGCAACGATCTATGGAATCTGAAAAATATTTAGAAGGGCAATCTATGCAAAGACCACCACTATTTGAAAGTGATGGATTTTTATATTTGAAAAATCGATTAGAAACTTATGTAAAATCAAAAGATCTAAATCTTTGGCATGTTATTACCAATGGTGATTTTTTACCTATTCAAAATAACCCCGAAACAAAGAAATATGAAATCGTACCTTTTTAAAAACAAAATAATGATTTAAAAAGAAAAGTTGCTAAAAATAATGAAGCATAAATGGTTATTTATAATGCGCTACCACGTAAAGAGTACGAAAGGATCTTTATGTGTGAAACCGCCAAAGAAATTTGGAACTCTTTATTAATAACTCACCAAGGTAATAATCAAGTCAAAGATAATAAAATAGATTTACTTGTCCAACAATATAAGCAATTCACGATTCCGGAAGAGGAATCAATTGATAATGCTTTCGCTAGATTTAACACTATCATCACAAGTTTAAAAGCACTTGATGAGAATTTTTCTAGTAAGAATTTTGTTAGGAAGTTTCTTAGGGCTCTTCACCCAAAATGGCGAGCTAAAGTGACGGCTATTGAAGAATCAAAGAATTTTTCAACATTGCAACTTGATGAATTAATTGGAAATTTGAAAGTCTACGAAGCAATTATAAAGAAAGACTCCGAAATGGTCAAAGGAAAAAGAGAGCAAAGCAAGTCAATCGCCTTGAAAGCTAGAAAGGAATCCAACATTGAAGATAGCTCATCTTTCGAAAGTGATGATGAAGAATATGCCATGGCCGTAAGAAATTTCAAGAAATTCTTCAAAAGGCGAGGAAGATTCATTAGACAACCACATGATGAAAGGAGAGCATCTCAAAAGAATAAAGATGACATGTATAGCAAGAATGAGAGAAAGTGCTTCAAGTGTGGTGATCCGAATCACCTCATTGGAAAATGTCCAATGATGACAAGAGATCAAAATCAAAGAGCATTTGTTGGAGGAGCTTGGAGTGATAGCGATGAAGATGAGAAAGAAACGACAATGGAAGAAAAGTGTCTCATGGCTAAGACATCAAGTGAGGTACGTTCCGAAACCGAATACTTTAGTGATGAAAATTTATCATTAGATGAAAAAGATTTAGATAGTGAATATAATAGATTATGCAAACTAGGACAACAAGTAATGGCTAAAAACAAATCACTAAAATACATAAACAACCAATTTAAAAATGAAGTACTAGAACTAAAAACTAAAATATATCAACTTGAAAAAGGTAAGGAGATTTTTGAAGAATGTAAATCATGTCAAGAGCTTAAAGGTGAAAACAAAATACTCAAGGAAGAAATTCGCAAACTTGATAAATTTGAAAATAGTAGTTAATCACTTGGTAAAATAATAAGTATTCAAAGAGTATTCGGAGATAAAACCGGTTTAGGATTTAACTCAACCGAAGCTTCAACAAGCAAAATCAAAAATGTCAAATTTGAAAGTGAACTTAATGTACTAAAACCTCTAAAATCTAATCCTAGGTATATACTTATTAATGATAGAAAAATACCTCTTGCAAACAATGAAGAAGTAAAAGATTTTTATAAACCGTCCTTAAAAACCGAAGTAGGATCCTCTAAACTTAAGACAAGATCTAAAACTCCACCACCTAGAAAACCAAACAACTTTCATCCTAGGTCTAAAACACCTCAACCAAGAAGAAACCAAAATAGGCAAAACTACAATAACACTAGTAATCAAATGTAGAATTATCAACAAAGATACAATCCTTGGGGAATACTAACACCCTTCATGCATCCTAGCCAAATGTTAAACATGTTCGGATCAAATAACTTTGGTCAAATGAGACAATGGGGACCAACGTAGAATATTCGCCATTCAAACTTGGAAATTTTAGTTGTCACCTCTTGTTCGTACTATTCCTTGAAGACTTTGAAGAAAAACGCATTGAAGACGAAAGGTACACATTTCCTTTTATTTCCTTGTCAAAAAATGCATGCTTAGTTTAGCCTATAGTACTTATGTGATTTTGTTTGGCTTATAGTTTCCTCTAGATTTTATATCTATACATATATATACTTATCTATCTATATTTTATATATATATATATATATATATATATATATATATATATATATATATATATATATATATATATATATATATATATATATATATATACTTATAAGCCTTCCACTACTCTCTCATCCACTTGACAACTTGATAAATTTCATCCAAAATGATCAAGAAATTTTAATTGACGAAATGTCAAGTAAAAGTGTCAAGTAATTCCTTTCGTTCGAATACTCTCCAACGT
The DNA here is from genome assembly GCA_030686995.1 of Artemisia argyi. Taxonomy (NCBI): domain Eukaryota; kingdom Viridiplantae; phylum Streptophyta; class Magnoliopsida; order Asterales; family Asteraceae; genus Artemisia; species Artemisia argyi. The sequence goes on from CM060679.1 coordinate 25,198,942, forward strand.
ATTTTCGATTAAATATAAATCATATATATATATATATATATATATATATATATATATATATATATATATATATATATATATATATATATATATATATATATATATATATATTCTTGTTCTTTCCAGAAACCAAAACCACGAAAAATCAACTTTTGGAGGGCGGCCCCCTTAATGTTTAAGGGGGTCGGCCATCTGATTGTTCCAATACGATTTTCCTCTTGTTTCTTTTGCCAAACAATCCACTTTTTCAACACCCCTTCCTTTTGCTACTGCTGTGACGAAAAACCAAACCCCAAAACACCTAAAACCACTTCCAAATTACATAATTCGGGTTAATTCGCAAAGGGAAAATTCATCTAACATAATCACCATTACATATTGTAAGTTTTTCATAACACATTTCATCTAATTCCATCTAATTTGGTCAAACTCAAGATTATGCATGTTTTAATAATTTTTTCAAATTCATAATTTCTTTCGAATTGGGTCTAAAGTTTCCATAACTAAATGCTTCCCTTAGGATTAGGATGCTTAATTAACACTAGAAACTAATAATTATAAACCCTCTTGTCGAAAATTTTTAAAAAATTTTATACACTCCTTTTCAAAATTTTTAGTAAACACATTGTTGAATAATGCTATAAAAACTTGTTAAAACTAATCACATTATATTTTTATAACTTGTAAAACATGAAACTATATTTTTCGACTAAGTAAAAATATTTTTGTACACGATAAGACGGTGTTTGGATTATGTCCAAATAATGTCGAAATTAAGTCGTTGTAATTTTTATAAAATGTTGTCAAGATTATAAACCTAAAACTAGTAATTCAGACTTGTCAAGATATATAATTCTTATATATATTGACATACAAGTAGTGTAAGTGTCTAGTTAAGGAAGCGTTTGGTTTAGTACGAAAAATGATATTTTTGAGTCAAAACATAAACCATCCTTTTTCAAAAACAAATCACATGCATAAGAAACTCACAAGAAATGGCTAGTTTTACAACCTAAAGTAAATCTAGTAAATTTCATGATATATTAAGATGTTTAAAAGGGCGTTTGGATTCGTCCATAACTACTTGCTAAACATCGTAAAATATATCTAGAACGAGTTAAGAATAAAAAAAAGGAACATGGTAAACTACTTCTTAGGATTATCGTCTTAGAGTCGAAGTATGTTTACGTTCCAACATAAGTCCTAACAATATATACATTTTTATTCTTCTTTATATTTATTTTGGTCTTTTGTATTGTTGTTGTGTTTAGGTGAAAATGCCAAAAGTGACTACCGAAGATCTTTCCCTCACTAAAAACTACATTCCTAAAGTTTCCCAACTCCCTACTACATCTCCTTCCATTGGACGTATATATCGTCAAATTGAAGATAGAAATGTTCATGAGGGACGTGTAGTAGATCTAGCTTTTGCTCAATCCGACTACATTAATCGCTTGTTTACAAGCATCAACTTCAATTGCCTCTTTGAAATCAATGAACCAATCGTTCCTCGTTACACAGTTGATTTCTATAGCCAAGTCACGGTTCAAACCAATGATCTTGGTGCCATCACCATCTCCTTCATGATCCAAAATGAATTTATCACTTTAACTCTCGAGCAATTCGGTCAAATCCTTCAAATTCCTATTAGAGGTCAAGCCGTTTTCACAAACGAGTGGAACCTCGAATCTCTACATCGTTGTCAACCAACCTTTGGTCCATATCTCTCCGACATCCCTCAGCCCGACGAAATTCGTCAAGTCCTTGGTGTGGAGCGTGCCACTACAACCCGAAAAATAAAATCCAAAAACGTCCAAATCTCTTCATACCAACTTCTCCTCAAGGAATTAGGCCCCTACATGAAGCGTTGGGAAGAACTCATTCATGAGAATGCGTTCGGTACCAGAGGTCACCGTGAAGCGTTGGGAAGAACTCATTCATGAGAATGCGTTCGGTACCAGAGGTCACCGGGACCATCTCCCGGCGTGCCTTGCTCACATGTTGTATTGTATCGCTATTGAAAAGCCATAAAATTTGGCCTACTTCTTTATCAAACGGATTGAGTGTGCTAGAAAAACTCCTAAAACAATCTTCCATATGGAATGTTTCTAACTCATCTCTATCGTCATTTTATCGAGTACTACCCCGATCTTGACAATAGCATCTACGAGTCCATCTATCCCACCTTACGTCCTCTCGCTCTAAAACAAACTCGACGAACTCGAAGTGACAAGGGAAAATCTCGTCGTCATAGCTGCCACGGTTCATCTTCTCGACAAGACGATGACGATGAGGAGGAAAACACCCATGGTGCTAGTACCCCTTCGTTCTCCGAGTTCGTTGATAATCTAGAGGATCTTGACTATCCCGAGTATTCAACCCCATCTCCTGGCGATCAAACCGATGAAGTACTTCATGAACGAACAACCGAGGTGCTTAGACGACAAAAGAGTTTGCATGAAGAAGTTAGAGGTGGCTTCAAATCCATCGGGAAGACGTTGAAGGGTATCTTTGGGAAGAAAAGGAGATGATGGAGATTAGCTTATGATTGTTGAACAATGTTTAGTTTTATGTCTTTTGATCGTGGATTTTTATGTGCTATTTGTTCGAATTATATTCGGAAGAAAAGGAGATGATGGAGATTAGCTTATGATTGTATAACTAGCTTATTTGTGTTTAATATATGCTTATGATTGCACGTTTTATCACTTAATCTATATATATGCTTGCATGATTAGTGTATGTATATATATATATATATATATATATATATATATATATATATATATATATATATATATATATATATATATATATATATATATATATATATATATATATATATATATATATATATCAATGTTATAAATGGCGTGAGGCGTGGCGTGGCGGCAAGGCCACGCCTCAAGCCTTACGCGCCATGGCGAAGCCATGGCGTTTTTTGCGGCGTGACTAAGGCGGCGAAAAAATATTTATATATTTATCATTTATGTTATAATATCATATTTTATATGCATATCGAGGTTACAAAAGGTGAGTTTACAAAAGGTGAGCTTACAAAAAGTGATATGCATAAGAAATAAAGTGAAAATTTGAACTATGTTTAGAAATTACTAGGCCCAAAATTTAAGCCCACATCATCCCCTTCTAAAAATGGCGCCACGCCATACGATAAGGCGCGCCTTGGCATGCCTTTTCGCGCCTTATTCCACGCCTTTTCACACGACGCCTAGACTTCACGCCTTGGTCCATTTCGTGGCGCCGAGGCCACGCCTCGCGCCTTGGCGCGCCTTTTATAACACTGATATATATATATATATATATATATATATATATATATATATATATATATATATATATACATATATATATACATATATATATATACATATATATATATACACATACATACATATACATATATATATATATATATATATATATATATATATATATATATATATATATATATATATATATATATATATAACATGTATGATTTCTAATAGACCAAAACAAATGTGAAATGTCCAAATAGAGCTTGTTGCAAAAACAAAACAGAATATAACATTTTTCCTGAAAAATTTTGATTTCTGGGTCGTCAGATGGGCGGCCCCCTTAAATTTAAGGGGACCGGCCTGCATTTAAGGGGACCGGCCACCCATACAGTATTTTTTACTATTTTCTTTTGCATCTTGTGACTTCTTTTGCTAGTCTCAGCTACCATTTCCCTTTAAATCTAAACTGCTTTTGGTATCTAACCATCTATTTTCAAATAAATTCCATTTTTAAACATGTTTTCGTACTATATAATCCCCATGCATGTCTAATTCACATTCCATCATCCTCAACCTTCATCAAAACTCATCCTTTCAACATGTCATCACCAAGAACCACCTACTCAAACAATGCCAAGAAACAAAAACTTGTCATTATTCCACCAAAACAACTCTTCATTGATCTCACCAATGAAGACAACACCACTCCATCACCACCACCTCAATGCTCATCTCCTAGTGCACCAAATGCACCTTCCAACACACCATCAACAAATGTAACCTCCACTTCTTCCATACCATCCACTTCATCCATAAATGACTACATAAACACCCACTTGTCTCCTTCACCAAAAGCTCCACCATCACAACCTACCATTGACAACACAATTCTTGCAATAACCCTCTCATTATCACCATTAACACCTCTTGATGCACACTTCTCATCATCCCCTATCCATCCACCAACCTATAACCCCGTCCCATGGAGCTTACTTGAAGCTCATGGTGACACTTGCCTTTGTTGCATTCACAACCGAACAATTGTGTTCGGACTAAGAGATGAGATACAATACATGTTTTCACACATTGAAAACTTGTTGCATCAACTACCAACCACCACTACAACTCCACCACCACCAACAACAAACACACCTCCTCCACCACCATCAACAAACACTCCTCCACCATCACCATCTCCATGTTCACCATCAATTCCACCCAATTAAACATGCTTGGTATTTTGCAAATAAAATTGTCTTAAACCATTTTGGATGGCAAGCTCTAGAGAGGACTTTCATGTTAGAGTTTTGGTTTATTTTATTTATGATTGTAAGCCTTCAAGGCTTTTCTTATTTGCACTACTTGTTGATGTAATGCTTGTTGTAACCTTTTTAATTCTATCAATGATTATGGTTATGTTTAGTTTCTATTCTTGCATGCTATATATATATATATATATATATATATATATATATATATATATATATATATATATATATATATATATATATATATATATATATATATATATATATATATATATATGTTGCTTGTCCACTAAATATTTTTTGCAAGAATTCCATATCTCGATGTCTTTATGACCTCAAAACGAGGGGGAGTATACATCAAGGGGGAGCTCCATTAAAATCGGAATAACCTTTTTGATGATAACAAAAAGGGGGAGAATCGCTATAAACTCACAATAATACTTGTATATATACTAATTTTCGCTTAATGAGTTTAGATTTTGTAATCATCAAAAAGGGGGAGATTGTTGACATAAATAATGCATAAAAACGTTATTTATATTTTTCGATATCTCTATGTTTTGACGATCACAAAATGTAAAATCATCAAACGTAAGATTACTACGTAAACAAGTATTAAGCTAGTTTATATCAATTTATCCAATTTAATCACTAAGGTATGAATAAACAAGTGCTTAATACATCTCATGATCAAAGGGGTATTTAATAAATTATTACAAAGTTTATTTAAACATATTATATATGTTTGAAAAACACTTTTGGTAATAAAGAAAAATGTTTTAATCATACTAAATATATGAATTCAAATTTTTAACCAAAATCAGTTAGTTTTTCATCAAATAAACTTTCCCCACTAAAAGACAGACTTTCTGGCCGTTACAGCTGGGCGGCCCCCTTAATTGTAAGGGGCGGTCCCCTTAAAATTAAGGGGACCGGCCATGAATTAAGGGGACCGGCCAAGCTCCTGTGTCAGAATCTGTCAAAAATTTTCTCCTATAAATACCACCTTAAATCTGGAATTTTTCCCCACCTTTTGCACGAAAATTTCAGATCTAAAACTCTTTAAACATCCTCCAAAATCCTTTGATCATTTTATTACTAATCCTTATTTCAAGTGATTCAAACCCTTCTCATCCATCCTCATCCAAAGTGCACAAGAAGAATACTCCTTCTGCAACTAAGTTCAAGAAGTATTGAAGAGTAGTTGTGTATATTGTGTATATTATTTGTAAAGTTGTGATTGTGCTTGTAATAAGTAGTTTAGGAGATATAGAAGTTGTGTAGGAAGAAGAAGTTGCTTAGTAGTGAAGTAGTGTAGTTGTGAAGAAGATTGGTGTGAAGTAGATAGGTGTGAAGTAGTAAGTGGTGAAGTAGATTGGTGTAAAGAAGTTGTGTAGAAGTTGTGATCAAGGTGTGACAAAATTTTGGTGTGTATATTGGTGTGTAAGGTTTTCTCCGCCATAAGGGAGTTTGTTGACATAGTGAAGAAAACTATCGAGTAGGTGACTCGGGGAGTGGAGTAGGAACAAGGAAGGTGACCTTGTAGCCGAACCACTATAAATCCTTGTGTTGTGGTTTGATCTTTCCAACTCTTTTCATTACTTTCTTACTTACTTATACTATATTTGCTTAGTTAGTTAGTTACTATATAATTGTTCATATTGTGCAAGTATTGAGATCATATAAACTAGAATCGAAGTTTTTTAAAACAAACTTGTTTTTATAAATTTTAAAACGGACGTAAAACTATTCAACCCCCCCCCCCTTCTTGTTTTCCACACCATTTTTAAAGTTGAAAAGCTTAAGTGCTAATTACTTCTAATCCTCTTTCAAGTATCCTAGACATGATTCTAATAAAGACACATAATCTAATTCGAATTTTGATAACAAATTTCGGACCTAGAGTGAATGATATAAGTGGGTTAATACAAATCCTATGTTTAGGGAATCATATTTGTTCTACATTATCTAATCCTAATCCTAATTGTATAATAATTCAATCAATTTTGAAAAGCCCCAATTCAATTTTGTGATTATGAACAAACCCTATTTTTAAAATAAAGATAATTAGGTTCAATTGACTTAAAATTAGTGTTAAGTATGATGTGGTGAATGATTATCCTTAATTGCAATGCCTCGATTTTGATTAACAAGTGTGTAATGGAGTTATTGGTGTGGTTTTTCGGATATAGCAGCAAGAGAGATTTTTGTTTAAGTTTTGAATGTGAATAGTGAGGGAAGGAATGAAGAAAACGGGCTGTCTCAGATACACGGTACCATGGTACCAATAATTTTAGTGGTGTCGTGCCCACTTTAGTGGTGTCGTGCACTGCGTAGACAGTTTTTCGCCTCATTTTGATTTTTGACGAATGCATCTTACTTATTTAGCAAGACCTTTTGACGCGAGAAGAGAATTTATACCTAATAAATTCTCGTGACAAGAGAACCTAGACCAAACTATGAATGATGATTTAAGAGGTTTCTGAGGAAACGAGTAAGTAGCAGTTGGAAAGATATACGGAATGACTTCATTATTTCCAGTGAAATAACTAGACAGTCATGAGTGATTCTCGGGAATGCACAATGAGAATGTACGAGATGAGTTGACTTTTAATATTTCCAATGAAATATATAAATAGTCATTAGAGGGATATGACGGATGACTTAATATTTCCAGTGAAATATTTAAATAGTCATGAGAGGTTTTTGGGAATGAATCGAAAGGGTTTGAACGAAGAAAATGAATTGTGATGAGATTACCAAAATATTTCCAATGAAATATATAAATAGTCATGGGTGGGTTAGGAATGGAATGTCAACGAGGTTGTTCAATGAGTATTCCATTTCAAAAGAGATGTTTCCTCATTGAACATCATAGTGACTGAGATGATGATGTATCATGAAGTGTTTAATGCACGAGCTAATCATGGAGTTTATGGTCAAGTCAATCTCTTCTTGTTGTAGCACGTCATGGGAATGTTGTCATAGAAGTATCATCGAGAGATTAGAGCTTGTCTCATCTATAGTGCTTAGTTTCATGCCTTTCCAGCGCTTGCGTAATCGACTTTGGTTGTGGAGATAGTAAAAGTTGTTTGTTTCTTGATGAATCAAGAAGTTTAGATACAACCTATGAAGGTACAAACATAACTTGTACACTATCAATCCACATAATCTCCCACACTATCAGAGTTAGTGTTAGACAATAATCTTTACACTAAACTCCTTGGGATCGCACACTTCCTAAATGTATAATGCCTTGAATACATCAGATGACGTATTGAATCATTTTCAATGTAAGAAGTTTTGAGATCTTCTTACACTAACCTATCATGTCCTAGTAACAAGGTATTATCCGTATTCTCACTATCAACGTCTTCAGTGGGCTTTCAACTCTACGGATAATATTTATTAGTAAAGATAGTTTTAGGTAAGCTTTACTTTTATATAAGTACTATATATTTATATATTAGTATACTAGCAAACAGGGAATACAATTAGCAATTACTCTTATATGAGGATTAAAGAAACAATAGTAATTCACTCTTCATGTTCTTCTCAATCTCATCGCGCATGATCTTAAGGTGATCATTGTACATTTTAGGACGAGATGAGTTTAATATAGTGTTATCCACGTATATTTTGAATGATGAGGTAATGCGAATTTTATTTCTTCATGAAAAGTGTGTTATCCACCATTCTCATGGTATACTCATGTTTAAAACATGATATGGTTTTAGAAATCAACAAATCTTGGAGATTGTACTACGTATCTCCTTGTTGATTGAAACCATTTTAGACAAACACTTTTCATGTCCTTTATACTAATACTAGCAAAGAAAGATCTCAAGAAAACTACATGCAACTAATCACATAGAGAGAGGGGGTTTAGAAAACTTACCTTAGCCTATGATGTTATCCTCGCTGTTATGCTTAGAGAGATGAGATAAAGCTTGAATTATCCATCACCATTTGTGCTTCCATAGAATAGATCCTGTATCGGATTTCAAGTTGATTCTCAAGCATAACTATCTAGTAAGATAAGACTCAAACATTTAGTCCCCAATGTCTCATGGGTCAAAGGTTGTTAGTGTTGAACCTCTCATGCGTTTCATGCATTTGGCTTGGGTGTTGAAGTGAAGGACAAATTTCTCATGGTAGATAACTTTGATGGCTGTTCCAAGTTACGGGATAGTTATTTGGATAACTTTGTCTCATAAAGTTACCTCTCGGTAGAGGAGTTCTATCTCGAGTTTTGGGAGTATTAGTTCTTTTAGGAGGAGAGGAGTGTTTGATCTACGGTCAACTTTACTAGAACCAAGTTTAGGAAACGACACAGATTTGTAGAACCTTTTTACTTCTTTTATACTAGCCATAGGTATTTCAACATTGTTAACTACTATGTGACTTGGTTTGGGACTTAGAGAATTTTTTAAGATTAACCCTGTTTTGACTCTAGCAGATGACGGATCCATGGTACCACTAAATTTAGTGGTGCTGTTACCAACTTTAGTTTCACTAGTAGATGCCTTATTTGGGTCAAATCCAAGACCTGCTCCAGCATGTTCACTATACCTAATGTTTTCAAGCATGTCATTACGTGCTTGTGTTCCTTTTTCAAACTTAACAATTTTAATGGAGTTTTCTTTAAGTTTTTCATTTTCTATTTTAAGCTCTATACATGACTTACATCCAACATCTATTTGCTTATTTTTCTCAATTCTTTTAAGTTGATATCTTAGTTCTAACACTTGTAATTCTAGTTCATGTAGTGTTGCTTTTAGCGTTTTGTTCCTAGTTATGATTTTAGTACTTACCTCACATAATTTATTATATTCATCATATAGCATATTATCATCTATTGACGAATTATCATCACTATAATAAGAAGAGTCGGAATGTACCTCGTTAGAAGCTTGAACCATGAGACATGTTTCGTCATTAGGCTTCTCTTCTTCTTCTTCATCACTATCACTCCAAGAACCCCCTACAAAGGCTCTTTGGTTGTTTGATCTTGGTGGCTTAGGACATTCGCCAATAAGGTGATTTGGGTCTCCGCGTCTAAAACTCTTCCTATCGCCCTTTCCTTTCTTATCATCTTGGTTCTTAGAGAATGACTTCCTTTAGTCACGAGATTGCCTAGTATATCTACCTCTTCTTCTAAAGAACTTCTTAAAGTTTCTAACCGCTAGTGCATAATCTTCGTCTTCACTATCGAAATTCGAATTTTCATCATCACTAGACTCTTTCTTGGCTTTCAATGCTAGAGACCTAACTTTCTCACTTACACCCTTGACTATGTCCGAGTCCTTTTTTGATTATCATTTATGAACTTTCAAGTTACCTATTAGTTCATCAAGTAATATTGTTGCCAAGTTCTTTTATTCTTCAATGGCGGTGAGCTTTGCTCTCCATTTGGGATGTAAGGCCCTAAGAAACTTCCTAACATAGTTCATGCTAGAATAACCTTCATCAAGAGCTTTAAAACTAGTAATAATAGTATTAAATCTAGCAAATGCACTATCAATAGTTTCATCTTCCGAAATGGAAAATTGTTCATATTGTTGAACAAGAAGATCGATCTTGTTCTCTTTGACTTGGTTATTACCTTGATGAGTGACCAATAAAGTTTTCCAAAGTTCTTTCGCCGTATTACACATAAAAATTCTTTCAAACTCCTTTTTCGGCAAAGCATTATAAATTACCATTTTAGCCTGATCATTTTTGGCTAGTTTTCTTTTAAGTTCATCACTTTGTTTTTCATAAGGAACAATTTGTTCCTTTTTGGTAATTGGATCTTTTTCAATAGGTTTAAAGTCACCATCGGTAATAACATGCCAAAGATCAATGTCTTTTGATTTCACATACGTTTCGAATCTTGTTTTCCAATAAATAAAACAATCGGTTTCAAAAAGTGGTGGTCTTTGCATAGATTGCCCTTATTGATATTTGTCGAAATCCATTGATCGATTCAAGTTTTAAAATACAGTTTACTTTAAAAACTTGCCTAACGTGGCTCTGGTACCAATTGTGGGAAACTAGAAGGGGGGTTGAATAGTTTACTGACTTATTTTGTTTAGTTATAAAAATTTCTCTTTGAAAAACTTAGATTCAATTGTAGATGAAATCAATTGACACCAATATGAACACAACGCTATACTAACACAAATATGTAATAAGTAAGTAAAGAGAAGAGATGGAAAGATCAAACCAAGACAACGAGATTTATAGTGGTTCGGTCACGAAGCTCTTCTTCGCCCTACTCCACTCCTCGAGTATCCGACTCGAGAGTTCTAGCACTATATCAACAAGACTCCCTTCAGGCGGAGAAAACCGTACAACATCGCTTACGTTATTTTCCAACACTAAGCTAGATGTCGAGTACTAATCTTAGCTAGTACCAATCTACCACGATCCACACGATCAATACGATCCTCACACAATCTACACGATCAACCCAATCCTTACACAATCTACACGATCTTCACGAGATCCACACAATCCTCACAATCTACTCTTGATCCACTTGATCAATACTATATCACTCAACACTCAAGAGATTCCCAAGATCTAAAAAAGATCACAATGATCGATCACAATGACTAAGAAACACTAATACACTTGATGTATATCAAGATACAATCAAGTAGACAAATTGTAATGCAAGTGCACTACTCTATGACACCAACACCTTGTATCTTCTTGATGCTTTGTGTTCTTCTCTTAACAAGTAGAGGTATGTAGATGATTCTTGGTTGGATGAAAGAATCACTCTTTAAACAAAATAAAACTAACCAATGATCTAAGAAGTGTAGAGAAAAAAAGATGATGGAAACCAGAAAGTTATGTGTGTGAAAGGATGGCCAAAATCTGGAAAATGAAGTGGTATTTATAGAATCTAGAAATTTGACCTTTTTAAAGGGGATGACACCACTAATTGATACACGGTACCACTAAATTTAGTGGTACCGTGGTACCGTGCCAGGAAAGGTGTAACATAGAGAACAATTTCAGCAACCAAACTAAAAATCACAAATAGTACAGAAGCTCTAGGGTCTTTCCAACTGAGTAAAGACTGAAGCCTTTCACCTTGAGTAGCCAAATCGCCAACCACTGTTTGAATCCATCCTGCAACACTTCTCAAACGATCATATCTCATCCTTACAATATCAGGATGTCGTGAGGTTTGAAAGGTGTCAAATTCTTCATCAAGTTCTCAGGGTGAGCATTATCAGCACATGAGAGATGAGTGCCCAAATGCGGAGGATTTCTTGGTCTCCATTTGTAGTACAAAATACCAATCAAGAAAAGATTTTATCTATTTTGTAGGTGTTACTAAGATATTACCAAAACAGCATGTGCACCGAGAGTTAAAGCCTTGAATATATTTGTTCCTCGCCTTATTTCTCCATCAAGGAGAACTAGTATTCGTCCTTGTACTGCAAGTACAACCAGCATAGCCGATAAAATTACCAATAATTTGGCATCAATAGACTTAAAGGCAATATTTGACCTTCAAGCTGGTTCCCGAGTTCCCTTTTCTGCTTAGCACTTCCATACTAAAAAAACTACTATTTACGACATGTCTATTGAGGGGTTTAGATGTGAGTTTGAAAGTGATTATTTTAGTCAAATTTTAGCCAAACTGAGTGTATAAAAGAAGTACGGATGCACAAACCTCAAGCTTCTACACCTTTCGGTTCTTGGAGTTGCTTCCATCCAATCAAATTTAAATATATTATTTTAATTTTAACTCGGTCACGTCATGATGTCTTTACCTTTAGTCTTGAAGTAAACAAAAAAGAGGTCTTCTTACATAAATTTATACACAAATGCTCGTTGATGGGTGCCAAATAATATGCAGTAGCACCTCTTCAACATTAAAATTCACTCACAAACACATTAACACGTACAAAAGAAATCCTTTTTTGTTTTTTTTTTTTTTTTTTTGTTTTTTGTTTCTTGTAAACGGAGTTATAAGCTTTTAAGTTTATATTAAAAAAAACAAAAACAAATAATTAAATAAATAACACACACACAATTAGAACAACCTGTTTGGTTGTGTCCATTTTAATGTTGAGGGAGATCTTCTAGACGGACCTCTTTGTGGATACTTAACGCCTCATGCCGTAATGCACCAGTTTTCAAAGCTATAATATGCAAATTGAATGTAAATGTATGATTTAGTAAACAATGAAAACTAAAAAAGTAAACTTTTTTTTAACTTACCTATGAGTGGCTCGTTTGTTTTAGTCGCGAGTAGGTCAAATATGTACGAATACATAACTTGGTATTTATGTAGGTAGGTTTACAAACCTGTGTTCCTCCAGAAATTGTCAAACTAAGACAGAGCAGTGAAGGAGGCAACGACAACCTACGTCTGAGTGTTACATTTTGAATATCAATCCAAGAAACAGTCAGTTTGCATCTAAAATCTTGTGCCCTTGAAGTTGTTCCTGACGGTTATTTATACTATATTTACTGAAATCTGATCTTAAAGTTACTTTCAGCAAAATTGCGCTTGCACCTATTGTCCAAATGATCAGCAATCGTCGGCCCGTGTTACCAGCAAAAGGTGCAGCCATATCTCCTAAACAATAAGCATAAAAGCCTTCAAAGATATGTTAAAGTTTCATCCAAACGTTAATATATGCTCATTTGCTTTAAGAATTACAGTAGTGGAAACGTTGAATATAAGGTTAAATGGCCAAAAAACTATAACAGTATAGGAGAAACATATGCAATGGGATTGCACTATGGGCAACTTTCGAGTTTTGACAGGTTCTGTTAACGCAAAATATCACAATTTACACATTCGGTAGGTTTCCATTTGAACTTTTAAAGTAATTTGTTTGACCCATTACTGATAAAACTTCTTTTATATCAACTAATCAGTAATAGGTTGAGATTATCATTTTCATATATAAAGAAACAATCATGCGGAGATTGAGACTGCATAAAAAATACAGATGGTAGAATACACTAAAGATTACCACATTTAGTTATTTGCATACAGCAAGAATACCAAATTTAGTTATTTGCATACACCAAGAATATCAATGGTAGCATACACTAAATGTGATATTCTTTTGCTTTAGCATACACCAAGAATACATGTGCAGTTGCTCACACCTAAAAATGACCCATTTTAACCCTTTACCCATTTTGCCACCTCTAATAACATTATTATTTAGTCACCGTAGATATGTTTTTATTAAGCCTTTGGTTGATCCACTGGAACCATATGTCCAGTGCACGTAACTATTAAATGAAGCCTTTGGTTAATCCAATCGATGCACCTGTAACTTGGCGAAACTATACACCGCTGCCGCTAGGTGCGGGTACTCGTCTAGTTTAGTTATGCTGAATTTCTAGGTATCATATGTTTCAGTTTAATTATATTTTAGACAATGTGAAATAGTTGTAAAAGCTAAAAAGACAGATAAAGAATTAACAATTATACAAACTAGACTCAAAAGGTACTAAAAAATCTAATTAACGTAGTAAAGTAAATAAGGTTGTCCATTTTAGTTAATTAAACAAAGTGATACATGTAAAACTCTATTTTTACATTTGTGATTAGGTTTTAACATTAAAAAAAAAAAAAAAAAAAAAAAAAAAAAAAAAAAAAAAAACTATATTGAAAATTATACCCTTTAATCATATGATGTTAATCATACATCATATGTTTGCTAAAAAAATCATATACATTATATGGTTTAGGCATATTACTGGGCTTTATTATTATTATTATTATTATTATTATTATTATTATTATTATTATTATTTCATAGAACGATAATTTTAACTATCTCACGATATTTACATCACAAATCTATCTCACATATCTTAAGGAGAACTTGAACCCATAGTCATTTGGTTTAAAAGTTTTTCACACAACATGAGGTATTATTATGATACAAGTCTTTTGGTTATTACTGGGCTTATTAACTAGTCTTCTATAATCATTTATCGCTAAAAAAAATTAATGGGCCACAGCTAAGTACGAGTAAGCAGATTTGAGCCCAATTGGGTTTAACCCACCAGCTAATTTGCAAATAATCATTGATAACGCAAATTTCCTAATACAACTGTGAATCTGTGATGTACATGGAATTTGCAATATATCTATCGGCAAAATCACACACATTATATATCTAAGTATCGTAGTTGAGAATTGAACTATTGACCACTTGTTTGAGAGGCACCGATCATATGAAAATAATGAAACCGGTGAATCTCGGTCTTACTTCTAGCAAGAGGTTCGATTAACGCAATGTCCAATTAATAAAAAGTTAGCTTGTAGGACAAACTATATTTGCTAGGAAGAAATTTGGTGGTGAAGCTTTCAGGTTCTATGTATATTACCATTGTTGCCAAAATAGAAGGAGACATAAGATTGGGTCACTTTAATATGAGTGGGTGGGCTTAAGTGAAGATTTGGAACCGAGTTTAACCCATTAGCTATATATTTTTGCAAGTAATTATGATAAGAGAAATGCTAGAACCACTCACAAAATTCATAAAAAAATTTACTTGCTGACATGTTAGCGGTGATTGGTTTAATAAGAGAGATGAGAGAGAAATTGCCAGAAAATGCACCAATCACTCGCTGACATGTCAGCGAGTTGATATAAAGGTGTGCGAGATGTGCTATCGTATATAAGGGTGTGCGAAGTGTGCTATCGTACCGATCCCTAAACTTTTAGGTGCCTCAAAATTTATAAACCGTTATATATTTAGGGACTCTAAATTCTCTTCCAACAAAATTTGTGAATGTTATACAATTTTTTATGTTATAAATATGTGTTAAAACTTAAGATAAATAATCAAAATATATATATATTTTTTTGGTCTCAGCAGTTGGTATAATATTTTTTTGACCATCGTATTTAGTTATCGTATAAGCTTTCGCGCTGAGGCTCCGTTTCGCTCAGCTACGACACTGTTTACTAGTTTATATAGTTGTCTAGTTAGAAGTGTTATCAAACATAGTTTATTAAATGGAAAAGGGGGGATGTTTCTTAAATTAAGTGGTTTGAAGACATGTCTATTTTAGCTTTTTAATTAAGAGAAATTTTTATGAATCTCCTTAATAAGAGAAACAAAGATTTGAGTCCACTAATTAAGTGGAAAATAAACAACCCGTGTTTCAACAATATTATTTGAATACGAGTAGTATGAAATAAACCGGGTTTATTAATTTATCATTTGATAAAGCTTTTTTTAGTAGTTAAAAGTAGGGCTGTAAACGAACTGAACGCTCAGCGAACATTTCATGAATTCTTCGGTAAAAAATTCGTTTATTATCGTTTATTTATTAAATGAACGAACATGAACAATATTCTAAGATCGTTTAGTTAAATGAATGAACATGAACAAAAGCCACATCCGTTTATTTATTTTCGTGAACGTCCGATTATGCGTTCGTTAACGTTAGTTTATGTTCATTTATTTATTTATGTTCATATATTATATCTTCAAATTGTATGATTTTAAAATTAGTTTGTTTAAACAAGCAACACTTATAAAACAATATTAGATGCATAATTTAATAAAGTTTATGTTTGTTTGTCTATATTCATTTATATTCGATCGTTTATGTCCGTTTAGCGTTCGTTTAGTGTCATAATAAACGAACATAAACGAACATGCTCACTTTCTTAATAAATGAACATGAACAAGAAAATTCATCCGTTTAAGTGTTCGTGTTCGTTTATTTATCCGGTTAAAATTAAATGAACGAACATGAACATTGCTCCGTTCGTGTTCGTCCGGTTCGTTTACAGCCCTAGTTAAAAGGTATGCTAACAGAAAAAGGAAGTAGACAACGTATACAAATTATAGATAGAGAAATTTGATTGAGATTGCTATATTACTTTTACTTAAGTTGTTACGGATACTTGAAGTTGTTACGAAGTATTACGAACTTTTGGATTTGTTTTAACAATAAACAAAGACTCTTTTTTTGTATATTGTTTTGCCTCAATCAATTCATTTCCAAATTCCCATAACGTTTTCCACCACTTGATTTCTTCATAATCATCTAACACTTTTTCTTTCACAAACCCTTATTTATCAAAGCAGTCTTTTTAATCGGTGGCCATATTTGATGTATGTGTTGCTATTTCAGGTATGTATTCATTGTTTATGCTCATTCATTTTGTGTGTGTTATGTGTGTTTGATCTTTTTTTTCCGCTAAACATACTTATAAACCCTAATTTGTACTTTTTATCACTTTTGTAACAGATACCTTGTACCAATTTGCACTATTTTGATGTACATAATGATGGTTATTTCGTCCATGTACCTCTAAGATATGATCATGGTGGGGTTCTTGAAATGGCTATTGCAAGGATGTTTTACGAACCGTTCATTGAATTTTTAGAAGAAAAATGTGAAAACTACTTTCAAGGTTTGTATTACAAAGTTTCAAATATTGAATTGGAGAAGGGAGTTAGAGTAAGTAATGATAAAGAGTTAGATTACATGTTTGATTTTGCTAAGTCGTTTGGTAGGCTTGATCTTTATCTTGATCAATTAGATATGGATCTTTCATAATATTTAGGTCAAGCTGATACCATTTTTATGGATGACTCTGTTTCTAAGACAAAAGGCCCTCCCCAAAAGAGGTATTACAATGACTTTTCCATAGATGAGATGGTTAGTTGGCCTGAGATAGAGGTTGAGTATGAGAGTTCATCTTCTCGGCAGCCTTAAAAAACAAACAAGGGTAAAGAAAAGGTTAATGAAACAGAGGGTAATCATACTAGGACCAGTAGTGTTTATAGTGAGTTTGATAGTGAGTATGATTCAGATAAGTCAGTTGACTATCTTAGTCCTAGTGAAGAGTAATTGATTAAACTTAGAATGAGGATCAACGCTAATAAAGGGAAGAAAGGTGAGTAGATGCCAGAAATGAGTAAGCCAGCTGATGAAAACAGTTTACCTACTGATAATCTTAGAAGTGAGACTATGGTTGAATATGATTTGTTCATGGATCATTTGATGAGAAAGCTAAAAGCTATTGATAAGATTGGAAAACCTCATGATCCTTTCATTTATGTGGAAAAATTTGTTGACAAGTATCCAATATATGATGAAAGTATCAACTGGAGACTGAAGCATCTAAAGGTAAACATTTTTTTTTTATATATTTTGCCCATCTAATGATATTTATATGTGATGGTTAGTAACATTTGTTTTGTTTGAAATGCAGGTTGGTGAAAAGTTTGTAAATGTTGATAAGTTCACAGAGTGTCAAGTTCAGAGAGTGTCTAACCTACTATGCAATAGCTAATGGTTTTTCATTGTCGTATTAGAGTACATCTGGGCAGATGGTTGTATCAAAGTGTGGACAGAGACCACCAAATTTGGTTGATCCTGACAAAGGTAGACAGAGGAAGCAGAAAAGGTATCCTAGTGTTAGTATAAATAACTTGCCTACATGTCCTTAGAGATGTTATGCTTGGTGGATGACTGAAGAGAATACTTTTCAGATAATGTCATTAGTTGATGAACGTACATGTGTTAGGAATTTCTAGTTTGGTTCATTGGTCAACTAAAAGTGGATAGGAACAGTCTTTGGTGATAAGATTAGGGCTAACCGTGAGATTAAATTGTGTGATATAGCTGACTTAGTGATGAAAAAGTATAAGTGTAAGGTTACCACAAATCAGTGTACAAATGCTAAGAAGTATGGTTTGACAGAGTATAAAAAATAATTGATGAGCGTTATTCTTTGTTGAGATCATATGGAAGAGCAATTTTAGATTTTAATCCTGGTTCCAATGTTAAATTAGGAGTGACTGTCAATCCTGATAAAACAACCTACTTTGATAGGTTTTATGTGTGTTTGCTAGATGATGACATCAAATAAGTACATATTATTGTCATCATTTGTCCTATATATTTGACTTGTTTTATTATATTATCTATGAGAATTGATACTTAATCGCTTACTTTAGTAATTCTCATGTAAAAACAAGCAATTCGTGAAAGTTAATGATTTTGGACGAATAATGGAGCTAAATGGATCAAGTTGGAAAAAGTCTACTGAATTGAAGGAGATACGTCTTATCATTCTAGACAGATACGCCGTATGATCATACTTAGATGAATTCGAATACCATTGCCTGACTTTGAAAAATGCGCCGCATGTAATTATCTCATGCGCCACATATGAAACCTTGGTCAACGAAGAAGATCTGACTTATCTACTCTAGATACGCCGCATCACATTCTTAACATACGACACATCACTCTCAAAACTTCACCAAAGATAATCCAAGATACTGGAGGACATGCGCCGCATAGAAGATTCAAGTTACGCCGTATCTGAAGACGGTGTACGAGTATTCCAGAATATAATAATCTTGGACCCCATGTGAAGTTATGTACATGCGCCGCATTAACTAAGTTGATGCACCGCATCGAACCATCTGACACAAACTATAAATACCCCATTAGATAGCCGAATTTCATATGCCAAAGTTACAAAAGCTGCAACATAAACACTAAGGAAAAGAATAACAACGAAAAGGCAACACAACACACACCTAATTGAAGATCTCAGAGTAGTAAGAAGGTCCTGCTAGTATTTTAATTCAATTAAGTAGTTTTATTTTATACTAATAGTAAGTTTTAATCCATCAAGATTGAGGCTTGTGACCGCCATATTGCTCCCCTTAAATTGCTTTCCCATCGATTAAAGTTTATTTGGTGTTTATTTGGTTCTTGTTATATGTGCTTTGATAACTTCTGTTTCTAGCTGTGGCTTGCTTGAGCTGCCATACCCCTCCCACGATTACTTCACTAGCATTATAAGTTAGTGTAAGCCTTTAAAAAATGTTGATCCTAGTTGAGTAAACGATGTTATAGAAGTTGACTTGAATTAACACTTAAGCAATAACGCGGAATATTAAAGCTTAACTTAAGAAGAACAGTTTTAAACACTTTCAACACTTCAATATATTAATTATACGAGCACTCAACAATGCTAGGATTTTACAACTTTGAAGTGAAATGAGAATAATAATAATAATAATAATAATAATACGTACCTACTCTAACCCTAGGCACCTCCTTTTATAGACCAAGGAGTCCTATTAGGTTTACAATAACTTTCTACACAAGATAATATCTTGCTAATCACATAATATTTACACACTATCTATTCCATAATTATCCATTCGTGTATACAAGTTTATCTATTAAGTAGCAGATTCACCTAGCAGCAGTTTAATAACACTAGCAGTAGATTCTCATCAGCAACAGTTTGACACTTAGTTAAATTCTGAGCAGTAGAATTTCAAAACCCAACAAAAAAGGTTAAATAATATAGGCATAAGTAATCATTAAGAGTTTACTCGCCTATAATTAAGATACCAATGAAGAGAATAGATTACAACACTCATCATATAAAACTAGCAATAAAACAAGTGACAAGCTACTTAATCATTCGTCAGGCCTCTTATCTGTATCTGTTATCTATCTGTGTACGTGTTCGCTATTCGTTGTATTATATCTCATTAGTTTTATAGTTTTATAAATCAACTCAATTCGAGCCAGTCTCTCAGACTGAAAACCCCTTGCGTTAGATTAGGTTGTAAAACTAATTTAGGAATTAAAATACTGATAGACAATCTAGGTATTAACGTTCCACTCTTAGTGATCGACACTCTACTTACCAACTAGCTACATTAATCGGGTACACTACTCGTTAGTGTGTTATAGGATAAGCCGGCTAAATATAAATTTAAAACTTGATAAGAATAATCTATACCTACAACGATTTACACACGCATCACTGGACTAGCAAATGGATGAAGGGTTGAGTGTAGGAGAATAATTGCATTAGATTGTTGTTTTCTGAAACGTCCAAATCATGGTGAGATTCTTACTGCTATTGGAAGAGATGGAAATAACAGCATTTACCCAGTGGCTTGGGTAGTGGTTAATGTTGAAAACAAGGATAATTGGAGATGGTTTTGGACTTAGTTTCATTTCATCTAATTGATTAATTATTTTTGTTTATGGTTCATTTTAGCTTAATGATTTATACTCTGTGTTGGATTAGTTGTTTGATTTAGTTTCTCACTATATTGCTCATTAAACAGTTAGACAGATTAGTAGGGTTTAGCATTAGTAGGGTAGTTTACTTAGGCAATTGTTTCTAAATCTGTCATTTTAAGTTGGATCTGTTTGTGTTTAAGATTGGAATTTTAGTTTTGATTCATAGTAGCATACCTGCTCTTTACCTAATTTTGCTTTGTGGTTCATTGATCATTACTGCTTCATAGTTAGTGTAATTGCTCACAGTTAGGGGTGTTTGGATTAGGAAATCTGTGGATGTTATTGTCATTTGTTACTGATCTTACTGCACAAATAAGTCTCCTTACACCTATTAGAGTGAGTTTTAGCATAAAAGTAGTGTTTTATACAACAGAAAGTCAAGGATAGCTTGGAATACCTGCTTAAGTCCTAATATGATACTGTCATGATGAGATCTGATGCAATTCATGTTTGAGTAAGTGTTCTTAGTTTTCCAACAACCTTACTATACATCTAGTAGTGATTATGATCAATTGAAATTGGGTTCAGTCAACCAGCTGTGCAACCTAAAAGTCAATAACTAGCAGCCTTCTAGTTCAATTGTTACTGATCTAAGGTCATTTTAGGCAACCATAGTAGTTTGTAGTTTTGATTTTCTTGAGGATTTGTAGTCTCAGTAGTTCAAGTAAGCTTTTGCCCCCTTAGGATCCACTTAATAGCTTATTTGGTCCCTTGAATATAAGCTGTTAAGTGAGGTGTTGAGCTTAGAATCTGTCTTGTAGATAAGGCCTGCGTTTGTTTTTCAGTACTAAAAACCTGAGATTTTTTGCTTATATTAGTTCATTTATTCCTCTAGTAGCTTCTAGTAGCTTAATTCTCTGGTTGATACCTTTTTGCTTAATCTGCTTATAAATTGCTTATTCACTTATTGCGTACTTCAACTGATTTGGTCTTATCCTATGTATCTGAGTTCAAAGTTGTTTACCATCTGTTCATTTAAGCTTATTTTAGTCAAAGAAACATTGGGTCAAGATTTGGTCAACATTGATCAACTGTGCTTATAAATAAGCAATTCCAAATAAGCAGTTTTTAGCTTATAAGCACTTTTCTGGCTTATTTTAGTTTCAAAATTTTTTCTCAAGCTCATTTTAATATTTTAGAATTTCTGTAATTTTTTCAAATTTTTCTGAGTCAATTTACTATTTTTCCTATTTAATTTTCATTTTTAATCAATTTTAAATACTTTTTAATTACCAAAAATTCCAAAAAAATCAGAAAAATCCTAGAAAAATCCAAAAATATTTTAGAAATTTATTTTCATTTATTTTAGAATTTTAAAAATTAAATTTGCATTTTTCCCATTTATTTTGAATTTTTAATTAGTTTTAATAGTTTTTAATTTCCAAAAATTACACAAAAAGCAAAAAAATATATATTAGTTTTTAGTTTTAAAATTACTTTATAGTTATTTTATAATTTTAACAATTTATTTTTCATTTTTCTCACTTTATTTGCATTTTCCTTTAATTTTTAATTAGTTAATTAGTTTTTAATTCATAAAAAATTAATAAAAAGTCAAAAAACTATTTTTCTTTTTCTCAAAATTTTCTTTTACCATTTTTAACTTTTCAAAATTATTTTCAAGTCCGTAGGAGTAGTGTAGCTCAAAATTCGCGTTTTATTTCATACGTTCACGTTTATTTTACGTTTAAGCTTACGTTTTCAATTCTACGTTACGTTTTTAGTTGCCTTATTTGAAATACGTGCTTAAGTGATTAATTGTGCTTAATTTGTGATTTCATTAGTATTATCTTATTAAAATCACTTTTTACCACTTTCACGACACGTTTCAAGAATCGGGAATTGAAAATTCCATTCATCCTTCACACGGACTACGACCTCGGGTTATCCGTATTTCTTTGCGGATCTATTGAGTAATACTAATACTATACTATATATAACTTGATTTTCACGAATCAAAATTTTGGCGCCGCTGCCGGGGAAGGTTGAAGTGAATTTTTCGTTTTCGTTTTTCGAAATTGTGTTTTGAAAACATTCCTTGTATATATTTTCTATAAAAACAAAAAAAAAAAATTGAAAAATCAAAAACACTTTTCCTAAAGTGTTTTCAAAAATACCAAAAAAATAATAAAGTTACAGCCTCGTCTCGACCGAAAGGAAGAGCGCTGTAAACCAAATAAGCTTCACAATATAACAACGCGTGAAATTAGTTGCTAATCGGATTACTTTAATTCTACGACCGAATAAGCGGAAAATACGGAAGCTTAGACATTAAATTGAAAGCTGAAGAGAGATCCATTCTTCTCTCCCGTTCCGTCGCAAGTAGATTTGAAGGAAACGGTTTACGATTAATGTAACGTTTGAAAAAACAAAATAAAAGTTTTAAGTTTTCGAATTTTGATTTCCAAAAATAAAAAATACAAAAAGATTTTCCTTTTCCATTTTGATTTGATTTTATGATAATTAAAAACCAAAAATAATCTTCTTATCCTCTTATCATTTGATTCTTCTTCTTTAACCCTCTATACCGATAATTCTTTCATTCTCATGGATCCGATGTGTTTTAAATGTGGAGAACCGTTCTTTGAAGGTTCTTGTGTTTGGTGTACATGCGGACGGTGTGGTAACGATATTCGAGACGGAAGTTGTTTGTTTTGCAATTCATTTGCTTATGCACCTAATTCGTACAACAACTTTCCAAATTTTTTCAACTACCCACCTCAGCCCGATTCATTCAATCAACAAATTTGCAAAGAATGTGGATTTACTCGTGGATTTTGTATGTGTTATGCTTCAAAAGCTGAACCCACATTCACCTCCGATTATGATCCGAACTTTTCCAATTATTATCAAAACGATTTCAATTCATATGAGCAAGTTCCGTACTTCAATAATGAATCATTTCAAAATGCACCGACCTCACAACTACAAAACAGTTGTGAGAATTATGGAGGTCCACACTTTAGTACCGATTGTCAAACAAGGAAACCGTTTCCTTATGACAATAATTATCACGACCAACCTCCACAATACAACACGATTCTCACGGTTCAAAGTGAAATCATTAAAATGATGACTGCTCAAAATAACTTTACCGTGTTATTAGATCTTTTTAAAGAAGTAATTCGTGTGAAAGAACAAATTAACACCATTAAGAGTGACGAAAATGAGCTTTATAAAGAAGAAAATTCTATGATTAATCCCACTCCGTCTTGTGAACCTTTAAATGTTGAAGATTGTTCTATGACATTTCTCGACGACGATTTCTTTAAACGTAAGGCTTTGAAAATAAAAATGGAACAACTTTACGCCTTGTCAAAAATTTCGAAAATTCGTGTTAATTATGATGGGCCATCGATTCCTACTCCCTCTCCGGTGAGGGAAATGGAACGAGAAACCGAGGTGACAAAGGACTCGGTACTTTCCACTAACAATGGAAGTGCTAAATACGTCCAACCTACGGTTGTCCAAGAGTCTAAGCCTACAATTGTTCCTAATCGGTCAAGATTTGATCCTAACCTTTCATGATTTACGGTTAAGAGTTCGTCAAGCAAATGTGCTGAGCTTAAAACGGTGTTTAGAAGAAACGATTTACCTAATCTTCTCGAACAAGAACCGGAGACCATAACGGAAGTAGTGGAAATTTCTAGCTCTGAGAGCACACCACTTGTCCCACCTCCGGATTCTTCAAGATGTTTTTCGAGACTTGAATCAATTACTCCCGACTCTTCTCATCCTTCTCTCACACCAGGTGAGGGAAGTGATCCCGTTTTGGAAAAAGATGATACTTTTCTTGATAACAATGATTTTATTTAGACTGAGATTGTTACGCCGTCAAATCCTTTGGAGCCCGAGTTCCAGGATTCTTTACCCGATTTTGGGAAATATGTTTTTGATACGGTTGAAAAGTGTGACTTACCTCCGATTGATCCTGATGAGATTTTCTCCGATTCTGACGATGACGATGCTATATCTTGTGGAGACATCGAATATGTTGATGAATTACCTTCTGAGCTCGCCATCTTAGAAGAAGAGAATGATGAAGATGTTGACACAGAAATCCAAAATGAAGTACTTCGTGAAAAATTATTGAATATCAATCTTCTCATTTCTAAGATCAATGCATTGAAAGATCTTCCAAATTCTTCTCCTATCCCCGATATGGATAGTGATTTCTTACCCGAGCTTGAAATTTTTCGATTTGAAGAAACGAGTAGTGGCAATCCCATTATTCATGCTGATATCTCTCTTCCGGATTATGAGCGTTTTGATTTTGAGATTGATTTTGTGCTTATTTCCGATAATCCGTCACGTAACCCTCTTTTAGAGGATGTCGATCGATTTCTTGCTGCGGATGACTCAATACCACCGGGTATTGAAAGTAACGAGAATGACGTTCAAAGAAATATTCTTTCCGATTTACCATCTTCTCGTCCACCGGCGAAACCACCCGACGTAGATTTTGAGCTCGATGTGAATGAAGATAATTTTGGAGTGGTGGACGAGATTTCCAAACAAGATGTTCCTATGCTTGATATTTTACCCACCCAACCCATCCATGATTCTGATGATGTTTATGCTTTTACCATCCGGGTGTTTTACCCATTCTTTACTTATCCCCTCATTTCTTCACTTTTCCACTCCACCGGGAGTGAGGATACCGTTTTTGAAACCGGAATCTCCGATTATCATGCCGAGTGTATGTTCTATCTGCTCTCCCCAAGGACGAATTAATTCGGGGATCGAGTCAAGCTCATATGACTCGGTGAACAAAAACAAGCGCTTCGTGGGAGGCAACCCATGCTTATCCATTTCATTTTCTTTATTTTCTTATTTCTTAAGTAACGTGACGTGAGGGGGGCGACCCTTTCCAAACTCGTGTTTTCGTGGTTGTTTATGTTCAGGAATTTCCCCGAAGTTTGAGGACTCTCGTGCTCGTGGTTTTTCGTTCTCTCCACTCGAGTCTCATTCTTCGCTGCTCTTTCGGAAATTCACCATATCCAAAATCTTATCGACTAACGTTTATCTCTTGGCATACTTAATAAATGGCCTTAGATATTACATAGACTACCCGTACCCTTAAAACATTGAGGACAATGTTTCACTTTAGTCTGGGGGGGTGAATCTTCGATTCGATTTGACCTGTACCATCGTCTGAGCTGTTAACTTACGCAACTCCGTTTTCCTCAAAAAATTTTAATTTTTGTCACCGCTTTATAATCTCAAAAAAAAAAAAAAAAAAAAAAAAAAAATGAAATGATGATATATGAATAATAAGATTTGACACCTTGTTTTGACTTTCCTACCAGCGATAGTAGAAATAAATGTTTCGACTTGACCGGGCGTGTTGAGCCCTAGCTCGTCTCCCTTAACCAAAATAATCAAAAGATTATGGCTAAGCATCCACGGATCTCATTACTTGGGATTTTAAATTTCCGGAGATCGAGGAATGATAGAGTTTATTTAGAAGTTTCATGCTAAACGTGGAGTAGTTGGATCTCTTTAGAGCCCACGAAAGGTACTTGTGGCCTCCTTGTTCCCACAAGCTTGCACACCAATAATAATAGATCTCTAGGATTAATTAAGTGTATGGGGTTTGGGCAATACTTAGTTTTTTCTCGTTCCCAACAAAATCTCTGCATATGGGGGTTTGGTACACATAGGGGTACTGCCAGTGTTACGGTGAAATAGACTATTGCATCTTGCCGGTTCGCAGCCGATGTTGTGATCTTAGTAAAGGCCGTAGGACTCGGGGTTTGGCATATGATTATGAATATCAATAATAATAGTCCAAAGCCAAATAAAAAGGCAGAGGAATCCAAAGCTATAAAAAGCAGCGGATATAAATCCAAGGTCATAATAAAGCTCTTACATCTTGGCGGCTCATAAACCATTGTTGTAAAAGAAATAAAAGACTAAGGACCAAGTATTATTAAAGTGCTTATAATTATGCAAAAATGCCAAGCTTCGACTCCGGGGGTTTCCCTAATAAAAAGCTTCCGTTTCGGGTATCAAACATGGTATGTCTCGGTCGTAAATAAAAAGGGGGACCTCCACAAATCGTGTTAAATCAGAGACCTTCATGTGGACCCGATTTCTGTATGCAGGGGTTTTCGAGGGAAAGTTTGGAAACTACTTAGCGTTCAAATTTTGTGCTCTTATCGGACTAACAAATATCAAAACGAGAAAATATGAAGCAATTCATTTCTCACAAATTAAAATCTTGAGATACCAAACTTAGGACTTGGGAACAAAATGTAATGACATAATTAACTTTTGTGGGTAGTGTTAGCACCTAACTTGTGGATAAACAATGATCTCGATTTTATGCTTAGTTTGGGAGCTTGTGAAAAATCAAGGATGGCGATTTTTATCCGTATGGTCTCTTCTCTGTGAGAAGTGTTTCTACTTGTTGACCCTGAAAGTTATCAACAGATAAGAATTGATAATGAAAGTCAAAGCAAACCGTCACATATATAAAATGAAAAAAATACAAAAATAGTAGTAGTAGTTGTTATTCATGAAAATCGGAAAACGGAGTGTTTTTGAGAATAAATGATTTTGATATCTCTTTTGAACGTCTTTGCTACTTTACAACGTCAGTAAAGAGAGGTTTTGAAATTATTTATCTCTTAAGCGTGAGGTGATGACATTGCGTGAGGACACAGCAATACCTTAGTCTGGGGGATTTTGATGTGTGCTTTTTCACACATCCTTTTTAGGCTTAAATCAGACCAAATACACCAAATACTAACCAAAAATGCCAAGAAAATGTGTGTTTTTGTATTTGTGTATGTGCAGGTACGGATATGTGAAAAATGAACGAAAACAAAGCCAAAACCGACAAAAACGAGCACGAGATTGGAAAAAGGTCAAAAGCCGGAGCAGGGGATGCAAAATGATCAAAGAAAGCTCAGAATGTCATAAGAAATCCTCAGGGATTTAGAATGTTGCATGATTAGTCCCTGGTCAAAGTTTGGTGAAATTGGCAATTTTAATCCCTGCACTTTCAACAATTGTCAAAAATAGTCCCTTGAAGTAATATTCGATGAAAAGCCAACTTGGACCTTTATGAATTAAGGAATTACAACTAAAGCCCCTGGAAAATACTTTTACAGAATGACAGCTTTGGTCCCTGAGATTTTGAGAATTACACAATTGGTCCTTGTAAAATTTCATTCTAATCATAAAATCTCAAAGCCTGATCCATGATAAGCTTAGTCCAAATACTTTTACAAAACCTTTTTAAGCCCATCTCCCTTTTCCCACAAAAGCCCAACAACAAGCCCACCATCCTTATTATATTTACCCAATCCAATAAAGCACCCTCACCCGGTCAACCCATTTCCCTTTACGCGGTCAACGTAATAAATTAAAACCACCCAAACAAAACACCCGCCCCCCAAATATTTACCAAACCCAGATTTTTCACTGTTTATAGAACCCTAACACCCCACCATCAAAATTACCCCATCATAACTAATTATTACCCAATAATTGGGGATTCTAGAAGCTGACAGGGTGTCAAGAGTTATCAGGAGCACACGTGGACCAATCACAAGCCTCACGCAGGAGCACACATGGACCAACGGCTGTAAAGTGAAGATTGGTGAGCAAGGGTTATCAAACGACTATGGAGGGACTCAAAGAAACACACCATCACGCGGATTGATGACATGGATATCCAAGACCTCATCTCTCAGCTCCTATTTAAACCCCCCTCCTCACTCATAAGAGGTGTCCAATTTTTCAGGTCTTAGAAGAATTTTGATCATTTTAATTTTCCTGTCATTTAAAATTCAGTACTTAATTTCAGTTTTTATTTGTAATTTCTCATTTCAAGCATTGTATTCAACTTTTCTATTATTAATATAATTCTCAGTTTCATTTCAAATTATTGTTTTAAGTTTAATTTTTAGTTTAGTTTTACTTATTACCTTTAATTTCCTGTTATCAGTGGTTTGTTTTAAATTTAGTTCCAAGTTTCTGTTGTTGTTTATCATTTAAAAAATAAATAAATAAATAAATATATTTTCAAATCTCAAATTCAATAAACTTAAGTTTTCTTATTATACACTCATTCTAGCTGTTTCAACTTTTGTGAGTTGTCTGCTTTAGCTTATTTGATAAAATCACAAAAAGTCAAAAAGTCAAACATCAGCTTATTATATAAGCTCAGCTTATTCAGGGATTAAGGTAGCCATAAGGTGTCATTTGGCCTGTCTTAAAGACAGGCTGTGAGGGAGCACCTCTCTGTTTGGCTGAGAGGTGGTCGTAAGTTTCCTTGTTTTCAATTCTGTCTCTACTGACTATTTCATTACTGCATTATATCTTAGTTTAGTGTTTAGTAATTTGTGTTTAATTCTCTGTGTTTCTCAAGTATTTTTTGTTTATGGTTCATTTTAGCTTAATGATTTATACTCTGTGTTGGGTTAGTTGTTTGATTTAGTTTCTCACTATATTGCTCTTTAAACAGTTAGACAGATTAGTAGGGTTTAGCATTAGTAGGGTAGTTTACTTAGGAAATTGTTTCTAAATCTGTCATTTTAAGTTGGATCTGTTTGTGTTTAAGATTGGAATTTTAGTTTTGATTCATAGTAGCATACCTGCTCTTTACCTAATTTTGCTTTGTGGTTCATTGATCATTACTGCTTCATAGTTAGTATAATTGCTCACAGTTAGGGGTGTTTGGATTAGGAAATCTGTGGACGTTATTGTCATTTGTTACTGATCTTACTGCACAAATAAGTCTCCTTACGCCTATTAGAGTGAGTTTTAGCATAAAAGTAGTGTTTTATACAGCAGAAAGTCAAGGATAGCTTGGAATACCTGCTTAAGTCCAAATATGATATTATCATGATGAGATCTGATGCAATTCATGTTTGAGTAAGTGTTCTTAGTTTTCCAACATCCTTACTATACATCTAGTAGTGATTATGATCAATTGAAATTGGGTTCAGTCAACCAGCTGTGCAACCTAAAAGTCAATAACTAGCAGCCTTCTAGTTCAATTGTTGCTGATCTAAGGTCATTTTAGGCAGCCATAGTAGTTTGTAGTTTTGATTTTCTTGAGGATTTGTAGTCTCAGTAGTTCAAGTAAGCTTTTGCCCCCATTAGGATCCACTTAACAGCTTATTTGGTGCCTTGAATATAAGCTGTTAAGTGAGGTGTTGAGCTTAGAATCTGTCTTGTAGATAAGGCCTGCGTTTGTGTTTCAGTACTCAAAACCTGAGATTTGTTGCTTATATTAGTTCCTTTATTCCTCTAGTAGCTTCTAGTAGCTTAATTCTCTGGTTGATACCTTTTTGCTTAATCTGCTTATAAATTGCTTATTCACTTATTGCGTACTTCAACTGATTTGGTCTTATCCTATGTATGTGAGTTCAAAATTGTTTACCATCTGTTCATTTAAGCTTATTTTAGTCAAAGAAACATTGGGTCAAGATTTGGTCAACATTGGTCAACTGTGCTTATAAATAAGCAATTCCAAATAAGCAATTTTCAGCTTATAAGCACTTTTCTGGCTTATTTTAGTTTCAAAATTTTTTCTTAAGCTCATTTTAATATTTTAGAATTTCTGTAATTTTTTCAAATTTTTCTGAGTCCATTTACTATTTTTCCTATTTAATTTTCATTTTTAATCAATTTTAAATACTTTTTAATTACCAAAACTTCCAAAACAATCAGAAAAATCCTAGAAAAATCAAAAAATACTTTAGAAATTTATTTTCATTTATTTTAGAATTTTAAAAATTAAATTTGCATTTTTCCCATTTATTTTGAATTTTTAATTAGTTTTAATAGTTTTTAATTTCCAAAAATTACACAAAAAGCCAAAAAAAGAAAATTAGTTTTTTGTTTTAAAATTACTTTTTAGTTATTTTATAATTTTAAAATTTTATTTTTCATTTTTCTCACTTTATTTGCATTTTCTTTTAATTTTTAATTAGTTAATTAGTTTTTAATTCATAAAAAATTAATAAAAAGTCAAAAAAATATTTTTCTTTTTCTCAAAATTATTTTCGAGTCCGTAGGAGTAGTGTAGCTCAAAATTCGCGTTTTATTTCGTACGTTCACGTTTATTTTACGTTTAAGCTTATGTTTTCGATTCTATGTTACATTTTTAGTTGCCTTATTTGAGATACGTGCTCAAGTGATTAATTGTGCTTAATTTGTGATTTCATTAGTATTATCTCATTAAAATCACTTTTTACCACTTTCACGACACGTTTCACGAATCGGGAATTGAAAATTCCATTCATCCCTCACACGGACTACGACCTCGGGTTATCCGTATTTCTTTGCGGATCTCTTGAGTAATACTAATACTATACTATATATAACTTGATTTTCACGAATCATAAAGTGTCGCTAAAACGCTAAAATCATCAAAAATCGATCATACACATTCACAACTGCTTTCTTTCCAGAATTTTAGACACCAATCAATGTATATCCAACTTCCATAATGATTTAATGCAAGTAAACACGAATTCCAAGCAGTTGAGATCATAAAAACCCTAAAAATTCGAATTACCTCACCTGTTTCAGCAGCAGACTTCGACAATTTTTATCTTTTTACTAATAGCTCAGATCGAAGATCCCTCCAGTGGAACTCTTCCTTGATATGTTGAGAACCTTCAGTAAAAATTTCAGCTTGATTCAACGGTTAACGAATGAGAAATCGCTGTTTGAAAACTGCACTGCAGAAAAGTTACAAAAATTTATACCAGATTCGAATTTTTCTGCTTTTCTTCGAAAAACCTTGTAGATCCCTAGATATCAAGAGGCCCTGCTCTGATACCAATTGTGGAAGATCGTTTAAGCCCTATACGGATAGACTATTACAATTATCCGCAAAAACAAGCTATCAGTAGAAATGAAAACTATTACATTTCAATAATTCCCAACAGATCGTGAGTAGATCGTGTAGATCGTGAGTAGATTGGGTAGATCGAATGTAGATCATGTGGATCTTATAGCTTGTGTGATTTGTAAGGATTGGGTAGATCGTGGTAGATTGGTACTAGCTAAGATTAGTACTCGACATTTAGCTTAGTGTCGGAAAATAATGTAAGCGACGTTGTATGGTTTTCTCCGCTGAGAAGGGAGCTTGTTGATTAGTGAAGTAACTCTCGAGTTGGGTACTCGGGGAGTGGAGTAGGGCTAAGAGGAGCTTCGTGACCGAACCACTATAAATCGCCATTTCCGGGTTTGCGTTTTCTTTACCTATCTCTTTACGTTTATTTTTGCATTTACGCTTTACACTTATACTTTGCATTGCATTTATATTTTTGTTGCTTGTTGCTTATATTATGTTAGCAGTGTTTGTGTCATGGCATGTTATTACTAATATGTCTAAGTGTGTGTTAATGTGACATGCCTTGTTGCTTTTTATTATCTCTAGTTCTTGTAAGACTAGTGTTGACGCTTTTCATATTATGTCACACTCATGATCGGGTGTTTGATACAAAAGTTTTTAAGTTTTTAAATGGAAACGTATTCACCCCCCCCCCCCCCCCCCTCTATGGTTTCCAAATTTTTAATTCTATTCGTTAGGTAAAACCGTTTTGTTACCATACTTATAGGGTTAATTTATCAAGAGAAATTATCTTCTTTCTAGAATTTCATATTATTTACTTTCAATAAGATCTTTCTCTCTTGCGCAAGTTTCTCAAACCCTGGCAGTATTTGTATAAAAACCGAATTGGTTATCATACATCTTCAATTCACATACATCCATTCATTCATAAACAAATTCTTAATGGCTGTACTAGGATTTGCTTACCAACATAATGAAGTGGCATTTTTGGAGAAAATAAAGGAGAAGGATGAACCAAAGTTTTGGTAGATAATTGATTTTCTCAACCACTCTTACATCAGGTATACCTTAACTGTAAGTCCTACTCTCTATTCCTCTCAACTCAATCAGTTTTGGCTTAATACCAAAGCCATAACACTTGAGGAAGATGATGAGGATACACCAATACCTGCACTCAGTGGAACTGTGCATGGCCAAGTTGTGTATGTTACTGAGAAATCATTGAGAAGACATCTTCGCTTGGATGACTCTGACGGTACCATATCAATGGCCTCCAAAGATATTTTAAATGGTATTTCAAATTTTGGGTATGATACATCAAATGGTAGACTCACTTTTAATAAAGGATGTTTTTCACCCCAATGGATATTTTTAATTCACAACCTTCTTCACTGTTTGAGTCCTAAAAGATCATCATGGGAGCAGTTCAGTAGTAATATTGCTACTGCTCTTGTGTGTTTTTTTAAGCATAAAAATATAATTTTTCAAAATTAATTTTTCATCACATGGTGAAGGATGCAGATTCTCCAACAAAGTTTTTAATGTACCCAAGGTTTGTTCAACTAATTTTAAAAGCAAAACAAAGCATTTTACTTCCTCATATCAGAATTATTGCCACTCCGTGTTTGTAACAAATTTTTTTCCAAAACATGACTATGAATACACAAGGGTGGAATGGGGAAGAAAAACCATTATCAGATGCTATGCTTTCTTTTCTAACACAGGTACAAGGTGCTGGGTCATTAAACCCAACTGATCCTCAAATCACACCCATTATGGTTCCTTCCACATCCCATACACCAGCTATCACCAGGATTTATAGGAGGAGGTCTAAACAGCCAACTCCTCCTACCATAACATTTAATGTGCCTGAACCATTTGGCTTAGGTACAAGTAGTGGTGGTGTAGGAGTATTTTTTAGTCCAACTAGGGCAGAAACTGAACCAATGTCCCATGATGCACCTCTCCCAACAGATAACACAGTTGGAAGTGCTGACTGCAGTTCTAACTTTGTGGAATTAATGGAAATTTGCACAAAGATAACCAAATATGTAGCTGCATTGGAAGAAGAATTGGTCAAATCTAAGGAGCATCACAAGAAGGTTTATTCCAAGATGGTTGACAGGGTAAAGAAACTTGAAGATGAAGTGAAGTTGCTCAAGGCCAAGAGAAAGACAAAGATTGTGGAGTCCCCTTCAACCTCAAATGCTGATGACTCAAGGGGTGATGGTGATGAAGATTCTCCCAAACAGGGGAGGAAAACTGACTCACAAACTGAGGGGAGGAGATTGGATTTCAATGAAGAGGGAAATTTAAATTTGGATAGTGGGGATGAAGACAATGTTGGTGATCAACAAGAAAAAGAGCTTCAACAGGAAGAAGATCTTCAACAGAAAGAAGGTACTGCTGTTTCAGAAGGTAATGCTGCTTCAATACCTCAAGCAGTTCAAATGGAAGAAGGTACTGCTTACATTCACAGAGAACAAATTGATGATATAGTATATGAAAAGAAGAGGAAAGCTAAAGGTAAAGTTCCTATGGAAGAAGCAGAGGAAACTCAACCTTCTAAGAAGATGAAAGCAAGGGAAGCTGTACAAATAGATCATGATGCAGAATTAGCAAGAAAACTTCAAGAAGATAAGAGGTCTGTTGCAAGCTTCATGGAAACTCAAAGACTACAAAATATTCACATGGTGAATGATCCTATTTTGGATTATCAACCAAGTGAAGAAGAAATTGAGTACATGATCAACAAAGACCCTGAAGTCAAAGCCAAAGCAATTCAACTTATTGCCGATAGATCTCTCACAGTAGAACAAAGATCAGCTCAATTGGCAGATTTCATTAGAATGAAGAATAATCAACATTGGATGACATGATCAGTTCTATCAAGAAAAGACAGAAGAGACCAAGAAAACCTTCTCAAGCTCAAGTAATAGCAGGAAAGAAGAAATTTTTATGTATACTAGCTGGTTGGAAGATGAATCAACTTAAAGGCAAAAGCTATGAAGAAATACAAGTCTTGTAGTACAGAGCTTTCAGAAGGAATAAATATTTCATTCCTATGGATTCTCAAGAAGAAAAGACAAGATATCTCAGGTCTACAAAGAAACAAAAGGCTACAGAAGAAATCTCCAAAGATCAAAGCAAATAGGATGAAGAA
Organism: Artemisia argyi; assembly: GCA_030686995.1. Lineage (NCBI taxonomy): Eukaryota > Viridiplantae > Streptophyta > Magnoliopsida > Asterales > Asteraceae > Artemisia > Artemisia argyi. The sequence continues at coordinate 25,233,545 of CM060679.1, forward strand.
TTAACTAAAGATCAACTTGGAGAAATGATTGCTATTGAATCAGAGCCTGAAGATTTTTATGTAGAATCTCTTTAAACAAAAAATCCTATCATTGATTGGGAAATACATACTGATGACTTTGGATAAAGCTGGAAGATCATAAGAATAGGTGGACAAGCAGCTTCTTTTACTCAGTTTGAAGAACACATAAGATCATATGATGGAGAGGACTTAGACACATTGTGGAAGATGGTGAAAGACAAGTACAAATCAGGTGGTCTTGAAGATATCAAAGGAAATGAGCTGTGGGTTCATTTTTAAAGATTATATGAACCTGATCCAAGTAACAGTTATTGGAATTTTGAAGCCCACAACATGAACACATTAGGGAAGTTCTATGATACCTGTGATGTTCATCATGTGTCTACTCAGAATGGAGTTGATGTATTCATGTTAGCAGAAAGAGAATACCCTCTCAGGTCAGAAATTCTCACAGTAATGCTATCTGTAAAGATGAGATGTTGCGAAAGAACACAAGTAGTTGAAGATCTGCTGCAGAGAATATATAATCAATGTTTAAAGGCTGACAGTGAATTAAGGAAGAAGTAGGGTGTTTGGAAGAATCTATGGAAGAATCAAGGATAAGAGATAATTCATCAAACTTATTGATTTGGAGAGAAATCATAAGTTTAGGGGAGGATTGTTGGGAATTATCCTCATCAGTACAGACAAGATTGAAGACAAAGTTCCTACTGCTGAAGAATACACTAACAGTACAAAGTTAGTCAGTACTGTTACGTATACAGAGTTTGTGCTACTTATGTTATAGTAGAATAGGAAAGAAGTGTAATGCAAGAATAGAAAAGATATGATGAATATCTTATTGTAATAGTTTGATACATATATTATTTACTTGTAAAGGACTCCTTGTGTTTATAAAAGGAGGTCCTAGATTAGGGTTTGATATATCTCTTGGAGAAACTCTAGCATACATATTGTGATAGCTTCAAGGTTGTAGACCCTAGTGATATACTTGATCACTCATATTATTGATAATAATATCGAAGTAGTTTGTTCATTATACTTATATACTCTCATACACATCATACATATAAATTCTTCTAAGTGTTTACTAGTGAATTCCACTTGCTAGTTAACATTACTCAAAGTATCTATCTAACACAAGGTGTGTGTTTAGATCCTCCACAGAGAGGATGAACACAATGAGTAAAATCATTAAGAAATGTAACCCTAGAGCATGTCCCAACATCAAAATGAGATTGGAATGGTTGAAAGAACAACAAAGGTATGTCTCCATTTAAAGTTAATAGTTTTATGATGAATGTTTTAATTGACACTTATAACTATGTTATATTGCTGCTTTTGTCATGTTATCCTTGTTGGTGGGAATGTGTTTGAGGTGAGATCAGGTAGTGAGGCATTCATAGTTGATGAACCAAAGAGGATTTTCACTTGTAGGATGTAGCATTTATCAAGAATACCTTGTGTACATGCAACAAAGTTAATCTTCTTGCTAAACAGGGTACCAGAGAACTATGTCCTGGCTTGTTTTGAAATGGATATGTATTATGTGGCATATCACCATTTTCTTAAACTAGTTGGTGGTATTGATTTCTAGCCTGATCAGAGCATGTACTCAGTTCTTTGCCTCCCAAACCTAAAAAATGCCTGGTAGGCCCAAAAAGAAGAGAATTATATCAAAGCATGAGGGTGGTAGTTTAACTAGAGTATCATGGGTAGGTTCTCAGAAGAATTGTACTAATTGCAACAAACCTGGGCACAACAAAATAAGTTACAAAGAACCACTAGTTAAAAAGGAACCTAAAGCAAAAAAGGTAGGAGGTAGGACTAAAACGAAGAAGGGAAATGAGGATCAAATAGTTACCAAGGATGATGATGCAAATGTAAGACAAATAGAGTCAGTTATAGATGTTGCTAGTGGTAGAGTGGGTGATGGGGTTGGTGATGGTGGGTCAAAAAGAAGGGGGAATGTAGCTTGTGGGTCAAAAAAGAGTGGGAATGGAGCGGGTAGGTCATAAAAGAGTAGCAATGTAGCTGGTGGGTTCAAAAAATAGTGGGAATGTAGTTGGTAGGTCATAAAAGAGTGGGCATATAGCTGGTAGGTCAAAAAAGAGTGGGAAATCTGGTGGGTCAAGTGTAGTGAGTAGGTCAAAAGGAAGAGTTGAAATGTTGCTAGTAATTCAAGAGCAATGACTGGGTCAAAAAGGAAGAGTGGGAATGTTGTTGGTGGGTCAAGTTCAACAAGTGGGTTAAATATGAAGAGTATTAAAAGGGGTTGCACTTGAGCTTTTGCAAGATGGTTTTGAGCTGAATTGATGGTCTGGATGTTGGTCAAAGTGAGTAACAATAGGAACAAAGTCAAGAGCAAACACTAGAAAAGAAGTAAAGTAGACACAATAAGAAACACAAGAGGTTCAAACTAAGATTGACTTAATAAATACTCGAGTGGAGCAGACACAAGAACAACCAGCGTAGCAAAATGATGATCAAGTGCAGATGGAAGGACAACAACAAGTGCATATGCACAATCCACCATAACAGGTAAGATTTAGGAGACTAAGTGGAAGAATTATCCAGATGAAGTCGGCAAAACAGTTGAATGGCCAGGGCAGTACTCCAGACACTACACTAGATGTGGATCAAGCTTGAAGAATGTTAATGTTTATGTGTACATCTTTTGTATCCAGTTTAAGTGCACTTTAGTATGTTTTATAACTTTTGATTTGCCCATTTGGTACATCATGTGAGGGCATAGGTTGCTAAACAGTAAATCATTTCTTGGATCTATAATATGGTGCAAAACTCTTTAGCACCATCTAGGATATCTATGTTATACTCCCTCCATCCCAAAATATAAGTCCGCTTTGACTTTTTCAAAGTCTCTTTATTTAAACTTTGACCTTAATTATTTTTTTCCGTGTTACATTATACTTGATGCAAAATATATAAATGAACTTTTGTTTTAAATGCATTTTCATTGGTATAATTTCCATCAAGTATTATATAACACGGAAAAAAATAATTTAGGTCAAAGTGAGATAGAAAAGACTTTGAAAAATAAAAAATGGACTTATATTTTAGGACGAAGGTAGTATGTAATTAGTTTATGTAATGATCATCAAAAAATAGCCCATTTTATACGTCATACATGGCACTAATTGATGGTAATTTTTAAACTTTTATGCTCAATGGAATGTGTAAGATGTAGTTTCTTGAATTTGTGTTATTCTCATTTGCATTCCATGAACATACTGCACATGATATCTATGGTATTCTCATTTGAATTCCATATAATGCATTCAATGAACATTTGCATTCTGCATTCTCATTTATAGACTGCACAAACTCATTCTCATTTGCATTCCATGAACATTTGCATTATGAATTCTCATTCTCCATTCTCATTTACATATCATGAACATTTGCATTAGTGATAACATCAAATAGTCCTGATAATTTAGTGTCAATTTTCCCTTAAAATGCTCACCATTTGTGTAGTTTTGCATGGATATATACTCTTATTACTTATTATTTTATTTCCGAGTACAGATGACTAGATGAGCATCGGAACGAAGAAATGTGGATTTAAAAGGAAAACTAACGAAGATATACAAGAGTCAGCTGACCAAGAAAAAGTTATGGCGTAGACGGATAATACAACCTACGCCGTAACATAATATATCACTAGAAGACTAAAGTAAACGTTGTTGAAGGTTATGACATAACTCTATCGACATGGTTTTGCTGTAGATATCCAAAGACTTAGCCAATTTCAGTCATCAAGAAGGTTACGCCGTAACATCTTCACAAGGTTATGGTGTAGAAATGCCAAAAATGTTAACGAGGGTTCTGCGATCGTAACCTCTTCCAAGGTTACGCCGTAGATATTATTAAAAGGATAAGACCATCAAAGATACGGGGGTTACGGCGTAACCCTTTAAGGTTACGCCGTAATTATGTCGAGGCAATATAAACAAATCCTAAATCTGCATTTTAGACATCACTTTTCACCACAACTTTGAGGGACGAATTAGGGCTTCATCAAGGACGAATCTCAGCAGCTCCAAACCACTTTCCAAGGGAGAAATTGTATCATTAATTCATTAGCTTTAGCATAATATCGTGTAATTGTATCGAATCTAATATTTTCTTTCATTATGACTTACTACATTGTTTTTGATGCACTATTTAATATGAGAGGCTAAACACTTCATGTGTTAGCCTAGTTATGAAATTATCAATGCCATAATGTATGTTTTCCCATTTATTATTCATTTTATGTGTTTATCTTTCTAGTCTTTCTATGATCCCTGTGTTTTGGCAATATTTATACTAGGTATTATCTATTAGGCTAGCCTGAATTGACCAAAGGACCCTAGCTGAGTAGGTTGTGAGGTATGAATTGACCAGAGGACTACACAACACTTGCGTAAGAATTGACCAAAGGACTACTTATCCTATTAAAGTGTGAGAATTGACCAAAGGACCACACAACCTTGGTATAGAGTAGGACTGAAAGGCCGAATTGAGCAAAGGAGATACAGGTCTGGAATTATAGGCTAGGTGATTTGACCAACTGATCCTAGTGACATTTAACCACCACGTAAAGAAATAATAGACACTTATAGGAAAACTTGTTATGGAAAGTAATAACTAGGATAGCACATCTTTTTCCCACTGATTAATCTCACTTCATTTTCATTTATTTCAATTAGTTTAATTCAGTTATTATCAAAACCCCTTTTTAGTGACATCATTGGACTTAGATTAAAATCCACCTCATAGCTCTTGGGATGACCTCGTCTTTACCATTTCTAGACTACTCACGATCGGGTACAATGCCGGTTAGTGCTCATGTAGATCATAGGTAAACAAGACTTATAAATATTAAAACATAATCTAGGTAAATTAGCATTAATTATGAATTCTCATTTGCAGACTACAAAAACTTAACCATGAACATTTGTGTTCTTCATGAACATTTCCATATCAAACATAATATCATAATCATATTGCACAAACCCAACCATGAACATTTCAACCAGAACAGTTCACATCATAATCATGATGCATAAACTTAACCATGAACATAACAGTTAACATCATGATCATACTAAGACAAACATAACAGTTAACAACAAAAGATCATGCTTGATAGACTTTTATTAACTTAAATGAAACCATTATATTACTTGGCTATTATCATACACTTAACCATGGACATAACAGTAAACATCATGATCATACCAACACAAATAACAGTTAACAACATAACAATTAACAACAAAACAGTTAACAATAAAAGATCATACTTGATAGACTTTCATTAACTTAAACGAAACAATTATATTACTTAGCTATTATCAAACCAAACCCAACATAAATCACTGAGAATGTTCCTAACATGATGAAAAATAACCTATCATACAATTTCAACTTTGACTTTGTAGCACTCAACTCTTCTTCCAATATTGACTTGTCCAAAGCAAGAACATCAATCAACTATTAATTATCCACATTCTTCTTCGATCATTTATGCCGTTGATACATCTCATACAGCTCTTTTTAGTATTCACTTGGAATATCATCATCCAAAAACTCATAAACACCACATCGAGAGCATGTAATGAATCGCTTACCAGGATTATTCCTTGCTGTTGAAGTTTGAACTAGTAATCATTACAAAAGTGTTCATTCTTACCACCAATTACTCGTGATTGAGCTGAAGGCCAAGAACTCATGATTTAGGGTTTTTTTTTTTTTTTTTATATTTGGACTGTTAAAGAAATTAGGAAAAGTGGGAAAAATAGGTGTTTATAAAAGGGGGGAAATGTTATTAAATAAAAGATTTAATATAAAGAGGAAAGTGGGTATGGGGTTGTTTCACATCTAAGCTTACATGTGAAACCCTTTAAAACTAAATCGTTTAACAAGAAAAACATCAAGATAACCTTATTTTTATTGCGTCCCTTCACTACATTAGTGTTTCCTTTTAGTTGCATCAGAAAATCGTTAAAGTAGGGTTCACAATAATATATGTTTCTTTTACATCATATTGTTAGATGTTTCTGTTAACATACCAACTCACTCTAGATTAAACAATTGTTTGATTAAATTCACGAATAAAAAGCATTGCACTAGTCAAACATGGGTTCCATTATTCAAATTTTGTGAAAAAAAATCAATCAAAATAATGTAATTTTAGGTGATTTAGAGTGGTTTCACATATAAAAGTTTAGATATTAGACAATCTCATATTCACTTTCCTCTAATATAAATCCACGTGGAAAAAAGAAAGAAAGAAAGAAAAGAAAACGGGCAAAAAGTAATGAGCCACGCTAGACCCACATAAATAATCCAGGAAAAAAAAAGGAAAAAAAAATCCACACGTTGACATGTCAGCAGGTGTGGATTATTATTATTATTATTATTATTATTATTATTATTATTATTATTATTATTATTATTATTATTATTATTATTATTATTATTTATGTTAGTTTAGCATGACTCAAAAGTAATTAACTTATGTCATGTCAAAGTCTTCCCATTATATGGCTATAATAGGAAATCAAGAAATGATTTGAATTTTTTAGGAAAAAGTAAAAGTTAGATGCTTACAAAAGGAAAATGTGGCAACTTGGATACCTTTTCAGGCAATTAGCCATTTCTTAAACCGTCTATTTTTTATCGTTGGACAATTGTTTTGGTATGGAAAGAGTAGTATCACAACCATGTACAGTTAACTACGTTGGACAATTGTTTTAGTATGGAGAGAGTAGTATTATAACCATGTAAAGTTAACTGCCAAAAACTTTAATTGTTTGGAAACTGTCATTGGTGTTAGACTTCTAGCCCAAATTAGATGATTTTTGATCACCAACCAATATGCTATCACAAAAAAGTGCAAAGCTTTTCATATAGTTTTGTATTCATATGAATCAAAGGAACTATTTTTTTTTTTCATTTTTTTATAGCATAGATATGATCTCTCTAAGTCTCAAGAATCAATTACATATTTACATACAACCTATTTCCAAAATTTAGACTAGCTTGATAAGGTTTTAGTAAAAATCAATTACTGGAGTAGCTATTGACAACTCCTTAAGGGGCTTGTCCTAGAAATATGCCATTTAGTTAATCACGAGGGCTTGGTTAATTTATCTTGTTTATTGTGATAATTGGTAATGATGCTTTAGGTGAAACAATATGGTCATGTAAACAAAATTATTACTTGACAACTATATGTGATGATAAGCTTTTAAAAACTTTGCATGCTTTTTGATACTTAAACTTTCAGTTTTAATTTACAATTATAGAAGTATAACTTTTTACGAAATGCCAAGACATTAAAGAACTCAAATAGAACGGGTTTTTTTTCTCGGCACAATTGGTGCATGAGAAAAGTTCAATATGGACAGATGGTATAAAAACAGACAAAAACGGATGAAAGAGTTAGAAAATATGGGTTTAGTCACCGGAGAAGATGAAGATGAAGGGTGGTGGTGATGGTTGTGTGGTGGTAGAGGGTGGTGGTTATGGGAAATAAAAATAAAATTAATTGTAAACTTCAAAAAATGTTCTTGCAAAAAATGTCCCTAGTAAGCGAGGGTAAAATAGTCATTTCACACGACCAAAAAAAGTCCTTGTAGTAGGCGAAGGTAAAATAGTCATTTCACTCAGCCAAAACTAACGAGGGTTAGTCCAAAAACTAAATTTGCAGCGACAGTAACGCAGCAAGGACACAACTTGCAGAAAATTGAAACGTTAGGGACAATATTTGCAGTTTTTTTTCGATGACATCTTTTCGTAATTTTTGAAAAGTTTAGGGAGATTTTTTGCAGTTTACTCTTTTAAAAACTAATGAATCAACCATACAATTACAACCGGAATGAAAGTCATTCACCTAATCTCATACCGTTAAACCAACCACTTCGGAACATCTTTGATACACAAGTTATAGAAAAAGAAAAATATGGTTCAAAGAAAACAATATTTATAAGAGAGAACCACATGGTTGCTTCTTCATCGAGCTTATGTGTAAGGCATATATTAATTTTTTATATAATATGAGAACTCACTTTTGGCCAAATTGAGGTATTCAATTAACCAATGAGAGGGCTTGATTTTGAAATCGAACCCTCTCATTGGCCAATTAAGTTTCTAATTGAGAAAAAATAGGGTAGTTATAATGTAGATTTTCATTTTTTTGAGTATTACAGTGAAAAAACACATGTGTCAAAAATATACAAAAGAAAAACTTTGAAAAAGGCGGAAGGACCATCTTGCAAAATCATCAGAAACAAGCCCAAGCCCGTCACAACTCACAACATAAAACACGCCTCCTAAAACACGCCTCACTTACCAGAACATCGTCATTTCTCCACCTTCTCCCAAAACCCTAATATGCTTCTCATTAGTCCCCTCTCTTCTTCTACCGAAACCCTAAAACCTAAACCACTAGCTTCCATTATTCGTTCGCAAATTCATCTATTATGGTACATGTTTTTTCTATAGCAACCAAAGTAAGATTTTTCTTGATTGTTATACATTTATTTGGTGTTTTATATCTGATGGTTGTGTTTTAAATTATAAATAATGATTTTGCTTATAAACTATCCATCTTTGTAGGTTAAGTTCATTGGTTATGTTTTTGTTTTCTCTTATTTGACTACTATGTAGTTTTTAAACAATATATAATGGTTTTGGCTTAATGTACTGCACTCGGAAGAGCATGTGGAGTCACGTCAATGACCAATAATTTAGAAAAAAATTGTTCTTTGGTTTATCTCTTGCTGATGGATATTGCATCAGAACCCTAATGTACTTATTGATTTATATATTGATTTAATTTTCATAATGATCATTGTTATTTGATTTGATGGTGCGTTTTCGATTTCAAGCCAAAATTTTTTATTTTGATGACTATTTGTTATAAATATATGTTTTTTTTTTTTCATTTTTGTTTTATTGAGTAAGTTTAACAGTAGGTATTTGATGATTGTTGATAAGTCAATTCGTCAGAATAGGTACCATCACATTTTTCTTATGGTATTCTAATTATGTTGAAGAAGACATGTTTTGTTTAGTTACTCATGAGTATCTGTATGCCAATAAAAGGCACTTTTTTGTATTATAATTATGTGTTTAAAATAGGATTTTGTTTTGCTTTTGACCTTTTAAATGTCATTGCAGCTTTACTTGAATGTGTGACCAATATTAGGATGTTACATTAGTTTAACCTTTACTGTGTTTATTTACGTGATGAATAATGTTTTGAAAGTGTTTCTGATGAACAGGTGTTTCTGATAAACATGTATTGTAAGTTTTTTTCTTAGTTGAATTTTAAAGATTTTAGCTAGCAACTTGTATTGTATTTTGCATGTTTCTCATTATAAATCAAATCTCATCATTATTCCTTGACTATTCATGACAATTGCCACTGTTGATACAAAATCATTGATGGCTTATGGTTGTTGCTGTACGTGGCATCAAAATCAAAAGCTTTTGATTGTAATGAAGTAAAAAAAATATAATTAGGGTTTTATAATTCATATTTATGTATTGGATACTTATTTGATTACCCATGACTTTAGGTAAAAAAAAATTTGAATTTGACTTAATTTTGTTGTTTTTTTTTAATAAAAGTTTGATTTTTGTTGGATTGATTGTTGTGTAGGGGAATCTTTGTAGGATTTGGAGAAGAGCAAAACAATAGTGGTGGTGGCGGTTCGAGTAGTTTGAATCAGAACAAGAAACAACAGGCGTACGAATGTAGGAGTTGTTATTTAGGTAAAGCTGCTTTAACAATCTTTTCAGGTAGAAGTTTTAACTGAATAACTGGTTTATATGATCATCAGTCTCATATTGTTACATATTTTTTTTTATTATGTTAGGAATCTATATTTATTTGTAGGTGAACAACTTGGACGCACAGATGTATATTCATGTAGAGGTATGTTGTTTGTATTTATTTTGTGTAATTTCATTAAGATGTAAAAGTTACAATGATGTGTAATTTTACTGGGAAAGAAAGATCAAAAGAAGTATTGAAGTAGGTATTAATTTTTGATAAAATTTGTTCTTACTACTAGACTGGCAGTGTCATTTTTTTTATTTTAAATTTGATCAACAAATTTATGACTGAAGTTTATTGTTTGTGACAGATGGGGGAATGATGTAGAATGCGAGTTGGGTTTACATTTGCTTCGATTTTCCGAGGTAAGACAATGGTTCTTAGAACTGCCAATGTGGGTTACAAAATTTTAGATTTTCATATATATATATATATATATATATATATATATATATATATATATATATATATATATATATATATATCAGGTGACTTGCAGTACATCTCTGTGGTTTATTTGCACTCTGCTGTAGATCGAGATGACTCAAGATGGTGTTTGAGTAATATGTTATTAATCTGGAGGTATCTGTCTCTTTTATTTTTACGTTCATAAATAAATTGCAGGTTTCTATATGTATTTATAGATTGAATATTCTATTATAAAGTAAATTAGAAATCAAGGACAAGAGTTATGCCCATGCCTTTGCACAATTGTTACATGTAAGGATATTGTCATCAAGTTTCTACTTTATGTGTTGATCTACTTATTGAAAAGCATTCATTCTCAATGAAGTGATCTAAGTAAGATCTAGATAAATGTGTAAAAGTTACACCTTTCCGACTTAAGGTTATACTCTTACTATCAAGTTTTTACATGTGGTAATAATTAACTATTAATATACTTATTGTATTGGGTACAAAAAGTACTTATGGGAATGTTTGGGATTACTTATTTTGTATACTGACAACCCCTATAAGCATAATTTACCATTAAATTTTAGTTATTTTCGGTTGATTCTATTTAGTTATTTAATCTCCTAAATTAAGCAAATAAACACTTATCATGACAGTGCTTAGGAATTAGGATTGCTTATTTGCACTATAGCAATACAATATGAAAATTAAATCGATAAAATAACATCAATATCACCGCACCTTAAAAATCTAAAATTGGCAACGATAGTACCTATGCTAACGTGAGTAAATTATCATGTCATGAAATACAATTATCGTAAGACACTTACACTATTGTCTTCATCGTTATTTAAACTATTTTAATGATGCAGCTACTACATAGTCTCCACCGTTTAGTCTTGGGTAGTGAAGATGGCCACAAAGTGGAATAATCAGCATCGGGTATGCGAAAGAAAATAAGGATTCAAAAGCTTAAAGGTGTGTAGGAACGATAGGTGGAGAAAGAATGCCACAAGTATATATTCAAGTAATGTGACTTTGACAGTAACCAAACACCTCTGACAACAGCAATCAAACACCCTCTGACAGTAGTATCCAAACTCATGACAACAACTAAACACTCCCTGACAGCAGCTCCGAAACACCCCTTGACAAAAGCCATCCAAACATCTTTGACAGCAGCAAACAACTAACCAATCTAACCAAACACCCCTGGTAGCATCCAACCAAACACCCAATTCACCAACACAAAAGTTTTGACAACTTTTTGTTGGTGAGATTGTTTTTTTCACCTTTTCATATATTAAGTTTTTTTTTTTCTTGAAATTGATGTTCTGAATAGATAATGTAGGCCAATGATCGAGCCCATTTTAACAAATATGGTCCAATACTTCATTGCCTTAAAGAGTTAGGATTTAAAACTCTAATTTTAGACAACCTTTTATTAAGTCGCTATTTGAATATCGGGGATGATGACAGGGGTGGGTTTGAAGTGTATTTTGTGTGTCAAGAGTAGTGTCATATCAGTTTGAGGTCTTGATTTGGTTGGTGGGAGGTGCCCCGAAGCGGAATTGACTACGAATGCGAAGAGACAGATTAGAGCATAGGCCATGTTTTTTAAATTACATGGGATAGGGTCTTATAACGATTTTTTTGTTGCACTCTGTCCAAGTATAGGTACCCTACCCGGCGTGTGTACATAAACCTGAGAATTTCATCAAACACTGATGATAACATCAAATAATGCCAATATTTTAGTGTTAATTTCCCCTAGATTACTCATCTTTTGTGTTAATCTGTTAGGATGTATACTCTTATTTGTTTATATTCTGTTTTCAGGGCAAAGATGAGCATAGGAACGAAAAGACGCGGATTTGAAAGGATTGATATGAAAATAATTGAAGTAACCGGATTTTGCACTAACTACGGTGTAGAGGTCTCATCTACCTATGCCGTAGCACTCAGTGAAGACCAGTGAATGCTTATCAAGATCTACGGCGCAGTCAACATATAGACTACGACATAGTTATGCCTTTAAGACTTCTACGGATGTAGCAAACATTCCAGCTACGCCATAGGTCTCCATTTTAGACAATAAAGAACTTTCATGCCCAAATATGAAGTTACGACGTAGTTTCCAATAAAACTACACCGTAGAAGTACTAACATGATAACTACGTTCGTAGCCCATGATCCAGCTATGGCGTAGTTAACAATTACGAAGGCTATGGCGTAGCTAACCCTAGAGCTACGCCTTAGTAATGTCGGGACCTATAAATACCATCCTTAATTCCGAGTTTATTCATTCACTTTTCACCACTAAAAGTCAGGAGGAATTCAGGGAGCAAGGGGAACGAAGTTCTACCAGCATACAAGTCATTTCCAAGGGAGAATTCACGCCATAATCATAAGTTTATTCATTCATTCGATTTGTATTAAATTAATATTTACATTTATTATGATAAACACTTATTTTTCTGCATTTATGAACATGAGTGGCTAAACACCTTTTGGTGTTAGCCTTATTATAAAATTATTATTGCCATATATAATTTAGTTTTCTCGCACCCATTATCATTTTATTTGAATAATTTCTTAGCATGTCTTAGGACATTCTAGTTTTGATAGTGATGATGTTTGGTAGTTCTATTGAGGCTAGGAGAATTTACCATAGGACCCATATCGGATAAGGGTGTGTCTTGGTGATAGAAATATCACCATCCATATGGAAATTTCAACGAACGACCACCTACCAAACAGACTTGCTTAAGGAATTAGAGGGGATGTAAGTTCCGACTGGCCGCATCCCATTAGACTATCTAAGTTAGTAAAGGCATTTAACGACTCTTACATTTCGTAGGCCAAAGGCCAACCAGCAAACTCTTGCAATTATAGGTTGTAAGAATAGGGCAAGATGTAAGATATGATTAGACCATTTGACCATCTTAGTCTATCAAATTAAACCCCCAGATGAAAAGATAGGATGCACATTTAGAAAACTTGTCATGTTAATAACAAGAGTAATAATTAGGTTAACACTATTCTCCCCATCTGATTTCTCTTCGCTTATTTACTTGCTTTATTATTTGTTTTGTTATTTTATTTCTTTAGTTAATTAGTTAATCAATCATTAAAACCCCCTTTTAAACTAGTGACATTAAACTTAGACAATATCCGCACCTTAGCTCTTGGGACGACCTCGACTTTACCAATTAGCTATACCTCACACGAACGGGTACACTGCCCGATAGTGCATTAGGTAGACCTTAGGTTGACGAGTAAATTATAAGTATAAAACCTGGTCGGTAAATCCTGCATCAACTGAGATATCTCTGTTGGATCGATGTACTCTGATCAAACTACTTTGTAGCTTGTAAAGGTTTAATAATATTAAGTAAACTTAACACTATTAATATTGAAACACTGTTTAACCTTGTAAAGTATGCGGAATCTACTAACACAAAGCTTAAGAAGAACTTTTATATTAACCAAACTTTGAACCTGCTTTGTTACACAGATTCACTAACAATCCCTAACTATTTATCGACTTTGAACAACTCTAAAACTTATATTGACTAATACCTCTTAAGGCTCTTTATATAGATAACCTTAAGTCGGTTTACAACATATAACTTGAACGATAAGTCATTATCCCTAACTAATTCTAGAATATTCGTTCAATATTACACATTAATCCTTTAACTAATATTGCACATAAGTCCTTGTTTCCTTCGAAGTACTTTAAACATTCTTCAGTAAACAGCAGTACTTTGACTTTTATCTTCAGCAGTACTTTGACTTTATTCTTCATGCAGCAGTACTTTGACATACAGAAGTACCTTGATCTTTTATATCCCAACAATCCTCCCCTAACTTGAACTCCACTTGCTTGATTTCAAGTTTCTTTGTTATCTTTGATCTTCAAATCTTTAATCATTCAGAAAGATTGTTTCTTTATACCTTTATCTTCTATCTGTCATGTGTCAAAGTACTCTTCATCAGCATCTTTTCTTGCAATAAATCGTCTCAGCTACGCAGCAACATTTTGGTACAATAATCATCAAATCTTTGAAAGTTTCATACTATTCTCATCACTTCTAGGTGTGTTAACTCTTGTGAGAGGTGAATCATTGAAAATTATGATTTTTAGCAAATCATCAGCTATCAACGGATTTGATTAGTCTTTACCAATAGTCATTTGCTTTTGGACTAGTTAGTTCTTTGATATCAATCATGGTGAACTAATTACCAAAAATGGATTTTCCACAGCCTTTACCACAAGCCATTTTTCCTTGTGGGCTAGCCAACTCTTTACTTATACATATATGGTGAGTTGAAACCATACAATTTTTAGTAAATTGTCAACTAAAAATGGATTTGATTATCACATCAGAGCCGTACCCTCATGATGAGTCAAACTCTTTCTTGTCTGTTAAACATGATGAGTTGATTACCATTTGTTGTGCAGTATAAATACTAACTCCATGTGTTTCTTTTCAAATCCTTTTACTTCTCTTTTAAACATCAAAACCTTTTTTATTTTATTTTTATTTTAAAGGACTTATACTTGTTTATATCAGCAAGCAGTACTTTGATAAAGTACTGTTTGTCTTTACAGTACTTTGAAAAATACTTATTATACAAAACAAATCATACCAGTATTATGCAATATTACTCTTCAGACTTGGTCCATCTGATAAATAGCTTGATAACATCCAAAGCTACCTCAGAATCATCTTCAAGTTCCATTCCATGATCTAGCATTCTGAGCATAATTTCTCTAATCAATGGATATCTCCTCTCAGCAAGCATATTAATCATGGTACCATCTTCCATCTCTAGTGTATGAACTCTTGATGACTAAAAGAATCTCCATCTTGTGATTTCCTAATTCTCTTGATCATTCCACAGAGGATCATCACTTGTTTCTTCAGTTTCCCAGATGGTAATTAAATCTTCAAGCAAAATTAATCCCACTCCTGAAGCTTCAATCTCTGCATAGTATGTCTGCACTTACATATATAAGTCGTAGAGATCTGCTTTTGTGATACAATGCAAAACATCCCATAACATGTTGAATACTGTGAAGCTTTCATCTTCTCTATTGGACATAAGATAATTTCCTTCTTTTGATTCAACCACAGAGAATGAGATTATTTTGGACTTCTTTCCAGAATCTTCAGTCTTCTTATTCTCAAAATCTACAACTCTGAAATAGTTTCTAAGTTCATCAACTGTGTCTTCATGAATCATCTTCAGTCTTTTTGATAGTTGATCATCTTGAACTACTTTCTTTCTTTTCAATCTTCTTTGCTCAGCTTGTTCCTTTCTAATATCTTCTAACTTTTTCTTTCTATCAACTTCCATGGTTACAAAGTTTTCTACTTCTTTCCTGATATCTTCTTGTACTTTATCCCACAGAGCTTTCACTTTTGGATACCTCATTTTGTGTAAGTTTTTGTATCCTCTTCTTTTCAAGAAACTTATCATCCAGTTCCTTTCCTAAGCAATAGTCATTGGCTTCTTTGTAATTGACCTACTAACTTCTGCCAAATACTCAGCATCATACTCAGCTTGTTGCTTTCTAGCAAGCTCTTCATCCTCTGCAATCTTTAGTTCTCTGATCTGAGCAAAAGAAAATTTCTTCTTTTTCTTCTTAATATCTTTCTGAACCTTGATCCCTTTCCCTTTATCTTTTGGATCTAGCTCTTCTGATTCAGAAGTACTTTCAGCAACTTGTTGTGCAGGCTCAAAAATATGTATTCGTCCAGTAGGTCTCTTCAAATTCATCATAACTTGAGCAATTGTTTCATCATCACTAGCAGTATGTGCCTTGACTTCTTCTTGCTGTATAAAAGTAGAAGGACCAGCTTCATCTTCATAATTCATTGTAGAAGGTCCAGCTGCAGTAACTCCATTTTCATTAATAATCATAGAAGAAGTACCTTGCTCAGCAGTACCTTGCAGACTTATGTTTTCTACAACAGTACTTTGAACACCAGCACTTTGAATATTCTGTACATCAACATCCTGCTTAACAATTTCTTTCTCAACATCTTCTTGAGCAACTTCTTGCTCAATATCTTCCTCTTGTGCAATATTCACATCCTCTTCAATGTAATTTTCTGGTACAAAAGTCTTTAGGCTTTCTGGATATTTCCAAAGGTGACCAAATTCTCATCTTGATTCCTCCCCAATTTGGTAGATGATGACCTCCTATGCCTCCTCTTGGATTTGGAAGACTTCTTTGAAGATTTAGACTTTGGCTTCTGAGACTGCTTCTTTTCTTTCACATAAAGCCTAAAATTCTGAACAAGAGACCAGACAAATTTCTTCAACCTTCTGAACTTCTTTCTTAGCTTCTTGATTTCTGCAGCTTGAGCATTAACAGTGGACTTCATCTTCTCCAATTCTTTAGTCAAAGCAGAAGTACTCATAGCACCTTCAATTCCCTCATCTCCTCTAGGTGTTTGAAACCCACCTGTGGAAGTATAATCATTGGGAATAGGTACTTGTGTATGCTCTAAAGCAGTACTTTTAGAAGAAGTACTTTGTGGAGAAGTACCTTGAGCAGAAACAGAGTTATCCAAGGAAGCTGACACTGAGGGAGTCCTTTCACTTGAGACATCATGCTGAGGGGAAACAATAGGTGGTGTAGGGGGTATGGACTGAAGCAGAAAGCTCAGTGGAATCAGGTTGATCAGCATTATCAAAATGTGCAGAACCACTATTGTCTTCTTCATCCCTAACAGCTTGAGCTACCTCTAACATATAAGCATTGAGAGATGTATTCCTACCCGAAAAATTTACTCCCTTATGAGACATAAAAGTGAACACTTTAGGTGGCATCCTAATTGTGGGTACATAATCCTGAGGTTTTGGTATCCCATCTAATGGATTTTCTAAGAGAAGTTGAAAAAATCTAGGATACATTAGAAAAGGTTTGCCAGCCTTAACATGTGCGAGCATACCTTCAAGGATCATGTAAGAGAAATTGAAGGGTTGATTGGTAATAAGACCAACAAATGCAGAAGCTATGGAATGACTAAATTGATCCCAAGCAGTACTCTTTGGACTTAAACAATGAAGCAAAACATGTATAAGAAATTTCCAATGAGGACTAACCATGGCTTTCTGAAAAGTAAGCTTAGTCAACGCGCCTTCATACCCAATGTCTCTAAGTGTATTCCAAACTTCTTGTTTACCAAATAAAACAGAGCCTCCTTCATCTTCAAATAACAGAGCCTCTCTGATTTCTGCTTCTGTGACACGAATAACTCTCCCAGCAACTGTAGCAAGTATAATATCCTCTCCATCTTTAACCTCTGACCTTGCTGTATCCCAAAACTCATGTATCCAAGGTCCAATAATCTCTGGGTTGACTAAGATTGAGTAACAGATGTTGGTTCTAGTGAGAAAATCAATAATTCCATGAAATTCAAGGTTATGTTGAGTTTTCACAAGGTTTGCTATCATGTTGTGTTTGGTGTTGGTTGGTCGATGTGCCATTGTGATTAGGTTTAGAGAGAATAGTTGGAATCGATGAATTAGATGAATGAGTTTGATGAACAAGAAAGGTGAATGGGTACGAGTGAATAAATAAGAAAAGATATGAGGTATATAAGGATAAAATACAAAAAATCACGGTTAATTAATAATTTTACCGTTATTTTTGGAAGTGATTATCCCCATATCTTTCGAAAGTTTGTTACCCGCAAATCTGACCGTTGGAACAGTATCTGACACGTCAGCGTACCCTTTATATCACCAAGCAGTACGTTCCATAAATATGGAGCAGTACCTTCCGTTATAAACCCAATAGTATGTTGACCAAAGTACTTCCAAAGCAAAATATCTTGAATGTTGACTATTTGACCAAAATATCTTTGAAAGTCAACCCTGAGTAATGACTATCTCCCCAAATTAATTCCCAAAGCTACCATGGTAAGTGAACTTCAATACACTTCATTAAATGACCATTTACCTTTACTTTGCCTATAAAGGTAACTTCACCAACAACAAATTACATTCATCTCTTCCATCATTATCAGAACACAAAAACTAGTAAACACAATGAGTCATATTCCTTTTGTGAACATCTCCTCTGACTCTGATGGCTCCACAGATTCAGAGATAAGCTACTACTCTGATTCTGAGTTTGAAGATCCAGGATGGTTGGATTACTTCCCTCCCCATGTAGAGTGGATGAGACCCCATGAATCTTCCTCATCAGTAAGTGTTGCAAACTCTTCCATAACTGATGCAGCCAGCACTACCAACAAAAAGCCCAAGAAGAAAAAATCTATCCCTGGTTCATCTCTGACTAATGAGCTTCCACATGCTTTAACTCAAGCCCTGGAATCAGCAATACAGAACATGAAGTGGCCTGCTCCAAGAAAAGAGAGACCTCCCAAGAAAGTTCTTGGCCTGGCTTGCCCAAGAAAGCAGGCTTCTTTTGATGACAAGAGAAAGACTGCTCAGAAGGGAAAGCAGAGCTATGAGGGCAAGGGAAAACGGCCTATGGAGTAGGTGTGTGGAGCTTGGTAGTAGGTTGTGGTAGTTGTTTGTTTGTTTTGTCTTGTCTTGTGTCTGTGTCTGTGTCTTGGTAACATGGTAACAACAATGGTGATGATAGACCTTGGAGAATGGTTGTTGTATGAACTTTCTGAATGATGAATAAAAACTTTTCTTTTGAATGATACATGTAGCCTCCCCTCAAATAATGACTAACTACTAACTACTAATGCCTCCCCTAAAAAATAGCTTACATATTAATCATGCCAATACTCACAACTAAAAAGGTAAATCTTGAAACATCAAAGCCCTTTGTGAGTAGATCTGCTACATTATCATCAGTATGAACTTTAACCACATTAATAAGCCTGTGTTCATAACAATCTCTTATAAAGTGATGTCTAATCTGAATGTGCTTGGTCTTGGAATGATACACTGGATTCTTCACAATACAGATAGTACTCTCATTATCAATGTTGATAGGAGTATTTTTGAAGTTGAATCCATAATCCAAAAGCTGATTTTGCAACCAAAGTACTTGTGCACAACAACTTGCAGCAGCTACATACTCTGCTTCTGTGGAAGAAGTTGCTGCAATTGTTTGCTTCTTACATTGCCATGAGACTAATCTGCTTCCAGGGTACTGGCATCCTCTAGTTGTGGATCTTCTGTCATAGTTATCTCCAGCATAATCACTGTCTAAAAAGGCTTGTAGATGGAAAGGTGAATCCCTAGGATACCATAAACCTAGCTTAGGTTGTTGCCTAAGATACCTGAAAATTCTCTTGACAGCATTCAAGTGGGATACCTTTGGATGAACTTGATGTCTTGCACATAAACACACAGCAAAAGTAATATCAGGTCTTGATGCAGTTAAATACATGAGACATCCAATCATAGACGTGTATAGTGTGACATCAACATCTTCTCCTTCTTCATCTTTTCCCAAAGGTTTGTTAGTATCCACTGGTGTAGATGTAGGCTTGATAGTTATGAAATTGAATCTCTTAAGAATATCTGCAACATACTTATCTTGACAGATATATATTCCACTGCTTAACTGTTTCACTTGTAGTCCCAAGAAGAATGTTAATTCTCCCATTGAACTCATCTGAAACTCTTTCTGCATAAGATCTTCAAATTCCTTCACCATAGATTGCTTAGTAGCACCAAAAATAATATCATCTACATACACTTGGACAAGCATGATATCCTTCTTGTCTCTCTTGATAAACAAAGTCTTGTCAATAGCTCCTCTTCTGTAACCATGCTGTAGTAGAAAATTAGAAAGTCTTTCATACCATGCTCTTGGAGCTTAATGAAGGCCATACATGGCCTTGATAACCTTGTTGACTTTGTTAGGGTGTGCAGGATCTTCAAAACCAGGAGGCTGTTTGACATAAACTTCTTCTGTAATTTTGCCATATAGAAAAGCACTTTTAACATCCATTTGATATACAGGAAATCCCATATAGGATGCAAAAGCCAAAAATAGCCTGATGGCTTCAATCCTTGCCACAGGAGCAAAAACTTCATCATAGTCTACTCCTTCTTCCTGTCTATATCCTTGAGCCACTAACCTTGCCTTATTCTTGATAACATTCCCTCTTTCATCTCTTTTTACCCTGAATACCCATTTTGTTCCAATCAGTCTCTTTCCATCAGGTAAATCACATAATACCCATACTTCTTGAAGTTTAAACTGTAGGAGTTCTTCTTGCATAGCTTCCACCCAACTCTCCTTGGCTAATGCTTGTTTGATATTCTTTGGCTCTTCTTGAGATAGAAAAAAAGAAAATAAACACAACTTCTGATCCTTGTGATTCACCCTGTTTTGCTTGTAGATAAAACTAAGTAAAGAAGTATGTTGTTGAGACATATTCTTAGCCTTAGTCCTTGTGAGCACTCCTAAAGCTGAGGGTCCAATTATGTTAGTAACAGGATGAGTTTTATGAATTCTGAGAGTAGGAGTTGGTGAGACTGCAAGATTATCTTCCAAATTAGTTAAATCAGGATCTTCATTAGAATCTGAGAAAATGCCTTGTTGATCCAATTCATCACCAGTGTCTTCTAAAGTAATCTTGTTTGGATCATTCAAATCATCAGTATCTTCCAAGTCAGGCATATTAGAATCATTTACAACATCAGTATTTATCCAATTTAAAGTATCTAAAGGTTGAAAAGTACTTTAAAATGGATTAGCAGCACTTTGGGGTAAAGTACTGTCAGTGCCTTTTGCCTTCTTCTTTTCTGCTTCATAAGCTCTCCTTTGTTCATTTTCATAAGACTTAGCCATTGTTTCTTGAAAAAGCATCCTAGTAAGTTCATCTTGAATGGCTTGATCTTCATCAGATACTGGTATTTGTGGTGGAACAGTACTTTGAGGATCAGCAGTACTGTTAGGTTCAGCAGTACCTTGAGGCTCAGAAGTACTTTTCTTCTCATCATTGGCATTATCATTTGGCTCATCTTCAGATCTTAAATTAATATCATGAACAATGTACTGTGCTTCTACTTCAGTGGGAGCAGCTTGATTTTCTTCCCTTACAGGTACATAATTCGTTGATGAAGACATTAAATCAAGATCAAACATCCAATCAGGACCTTTACCTTTAGAATTTTCTTGTTCTTCTAGAAAATCAACATGAAGACATTCTTGAACCTTTTTGGTAGCCCTATTGTACACTCTGAATCCTTTGCTATTGGTACAATATCCCAATAAATATCCTTCATCTGACTTCCCATCAAATTTGCCCAAATTATCAGCAGTGTTTAAAATGGTTAGGGGACATCCAAAAGGTTTCATAAACTTGATGCTTGGCTTCTTTCCCATGAGTAACTCATAAAGTGTCTTCATTTGAGGTTTTGTCACAGATACTCTATTCAACACATAACAAGCAGCACTTACAGCTTCAGCCCAGAATGGAAAAGGTAATTGAGAGTCTGCAAGCATTGTCCTTGCTGCTTCTATAAGAGTTCTATTCTTTCTTTCTGCAACTCCATTTTGCTGAGGAGTTCTAGCAATACTGAACTCTCTTTTAATTCCTTTCTTGGCACAAAAGTCATCCATTAGCTGATTCTTGAACTCAGTCCCATTATCACATCTAATGCCTCTAACCTTGAGTCTTAACTGATTTTCAAGTGCTATAATAAGATCATGAATAGCATCAAAAGTTTCATATTTGAAGCATAAGAAAAAGACCCAACTAAATCTGCTACAGTCATCTGTTACAACCAAGCAGTACTTCTTGTTCAGACTAACAACTGAAACAGGTCCAAACAGATCCATGTGCAGCAATTCCAAAGGCTCTTTAATGGTTCTCCCTTCAATCTTCTTACAGGAAGCCTTGTGCTGTTTACCCTTCTTACAAGCAAGACATGAGTGATCATTCTTGAATGTTTTAGAAGGTAAACCTCTAAATAAATTTCCTTTGACCAGCTTATTGATGTTCTTAAAATTTACATGTCCCAATCTTCTGTGCCATTGATGTGCTTCTTCCATTGTTGCTCTTGCAATCAAACATGTTGCTCTTTCAGCAGAATTTACATTCTTTAAATCTATGATGTACACATCATTAGTTCTTGGTGCTCTCAGCATCACCAAGTTTCTATCTTCTAACTTAAAATCAGGAGAAAGTATAAGACATTCTGTAGGGATCTATACCTTGATAGATCACGAGCCAATAGATCGTTAGCCAACTAATGTAATCACTAGCTAGACTAAGTTAGATAATCTCTGTGAGCTTGTAATTATGCGGAATATAAAAACAAACGTATACTAAACTTGATCCTCTATGGATCGATAATATTAATGAAACTTCGTACTAGAAACTTGTTGTCTATTACAATGACCTAGGGTTCCTTATATACTAGTGGAAACCCTAACCTTTCTTACAAGAAACGAATAATAATAAACCAATAAAAGATATTCTACATATCTTGTCCTAAAATACATAAATTATATCCACTGTTAAACTCTATCTGTAGGGTCTCTATATGTCCGCAGGAACTAGTCATCAGCAGAAAGTCACTAAGCCTTCCGCAGGAACCTGTCAGCAGTATCAATCAGCAGTATCTTCAATAATTCCTTACAATCCTCCCCTAATCTTGAATTTGACAAAGTTAAGTTCAAGATTTCTTGATAGATTGCCAATAGCACAAACCAGAGGATTGAGGATGAACACCAGCAGCAAAGAATCTTCATGAGCAGAATCTCTATGATCAGTAACCAATTGAAAAGCACCATTCTTTGCAGCAACACAAGACTAAATGTACATCAAAACATATAAGTTTCATACTATTCTCATCACATCCAGGTGTGTTAACTCATGTGAGAGGTGAATCATTGAAAATAATGGATTTGATGTCTCTTTACTAATAGCCATCACTACTGGAGTAGCCAAGTGTTCAAATGTACACTGATAACCACATGATTTTTAGCAAATCATCAGCTATAAATGGATTTGATATGTCTTTACCTGTAGCCGTTTGCTCAGGACTAGTCAATTATTGATGAATAATCATCTTGGTCAATTGAATACCAAATATGGTTTTCCACTGCCTTTACCACAAGCCATATACATGTGGGCTAGCCAATTATTTGGAATCCATAAAGGAAAAATCCATGGTCAATTGACAACCATTTCAACTACTCAGCAACAAAGCATGGGTGAGTTGAAAACCTTATGATTTTGAGCAAACCATTACAGCTATCAACAAATTTGATGAGTCTTTACCAAAGCTGTACCCTTTGGACTAGCCAACTTTTTGATGGAATAGTCAACATCAGTCAAGTTGATGACCAGAAAGAGTGTGATAAGAATCAACACCAAACCTGCATACAACATACACAAAACTATACAAATATGTTAGTTTTTTTTTTTCTTTTTTTTTTTACTAAACTAAAAGAAAATAAAAAATATACAACAAAATACAATACCAAGATCAGCTCATTGCAGATATGAATCCATTTGAATGCCATGCTTGGTTGCTAGTTCCTTCTTAGTCAAGATGCTTCTTCGGATGAACCTTACCAATTGTTCAGCAAGATGAAAATCATTTTCAGTCATATCCAAAGGAACAGATAACTTTGTCTCCAGCATGAGATGCATTACTTCCTTTGTGATTGGGTAAAGAACATCAGTCCAGCAATACAAGGTCTTACCAGTGGTTGTGACAATCATATGAACATTAGGAAGTGGAAAGAACTTCCAATAGTCAACCACCCATGTCTTTTGACCTTTCCATACTTGAAACCTTACACCAGAATTACCTTTATAAGAATATCACAGAATCTGCAAATCACCCATCAAATACATTCCAATGTCATCAGGGGAATGAGTTTGATAGTACTTGGTAACCCAATCATAAAGTGAGAGAAGATCTTGCTTGTCCACCATATGTAAGATCTGACTCAGAAACAAGAATGTCTTGGTAGTTCCATCTTGTCTAGTTATGACATTCACTTTTCCTTGACCGAGCTTAGAGTCAACAAGTTCCCACTTCACAATTTTCTCCCATACAACAGGGTCTTGACCATCATCAGAAGCATAATCAAGAAAAGTAGTACTATCCTCTAAAGGAATATCTTTTGGAGCCTTCCTTTTGATAGCTTTAGTCTTTCTCCTAGTACCAGTAACAGGAATAGAAGGACCATCATCAGGTTCTTGTTTAGGCACTTGATTGGAAGTATCAGCAGGAACATCTGCACAATCATCATCATCAGGTACTTCAATTGGAGTATCTTCTGAAGCATCATTGGTAACATCATGTGGAGCTTCAGTGGTATCAGGATGAGATTCAGCAAAATCAGGATGAGAATCAGCATGAGTAGCATCTATCTGAGCATCAGGAGTATCATCCTTTGGAGCATCATGAGTATCATCCTTCTGAGCATCAGGAGTAGCATCCTTCTGAGCATCAGGAGTATCATCCTTCTGAGATAAGACTGAAGGAAATTGCACATTCTCCTGACCACCATGAACAGACCCAATAGACTCAGCAGGTTGACTAGCAGTATCATGAAGCTTAGCTTTCTTAGCTTGAGGCTCATCCAAAAGTCTTCTTCTAAACTCCAACACATCTTGGACATGTATACCAGAAGAATGAAGATTGGAAATAATCTTGTCATAGTAGTAGGTTAGCTGCTTATCTGAAAATCCCCAGACCCTCTTTTGAGTCCAGCCTGACCCAAACATAGAACATCCCTGATTCTTCACAAAATTCCTCATATATTTCTTGATTTCATTCTTTGTCCAAGGTCTTTCCTTTTGATACTTAGCTTTAATCTCTGCCTCCTGTTGTCTCTTCAATCTTCCTCTTTCAACCATCATCTAAACAAAAGCAGGATTATCAACTCCAAGTTCAGACTCACCCAAATTAGGCTTGGAAGCAGCCTGTTCAGCCAAATTCTCCCATTGTTCAGCAGTAAGATTCTTAGCTATTTCATCAAGCTCCTTCTTTCTTTCAGCAGGCAAGGTGGTAGTGAATGGAGGTCCCATCTTATCCAAATCATCTTGAATTTTCCTAGCCAATGCTTCTGAGGCTTTCAAATCCAATTAAACTTTAGTAACTGCAGCATCCTCTTTAGCTTGCAAATGTGCAGCAACATTCTCACTAAGTTTTTCATAAGCAAGTTCCTCCTTGGATTTTACTCTGGAAGGAATGTCTTGATCAATCAATATAGACTTTCCTTTATCTTGCCTCTCAGGAGGGACAAAAGTCTTATCAGGAGAATCATGAGGAAGATCAGCTGGAATATCTACTGATGGACCATGAGTACTCACTTCGGGCATAGTAGTAGGAAAAGATTCCTTCCTATGAACATCAGTAGAGGTCTTCTTTCTAGGAGCATCAGCAGACTTCTTATCAGCAGAATGCTTCCTTCTGACATAATGAGCAACATCAGCAGACTTCTGATCTCTGTAGTCCTTAGGAACACTTGCATCAGTAGCATGAGCAACATCAACAGTTGGAGCAACAGATGGTTCAGGTCTAATGTCAGCATTCTTCTGAACACTCTCCAAAGTGGTAGCAGCAAGAAGTTCAAGGCCTTCCAAATCAATGTTGTCAGATGCTTTAGTAGAGTCCTCATATGAATCATACACCACACCTTGTTTCTTCCTTTGCTTGAGCTTCCCCTCCAACTTCTTAACTCTTCCAATCAGAGTCAGGACAGCATTGCTGAGGTTCTTTTTGGTGAAGTTCAGATCATTCTCCAATTTGTGCACCTTAGATACATACCTGTTCAATAAAGCAGATACAAAAGTAAGAGTAACAGGACCTTCAGCTCCACCAACAGGGATATCTGTGGTATTTGGAGCATCGTTGGTCCTGTGAGTAGAATAATCTAAATCTACATCTACATCTACATGATCCTCAAAGTGAGGTCTCAAAGGACTAAGTGAAGGAAGTCTGGTAAATTATGGTGAGTTTACAGGTTGGTCAAAGCCTAAATTCTCATGGAGCTCATGCTTAGGAGAATTTATATCCATTGGTGAATGTATAGGTGTGGGTAACCTTGGAGAGAGTGGAGGCTGAACATCAGAAGCAACTGATGCATTTACATCAGGAGCATCTTCAGTTCTTTCAGGAGAATCCTCTGGTGCTTGAGCATCAGGGGAATCCTGACCCCCAGCAGCTATATCAGCTGCTTCTCCAACAGAGGGATTGCCCATCGGGGCATCAGCAGCTGCATCAGCAGCTACTCCATCAGGAGCATTGCCAGCAGGCAGCATAGCTGGTAGTAAGGGTCTGTGTTCACCAGTAAATTTATTTTTCATTTGGGAAAACAACTTTTTAGATAAACCCTTAACAGGCAAGTGAGTGGGGTCATTGGTCTCAATGTCTAAAATGATTTGAAGAAACCTAGGATACATTAAATATTTAAGTTTGGTATCCTTAACATTTTCAAGCATAGCATTAAAGATATACCTAGAAAAGTTGAATGTTCTTCCCTGAGAGAGACACACCATGGCAAGAGCAATGTCTGTGGAGAATTAGTCCCAACCACCAGACTTAGAACCCATGCACTGAAGTAAGGTGTGTGTCAAAAACCTCCATTTTGGACAAAACAGATTCTTGTACCATACTTTCCCATCACCAGTATAACCAGCAGCCTGAAGCCCTCTCAGTATTTCACTCTTAGGCAACTCAGTCACCCCTCCTTCATCATCCAACTGTAGTTTGGTCCTGACCAATGACTCAGTAACCACATATTCTTCCCCATCAATAACAGCAACAATCTCTGTTGGTCCATCTTCAACAGTCCTTGTTTGAGCAGTATCCCAAAATTGTACAACAAGAGACTCATGAATAACATTTGGGTACTGAAGCAGAGCATAACGAATCTTGGACCTTTGAAGAAATTCGATCATGCCCACATAATCTTCATCATTTTTACCACGACCAAGAAAGGCATGTTTGTTATGATCTCATTTGAAATATAATTCAGCCATTGATTGAGAATAAGAAATTAGGGTTGGGTGTTCTGAAAAATGTTGAAGTGGTTTTTGAAATTATATAACGAGAGGGAATCAGTTAATTTGGGAGTGGGATATGCACGTCTTGGTTAATTATGGAAGTTACCAAACGTGGAATGAAACTGATGTGAATTATTGGAAAGAAATCTTTGACCAATAATCAACTAAGGCAAATCCCAGTTAACTGACTCATCCGTAGAAACCAAATCAAACGGCTGAAAGCAAATGGTCAATCCGCAGAAAATAGTCAAACTTTGACTATGGTCAACAGAACCATCCGCAGTATCGATCAGCAGAATCTACTCGTCAGTGGAAACCAAATATCTTTGAAAAAGATCTCATAATTCAAATTTCAAAGAACCCTTAATTATCTCCAAATTGCCTCGCATTAATGGTAATAAAGACACGCGGTTGGGTAATCTTATAAATAAAGGCTAATTATCCCCAAATCTCTCCACTTCAAATCAAATCCCTAATTATCATATCTCCAATTAATAATACATCCATGGCTTCCAATCAACCCATCATCAACCTTTCTTCTGACTCATCAGATACTTCTGATTCACTAACATGTCCACCTCCACTCAGAATGGCAACACTTCCCCGTGGTCTCACAAAAGAACAAGCCAAGAAGAAGAAACATGATGTCCCTGCCCCTAGTTCATCATCAGAAGATCTTCCAGCATACCCTTCTGAAATCGATGATCCAGAGTACCAGAGAGAGATGGAGAGAAGGTGGAATGAATTGGAGAGGGTAAACAGAGTTCCCAATCCTGATGAGTCTCTCATCTTCTTTACATCTTCTGATGAAGAGGATGATGAGAATGATGAACTTTACACCCCTACAACCTCTGATAAGCCTTAGTCCTCTCGTCCAAGAAGAAGACAAGTAAATTCCCCATTGCCAAAGACCAGAAAGGTTGTGTTAGGATTGCCTTGTCCTCAGTGGCAAGGACTCTTCAACATCAACAACAAAGGCAAAGATAAGACTGTGGAAGGCAAGGGCAAGGGCAAAGTAGAATAGGAACTTTATTGTTAAGCTTTTATTTTCACAATCTTGTATTGTACTTTTGAAGAATCAATAAAATTTGCCTTGTTAATTATTGCTTGTTTTAATTCTTCTAATTAGCATTCCCCTGAATAAATTGAACTTGAATAAGCCATCAGCAGGAACACACTTAACAACCAGATAACTAGTATCAGCAGCATGTTGGTCAAACCATTGACTTTCATCCGAAGTATCCAATTAAGTAGACAACTTGCACACTTAGAAATTGCTACTGACTCAACTACCTCCCATTAACTTACATTAACTCCTAGTAAACTCAAATCAAGTCTTTAAAAGAAGTCTTCAAGTCATTAGCAACTCACCATTTCACAAATAACATATCCCAAAGTCTTTTACACATTCAAAACATGAAGCCATCCCCCAATGACATTGAAATCTCTTCTGATTCATCAGACTCTACCTTTGACATACCTCAGATCCAAAGATCATACTACTACTTGAATGAAGATCCTTCAGAGTTATGTCCATCTCCAACCTCATCAGAAGAAACCACTGAAGCTGAGGAAACACCAGCTCCTCTAGCTATGGTTGTCCCTAACTTCACTCCTATCACTGCATTCTTAACTAGTGAAATGGAAAGAGTTTGTGCAGATATGAGAAGAATCTCTGTCCCTAAAGAGCCACAGTCCTCAAGTAGAAAGAAAGGTCCATTGAAGGTGGTGCTTGGTCTTGCAGCTCCCAAACTCTGGAACAAGGACATGCAATCCAGAGGAATCCACAAGAAGATGCCAGACCCAAAGGACTTGGGTAAAGGGAAGAGGAAGATGGATTAGGTTGTAGTTTAGGGATGTGATGGTATGATGGTGATAGGTTGTTGGTGATTGATGTATTTTGTGTTCCTTCTGATGACAGATCTTTGTAATGGTTGTACCAAACTTTCCACTGATGAATAATATTTTACTTTGATGTCTTTACATCGAATGCCACTGAATGTAGATCTTTGAGCATCAGCAGAAACATGACCTGAAACCAGACATTCACACAAAACACAAAAACACAACAAAACAGAATAATATACAAGATTAGTAATAACCTGCAAAACAAAGTTAGTAAACATAATTCTAGAAAGCATAATAATCTACATAAATGCAACATGTAGAATCCTCCCCTAAGGCTTATGCCTCCCCTCAAATATAGCATTCAAGGGTTAACCATCCCAATGTTGACAACTAGGTGATTAAACCTAGGTCCATCAAAATCTTTTGTTAACAAATCAGCCACATTATCATCAGTATGAATTTTAAGCACTTGAATTAGATGCTTCTCATTTGCATCTCTTATAAAATGGTGCCTAATTTCTGTGTGTTTAGTTCTCCAATGAAAAACAGGATTTTTAACAATAGAAATAGTACTTTGATTATCAATGTAGATTTTAGTGTTCATAAAGTTAAACCCATAATCTAACATCTGATTTTGAATCCAAAGTACCTGACCACAGCAATTGGCAGCAGCAACATATTCTGCTTCAGTAGTAGAAGTAGCCACAATGGTTTGTTTCTTGCACTGCCAAGAGATGAGTCTTCTTCCAAGAAATTGACAACCTCCTGTTGTGGATTTCCTATCCAAATTAGCTCCAGCTTAATCACTGTCATTGTAAGCCTACAACACAAATGGTGAATCCCTTGGGTACCAAAGGCCTAGTTTGGGTTGGCCTTTTATGTACTTGAAGATTTTCTTCACAGCATTTAGATGGGAAGTCAGTGGAGTGACTTGATGCCTTGAACAAGCACTGACAGCAAAGGTAATGTCAGGCCTAGAAGCTGTGAGATACATGAGTGATCTAATCATGGACCTATAAAGATGAACATTCACAGCCTCATCTTGCTCATTTGGATTCTTAAGCTTGGGTGGTTCATATAGAGTGGTAGCAGTCCTCAAAAGTTCAAAGTCAAACTTTTTCAAAATATCTTTAACATACATCTCCTGATGAATAAAGATCCCTTCAGGTTGTTGTTTGACTTGCAGCCCTAGGAAAAAGGTTAACTCCCCCATTGCACTCATTTGAAATTCACCTTTCATCAATTCTTCAAATTCCCTGCACCATGCCTCCTTTGTGGATCCAAAGATTATGTCATCCACATATACTTGTACTAGAATAATGTCCCTGGATTTTTCTTAATAAAGAGGGTCTTATCAATAGCTCCTCTTCTGTATCCATGCTCCAAAAGAAATGTAGACAATCTAGCATACCATGCTCTTGGTGCTTGGTGAAGTCCATAAAGTGCCTTGAAAACTTTGTAAACCTTTTTAGGATGATGGGGGTCTTCAAAGCCCTGTGGTTGGGTAACATAAACTTCCTCTTCAATTTTGCCATAGAGAAAGGCACTCTTGACATCCATCTGATAGACCTTAAACCCCATATATGAGGCAAAGGCTAAAAACAATCTAATGGCCTCAACCCTAGCAACAGGTGCAAAGACCTCAGTGTAGTCAATCCCTTCTTCTTGTCTGAAACCTTGAGCCACCAATCTTGCTTTATTTCGTACCACAATACCTCTGGCATCCCTCTTGCATTTTAAGATCCACTTGGTCCCAATTGCAATCTTTCCTGCAGGCAGATCAACAAGTACCCAAACATCTTGATTCTTGAATTGTTACATCTCTTCCTGCATAGCTTCAACCCAACTAGGCTCACTCAAAGCCTGTTTAATGCTTGTGGGTTCAACTTGAGACAAGAAACAAGCAAACAAACAATGCTTATGATCTGTGTGATTGTCTCTCTTCTGAGTGGATACATAAGTCAAAAATGCACATTGCCCAAACTTGGTATTCTTAATGGCACTCCTGGTGAGTACCATTGCATTTGGATCACCAAGTATATTATCTTGTGGATGTATGGTGTTGATCCTTTTAATTGTAACAGGATTAACATCAATGGAGGTATCAAGATTGGTTAAAGTAGGAGCAAAGTCTTCATCATAAGAAGCTGATTGAAAAAGGCCAGCACTTTGCTCAACATTAGCAAGATCTGAGGGAGTGGGAAACCTGCCATAAGGTTCATCTAAACTTGTGGAAACTTCAGTGGAAACAGGAACTGCAGCAGAATTGCCTTCAGCAGAATCTCCATCAGCAGAATCAACAATTGTATCAGCTGATGCATCAGCAGAACTAGGTTTTCTGCTTTCTTCAACAGCAGCTTGTTTTAAGAGGGCTTCAGTGTCTTGAGCAAATTCAAGACCAAGTCTTTTAGCTTCCTCAGCAGCTGCATGTTCTTGCTTTTTGAGCCTAGCAAGATCTTCTGCATAAGTTGAGTTTTCCACATCATCAGCAGATTTGGCATCAGAGGCTTCTTTGGTAGGAGGATCTGCTATCTTGAGTGGTAGAGTTGTTACAACAATAGTGGGTTCATCACATTCTGAATCACTGTTTGAATCATCCTGTAGGGTACCTGCATTGTTAGAAGATGACACTTGTATACCTGCAGAGGGGTTAGTTTTGTGTCTAGCATAACCCAAATAATCTGTAAGATAGTCAAGGTCAAAATACCGTTCATGACCTTTTCCTTGAACATTAACATTCTCCTCCAGAAATTTCAGGTTAAGAGTCTCTTCTATCTTCTTTGTAGTCAAATTATAGACCCTATAAGCCTTGCTATGAGCTGAATAACCAACAATATATACTTCAGCAGCTTTTGCTTCAAATTTGCCTAGGTGATCACTTGTATTTAGAATGGACACCTGACAACCAAAAGGTTTCAAGTGTTCAATGGTAGGCTTCTTCCCTGTCAATAGTTCATAGGGTATTTTATTGTGAGGTCTAGTAATCAACACCCTATTCAAGACATAACAGGCAGTACCAACTGCCTCAGTCCAAAACATAGTGGGAAGTTTAGAGTCAGCAAGCATAGATCTTGCAGCCTCAATAAGGGTTTTATTCTTCCTTTCAGCAACTCCATTCTGTTGTGGAGTCCTAGGAGTGCTATAATCTCTTTTAATACCCTTTAAACCACAAAGTTCAATGAGATTGGCATTTTTGAACTCTGTCCCATTGTCACACCTAATACTTTTAATCTTCTTGTTAAGTTGATTTTCAGCTAGGGCCATGAATTCTATGAGTGCCTGAAAGGTTTGATCTTTAGTCACTAAGAAAAATGTCCAACTGAATCTGCTGAAAGCATTAGTGATCACCAAACAGAAGTACTTATGATCAATACTCCTGATGGATGTAGGACTAAAGAGGTCCATGTGAAGCAACTGCAATGGTTCTGAGATTGTGCGCACAGTAGTAATGGCCTTATAAGAAGCTTTGTGTTGCTTTCCCTTGTTACAAGCTACACAATTATGCTCATTGGTGAAGATCTTGGAAGGAAGTCCATGAACTAGTCCATCTTTAGCAAGTTTGTTGATGACTTTAAAATTAACATGTGCCATCCTTCTATGCCATTTGGTAGATTCATCCAAGGATGCTTTAGCCACCAAGCATGTTAGATCACCTTCTGGCTTGACATCATTCAAGTCAAAGGTATAAAGATTGTGGTTTCTTGGAGCCTTTAGTAATACTTGATTGTCATCAGGCATTTTGAAATCAGGTGAAAGAATGAAACAACCATCTTCAGTGAAGAGCACAGAAAGCTTTTTGTCACAAATTTGTGAGACTGAGAACAAATTGAATCCTTGAAGTTCCTTCACATAGTAGACATTCTCAAAATCCACCTTTGGAGTTCTAATAGTTCCTTTGCCAGTAATCCTTCCTACTCCACTTCCAAACCTCACTATGCCTCCATTAATAGGCACAAAGTCATGCAGCTTCTCTTCATTTCCAGACATGTTTCTTGAACAGCCACTATCAACAATACCTAAGTCTTTATTAAGAAGAGGATGTTCCTACAACAAATAAAGTTAATATACAACAACAACAAGTAGGTTAGTATACTTAAGTCATGAAAGACTTGAGCCTGCCTTGCGGATCATTCTGATGAACCCAAGATGATGAGTTAGATCCACAATTGTTCCTGGATTCCCTATAGTTAAATGGTCCTTTATATGTCTAAGAACAATCTGCTGAGGACTTTTCAGCAGAATCCCAAAAACCCCTTCCCATATACATTTGGTCAGTATATTCATACCAATGATTAACACCTTTAAATGGTTGTGACCCATATCTATTGGTATTCATATATCTATTATTAAAAACAGACCTATTAGAATAAACAGGCCAATCAGCAGGAGTGGAACACATTCTGCTGACATGATACTT
Organism: Artemisia argyi; assembly: GCA_030686995.1. Taxonomy (NCBI): domain Eukaryota; kingdom Viridiplantae; phylum Streptophyta; class Magnoliopsida; order Asterales; family Asteraceae; genus Artemisia; species Artemisia argyi. The sequence goes on from CM060679.1 coordinate 25,267,095, forward strand.
AGCCTGTGGAGCTACTGAGTGTTTGGTACAGGTATTAGTCCACTTTTGTCTAGGTCTATTGTTAACAACAGAAACACCCATCCTCTTTTCATGAAAATCACAATCCTTAATTAAATGCAACTTGCTACCACAAACAAAACACTTCTTTTTCTTATAAGATTTATTAAATCCAAAAGATGTCTTATTAAACATAGAATTATTCAAACAAACATCAGAAACAGAATTGTTTTCATAAGAAGTAAATAACAAGTCTTTAGAAGAGGCTGGTTGATAAAGAACTTCATCAGCAGTAACTTTAGTGTCCACAGACTTGTAAGATGACTTGTCAGAAATCTTTATTGAGGACTGGGGTGAGTCTGACTTGGTCTTGGAATCAAAGCTGGCATAACTAGAGGTCTCTGAGGTCTTGTCCCTGGAAGAACAAGAGACATAAGTGTTAGAATCATTACTAGATATACTTCTAGTATCAGGGGAGTCATTGATCCTAATTCCAGTGGTTTCCTTTGATTCTGATGAGTCAAACTTATGGGATGTGGGTTTAGGGGTTCCTATGGTTGGACAGTATTCAGACTTATTTGGCAAGTCTTTAGACTTTTTTCCAAAGAGATGGTGTGAACCATCAAAGTCAGAAGTTTTGGTGGTAGGCATAAATACACCTCTGATAGGTCCTGGTACAGCATGCATCTCACCTTCTTTTAGATAATTTATAGGGATAATATAGTTATGATTCTTCTTATCTAAATAGTGATTAGCTTCTAGACCTACATACTTCTTAAACCCTAGACCTATCTCAGAAGTAACAGACTTACTACTGTAGAGCAACCTAGATAATTTATCACCTGAAACTAGCCACTCTTTATGCCTAGCTACTTCTTTATCCAGTTTCTCTTGCAAAACATTTTTCTCAGACTCAATTCTAGCTTTTTCTTTTTCAGAAAATTTTAATTCATTGCTAGCACATTCTAAATCTCTACTTAAAACTCTAATCTTTTCCTCATAAGCTAATTGATTTTGTTGAAACCACACCTTCTGTTGTTCAAAAGTTTTAAAAGCTTCTTTATAAGTTGCAGCTTCAATAAAACAAGCATTATATTTTGGTTTCATATCATCATAAGCTTCTTTTAGAGTTGTATATTTAGAATCACAATCACAAGTACAAGTAGATACCTGAGGAGAGATTCCCATGAGACCAAAGCTATCATCACAACTAGCCATGCAGGAGATTTGAGGAGAGCTGCTTGTAACATCATCATGCTCATTCCAGTCCACACTAGTATCTATAGCAGTGATCAAGGCCTTTGATTCTCCAGCTTCCACTTCTTTCTTCTTGTATGCTGAATACCTGGTACTGGCTTCACCCTTCTTGGGTGTGCATTCTCTTGCAAAGTGACCAATTTCTCCACAAGCATAACACTTCACCTTCCTTCTATCAAACCAAGCTGCATCTCTTCCTTCAACATTGAGCTTTTTACCAACCTTTTGCTCAAATCGTCTAACCTTGAGAGATAGCATAGCCGTTTGCCACTTTAAGTCCAACTCTTCTAAAGCAAGTTCATCAATTTGCTCAAAATCTTCATAAGCTATTTGTTGCTATTTATCAACTTCTGCAACAAACGAATGAAGTACATCTTCCATCACATTGCTAATCTTTGGATGAGTTATAGGATTAGCACTTAAAAAAGACAATGTGGTCATTGGAAGACTTTGGCTTGGAGTGGATGGACTTGAGTAAACCTGTGGTGCTGGGGATGGACTTGTATAGGTATGTGGCATGTAGTTTGAGTTAGAACTGACAAAAGCAGATTGAGAAGGAGTTGCTGCATTTGGAGAGTATCCCTTTATGTCACCTTCCAAAGCTCTTAGTTTGTTGTACAAGTCATCAACGGTGAGGTAATCCAAGCCACCTTTGGTTTTCAATGATATACTCACCTGAGACCATGAGGGAGGCAAAGCTCTTAGAAACCTAGAGTTCACCTCCGCATTGTCAGGTCTTGCTAGCAGCTAATTTATGTGACTCAGAATCTTCTGAAACCTGTCATAACCTTTGTGGAGACCTTCCTCTTCAGTAATCTTGAATTCTTGGAACTCCATCTTCAACATACTTTTTCTCATCCTCTTTGATTCTTCATTCCCACCAAATCTAGCTTTTATGGCCCACCAGATTTCTCTTGGATCAGTCATGGAATGAAAATCTCCCATGTGGTCATCAGGAATTGCCTGCAGCAATATGGTTCTTGCTTTGTTCTCCCTTTGAATAGCAAGAATTTCTTCAGCAGAAACAGGTTCCAAAATTGTAACTTTACCATTAGCATCAACACTTTGCTTTTTAGGAGGACAACCATTGAGTATAACATTCCAGAGGTTATAGTCAACACTTGCAATCCAGTTCTGCATCTTCATGGCCCAGATTTCATACTCATCCTTCCTAAGAAAAGGAAGTTTTGCATTGTTGTTGGAGAAGGCCACCTGTTGTAGTTGTTGAGTAAGAGAGCCTGCTTCTGAGAGAGCAACATCACTGCCTGGTTTGTCTGCCATTGGTACTGAGTGAATAGTTATGTGATTGTGTAGAGGTTACAGAGAGTATCTAGTGGCTCTGATACCACTTGTAGGGATCTATACCTTGATAGATCACGAGCCAATAGATCGTTAGCCAACTAATGTAATCACTAGCTAGACTAAGTTAGATAATCTCTGTGAGCTTGTAATTATGCGGAATATAAAAACAAACGTATACTAAACTTGATCCTCTATGGATCGATAATATTAATGAAACTTCGTACTAGAAACTTGTTGTCTATTACAATGACCTAGGGTTCCTTATATACTAGTGGAAACCCTAACCTTTCTTACAAGAAACGAATAATAATAAACCAATAAAAGATATTCTACATATCTTGTCCTAAAATACATAAATTATATCCACTGTTAAACTCTATCCGTAGGATCTCTATATGTCCTCAGGAACTAGTCATCAGCAGAAAGTCACTAAGCCTTCCGCAGGAACCTGTCAGCAGTATCAATCAGCAGTATCTTAAATAATTCCTTACACATTATGTGTCAAAGAATAACACAGGGTACTTCTTATCACAAATCTGAGAGACTGACAAAAGGTTGAATTTGAGCTCCTTCACATATCTAACATCCTCAAAATCAATGTTTCCTGCCTTGATAGTTCCTTTGCCAGTTGTTCTTCCTCCATCAGGATCATTCCCAAATGCAACTTTTCCTCCAAAATAAGCTTTAAAATCTGACAAGAGCTCCTTTTCTCCTGTCATACTTCTAGAGCAACCACTATCTACAATAAGATGATCTTTAAGCTCCTCTTCTGGGTTGCCCTGCATACACATGAAAAAGGTTAGTTATTTTTAGGAACCCAAGCCATTACTGACTTGTGTTCCCCTTGTGGAGTGACATACTCAAAATTTTTGAGTATGTAATCACCACTGTCTTTGAAAACATGATCAAGAATTAAGGTTTTTGTTTCCAAAACTGTTGGTTTTTCATGATCAATTTTCCCTTTTTCACCCTTAACCTCTGAAAGTACTGGTTCTACCCCAACAGTACTTTCTTTTTAACCCATTTAGTTGTAACTTTAGGAGTTGGGTTCTGTGTTCTAGCATCTTTTCTTGTGTTGTAAGGCCTTCTAGGTTTGTAGTGGTTGAACCTCCTAGGTCTTACACTTGAGTTTTTGCTAGAAGCATCTTGGTTAGGGAACTTTCTATCAGTACTTTGTGAAGGTACTAATGGTTTGGAGTATGATCTTTTCTGATGAGGGTACCTATAGTCTTTTGAGAAATTACTATGGTTAACCCTATTTGTATAATTCCAAACTGGTTTGTTGTCTCTTGGCTTATTCTCCCTATGACTTGGTTGTGCAGTTCTAGTCTTTGGATATTTACTTAAGTATTCTGAATGATAATCACAGTCTTTAATCAAATGATGAGGACTGTAACATACATAACAGACCTTTGGACCAATATCCCCAAATCCCTTTCCATAAGGTTTTCTAAAATTAGCAGTGTTTTGAAAGTATTTTCTTTGAGGTACTGCTGAGTGATCAGCAGTACTTTGAAAAGTGTTTGAAGGTACTGCTTGTTTTGAAAACTTTTTCTCATCAACCTTAGGTGCTTCAACAGATTTTTCTAAAGTTTCAGGATTAGATTGACTTTTAAGCTTCTTCCTAAACTCTAGATTATCTACCCTATAACAAGAAACATATTTTCTAGGTGGTTGAAAGCTACCTGAGGGATTAGGAACTGCATTATATCCCTTGTTTTTCTTAAATTCAGGAGGTGTTGGACTAGGGTATTCCTCATCACTAGAAGTATTTTCATCTAAACTTATGAACTCTTCATCACTAGTGGAGGTATCTACTGTAAGATTTAGTACCTTACCCTTAAATGGAATGCCTTCATTGCTATCATTATCATAACCTAGGCCAGTTTTAATGTTTGATGTTCTTTGCTTTTCAACAAATTGAACATGAGACAGACCTGATTCATTCCAAACAGCAAGTTTTTCTAATAACTTATCTCTCTCAGCAGTAACTTTCTCTAGTTCAGACACCTTACATCCTAGTTTCCATTCACTTAACTTAACTAGGTATTCTTGTTGCTTATATGTTTCAGCCCAAGCTACTTCATTATTTTCATGTGTAATTATTTTGGCCTCCATTGACTCTAAAGTCAATTAGTAGCCAGCTATCTCTGCCCTAGCCTTTTGAAATTTATCTCTTTCAGCTACATATTCACTAAGTAACTTTTGATACATATCATTGCACTTAGAGCATACCTCAGAGCTAGTGGATGAACTTGGTGAAGTAGCTACCATAGCAAGCTGAACATGTGCTTCTTCAAACTCCATGCCCCAATCAAAGCTTCCTAGACCATCTCTTGACTCCAAAGCAACATATCCAGGCTCTTCATCAAATGATGTGCTCTAGTCTTCCAATGCAACCATTGAATAGGTTACAGGTTCATCATCAAACTCATTGGACCAATCAGTCTCTGACAGATTCTCTTGAGCAACCAAAGCTCTTGGTTTTGGTTCAGTAATAGGAATCTCTTTTCTTTCAGGCTTGGGTGGTTCAATCATCTTGTTTGCTTGATACTTTGCAAATTTGCATTCCCTTGCAAAGTGACCAGTCCTTTGACAGTTGAAGCACTCAATCTTGGACTTATCAAATGTTATTCCCTGTTTAGCTCTGAAATTGATGCCTTTTCCTTTCTTATTCACATACTTCTTGATCCTTGCAGTGAGCATGGCAACTTGCCATCTGATATCAATTTCTTCCAAAGCATCATCATCTATTTGCAATACATCCTCTTGATAGGTGACAGGTAGAGATGCTTGTTGAGCAAAGAATGAACATAGAACATCATCTGAGGTGGGGGTAATTTATTGTGATGAATTGGTAGTGTCCATAGTTGTACATGGAACCTGAGTTTCAGTCACAGTACTTTGGACAGGATAAGTAGTACCTTTGTTGGAAGTACTGCTTCTATTTTCAGAAGATATAAAAGCAATGTTTTGAGGTTTCTGATGTGTGCTTGAACCTGTAGTACCTTTCATCTCATGCTCATACACCTTCAGATTGTTGTAGAGATCATCAAAGTCCATTGTATCCAGCCCTGGTTGTCCTCTGATCATAGTAGCAACTACATGCCATGCTGATGGCAAACTTCTCAAGAACTTCAAATTAGCATCTTCAACTGATGCTTCAACATCATATAGTTCTAGCATACTCAGAAGATTTTGGAATCTTTCATAAGCAGAATCAAGACCTTCTCTTTCACCAACAGTGAAAGTTTCAAATTGTTGCTTCAGCAAGTTCCTATGCATCTTCTTGGAAGCATCATTACCTCCAAACTTCTTCTTAATTGCAGCCCATAGTTATTTGGCATCCTTGGCATCATGAAACTTTAATAAGTGACCATCAGGAATAGCAGAAAGCAGTATGTTGAGAGCTTTGACTTGATTTCTTTTGGTAGCAGCAGGTATGGTTGGTTTAGGTAGTGTTGGTTGTCCAGGTACCTCTACTGGTTCATCAATTTGCATGTTACCATTGACAATCACATCCCATAGTGCATGGTCTGTGATGGCAATGTACTACCTCATCTTCATGGCCCATAAGTCATATTCCCCCTTCTTAACAGTTGGAATTCTAACAGCAGTGATTGAGGGAGCAGGTGCAGCTTCTGCCGACATCTTGAAGGGTTTGTAGTAAAATCGGTTTAAAGGTTTTTCTTCTTAATCAGAGTTTCCAACACAAGCTTTGATACCACTTGTTGGATCGATGTACTCTGATCAAACTACTTTGTAGCTTGTAAAGGTTTAATAATATTAAGTAAACTTAACACTATCAATATTGAAACACTGTTTAACCTTGTAAAGTATGCGGAATCTACTAATATAAAGCTTAAGAAGAACTTTTATATTAACCAAACTTTGAACCTGCTTTGTTACACAGATTCACTAACAATCCCTAACTATTTATCGACTTTGAACAACTCTAAAACTTATATCGACTAATACCTTTTAAGGCTCTTTATATAGATAACCTTAAGTCAGTTTACAACATATAACTTGAACGATAAGTCATTATCCCTAACTAATTCTAGAATATTCTTTCAATATTACACATTAATCCTTTAACTAATATTGCACATAAGTCCTTGTTTCCTTCGAAGTACTTTAAACATTCTTCAGTAAACAGCAGTACTTTGACTTTTATCTTCAGTAGTACTTTGACTTTATTCTTCATGCAGCAGTACTTTGACATACAGAAGTACCTTGATCTTTTATATCCCAACAATCTCAGCATATGGCTGCTAACTATAGGTATCACATGTTTGTTTGGATCCAGTTTTAAGTTTTTACTTGGGATGTTTGATTTCAGATTTAGTTTTAGGTGTGTTAGAGTGTTTAGATTTAATTTTAGTTTTTGGGTTTGTCGTAGGGGTATTTGAATTCGCGTGGTGTGTCCAAATTGTTACGAATTGGATTTGTTAAATTCTTGGTTATGAATTTAAAATAGCATGTATAAAGGAAAATTAAACTGAATTTTGGATAATATTTCAGTGTTATGTTCTTAAATTTATAGCAAAATTACTTCATTTTGTAGTTTCAATTCCTTTTTGTATATTCACCTCGCATGCTAATCATGACCTTATCTTTATAATCAATGTAATTGATGTGTTTTGAAAAGCTTTAAATTTATAAGACTAATTTTACCGATTCCTTATTACTCAAAACACATGGGTAAAATTATAACCCTCGTTTATAGTAAAAGAATTTTGGTAAGACCAGGTCGTTCCACAGGGACTACGGTATGCACTTATACATTAATTAGTTTAATCGAGATGATTTAGAAAACTTATGCAAATGATTCGAAATTCAGATATGGAACAAATATGATTACTTGGATAGTTCGTATAACTCAGTGATGGTATATGATAGTGATCTCAATAGGTTCAACAAATGAGTAGTTGTTTTCGTCAAAATAACGTCTCATTAGTTAATGAAAATGATTCAAGACTTATGGCTACTAGTCCTTACACGAGTGGTTGACAAGTATAAGTGCTAGTTGCAATGTTTCAAACTTGATTGTTTATTTCAATACAAAAGCGATCTCTCCTTCAATCGACAACATAAATAGACATATGTTAAAAACTATAAAATACTAGTTGAATCTTTCGACCCATTTCAATTAGTAATTATAATTAAAGAGATAAACAATGGTTGATAGTTTAGAACAGGAAATCAACAAGAGATCATAATCATAACCAAACACTTTATTATATTAACATATCCAAGCAACCATAAGGAGTTTAGCCTAACATAGCTTTAATAATCATGCTTACAGTGATAATATCGTATGAAATGATCGACATACTTTCTGAATTAATGTAATGAAGAAGCTACCACCACTAGCGATCACCACAATTAATATCAAGAGAGTATTACAACACTTTTAGAACTTTGACTTTATTTCTATCACCCCAATAATTGGAACGAGGGATGATTATTATCAGAGTTGTGTTAGTTGTTGGGAGGAGTGTTGGTGTATTGGTGTTGTGAAAATGAGGCGAAATGAGGCTCTATTTATAGGCGAAGGGTGACTAGCCAGGCATTGGAATACGCCGCTCTTAAGGAAAAGGTCGGCAGGCATTATACTGAACACCGGCGATCATGATGATAAACTACAGCGACCTTCAGATAATTTCTTGGGGCCAAAGGGTCATTAATAGAGCTTGAATGTCGGCAGGCTTCAGATATAAAATCGCCGCTCTTTACTTGATTTGACTTAAATTGTGCAAGAATAGATTCGTCCCCGTAACCGGCGCTTTTTCACTAGGAACTCGGCGCTCTTTACTTGAAATAGGCTTTATCATAAGATTTAGCTTGAATTTTCATATTTTTCCATGTTTATTGCAGATCTTTGCCAAGAGGACCTTAAATGTATTTTCATGCAATTAAGTATCGAAAGTCCTTATAAATCATATAGAAACTAACAAATAATGCTATATAAAATATATATAATTCGAGCGTCATCAAATACCTCTACACTTAGCTATTGCTTGCCCTCAAGCAATGTAAGCAACAAAATAGATAGAGTTTTTTTCTAAAGGTAGATTTTTAAAGGAACTTATTTGTTAGAGACAAAGATATTTCATAAATGGTGTAAGGAATTAGTGAAATCAGTATTTAGATAATGCTGAAGATTCTGCTGACAGGTTCCTGCGGAAGCACATACTGGTTTCTGCTGAAGTATAGTTTCTGCTGAAGAATAGTGTTACTGCGGATATAGTTAATCCGTGGATAGAAGTTAATTATTTATAGATAAGATATGTAGAATATCTTCTAGAGTATTATGTTTATACAATTCTTGTAGAAGAATTTAGGGTTTCCACTAGTATATAAGGAACCCAAGGTTATTGTAATACGTACGAGTTTCAAAAACAATTATTAGTAAATAATATAGATCCATAGAGGATCAAAGTTTAGCATACAAGTTTATATTTATATTCCGCAATAAGTATAAGCTAACAGAGATTGTCTATTTAGTTTGCTGGTGATTACATTAGTAGACTAACAATCTATTGGCTCGAGATCTATCAAGTGTAGATCCTACAAGTGGTATCAGAGCCACAAGATAATCTCTGTAATATAACTCACACTCAAACACCTTTTCCATTCAGAAGCAATGGTTGATGGAGATGCTTCTGATGTCAATCTCACAAACACCAACGCTATCACTCAACAACTCCAACAGGTTGCTTTCTCTAACATCAATGCCAAGTTTCCCTATCTCAAGAAGGATGAGTATGAGATTTGGGCCATGAAGATGCAGAACTGGATTGCCAGTGTAGACTTCAACTTATGGAATGTGATCTTAAGAGGGAGCAGTCCTAAAAAGCAGGGAAAGGACCTTAATGGTAATGTGACTATTTTTACTGTTGCTTCTGCTGAAGAGATCATTGCTGAACAAAGGGAGAACAAAGCAAGAACTATCTTGCTTCAAGCAATTCCTGATGATCACATGGGAGATTTTCATTACCTGACTGATCCTAGAGAAATCTGGTTGGCTATAAAGGCAAGATTCGGAGGCAATGAGGAATCAAAGAGGATGAGAAAGTCTATGTTGAAGCAACAATTTCAGGAATTCAGGATAACTGAAGAGGAGGGCATTCACAAAGGCTATGATAGGTTTCAGAAGATTCTAAGTCATTTGAATCAGCTTATGGCCAGACCTGACAATGAGGAGGTTAACTCTAAGTTCTTAAGAGCCTTACCTCCCTCATGGTCACAGGTCAGCATATCTTTGAAAACCAAAGCAGGTTTGGATTATCTCTCATTTGATGACTTGTACAACAAACTCAGGGCCTTGGAACTTGACATCAAGGGACACTCCTCTTATGCAGCACCTCCTTTACACTCTGTATTCATCAGCACTCATTCAAACTATATGCCACATTCTTCCAGTCCAAGTCCTTGCACTACAACATTGTCTTTCACAAATGCTAGTCCAAAGAATCATCCAAAGGTTAGCAATGTGATGGAAGATGTACTTCACTCATTTGTTGCTAAAGTTGATCAACAGCAACAAATAGCTTATGAGGACTTTGAGTAGATTAATGAACTTGCAATGGAAGAATTGGACTTAAAGTGGCAAATGGCAATGCTGTCTCTTAAAGTCAGAAGATTTGAGCAAAAGGCTGGAAGAAAGCTTCAAGTCAATGGAAGAGATGCAGCTCATTTTGACAGGAGAAAAGTTAAGTGCTATGCTTGTGGAGAGATTGGGCATTTTGCAAGAGAGTGCAAATCTAAGAAGAGTGAAGACAGTACCAGATACTCAGCTTACAAGAAGAAGGAGGTGGAGGCTGGAGAATCAAAGGCTTTGGTAACTGCTGTAGATGCTTGTGTTGACTGGAATGAGCATGAATCTGAAGATGCAACAAGCAGTTCTCCTCAACAAATCTCCTGCGTGGCTAGTTGTGATGCTGACTTCGCCTTCATGGGAATATCTCCTCAGGTATCTAATTGTGTTTTTGGGTGTGATATTAAATATAAAACTCTTAAAGAAGCTTATGATGATATGGAACCAAAATATAATGCTAGCTTTATAGAAGCTCAAACTTACAAAGAAGCTGTTAAAACTATAGAAAAATAGAAAGTGTGGTTTCAACAAAATCAATTGGCTTATAAGGAAAATATAAGAGTTTTAAAAAGAGATTTAGAGATAACTAGCAATGAATTAAAATTTACTGAAAAAGAAAGAGCTAGAATTGAGTCTAAGAAAGAAGTTTTGCAAGATAAGTTGGATAAGGAAGTTACTAGGCATAAAGAATGGCTAATTTCAGGTGATAAGTTAGCTAGTTTTCTCTATGGAAGTCAGTCTGTTACATCTGAGTTTCGTTTAGGTTTTAAGAAATATGTAGGTGTAGAGGCAAACCATTATTTATATAAGAAAAGTAACAATAACTCTGCACCTGTCAAATTCTTAAAGGAAGGTGAGATGCATGCTGCACCAGGACCTATTAGAGGTGAATTCATGCCCACCTCCAAAACCTCTGACTTTGATGGTTCACACCATTTGTATGGAAAAAAGTCTAATGACTTGCCAAACCTTACTTGTAAAACTAACAACCCTGACTCTCCCATAGGAACCCCTAAGCCCACATCCCATAATTTGGACTTACAAGTATCACAGACTCCAACTGGCATTAGGATCAACGACTCCTCTGACTCTAGAAGTACCTCTAGTAATGATTCTAATGAATGTGTCTATTGTTCTTTCAGGGACAAAAGCTCAGAGACCTCTAGTTATGCCAGCTGTGAATCAAAGACCAAGTCAGTCTCACCCAAGTCCTCAACAAAGCTATCTGTCAAGTTATCTTACAAGTCTGTGGACTCTGAAGTTGCTGCTGATGAAGTGATTTCAAAGACAGCCTCTTCTGAAGACTTGTTATTTACTTCTTTTAAAAACAATTCCTTTCAGTCATTACAAAACAATTCTATTTCTGGTGGTTGTTTGAATAATTTTGTGTTTCATAAGACATCTTCTAATTTTAATAAATCTTCTAGAAAGAAGAAGTGTTTTGTTTGTGGTAGTAAATTGCATTTGATTGAGGATTGTGATTTTCATGATAAGAGGATGGGTGTTTCTGCTGTTCATAATAGACCTAGACCAATGTGGACCAATGTTCCACATATCACTAGCAGAACCAACTCAGTTTCTGCTGAAAGATCTGTTCCTGCTGAAGGCTCTATTTATGCTGATAGGAATAGATATGTGTCTAGACCATTTTCTGGATTTACTCATACTTATTTTCAAAATGCTTATTGGCCTGGCTATTATGACCCAATGTTTTTGGGAAGGGCAAATTGGGATTCTGCTGTAAAGTCCTTAGCAGATTGTTCTTGGAAATTTAATAGACCATATGTATACAGGGGTTCCAGGAACAATGGTGGATCTAACTCACCTACATGGCTTCATAATAAAGATCCACAAGGCAGGCTCAAGTCTTTCAAGACTTGAGTCTATCAATGTACTTATATTGTTGTATGATTTTTTGTTCTTGTAGGGACATCCTCTTTTGAATAAAGACTTAGGTATTGTAGATAGTGGTTGTTCAAGAAGCATGTCTGGGAATCAGGAGAAGCTACATAACTTTGTGCCTTTCAATGGAGGCATAGTGAGATTTGGAAGTGGAATAGGAAGAATCACTGGAAAAGGAACCATTAGAACTCCAAAGGTAGATTTTGAGAATTTCTACTATGTGAAGGAACTAGAAGGTTTCAACTTGTTCTCAGTTTCAAAAATCTGTGACAAAAAAATTCTTGTACTTTTCACTGATGAGGACTGTCTCATTCTCTCACCTGACTTCAAAATGCCTGATGAAAGTCATGTATTACTAAAGGTTCCAAGAAATCATAATCTTTACACATTCAATTTGAATGATGTCAAACCAGAAGGTGATCTAGCATGCTTGGTGGCTAAAGCATCCTTGGAGGAATCTACAAAATGGCACAGAAGGATGGCACATGTTAACTTTAAAGTAATTAACAAGCTTGCTAAAGATGGACTTGTTCATGGACTCCCTTCCAAGATTTTCACCAATGAACACAACTGTGTTGCATGTAACAAAGGAAAGCAACACAAAGCCTCTTATAAGGCTATTACTGCTGTAAGCACAATCTCAGAACCTTTGCAGCTGCTTCATATGGATCTTTTTGGTCCAACATCCATCAGGAGTATTGACCATAAGTACTTTTGTTTGGTAATCACTGATGCTTTCAGTAGATTTAGTTGGACATTCTTTTTAGTGACTAAAGATCAAACCTTTCAGACACATAAAGAATTTATGGCCCTCATTGAAAACTAACTTAACAAGAAGATCAAAGGTATAAGGTGTGACAATGGGACAGAGTTCAAGAATGCCAATCTTATTGAACTCTGTAGGTTAAAGGGTATAAAGAGGGACTACAACAATCCCAGGACTCCACAACAGAATGGAGTTGCAGAAAGGAAGAATAGGACCCTGATAGAGGCTGCAAGATCTATGCTTGCTGACTCTAAACTTCCCATTATGTTTTGGACTGAAGTAGTTGGCACTGCTTGTTATGTGCTTAATAGGGTGTTGATTACTAAACCTCACAATAAGACACCTTATGAGCTCTTGACAGGGAAGAAACCTACCATTGAATACTTGAAACCTTTTGGATGTCAAGTGACTATTTTGAATACAAGTGATCACTTAGGCAAATTTTAAGAAAAAGCTGCTGATGGTTACATTGTTGGTTACTCAGCTCATAGCAAGGCTTACAGGGTATATAATTTGGCTGCAAAGAAAATTGAGGAGACTCTTAACCTGAAATTTCTAGAGGGCAATGAAAACACTCAGGGTAAAGGTCATGAATGATATTTTGACCTTGATTACTTGACAGATCATTTGGGGTATACAAGATTTAAAACTAACCCTTCTGCAGGTACAGAAGTGTCTCCTACTAACAATGCAGGTACTCTGGAAGATGACTCAGACAGTGATTCAGAATGTGATGAACCCCCTATTGTTGTATCATTTCTTCCTATTCATGTTGCAGGTCCCACCACTAACATAGAAGCCTCTGATGTCAAAACTGCTGATGATGTGGAAAACTCAACCTATGCAGAAGTTCTTGCAAGACTCAAAAAGCAAGAGCATGCAGCTGCTGACGAAGCTAAAAGGCTTGGTCTTGAATTTGCTCAAGACACTGAAGCAATCTTGAAACAAGCTGCTATTGATGTCAGCAGGAAATCTATTTCTGCTGAAGATTCTGCTGATACTGTTGCGGCCAATTCTTCTGAAGCCATTTCAGCTGCAACACCTGTTTCCACTGCTACATCTACTAGTTTAGAAGAACCATTTGGCAGGTTCCCCAGCCCCTCAGATCTTGGCAACCATGAACAAAGTGCTGGATTTTTTCAATCAGCTTCTTATGATGAAGACTTTGCTCCAACTTTGACTAATCTTGAAACCTCCGTTGATGTCAATCTTTCTCCCACTAAGAGGATCAACACCATTCATCCTCAAGTGAATATCCTTGGTGATCCAAATGCCATGGTTCTAACCAGAAGTTCTATAAAGCAGACACAGTTTGGTCAATGTGCCTTTTTCACATATGTGTCTAATCAGAAGAGAGACAATCACACAGATCAGAAGCATTGTCTGTGTTAAACATCGTTTAAGCCCATCTAGGATATAGCAATATTGATAATCACAGCGGAATAAGAACAAGAACAAGAACAAGAACACAGTCAATACTACTAATAAGGTTTTCTTTATTGAATATAAAATAAACTACTAACAACTAATATACACACGCTATGAATCGTGTGTCTAGACTCTCATTGGAAGAGTTCTCTATGATTGGATACTAAAACCAATGCTCTACCCCTCTTTATATAATAGAGAGGCTGGGGTTTACATAAAAACCTAGCTTACTAATCAAGCTAGCTAACTATTTTATATTTAGGTCCCTCTTGTTTCTTCTTTCTTCATTCTTGCTCGTGGTTTTGTAATCTTCAAATCTTGTAATTCCCAACAATCTTCCCCTATTTGATATTACAAAACAATCTGCATGAAGAAACAATGTCATCACCAATAATAAGCTGCACATCATAACTATTCTTCCCTTTTTTGTAATCTTCTAATAGGGGTCTTGTGCATCTTGTAAACGCTTCCCTCAAGTGATGCATGTAGATGGTTAACAAGCTTCCCCTTAAGAATAGACTAACCATCTCAAGAACTAACTAATAATTAATAATAATAATAATAATAACTTTTTTTTTCATTTTTTTGTTTTAACTAATAACACAAGCAGCAGTAACGAACAGCAAGAACGAGTAGTAGTATCGAACAGCAGAAACAAGTAAGCACACCAGCACAAAGTGTAAGAGGATGGCCAAGTATATTAACAATAAGCTTCCCCTTAAAAGTATACTTGCCATCTCTTGAATCCAGTAGGTTTCATGGAGTGATCACTAATGAAGAAAATCAACTATAACTGATTTGATGAAGAAATGGAATCTCCCAACCTTGCATCTTATGTCTTGCACTATCCACGTGACTCCAAACTCATACTCCCATAAAAAGTATAAGTAGACCACGATCTCTTGACAAATCCTCAACTAAATGAGACATTGAGCAGAATAACGTAACTCCTTAAAGTGATAGCAAATGTACGCATTAAGCACAATATAATGGATCGTACCCCTTCACTAGATTCGTCAAGTCTTCGTCACCATACAAACCAAGCAAGTTATCTTAAAAAGCTGCTGATTCTTTAAGATATGATAAGAACACAATACTTGGGAAAATCAATTACAACATCAAACAAGCGATCAGTAGAAACCGATCATCAGCATAAACATAATGATGGTTGATAACTCTGTCCTCCCTAACCATTAGTAATCTCACATAACTGGTAGGAACCAAAACAAACCAAAAGAAAAAAATATACAACAAGCCAGCAGGAACCATAAAGAAGTCAGCAAGAACCGTATGTATCAGCAGGAACCCATCAGTAGGAACCAATCAGGAGGAACCAAATCACCATCAGCATAAACCGATCAATAGAAACCGATCATCAGCATAAACATGATACCATAGCAGCAGGAATATGTGAAATCAGTAGAATCAAAATTTAGCAGCAGAATCAATGAGCACAACCAGTACTAACTAACAGCAGTAGGAATAGCTCACGTAGCAGCAGTAACTCCATATGTATCAGCAGTATTGATCAAATACTCTCGAAAGTAGCACTATGATATATTGGCAATATATTCTTCAACCAATAAATCACAACCCACATGAGCAATTAGTACGAGAGAAATAAATACCAGATCCACTTGCTAATGTATATCCAATCCAATGTAATATTATCACCGTCATAATAAAAGAATATCCCATGAAATTATGCAGATCACGAGAACCATCAATGCAATGACTCACCATCAAAAGACAACAAACTCCCATTCGTATAACTGATCAAACAAAACTTCTTATAATAATCAAATATTCACTGATCTTGTAACACGAGATGAGAAAAACAATATAGTCTTCACCGTCGCATGTCTGACCCCACATTGAACACATATGACGACAAATCACAATTCATTGTATCGACCCATAGACTTTAATGAAGTATTAGAATAACTAATGCGAAAGTCAACAAACAATTCTGACCTACTAATGATACTTCAACCAATGAAATCAGTCCCACTGATGATTAATATATTCGAAATATATGTGATGACCACCGACCAATTAAATGTGATCCCATGAATTCAACCCTTTCACGAAAGACGACAAACCAATTCAAACCCATGAATAAATTAAATCATCAATGTATCAGTATTAGGCTTTTTTTTTAAAATAATAACCACCGTCCCACTCTCTTGTAGCATGTATAGGATGAATAATTACTGCCCCATGATCAATAACGATTTCACTTCAATATAATAGTATTAATTCATCCGCACATGAACTAAGAAACCATTCATATCACATGCGACAAGCAAATCCATATAAAACTTTATGTGATAACGAATAATGAATTAAATAATCGATACCATATATGATCAAAAATTAGTACGAGATAACCTTGTTGTCGCCAAGTAAATTTATAGCAGCAGCAATACTCCAAAACCCATTAATCATCAACAACATAAAATCGATCTGCTCCTTCTTCACAACTGCTCTTTATTGACAATGAAAACCTTGTAGATCCCTAGATATCGAGAGCCACCCGCTCTGATACCAATTGTTAAAGATCATTTAAGCCCATCTAGGATATAGCAATATTGATAATCATAGCGGAATAAGAACAAGAACACAATCAATACTACTAATAAGGTTTTCTTTATTGAATATAAAATAAACTACTAACTACTAATATACACACGCTATGAATCGTGTGTCTAGACTCTCATTGGAAGAGTTCTCTATGATTGGATACTAAAACCAATGCCCTACCCCTCTTTATATAATAGAGAGGCTGGGGTTTACATAAAAACCTAGCTTACTAATCAAGCTAACTAACTATTTTATATTTAGGTCCCTCTTGTTTCTTCTTTCTTCATTCTTGCTCGTGGTTTTGTAATCTTCAAATCTTGTAATTCCCAACAGTCTGTTTGCTTGTTTCCTGTCACAAGTTGAGCCAACAAGCATTAAACAAGCTTTGAGTGAACCTAGTTGGGTTGAAGCTATGCAGGAAGAGATGCAACAATTCAAGAATCAAGATGTTTGGGTCCTTGTTGATCTACCTGCAGGTAAAATTGCTATTGGAACCAAGTGGATATTAAAATGCAAAAGGGATGCAAGAGGTATAGTGGTAAGAAATAAAGCAAGATTTGTGGCTCAAGGTTTCAGACAAAAAGAAGGTATTGATTATACTGAAGTTTTTGCACCTGTTGCTAGGGTGGAGGCAATTAGGTTATTTTTGGCCTTTGCCTCTTAAATGGGATTTTTGGTATATCAGATGGATGTCAAAAGTGCCTTCCTCTATGGTAAGATTGAGGAGGAAGTCTATGTTACACAACCACAAGGCTTTGAAGACCCACAAAATCGTAAGAAGGTGTACAAGGTTGTCAAAGCACTCTATGGCCTTCATCAAGTACCAAGAGCCTGGTATGCTAGGCTATGTACCTTCCTTTTGGAACATGGATACAGAAGAGGAGCTATTGACAAGACTCTCTTCATCAAGAAAAACTCCAGGGATATCTTTATAGTACAAGTGTATGTGGATAATATTATTTTTGTCTCCACAAAGGAAGAATGGTGTAGGGAATTTGAAGATTTGATGAAAGGTGAATTTCAGATGAGTGCAATGGGGGAACTAACATTTTTCTTGGGGCTACAAGCGAAACAACAACCTGATGGGATCTTTTATCCATCATGAGAAATATGTGAAAGATATCTTGAAGAAGTTTGACTTTGAACTTTTGAGAACTGCAACTACTCCCTATGAACCTCCCAATCTGAAAAATCCAAATGAACAAGATGAAGCTATTAATGTGCATCTGTACAGATCCGTGATTGGATCACTCATGTATCTCATAGCTTCTAGGCCTGACATCACTTTGCTGTCAGTGCTTGCTCAAGACATCAGGTCACTCCATTGACTTCCCACCTAAATGCTGTGAAGAAAATTTTCAAGTACCTTAAAGGCCAACCTAAGTTAGGTCTTTGGTATCCAAGGGACTCACCATTTGTGCTGGATGCATATAGCGATAGTGACTATGCTGGGGCTAATTTGGACAGGAAATCTACAACCG
Source organism: Artemisia argyi (assembly GCA_030686995.1). NCBI lineage: Eukaryota > Viridiplantae > Streptophyta > Magnoliopsida > Asterales > Asteraceae > Artemisia > Artemisia argyi. Next base: position 25,285,414 of record CM060679.1, read on the forward strand.
GAGGTTGTCAATTTCTTTGTAGAAGACTCATTTCTTGGCAGTGCAAGAAATAAACCATTGTGGCTACCTCTTCTACTGAAGCAGAATATGTTGCTGCTGCTAACTGTTGTGGTCAGGTACTCTGGATTCAGAATCAAATGTTGGATTATGGGTTCAACTTTATGAACACTAAAATCTATATTGATAATCAAAGTACCAATTCCATTGTTAAAAATCCAATTTTTCATCAAAGGACTAAACATATTGAAATTAGGCACCATTTTATTAGAGATGCAAATGAAAAACATTTAATTCAGGTGCTTAAGATTCATACTGATGATAATGTAGCTGATTTATTAACAAAAGCTTTTGATGGACCTAGGTTTAATCACTTAGTGGTCCACATTGGGATGGTTAACCCTTGAATGCTATGTTTGAGGGGAGGCATATGCCTCAGGGGAGGCATATGCCTTTGAGGAGGATTGTTATTGATGTTGTATATTTTTGTATATTATTATTGCTTATTGATAACTCTTAACTACTAATGATTCTGTAAGTCTTGTTGTTTTTGTTTGTTAGTCTGTGTCTATTTTGCTGAATGTCCTTATGTGAAGTTGTTGATCTTTAGTTGTTATTCACCAAAGAGCTGTTTTCAAAGGAATGTGGTCATGTTTGCTGAGATTTGTTTCTACTGAAGAGTCATTCATACTGACATACATTGCTTCTACTGAAGTAATACATAAGAATTGACAAATAAAGAAAGATATTCATTCATTAAAGAAACAATTTACAGCTTACAATCAACTTCAAAGTGGAATACATAGATCATTCCTATGCTAAGTCTAACAAACCAATACTAAGCTTCTATCATCTATTACAAAAGGACAGGTGGATATGCATGACCAGTACGATGAAGAAGCTGAAGGTGAAAATGGAAAGGAGAAAATGATGATGATGACGACGAAGATGCTCAAGAACCGAGTTTTATGTCTTTAGTTCAAGGCAAGAAGATGCTCAAGAATCTAGTTTTACATCTTTGGTCCTTGGCAACATCCTATCATCAACTACTCCACTTTCCCCTTCCCCTTACCCATGACCTCTGCCTTCTTCCCCTTTCCCCTGTGTCCATGGTAAGAAGCACCACATCCTGGAGCAGGAAGACCCAACACCACACCCCGTGATGTTGGAACAGATGGATTCCTCTTCCTTGGCCTTGGTTGGGATCTCTCTAGTGTGGAAGGAGGAAGGTATGATGGATCTTCGTCTTCATCCTCTGAAGAGTCTTCATCAGAAGTAAAGATGAAGGGAGAGACATATTGTCTCTTAGCAAGAATGGGGGCATTGCTTGGTTCACCCCTCTCCAGTGCATTCCATCGTCTCTCCAACCCTTTAGCATAATCTGAATCATCTATTTCAGAAGGATAGGGTTGAAGATCTTCTGATGATGAAGAGGAGGAAGAGGAGGAGGTTACATCAATGATTTCAGGTTTGGAAGACATTGTTTGGTGATGAATTGGGGTTTATTATGCAATTAGGGTTTTGATATGATTTGGGGGTAATTGATATCTGAAAAGTGTGATTTGGGGGTTATTAAATAGGCGAAGTCTAGGCTTTATGATCATTAATGCGAGTTGGGTGGCACAGTAAAAATCAAGATATTCACTGAAGATATTTTTACTCTTGATTAGTTTCTGCTGATTGACCATCCATCAGCAGATTGACGTTCATTTCTGCTGAAGGGTAATTTTGAAATTGAATGGAATCACTTTCCACGTCAGATTTGGTCAACGATCTGTTCCGATAATTTTTGACCATGATTGGGGAACTTCCTTTTATAACCTACTTTGCATATCTTCGCCAAAACTAATTTATTCTCCCATTCCTCAATTTAAACCCATCATTCCTTTGCATAATTCATAACCGTCTCTCGCAAATCATTCCAATGGCAAGACTTCAATTCAAGAAAGATCATAACAAGTTTGCTATTCTGAAAAAGGCTAAGGGTCATGAAGAGTACGATTCAATGGTGGAGTTTCTACAACGTTCAAAGATTCATTATGCTTTGACACATTCTCCCAATGTGATTTATGAATCAATGGTGAAGCAATTTTGGGCATCTGCTAGGAAGAGATCTGACACAGAGATCGTGGCTGATATTGATGGTAATGAGCATGTGGTGACTGAAAGTTTGGTAAGGACAAAGCTTCATTTGGATGATGAGAATGGTGTTTTTCACCCCCAACACTGAAGAGATACTTGCTGGGTTGAGAGAAGCTGGTTATCAAAGCACTGACACAACTAAGTGGCTGAAGAATCAGTTCTGTCCTAAGTGGAGGTATTTGGTGCATTTGCTGCTTCAATGTATCAACAATAAGTGTGGTGGCTGGTTTCAGTTCTCTGCCCAATTGGGTTGTGTTATTGTCTGTCTTTCTAAAGGGTTAACTTATAATTTCTCAAAGTTTATTTTTACTAATATGCTTGAAAATATTGAGAAACAAAGTCATAAGTTTTTAATGTACCCTAGGTTTCTACAAATCATTTTAGACGTAACTACTGAAGACAGAATTCATGTGCCCATTAAGAGTCTTGGTTCTAAGTTATTTGCCTCTATGCAAACTAACTATAATGGGGTACATCGCCCTCTGTTAGCTGCTATGTTGCCACATGGCAATGATGATGCAGTTGAGGGTGATGCTACTGGTCATATGCCCTCTCCAAATGCTGCTGATGATGGTAATCCATCATCTTCTGGTGTTGCTGCTGATGGTAATCCTTCAGTGGTAAATGAGGGAGAGCCATCTACAACTGCTGAACCATTACCTGTTTCTTCTGACCAACCTCCACCTTCCCCTTTACCTATGTCACCTAGTCCTGTTCCATCACCATCTCAGGTTGCTCCTGATGAGCTAACTCCTGAGGTTGAAGAGACAATTCAGTCTCTTGGTACACAAGTACCTACACATCTTGAGCCTGAGATTACTAGATTACCTACACCTAGTCCTGTGAGAGAGCCATATGATGAAGGCTCTCCCAATGTTGTACATATGTCTGTTTCTCCGGTTAGGTTCAATGAAGCTCCTTTTACAATAGAACAATCTGTTGGTGGAGCAGATGACCCTGTTACTCTCACCTCTGTACGTGATTTGCTTTGCAGGTATATGAAAAAGACTGATGATCTCCAAAAGGAGCTTGCAGATACCAAATCTACTCTTGGTGGTGAGATTGAGATGTTGAAAAGCAAGGTTCTGGATTTAGAGGCACAACTTGTTCAGCAGAAGAAAAGAAAGATTGTAACAGATGCTGGTGAAGTGCCTAAGGAGGGTAATTTGGATTCCCTTGAGATCTTGGCTGAAGCGGCTAGACAGACACATGTTTCTTCTCCCAAAGTTGCTGAAGTTTCATAACCTAAACCGATACTTCATTTCAGCAGACGAAGTCGAAGACAGTATTTGGCAAAGAAAGCTTTTGAATCTTCTAAAGTGATAGGTGGTGATGATACTCTTCTGACAGATGCTAATGCTAATCTTCAGGGGAATGAACCACCCAGTGATGTTCCTGCTGACATGACCACTGCTGATGCTTCTCAATCAGCAGATACATTCTTTGTTGCTGGAAAGGAATATGTGGTCTCATCTGACAAGGCAACATCAGCTGATCCAATGCCAAAGGAAGTTCCTGCTGATGAATCAGCAGATTTACATGTTGATGGTTCTCCAACAGTGGATACTACTACTCAGCCTTTTGTTCCTCTTGAAGTTATTTCCACTCAGCAAGATAAAGGAAAGTCTGTTGTGGGTGCACAAGACATTCCTTCTAGTGAGAAAACTAAGCAGGAACTTGCTAATGAGAAGCTTAGTGAACTGCTTGCAGAACAATTACAAGCTAAAGAGGAGGCTGCAAAGACTAAGAGGGAATTGGATATGAAAGCTTCTGAGAAACTTGCTAGAAAGATACAAGCTGATCTAGATGCAATGGGTGCTCCACTTACTAATACACTACCTGCTGAAAGGAAAAAGGAGCTAGATGAAATTGCTAAGAGTTTATCTGCTGAGCAATGGGAACAGTTGGCTTCTCAAGTCTCTGCTAAGCCTGATTTGGCAAAATCTGTACTTGGAGTTGATTATCATGAGACTGATTTTGCTAAAAGGATGGTTGAAAGAGCTAAGCTACAGAGGCAAGCTGAGGCAGAGAGAAAAGCTAAAGAGCTACGGGACAGACCATGGACAAAAGGAGAGATTAGAAAATATATGAGGAATTTTGTCAAGAATCAATGGTGTTCTATGTTTGGATCTGGGTGGACTCAAAAGAAAGTTTGGGTATTTTCAGACACTCAGCTCACTTCCTATTATGACAAGATCATCTCTAATCTTCATTCCTCAGGTATCAATGTTCCAGATGTGTTAGAGAAGCGTGGCAGACTCATAGACAAGCCTGTTGCTAAGAGGATCAGGCTTGATGATTCTCCTGATCAGCCCAAAGAATCTACTGAGTCTTCATTTGGTGCTCAGGAGCATATTCATTCTCCTTTAGTGTTAACTCAGGTAGATGACACTAATGATGCTGATCCTTTACCATTTACTGATATTGCTACTGATGCAGCTATGGAGCCTTCTGAACCTTCAGCTGTTGGTGGATCGTCTTCTGTTCCTATTGATGCTTCATCAGCTGTTCCTACAGTGTCTGTTTCCACTGAAGCTCCTACCACTGACCCTATTCCTACTGACGATCAAAAGGATGTTTCTCCTGATGCTTCAGTACATGTTTCCAAAGAGTCAAACTCTATTCCTCCTGAAGATTCTGAGAGAGTTTTTCCTGATGCTTCAAAACCAGTTCCCACTGATGAGACCTCTGGTGATCCTCCACTTGTTACTCCTTCTACTCCTGGTACTAGGAAGAAGACTGTTGCTAAGAAGAGAAAGGCTTCTAAGGGTGAATCACCTAAGGATAGTACTTTCATTGACTTTGATTCTGATGGTGACAATCCTGTTGTTTGGGAGAGAATAGTCAAATGGGAACTTATTAACTCTCCAACTGGACAAGGACAAGTCAATGTACTTCACAGACAAGATGGTTCCACCAAAGAATTTACTTTTCTGAGTCAAATTTTGCACATGGTGGATAGGCTAGACATTCTTTCTTTGTATGGATGGGTTGTCACTTATTATAAGTCTCATCAACCTGAAGGGATTGGTATGTTTTTGCTGGGAGATTTACATGTCCTCTGTGATTCTCATCTTTTTACTGGTACTGGATTTCATGTGTGGAAGGGTCAGAAGAATTGGGTAGTTGATACTTGGAAATACTTTCTTCTACCTGATGTTCATATGATCATCACTACTACTGGCAAGACCTTATATTGTTGGGCAGATGTGACATATCCAATCACCATAGGTGTCATGAACCAATTGCTGGAAGTGAAACTCACCGTTCCTCTGGATATGATTAGAAATGATATGCATATGGCTGAACAATTGATTAGGGCTATCAAGAGGAGTATTTTGGTTAAGATGGAACTGAAAACTCAGCACGGTGTTCATATTGAAACTTATCTGGAATGATTGAGTATTGATATGGTTTCTTGTTGCATATTTCTTTATTTTCTTTCTTCTTTTCTTTACTAAAAAAAAAACTAACAGATTTGTATAGTAGTGTGTATATTGTTTGCAGGATTTGGTGTTGGTTCTTTCCACATCTTCTCTGGTTATCAACTTACATGATGTTGTTTATTCCATCAAAAAGTTGGCTAGTCCAATGGGTACAGCTTTGGTAAAGACAAGTCAAATCTGTTGATAGCCGTAATAGTTTGCTAAAAACTATTGGGTACTCAACTCACCCATGCTTAACAGCTGAGAGTTGGATGGTTGTCAATTGACCATGGATTTTTCCTTTATGGATTCCCAATAATTGGCTAGCCCACAAGAGTATGGCTTGTGGTAAAGGCAGTGGAAAACCATATTTGGTATTTAGTTAACCAAGATGATTTTTCATCAAATAATTGACTAGTCCTGAGCAAATGGCTATAGGTAAAGACATCTCAAATCCGTTTATAGCTGATGATTTGCAAAAAATCATATGGTCATCAGTGTACCATAGTTTGTGAACTGAAACATTTGGCTACTCCAGTAGTAATGGCTATTGGTAAAGAGACATCAAATCCATTATTTTCAATGATTCACCTCTCACAGGAGTTCACACACCTGGATGTGATGAGAATAGTATGAAACTAATATGTTTTGATGTACATTTGGTCATTTGTTGCTACAAAGAATGGTGCTTTTCAACTTGTTGCTGATCATTGAGGTCCTGCTGACACAGATTATTTGCTGCTGAAGTTCATTGTCAATCCTCTTCTTCTTGCCTTTGAAGATCTATCAAGAATCTTGGAGTTAACCATGTCAACTTCAAGATTAAGGGATGATTGTAAGGAATTAGTGAAGTCAGTATTTAGATACTGCTGACAGGCTCTTGCGGAAGCACATACTGGTTTCTGCTAAAGAATAGTGTTACTGCGGATATAGTTAATCCGTGGATAGAAGTTAGTTATTTATAGATAAGATATGTAGAATATCTTCTAGAGTATTATGTTTATACGTTTCTTGTAGAAGAATTTAGGGTTTCCACTAGTATATAAGGAACCCAAGGTTATTGTAATACATACGAGTTTCAAAAACAATTATTAGTAAATAATATAGATCCATAGAGGATCAAAGTTTAGCGTACAAGTTTATATTTATATTCCGCAATAAGTATAAGCTAACAGAGATTGTCTATTTAGTTTGCTGGTGATTACATTAGTAGACTAACGATCTATTGGCTCGAGATCTATCAAGTGTAGATCCTACAAATGGCATCAATACATATTAGATCACCTCACATAGGATTTATTTAAATTCACACAATTTCGCTCAATAGGGTGATTATATGGAACACTCAATATGCACAGACATAAATCAAGAAAACTACCATAGGCTTGTACAAGATACGTAAACATAATCGTTGTGGCGTGAGCACCAGACAAATATATCCAAAGAAGGCAAAATAAGGCTTATTTTGTTTCAGAAGTAAGGAATAACCTAGATGTGTTGATTTTTGAGAGATATAACAGCCATACATTAAACCATACTATTTCTAGCCAACGTCATATTTTTCACTTTACTAGGCATATATTTTTTCTTGCCTTTATTCATCATTTTTTCTTTTCTATTATTTTTTTTATTACTAGAATCGGCATAGCAAATAGAAGGATTATAACCAAATGCTTTGATAACTTTTATTTTCGGCTGAATCTTGGTGTATAGGGATAATTTTGAGATATGGATTGATTTGGGTGGATATTTTGCCTTTTTGTCATCTATATTCATCTATAAATTAACCTCACTGCAATTTAGTAAACGATATACATGCACAAGTTCTGAAGTTAAAATGAATTACTGGCACACTCAATATCATGAAACAAGAAGTGCAAAAATGCTTAAACACTTCATATAAAGGCTAAGAATATTCTCACAATTTTGAGGGGAATTAACGTGTGCTAGATATGTATTGATATGCCTTTCATTTTTTATTTTTATCAAATTTCTAATATATAACATTAAATTTTAAAAATTTATAGAGCAAGCAATAATGAGGAATACGTTCGAATTATCCTATTTGTCCTCCCTCCACACTTAAGTTGAACATTGCCCTCAATGTGAAAGACTGAAAAATAAAAATGAAAAAAGGATAATCTAGAAAAAGATCGAAACTTCCCGTGCTATAGAAGTTTATAAGAGATATTTCAGCAAGCATCCACATAGCTTATTTAACCTGCAAAAATAAACCAACAAAAACACAAAAATATTATTGGATTTTTTTTTTAACCAAGGCAAAAATGCCTCCACACTTAAATTAAAAAAGATGTTTTAAAATTACGGGTTGCCTCCCGAGAAGCGCTTGTTTTTTAAAGAGGAGTCTTAAGCTAGACTCGCAAGAATGTTGTTTTTTTTTTATTTTTTGGAAAGAAAGGAGTCGATTCCTCCCTTCGATCATTGAAGCTTTCTTCTTCGTGAGTCTGTGACCATTTACTATAAGAGTGTTTTCATTTTTTCCATATAATTCCACATATCCGGAAGAATATTGGTGTTTAACTACATATGGCCCAAGCCAACGGGATTTCAATTTTGGTTGTTTGAATTTATATTTAGAATGAAATAAGAGAACTTTTTCTCCTTTGATGAATTCTTTTCTTATTTTTAACTTTCGATCATGCCAAATTTTAGTCCTTTCTTTATATAGTGTAGAATTTTCATAAGCATGTAAACGGAATTTATCTAATTCATGTAATTGGAACATTCGTTTTTCTCCGGTTGCTATCAAGTCGGTGTTACAGCTTTTAAGTGCCCAATATGCACAATGTTCAAGTTCGATTGGCAAATGACAAGCTTTTCCATATATTAATTTATACGGTGTTGTTCCAGTAGGTGTTTTGTATGCTGTGTGGAAAGCCCACAGAGCGTCATCCAATTTTTTAGACCATATAGCAGGGTTATCTTTTACAGTTTTTTCAAGGATTCTTTTTAGAGCTCTGTTTGTGTTTTTTACTTGACCACTAGTTTGAGGATGATACGAAGTAGAAAAATGATGGTTTACACCATACTTTTTCATTGCTTTTTCCATCATATGATTGCAAAAGTGTGTTCCTCTGTCACTAATTAAAGCTTTTGGGACTCCAAAATGACAAAAGAGTTTTTTAAGGAATGTTATTACGACTCTAGCATAGTTAGTTTGAAGAGCTTGGGCCTCCGCCCATTTTGAAACATAATCAATTGCAACCAATATGTATTCGAATTTATTAAATTTTGGGAAAGGACCCATAAAATCTATTCCCCATATATCGAATATTTCACATACTTGGATGTAATTTAAAGGCATCTCGTCTTGTTTTGATATATTTCTGATTTTTTTGACATGGTTCGCAAAGGCGAACTAAGGTTTGAGCTTCTTTGAATATTGTTAGCCAATAAAAACCAGATTCTAGGACTTTTCTGGCCGTGATGGACGGTCCATAATGTCCTCCAGTTGGTCCATGATGACATGCATCTAGAATGGATCTAGTTTCAGGTCCAGCCACACATCTTCTTATAATCCCATCAGGACATATCTTAAAAAGATGTGGCTCTTCCCAAAAGAAGTTTTTGAGATCGGAAAAGAATTTCCTTTTTTGTTGGTATGTCATATTCTTAGGTAATATTTTTCTAACTAAATTATTTGCAAAATCAGCAAACCAAGGATCTTTATTAGAATATATTTTCATCAGAATTTCCTCTGGGAAGTAATCATTAAGTTCGGCTTCTTCATCACTACCATCTTGTTTTTCAATTCTAGATAGGTGATCTGCTACAACATTATCAACACCTTTTTTTATCTTTTATTTCAATATCGAATTCTTGTAAGAGCAAAACCCATCATATGAAACGAGGTTTGGAATCTAGTTTTTTAAATAAATATTTTAAGGTTGAATGGTCAGTGAAAACAATGGTTTTGGACAGAACAAGATATGATCGAAATTTATCGAATGCAAATACTACAGCCATCAATTCTTTTTATGTTATTGTATAATTCTGTTGTGCTGCGTTTAATGTTCTGCTTGCAAAATATATTGGATGAAAATGTTTTTCTTTTGTTTGGCCAAGTACTTCTCCAATAGCACTTTCACTAGCATCACACATTAGTTCAAATGGAAGATTCCAATTTGGACTTGCTATGATGGGTGTGCTTGTAAGTTTTTCTCTTAAAGTTTCAAATGCTTTCACGCATTCTTCATTAAATTCGAATGCAACATCATTTCAAGCAATTTTGTGAGAGGTTTAGTTATTTTGGAGAAGTCTTTTATAAATCTTCTATAAAAACCGGCATGTCCTAAAAAACTTCTAATACCTTTGATATTAGTAGGAGGTGATAGTTTTACAATAACATTGATTTTTGCTTTGTCAACTTCTAATCCTGCTCCCGACACTTTATGTCCGAGCACTATACCTTCTTTAACCATGAAGTGACATTTTTTCCAATTAAGGACTTAATTAGCTTCCTCACATCTTCTAAACATTTTATCTAAATTGACTAAACAACTTTTGAAAGAGTCTCCAAAAACAGAGAAATCGTCCATGAAAACTTCCATAGATTCTTCGATCATGTCATGAAATATAGCAATCATACACCTTTGGAAGGTAGCAGGTGCGTCACATAAGCCAAAAGGAATTCGTCTGTACGCATATGTTCCAAAAGGGCATGTGAAAGTTGTTTTTTCTTGGTCAAGAGGATCAATAGGAATTTGAAAGTATCCAGAAAAACCATCGAGAAAACAGAAGTATTTGTTTCCTGCCATTCTTTCCAACATTTGATCCATAAAAGGTAAGGGAAAGTAATCTTTAGCGGTAGCCTCATTGAGTTTTCGGTAATCAATACAAACTCTCCAACCAGTAATTGTTCTGGTGGGAACTAACTCATCATTCTCATTTGTGACCATGGTGATACCACCTTTCTTTGGTACACAATGAATAGGGCTTACCCATGGGCTATCGGCAATGGGATAGATAATTTCGGCATCAAGGAGTTTAATTATTTCTTTTTCTTTACTACTTCTTTCATATTAGGATTTAATCTTCTTTGTTTTTGGAACTATAGGTTTTTTATCATCCAACATTTGTATTTTATGTTTGTAAAATGAAGGACAAATTCCAGGAATATCTGAAGTTTTCCAAGCAAAAGCTCGTTTGTGTCTTTTAAGAACATTCACTAAGTCTTTTTTATTCTTTTTTGTAAGTTTAGAAGATATTATCACGGGAAGTAATGATGTTCCTTCTAGAAAAGCATACTCGAGAAGTTTTGGGAGTGGTTTGAGTTCGAGATTAGTTGGGGGTTCCTCTACAGATTTCTTTATTTTGTATTCTGTATTAAAGGTGATTTGTTCGAAAATGATTTCTTCTTCATCATCGGTTTCGATTTCTTCGATATTCATGGCCATAAATTCGTCAAACTCAGCATAGAGTTTTTCTTCAAGAATTTTACCTTGAATAGTATGAAGAACTTCCATTCCTTCATTTAGTAAATTGTCGAAATCCTCTTCAAGAATTTATCAATAACATCAATGCTAAAACAGGCATCATCATTAGAGTAGGAATGTTTCATGGCTGAGTCAATTGAAAAAGATATTCTTTCTTCTCCAACTCTGAGATTTTGTTTCTTTTTTTTGTTTTTTTTTTTTTTTTTTTTTTTTTTTTGACTCTAATTATTGCGTCAGCTGTGTGTAAGAATGGTCTTCCTAGAATTAGAGGAACTTTGTTGTCTTCCTTTATTTCTAAGATAACGAAGTCAACGGGAAAGGTCAATTTTCCAACTTCGACTAGCATGTTTTCTGCTATCCCCACAGGATATTGAAAAGAACGGTCGGCTAATTGAACACTCATTTTAGTAGGTTTGAGGGTTTCTAGAGAAATTTTAGCATAGAGAGAATATGGTATAAGATTTATGCTTGCGCCAAGACCGGCCAAGGCGTTACAAGAGAATGTTTTGCCAAAATTACAAGGAATGAGAAAAATTTCGGGATCTCCTAATTTAGGTGGAACTTTATTTTGAATTATAGCTGAAGATTCATCGCTTAGATAGGCCGCGAATATTTGTTCCTGTTTGTTTTTGTTACTTACAAGTTCTTTTAAGAATTTTCCATAATTCGAAATTCCTGCAATGACTTCAATTAATGGAACATTTATTCGAACAACACGAATCATGTCTAGGAATTTTCCATATTGTGCTTCCATTTTTTCTTTCCTAAGACGTTGAGGGTATGGAATTTTTGGTTTGTATGGTCATAAAACGGGTGTTTTAGGAATTTCTTTGGTTTTTTTTTCTGATGTGATGGTTCATCTTCCTCCTCACTATCAAATTCATCAGCAGGTTGTGTGTGACTAGGATTAGGGGGTGGTTCATATGAAGTACCGTGTCTTGTTGTTATGGCATTTACATGTTCATTACGAGCTTGCGGTGGTTGATAAGGTTTAGAGGCACTACCACTTGGATTGGGTGTAGTGTTGCTGGGAAGGGATCCAAGTGGTCTGTTAGCTTATTTTTCACCAAGTCTATCGAATTTTTCTTCCAGATTTTGGATAGAGGCTTGGTGGTTCCTTGTTGTGGTTTCAAGTTTGTCTTTGAGATCATTAAAAGTATTTCTAACGAACGTGTTCGTGGTTTGTTGTGATTAATGAATTCACTCACTTGTTTTTGAATGTCGGGTTATTCTTCAGAATATGATCGAGGTTGATTACGATTATAATCAGGTCTATCGTTAGAACGCCATTTGTCATTATCTCTATTATGATAGTCATTGTAAAAACGAGATTGTCTAAATATTTGCATGAAGTTGGCTTCTTCTTCTTGAGACATAGGTGTGTCATCATCATTGCAATTTGCAGTTGAATGATTTCCACCACAGTTGTTGCAAGATTCATGTCTCTCTTTCATTTCTTTATACTAAGCATCCATTTTGATGGCCATGGCATCCATTCGTTCCATAATTTTGTCAGTATCAGAAATACTACTGCCTTCGTCGGCGAAAGCAACAGTTTTGCGGAGAGAGATTTTTAGTTTTTAGTTTTTGGTCCAATCGTGTTTGAGTAAGACTTTGTCTTCGAGTAATTGGTAAGCTTGATTTGGAGTTTTGTACAGGAAAATTCCTCCTGCAGCAGCATTTAAAACTTCTTGAGTACTCTCGTCAAGTCCATGGCAAAAGATTTTGATTATATTTCCTTTACCTAAACCATGTCCATGACAATTCCTGAGCATTTCTTTCATTCGTAGCCATGCTTCAGTTAAAGTTTCTCGATCTTGTTGAGAAAAAGCACGGATTTCACCAAGAAGTCGGTCGAATAAAGCTGGGGGAAATAATCAACTTATAAAGGCGGTGCGAAATTCATCCCATGTTGCTATGGTTCTTTCGTCAAGTTCATCTAACTAGGTTTTTGCTTCTCCGGTTAGGGATAATGGAAACATCATGAGCCGGACGGCTTCATTTTTGGTTTCTCCGTATCTGAACATTTCACAAATTCCAAGAAATTCGTGGATGTGTTTGTGTGCATCAGTTTTGTTTCTACCACCAAATTGTTTTCCTTTTACAAGGGTAAGATGGTTTCCTTTGATTGCAAACTTATTAGCAGTTTCGGGTAAAGTTATTGCGGGACCAGGAGTAGGAGCAACGGTTCGCTCATTGGCCCACATAGGTTCATTGTCAGTCTCGTCCATTGGATAGTGAAGATGGATGAAATTGATAAAAAAAATCGATAAAGAGAAAGATTGTCAACTGATGGAACTATCTCTTTGGGAGTTTTGGGTCTTAAATCTTTTTGTGATATTGGAACTCATTTGTTTCGTCTACGTCTTTGATTTATTGTTCTTCGGGTTCTGGTAAAGGACTTGTAAGTTCTTCGTTGGAAGATTGTGTGACCATTCAAGACAAAGTTGAAAAAATAGAGAAGTTAATTCGGATGAATTAGTCTTATGAGATATTTTAATCGACGTACATAAGAAAAAGCATGGCGGTTTTCTGGTAAAATTTTGAATTTTTGAATTTTTGAATTTTTTTGGGAAAATATTTCGTTACCCAGAAAAGCGGCACTTTTTGAAAAATAATAGCCGTGAGCATGGTGCAAGTGCGGCGGTTTCAGTTAAAAACCGGTGGTTATTTGGAACAGAGTAGATGATATTTGCAATGTAACACAGAAATATAATCTAAATGCAACTAAAATGATCAAACAATTAAAAAGAGTAACTAGTAGTCCCCGGAAACGGCACCAAAAACTTTGATGTGTTTCGAAAAGCTTTAAATTTATAAGACTAATTTTACTGATTCCTTATTACTCAAAACACACGGGTAAAAGTATAACCCTCGTTTATAGTAAAAGAATTTTGGTAAGACCAGGTCGTTCCACAGGGACTACGATTTGCACTTATATATTAATTATTTTAATCGAGATGATTTAGAAAACTTATGCAAATGATTCAAAATTCAGATATGGAACAAATATGATTACTTGGATAGTTCGTATAACTCAGTGATGGTATATGCTAGTGATCTCAGTAGGTTCAACAAATGAGTAGTTGTTTTCGTCAAAATAACGTCTCATTAGTTAATGGAAATGATTCAAGACTTATGCCTACTAGTCCTTACACGAGTGGTTGACAAGTATAAGTGCTAGTTGCAATGTTTCAAACTTGATTGTTTATTTCAATACAAAAGCGATCTCTCCTTCAATTGATCAACATACATAGACATATGTTAAAAACTATAAAATACTAGTTGAATCTTTTGACCAATTTCAATTAGTAATTATAATTAAAGAGATAAACAATGGTTGATAGTTTAGAACACAACAAGATCGTGACATAAACAGTAAATCAACAAGAGATCATAATCATAACCAAACACTTTATTATATTAACATATCCAAGCAACCATAAGGAGTTTAGCCTAACATGGCTTTAATAATCATGCTTACAGTGGTAATATCCTATGAAATGATCGACATACTTTCTGAAGTAATGTAATGAAGAAGCTACCGCCACTAGCGATTACCACAATTAATTATTACAACGCTTTTAGAACTTTGACTTTATTTCTATCACCCTAATAATTGGAACGAGGGATGAATTATTATCAGAGTTGTGTTGGTTGTTGGGAGGAGTGTTGGTGTATTGGTGTTGTGAAAGTGAGGCGAAATGAGGCTCTATTTATAGACGAAGGGTGACTAGCCAAGCACTGGAATACGCCGCTATTAAGGAAAAGGTCGGCGGGCATTATACTGAACACCGGCGATCATGATGATAAACTACAGAAACCTTTAGATAATTTCTTGGGGCCAAAAGGTCATTAATAGAGCTTGAAGGTCGGCAGGCTTCAGATATAAAATCGCCGCTCTTTACTTGATTTGACTTAAATTGTGCAAGAATAGATTCGTCCCCATAACCGGCGCTTTTTTACTAGGAGCTCGGCGCTCTTTACTTGAAATAGGCTTTATCATAAGATTTAGCTTGAATTTGCATATTTTTCCATGTTTATTGAAGATCTTTGCCAAGAGGACCTGAAATGTATTTTCATGCAATTAAGTATCGAAAGTCCTTATAAATCATATAGAAACTAACAAATAACGGTATATAAAATATGTATAATTCGAGCATCATCAGTAATGCAGAGTCCAAAAGACATAAAGTTCTTCACTGCATATGGTGAATCATGTTGCCACCATTGAGGTGGGAAATTCAAGGATATTTATATTGTATTTGAACTCATAGGGTTTGATCTTTAGTAAGTCATATAGGCCAATGATGACTTGACGCATAAGCATTATCATTTTTCCTTTTTTAAACACCAATAGCTTTGAAATGAATGCATGCAGGTTATTAATTTATTAGATTTACTGATGTAGTATTTTGTTAAAGAAAGTATATCTAATTCCCAGACTAACATAAGTTCTATGTGATTTTGAACTTGCAAGGGCTACATTTACCGATATCCCAACAACAGTATTTTGGAAGGTATGTTAGTTTCTTTAATGACCACATGTATGTATTATGCGGTGCACATTAAAGTACACTTTTGTTGGGAACGTAGTTTTACTATTTATCAAGTCTCGATCATTTACTTGTAATAGGTTGCTAAGGCTTGTATGTTTATTTTAACTTAAGGCTTATGTAGCAAGCCCATGGGCCTTAAGCCCATTTCATTCACTAGATAGGGAGGAAGGGAGTGTTGCCCTACTCCTTCCCTATATATACTAGTCTTATGTAACTAGTTAAAATGTTGGTTATTTGATTTCCTTAATGAAACTCTTGTTCTTTCACTCTTCATAAAGTCTCATAATCAACCATCTCTCATTCTCATCTTATTTCTTTCAATATCATACTTGTGTTTACATAAATGGTGTAACAAGTTGTATCATTCGCCTAATAGAGTTTGAAGTGTGTTTCTTTGGGTTAATGTGGGGTTAAGGGTGTTCTTTTGCTTCTTTTTGCATTTTTCTTTGTTTCTTTCACTCAAATCTTGAATCTTGGACAAGTTTCAAGGTTGATATAGTGATTTGAAGCTTAGTTTTTGCATAAAGTCTTGATTTTTAAGGTTTTTTTAAGGTTTTATAGCTTCTTTGATATTGGAAAACTAGTTTTTGGTAGCAAAATCTTCAATAGTTAGTGTTTTCTAAGTATTGGTGAAGTTATTTGATCAAAAGTACCTTATTTCTAAGCATTTTTCTTCAAAATTTTGAGATTTTTTCAAGTTTCTGACCTCTTTACGCGTAACATACGTGAATAGTACGATTCTAAAGCTGTCAACAGTACTTTTTGTCCTTTCTACGAGTAACTTTTGGTTAAAACCCTTTTCTTACGAGTAACATAGGTCAAACCCTGTTCTTACGAGTAACTTTGGTCTTCTACGCCTAAAACCTACGAGTAAGTTCATTTCCTACGCATAAGTTTTGGTCAAAACCCCTTTCTTACGCGTAAAACTGGTCAAAACCCTATTCCTACGCGTAACTTGGAAGTCTACGCCTAAATCCTACGCGTAAGTCTATTTCATACGAGTAAGATCCTACGCTGAAGTTACATCCTACGCACAAGTTGCCTTTTTCTACGCAGAAGTTTATTCTTACGCATAAGAGTTAATCTTACGCGTAAGTTTCAGAATCTACGCTTAAGTTTCATCAAAGGTCTTCTCTTCGTGTAACGGTGACTCAGTACTTCCCTAGCTTGGATAAGTTAGTGGAATACTTCGACTTCGGATATCTTTCAAGCTTGGATAAGTTTGAAAGATTTGTTTGGTCTTTGAACCTTACGAATAAGAATCCTACGCATAAGCTTAAAACTTACGCATAAGGTTATATCTTACGCATAACTCACAAGTTTACGCATAAGATCATACTTTACGCGTAACTTTAAAGTCTACGCATAAGTTTCATTGTTACGCGTAAGATTTCATGTTATCCCAAGGATTTTGACTTTAACCAAAGGAACGTGCATTTCAATCTTCTACAAGATCCATCTTTCACACAAGTCTCTTTCTGCTATCTTCTAACTTTTTGGCAGGAAAATTTGAGTAAAATTTAATTTTTACAGGAGACTAAACTTTCAATTTTTACGCGAAATTTAAATTTTGGTATAACGGTGAAAATTTTGGCCCAAAATTCAAATTTTTAGGCCAAAATTCAAATTTTTTCGGTAAAATTTGGCGGCAAATTTTTAAAACTCAAATTTTTTCTATAACCTTAGAATTGCATTTTATAGTGATTTTCAAAATTTTGGAAGAGAAAAAATTTTCAACTTATTTTGGAGGGAAAACCAGAAATCACTATTTCGACCTTGAGTGTGACATTTTGTTTGATTATTTCGATTACGTCGCAACAATCAAGGGGGAGAGATATGTCATCTACAATGTCTCAATTACCTTCTTCCAACTACCTTCCTCACCAATATTCTCATCAGCAGCAGTCATCAGCAACTGTACCTTCTTCCAACTACCTTCCTCACCAATATTCTCATCAGCAACAGTATCATCAACAACAAAGTCACAGCTCCCACATTCGTCATGTTCTGCTCTTTGGCAATGAATCAAGGCCTCCAATGTTGCTACCAGGAACATATACTGATTGGAAACGGAGATTTCTACAATGGCTCACAAATCGTCCTGCTGCAGGTATCATGCTCAAATCCATTCAAGATGGTCCATACAAAATGATATTTCTTGCTGACTCAACAGGGATTATCAGACTACAAACAGATGGAGATTTGAATGCTACTGAACTTGCTCAGTACGATGCTGACCAACAAGTTGCATGGTTCATGACACTAGCACTTCCCAACTCAATTTACATGTATATGGACTTTCAAGCCTGTGCTTATGAAATGTGGAAATATCTTGAAGCTATGCATCGTACAGAAGAACTTCATCACATCAGAATGAAGCAAACTCTTGAATCTTGTTTAAGCATGAATCCACTAAAAACCATTCTCCCTTCTCCACCATCTCCAGCTGTTGACCATGGATCCTTAATTGACACTCCAAATGGTCTCTTCTTCATTCCTCCGAATGCGCCTGAGCCTTTCTTCATTCCTCAGTACCATCCTGCTACACTACATAATAATGTACAATCTCTTCTGCAAAATCTAGTGAAGCTTATTCAAGTATCTACTAAGAAAGGCAATGGCGCTATGACTTCAACTTCTGAATGCTTAAACACAATGAAAGATACTGATGATGAAGAAGATCTTATCGAACCGAGCATGGCATTCTTGGCATATACGGAATATATTGCAGATGAGGAAGCTCAAGATTATGATTCAACCTCACTCTCTGACGATAATGTTGAATACAATGCCACACTTAGTCAAATGGAAGTTGAAGGGGGTAATCTCAATGCAGTTTTGCAAAGTGTCATGGGAGTTATTCCTTCTGATGATGAATATGCAGATTTGGAAACCTATACAACAGATGTGATGTTAATGGCAAACATGCAGGAATTTCACATGATAAATTTTGGCTCAGAGTATGATTCTGATGATTCTGAAGATCCTTTTGTGAAATTAAACCAAGAGAAACACCTGACATCTTTAAGATTACTTTATTCATACCTTAAGCTTCTCTCAAACAAAGACTTAGCAGAAACTCGTTCCGAGTATGGATTCAAATGGGTATTTCCAGACCTGTTTGGAGAAATAGTTGATATTTTCACTACTACAATGTTCGACAACGTGAATCAACTTGAAAAACAACTTGAAACTGAAGAATTTCACGAGAGTGAATCCAATGCTGCCTTCAGAGTGCTCAAGAAACAGTTTCAACATTTCATCAATTATGACTGTGAAGTGGTAAGCGAGTATTTTTTTGAATACACTCGAATTGAGGCTCAAACCTTCAAAGATATATTGCTCCAACACCTGGATGCTATTGAAAAGTCAATTGTTGAAAGAGTACTTCACAGACTAGAGTATGATAAAAGGAGGAAGTTGCAGATTCAAGAAGAGTTAATTCATAAAGTTCATGCATTGGATGCTAATTTGGTCGTCATGAAAAGCAATGGGACAAAATTAAAAGAGCAGGATGACAGCAGTAGATTAGGGAATGATACAGATGTAGACTGTGCAGAGATCAGACCCTCCTATGACTCAGAACCCAACTTTGACAAAGAACAGATGGATGAGGAAGATGTCATGCCCATCTATGACACATAACCTAACTTTGACAAAGAACAAACGGTTGAGGTACAATCTATTGTTGATCATATTATGCTTGCAAATGAGATACAACAATCTGAGCAACCTAACTTCAGTAATGAAGGAGAGGTTGACCAGAATGTTATTCAATGTCCTGACAATCCTTCTGAGTCTATGTCCTTACCTGATAATCTTATAACTGATACATCATACCAAACTCTTGAGTCTGAAAACATTCTTCTCAAAAAGACCGTTGCCCAGTTTTATAAAGATTTTTCAAAACTGGAGGCACATTGCATCTCACTGGAACTCAAATTGCAAAACGAATCTCTAAATTCGGGCAACAATGGTCAATCTTTGAATGAACAAAGTAAATGTGTGGATACATTAGTTAAAGAAAATGAGCTTTTAAAAGGTCAAATTCAAGCAAAGGTGTTTGCACATGCTGCATTGCAAAACAAATTAAGAAGACTGACTGGTCAGAGTGTGGATACTAAGTTTGCAAAACCATCAATCTTGGGGAAACCGCTTTCTCAACAATCAGTGGTTAGACAACCAACTGCATTTAAATCTGAAAGACCTAAATCTTCAAAATCTCGGTTTGCCTCCCAAGTTGTTGAGAAAAACAATTTGACAAAACCAGTCACTCCACATTCTTGGCCTAAGGAAAATGCATCTGTGTCTGCTAAATCTCAACACGTGATTATACCTGGCTCATCTAGGATTAGTTCGAAAATAGTGTCTAATACGAGCATTAAAAGTAAAGATTCTTATGGAAGATATGACATGCACAAGAACTATGATCTAGAAAAGGCTAGGAAAAAGGCGCTACTTCAAAAGGATGGAATTCTAGGTTCAAAACCTCATGTGATGCCTTCCAATGTAGTGCAAAACACTGCTAGTAGTAGCAAACCAAAACCTAGGAGTTCTCAACAAACTAATAGGAATTGGCTAGCATCTAAGAGTAGTTGCGGAAATAATCATGATGTCTATGCTTTAAAATATCTTCAAAAGGGAAATTCACTTGAAAAGGCTCAATCGACTAAGACAAACAAACTCGTTGAACCAAATGTCATAAATCAGAAACCTAAGAAGTGGATCAATATAGGATGTAGTTTTTCTCAACAAAGTGATGCTCCCACATTTCATTCCACTGCATCTAAAAGGAAAACATCTCCTAGATCTAACATTAGGTGGGTACCTACAGGTAGAATTTTCAAATCGATTGGTCTTAGGTGGATTCCTACAGGAAAGATTTTAGACATTTGCGCCAAAACTAATGTGAACTCCACCATATCTACCCCTGAGACAAGATGGAAAACCATCGGAATTGTGTGTTCAAGTGTCAAGAAGATAATTGACACTACATCTTTATGCTTCTAACATCTGGAACCCAGTTTCTCTTGGGGATCTGTGTTCTCTGTTTTTCTTGTCTCTTTTTTCTTTCTTTGCAGATATAACAGGAATGGCTTCGGAACAAATCAGTTTCGGACCCGAGCTTAATGTTATGGCTTCTGAGCAAAATAGCTTATGACCCGAAACAAACCGCCTTAACTTTCCGGGCTCTTCGGCTGAAACATTGTCAATCTCTTGCAAGGAATTGAAAACCCTGTTTGCTCAACTGTTTGATGATTCAATTCAAAACCGTCCTCAAGAGGTCTCACCAATCTCCACTGCACACCCTGAGAATATTCAACAACCACTGTTGAGAAAGACGGTCCTCCAAGTGAATCTCCAACAACAGCAGGACAAACCGCTTCCAACTCCAGACAATCAGCTGAAAATCCATTACTACGATCAGTACCACAACCTGCAGATTATGATGAAAATACTTTCTTCAATCCATTTGCACCGACACCAACCATTCCTGATATAATAGAGTTGTCTTCTCGCAATTTGGATCCGTCTAATATGCATACGTTCTACCAACATCACCCTTCGACACATCATTGGACTTAAATGGATTTGGAAAACAAGTTGGACGCATAAAGCACAGTGATTCGCAACAAATCTTGTTTAGTTACAAAGGGATACAGTCAATGAAGCAGGATTGTACATCACTGTCGTCAACAAAAGCTTAGTATGTAGCCATGTCTGCTTTCTGTGCTCAAGTCATTTGGATGAGGACTTAGCTCACGGACTACGGCTATGTATTTGACTAGATCTCAATGTACTGCAACTCAAAGTGTGCTATTGCTATCTCATATAACACCATTCATCATTCCAAGGCCATACAAATTGCTCTCTGCTACCATTTCATAAAGGAGCATGTTGAGAAGGGTACAATTGAATTAGAGTTTGTGGGTACTGAATACCAATTGGCGGACTTGTTTACATTACCTCCATCAAGGTTTGTTGATTTAGTTCACCAAAATGGTATGTGATGTTTGACTCCAGATGATTTGCAAAATTTTCTTAAAACCTAAGAAGAATCAAACATCAAAGTCTTTCTGTAAATATTTTTTCTACAAAAAGAATCTTCTTTCTTTGTGTACAAACTTCAAATCTTCAAAACTATGTTCCTCCATTTAAACATATTTTGCTTTTCTCTGTCAAAATGGAACATGTTTTGAGGGGGAGAAAACTTTCCACAATATCATGAAGTTTGGACACCTCATTTTTTATTCATCAAGGATAAAATGTTTCTTCATCATTCGGATTTAAAATCATCTTCAAAAAGGTTCTACGATCTCTTGAATTAAAAGTGCAAAAAGGTTTCACAAAATATATGCTAATTCGAGGGGGAGAAAAGGAATTTCTTCTGCAACGATCCCAAATTAATCTAGTTTGGACTTCAAATGGAAAAGTAATTAACCTTTTAATGAGTAAAGTTCACAAAAGTCTTAAACTTAGGTAAAAGGACCTTGCAAGGAAAATAAAACAGGCTCTAATCAATGTTTTCACACATGTTCTCAAAAGTTGCACACATGATTAAAACCTCTACGAATCAGACTAACGATTTTTTCCTCAATTATCTCCATAATTGTGAGTTTCTAATCTCCTCATTGTTGTTGTCTAATCGTTCCCTAAATGTTTCAAGTGTTTTCAACGGTCAAAAAGGGCATAATCAGAAACTAAGGATAACGTAATTATCAATCGGGGCATTTCTTTTTTATGTGTTTAGTCTAATTTATTATTTCATATAGCTTTAGAGAACACTAAAGTATGCTCGATTGGTGTGTTTGCACGATTAGAAACAACATAGGTTTGAAATCAAGTTTTTTAGGGTTTAAGATTTCGATGTCTTTGCTGCTACTAGGATGTTTAATTTGTACAATATTCATGCATTATGATGCTAAAATGCGTGCAATGTCTCTAATCATAACCCCTAACCATTATCATAATTGGAAAATCTCAAGTGATAGGATGAGTTAATCTGTGATCTTGTGTGTTAATTAGAGAATTCTGAGCATTTTGGTAGATCTAGAATGAGTTTCTTGATTCATCTGTATACTTGTTTGTGCCTGATGCATTTTCTCTGTGTGCAAGTGATTGATGCTAAACCACCAACTTAAATTGACCAAGGAATGGTCAACAAAGTCAAATAGCCTAGATCAATACTCCGGGTAATATAAGGTATCACCGGGTCGTTAAATCCCGTTGAGGTGTGAATTGTAACTTTAGCGTGCTTTGTGATCGGGTGATTATCCACAGAAAGGGTTTGTTGTGAGAATTATTTGAGAATTATGAAATTAAACAGCTTAGGAAAGCTACGTGATTGATTACGTGAATTGAGATTAAGAAGATTTGAGCTAAAACCTAAAAACGTACGTTTTAATTAAAAACGTACACAGACGAACGAAACAAAACGTACAACTGATGGACGGAAAGGGTTACAAGTGTGAAAATATTATTTTTACAATCCTAATAAATAAATAAAATTTTAAGAAAAAGAAAAACTATTTTTACACTATTTAATTATTTATTATTAATTAATTACAAATTATCTATTTATTACTAATTAAATTATTAGAATTATTAAAAATACTAAAAAGACTTAGAAAATTAAGAAAAATTTTACAAATCTAATTAACCATCATAGGAATCCTAAAAAATTATAAAAAGTTTATTTTATGTATTTTTAAACTAATTTACTAATTATTAATCTAATTACTAATTAATTACCAATTAAACTAATTAAATTATAAAAAATAGAAAATGAATAGTACAAATTCTAGAAAATTTTATAAAAATGTTTTAACTTAAATAAAAGCTAAGAAAATTATAAAAACTAGGTTGTACTTTATAAAATCTAATTATGCTATTTAATTACTTAATATTAATTAAAACTTAATTAAACTAAAATTAATTATAAAAACCACTAAAAACAAAATAAAAATCTGGAAAAATTTCTAGAATTACTTTAACCTAAAAGAGAATTAACAAAAATATAAAAAGCTAAGTACTTAATTAAAATCAACAAATGAAAAATAAAATTTAAATTAAATTAAATAGAAACTATCACTTGAAAATAAATTGGTTTTTCTTGGTTTTTCTTTTGGAAACTTAATTTACACCTAAAAACTAATGACTTTTATGAAAACACTTTTTTTTTAACCCAGAAATAAGCTCTTGAGGGCTTATTGATCCACTTAGTTGACTTTTGTTGACTGTGGGGTGATTTAAGCTCAAATGAAGTGATGTGGGGTCCACAGTGATGAATAATGGTTTCTCTGAGATGTTTGATCAATAATAAGCTAGTTTCAACCAAAGAAGTATCTTAAATAAGCCACAATCACACAAATAAGCAGTTGCTTATTGCATTTCTGAGTCAGATTGGGGACAAGGTTTAGGAGTCAATCCAGATGGGGTCCACAGGTCTAGAGGTCAAACAAAGGGTCAAAAGGTCAACTCTGGTAGGAGGGGGGTTGGGAGAACCCAAGGGTGAAGTGTGGGACCCACTGGGTTAACCACAAAATACCACTAAAGTTGGGTGAGTGGACTGAGCTGCTGAGACAGGGCAATATCCTTGCCCTGCAGTCAACTTTGAAGGTCAATTTGGTCCAAGTAAAAAAATCACAAAATTATGAAACTTGTGGAAATCTAAAGTTCAGGTGGTAGAGTCTAAACACAAGAAATTTCAGATCCCAAGTCACAACACAAAAATCATGAAAATTCACTCAATTTTGGTAAAAATCTGAGACATCACTTTTGACTTTTTAAAGAACATGCAAGCTTTGACTAAAACGAATTTCTATTGATCCTAGATGATTACTACTGTTATATTAACCCTAAAAGAAGCCAGTTTAAGCAACCTTAACAAGTTTTAAGCTAAATTCAAGATTATGCCATGCTAGAACTTAAACAGACAAGCAGAATTAATCTTAGACCTTGGATTTGACTTTCTTGCTTAAGAACTGCCTAAACAAAAGGTTGTCTGAGCTATATTACTACTAGTGGTGAAATCTAAGCAGACCAATACCTACAATGACAACAAATGCATAGCATCACAACTTAAACCAAACACCCCTATATTATGACTGATTTGAGATTTTTGTACCAAATGGTAACACAGATTTATGAAACCAACTCTAAACCATTTTTTATAGTTGCAATGCTTATAATAGCTGAGAAACAAAGACTTACACAACTACTTCTTGCTTATGCTATGTTGCTACAATTGACAGTGGATATAGAAATTTTTTTAGAACAACAAAAACAAGTGAGCAAGTTAACTACTCAAAACAATAATTCTACTAATTATCACACAAGAAGCCTACAAAAACAAATATATGCAATACCACAGTACTTAATCAATCAAAGAAAAATACAAGATTATAGCTCACAGTGTGCATCCAGCTGAGAGATTTTGAAACCAAGGACCAATTTTTTCCAGCCTATTGAATCCCCATGGATTCACTAACCCAGGGCCATCCCATATCCACCCTGCTCCATGCTTATCTTCCCTTTCATATATATTTTTTATTTTATTTTCTGTTTATTTATTTATTTATTTATATTATGGGATGAAACTCAAAATGGAAAATACAACTCAAATTTCTGAAACAACACTTTTATTAATACTGAAAGAGTGAAATTACAACTGATAATTTGATTGAGATTTAAAAGTACAATGCTTGAAAAAAAAATTACATTAAAAATAACTAAAAACTAGATCGTTGCTCCACTCTCTCTATCTCTTTTATAACTCCCATTTAGGGTTCACATGAGTCCTTGTCATCTTTCCCAGCAGCAATTGTAACCATAGGATCACTAGGGTTAATCTTGGCCGTTCAAAAGTATTGGCGCCAAAATGGTTTTGTCTCCTTCTTTGATTATTGAGGCCAGGGGGGATGTTTTGGAGTTTAGCTATTGGCTTGGAGTACCAAGGGGGAGCTAGATGGAGTGTGCAGGTGGTGAAGGATAGGTGTGATGATGGGGAAACTTGGCTGGTAGCAGGGTGAAGTGGTGATGTGGAGATGGTGGAGGTTGACCGGGTCAACGATGGGAGGGATTTATTATTAAACGGGGTAGTTTTCTTTTGGTGTGGGCTGAGGTGTGATTGGGCCAAGGGAAGAATTGGAGTGGGCTATGTTGGGGTTTGGATTTGGTTTTTGGGATTAATAAAACAATGGGGTCCGGTTGGTTTTGTAGAAATTTCACACAAGGACCAATTTGTAATTTATAGAAAGTGAGGGGCTGATTTTGCACTTTTCCAAATTTTTTATGATGGACCAAAGTTGCCAAACTCCAATTATACAAGAACCACAAAAGTTAAATTTCCATAATATTAAATCCCGAGGACCAAAAATGACAAGTTTCCAAACTTGAGGGACCAATATTGTAATTTCCTCAAACTTCACACCAAAGGATCATTTTGATAATTTATGATTTTTAAGGACCAAAAATGATTTTTTTTCTTTCAAAATTATCCCACCAGGGACCAAATCTGCCAAATTATGAAGTTCAGGGGCCTTTTATGTCAATTTTGGATTTTAAGGGGTAAAAGTGTAATTTTCTCAAACTTTTTCACCCAAGGACTTATTTTGACAATTTTTGACTTTTCTTTGCCTTGGGTTGACTTTTCTTTCATTTTAAACTTCCAGGGACTAGTTTTGCCAAATTTTGAAACTTGAGGGACTGAAACTGCCAATTGTGCAAACTTTGTTCATTTTTCATTTGTTTTTAAACATTTTGCATCTAAAACATATAAAACACACTTTTGGGATAAATTGTGTATTTTGATGCGTTTTTGGGTGTTTTTGGATGTTTTGGCAGTCCAAATACGATAAAAATGATGAGTGTTTGAGCACTCATCAATCCCCCACACTAAACTATTGCTAGTCCCTAGCAATCTTTTGAGAAAAAATTGATAGATTTGAAACTCTTTACCAAAAGCCATCACTTCTGGAGTAGCCAGGTATAAGAACTGTGGCACACCTAATAACCGTGTGATTTTGAGCAAACCACCAGCTGTCAACGGATTTGATTTGTCTTTACCAAGAGCCGTTTGCTCCTGGACTAGCCAGCTCTTGATGGAATAGTCAACATCTTGGTGAGCTGATTACCAATTATGGTTTTTCCACTGCCTTTACCACAAGCCATAATCTTGCGGGCTAGCCAACTCATTCGCTTTATGGGATATGGCGAGTTGAGGTACCATACAATTTTGGGCAAATTGCAAGCCGTAAATGGATTTGAGATGTCTTTACCAAGAGCCGTTTGCTCCTGGACTAGCCAATCCCTTTTGTCGTTTAGACACGGCGGACTGATTACCACAAAAATTTTGAAATAAAGTGAAAATTTTTTGAAAATTTTGGACCAAAATGGGGGTACTTGAAAGTATTTTGCGATAAAATTCGCTAGAATTTCCCCCCCACACTTAGAAATGAATATTGTCCTCAATATTCAAAGTTCCGGCTATTATGCCGAACCTATGAACGTAAAAAGATAATATTCGAAGCTAACTGTGGAAATATTGTTTGTATTTTTCACTTTATTCATCTATACATACAATCACACATTTTTTTTTTAAACTTATATACATATATACATTTTCAAATTAGCGGGGGGTTGGCCATTCCCCCACACTAGGGTGGTAGAAAGTAGAAAGAAGTTAGAAATACGGGTGAAAACCCATATATGTTGCTAATTTTTGTTCATCGAGTCGCTAGCTTGACTCGACCCCCGAATTCAATTGTCCTTGGGGAAAGTTTGGAGATCCGGGACAACCATGGATGGTATGTCCTCTCCAAAGTAGTGCTTTAAACGATGTCCATTCACTTTGAAATTAGGTCCGTCATTTTGTGATAACTCGACGGTGCCATAAGGATAAACCTTAACGATAGTGAATGGACCAGTCCATCGGGTTTTGAGCTTTCCCGAGAAGATCTTGAGTCTAGAGTTGAAAAGAAGGACTCGATCACCAACGTTGAAAACGCGGTTTTTGATTTTGGAGTCATGAATCTTCTTTGTCTTTTCCTTATAGATCAAAGAGTTCTCGTAAGCTTGATCACGGAGTTCATTTAATTTATTGAGTTGAACTTTCCGATGATCACCCGCAGTTTTGAGGTCAAAATTGGCATGCTTTAGGGCCCAATAGGCTTTATGCTCAAGCTCGATCGGTAGATGGCACGCTTTCCCGTACACAAGTTTGTAAGGCGTACACCCAATGGGTGTTTTGTAAGCCGTACGGAAAGCCCAAAGTGCATCATCTAATTTATCCGACCAAGATGCACGATTTTCACCAACGGTTCTTTCCAATATTCTCTTTATGCCTCGATTGGAAACTTCTACTTGTCCACTTGTTTGAGGGTGGTACGCAGTAGAAAGACGGTGAGTTACACCATACTTTTGCATGACTTTATCGAATTTGTCATTGCAAAAATGCGTACCACGGTCACTAATTATAGCACGTGGAGTTCCAAATCGAGCAAAGAGAGCTTTCAAAAATTTCACGACTACTCGGGCATCATTAGTGGGTAAAGCTTTCGCTTCAACCCATTTTAACAAATAGTCAACAGCCACGAGTATATACTTGTTTCCATGAGATGATGGAAATGGCCCCATAAAGTCGATGCCCCATACGTCAAATATTTCACAAACTTGGATTGCATTTTGTGGCATTTCATTCTTTTGTGAAATATTCCCGTGACGTTGACAAGCGTCACAGGATTTGACCAATTCATGGGCATCCTTGTAAATCGTGGGCCAAAAGAAACCGGAATCAAACACCTTTTTGGCGGTGTAGTTTGGATTGTGGTGGCCCCCCGTGGGACCAGCATGGCAAGCCTTAAGAATTTCAGAGGCTTCTTGACCATAAACACACCGCCGGATGACTTGATCCGCACAAACTTTGAAAAGGTAGGGGTCGTCCCAGAAATAATGTTTCACATCCTTAAAGAATTTGTTCTTTTGTTGGGACGACATCCCTTTCACAATAAAGTTACCCGCAAGGTAATTTGCAAAATCGGCAAACCAAGGGGTAACAGAATCTCCACGAAAGGTAACCGCATTGAGTGTCTCGAGAGGGAATGTTTCATTAATTTCCTTCTTCTCGAAGACATCTTGATGGGGGTTTTCCAAACGGGAGAGATGATCAGCAGCTAAGTTCTCAGCTCCTTTTTTATCACGAATTATGATATCAAATTCTTGCAGGAGGAGAACCCAACGAAGTAGTCTCGGCTTTGCATCTTGTTTTGCAAAAAGGTACTTCAAAGCCGAGTGATCCGTATACACTATGCTTTTGGTCAAGATCAAATATGACCGCAATTTTTCGAAGGCATACACCACAGCTAATAATTCTTTTTCAGTGGTGGTGTAATGACTTTGAGCCTCGGTCATAGTTTTGCTTGCATAGTGTATAGGCTGAAAATGTTTAGACTTGCGTTGCCCCAAGACTGCCCCTATAGCATAATCACTAGCATCACACATAAGTTCAAAGGGCAAGTCCAAATCGGGGGCAACAAGAATAGGTGCCTCAGTAAGCTTTTTCTTTAGAGTTTCAAAAGCTTCTACGCACTCAGGTGAGAAGATAAAAGGAGCATCCTTTTCGAGGAGATGGGTCATAGGCCGGGCGATTTTAGAAAAATCTTGAATAAACCTACGATAGAAACCGGCATGACCCAAAAAGCTCCTAATACCTTTGACGGTAGTGGGATGAGGTAATTTTGCAATGACATCAATTTTTGCTTTGTCAACCTCAATCCCATTCTTTGAAATTTTATGGCCGACGACAATGCCCTCTTTGACCATAAAGTGACTCTTCTCCCAGTTGAGACACAAGTTCGTGTCTTCACATCGTTTCAACATTTTTTCCATGTGGGAGATATAAGATTGGAACGAATCCCCAATGACCGAAAAGTCATCCATGAATACCTCCATTGTTTTTCCGATCATGTCGGAAAAGATTGACATCATGCACCTTTGGAAAGTGCCAGGAGCGTTGCATAAACCAAAAGGCATGCGACGGTAGGCAAAGGTTCCGTAAGGGCACGTGAAGGTAGTTTTCTCTTGATCCTGTGGATCAATGGGGATTTGAAAGTATCCCGAGAAACCATCGAGGAAACAATAGTACTCATTCCCCGCTAATCTCTCAAGCATTTGGTCCATGAAGGGTAGAGGAAAATGGTTTTTACGGGTGGCTTCATTTAGTTTTCTATAATCTATACATACACGCCATCCCGTAACCAAACGAGTTGGAATTAACTCGTTATCCTCATTGGTGACCACAGTAATGCCACCCTTCTTAGGAACACAATGGATGGGACTCACCCAAGGACTATCAGAAATAGGGTAAATCAATCCAGCATCAAGAAGTTTTAGGACTTCTTGTTTGATAACTTCGTGAATTTTAGGATTTACCCTCCTTTGATGTTGCACCGCGGGTTTGAAGTCATCCTCCATCAAGATATTGTGTGAACAAAATTCAGGGTTAATACCCTTGATATCGGATAGTCTCCAAGCAATTGCTTGCTTGTGTGACTTCAAAACCTTTATGAGTGCGGTTTTCTCCTCATCTTTCAAGTCTTTAGCAATAATGACGGGTAATTTATCATCACCCTCCAAAAATGCATACTCAAGATGAGGAGGCAACTCTTTGAGCTCGACCTAAGGAGAATCATCAGTTTTCTCAACATTTTTGAGATCTTCTTTATGAAGTGTTTGTGGTAGAACATGAAGAGGAGAGGGATCTTTGTTTAGTAATTTCTCTAGCAGGAGAATATCCCTCTCGGGGCCAATCTCTTGGTTATCGATTCCATCAGGAATCGAATCACTTTTGAGAAAGGCCTCAATTTCTTCTGAGATGAAGTCACTTCCCTCAAACGGAGTGAGGGAAGGAAAAGAATTGGCAATGATGGGGTAAGAAGATGGAGTGAAGTTTTCACTCGAAGAATTATCATTGAAACCTAGAACCTCTTGAGCGTACTCCTCAGAGGCAACATCAATGACATCGATTCGGTTAACCAATTCAGTGTCATAATTGGAGGAGTACCTCGAAGTTTGTTCGAGGTTGAAGGTTACTGCTTCATTACCAACACGAAGAGTTATTTCCTCTTCGTGCACATCGATTAGAGCACGGCCCGTCCTCAGGAATCCTCTTCCAAGAATGAGAGGAACCCTTGGATCAGCATCGAACTTAACAACAACGAAGTCAGCAGGGAAATGGAACTTTCCTACTTTCACGAATACGTCTTCAGCAATGCCGAGTGGATGAGAGATCGAACGATCGGCAAGCTCAAGAGTCATGCACGTAGAAGTAAGTTCAGGAAGAGAGAGTTTCTCCTATACTGAGTAAGGCATCAGGTTGATGCTAGCGCCAAGATCGGCCAAGACGAAGCATTCAACCATCCCAGGAAAAACACATGGAATGAGAAATCTCCCAGGGTCTCCAAGCTTCTTAGGAAGCTTCTTTAAGATCACTGCTGAGCAGTTTTCGTTCAATGGAGTTTTTGCCATTTCGTACAATTTTTCGTTGTTGCTTAACAAGTTCTTGATCATTGATGCAAATTTGGGCATCAGGATGATAGCATCTGCGAGGCTAACGTCAAAATGAAAATCTTGAAAGATTTGATAAAACTTATCCATTTGGTGACTAGCCTTTTCGCGGAGCTTTTGCTCATTAAGTCGAGATGGGTATGGTATCGAAGGTTTGGATTTAGGGTTCTCATCAGGAGTTATTGGTGGTTCAAATACAACTCCTGGTTTGGTCTTTGGAACAACCTGAGGGTGGACATGTGCGGTACTTCGTGGGCTAGTAGATTGCACCTTGTCCTTGGTTGCCTCAGGCTCAATTTCCACTACCTTGGGAAAAGGAGGAGGAGGAGGAGGTAGTGGCGGTTCATCATAAGCTTTACCACTACGTGTGGTAATAGCTTTGAGTTCACCCTTAGGGTTGACAACTGTATTACCAGGAAGACCTCCCGAAGTAGAGGGTGGAGCGATATGACTCATGAGACTAGCAAACATATTCTCAATCTTGTTTTGAGATTGATCAATTTTGTTGTTTGTTGCTATAAGCTCATTCTTCAGCTCATTACCTTGCTTGGTGATTGAAGATTGAAATTCATTCTTCAAATTTGAGATTTGATTCTGCATAGCCCTCATTTTGGTCTCATTAACTTTAATGTAGTTATTGAGCTCGTTAGGGAGAGGTTCTTGGTAATTAGGAGCTGAATACCCTTGATTACCCCTTTGGAGTGGGTACTGATTCACCGGGGTATGAGTTTGATTTTGCATGTTATTACCCCTTGGTTGATTAGGATTAAACCTATTTGGATTTTGAGGAAACCCGGGTGGTCCACCTAGGTCGCTAGCGCGGTAGTTTGTTTCCACTTGAGGACGGTATTGGTTACCTCCTTGGTTGGAACTTTCGGCTATTGCATTGACTTCAAATGGATTGCCTTCAGTGGCAGTGCAATTGTAATACGAATGTGGACCACCACAAGTGACACAAACTTCTACCTTTTTGATTTCAGCTTGTGGAGAAGAATGAGGAGAAGAAACTTTCTTGCTTTTGGTGAGAACCAAGGCATGAATAGCTTCCGTGAGCTTGTCAAGTCTAGCATCGGTGCTAGATTGAGCCACGGGTGATGAGGTAGAAGGAACAACATTCCCTTGGGAAACAACCGGTTTGCTTCGTGGAATGCGAACCTTAGATTTATTCTCAATGATCGCTAAAGCATCCTTTGTGGTATGATTCAAGAAATTACCCCCAGCGGAGGAATTGAGAGAGTTTTGATCGCTTTGGCTCACACCATTGTAGAAAGTATCGAGTTGCATCAACTCGGAAAAACCATGGTGAGGGCATTTGCGAAGCAATTCCTTATAGCGATCCCATGCCTCACTAAATGATTCATCAAATTTCTGTGTGAATTTCATGATCTCATTCTTAATACTTGTGGTTTTGGAAGGAGGAAAGAATTCATTGACGAACTTTTTTACCAAATCTTCCCATGTTACAATCGATCGAGGGGTTTGTTTATCAAGCCAAATCCGGGCAGCCCCATCGATGGAAAATGGAAAGAGAAGAAGTTTAATCGCCTCTTCAGGGACATTTTTGCATTTGATGGTTGATGTAATTTTTTTAAACCATCGAATGTGATCTTGAGGATCGTCCCTCTCAAAACCGTAGAATTGACGCGAAGTGACCAGGTTTATCAACCCAGTTTTATGCTCAAAATTCTCGGCCACGATGGCCGGAACAACGATAGCATCTCCGTAACCCTCAACGGGTGCTTGGAGAAGCTCGTTCATAGTTGGCTCAGCAGCCATGATAACGGAAGGTGTGGGAATAGTACGGATCTCAGATCCGACTGTTGGTGCTGAACGTCGACGACGTCTTCTAGGTATTCTTACAAGCTCACGTAATGGGCTAGTAGACCTAGAAGAGCGAGTGCGCATGCACTAAGGATAAAAACTTTTTGGACAATATTTTTGTTATCGTCCCGTAATCTAGAATCGTTTTTCCTTAAGAATCACCTTAAAAGAAAACCGAATCAGAAAACGTTACGATAAGTTTTTGTTGTTTTTTTTAATTTTTTTGGTGTTCTAACACTTTAGGAAAAGTGTCAATGAATTTTTTTTTTTTTTTTTTTTTGTGTTTTGATTTTGAAAATATTCACAAGTGATGGTATTTGTACAGTGAGTGAGGTGAGATAACACTAATCTCGAAAGACGCTGCAGAAACGCGCACACCTCCCCAGCAGCGGTGCCAAAAATTGATTGATGCTAAACCACCAACTTATATTGACCAAGGAATGGTCAACAAAGTCAAATAACCTAGATCAATACTCCGGGTAATATAAGGTATCACCGGGTCGTTAAATCTCGTTGAGGTGTGAATTGTAACTTTAGCGTGCTTTGTGATTGGGTGATTATCCACAAAAAGGGTTTGTTGTGAGAATTATTTGAGAATTATGAAATTAAATAGCTTAGGAAAGCTACGTGATTGATTACGTGAATTGAGATTAAGAAGATTTGAGCTAAAACCTAAAAACGTACGTTTTAATTAAAAACGTACACAGACGAACGAAACAAAACGTACAACTGATGGACGGAAAGGGTTACAAGTGTGAAAATATTATTTTTACAATCCTAATAAATAAAGAAAATTTTAAGAAAAAGAAAAACTATTTTTACACTATTTAATTATTTATTATTAATTAATTACTAATTATCTATTTATTACTAATTAAACTAATTAGAATTATTAAAAATACTAAAAAGACTTAGAAAATTAAGAAAAAATTTACAAATCTAATTAACCATCATAGGAATCCTAAAAAATTATAAAAAGTTTATTTTATGTATTTTTAAACTAATTTACTAATTATTAATCTAATTACTAATTAATTACCAATTAAACTAATTAAATTATAAAAAATAGAAAATGAACAGTACAAATTCTAGAAAATTTTATAAAAATGTTTTAACTTAAATAAAAGCTAAGAAAATTATAAAAACTAGGTTGTACTTTATAAAATCTAATTATGCTATTTAATTACTTAATATTAATTAAAACTTAATTAAACTAAAATTAATTATAAAAACCACTAAAAGACAAAATAAAAATCTGGAAAAATTTCTAGAATTACTTTAACCTAAAAGAGAATTAAGAAAAATATAAAAAAGCTAAGTACTTAATTAAAATCTACAAATGAAAAATAAAATTTAAATTAAATTAAATAGAAACTATCACTTGAAAATAAATTGATTTTTCTAGGTTTTTCTTTTGGAAAATTAATTTACACCTAAAAACTAATGACTTTTATGAAAACACTTTTTTTATAACCCAGAAATAAGCTCTTGAGGGCTTATTGATCCACTCAGTTGACTTTTGTTGACTGTGGGGTGATTTAAGCTCAAATGAAGTGATGAATAATGGTTTCTCTGAGATGTTTGATCAATAATAAGCTAGTTTCAACCAAATAAGTATCTTAAATAAGCCACAATCACACAAATAAGCAGTTGCTTATTGCATTTCTGAGTCAGATTGGGGACAAGGTTTAGGAGTCAATCCAGATGGGGTCCACAGGTCTAGAGGTCAAACAAAGGGTCAGAAGGTCAACTCTGGTAGGAGGGGGGTTGGGAGAACCCAAGGGTGAAGTGTGGGACCCACTGGGTTAACCACAAAATACCACTAAAGTTGGGTGAGTGGACTGAGCTGCTGAGACAGGGCAATATCCTTGCCCTGCAGTCAACTTTGAAGGTCAATTTGGTCCAAGTAAAAAAATCACAAAATTATGAAACTTGTGGAAATCTAAAGTTCAGGTGGTAGAGTCTAAACACAAGAAATTTCAGATCCCAAGTCACAACACAAAAATCATGAAAATTCACTCAATTTTGGTAAAAATCTGAGACATCACTTTTGACTTTTTAAAGAACATGCAAGCTTTGACTAAAACAAATTTCTATTGATCCTAGATGATTACTACTGTTATATTAACCCTAAAAGAAGCCAGTTTAAGCAACCTTAACAAGTTTTAAGCTAAATTCAAGATTATGCCATGCTAAAACTTAAACAGACAAGCAGAATTAATCTTAGACCTCGGATTTGACTTTCTTGCTTAAGAACTGCCTAAACAAAAGGTTGTCTGAGCTATATTACTACTAGTGATGAAATCTAAGCAGACCAATACCTACAATGACAACAAATGCATAGCATCACAACTTAAACCAAACACCCCTATATTATGACTGATTTGAGATTTTTGTACCAAATGGTAACACAGATTTATGAAACCAACTCTAAACCATTTTTTATAGTTGCAATGCTTATAATAGCTGAGAAACAAAGACTTACACAACTACTTCTTGCTTATGCTATGTTGCTACAATTGACAGTGGATATAGAAATTTTTTTAGAACAACAAAAACAAGTGAGCAAGTTAACTACTCAAAACAATAATTCTACTAATTATCACACAAGAAGCCTACAAAAAAAATATATGCAATACCACAGTACTTAATCAATCAAAGAAAAATACAAGATTATAGCTCACAGTGTGCATCCAGCTGAGAGATTTTGAAACCAAGGACCAATTTTTACCAGCCTATTGAATCCCCATGGATTCACTAACCCAGGGCCATCCCATATCCACCCTGCTCCATGCTTATCTTCCCTTTCATATATTTTTTTTATTTTCTGTTTATTTATTTATTTATTATTTTTTTTTTATATTATGGGATGAAACTCAAAATGGAAAATACAACTCAAATTTCTGAAACAACACTTTTATTAATACTGAAAGAGTGAAATTACAACTGATAATTTGATTGAGATTTAAAAGTACAATGCTTGAAAAAAAATTACATTAAAAATAACTAAAAACTAAATCGCTGCTCCATTCTCTATATCTCTTTTGCGTAATCAAGAACCAACTTGGTTATAGGATGATGCCCAACAAGAATTTGATAAGCAACTTTGTAGGAAAAGTGAGAGGATTGCATGTATTTGTAAGGAACTTCACTTATGTTATCGACTTTGTGATAGTAGAGGATACTAGTCCGGTAATAGATGATTGCCTAAGTTAAGTAGTGTTTGAAAAACCGTTTGTTGAGGCCTCTAAGATGAGTTATGACCTGACATTAGGGATAGTTAGATTCAAGGAAGGGAACGACGAGATTGCTTTCCAAATGCCTTATAAGATTGAACAATATTGCCTTCTATCAAACATAGAAAAGGAACACAAGCAAGCGGTTTATTATAGGAATGATTAGGATAGACGAATAGGAGTAGATTATGTCATGAATAGAATACTTGGTTTCTACAAGGAATGCTTGCAACTAGGTCCGGAATACAAAACTAAGATTGGAGATGACCTAGAGAATGAGACCAACGATGAGGTCACGTAATTGCCCATGACCTTGAGTCTAGCTACAAGACTCGTAAAATAAAGAAAAGCGCTTCTTGGGAGGCAACCCATGTTTTGTGTGATTTTTAATTGTTTGATTGTTATTTTTTTCTGTATGCATGCTTTGTTTTTATTGTTGGTAGATCATGTTTCAAACTAAAATTGTGAAAATGCTTTATTTTGTTGTTTAACTTCGTCTTAACTTCATATAAAGGTATTTTTCAAAAGATAAGTGTAAGGGGAAACCCTAAATTTGTGTTTAAGAACGAAAATTGATCATGATTCTCCACAATAATAAATGAACATGTGTATTAGTATTTGTTAGAGTCAAATGCTTGTATCGAGTCATAATGATGTTTTGCAGGATTTTCCAGGAAGTAGGACATAAGTTTTTCCAGAAATTTTCTGGAAACTTAACGTAAAGATTTTGCAGGTTACTTCTGACGGCGTCATGAATTAATTCCTGACGGCGTCATGTGTAAAATTCTGGAAATTTTGCTAGTTTTGTTTTTCTAACGGAGACTTAAAGTTTTTGTTAATTCTTTAGTTTTATAAACTCCAGGAAATCTGCAAACATTCATTCCACAAGCATTATATCTTAATCTGCTTTCTAGATTTTGTTAGTATATATAGATTGCCGTCGATATTACGCGAGGTTGCCTTATTTGTTTTCTCAGGTTTAACAGGTTACATATGACAAGAAGATGATTTATTTTTCTGGAAGGGAAGCTTTGAATGTTCATTTTCTTGGAGGAAGATCTAACCTTGTTACCACACTATCCACACCGAACGAACCAGGGGAGTATTTGCTTTCATTCTTTTACCTATTTCACTTTTACATTCTTTAATTGAACATTAGGGACAATGTTCATCCTAAGTGTAAGGGGAGGGTAAATGATGATACCTTATAAGATACTTTTGCACTTGAGTTTGTTTGTTCGATGGTAGGTGTGTAATAAAACTAAGAGAAATACTTGTTAAGCAATTTTAGCTCCAAATTTAAAATTTTTTACAACATTTAGGAGTGAAACTTTAGCCTTAGCAAGCGTCTCATGGATAGGAGTTGTATGACTAGCACAAAACCGTACTATTCAGAAAAATTTTCCACCCAAATATGTGAGGCTCGCCTTTAGATTTGATAGAAAAAACATTCATTATTAGTGCTTATGAGTGTACCGGTAGCATTTAGATTCTAGAACTTGCGTTAGTGATGCATCCCGAGACCGCTAGTGAGACTACATTCATGTAGTTGGATTTACTACATGATAAGAGGCATTAGGATCACCCTTGTGTTAAACCCGTATCATAATTACTTAACCATTTAAGTCATATTACTTGGCTATTAAAGTCAATTAATTTTTCCCACACCTTAGCGTTGTACTCATTTTTAGTACACGAAACCCCTAGTACACCCCACCGAGCCTATCTTTTCATTTCTACCTTTAAGCATCTTACTTAAAGGAAGAATTTGTTACAACCCACTCAAATGTGCAACCAAATCGCCTTAGCCTTCCGTGTATGCACTCATCTTTAGTGCATTATTGTTACATGTTTAAACCCTTAGTTAATTATCTAATTGATTACATGGTTGCTAAGTCGAGTCATATCTTGTACATATTGTTTTGGGACGATTGGGACTCATGGGTAAAGTACTTATCTTATTGAGTAATGGGGAAGAACATCATATTATTACCCCCATATGTGCGTTAATCTTAAAAGTACTCCAAGTGTTTTGATTATCTTAATTCGAGTCATTAGATTAGTTTATTGTAAACTATGTAAAAAGTCAAGTGTAAGGGGAATGTACATTCCCTATGATGTATTATTTTGGATGGTAGGGTAAGAGTGTATGCAAAAAAATAAAAAAATAAAAAAATAAATAAAATAAATAAAAAAAATAGAAAAAGAAAAAGAGAAAAAACATACGGACTACCATCCCGTTTTATTTTATGTTTTTGTTATTTTTTATTTATTAGCCTAAGTCGAGTCTAGTCTTGGCTTAGCCATGTCATATTGTACATGTAATTAACCAAGATGATTAACTCGCCACCAGTAAATATTGCCTTTATCCAACAAAACCGTGTATTCCATATCCCTACACCTAACGTTATAACCCTTTGAAAGACATCATTGATAGTTTATCCTAGGTGCTTACGCCAAGTGGTGGAGGTTTGATCCTTTCCCAAGCCTATGGTAATCTATTTTATTATGACAGGTAGTGAGAGATGTTTTCCATTTCCATATTGTGATATATACTTTATTACACCCGAGAGATGTGTGTATCTAAACACTATTTGTGAGGTGCTAGTGTATGACCTCCATGCTTGTCTTTGGTCTTTAGTGGAATGATTATCTGTTGTAATTACTTTTATATTAGTGTTAAATGACCCCTAACTTGTATTTTGATTAGAATAAAAGCGCATTTGCTTGAGGACAAGCAAATCTCAGGTGTAAGGGTATTTGATGAGGCAAAAAATGAACGATTTTTAAGGAGTCATTTAAGGCCAGATTCGAATTTATTTGATCAAATATTGCCCTAAATCGTTCCTTTTGTCATTTAGGTACTTTTGGAGTGAAATCTGGAAAAGGAAGCATTTTGGACGTTTTTTGAGCATAAAAGTAAAGAAAACTGCAAAGTCTTAATTTTCCTTGTTGGGAACAGTATTTGATGGCGTTACAAGATCCTTAAAGACGGTATCAAGAGTAATACAAGAGGTGGAAGTGGATGGTGCACATGACGATCCAGAAAGTTTTTTACTAAGGACATGACGGCGTCACCCAAGGCCATCATGGTCCGAATGTTAGTGACGGCCCAGACCAAAATCACACATGACGGCGTCAAAAGTGGATCTAGGCAATCCGATTTCATTATGGGCGGCGAGTTGACGGCGTCACAATTTTCTTCTTGACGCCGTCACCCTGTAAAATCTATATATAGTTTTGCAATTTTCATTCATTAGTGTGTAACTTTTAGGGTGCAACTTTGGAGAAAAACCCTAGTCCGATTTTCACAGCTTTTTCAAGGGTTTTTACCCTTTGAAACCTCGTATGTTCAATTGAGATAAGTACTCTTTCAATGCAATCAATATGTCTATGTGTTGTTTGAATATATCATACGTTTGTCTTCAATTTAACATGCTAGGCTAGATTTCTTTTGTGTTTGCTTAGATGTAGTGAAACCTAGATGTTAATTATGGGTTGATTGTTTGTTTATAGTTGTTACGGATGATTGTATTCGATGTTAGGCTTAAGAAAACTGGCAGACTTCCATTGGTAACATGCTTGAACGTCTTAAGAAACATGACCAGAGGTGTACTATGATTTTTGGTTGTATTTAATGCGTAGGAGAATTCTAATGATCCCATGTTAGGAGCTTCTAACGGCTCGACATAGGAGTGAAGTAGGATCCTATAGAGTTAGGGAATATTGTACACGGCCCTACGACTAGTATTAAGGAATACGACCCGGCATCCATGCAATTGTAACAAACTATCAACCTGTAAAAGATATCTAGGGAGTAATGAAACCTAAGTAAATACAACTTTCCCCATTATTGTTACACCAAATTAGTTTAATTAGATTTATTTTCATTTCTGTCATTTTATTTTGATTGCATCTTATTTATTTGGGTTAGTTGACTAGCAACTAATTCCGCCCACTCTTCCAAAAACCGAGATTTTATTTGCTTTTATAAAACATAAAAATACAAAAAGAATCATCCCTCACCCTTAGACTTAATTTAGGAGACTTTCTAATCCTAGCGACACTATTCCTGAGTTGAACAATCAATCCCCTGGTACTTGTTACTATACTATACTAAAACGATCAGGTACACTACCTGGTGGGGGTTGTAAGCTTCTCGAGATCCCTCAAGAGGTAAAGCCTGGTGCGTTTCCCACGTATCAAAACCCTAGTTTTAGGGTTTCATATTTGTTTGTTTTGATTGATCCTTGATGTTGATTTGGTGTCACTGATCATTCATGTTTATATCATGTGTTATGCAAGTTGGATTGTTTAATCCATTCATTCGTGTAAGTCGATCTGGTGATCATTCTCTTTTTCTGGTATGTTGTGTTATTCGTGTAAGTGGGTTGAGAGAGGGATGGTGCTGATGCGAGTATTCCAGCCATGGTTTGATGCGGTGGCCTGCTGGGACGATTGATTTGGATTGTTAGGGTTTTGATAAACCCTATTATGCATTATGTTGGATCCTTGCTGATGTGTTTGATGTTTCATTACTGTTGATGCATTGGATCGATTATATTTTGTTTTATGTAAGTTAGGGTTTCGTACACCCTATTGCTATGTTTATTGAGAACTGATTTTGGACGTACATGTGGAATATGTTGTTGGGTCGTTGAAAATTATTATGCTTCTTGGATATGTTCTCACTGATCTTGGAATGTTTGCGGGTTGTTAGGGTTTATCATCATTAGTCGTCGGTTATTGTGGTTTTCTGGTCTATACTTTGATAGCTCGATAAAACCCTAGGTGGGGTCTATGCAAGTCGGTTGGTGTCCTATGGTTTGGGGTTGCGGCTTTCATTCTTGGCATACTATATGTAATCTCTATTCGTGGAAGTTAAAATAGAGTGCCATAATGATCTAGAAGGCTCAAGTGCTTGTACTTGAGTAGTATTGTTGTGTACTTGTGGTCATTTTTGGTAGTTCATTTTGTTAAGTTATCGGTATGATATGTAAGTTATAAGAATGGCTTGTCATTCTTATATAGTGGTCGATGTAAGTGTCCTAAGGCGAGGGAACTCACCCTCTTCTTTTGTACTTCAATTTTTTTTGGTTAATATATTTTACCAGGTTGTAGGATTACTCCCCTTTACCCAAAAAAAATCAAACCCAAAATCCCGTGCATGCACGGGGGTCTAAAATTAGTTAATTTATTATGTGATTACATATCTCACACTATATATACTCTAACATATAGGCTAAGTCTCAAGCTATACTAATACAAATTTAACACAAATACTTCTATGGCTCTACCAATCTAATACAAATAACCCACAACTAACTCAATTACTAATGTGTCAATATTTAGACGTTTCTTAAATTCACATATAAATGAGACAACCATGAAAGTCCCGCAAAATCAAATCTATCCTTTAATTCAAATTTAAAAAGAAAAAAACAAAAAAAAAAACAAACAAACAAACAAAACAAAAAAACCTATCAAACAAATCTAATCGTCAAAATCAATAAAAAGGCCATCATGGACCGAGATCCAAAGGGATCAATAGGAGCGCAGCGAAGTCATGAACA
This sequence comes from Artemisia argyi, assembly GCA_030686995.1. Classification (NCBI taxonomy): domain Eukaryota; kingdom Viridiplantae; phylum Streptophyta; class Magnoliopsida; order Asterales; family Asteraceae; genus Artemisia; species Artemisia argyi. The sequence continues at coordinate 25,327,187 of CM060679.1, forward strand.
AGCAAGAATAGCCACTTCCTTATCTACGTTATCCGACACCATGATAAAATACTACCCTCATGAATTGGCGTCTAACCATCTTCTTCTCACTAGGGTCGGGGTTGATCTTTAGGTGTCTAAAGGCGGAGTGGAGTGAAGGCATTAATCTTAATTACGACATGCTTCACCAAAACCGATTATTCCAAAAACAATGCAAACGATTCTTCAAAACAAAAATAATTGAACGTTAATCCTAACGTACCTTAAACGAACCCCTTTTTTTATAGTTCAGCAAACTTAGCTCTGAACTTATTTTTTCTTGGTAAGAGATAAAGGTTGGCAACTAGGGTTTGACGGGATGGCTTAGGAGAGGCGGCTCAATGTAGCCACATAGGTCTAAGGATCAGACCCGCTCTGATGACATGTCCCAATATATATACTCTAACACTTAAACTATATATATTCTAACACTTGAGCTCAAACTACACTAATACAAATTTAACACAAATACTAATACCAATTTTATACAAATAACCAACTAACAGATTTTGGGTAATCGAGTGATTAAGTCAAAATCATGTCACATTTTATATAAAATGCATGATTACTTTTTAGTATTTTCCGAAGGCGGTGAATATGGATTAGACCAGCTGTAATGGCTTGTTTGTTCTTCCTCGGTCACTTCAAACCCGACGCGTTTCCCCATTACACCCCCCCCCCCGACGTGTTTCATGTGCATTTTTTGGAGGACTTGGTCGTGTTATCGACCGATTCGTTAGGGAAAAAAAACACATACACACAAACACAACCCCAACGGCTCAATATTTGACCGTTTGAAACATTTATTTAAAATAATAATAATAATAATAATAATAATAATAATAATAATAATAATAATAATAATAATAATAATAATAATAATAATAATAATAATAATAATAATAATAAATAAATAAATAAATAAACCTCAATACTTCTCCTATAAATACCCTAACACTTCATCATTTTTTATATATGCTTTCAAACCTATTCTTTATTTATTTACTCTATTCAGGATGATTGTATTCCGTCAACAACGATGATGCCCTTTCAAGGGTGCTTGTGTCTCCTCTCCTCAGCACCGATGACACCTTTTTGATTCTACAAAAGGGGGAGAAGTAACGGGAAAACTCATTAAAAATTTATCAACGCATAATTTTACCTAAAATGAGTTTATATTTAGTAATCATCAAAAAAAAGGAGATTGTTAATACAAATAATGTCAAAAACGTTATTTGCATTTTTCGGTCTTCTTGTGTTTTGATAATCACAAAATATAAAGACATGTTACGTAAATTTACGGTTAATAAGTTTTTAATCGAGGAAACTCGTTTCTTCTACGTAGCTACTACAACGTCACTTCAGGTATGAACAAACTTTATACTGTCATTAGTAAAGTGATCAAAGAATTTTATTTTCTCCCAAACTTACATTTTTAAGTTTGACAAAACATTTTCACAAAAGTATTTTTGTGTTTTTAAAGAAATGTTTTATTAAGAAAATATATTCAGAATTCAAATTTGTAACAGCTATATTTCCCCCCAAAACTGTTGAGTTTTCACCAGATAAGTTTTCACCACATCAGGACAAAAATGGGAGCGTCTGTCGGGACGGTACCTTAAAGTAGTTTGCGGTCCCTTAGTAATAAAGGATTGTCGCCTATTTAAGAGACTGCCACCTCCATCATGTCGTGTATAAATAGTGAACTGTTCCTCTTCAAAAAAAAATGGTCTTCCTCACACAAAAACTTTCTGTTTTATTTTTCTTTCTTCTTTGATCACTATAACATGTCGGTATATGTTTATAAGTGATTTCCTCTTCCGCAATATGCAAGAGAAGAACTCTCAACGTAGATGAAGATTCGAGATGTTAAAGTGTGTTCCTCTTCCTCGAAGTGCTAGAGAAGAACTCGCGACGTAGATGAAGATTCGAGATGTTATAGGTGTCCACACACAAATGTAACAAGTGTTACGGTTATAGGTCTTGTAAATATTGTAAATACTTCCGACTTGTGTGTGAGTCGAGGATGGAGTTATGTGTGTGAACTTGGAAGAAGATGAAGATCCAAGAAGTCTTGTAACTAGATTAGTTCGTGTATTTGTTGTGAGGAGAGTGATGTCCTAGTGTGTAGGTTAGGACTTAGTTGAGTCATTGTGTGAAGGCTTGGATCGGGTGATGGTCCAAGTGTGTCTTGTGTGAAGGATTGGATCGGGTAATGGTCCAAGTAAGTCTTAGTGTGAAGGCTTAGATTAGGTGATGATCTAAGTTTGTCTCGTGTGAAGGCTTGGATTGGGTGAAGATCCAAGTATACTATTTGTGTGAAGGCTTGGATCGGGTGAAGATTCAAGTTGGATAAGAGTGCTTGTTCGTGTGGCCACGTGGGTCTTGGAGTAGATTGGTTCTAGCTACGATTAGAACTCGACATTCCGCTTAGTGTCATTAAACCTTGTGTAAGCTTGTGTACAGATTGCTCCACCTGAAGGAGTGTGTTGATATAGTGATTGATAATTCTCGAGTGTGGTACTCGGGGAGTGGAGTAGGATGAAGGAGTGAGCTTCGTGCCGAACCACTATAAATCGCCGCGTCTCTTGGTTGTGTTCTTTCCTTAATCTTTACATTACTTGTTTGTTTATGTTTGTTAGTAGCTAAATAGATATCACATAACAAGTAGAATTCACTAAGTTTGCAAAAGAATATTAACCGGACATAAAAACGGCAAAACGTTTTAGCAAGTAAAAAGAAACGGTGAAACTATTCAACCCCCCCCCTTCTAGTTTCTACAAAAACATTTCAAAATTTAATATTCAAGTTTACATTAATTCCCAAAAGTGCGTAGGCAAGCCCAAAATAAAGATAAAGGTAGGTACCCAAACAGTTATCGGAGTCTTAATTGATCCTTCAACCATGCCATTTGCCAAGCCTCCAAACAATCGTCATCCAATATAATCATCTTTAATTACCTGAGATAACATGCTAAAAGGGTCAGCTAACGCTGGCGAGTTCATAGGTTTAAACAACACGTAATCACAGTTGAACCAAGATAAGTTATTTGCTACACTGTACTAAGTTAAATATCAATCACATATTCAGCGCACAGGCAAACATCAAGAGCAAAATCACATACGCAAGTTGTCCTCTTTCAAAATGATGAACACAGTAGTTCTCTATCAAGATGATGGACACAAGTAAGGCCCTAGGTATATCTAGCCTTAGCCAGTTAACTAGTTATAGCAAATCATAAAGCAACAGTTAGGTCCGTTCAAAACAGTTTTGCATGTTTTCTCACCCCCAAGGTTTCAATAAACAATTTATGAGTAAAAGTGGGGCTATGAAACTCACCTCAGTCAAGCAATGCACAACATAACAAGTCAAGAGTAGTATAGCACAACAGCAACAAGGACGTCACCGCACAACAGACTCGGCACAACCTAATAATATAAAAACTTATCTTAACATACATCCTACAAAGTAAATAAAAGCGTAAAAGTTTCCAAAAGTTAACTATTCCCATTCCCAAATATTATTCCCAATTCCATTTCCAAAATAATCTCGTTATATCCATTTATGAGAGTTTGGTATCATTGTTTTTGTAACGTAAGAAGACACGGACTCCAGATACACACGCCAAACAGGCGACAATAAGGGATTGTTGTGAAGAAAATGACAAGAAGTCAAGAACAGATGACAGGGATGACCTACGGTAGTACACACAACAAGCACATCAAATGAGAATGATAGATTAGTAGTCGTCGGTATTTCCATATTCCATTTTATTTCATAAAGCATATTTGTTTCATGTGTTTAAACAAAAATTCGCCATGACTCGTCCGTTTATAAGACGTTCCAAGTTGAATAACTTTATAAATTTTTCCAACTAAGTTTAGTAATCAATTGTCATATTATTATTGTTAGTTAGACATTATCTTTCATTGTTTATCCGTTATGGCTCGAATACCTTAAATTCATTTTGAGTCTAATGTACTATAGTCGTTTCATGTTCCAATAGTCCACAATGTCTAAGGTCCAATGATATTCCATGTTTACCTATGTATTTCCAATCTGGTGTTGCAATATCAATAAATCCGACTACTAATCCATCATCAAGTCAAATAGTCAAGGTCAAACGATTCAGTTTAAAAGCTTAATAAGGTATCTAGACAAATTATTGGATTCTTATCGAATTCTTCAACTCGATAAATCCAACAATTCTTTCGTCTTGCTTATTAATTCAAGCCAAACCTACACATCACAATAAATGGTAAGTCATAAGGATAGGTTACACACTAATGAATGCCTCCAACACACTTACCAGTCCCTTATTGGGCTCGTCAACCCAATAAGTCCGAAAACTATGTCGGTCGGGTCTATTAACGCTAAACCGATCCGTAACTCCAAAGAATCCACAAACAATTCCAACAATATCAATTATAACGTACTAGAACAAATGTGCCTCGAAACGTCCCGTAACCGTGTATTTTTCTGTTATTGTCCAAATTAAATACTCAAAGTTTTCTTTTCGCTAATATATATTAAACAACAAATTTAATTATTAGTTAACATATTTAACCACCACTTTTATCTTAACCATTTTAATTTTTTGTTTATAACACGTCATAAGGTTTATTAACGTACCGAGTCACATTTCCGTATCATTTCCACGGTCATAAGCCGGGTCAACTAGTCAATGATTAGTGTGTAAATACTCATCATTTTTGTCTTATCTGAACTGCAAAAACATTTAAAAACACTCAGAAATGCATCAAAATACTAAAAATATCCCAGGATTGTGTTTTATATATTTCAGATGCAAAATGATTAAAAACAGATGAAAAATGAACAAAGTTTGCATAATTGGCAGTTTCAGTCCCCAACTTTCAAAACTTGACAAAATTAGTCACTGAGCATTTATTTTGAAAGAAAAATCAACAAAGGTCTTTTGGAAATAATAAGTTTTCATAATTAGTCCTTTGGTGAAAAGTTTCAAAAGTTGTCAAAATTAGTCCCTGAACTTTGAAAAGTTGTCAAAAATGGTCCCTGGGATTAAAATTTTGGAAAATATCAATCATTGTCCTTGTGTTAAAGAACTTTGACATAAATGGTCCTTGGGTGAAGAGTTTGGATAAATTGCAAGTTTGGTCCCTGCAGTTTGGAATTTGGCAAAATTAGTCCCCGGGAAATGTAAAGTTGGAAAGTCAACAACAAAGGGCTTTGTGGAATTAAAAGATGGAAAAATTGGCCCTTGGATGAAGTTTGAGAAATTGGCAGGAAATACCCTTTAAAAATTCAGAAAATACAAGTTTGGTCCTTGTGATTTACTTACTAAACATCAAACGGACCCTTTGTTTGTTATAACCCAATTTCCTAATATAAACACACCCCAATATATACCAAAACCCATCCCATCCTGCTTGGCCTATAAACCCTCCAAGCCCATATCCACCAACACTACCCCACGTTTAATATTAAACCCAAAAATGGCCAAACGGTCAAAAAGGGTCAAAGTCGGTCAAACACCACCCTTTCTTCTCCACCCCGCCTCTTTACACACTGGGTATACTCCCTCCCCCCAACACCATTACTGCAACACTCCACCACCCCCATTATCCTCCTCAAAAGCTTCCCACACCATTCCCCATCCCACTAAACTCTTCACAAACCATACCTAACACCTCCACCCTAGAAATCCACCAAAACCACTTTGGTGCCAAAATTTCAATCAAAGGCTCAGATCAAGTAAACTCTAATTGAATGGTGGGGATTCACTCACAAGGTCACATGGGACATTTTGGCACTGATTTCTTTCAGCAAAGAAGCACAACAAGAGTTTTCTACCTGCTTCTTAATTTAGTATAAATAGGTCATGAATGTAAGCCTAAATGGCATCCCTTCTTTGTATCTTTCTTTCATTTTAGACTTAATTTTCAGTTGTATTTCTAAGTTTTCAATTTAATTCAAGTTTCCTTTAAGTTTTATGCAATTAGTATTTTTGATTAAAATTTTAAGTTTCTTATTGTTTCACTTATTTGCATCTAACATACTCTCAGTAGCTTCCATAAATCTTTTTAAAGTTATTTGAAGTAAAAGAAATCACAAACTCATAAAAGAAAAGAAAAAGAAAAATACAAAGAAAAATAAAAAAAATATATATATAAAAAAAATTGAAGAAGGAAGGAAGAAGCAGAAGTAACAATGGTTATGAAGTTTGGTTTAGAGCTCCATGGGGAGCATTAGGACATGTTCTTAATACTGGTTCTCTATTATCTTCTAGCTTGGATGTCAAGTAAGGTTTTGGACCATGTTTCTCTATATTATGTGTTAAGTGATATTTGTTGTTATTGATTGTTCAATTCTACTTATTTAAGTTTATTATAGCTTAGTATAAGGTAATTAGTTAAGTTTGTACTTTGATTTGGACATTTGCTTTGAAAATCTTCAAAACAGTTAGATAAGGGGTGTTTGGAAGAAGTAATTGTGTTAGGTTATTGTTGATATTAGGGGTTAGGGATTGTTTACTCACTGTTCTTAGGCTCAAATCAGTTCATTTTAACCATTTCCTTGGTCACAATCTCAGAAAAAGTCAATTTCTCACTTAAATTCCTTTGGCAGCTTAACTGTGAAGGATTTTAGCATCAAATCCTTGATTCTAGGTTAGAAATAGTTAGGATTGCTTGATTTAGTTTCACTTAGGCTAGTTATAACTTAATTAATCATCCAAGCTCAGTCTAAATTCACATAAGTTAACTTGTGTCAAATTTCTTGAAAAGTCAAAGATTGCATACCTCAGACTTTGCACAAACTTCAAATCAATCTCTAGGGTTTATTTGTGGAAGAAATCAAGTAAGGTTTACTAATTTTGGATCCTTGGCAGCTTGTTTATCAATTTCAAAAAGAAAATCTGGATTTGGAAGTGATTTGGTCATTAAAAATTGATTTGGAAGTTGGGTGTTGACTGAAAGAACTCCCCTGCATCTAGCTTTTTGAGAAAATTAAATTGAGCATAGAGTGCTCAATTCTTGTTGAAATTACTTGTTCTTTGTTGATTTTGAAAGCCTTTCAGGTGGTATTTAGGATTTAGGAGTTACTTTTCCCCATTGTGCTTATTTAGACTACTTATTTGCCCTTTCTTTTAGCTTATTTTAGGTTATCTGCTGTTTGTCTCAGTATATACTGAGTGGTCAGTATATGCCGAGCTTGGTTGATTTTCTTGTTATTGTTTAATCTAGTTGTTGTTGTTACTGCTTCTTGTTGTTATTGTTGTCTTTATTCTGCTTATTTAAGGCTTATAGCTTATTTGAGCTTCTTTGTGACTTATTTTGCTATCTGCTACTGCTTGTTGTTCTTGTTCTTGTTCTTGTTTTTGTTGATCCTCTTGTACTTGTTCCTGATCTTGTTGTTGTTTATGTTCTTGATTGTTGTTGTTGTTGCCTCTTGTTGTTTGGATTCGTTTTTTTTAGCCTCTTTGATATCTTGGCTTGTGTTATTTCAAAGAAATAAAGTTTTAAACAAAACAAAATTTTGAATTTGGATATGTTAGAAATTTTGGATTTGGAATAAGATTTGTCTGAGTTTTCTTGGCTAAAGTCTGTGTTCAAAAATTGTATTGTGTTTGTATTTAAGTGTTTGAAAAAGAAAGAAAAAATTTAAAATAAAGTTCAAAAAAGGTAAGGCCTGGGATTCGAACCCCAGACCTCACCCTTTACACATGACCACAACACAACACACAAACACCAACTGCCCTTGGGTCTTTTTCAGTTGTAGTATACATAATTATTCTTTTATATAGGTTTTGTTTAGTTTTGTGCTTATTTTCTTAAAACTGCTTATTTCTGCTTATCCCTAGTGCTTATTTCAAATGTTTTATTTTTCTTAGGCTTATTTTAACTTAGTTGATTTTCCAAAAAAGTTTCAGAATTATTTAATTAGTTTTACTATTTATTTTGATTTAATTTAATTAAAATAGTATTTAATTCATATTAAATAGGATTTTTGTCAAATAATTAATTTTCTTTTTTCTAAAATTTTCTTTTGTCATTTAGTACATAAGAAAATTATTTGTGAACTCGTAGGACTTGTGTAGCTTAAATTTCACTTTTTATTTTGCGCGTTGACGTTTATCTTAAATAAACGTCACGTCTTTGTGTTAATTTGTGTTTTAGGTTTTCCCGCTTCCCTATTATGTTTCCCATAGGATTTTAGGATTTCCCTAGTATTCCATTGCCTTTGTTCCCTTTTAGGTTGCGTTATTTTCATTTTCGTTCTTTAATTTCCAAATTTCCGTTAATTTAACGTATCTCAAAACCAAATAATCTTTCACAACCACACATATATGATTTTAATCTCGATCTTTTCACGAAACTTTCCATTCACACCTCGTTGGGACACGACCCGGGAAATCACTTCCCGGTCTCACAAATAAATATCACTTTCACGAGTTTACGAGGTACTCTTTTTCCTAAAAGGTTTACTCGTAATTCTCCACGTCTTGTTGTCTCACGACAACATTGACATCACGTTTGTTGATATTTTGATAAATTGTTTTGCACAAAAACACAACTAATCAAATGGCGCCGCTGCTGGGAAGGCTGTGTGTCGAAAGTCTCGTTAAGGTTTAGACGATTAGTCTTGTAGAACCTTCACAAGAAGTTAACGCTTTCATAAAACTTATAAAAGACCAAAAATATTTTTCTTTTGTTTCTATATATGTATTATATCTATAAAAGATAAGAAAAACACAGAAAGATTTTCCCGTTTCTTTGTTTAATAATCACAACATTAAAATCTTACCACCGCAAACCAAGGCAGAGCACCTACCAACTGGGGGTGTGACCATAATAAGTTCCAAAACTAAAGATCAAAACTTGCCTTTGTATCACTTGCGTTCTGGAAAACTTTTAATCGATAAGCTTACGTTAAGAGGAGTCGAAACGGTATAGGGCGATCCAACGAAGTTCGCCCTAGTAAGAAATCCATTCTTTTCTCCCGCTCCTTGTACGTTTATCCTTAAAGGTCAACCTTGCGTTCTTGATTATTGGTTTAAGTTCCCTTGTCATTAAAGTGGTATTGTTTTAATTGGATTTGTTTTTGTGGTACATGCGTATTCATTCACAATCGAGGTGAAATTGTCAACCAAGAAACGTCACCGAACTACGTCTTATTGTTGAAGATCCCACTCCGAAAATGGATGGAAACCATGAACCTCCAAAGGATGACACAGCTCCCGATCTCTGAACGATGGAGGAGTTGTGTCAACCTACTATGCACGGAAGGGGTGGCCCCATTGCCCCCCTTAACATCGTGGCTACGGATTTTTGACTTAAACATCATATGATACAACAAGTCCATAATTCGTGCCAATTTCACGGTTTGCCGGGTGATGATGCAAACAAACATCTTGATAAATTTCTCATCGTCACCCAAAGCATGAAACAAAATGGTGTCACCGATGATGCCCTTCGTTTGTATATCTTCCCTTATTCTTTGACTCATCATGCCACTGCGTGGTTTGATCGACTTCCCAAGAATTCGATTCACACGTTTGAAGAGATGGTTGCTAAATTTTTAGCCAAATACTTTCCACCATCCATGGTTACTAAGTTACGAAATGAAATTAGTAACTTTCGTCAGCTTCCCGAAGAGTCCTTATTCGAGGCATGGGAACGCTATAAGCTTTCAATCGATCGGTGTCCTAACCACAACATGTTGCTAGTCACCCAAATAGATACCTTCTATAATGGGTTGACATTGAGACACCGAGATACAATCAATGCTGCTGCTGGTGGTACCTTTATCAAAAGGAGACCCGAAGAGTGTTATGATCTCATTGAAAACATGACCGCTCACTATAATTTTTGGGATTCCTCAGCCGAGAGAAACGAGTCATGTAGATCTATCACTCCAGCATCCAATGAAATAGCGACTCTCACAAAGAAGCTTGATGACTTATCTACGGCTGTGTTGAAGATGAACCAAACCATCCAAAATCTACAAGTCAAAGCCGTGAATCAAAGTTGTGAAACTTGTGGAGGTCCGCATTCTTATTCCGAGTGTCCAGCCACCGGTGGCTACACTCAAGAGAACGTATATGCTGCTCAAAGTTCCTATAATACGGGAGGTAATGTTCACCAACCACAAGGGGACCGTAATCTTCTCAGCTATCGTTCTAACAATTTCCTTGGACCACTGGGTTCAATCAAAACTGAAGTTTCAATCCAAACCAAAATGTCCAAAACCGTAACCAAAACCAAAATCGAATGAACCAAGGTTTTCAAAACCAAAGGAATTTCAATCAAGGTTTTCTTGAGTGTCCAGCCACCGGTGGCTACACTCAAGAGAACGTATATGCTACTCAAAGTTCCTATAATACGGGAGGTAATGTTCACCAACCGCACGGGGACCGTAATCTTCTCAGCTATCGTTCTAACAATTTCCTTGGACCACCTGGGTTCAATCAAAACCAAAGTTTCAATCCAAACCAAAATGTCCAAAACCGTAACCAAAACCAAAATCGAATGAACCAAGGTTTTCAAAACCAAGGGAATTTCAATCAAGGTTTTCAAAATCAAGGAAACTTGAATAGAAACCAAGGTTATGGTAATTTCAATCAAGGAAACAATTTTCATGGTAATGGTAATCAAAACCAAGAAAATTTTCAAAACCAAGCTTTAAATCAAAACAACCGAGCTCAAAATTTTCCTAATCAGAACCAAGCCGTTGTTCAAACTCAATCATCATCCGATGAGTTGTGAAACAATTTATGAAGGCTTAAGAAGAAACAAGCAGGTTGTTGGTCAGTCAGATTTCTAAACTAAAGAATTCTTTAAATGATCGACCTTCGAGATCGGGAACGCTTCCTAGCAACACGATCGCTAACCCGAAGGGCGATGTATAGGCGATCATAACCCGTAGTGGTGTTTCTTATGATGGACCCGCAATTCCTACTACCTCTTCTACTTCTCCTCTGAAGGTAGTGGAACGTGAACCTGAGGTGACAAAGGACAAAGCGCAAATTACTAGCCCACAAAGTACCGCACACGTCCAATCTCATGTTGTCCCAAAAACCAAGTCCAAACCGGGAGTTGTTTTTGAACCCCGGGAAAGTCCCGTTCAATCCAAAGCTTCAATACCTTATCCATCACGTTTGAACGATCAAAAGCTCCATGAAAAGCCTAGTCATCAAATGGACAAATTCTTTCAAATCTTCCAAGATTTGCATTTTGACATAAGCTTTGCGGATACTATCATGTTAATGCCTAAATTTGCATCAACAATCAAAAACTTGTTAAGCAACAAGGAAAAGCTGTTTGAAATGGCTAAGACTCCACTGAACGAAAATTGCTCCGTAATTATGCTAAAGAAGCTTCCCGAGAAGCTCGGAGATCCTGGGAAATTTCTCATTCCTTGTGTTTTTCCAGGAATGGTTGAATGCTTTGCCTTGGCCGATCTTGGCGCTAGCATCAACCTAATGCCTCATTCAGTGTAGAGGAAACTTTCTCTTCCCGGACTTACTCCTACATGCATGACTCTTGAGCTTGCAGATCGTTCCATCACTCGTCCACTCGGTATTGCCGAAGATGTGTTCGTGAAAGTAGGAAAGTTTCATTTTCCAGCTGACTTCATAGTTGTTGAGTTTGATGCGGATCAAAGGGTTCCTCTCATTCTTGGAAGAGGATTCCTAAGAATGGGTCGTGCTCTCATTGATATTTTCGAACAAGAGATCACTCTATGTGTTGGTAATGAAGCGGTTACCTTTAACCTTGATCAAACTTCAAGGTACTCCTTAAATTTCGTCTCTGAAACAGTTAACCGAATAGATGTCGTTGATGTTGCTTCTGAGGAGTACTCTCAAGAAGTTCTTGGTTTTTCTTCGAGTGGCAATCCTACTCCATCTTCTGCACCAATCATAGCCGATTCTTCCCCTTCTCTCACTCCGTTTGAGGGAAGTGACTTCCTTTTGGAAGAAGTCGAGGCTTTTCTTGCCCAAGATAGTTCAATGTCACATGAATTTGATAGTAACTACCTTGATTCCGTGGGGGATATACTTTTGCTTGAAAAATTGTTAAATGAAGATCCTTCACCCCCTTTTCCTCCAAAAGAACTTCATAACGAGGAAGTCAAATATGTTGAAAAAACTGATGATCCTCCTGAGGTCGAACTCAAGGACTTACCACCTCATCTTGAGTATGCATTTTTGGAGGGTGACGATAAGTTTCCCGTCATAATTGCTAAAGACTTGAGTAAGGAAAATAAAGCCGCTCTCCTCAAGGTTTTAAAGTCACACAAGCGAGCCATTGCTTGGAGACTTTCCGACATCAAGGGTATTAACCCGGAATTTTGTATGCACAAGATTTTGATGGAGGATGACTTTAAATCGGCGGTTCAACAACAAAGAAGGGTGAATCCTAAAATTCATGAGGTTATCAAGCAAGAGGTTATCAAACTTCTTGATGCCGGTTTGATTTACCCTATCTCGGATAGTCCTTGGGTTAGTCCTATTCATTGTGTGCCCAAGAACGGTGGTATTATGGTTGTTAAAAATGATGATAATGAGTTGATTCCTACTCGATTGGTAACGGGGTGGCGTGTGTGCATTGACTATCGAAAGTTAAATGACGCCACCCGTAAAGACCACTTTCCTCTACCTTTCATGGACCAAATGCTTGAAAGATTGGCGGGAAACGAATACTATTGTTTCCTTGATGGTTTTTCGGGTTACTTCCAAATTCCCATTGATCCTCAAGATCAAGAGAAAACGACTTTCACGTGTCCATATGGAACATTTGCTTATCGACGCATGCCTTTTGGCTTGTGCAATGCTCCGGGCACGTTTCAAAGATGCATGATGGCCATTTTTCACGACATGATCGAGAAAACAATGGAGGTCTTCATGGATGATTTTTCGGTCGTTGGGAATTCATTCGAATCATGTCTCACCAATTTAGACAAAATGCTTCAAAGATGTGAAGATACCAATCTTAGTCTAAATTGGGAGAAAAGCCATTTTAGGGTCAAAGAGGGCATTGTCCTTGGCCATAAGATTTCCAAGAGCGGGATTGAGGTCGATAGAGCTAAGATTGACGTCATTGCTAAACTACCTCCTCACACTACTGTCAAAGGTGTTCGGAGTTTTCTTGGTCACGCCAGCTTCTATCGTAGATTTATTCAAGATTTCTCGAAGATAGCCCGGCCGATGACCTGACTTCTTGAAAAAGAAACTCCGTTTGTCTTTTCTGATGAGTGCATTGAAGCTTTTCAAACTCTCAAGAAAAAGCTTACTGAGGCACCGATCTTTGTTGCCCCCGATTGGGACCTACCTTTCGAATTTATGTGTGATGCAAGTGATTTTGCCATAGGTGCGGTCTTGGGGCAACGAAAAACCAAACACTTTCAGCTAATACATTATGCAAGCAAAACCTTAACCGAAGCTCAAGCTCACTACACCACAACGGAAAAAGAATTACTAGCCGTGGTGTATGCTTTCGAGAAGTTTCGGCCATACTTGATCTTGACTAAATGCATAGTGTATACGGATCACTCGGCTCTCAAATATCTCTTTGCTAAACAAAATGCAAAGCCGAGATTGCTCCGTTGGGTTCTCCTCCTACAAGAATTTGATATTATTATTCGTGATAAAAAAGGAGCCGAGAACCTTGCTGCTGATCATCTTTCCCGATTGGAAAACCCTCATCAAAGTGTTCTTGAGAAAAAGGAAATAAATGAAACGTTTCCTCTCGAGACACTTAATGTGATTTCTTGTTGTGGTAATTCTAGTACCCCATGGTTTGCCGACTTTGCAAACTACCATGCGAGGAATTTCGTTGTTAAAGGGATGTCGTCCCACCAAAAGAACAAGTTTTTCGAGGATGTGAATCACTACTTTTGGGACAATCCCTATTTGTTCAAAATCTGTGTGGATTAGGTCATTCGTAGGTGTGTTCATGGCCAAGAAGCCATGGAAATTCTTAAGGCTTGTCATAATGGACCCACCGGGGGACATCATGGCCCGAATTACACCGCTCGAAAAGTATTTGATTTCGGTTTCTATTGGCCCACAATTTACAAAGACGCCCATGACTTAGTCAAATCTTGTGACTCTTGTCAATGTCAAGGAAAGATAACACAACAGGATGAAATGCCACAAAATCATCCAAGTTTGTAAAATTTTTTATGTATGGGGCATTGATTTTATGGGGCCGTTCCCATCTTCACGAGGGAACAAGTACATACTCGTGGCGGTCAATTACTTGTATAAATGGGTTGAAGCAAAAGCGCTCCCCACTAACGACGCCCGAGTTGTTGTGAAATTTTTAAAATCTCTCTTTGCTAGGTTTGGAACTCCCAGTGCTATCATTAGTGATCGCGGTACACACTTTTGCAATGACCAATTTGCAAAGGTCATGCTTAAGTACGGTGTCACTCACCGACTTGCTACCGCGTATCACCCACAAACTAGTGGGCAAGTGGAAGTTTCAAACCATGGTTTAAAAAGAATTCTTGAAAGGACCGTAGGTGAAAATCGTGCCTCTTGGTCAGACAAGTTAGATGATGCACTATGGGCTTTTCGTACGGCTTATAAAACACCCATCAGGTGTACCCCTTACAAGCTTGTGTATGGGAAAGCGTGTCATCTACCGATCGAGCTCGAGCACAAAGCTTATTGGGCCTTAAAGCATGCCAACTTTGACATAAAGTTCGCGGGTGATCATAGGAAAGTTCAACACAATGAACTCAATGAACTTTATGATAAAGCTTACGAGAACTCTTTGATCTACAAAGAGAAAACAAAGAAGATCCACGACTCCAAAATCAAGAACCGCGTTTTCAACGTTGGTGACCGAGTCCTTCTTTTTAACTCTAGATTGAAGATATTCTCGGGTAAGCTCAAAACCCGCTGGACTGTACCATTCACCGTTGCTAAAGTTTTTCCTTATGGCATCGTCGAGTTATCTCAAAATGACGGTCCAAATTTCAAAGTGAATGGGCATCGGTTGAAGCATTATTTTGGAGAGGACATACCACCCGTGATTGTCCCAGATCTCCAAACTTTCCCCATGGACCAATGATTTCGGGGTCGATTCAAGCTAGCGACTCGGTTAACAAAAATAGTAGCACAACATCGGTTTTCACCCATCTCTCTAACTTCTTTCTCTTTTCTAAAACCTAAGTATGGGGGAGTTACCCCTGCTCTTTGTTTTAAAAAAAATGGTGTTCCCACGCATGCCCAAATCTAAACTTTTTATGTTTCAAAATGTCGGCATAATAGCCGGTACATTGAATATTGAGGGCAATTTTCAATTCTAAGTTGGGGGGGGGGGGGTAAATTCTGAATTTAATCACATTTGTACCTTCTAGTACCATAATACCCCCGTTTTAGCCAAAAAAAAATTTAGTGGAAGTGATTTGCAATAACACAACAAAAGGTTATTAGTCTACCATGTCTAACATAAGGACTGGCTAATCCAAGAGCAAACGGCTCTCGGTAAATATATCTCAAATTCATTTATGGTTGACAATTTGCCAAAAATTGTATGGTGTTCAACTCACCATATCTTTGATAGTGAAGAGTTGGCTAGCCCACAAGGCTATGGCTTATGGTAAAGGCAGTGGAAAACCATAGTTGGTGATCAACTCACCAAGATGATAATTCTAGAGTTGGCTAGTCCAAAAGCAAACGGCTTTTGGTAAAGACAAATCAAATCCATTAAAAGTTAATGGTTTGCTCAAAATCATTTGGTTATCAATGTACCAAAGTATCACACTAAAATATTTGGCTACTCCAGAAGTAATAGCTTTTGGTAAAGAGACCTCAAATCCATTAAATTTTCATAAAAGATTGTTCGTCAACCCAATAAGTCCGATAAATATGTCGGTCGGGTCTATTAATGCTAAACCGATCCGTAACTCCAAATAATCCACAAATAATTCCAACAATATCAATTATAACGTACTAGAACAAATGTGCCTTGAAACGTCCCGTAACCGTGTATTTTTCCGTTATTGTCCAAATTAAATACTCAAAGTTTTCTTTTCGCTAATATATATTAAACAACAAATTTAATTGTTAGTTAACATATTTAACCACCACTTTTATCTTAACCATTTTAATTTTTTGTTTATAAAACGTCACAAGGTTTATTAACGTATCGAGTCACATTTCCGTATCATTTCCACGGTCATAAGCTGGGTCAACTAGTCAATGATGAGTGTGTAAATGCTCATCATTTTTTACTTATCTGAACTGCAAAAACATTTAAAAATACTGAGAAATGCATCAAAATACTGAAAATATCCCAGGATTGTGTTTTATATGTTTCAGATGCAAAATGATTGAAAACAGATGAAAAACGAACAAAGTTTGCATAATTAGCAGTTTCAGTCCCCCAACTTTTAAAACTTGACAAAATTAGTCCCTGAGCATTTATTTTGAAAGAAAAATCAACAAAGGTCTTTTGGAAATCACAAGTTGTCATAATTAGTCCTTTAGGTGAAAAGTTTCAAAAGTTGTCAAAATTAGTCCCTGAACTTTGAAAAGTTGTCAAAAATGGTCCCTGGGATTAAAATTTTGGAAAATATCAATCATTGTCTTTGTGTTAATGAACTTTGGCAGAAATGGTCCTTGGGTGAAGAATTTGGATAAATTGAAAGTTTGGTCCCTGCTGTTTGAAATTTGGCAAAATTGGCCCTCGGGAAATGTAAAGTTGGAAAGTCAACAACAAAGGGCTTTGTGGAATTAAAAGATGACAAAATTGGCCCTTGGATGAAGTTTGAGAAATTGGCAGGAAATGCCCTTTAAAAATTCAGAAAATACAAGTTTGGTCCTTGTGATTTACTTACTAAACATCAAACGGGCCCTTTGTTTGTTATAACCCAATTTCCCAATATAAACACACCCCAATATATACCAAAACCCATCCCATCCTGCTTGGCCCATAAACCCTCCAAGCCCATATCCACCAACACTACCCCACGTTTAATATTAAACCCAAAATGGTCAAACGGTCAAAAAGGGTCAAAGTCGGTCAAACACCACCCTTTCTTCCCCACCCCGCCTCTTTACACACTGGGTATACTCCCTCCCCCAACACCATTACTGCAACACTCCACCACCCCCATTATCCTCCTCAAAAGCTTCCCACACCATTCCCCATCCCACTAAACTCTTCACAAACCATACCTAACACCTCCACCCTGGAAATCCACCAAAACCACTTTGGCGCCAAAATTTCAATCAAAGGCTCAGATCAAGTAAACTCTAATTGAATGATGGGGATTCACTCACAAGGTCACATGGGACATTTTGGCACTGATTTCTCTCAACAAAGAAGCACAACAAGAGTTTTCTACCTACCTCTTAATTTAGTATAAATAGGTCATGAATGTAAGCCTAAATGGCATCCCTTCTTTGTATATTTCTTTCATTTTAGACTTAATTTTTAGTTGTATTTCTAAGTTTTCAATTTAATTCAAGTTTCCTTTAAGTTTTACGCAATTCGTATTTTTGATGTCAAGTAAGGTTTTGGACCATGTTTCTCTACATTATGTGTTAAGTGATATTTGTTGTTATTGATTGTTCAATTCTGCTTATTTAAATTTATTATAGCTTAGTATAAGGTAATTAGTTAAGTTTGTACTTTGATTTGGACATTTGCTTTGAAAAATCTTCAAAACAGTTAGATAAGGGGTGTTTGGAAGAAATAATAGTGTTAGGTTATTATTGGTATTAGGGGTTAGGGATTCTTTACTCACTGTTCTTAGGTACACATCAATTCATTTTAACCATTTCCTTGGTCACAATCTCAGAAAAAGTCAATTTCTCACTTAAATTCCTTTAGCAGCTTAACTGTGAAGGATTTTAGCATCAAATCCTTGATTCTAGCTTAGAAATAGTTAGGAATGCTTGATTTAGTTTCACTTAGGCTAGTTACAACTTAATTAATCATCCAAGCTCAGTCTATATTCACATAAGTCAACTTGTGTCAAATTTCTTGAAAAGTCAAAGATTGCATACCTCAGATTTTGCACAAACTTCAAATCAATCTCTAGGGTTTATTTGTGGAAGAAATCAAGTAAGGTTTGCTAATTTTAGATCCTTGGCAGCTTGTTTATCAATTTCAAAAAGAAAATCTGGATTTGGAAGTGATTTGGTCATTAAAAATTGATTTGGAAGTTGGGTGTTGATTGAAAGAACTCCCCTGCATCCAGCTTTTTGAGAAAATTAAATTGAGCATAGAGTGCTCAATTCTTGTTGAAATTACTTGTTCTTTGTTGATTTTGAAAGCCTTTCAAGTGGTATTTAGGATTTAGGAGTTAGTTTTCCCCATTGTGCTTATTTAGACTACTTATTTGCCCTTTCTTTTAGCTTATTTTAGGTTATCTGCTGTTTGTCTCAGTATATACTGAGTGGTCAGTATATGCTGAGCTTGGTTGATTTTCTTGTTATTGTTTAATCTAATTGTTGTTGTTACTGCTTCTTGTTGTTATTGTTGTCTTTATTCTGCTTATTTAAGGCTTATAGCTTATTTGAGCTTCTTTGTAGCTTATTTTGCTATCTGCTACTGCTTGTTGTTCTTGTTCTTGTTTTTGTTGATCCTCTTGTAGTTGTTCCTGATCTTGTTGTTGTTGTTGTTACCTCTTGTTGTTTGGATTAGTTTTTTTTAGCCTCTTTGATATCTTTGCTTGTGTTGTTTCAAAGAAATAAAGTTTTAAACAAAAAAAAATTTTGAATTTGAATCTGTTAGAAATTTTGGATTTGGAATAAGATTTGTCTGAGTTTTCTTGGCTAAAGTCTGTGTTCAAAAATTGTATTGTGTTTGTGTTTAAGTGTTTGAAAAAGAAAGAAAAAAAAATAAAATAAAGTTCAAAAAAGGTAAGGCCTGGGATTCGAACCCCTGGCCTCACCCTTTACACACGACCACAACACAACACACAAACACCAACTGCCCTTGGGTCTTTTTCAGTTGTAGTATACATAATTATTCTTTTATATAGGTTTTGTTTAGTTTTGTGCTTATTTTCTTAAAACTGCTTATTTCTGCTTATCCCTAGTGCTTATTTCAAATGTTTTATTTTTCTTAGGCTTATTTTAACTTAGTTGATTTTCCAAAAAAGTTTTAGAGTTATTTAATTAGTTTTACTATTTATTTTGATTTAATTTAATTAAAATAGTATTTAATTCATATTAAATAGGATTTTTGTCAAATAATTAATTTTTTTTTTTCTAAAATTTTCTTTTGTCATTTAGTACATAAGAAAATTGTTTGTGAACCGGTAGGACTTGTGTAGCTTAAATTTCACTTTTTATTTTGCGCGTTGACGTTTATCTTAAATAAATGTCACGTCTTTGTGTTAATTTGTGTTTTAGGATTTCCCGCTTCCCTATTATGTTTCGCGTAGTATGTTAGGATTTCCCTAGTATTCCATTGCCTTTGTTCCCTTTTAGGTTGCGTTATTTTCATTTTCGTTCTTTAATTTCCAAATTTCCGTTAATTTAATGTATCTCAGAACTAAATAATCTTTCACAACAAGATATACAAGATTTTAATCTCGATCTTTTCACGAAGCTTTCAATTCACACCTCATTGGGACGCGACCCGGGAAATTACTTCTCGGTCTCACAAATAAATATCACTTTCACGAGTTTACGAGGTAATCTTTTTCCTAAAAGGTTTACTCGTAATTCTCCATGTCTTGTTGTCTCACGATAACATTGACATCACGTTTGTTGATAAACACAACGAATCAGTCAACATGTCCAAAGTTTGTTCCTAGTGAAGTATTTCAAGTCCAATATGGGCAAGTCGAGGTCACACCGAGACCACAAGGTCTCGGCTAACACTCGTATAGCCAAAACATCACGGTTCAAACCAAGTTCCAAGTCAAAATGTCATAACATCACAATCAAGAATTACCCTCAGCCTTTTCTAATCCTACGGCTCGAGTATTAAGTCACCACAATCACCAAGTAATCTAAATCATGCCACAAACCAAATCGGACTAAAACTCTTACCTCGCCGAGACCATAGGTTCTTGGTCGTGACCTATGCCGTGAGTAAGACAGTTAAGCGGACCCAAGTTGACCAAAAACATAACCCATTCAAACTAACCCAAAGGAGACTGAGACCCACGAGTGGGTTCAGCTCCAAACTGTGACCCATGGTAGTCAAACAAACAAACCAACATCTAAACAAATAAGCTTGTTAGCTTGATAATATGCTCGAGAATAAGCTCCTACGCAAACTTAATCCCTCGGTATGCAAATCAAACACAAACACAAAAACAAATACATGACTCAAATGATGATACCATTGTTTTTTTGTGTAATTTTTAATTAGTTTAACATTTTTCTAGTTCGTTTCGTGCCTCACCGATTCTCACAAGGGCGAGAATCGGTGAGCGTATCACCCTAACCCATAGGTCTACTCACCTTCTTACCTAGAACTCAAAAGTAAAAAAGAAAATGGTGGTGGTGTTGGCGCGTATCGTAGTTTGACGACGTGTACACCACGGATTCGTGACAAAGGAGGTGATTTAAAGGTGGGTTTGAGTTTGTTTTGTGGTTGGTGATGGCGGTGTAGCGACGGTGGAGGTGTTGGTGTTATGGGTGGCGGCGGCTGCACAAATGTGAGAGATAGAGAGAGAGAGAGAGAGAGAGAGAGAGAGAGAGAGAGAGAGAGAGTGTGTGTGTGTGTGTGTGTGTTGAGACTGTTAGACCTTGATAGATCTTCTTGAGCACTCTAGAATCGTTAGTTATGTCACTGTAATCAATAACACACTAATAGACAATCTCTGCAACTTGTATTTTTTAAAGCGGAAACAAAACACAAGCGTGATACTAAGAACTCTTGATCCTCTATGGATCTTTTAATAATAATAAGAGTGCTTTCTAAAAAACTATCTCTTAATACATAATCGTGTGTTCCTTTTATACACAAGGAACCCTAAACCGTTTCCCAAGAAACATATATTCTAAAACTTCTAAAAGATATGCATTATCACTTCCTAAATAAACTCATGCATATCCAAACTATAATACATAAAACACGGAAATACTACATCCGCAGAAACTAATAATGCTGAAACTAGTCTTCAGCAGATACACTGCTTCAGCAGAAACCAATTCTTCAGCAGGAACCTTCAGCAGAAACAGCAGCAGAATTCTTACTTAACAGAATTCCCAACAATCCTCCCCTAATCTTGAATTTGACCTGGTTAAGTTCAAGATTCTTGATAGATCTTCAAAATAACATACCAAGAGGATTGTAATAAGATAGCACCAACAAAGAATCATCTTCAGCAGAATCTCTATGATCAGCAAATACTTGAAAGCTCCATTCTTTGCAGCAACAAATGACTAAATGTACATCAAAACAAATTAGTTTCATACTATTCTCATCACTTCCAGGTGTGTTAACTCCTTTGAGAGGTGAATCATTGAAAATAATAGATTTGATGTCTCTTTACCAATAGCCATCACTACTGGAGTAGCCAAGTGTTCAAAGGTACACTGATAACCACATGATTTTTAGTAAATCGTCAGCTATAAACGGATTTGAGATGTCTTTACCTGTAGCCGTTTGCTCAGGACTAGCCAATTATTTTGATGAAAATCATCTTGGTCAACTGATTACCAAATATGGTTTTTCACTGCCTTTACCACAAGCCATATACATGTGGGCTAGCCAATTATTTGGAATCCATAAAGGAAAAATCCATGGTCAATTGACAACCATTTCAACTACTCAGCAATAAAGCATGGGTGAGTTGAAAACCCTATGGTTTTGAGCAAACCATTACAGCTATCAATAGATTTGATATGTCCTTACCAAAGCTGTACCCTTTGGACTAGCCAACTTTATGATGGAATAGTCAACATCAGGTAAGTTGATAACCAAACCTGCATACAATACTATACAACAACAAGTTTTAGTTGTTTTTTTTTTTTTTTTTTTAAATAAGAAATAAAAACAAATATAAAACATGATATTCCTAATCAGATGCAGCTCTGGAAGTCTTAATCCTTTGTTTGAAAACCTTCACCAAAGATTCAGCAAACAACCTTGTATTCCCTGCTTGATCAGGAGGAATCTCCAACTTTTGTTGTAGCATTTTCTCCATCAGAGACACTTTCATAGGATATCTCTGATTGTTCTTCCATATGTCATAGCTTGCACTAGTAGGAGTAGAAGAATCAAACAACACTTGAAGATCACCCAACAAATACAATCCAGACCCTTCAGGAGTATGAGTTGCATAATACTTAAGAACTAACTCATATAGAGTAACCAAATCCTGATGATCCACAAGATGTAGAATCTGTTGAAGAAATGTAAAGGATATGAAAGTTTTATCCAATCTGTAAATGGTATTAATTTGACCATTTTTACTTAACTCCCAGTGAACCAAAACATCTCTTGTTCCCTCAGGCCAATCATCAGGGGATCCTTCCCTTATAAATGAAGCATCAGAAGCATTCACATTGATTAAACTTTGTTTTGAATGTGAAGATCTGACTTTAGCCATTCTCTTGCCTCTTTTTCCAGGAACATAAATAGCATCATGAACTTCAGTTTCAGCAGATTCAACTTCTGCATCATGAGTTTCCACTGATGGAGTATCCAAGTGTTCATCAGTAGAATCTTGAGAAGATTCAAATGCAGCAGAGGCATATTGTTCATCCATAGCCTTCCTTATTTGTTTATTTCTATCAGCTTGAATTTCAACTTCTCTTACCTTCAGCTCATGAAATCTTGCAAATTCAGCTTTTTGTTCCTCATCTAACTTCCTAGCAGCCTCTTCACCTAATCTTTCCTGCTCCAATTGTCTCCTAGTTCTCTTTCTAGTTGGAGGATCTGATGTCATCACTTTTGCTTTACCTTTATCCACATAAGATGAAGCAGCAACATGTGGTACATCAGCAGAAGTATCAGGTAAAGATACTTTTTCAGCAGCATCAGCATCAGCATTGAGGAGAGGAATATTCTTGGAAGCACCCATTCCATCTTTGTCATTCCTAGCCTTGATTATGTTATAAATCTCAACCAGTTTGTCAAATGGAAGTCCCCACACCTTTTTCTTAGACCAAGCATTATTAAATAATGAGCTGCTTTGACTTTTCACATATGTTCTCATATAATCCCTCTGCTGTGCTTGAGTCATAGGTTTTTCTCTTTTAGCTTTAGCTTTTAACTCATCTGCTACCTTCTTTCTTAACTTCATCAATTTCACAATTTCAGAAGGCCAGTCTTGCTTCTCTACCTTTTTACCAATAATTTCTGCAGCTACATCAGGATTATCAAGCATTTGTTATCCAATCTGCTGCCAATCTGACTCATCAAAATCTTGAACAGCTGCATCCAATTCTCTTTGTCTTTCAATGGGCAAAGTAGAAACATATCTTTGATTGACTGACTCATATGTTGCATCCAACTTTACTTGCTGTTCCTCAGTCATATTAGTACTCTCCTTATAATCTTCCCATTCTTGGAACATTTTTTCTTGTCCAGCTCTGTCTTCAGCTGTAACAAGCTCATCCAAATCATCATCTGTTCCTTCAGCAATATCATCATGAAGAACATTCACATCTGCCATAGGTTCATCATGTACTTCTTGAACCTCTCTATCAGGAGAAACTTGTTGATTCTCAGATGAATGATGAACAGGGGAATTCAAATACTCTTTCCCTGCTACAAAATATACTTCTCCTGATGTATTCTCTTTATCAGCAGATTTGTCAGCAGCACCACCACTTAGTGATTGTTTCTCCTGAAGTATATCTACAGCTTCAGTCATGAGCACATCATCATCACCACCAAACACTTTTGAAGTTTCAGCAGCTTTCCTTGCCAAATACTGTCTTGTACTTCTTCTTCTACCATATAAGAATTTTGGTTTAGATTGAGGTACTTCAGCAACTTTAGGAGGAACAACATGAGATTGTCTAGCAACTTCAGCTAGAATCTCAAGTGAATCCAAATTTGCCTCCTGAGCAACTTCAGTTGTATCCAATCCATCCTTACTTTTCTTCTGCTGATTCAGCTGTGCCTCCAAATCTTGAACCTTACTTTTCAAACTTTCAATTTCATTACCAAGAGTAGTCTTGGTATCAGCAAGCTTCTTTTGGAGATCCTCTGTCATTTTCATGTACCTGGTAAGAGAATCATATACAAAAGTAAGAGTAATAGGGTCCTCTGCTCTACCAGCTGATTACTCAGTGGTAACATGAGCTTCATTGAACCCTGAAGGAGAAACAGACTCATTTACAACATTAGGAAAGCCTTCATTACTTGGCTCTCTCATAGGACTAGGTGTATGCATTCTAGTGATCTCAGGTTCATGAGGCTGAAAGTTATCTTCAAACTCATGAATTTGCTCAGCTGGAGCATCCTGAGCTGGTGAAATGGTAGGACTAGGTGACATATGTACAGGGGTAGGTGGTGGTAAGTTAGTAGAATCAGGTAATGGTTCAGCAGTTGTAGCTGGCTCTTCCTCCATTACCACTGAAGGATTACCATTAGCAGCAACACCAGAAGATGATGGATTACCATCATCAGAAGCATTAGGAGCAGGCACATTACCAGCATCATCACCCTTAACTACATTGCCATGTGGCAACATAGCTTCTAACATTGGGTGATGTTCCCCAGTATAATTAGTTTTCATGGAGGCAAACAACTTAGAACCAAGACTTTTAATAGACACATGGGTTCTATCTTCAGTGGTTATGTCTAAAATTATTTGTAAGAACCTAGGGTACATTAAAAACTTATGCTGTTGTTTATCAATGTTTTCTAGCATATTATCAAAGATAAACTTAGAGAAATTATAAGTTTGACCCTTAGAAAGACAAACAATACCACAACCCAATTGCAGAGAGAATTGGTTCCATCCACCACACTTGTTGCTTATACATTGAAGCAGCAGATGCACCAAATATCTCCACTTAGGACAAAATTGATTCTTGTGCCACTTGGATGTATCAGTACTTTGATATCCAGCTTCCCTTAGCCCAGCAAGAATCTCTGCAGTGTTGGAATGATACACACCATTCTCATCATCCAACTGAAGTTTGGTCCTAATCAATCCTTCTGTCACCACATACTCTACACCATCAATCTCAGCTACAATCTCTGTAGCAGATATCTTAGCAGCAGATGCCCAAAATTGCTTCACCAATGATTCACACACCAAATTGGGACTATATGTCAGAGCATAATGAATCTTCGACCTTTGTAGAAACTCCACCATTAAATCGAATTCTTCATGTCCTTTTGCCTTTTTCAGAATAGCATACTTGTTATGGTCGCCTTTCAATTCGAGTTGTGCCATTGGAATAATCGTGAGTGAGACGGTTATGAATTACACAGAGAATAATGGGTTTAAGTGGAGTGATAAGCGAATAATTTTGTTTAGGAATAGATATGCAAAGTGGGTTAAATTTGGAAGTTCCCCAATCGTGGTCAAAATTATCGGAAATAATTATTGACCGAGTCTGTCGTGTAGTTCAAAAACTTTCAATTTGAAAAATTTACCCTTCAGCAGAAATGAAAGTCAAATCTGCTGAAGATTGGTCAACATCAGCAGAAACCACCCAAAAGTAAAAATATCTTCGGTCAATATCTTGGTTTTACTGTGCCACCCAACTCGCATTAATTATCGTAACGCCTAAACTTTACTTATTTAATCACCCCCAAATCACATCTCAGTCACCAATTTACCCCAAATCATCTTTCAAACCCTAATTTTCCAATTAAACCCAATTCTTCACCCAAACCATGTCATCACACCCAGAAATCTCAGATCCAAATTCCTCTTCTCCATCATCAGAAGAAGATTTACCACCATATCCATGGGAGCTTGATGGTTCTGACTTTGAAAGAGCACTGGAAAAACGATGGGATGCACAAGAAAGACAATGGAATACTCATAGGAAGGGTGAACAAAGCCATGTACCCATTCCTGCTGAGAGAGAAATTGTCTCTCCCTTCATCTATACCTCTGATGAAGACTCCTTAGAGGAAGAAAATGAAGATCCAACCTTTCTTCCTCCTTCCACACCAGAGAGATCCCAACCAAGATCAAGTAAAAGGGATCCATCTCTTCCAACATCACAAAATTTGGTGTTGGATCTTCCTGCTCCAGGACCTGGTCTTCCTTATCAAGAACATATTGGACAGGGCAAGAAGGCTGAGATCATACGTAAGGGAAAGGAGAAGCTGAAGTAGATGATTGAGGAATGTTGCCATGGAACAAAGTTCTTGAGTATTATCTTGACTTTGTTACTTGAGCATCTTCACAGTCTTCCTTCTCTTCTTTTTCCATTTTCATCTTCAGTTTCATCATTCTACTTGTCATAGCCTCAAGTATTTTGTAATAAGTGATAGAAGCTAGTAGTAGTACTTAATTAGCCAAATGTTTAGGAATGGTCATTGTAATTCAGTTGGAACTTTGAATGTAAGCTGTAACTTGTTTCTTTGAATGAATGAAAAGATCTTCTTAATTTATCAACTGTGTATGACCTTCAGCATAATTAACTCATCAGTAGAAACCATGTTCAGCACTTTTGACCACATTCCTTTGACTTCTGCTCTTGGTGACTTTATCATACAACTTACAATCTCAGAACATCTGCAAAACAGACATAAAACATGCAAATACACCAAACAACTTGCAAACATATTAGTGGGTTAGTGTTAAAACTCAAAAATTATACAACTTATACAAATCTACAAAGTTTACACTCACAATCCTCCCCTGAGGCTTATGCCTCCCCTTAAATTTTGCAGTTAAGGGTTAAGCATTCCAATATGGACCACCAAATATTGAAACCTTGGTCCATCAAATGCTTTAGTTAACAAATCTGCCACATTCTCATCTGTGTGAATTTTTACCACTTTAACCAAATGTTTTTCATAAGCATCCCTTATAAAGTGGTGCCTGATTTCAATATGTTTGGTTCTATTATGAAAAACTGGATTTTTAACAATACAAATTGTACTTTGATTGTCAATGAAAATAGTAGTATTCATAAAGTTATACCCATAATCCAGCAATTGATTCTGAATCCATAGAAACTGTCCACAACAATTTGCAGTAGCAACATACTCTGCTTCAGTAGTAGAGGTAGCAACAATGGTCTGTTTCTTGCATTGCCAAGAAATCAGTCTTCTTCCAAGGAATTGGCAACCTCTAGTTGTGGATCTTCTATCCAAATTTGCACCAGCATAGTCACTATCACTATAAGCTGCTAGCTGAAATGGAGATTCTTTGGGATACCAAAGTCCTAGTTTGGGTTGGCCTTTTAGGTACTTAAAAATCTTTTTGGCAGCATTCATGTGAGAAGTAAGTGGAGTGACTTGGTGCCTTGAACATGCACTCACAGCAAATGTAATATCAGGTCTTGAGGCAGTCAAATACATCAAAGAACCAATCATTGACCTGTATAAATGAACATTCACAGGGAGATCAGGATCAATATTGTTCTTTGGTTTGGGAGCCTCATAGGGAGTAGTGGCAGTCCTGACATTCTCCATAGCAAACTTGGACAACATATCTTTTACATATTTCTCCTGATGTATGAAAATACCATCAGGTTTCTGCTGAACCTGTAATCCCAAAAAGAAAGTGAGTTCTCCCATGGCACTCATTAGAAATTCACCCTTCATCAGATCCTCAAATTCTCTACACCATGCTTCTTTGGTTGAACCAAAGATAATATCATCAACATACACCTGAACAAGAATAATATCCCTTGAATCTTTCTTGAGGAATAGAGTCTTGTCAATGGCACCTCTTCTGTAGCCATGCTTCAGCAGAAATGTGGAAAGTCTAGCATACCAAGCTCTGGGAGCTTGATGAAGTCCATAGAGAGCTTTGACAACCTTGTACACATACTCAGGATGATCTGGGTCTTCAAATCCTTTGGGTTGAGTCACATATACTTCCTCTTCAATCTCACCATATAAGAAAGCACCTTTAACATCCATCTAATAAACCATGAAGCCCATATAAGAGGCATAGGCCAAAAATATCCTTATAGCTTCAACTCTGGCCACTGGTGCAAAGACTTCATCATAGTCAATGCCTTCCTCTTGTCTATACCCTTGAGCCACTAGTCTTGCTTTGTTCTTCACCACAATCCCCCTTGCATCTTTTTTATTCTTCAGAATCCATTTTGTCCCAATGGCATATTTACCATCAGGAAGAGGAACCAAAATCCAAACCTGTTGATTCTTAAATTGCAACATCTTTTCTTGCATTGCCTCAAGCCAACTTGAATCAGCCAGTGCTTAAGGAACACTAGTTGGTTCTATCTGAGAAAGAAAGCATGCAAACAGACAATGTTTGAAGTCTGTGTGATTGTTCCTCTTTTGATTGTAGACATAAGAGATGAAAGCAACTTCACCATATTTTGTATTCTTTACAGTGCTTCTAGTTCTAACAGGATCTTTAGGATCTCCAATAATCTTTGATAGGGGATGAGCATTATGAATCCTTTTTGTTGCAATAGGTGGAACATCAATTTTGGCATCAAGGTTGTTAATTGTAGGCCCAAACTCAGTATCATAAGAAGCTGAGTGAAATAGCCAAGGCTTTGGCTGATAATTCCCAAGATCAGAAGGACTTGGAAATCTTGTAAAGGGCTTCTCAAAGTCTGTAGAGACTTCAGTAGAAATGGGAGAGTGAGCATCAGTAGTATCAGCATCTGAGACCTTATCAGTGGGAATAGATATGCCTTCAGCAGAACCATCAGCAGTATCCTTGTTTCCACTGACTGCTTGTGCTGATTGATGTAGGATTGCTTCAGTCTCTTGTGTAACCTTTTCATTGAGTATCTGAGCTTCCTTAGTAGCAGCATGTTCTTGCTTCATCAGTCTTGCAAGATCCTCTGCATAATGTGACTCATCATCTTGTTCAGCAGCAGAATGATTACCTACAAAATGGTTAGGTGGAAAAGATGGTACAACAATGATTTGTTCATCTGGCTCAGATTCACAGTCTGAGTCATCATCCATGGAACCTGCAGGGTTAGAGTTTGGATCTTTGGTACCTGCATTAGGATTAGAAGCATGTCTAGTATAACCCAAATAGTCAGTTAAATAATCTAGGTCAAAATACCAAGAATGGCCTTGTCCCTGAATATTAGGCTGATCTTCTAGAAATCTTAGATTAAGGGTCTCTTCTATCCTTTTGGCATTCAGATTATAAACCCTATAGGCCTTGCTATGAGCTGAATAACCAACTATATATCCCTCATCAGCTTTCCCATCAAACTTACCCAGTATATCAGCAGTATTTAAAATGGTCACTTTGCATCCAAAAGGCTTAAGGTAATGTATGTCTGGAACTTTCCCAGTGAGAAGTTCATAAGGTGTCTTGACATGGTGTCTAGTGATGGATACCCTGTTCAAGACATAACAAGCAGTACTGACTGCTTCAGTCCAAAACATTGTGGGTAATTTGGAGTCTGCAAGCATTGATCTTGCTGCCTCAATGAGGGTTCTATTTTTTCTTTTAGCAACCCCATTTTGTTGTGGGGTTCTTGGAGTACTATAGTCCCTTCTAATCCCCTTAGACTTATAGAATTCTATGAAAACAACATTTTTGAATTCTGTCCCATTGTCACACCTAATCCCTTTAACCTTTTTAGTAAGCTGGTTTTCAATTAAAATGATGAATTCTTTCAAAATAGGAGTTGTTTCATCTTTAGTTTTAAGAAAGAATACCCAGCAAAACCTGCTAAAATCATCTGTGATAACCAGGCAGAAATACTTGTGATCAATACTTCTGATAGGAGTTGGACCAAATAGATCCATGTGCAACAGCTGAAGTGGTTCTGAAATGGTGCTCACAGCTTTGACTGCTTGGTAAGAGGCTCTGTGTTGCTTTCCCTTGTTGCAAGCAATACAATTGTGTTCATTGGTGAAGAGTTTAGAAGGTAGACCCTTAACAAGACCAAGATTAGACAACTTGTTGATTGTCTTGTAATTCACATGAGCCATTCTCCTATGCCACTTGGTAGATTCATCCTGGGAAGCTTTGGCCACCAAACATGTTAGATCACCTTCTGGCTTGACATCATTCAGATTGAATGTGTACAAGTTGAAGGTTCTAAGAACTCTTAGCAAAACAGTTGTGTCTTCTGGAAGTTTGAAGTCCTTGGATAGTACAAGACATTCATCCTCAGAGAAGAAAACCTTATTCTTAGTGTCACAAATTTGTGATACAGAGAATAGATTAAAATGCTCTAGTTCCTTCACATAATAAACATTTTCAAAGTCTAACAAGGGTGTCTTAATAGTCCCTTTCCCAGTAATTTTGCCATCTCTTCCACCAAAAGTAACAGTGCCTCCTCCATCTATGGGTACAAAGTCATGCATCTTGTCCTTGTTCCCTGACATACTTCTAGAACAACCACTGTCAACTATCCCTACTTCAGTACTCTTTAAAGGATGATCCTACAACAACAACAAAAATTATACAAAAAGTTAGTACACATTGGAGACTCAAGTCATTGCTGACTTGAGCCTGCCTTGTGGATTAGTAGTGATAGGCCATGTAGATGTTTTAGATCCACCATTGTTCTTGGGCCTGTATTGCATATTAGGTCCCTTCTTTGTCCAAGAACAACCTGCTGAGGGCTTCACAGCAGTATCCCAACACCCACCACCATAATACATTGAGTCAAAGTTATTAGGCCAATAACCATTAGAAAAGAAAGAACTAGTGGGTCGAACATATGGTCTAGTACTGGTTCTTCTCCATGAAGAATGTGGTTCAGCAGAATTGGATTTCTGCTGATGTGGAACAACAGAGGGTATTTCACTAACATTCTTCCACATTTGCCTAGGTTTCCTTTGACTAAAACAAGCACCCATTCTTTGCTCATGAAATGTACAATCCTTAATCAAGTGAGATTTACTTCCACACACAAAACACTTCTTCTTTTTACAAGATTTATTCATACCAAAAGAAGTTCCATAACAAGAAAAAGTATTCAAACCACCATGATAAACAGAATTGTTTTTAACATAAATAAAAGAATTATTTTGTAAAGAATTTAAAAACAAGTCTTCAGTAGAAACTGTCTTTTTATCAGCAGCAACTCTAGAAGGCTTGTTGGGAGACTTGGGTGATGTCTTTGGTATGGTCTTGGGAGAGGTCTTGGGAGTGGTCTTGGGCAGGTCAGACTTCTCACTTGAATCACAGCTAGCAAATGAGGTAGACCCTTCATCAGAAGACTTGTCACTGTCACAACAAGAGACAAAGTCATTAGTTTTCATAAGAGGGTCTGGCAAGTCAGTTGACTTTTTGCCGTAGAGATGGTGTGATCCATCAAAGTCACTAGGTATGGATAGGTCTATAGGCATGTGTTCCCCTCTTATAGGTCTAGGGACAGCATTCATTCCCCCTTCCTTAACATATTTAACAGGTGTTTGATAAGCTAAGGCTGGTTCAGGGTCAAAAACACTAGACATATCAGGATATGTTAACTCTTCAGGGTCTATATATTTTTCATATCCTAATGCCCTTCTAGACCTAACAGATTGGCGACCATCAATTAATTTACTCAAATTAGATGCCCCTTCCTGCCATTTCATACGACCAGCAATCTCTTTATCTAATTTAGCTTGTAATTCTTGTTTTTCTTTTTCTAAGTCAGACTTCTCTTTTTCAGTACGTCTTAAGTCTATCTTAGCAACTTCTAAATCACTCTCTAGGACTCTTATCTTTTCATCATATTTAACTTGATTCTTTTGAAACCATACTTTTTGTTTCTCTAAAGTTTTTAAAGCCATTTTATAGGACTCTACTTCAACATAACACTCATTGTACTTTGGTTTCAATTCATCAAATTCTTGTTTTAGCTCATTGTATCTTACACTACATCCAAACACACAGTTGTATACCTGAGAGATTCCCATCAAGGAGACTTGCTCCTTCTTGTCCTCTGAAGGTGAGTATGCCAACAGATTCACTTGTGAAGAAGTAGAAGCTTCCTCTCCAGCAGGTTCATGTTCAGCCCAATCAATTTGGTGATCCAGAGTCACCATTGCCTTTGAAGGTGCAGCCTTAGTAGTCCCTACTTCCACTGGATAAGAGCCATATCTAACTTCATCTCCAGACTTTATCTCCTTGCATTCTCTTGAAAAATGTCCCACTTGACCACAAGTGTAACATTTAACCTTCCTTCTATCAAACCTTGCTGCCTCTCTTCCATTAAAGCCAAACTTCCTACCAGACTTGGTTTCAAACCTCTTAATGTTCATGGAGATCATTGCAAGCTACCATTTTAAGTGCATCTCCTCCATCTCCAATGGATCCACCTGTTCAAAATCCTCATAAGCAAGAAACTGCTGATGTTCATATTCAGCCACAAATGAATGAACAATATCATCCAACACACTACTGTACTTAGGAGCAGATTGAGTATGAGTTTGAGAGGATGCTCCTGATGAATAAGAACTTGAGGCTTGATGCACAGGTTTTGTAGAGGCACCAACAAATGCAGAGTGAGTAGATGGACGAATAGGACTTCTAACATCAGGCTCAAGTGATTTAAGCCTGTTGTAGAGGTAATCAAAGGACATTATGTCCAACCCACCCTTGGTCTTGAGAGCAATACAGACTTGCAACCAAGATGGCGGCAAGGATATCAGAAACTTAGCATTGTAGTCCTCGTTGTCAGGTCTAGCCTTCAGCTGATTAAGCTGACTTAATATCCGATGAAACCTGTCATAGCCTTTATGAATTCCCTCTTCTTCAGATATCTGAAACTCTTGGAACTTCTGCTTTAACATAGACTTCTGCAACTTCTAGATTCATCATTCCCACCAAATCTAGCTTTTATTGCCATCCAGATGTCCTTGGCATCCTCCATGAAGTGGAAGTCACCCATATGGTCATCAGGTATAGCTTGGAGCAGAATTGTTCTTACCTTGCTCTCCCTTTGCACAGCCAGAATCTCTTCAGCAGTTTTGGGACCTACAATAGTAATTACTCCATCAGCATCTGTAACATGCTTCTTCAGGCTATTCCCCTTTTTAACAATCTCCCACATATTCCAATCTATGTTTGTGATCCAGTTCTGCATCTTCATGGACCACAGATGATATTCTTCAGCATTCTTCAAGTATGGAAACTTAGCATTACTGTTGGAGAGGTTGAGTTATTGAAGAGAAGTGGTGTTAATGTTTTGGGTTGTATCAGCATCATCATCAAATCCAGGCATCGTTGTTGATTTGTTTGGATTCTTAAGGTGTAAGTTTTGTGTTTCTTAGTATGACAGAGACTCTCTCGAGGCTCTGATACCACTTGTTGAGACTGTTAGACCTTGATAGATCTTCTTGAGCACTCTAGAATCGTTAGTTATGTCACTGTAATCAATAACACACTAATAGACAATCTCTGCAACTTGTATTTTTTAAAGCGGAAACAAAACACAAGCGTGATACTAAGAACTCTTGATCCTCTATGGATCTTTTAATAATAATAAGAGTGTTTTCTAAAAAACTATCTCTCAATACATAATCGTATGTTCCTTTTATACACAAGGAACCCTAAACCGTTTCCCAAGAAATGTATATTCTAAAACTTCTAAAAGATATGTATTATCACTTCCTAAATAAACTCATGCATATCCAAACTATAATACATAAAACACGGAAATACTACATTCGCAGAAACTAATAATGCTGAAACTAGTCTTCAGCAGATACACTGCTTCAGCAGAAACCAACTCTTCAGCAGGAACCTTCAGCAGAAACAGCAGCAGAATTCTTACTTAACAGAATTCCCAACAGAGAGAGAGAGAGAGAGAGAGGTAACTTAGGGTTTGGTAGGAGTGAGAGGGGGTAGGATTTTTATTAACCCCAGGGACCAAATCTGCCAAATGTTAAAAGATGGGGGGCGCGGGTTAAATTAGACAAGGGGGCCAAATGTGGCAGTTTTGTTAATCTTGCGACATAACGTTTCTCGGGCTCGTTTAGCATAGTAAAAATTCTCGTGAGCCTTTTAACTTGCGCCAAAAATTTTAAAATCATTTTTCCGTTAAAAATGACTATTAATACGTCTATATTTGTTTAAGATGTCTAAAATAAATTATTTCGCGTATTATTAGGTTATGACTCGTGCCGACTCACATTGTGCTCAACTCAAGGTCTACGGGGAGACTTCACGTATCACATAGCAATATTCTAATAAACTTCCATAAATTCCAAAACAAATTCCCAATACATTTCTAAAATGGTTTTCATATATTTAATATTCATTTTAAATCGTAATGCGACATTAAAATAACTCTCAAAAATTACTAGTTGTCACATAAAGTTGGTTAATTTTGCGCGGTTCACGATAGTATAAAAACAGAGGCACCAGAGTGACACAAATGACCAACTAATCTTCGAGCAAGCGGCTCGTCAATATCAAGCGATGTACGGTCAGAGTTTCACGCTAATTTAGCCGTGGAAACTTTTGAGGCAATATAAAAATTAACATGATATAGAAATGCCAAAATTTTACAAAATCAAATAAGCTGCTCTCAAAAAATCAAAGACATCAGAAACCACCTCAAACGCCACATCGGACTCGACACATGGTGGTTTTAATCTCAAAGACGAAGCGACTGATTCAGAGGATGTAGAGGTACGGGAAGTTCGACCAGCGGGTCGGGAAAAAAGATAAGAAGAAAGAATCATCCTCTTTCGTTCCTTTGGAATCTTCAGTTGCTACACCTCTTCTTATTGATTGGTTAGTCGTTAAATGGAAAAACGTTGTAAGTTTCTTTTCTAAAAAGAAGGAAGCTCGGGATTCTTGTTTAGAGTTAAGGCAACGACAAATGGAAATAGAAGAAAAGGCACGTCAGCAACAAATGGAATTGGAACAACAAAAGATTGCACAAAAGTAAGAATAACTTGAGCTGCAACATCAAATGTTTATTTTTAACAAGAAAAGAAAAAGACAAATACCTCATGTTTTATCATACTACCGATGATCATTTGGCTAGAAGACAACGAGAAACGGTGTTGGAGATGAAGCAAAAAAACAAAGGAGAAACATAATTTAAGGGGCGTTAGTATATATATGGGAATGACTATGAATATAGATATGAAAATCTATTTGTAAACCCACCAGCATAGGTGGGTAAAGAAAATTACTATTTTTGTGTTTTGTACCCATTTTCAAAAACCAATCTCATAAACAAAGCAACTATATTAGGAATAGAGGTGTCATAAAACTCGACCCGAACCCGACCCGACCCAAACACGACCGGGTTCGGGTCAACTTGGGTCAAAAATCATATTTGGGTCAACCCGAATTGACCCGAGTTCTAAACAAGGTCGGGTTCGGGTATGTTTTTTTAGCCTTGACCCAACCCGAACCCGAGCTGACCCGACTAAACTAACACTTTAATGTAAAAATACTCGGGTTGACACCAAACCCGAGTTGACCCGACCCGATTGACCCGAACCTGAATTGACCCGACCCGAGTTTTAAACAGGGTCGGGTTCGGGTATGTTTCTTGGAGGCTTGACCCGAGTTGACCCGACCCATGTTGACCCGAATCTGACCGGGTCAACCCGAATGACAGCCCTAGTTAGGAATGAAGCATTCCTTCATTTCCCTACCTTCAACCCAAACGCCCCTTTAGACTATTAATTTAAGTTTTAAATTTTTATTGTAATATTTTTTGTTTTATTTTAATTATTAATGTAATATTTTTAACTAATAATAAAATTTTAAGTTTAGTGTTTAAAAAAATGAAAATGAAAATAAAAAGATGATCGTGGTCACTATTACGCTAAGTTGGTCGTGAAGAAGGTTATAAAAATAAAAGTTGAGTTGCCGTTGATGTTGTAGTGGTGACTGCGGTCATTCGCGGTCACCAGTACATTGAGTTGTTGTTTATGTTGTAGTAGTATGCTGCGATGAATGACAATAGGTATGAGTTTGATAGTAGTGGTGGGTTACTCATCTATGAAAGATTAATACCTAGCTCTCTTGATATATATATAAAGTATGAATTATATCAATCATTTGTTACCGTAATTGTGAGACCCCTCATCTTAAACAAACACTTTTAATCATTTTCATAGTAACTAGACGAGTACCTGATGAGGCGAAAAATGAACCACTTTTAGGGGGTCATTTAAGCCCGGAATTGAATTTATTTGATCAAATATTGCCCTAAATCGTTCCTTTTGTGATTTTAGGTACTATGGGAGAGAAATCTGGAAAAGGAAGCAATTCGGACGTTTTTGGAGCATAAAAGTGAAGAAAACGCCAAAGACTTAATTTTCCAAGCTGGGAACAGTACGTGACGGCGTCAAGAGCAACATTTTGACGGCGTCAAGAGTGAATTGCATGACGGCCCAGTACAGAAATGAAGGCGTTACAAGGAAGAGCGTCAAGAGTAAAATACGTGACGGCCTGGAAAAAGTTATAACGTGACGGCGTCAGAAGTAGATCAAGGCAGTCCGAGAATTCTTTTGGCGGCGAGATGACGGCGTCACCTATTTGGTCTTGACGCCGTCAGCCTCAATTTCCTATATATAGTTTTCTAATTTTCATTCATAAAAAAAGAGAAGTTTTGGAGAAACCCTAAGGCCGAACTTAGTACGAATTTTACAGGTTTTTCAAGGGTTTTCAGCCCTTGAACCCTTTCATGTGTAATTGAGATAAGTGTTCTTCTAATTCAATCAATATGTCTATGTGTTGGTTGTCTATATCTTGTTCTTGTCTTAATTCCATCATGCTAGGCTAGATCTATCTTGTGTTTGCTTAGATCTAATGAAACCTAGATGTTAATTATGTGTTGATTACTTGTTTATGGTTGTACTGGATGAATGATTTCGATGTTAGGCTTAAGAAAACTGGCAGATCTCCAAATGGTAACATGCTTGAACGTCTTAGGAAACATGAACTGACGTGCACTAGGTTTTATTGGTTGTATTTAATGCATAAGTAAATTCTAATGATCCCATGTTAGGAGCTTCTTAGCCGGCTCGACATAGGAGTGAAGTAGGCACTCATAGGATTGGGGAATTAAGTGCGCCACCCCATGAATGGTATTAAGGAATACAATCCGTCATCCACGCAACTATAACAAGTAATTAACGTGTAAAAGATATCTAGAGAGTAGTGAAATCTAAGTAAACACAATTTCTCCATTTATTGCTCACAACCTTAGTTAATTTAGTTTTATTTTCATTTCTAGTATTTTATTTTGATTGCATCTTTAGTATTGGGTTAGTTGACTAGCAACTAATTCCGCCCAAATCCTTCAAACCCGAGATTTTTACTTGCTTTCTAAAAAATATAAAAAATACAAAAATAATCATCCCTCATCTTTAGAACTAGTATTTAGGTTTTCTAATCCTAGCGACACTATTCCTAGCTGAACGATCAATCCCCCGGTACTTGTCATTATACTATACTACAACGATCAGGTACACTACCTGGTGGGGGTTGTAAGCTTCTCAAGATCCCTTGAGAGGTAAAGCCTGGTGCAATCCCTACGCATCAAGTTTTTGGCGCCGTTGCCGGGGAATAGTTATTGTCTAGGTTAGAATCTCTTTTTATTAGGTCTACTTGCTAGATCCTTTCTAGTAAGATTTTATTTTTATTTTTAGGTTTTCTTTAGTCTATCTTATTTCTTTGTGTTTTTGTTCGTAACTCTTCACCACATGCCATCATGGCAACCGACGAATCCTCTAACCTTAGGATCACTAGGAGTCGTAGTTCCACTAGAAACCTTGTCTTGCCTTATGCAGAACCCGAAAGAGAAATGCGTAGATTAAGACAATCTCACTCAACTCCTGAATCATCTAGCATTGCCATCAATTTTGATGCACCCCTTTCTGAAGAAAATTCAGAAAATCATGTTACAACCCCTAGCTCCTAACCCAACAACGAGATGAGTACCCCCGCAACCCCCATTCCTAAGCGCCTTAAGGACTACTCCTCCCCAACCCCTCGTGGCTTCTCAAATGCCATTGTCTACCCAAACGAACACACCAATGAGGTCTTGCATGCGAACGATGTTTGGCTAGTCCAAAGTGTGTGTAAGTTTTGTGGATTAGATGAGGAAGATCTAATTCAACACACTAAAGACTTCTTGAAAATAGTGGACACCCTCCATACGGATGGGGCTACTAGAGACACGTCCCGATTGCGATTCTTTCCTTTCACCTTATATGAAAAAGCCCAAGAGTGGTATGATAAACTTCCTTCTGAATCTATTTTCACATGGGAGCAACTCATATCCAAGTTCTATGAGAAGTTCTTCCCACCTGGAAAAACCTCAGCGTTTAGAGATAGGATCCTCCGTTTCCGAAAAGGGAAGGACGAACCCTTCCATAAATCATGGATTAGATTCAAAGATTTAATAAGACAAGTTCCCCATCACGGCATTGAGCTTTGGCTCTTGGTCCAAATCTTCTACGACAATGTCTCCTCTAATGATCGAAATGGAATCAACCAATCTAGAAAAGGAAGATTGGCCAATCTTAGTGCCGAAAAAGGATAGGATAGGATTGAAGAATATGCTCAAGACCAGGATGACACTTGGGATGAACCTGAGTCGACTGTCAGCATTTCTGAAATAACTTCAGACCGGTTGAGAAAAATTCACAAAAGAGTGGAGTACCTGGCTGGGTCGCAGTTACCTAAACAACTTTCGAATCCTTACTTAATCTGCGATTACTGTGGGGGCCCGCATGAGGTAGAAGAATGCGGAGGAGCAGCCACGACTGAACATGCATGCTTGTCAGGAGGTGACATCTATGCTGATCCCTCCCTTTTGCCTTTTTACCAAAATAACGATTACACCCTCTGGGGAAATCTGGTAAAGAGAAAAGAAGGAGAGGAAGGCCCTGAATTTGAAATCAGGAGCACCTTTGAAGATGACCTTGGTCACTTCACTCAAGAAAAAGGCTTGCAATTGAAAGGTCTTAATGAACTTGTTGATGAGCAGCAGGATGACATTGGAGAATTTTTCAACAAGCTTAACTCAGCCCTAGATAGGCTTGAAATGCCATTAGTAAGGAAAAAAGACCCCATGCTCGCGATAACCACTCGAGCTGGAACAACAACCAAGGACCCCCCTTACCCAAGCTCGTCCCCCATCACTCCAGATCCAAAAAAGCCTCGCGAGGAGGAGGAGGATGTAGGCAACGAGGATCCCGACCAACCTCCCTTGACGACCCCTTCCCCATCAACCCCACCTAACCAACCTGTGAGAATCCCGTTCCCATCCCGATTAAGGAACCAGAAAACTGAGAATGATAATAAAAGATTCTTGTCATACCTAAAAGACTCGGTAGTCACCATACCCCTCCTCGATGCTTGCTATCACATGCCAAAGTATAGCGTATACATTAAAAAGCTACTCGCTAACCAAAAGAAACTCGAGGGTCTTGTGACCCTGGGGGAAGAATGCTCAGTGGTGACCCATCGAGGGCTACCAAAAAAGGTAGATGATCCAGGCAGCTTCACCTTGTCTTCCTCCATAGGATCTCTATCAATAAAGAATGCTCTTGCCGATTTGGGGGCGAGTATCAATCTCATGCCTCACTCTATGTTCCTTAAATTAGGATACTCTGGATTAAAGCCTACCCGTATGAACATCCAACTAGCCGATAGATCAGTCAAATACCCCATGGGGATATGCGAGAATGTGCTAGTCAAAGTTAGGAAATTCAAATTCCCAGTCGACTTCGTAATCCTGGATATGGAGGAGGATGACTTGGTACCCATCATCTTAGGGAGGCCATTTCTTGCTACCGCTCGTGCAGTCATTGATGTTTATGACGGCAAATTAACCTTGCGAGTGGGAACCGATAGCACAACCTTCGACATTAAGGATTCTATGGATCTCTCTCTGGAAGCAGCTAACCGACTCTATTTCATTGGGGAGGTCGATGAACTCACAGATGTCGTTGATAGTTGTGTCGATGAACAAATCGAGGAAGGCTGGCTACAGGACGAGAGTTTTCTGCCTTTGCTAGAGGTGGAAAGGATGGAGGATGTTGGTGCAGTCTCCTTCTACCCTAGGCAAGAGGCAACGGAGCATCTCGAGCTCCGGAAGCCCGAAAACAAGCTTAAGCCCTCTATTATCGAACCTCCTGAGTTAGATCTTAAGGAGCTTCCTAACCATTTGGAGTATGCCTTCCTTCAGGGAGAGGACCAACTGCCAGTAATCATAAACTCTTCCCTGGAACATGAACAAAAAGGTAAACTCTTAGAGGTCCTAAAAAAATATAAGGGAGTGCTCGCATGGAGTGTAGCTGACATTAAGGGGATTGACTCAACTTTTTGCACACATAAGATTCTCATGGAAGAAGATTATAAACCGACCGTGCAACCCCAGAGGCGGGTGAACCCCAACATTAAAGAAGTAGTAAAGAAAGAAGTCATCAAACTTCTGGATGCAGGATTGATTTACCCAATCTCGAATAGCCCATGGGTCAGTCCTGTACAGGTTGTACCTAAGAAGGGTGGAATGACTGTAGTTAAGAATGACAAGGGTGAGATGGTGCCCCAGAGAACGGTCACTGGATGGCGGGTATGCATTGACTATCGAAAGCTCAATGATGCTACGCGGAAAGACTTCCCTTACCATTCATTGACCAAATGTTAGAGAGATTGTCTGGACACGAGTACTATTGCTTCTTGGATGGATTCTCAGGGTATTTTCAAATTCCCATAGCACCTGAGGACCAAGAAAAAACCACGTTTACTTGCCCTTATGGAACATTTTCCTACAAAAGGATGCCGTTTGGGTTATGTAATGCCCCCGCCACTTTCCAATGATGCATGACCGCAATCTTTCACGAACTCATGGAAGACAGCATGGAAGTGTTCATGGATGACTTTTCGGTCTTCGGGAACTCCTTCGACCGCTGTCTTGCTAATCTAGAAAAGATGCTTAAACGTTGTGAGGAAACCAACTTGGTGTTAAACTGGGAAAAGTGTCATTTCATGGTAAAAGAAGGGATTGTGTTAGGGCATAAGATCTCAGGGAGCGGAATAGAGGTGGACCAAGCTAAAGTTGAAGCTATATCTACGCTACCATACCCCACGACTGTTAAAGCAATACGCAGCTTCTTGGGGCACGCCGGGTTTTATCGGAGATTCATCAAAGACTTCTCCAAAATAGCTCGGCCAATGACTCAATTGCTTGTGAAGGATGCTCCGTTCGATTTTTCCCAAGAATGCAAGGATGCATTCGATCTCTTAAAAAAGGAGCTCACACAAGCTCCAATCATGATTACACCCAACTGGGAGTTACCGTTTGAAATCATGTGTGACGCTAGCGATTTCGCTGTCGGGGCTGTATTGGGCCAACGGCGTGACAAGCTTTTCCAACCTATTTACTACGCAAGCAAAACCATGAACCCCGCTCAAGAGAATTACTCCACCACCGAAAAAGAATTATTAGCCGTAGTGTTCGCATTCGACAAATTCCGGCAATATCTTGTCCTTTCAAAGACAGTCGTTTTCACTGATCACTCGGCTCTTCGATATCTTTTTGCGAAGCAGGATGCTAAGCCACGACTAATTCGGTGGATATTGTTGCTACAAGAATTCGATGTTGAGATTCGCGATAAGAGGGGGCAGAAAATCTGGCCGCAGATCATCTATCTCGTCTTGAAAATCCCTTGGATAAGCACGATAGAAGTGAGATTAGGGATTCATTTCCTGACGAACAACTCATGTTAATGATTGATTCGGAGCCTTGGTACGCCGATTTTGCCAATTATCTCGCAAGCAGACTCGTTCCTGAACACCTAATTAGATACGAAAGAAAAAGGTTCTTTTCTCAGTTAAAATACTACTTCTGGGATGAACCATTCTTATTCCGAAGGTGTCCAGACCAAATTATAAGACGCTGTGTTTCGGAGAGTGAGGCAGTAAAGATTATGAGGGAATGTCACTCTGGTCCCTCTGGCGGACATCATGGGATAAACACCACCGCCTGAAAGATTTTCGATGCGGGATTCTATTGGCCCACAATTTTCCGTGACGTCAAAGAAATGGTGCAGGCATGCGATGCATGTCAACGGGCCGGGAACATATCCCATAGGGACGAAGTACCTCAGAATTTTATACAAGTATGTGAGGTCTTCGATGTTTGGGGAATTGATTTCATGGGACCCTTTTCCATCTTCAGGGGGAACGAATACATTTTAGTTGCCATCGATTATGTTTCAAAATGGGTTGAGGCACAAGCCCTTAGGACCAATGATGCCATAGTAGTTATCCACTTTCTGAAGAAGCTTTTTGCTAGATTTGGGATTCCTAAAGCTCTCATCAGTGATAGACGGACCCACTTTTGCAATGCACAAATGGAAAAGGTCATGACAAGGTATGGAGTATCCCATCGGTTCTCCACCGCCTATCATCCACAAACCAATGGCCAGGTCGAAAACACCAATAGGGCTATTAAAAGAATACTTGAAAAGACGGTTAGTCAAAATAGAAAAGACTGGTCATTTAAACTCGACGAAGCCTTGTGGGCATTCCGAACCGCCTACAAGACACCTATTGGAACGACCCCGTTTCGCATGGTGTATGGTAAGGCGTGTCACTCGCCAGTAGAATTAGAACATAAGGCTTATTGGGCACTTAAGACATGTAACTTAGATTACACAATTGCTGGAACTAATAGGTTCTTGCAATTACACGAGCTTGATGAGCTAAGGTTAGAAGCCTATGAATCTTCCATCACATATAAAGAGAGAGCAAAAAGATGGCATGACCAGAGAATTAAGAAACCCAAAGAATTTTCAGAGGGAGACAAATTCCTATTGTACAATTCTCAGCTGAGATTATTTCCGGGAAAACTAAAGTCGAGATGGTATGGACCGTTTACGGTGAAAAATTCCTATAAACATGGAGCAGTTGTGTTATTAGACGTTGAAGGTAGGGAATTTACTGTTAACATACAACGAATAAAACATTATCAAGAAAATAACAATGAAATGATTAGTGAGGAGGATGTGACCTTCAACGATGAGGTCACGTAGTAACCCATGACCTTGAGTCTAGCTACAAGACTCGTAAATAAAGAAAAGCGCTTCTTGGGAGGCAACCCATGCTTTGTGTGATTTCATTTTACTTTGTTTGTTTGTTATTTGCTTCCGTATGCATGCTTTATTTTTATTGTTGGTAGATCACGTTTCTCAATTAAATAGTGGAAATACTTTACTTTGTTGTTTTGGCCTAGTCTTAACTTCACCTAAAAGTATTTTTGCAAAAGATAAGTGTAAGGGGAAACCCCAAATATGTTTTTAAGAAACAAACCGATCATGATTCTCCACAATATTAAGTGAACATGTATATTCGTATTTGTTAGAGTCAAATGCTTGTATTGAGTCATAATAAAGTTTTGCAGAATTTTCCAGGAAGTAGGACCAAGTTTTTCCAGAAATTTTCCGGAAACTTAACATAAGAATTTCTGAAGATCACTTCTGACGGCGTCACGAGATTACTCTTGACGGCGTCACGTGTAAAAATCTGAAAATTTTACCGGTTTTGTTTTTCTAACAGGGTCTTACGGTTTTTGTGAATTATTAAGTTTTATAATCTCCAGGAAATCTGCAAACTTCATTCCACAAGCATTATATCTTATTTTGTTTTCTAGGATTTAGTAACTTATATAGATTGCCGCCGATTTTATGCGAGGTTGCCTTGTTTGTTTTCTCAGGATTTACAGGTTATGTATGACAAGAAGATGATTATTATTCTGGAAGGGAAGCTTTGATTGTTCATTTTTTTAGAGGAAGATTTAACCTGGCCACCTTATTATCCATACCGAGCGAATCAGGGGAATATTTGATTTCATTCTTTTACTTTTTCACTTTTACATTCTTTACTTGAACATTGGGGACAATGTTCATCCTAAGTGTAAGGGGAGGGTAAAAAGATGATACCTTACATATGCACTTTCGCTTGAGTTTGTTTTGTTTAATGGTAGATGTGTAATAAAACTATGAGAAATACTTGTTAGTGCAATTTTAGCGCCAAATTTAAAATTTTTTACAACATTTAGGAGTGAAACTTTAGCCATAGCAAGCGTCTCATGGATAGGAGATTGTATAACCAGCACATAACCGTATATTCAGAAAAATTTTCCACCCAAATATGTGAGGTTCGCCTTTAGATTTGATAGGAAAAGCATTTACTATTAGTGCTTATGAGTGTACCGGTAGCATTTAGATTCTAGAACTTGCGTTAGTGATGCATCCCGAGACCGCTAGTGAGACTACATTCGTGTAGTAGGATTTGTTACATGATAAGAGGCATTAGGATCACCCTTGTGTTAAACCCGTATTATAATTACTTGACCATTTAAGTCATATTACTTGGCTAGTTAAGTCAACTAATTTTTCCCACACCCTTAGCGTTGTACTCATTTTTAGTACACGAAACCCCTA
This sequence comes from Artemisia argyi, assembly GCA_030686995.1. NCBI lineage: Eukaryota > Viridiplantae > Streptophyta > Magnoliopsida > Asterales > Asteraceae > Artemisia > Artemisia argyi. Next base: position 25,371,634 of record CM060679.1, read on the forward strand.
GTACGCCCCTCCGAGCCTATCTTTTCGTTTCTAACTTTAAGCATCTTACTTAAAGGAAAAATTTGTTACACCCCACTTAAATGTACAACCAAATTGCCTTAGCCTTCCGTGTATGCACTCATTTTTAATGCATTATTGGTATTTGTTAAACCCTAAGTTAACTATCTAACTGATTACATGGTTGCTAAGTCGAGTCATATCTTTGAATATATTTTTTTGGGACGATTGGGACTCATGGGTAAAGTACTTATTTTATGGAGTAATGGGGAAGAACATCAATTATTACCCCCATATGTACGTTAATCTTAAAAGTACTCCAAGTGTTTTGATTTTCTTAATTCGAGTCATTAGATTAGTTTATTGTAAAGTACGTAAAAATTCAAGTGTAAGGGGAATTTTCATTCCCTATGATGTATTATTTTGGATGGTAGGGTAAGAGTGTATGCAAAAAAAAAAAAAAAAAAAAAAAAAAAAAAAAAAAAAAAAATCGAAAAATCAAGAAAAAAAAATAGAAAAGAAAAGAGAAAAAACATACGGACTACCATCCCGTTTCAATCTATGTTTATTTTATGTTTTTGTTATTTTTCATTTATTAGCTTAAGTCGAGTCTAGTCTTGGCTTAGCAACGCCATATTGTACATGTAATTAACCATGATTGTTAACTCGCCACCAGTAAAAAACTTCCTTTATCCAACAAAATCGTGTATTTCATATCCCTACACCTAACGTTACAACCCTTTAAAAGACCTCTTTGATAGTTTATCCTAGGTGCTTACGCCATGTGGTGGAGGTTTGATCCTTTCCCAAGCCTATGGTAATCTATTTTGTTATGACAGGTAGTGAGAGATATCTTCCGTTTCTATATTGTAATTTATACTTTATTATACCCGAGAGATGTGAGTATCTAAACACTATTTGTGAGGTGCTAGTGTATGACCTCCGTGCTTGTCTATTGGTCTTTAGTGGAACGATTATTTGTTGTAATTACTTTTATATTAGTGTTAAATGACCCCTAACTTGTATTTTGACTAGAATAAAAGCGCATTTGCTTGAGGACATGCAAATCTCAAGTGTAAGGGTATATGATGAGGCGAAAAATGAACCACTTTTAGAGGGTCATTTAAGCCCGGAATTGAATTTATTTGATCAAATATTGCCCTAAATCGTTCCTTTTATGATTTTAGGTACTTTGGGAGAGAAATCTGAAAAAGGAAGCAATTCAGACATTTTTGGAGCATAAAAGTGAAGAAAACGCCAAAGACTTATTTTTCCAAGCTGGGAACAGTACGTGACGTTGTCAAGAGCAACATTTTTACGGCGTCAAGAGTGAATTGCATGACGGCCCAGTACAGAAATAAAGGCGTCACAAGGAAGAGCGTCAAGAGTAAAATACGTGACGGCCTGGAAAAAATTATAACGTGACGGCGTCAGAAGTAGATCAAGGCAGTCCGAGAATTCTTTTGGCGGCGAGATGACGGCGTCACGTATTTGGTCTTGACGCCGTCAGCCTCAATTTCCTATATATAGTTTTCTAATTTTCATTCATAAAAAAAAGGAAGTTTTGGAGAAACCCTAAGGCCGAACTTAGTACGAATTTTACAGGTTTTTCAAGGGTTTTCAGCCCTTGAACCCTTTCATGTGTAATTGAGATAAGTGTTCTTCTAATTCAATCAATATGTCTATGTGTTGGTTGTCTATATCTTGTTCTTGTCTTAATTCCATCATGCTAGGCTAGATCTATCTTGTGTTCGCTTAGATCTAATGAAACTTAGATGTTAATTATGTGTTGATTACTTGTTTATGGTTGTACTGGATGAATGATTTCGATGTTAGGCTTAAGAAAACTGGCAGATCTCCAAATGGTAACATGCTTGAACGTCTTAGGAAACATGAACTGACGTGCACTAGGTTTTATTGGTTGTATTTAATGCATGAGTAAATTCTAATGATCCCATGTTAGGAGCTTCTTAGCCGGCTCGACATAAGAGTGAAGTAGGCACTCATAGGATTGGGGAATTAAGTGCGCCACCCCATGAATGGTATTAAGGAATACAATCCGTCATCCACGCAACTATAACAAGTAATTAACGTGTAAAAGATATCTAGAGAGTAGTGAAATCTAAGTAAACACAATTTCTCCATTTATTGCTCACAACCTTAGTTAATTTAGTTTTATTTTCATTTCTAGTATTTTATTTTGATTGCATCTTTAGTATTGGGTTAGTTGACTAGCAACTAATTCCGCCCAAATTCTTCAAACCCGAGATTTTTACTTGCTTTCTAAAAAATATAAAAAATACAAAAATAATCATCCCTCATCTTTAGAACTAGTATTTAGGCTTTCTAATCCTAGCGACACTATTCCTAGCTGAACGATCAATCCCCCGGTACTTGTCACTATACTATACTACAACGATCAGTTACACTGCCTGGTGGGGGTTGTAAGCTTCTCAAGATCCCTTGAGAGGTAAAGCCTGGTGCAATCCCTACGCATCAGTACCCATGCATAGCAACGGGATTTTATAGCGACAAATAGTTTATTGATAAAAAAAATTTATAGGTTATAAACGAAAAATAATGTTTTGAAACCCGGTTCGACCCGGGTGGTTTAACCGGTTGAACCGTTCCGGTCGAAAAATAGGTCGATTTAAACCGGGTCAACTTGCTAGGTTGGGTCGAGAACGGGTCAAATTAAACCGGGTCAATCCGCCGGGTTTGAAGCGTTTCGGGTCAACTCAGTTTGTGTTTTAATTGGTTGTATTTAATTTGGTAGATATGCTTTTTAATTGGTTGTACAATGTGAATAAATCATTGTACTTTTAAGTAAAGGATAATGTTTTGAAACCCGGTTCGACCCGGGTGGTTCAACCGGTTGAACCTTTCCGGTCGAAAAATGGGTCGATTTAAACCGGGTCAACTTGCTAGGTTGGGTCGAAACTGGGTCAATCCGCCGGGTTTGAAGCATCCCGGGTCAACCCGGTTTGTGTTTTAATTGGTTGTATTTAATTTGGTAGATATGTTTTTAATTGGTTGTACAATGTGAATAAATCATTGTACTTTTAAGTAATGAATAATGTTTTGAAACCCGGTTCGACCCGGGTAGTTCAACCGGTTGAACCGCTCCGGTCGAAAAATAGGTCGATTTAAACTGGGTCAACTTGCTAGGTTGGGTTGAAAACGGGTCAAATTACCGGGTCAACCCGGTTTGCGTTTTAATTGGTTGTATTTAATTTGATAGATATGTTTTTAATTGGTTGTATAATGTGAATAAATTATTGTACTTTTAAGTAATGGGGTATTTTAATTAGAGTATTAATTACATTAATTTTCTCTCACATTTGACTTTCAATACTCAACTTTCAAGACTCAACTTTTCAAGTTTGAATATTTTTCCTTTATAGATAGTATAGATAGTGCCATTTACAGTGGAATACCGATCGCACCCTTATATGCAAAACGAAAACCGATTAGAACAAAAAAGAAGTGGAAGAATCAAAGTAATTGTATGGAGAAAGCAAAGGTACCGTACACGCATCTAAAGAAGGCGCGTGGACATATTAAACATTTTCCGATTCTTTACTTGGTTTCCTACTCTTCTCTTTAATTAACAAGTTTTACATATTTTTAATAATTTTCAAATGTCAACTACTTCTTCGTTTAGATTTACAAAACGTACGTTATCTTTTATTTTAAAATAATGCTATCTTTTATTTGAGTTTTCTTCGGTCATTTATGTTGGGAGTATAGTATATTGGAAACAAAAGCTTTGTCTATGAATAGCAATGTTTTTCTATATAAGATTTTTTCAAATTAATCATAGTTAAGCATTATGTAAATTTTGTGTCAAAGTTAGACAACCTTTTTACTTTAAAGTAGGAAATTTTCTAATTATAGCAAAAATTATAAAAAACTAGAAACAAAGATATACAGTAATAACAATAAGGGTGAATGTTGAATTCATGTAATTTATTTTTTCAGATTTATTGAAATACGTAACATACTTTATTATTATTTTTTTAAAACATATGGGTTAGTACATATATTATTAGTGAGAGCCTACTCTCATATTCCTACAGGAGGAAACCACCTCTACCGTTCCACAATATTCATGCAATTAGGGGTTATAGTAAGGAAAATTGAGCAACTTTACTTAAAATGTTTGATGTTTTGTGGTGTTTTCTGATGTGGATATAAAATACATGATTGTTTTATGATTTGGGTTTGTTGATGTTTTTGGATGTTTTCTGATGTGAATGTTAAATGCATGGTTGTTTCAGGATTTGGATTTACTGAAACGATGTCGCCAACCATAGTTTCGGCGTAGCGAAAACCATATGGTACAAAGCGATTGTATTTTGTAGCAGATTGGATATTTGGGCTAGGGTACATGGGTTGGGATTTCAATGACTGTCATAAAGCAGGTTCTGTGACAACTAAACGCGAAATAGTAGGAACATGAACGCTTGTTAGGCCAGTTGATGTGTCACTCATATTTGGTATTAATAGAAATGGCGGACATGAGTGACATATCAAGTGGTCTAACCAACGTCTCATAGAGATCTAGCTTGCTCAACTTCAACTTTTATATGTTGTTTAGACATCAGAGAAAAATGGTGTTTGGACATTGCTTTTACAGCTTCATTATTCAGTTGCCATGTAATCTTTGGGGTTAGCTGCATGTTTTGCAACTGTTTCCCATTATCAAAATAATAAATAAAATTATTTTTTTATGACGGGACAAGCATACTAAGTATTCATCCAGAGTGGTTGACCTTAGTTTTGGGGAGATAAAAACCGTATGTCATAAAATGTAATTTGAGTCAGGGTACTAGATGGGGATTTCAATGACTGTCATATATTTTGTAGATCTCATTTGGATAGTACTAATGGTCATTTCTTATATCTGAATTGATGTTTTTGGCTTGCCAGTGATGCTATTATCGTGGGAATTCTATGCGCGTCACAACCAATGTTTTCATTACACGGGTTAGCTGCAAGACAAGTACATGTTTTATTTTTGATTAGGCAATATACGTGTGTTTTTATTTGTTTAAGGTTTTTGATTTCTTTTAGAGTCTGATATGTGGTCACGAGTGCTGATTTATGCACCGTGTATAATCTGTGGTCCTAATTGCTTAGTGATATCCTTTAAAGTTTGATGTGTGGTCAGCTGTATATAAGTTGTGGTAATGACTGTTGCTTTTGCAAGTGCTACAAGCTATTTTTTTTTGTGCAAAATTGGTGCTTCCTGATTTCCTTTAAAGTCTGATATGTGGTATGTTTGCTATGAGAATGTTATCTGAACAGCAAATGGGCTTTTCAGTTTTACCAAAAAAAATGAAAGCCTACCATCCAATAATACATGGACTTTTTTAAGCACTAAACTAAACCGATTAACCGAGTGAACTTTTTTAGCACGATATTACTACCAATAAGAAACATTTATATCAAAACATAAATTTTTAATATATTTACGGAACAAAAAATTTCCACAGAGAGAAAATACAAAGATCAATAAGAAAATAGTTTAGGATAAGTATCAGACTTAAAATGACTCCACCGCAACGCGCGACAACCTAATTTCTCATTATATCACTAAACTCTAAAACTTTTGGTATTACAAACTTTTGCTCCCTAGTTAATAGACTTTTAAAGCTTTATAATTCTCTCACATAACCCAAATGTATTTAATCATAAATAAGTTCTGGTTTAAGATCATAAACCTTTTAATGGCACCTATGTTAGACGTATTATGTATATGCCTTATGGGCCTTATAGTTTATTGATTAGCTTAGCCCATGTTTACATGTATCTAGAATAATCCTAGGTGATTATATATTGTAATGGGATCATTAATGGAAGGACAAGCAATATCATTATTACAATATGGTATCAAGAGCGCAATCGATCCTTTCCTAATTTTTCTTCTCATCTCAATCTCTCTTCCCATCAACCTTTATCTCTTAATCGGTTACCTCTAAAATAACAAAAAACGACAAAAACTCTAAATTGAACCCACCCATTAGCCGTGGTCCGCCACCCACCACCACCACTCGGACTCATCCTAAGATCACCCGTGCTCAAGTTGGCACCGTGAAGCCTAATCCTTGTTTTCGTGATCTATGTCTTTTATTTCTCATATTCCTAAATCGCTCTCTTTTGCGTTTTCTGATCCTCATTGGATGGATGATATGTTAGATGAATATAATGCATTAATTAAAAATGGTACTTGGATTCTTGTTCTGAAACCACCTAATGTCAATGTGGTTCGGTCTATGTGGTTGTATAGGCACAAATTTTGTCTTGATGGGTCTTTAAGAAGGTATAAGGATCGTCTGGTTGCTAATGGACGTAGTTAATAGTTTGGCGTTGATTGTGGTGATACCTTTAGTCCAGTTGTCAAATCAGCTACTATTTGTACCGTTTTTAGCCTTGCATTATCTCTTGGTTGGTGTAATACCTCAAATTCTAAAATGTGCAAAATTATCAAAATGCCCCTAAGACTTAAAAATTTGCATTAATACTTAAATAATACCAAATAAGCCCTATAAATTTAGAATTTGATAACATATGATCATAATAAATTATTTATGAATAAAATTGGTCACTATTGTAAAATTAGAAATAATTTTATGTATATAAATTATTTTGGTCGATTTATATAATTATATATTATTTATTATTTATTTATAAGTGTTTAAATTAAAGAAATAAGTCCCCAAATAAATTAGGAAACATGTATAATATTTTAATTTGACCTCATCCCATTAGATTGCAGCCCAAGATAAGTATTTCACTCCTATATATTAAGTATACACGTTTTTTTTTTTTTTATATATCCCTAAATCGTTTTTTTAAAGTAACGATACACTAATAAAAACCAAACCATCGACCCAAAATTTTCCAGAGCTTCCAAGTATTTTTCCTGGTCTTTTACAAGTTTAAAGAACTTGAAAAAATAGTGGTTCAAGTCTGAGTCGAACGTGTCTAGCTAGATAATTTTTGTGTCAGTTTTGGTTCTAGCCGAAAAGAAGAATTGTTATGCTCCAATTCGTACGTTCTAAAATCTTGTTGGTATTTTTATATCACTATTTATATTCTATATAATCTGTATAAAATAGTATAATCGAATCATGCATGTTAATATGGTCATATGAATTTATATAAAGTTATAAACCCTAAATCGAACAAAAATAAGAAATCAATTCATGCGATTTTGTGAGGCCTGGTATATATTTTTCTCTGGTCCTATGGATATCATATAACATTATAAAAATGCTCTTCAAAATTTTTGAAGATTATAAATTCAATTTGGATTTAATTTTGTAATCGGGTTAAATAAAATAAAAAGGAAAAGAAAAGAAAAAAAAAGGGAAAGCGTGAGTTAGGGTTAGGGTTTTGGATTTATGATTGTAGTTAGTAAATAATTATTAGTAATAATGGTGTAATTAATGAATTAGGTTTAGGGTTTGACAAAATAAATAAAAGGGCCGAATGTTTTATTGAAAATTCAAGGGTGTGTTTTGTAAATTGTTTAACTTAAAGGTTTGTTTTGTAGACTTTATTTAGTTAAAGGTAAATCGTATAAAATAAATAAAAAGGTGTGTTTTGTAAATATTAAAACATGAGGGTTAATTTTATAAACTCTAAGTTATTAAGGGTAACTCGTATAAGATAAGTATAGGGGTATAATATGTAATTTTGATATTTAAAAGGTTTATTTGGTAAATTATATAATTAAGGAGTTCAAATTATAATTTCGTAACTTAAAGGGTGTAAAGTGTAAATTACTAAAATATAAGGATTAATTCGTAAAAGGTGAAAGTTAAGGGACTAATTTGGAAATCTACTAAAATGGAAAGTTACTAGAAATGGAAGAAAACCTAATACGAAATATGAATAAGTAAATGATCGAATAAGATATTAATGAGTAATACGTCGTGTGTAGATTTCTGAAAGAGAGTTCTATTCCGTTATTTGATCTTTTTACTTCTGTCAGCTTTGCTTCTATTCGAGGTACGGATATTCTGACCTTACTTTTAAGGTTTCCTTCATGATTACAATCTCTGTTATGAACTTTCTGTTTTGAAACCTCTGATTTGAACCTTTGTCATGAATTTTTGTTTTTGAACCTTGACATGATAAAACTTGATATTGAACCTCCTGATATGAAAATATGATTTGAACCTTTGTATGAACCTTTTATTACATGAGCTTCAGTAGGCATGGGGGTTCCATGTCCGTGTCAGAGATGCACCTCTGACATGACTCTAGGGCAGTAGAGTGATGTTCTGCCACGTCCCTTTGATTGGTTTGCATGTGAATGGGTAGGGGCATATGGATGCATCCTAGATCAGTTTCTGTTTATGATATAATATGATATGATGTGATATGATATTGTCTAGTGAATGTGGTTGTGTGTGCAATACACGTCCTTCACAATTCTAGGAGCTAGCTACTCTACTTATGTGATTATGATATGATTATGATATGTTCTATTCTGAGCTTACGGTATTATTATGGTTCTGACTCTGTTTATACATGTGACTTATGAATTCCTTACCTAACCTATACACTTTTATTTCCGTATTATCCGTTATACCTAAATATGTTTTCCCCAAAATATATATCACTTATACTTCAGCATTTATGTTTCGTTTCATTTTGCCGCATTTCTTTTCACCGCGGCAGGTATTCAAGCTAGCTTTGGGATGTTTCTGGGATTGAGAGTAGAGTTGAATTGAAGATTTTGACCATAGTCATTTAAAGTAAGTTATTTATTTAAGTCTTTCGCTTTTGATCTGTTCTGTTTGTTATGATGTAACACCATATTATTGTGACATCTTTACCCTTGTCGGGTCGGGGTGTTACAATTTATGGAATCAGAGCCAGGTTTCGATCGGCGGATTCATAACCCGTAGAGCTTATGCTATGACCTGTGAGTATTAGGCTTTGCACCATAGGAATTATGAAACAACCTTTGAGGATTTGCTTTAGGACTTCCCTATATGAACCTGAGCTATGACTGGTGAAGATTGGGTAGACTAGGATATCTGCTTAAGTAGAATTGCTTCCGCATTACTCTGATTCATGCCTCTGCCTTTAGTTAAGCCGATAAGATTATTCTCTCCGAGGTTAGAAAGTTATGCACAACCTAAAGTTCAGTAACCAAGTAAGTTTAGAATGTTTTGAAAATTAAGGATTAAGTTTCATTTTCCGATTCTGAAATCCATCTCTGATAATTAGTTTGACCATTTGGAAGATTATTATAACCCTAAGTGTTTGGTATATTCTGAGAATTTTTCTGCTTATGATAGGCATATTAAGTTTCCTTTGACACTATTTGATTTTCCATAAACCTTTACTATTCCTATGAGAGATCTGGAGGTTATTAGTTATGAATATAGGAAATTGTCCACTCCATTTTTATAATGAAACTATGATTATTAAGGGTTTCCTTTGGAAGGTTACAATTTTGATAATAATCCGGTTAGGTGTTGATTTCCCTAAGTTCTTTTCCGTTAATAATGATTAGGACATCACATGATAATGAGGAAGATTGACAATAGTGTGATTGAATCTTTAGAATATTAAGTTTTTTCCTTGGAAGTTTAGTATTATGACAATTCTGCGTATGTTCGCTAAGTTTATGGTTATGATCATTTTGGTGAATTTGGAAGTATTGGTGCTCGATTAAGATAGATCTGTTAGATTTAGGTTATTTTCTGATACGTTTCATTTTCAGTCCAACTCCATTGATGATGATTGATTCTGCTAAATCCTGGGAAGAAGAGAAGAATTGTTAGGTTACTATTAGGTTGTTTTGTTCATGACTTAAGATAAAGTATGGTCGCTATGAAGGTATATTTATATAATGCAAATATTATGACTCCTGGCCAATGTGATAATATTTCCATCATATAAAGTACTCTCATTGTGAGCATATGATATCTTGGGAAGTGATTGAGAAGCATTAGATTTCTGCTAGTTGAATTATTCGCAATAAGTGAGGCTTTAGGATTTATTCTATTCGTCTGTGCTCCGTTTTCATCGTTAGATATCTGAATAAGTTCGAATTCTCATCGTACGTTTGCTGATCGTTGTTCATCCATTAAGAATTTTAGAAATCATTATAGAGTTTCTTATCGTCTGAATTTCCGCACTCAATCTGTTTTCTGATATTAGTTATCTGTTGCTAGTACGCATTCGTTGAACTGAATTATGGTTTGTTTTGAATAAGATATGAAGTTATAAATTCTGATAAGAAAGATTTGTCTATCCGTTTGAAATTTGTTAGAAAGGTTATTCTGAATTGAGGCTATTTCTGTAACTGAAAGATTCTGTGTTCGTTCCGTTCTAGCAATTTCTTCAATCCGATTCGTTTCCATCTAATCTGCTTATTCAATTTTCTCGGACGAAAATTTCTTTTCAAAGGGGAAGAAGTTGTAATACCTCAAATTCTAAAATGTGCAAAATTACCAAAATGCCCCTAAGACTTAAAATTTTGCATTAATACTTAAATAATACCAAATAAGCCCTATAAATTTAGAATTTGATAACATATGATCATAATAAATTATGTATGAATAAAATATGTCACTCTTGTAAAATTAGAAATAATTTTGTGCATATAAATTATTTTGGTTGATTTATATAATTATATATTATTTATTATTTATTTATAAGTGTTTAAATTAAAGAAATAAGTCCCAAATAAATTAGGAAACATGTATAATATTTTAATTTGACCTCATCCCATTATATTGCAGCCCAAGATAAGTATTCCACTCCTATATATAAGGTTTTTATTTTTTTTATTTTATATATATATATATATATATATATATATATATATATATATATATATCCCTAAATCGTTTTTTTTAAGTAACGATACCCTAATAAAAACCAAACCATCGACCCAAAATTTACCAGAGCTTCCAAGTATTTTTACTGGTCTTTTATAAGTTAAAATAAGTTGAAAAAAATAGTGATTCAAGTCTGAGTCGAACGTGTCAAGCTAGGAGAATTTTCGTGTCGGTTTGGTTCTAACCGAGAAGAAGAATTGTTCTGCTCCAATTCGTATGTTCTAAAATCTTGTTGGCATTTTTCTATCAATCTTTATATTGTATATGATCTGTATAAAATAGTAGAATCGAATCATGCATGTTAATATGGTCATACGAATTTATATAAAGTTATAAACCCTAAATCAACCAAAAATAAGAAATCAGTTCATGCGATTTTGTGAGGCCTGATATATATTTTTCTCTGGTCCTATGGATATCATATAACATTATAAAAATGCTCTTCATAATTTTTGAAGATTATAAATTCAATTTGGATTTAATTTTGTAATCGGTTAAATAAAATAAAAAGGAAAAGAAAAGAAAAAAAGGGAAAGCGTGAGTTAGGGTTAGGGTTTGGATTAATGATTGTGGTTAGTAAATAATTATTAGTAATAATGGTGTAATTAATGAATTAGGTTTAGGGTTTGACAAAATAAATAAAAGGGCCGACTGGTTTATTGAAAATTCAAGGGTATGTTTTGTAAATTGTATAACTTAAAGGTTTGTTTTGTAGACTTTATTTATTTAAAGGTAAATCGTATAAAATAAATAAAAGGGTGTGTTTTGTAAATATTAAAACTTGAGGGTTGATTTTATAAACTCTAAGTTATTAAGGGTAACTCGTATAAGATAAGTATAGGGGTATAATATGTAATTTTGATATTTAAAAGGTTTATCTGGTAAATTATATAATTAAGGAGTTCAAATTGTAATTTCGTAACTTAAAGGGTGTAAACTGTAAATTACTAAAATATAAGGATTAATTCGTAAAAGGTGAAAGTTAAGGGACTAATTTGGTAATCTGCTAAAATGGAAAGTTACTAGAAATGGAAGAAAACCTAATACGAAATATGAATAAGTAAATGATCGAATAAGATATTAATGAGTAATACATCGTGTGTAGATTTCTGAAGGAGAGTTCTATTCCGTTATTTGATCTTTTTACTTCTGTCAGCTTTGCTGCTGTTCGAGGTACGAATATTCTGACCTTACTTTTAAGGTTTCCTTCATGATTACAATCTCTGTTATGAACTTTCTGTTTTGAAACCTCTGATTTGAACCTTAGTTATGAACTTTCTATTTTTGAACCTTGACATGATAAAACTTGATATTGAACCTTCTGATATGAAAATATGATTTGAACCTTTGTATGAACCTTTTATTACATGAGCTTCACTAGGCATGGGGGTTCCATGTTCGTGTCAGAGATGCACCTCTGACATGACTCTAGGGCAGTAGAGTGATGTTCTGCCATGTCCCTTTGATTTGTCTGCATGTGAATGGGTAGGGGCGTATGGATGCATCCCAGATCTGTTTCTGTTTATGATATGATATGATGTGATATGATATTGTCTGGTGAATGTGGCTATGTGTGCAATACACGTCCTTCACAATTCTGGGAGCTAGCTACTCCACTTATGTGATTATGATATGATTATGATATGTTCTGTTATGAGCTTACGGTATTATTATGGTTCTGACTCTATTTATACAGGTGACTGTATGAATTCCTTACCTAACCTACACATTTTTATTTCCGTATTATCCGTTATACCTAAATATGTTTTCCCCAAAATATATATCACTTATACTTCAGCATTTATATTTCGTTTCATTTTGTTATATATCTGTTCACTGGGATTTTTAATCTCAGCCGCATTTCTTTTCACCGCGGTAGGTATTCAAGCTAGCTTTGGGATGGTTTATGGGATTAAGAGTAGAGTTGAATTGAAGATTTTGACCATAGTCATTTAAAGTAAGTTATTTATTTAAGACTTCCGCTTGTGATCTGTTCTGTTTATTCTGATGTAACACCATATTATTGTGACATCTTTACCCTTGTTGGGTCGGGGTGTTACAGTTGGCCTGTTCATCAGCTTGGCATTAAGAATGATTTTCTTAACAGCGATCTTTCAGAGATTGTTTATATGTACCATCCATCGGGTTTTGTAGATTATCGGTTTCCACATCATGTTTGCATGTTGCAGAGATCATTATATGGGTTGAAACAAGCACCTCGTGCTTGGTTTCAACATTTTGCAGGTTATGCTCTCCAAGTTGGTTTCTCCTCAAGTCGGTGTGACTCATCTAGTCATCTCTATTAATCGACATGGTACCGAGGTTGCATATTTACTGATATACGTTGATGATATTATTCTGACTGCATATTCTAAACCTTTAATTCAGTGTATTATCTCTTCTTTACATCAAGAATTTGACATGACAGATTTGGGTGTGCTTAATTATTTTTTGGGTATATCTGTTACATGTGACTTTGGAGGCATGTTTCTTTCTCAGAAGAAATATTCCATGGAACTTTTGGAACGGACATACATGGCTAACTGTAATTCTACTCGGACTCCAGGTGACACTGAATCCAAGCTTGGTTTTGATGGGGATCCTGTATCTTATCCTACTTTATGTTGTAGTCTTGCAGATGCCCTACAATATCTTACCTTTACTCGCCCGGATATCTCCAATGTTGTGCAACAAATTTGTCTTTTTATGCATGATCCTCAAGAGCCTCACTTGGTGGCTCTGAAGCGTATTCTCGTTATGTTTAGTGTATATTAGATTTTGGTTTACAGTTATATGATTCTTCTTCTACATCACTAGTGGCTTATTCGGATGCTGATTGGACGGGATCCCCCACCACTAGATGCTTAACGTCTGGTTATTGTGTTTTCTTGGGAGATAATCTTCTCTCGTGGTCCATGAAACGTCAACACACTTTTTCTCAATCAACTGCTGAAGTTGAATACAGGGGGTTGCAAATGCAGTTTCCGAGACTGCCTAGCTTCGTAATTTACTACGTGAGTCAAATAACAACTCATAAATTTCCAGACCTATTTTCACAATGAATTATACTTGTTTTCCAATTACGAACTTTTCCAAACTCATTTGACTTGAAAATGATAAGCTATCTCGCAAAATGAGAAAACTGTACACAACGTGTACCGGCACAACCATAAACCTAATAAACATTTTAATAAACATTTTTTGGTGGTGTGATGGTAATTTTAGGCCTTTTGTTTTAGAGAAACAATAAGGTTGAGGAAGAACCCATTGTGGAGGATGAAGAAGATGAAGTGGAGATGAAAGGTGATGATGAAAAAGAAGAGGATGAATGTTAAAATAATTAAGGGTTATTATAGTTTAGGCAAAGCATGCATTATGACTCTAATAGCACTAAAATTTGTTTAACAAAACCTGGAAATGGTGATGAAAAACATAAAATAGGTCAAGTTTGTAGGAAATATGAAACAATGCACAAATCCGTGACCTACATTGGATGGTCCCTTAAATAGGGGAAGGTCCTTTAAATATCCGGGACCGTCACCTTGTTTATGGGACCGTCACCAGTAGATTGCCAGGTTTCCACCCTGTTTTTCATTTTTGTAACATGTAACTAAGAACATTATCTAACAGGTCAGATTTCAGCAGAACTATATAAAGCTACTAACACAAGATAATTATGCACTGAGGTAGAAAACATTTAACATGATACAATATTATCATAATTTCACAAATTCAAACAAGAGGCATGCATAATAAGACAGACTACTACAAGTCATTAAGAGATAGAGATCTCTTCCTAATAGTTATAGAGACTATTTTACTTTATTCTTATACTTTTATTGACTAGCTTAACGATTTCTTTTTCCATTGACCTCATTTTACACGGATGTTTTATGCTCGAGAACTTCTCCTTTCGTCAAGTGACCTTTCGGGTATTAGAAATGATGATACATGTGACTCAGTTAAAGGTTCCATGACTCGGTTGTAGAGTAAGTATTCGAGTCTTTGAAGGTAAGGATGGACATTCATGTAGTAGTTGTAGAGACGAGTTAGAAACATCCCATATGGTATTAGTTTGTTTTCATCATCATTGAGATGTATGATTCACTTAGCGAAGAAGTAGGCGAGATTGTATGGTTGTCGCAGTTCAATGCAATAAAGCATGTGAGCACAGCAAGCAGGTAGATACTCTCGATCTCCTACTAGACCCAACACATTTTCTCGTATAACAACGACCATAGGTTGAAGGTAGTGGCGAAGTTCAAGAATATGGATTAGTTCGGGATGTTTTACACGTGTTGAACTATAGAGAACATTAATTAGTTCCTCCCCAGGAGGAGTGAATTTATAATATGGACCATTTTCTTCTTGACTCAAAGAGTTAAGAGAAAAAATCTTCCGTATAGGCAAATTGCCTTAGATTTAGAAGTCCAAGGATTGTGAATTGCTCGAGGGGTAAGAGAAACTTATAGTTTTGTATCCGAAACAATAGAGAGAAAGATTGATCCTCGTTACCTACTAGTTTAATTTCACGAAGAAAATCTAACATGAAACAAGGACAGATTTGTTCGTTAATAGTAAGAAGACATTCAAAATTTATGGGTCGAAAGGTTGAACTGATTTCTTGTTGAAAGACCAGGGAGGTGTTGAGAATACGACCCTTATGAATGTAACGAGATTCAAGACTTTTGAAGCTTTGGACAAAATAGGGTGGTAAGTATGGTTCTAAAGAGATTTTGGGGATGTACACGTTGGTTAGATGATGATCAAAATCGTATATGTGTGGCATTTTTATACCTACAAATGACAAGAAAAATAGTATAATCACTAACTCATTGTTTTTATAAGTGTTAGAATATGTGGAGTTACTATCACCTTGAGTTTAAACACTTCTTCCTTTGTTTTCAACCTATTCAAGGGTTATGCTCAAAAATTTCGACCCTTGTTAATGCATGGTTATGAGAACATTTTTGATATGTACTAACAATGCATAATTGCGTTCTTGCTATGTTCCTAAATTTGATAAATTACTATAACTCGAATTGGGGATCATCACATATTTTGACATTTTTTTAAACAAGCTTGTTTTGACAAATCCTATATCTAGGTGAGTGATAGTGGTTCTACATTGTTGTTAAATTCAATTTATTGCAAGAAAAATTGAAAATCCCCAATTTTGATTTCATGTTCATACAAACCCTAGAGTGGATTTAGAAATTTGATGAAATGACTTATAGTTGATGATTGAAAAAGATGATGGATTAATGATCTTGAGTTTGAAGTGTTTAATTTAGAGTTTTAGTAAAAGGATTAAGGTTTTGGGTAATTTCGTCACTAATTCTGTAAGAAGGAATATTTGGTTTTGGTTTTCTTCAAGTGTAAAGGAGAAATGAGATAACAAGTGAAGGACTGTGACAGTCCCTTAAATGTGGAGGACCGTCAGGGTTTGAGGGACCGTCTCCAGTAAGTAGTTTTTGGGAGATAAGGATTTTTGTGACTGGTTTTTGATGCGTGGTTTTGCAACCTTGCAAAAGGTTTTACTTCTCAAGGGATCTTGAGAAGCCTGCAATCCCCACTAGGTAGTGTACCTGATCGATGTAGTATAGTGAGTGGCAAGTACCGGGGGATTAATCGTTCTCTTAGGGAATAGTATTCGCTAGGATTGAAACTAATGTTCTAGGTCTAAAGGTGAGGGATGATTCTTTTTGTATTTTTATGTTTTATGGAAAGCAAATAAATATCTCGGGTATTGAAAGAGTGGGCGGAATTAGTTGCTAGCCAACTAACCCAAATAACTACTTAAACAAAAAATAAAATACCAAGGAAATAAATTGGTAGGAACTTCTTATATGGAGAAAAGCGTGTTTACTTAGATTTCATTACTCCATAGCAATCTTTTATTGATTAGTTGATTTGTTACAATTACGTGGATGAAGGGTTGCATTCCTTAATACCATTCGTGGGGCCGTGTACGATCTTCCCCAACTCGATAAGCTTCTATCTCTTCCTATGACGACACGTTTAGTATCCTATCATGGCCTCATTAATAGTTACTTATGCATTTAATACAACCATTAAAATCGTACTACACATCCGATTACGTTTCTTAAGCCTAATGCTAAAATCAATCACCCACAACAATCAATGACAAACCAACAATCAATAATCAATAACTAGGTTTCATTATATCTAAGCAAACACAAATAAACCTAAGCTAGTGATGTGTGGTTTTGCAACCTTGCAAAAGGTTTTACCTCTCAAGGGATCTTGAGAAGCTTGCAACCCCCACCAGGCAGTGTACCTGACCGTTGTAGTATAGTATAGTGACAAGTAAGGGGATTGATCGTTCAACTCAAAGAATAGTGTTTGCTAGGGTTAAAACTCAATTAAAATAAGTCTAGAGGTGAGGGATGATTCTTTTTTTATTTTTATATTTTACGGAAAGCAAGTAAAAATCTCGGTTTTGGAAGGAGCGGCGGAATTAGTTGCTAGTCAACTAACCCAAATTACTACAATTGCAAACAAAATAAAATAAAATGAACTTAAAGTAAATTTGGCGAAAACAATAATAAGAGAATGTGTTTACTTAGATTTCACTACTCCCTAGCTATCTTTTACCGGTTGATTAGTTTGTTACAATTGCATGGATGACGGGTTATATTCCTTAATACCATTCGTAGGGCCGTGTACGATCTTCCCTAACTCTATAAGCTTCTACCTCTTCCTATGTCGAGCCGACTACTAGCTACTAACATGGCCTCATTAGTAGTTACCTATGCATTAAATATAACCAATTTATCGTAGTACACCTCCGATCATATTTCTTAAGACGTTCAAGCAAGTTACCAATTAGAAGTCTGCCAGTTTTCTTAAGCCTAACATCAAAATCATTCATCCACAACAATTATAAACAAACAAACAACCAATAATCAATACCTAAGTTTAATTACATCTAAGCAAACACAAAGAAAACCTAGCCTAGCATGTTAAAGAGAAGACAAGCATAAGATAGAATCAAACAACACATAGACATATTGAATGATTATTGGAAAACTTATCTTCAATTAAGCATGGATGAAACAAGGGTTTGAAACCCTAAAAAATACAGTAAAATTTGTCTAGAGTTTTCTCCTCTCAAAGTTACACACAATGAATGAAAAATCAAAAACTATATATAGATTATAAGGTCTGACGGCGTCAAGAGTAAAGTCTGACGTCGTCAACTTGCCGCCATAATTATCATCGTATTACCTAGATCCACTTCTGACATCGTCATGTGTAAACTCCATCTTGGCCGTCACATGTAATTTGCTCTTGACGGCCTTGGTGACGCCGTCACGTAATATTCTTCCAAAAACTCTCTAGCGCGTCACGTGTAACTTGATTTATCCACCTCTTTGTCAAAGGGTGACGGCGTCACATGCAATTCCTGACGCCGTCAGTTACAATTTCCAGCATGAATTTGAGACTTTGTCGTTTTTTTCACTTTTTCGCTCCAAAAACGTACAAAATGCTTCATTTTCCATATTTCCTCTCAAAAGTACCTAAAATGACAAAAGGAATGATTTAGGGCAATATTTGATCAAATAATCTCGACTTTGGGCTTAAATGACCCTCTAAAAGCGGTACACTTTTCATCTCATCAAATACCCTTACACTTGAGATTTGCTTGTCCTCAAGCAAATGCGCTTTTATTCTAATCAAAATACAAGCTAGGGGTCATTTAACACTAATATAAAAGTAATTGCAACAATTAATCATTCCACTTCAACCAAAACAAGCACGGAAATTATACACTAGCACCTCACAAATAGTGTTTAGATACTCACATCTCTCGGGTGTAATAAAAGTATATATCACAATATGGAAATGGAAAAATATCTCTCACTATCTGTCATAGCAAATAGATTACCATAGGCTTGGGAAAGGATCAAACCTCCATCACTTGGCGTAAGCACCTACGATAAACTATCAAAGATGTCTTTTAAAGGGTTATAACGTGAGGTGTAGGGATATGATAAACACGGTTTTGTTGGATAAAGACAATATTTACTGGTGGCGAGTTAATCATCTTGGTCAATCACATGTACAATGTGGCGTTGCTAAGCCAAGACTCGACTCGTCTTAAGCTAATGAAAACTAACAAAAACATAAAATAAACATAAAAGGAAACGGGATGGTAGTCTGTATGTTTTTTTTTCTATATATATATATATATATATATATATATATATATATATATATATATATATATATATATATATATATATATATATATATATATTGCATACACTCTTGCCCTACCATCCAAAATAATACATCATAGGGGATTTACGTCCCCCTTACACTTGAACTTTTACATACTTTACAATCAACTGTTCTAATGACTCGAATTAATATATTCAAAACACTTGGAGTACATATGGGGGTAATATATGATGTACTTCCCCATTACTACATAACACTAGTACTTTACCCATGAGTCCCAATCGTCCCAAAACAATATGTACAAGATATCACTCGACTTAGCAACCATGTAATCAATTAGACAATTAACTAAGGGTTTAAACATGTAACAATAATGCACTAAAGATGAGTGCATACAAGGAAGGCTAAGGTGATTTGGTTGCACATTTGGGGTGGATTGTAAACAAATTCTTCCTTTAAGTAAAATGCTTAAAGTTAGAAACGAAAAAGATAGGCTTGGAGGGGTGTACTAGGGGTATCGTGTACTAAAAATGAGTACAACGCAAAGGTGTGGGAAATTAATTGACTTTATTAGTCAAGTAATTATGACTTCATTGGTCAAGTAATTATGATACGGGTTTAACACAAGGGTTATCCTAATGCCTCTTATCATGTAGTAAATCCTAACTACACGAATGTAGTCTCACAAGCGGTCTCGGGATGCATCACTAACGCAAGTTCTAGAATCTAAGTACTACCAGTACACTCATAAGCATCTTTTCCTAACAAATATAGGGGCGAACCTCACATATTTGAGGTGGAAATATTTGAGTGGTATGTTTTTTCGTGCTAGTTATACAACTCCTATCCATGAGACGCTCATTAAGGCTAAAGCTTCACTCCTAAATGTTGTAAAAAATTTTAAATTTGGCGCTAAAATTTCCCTAACAAGTATTTCTCTTAGTTTTATTACACACCTATTTTTGAAAAAATAAACTCAAGTGCAATTGTATTCTCTAAGGTATCATCATTTACCTTCCCCTTACACTTAGACTGAACATTGTCCCCAATGTTCAATAAAAAGGATGTAAAAGTAATGAAGGTAAAAGAATGAAACAAATACTCCCCTGATTCGTTCGGTGTGGATAATATGATAACATGGTTAGATCTTCCTCCAAGAAAATGAATGTTGAAAGCTTCCCTCCAGAAATATAAATCATCTTCTTGTCCAATATAACCTGTTAAACCTAAGAAAACAATCAAGGCAAACCTCACGTAAAATCGGCAGCAATCTATATATATAAGGATATAATGCTTGTGGAATGAATGTTTGCAGAATTCTTGGAGTTTATAAAACTAAAGAATTAACATAAACTTTAAGACTCCGTCAGAAAAACAAAACTTGCAAAATTTTTCAGAATTTTACACCTAACGCCATCAGGTTATAACCCCGACGACGTCATAGTGTTCTGACAGAAATCTTATGTTAAGTTTCCAGAAAATTTCTGGAAAAACTCATGCCTTAATTCCTAGGATTCCTGCAAAACATCATTATGACTCGATACAAGCATTTGACTCAAATAAATACTAATATGCATGCTCATTTAATATTGTTGTGGTTCACGTTCAATTCCGTTCTTAGAAACAAATTTAGATTTCCCTTACACTTAGCTTTTGCGAAATACCTTTATAAGAAGTTAAGACGAAGTTAAACAAGGTAAAGCATTTTCACAATTTATCTTGAAACATGAGCCACAAACAATAAAAATAAAACACGCATACGGAAACAAATAAAATCAAATAAACAAATAATCAAACAAATAAAGCAAATAAAGCTTGGGTTGCCTCCCAAGAAGCGCTTGTTTTTGTTCGAGTCACGAGCCTGACTCTACCCTTATTTAACAGAAATAGGTGAGGTTATCCCAACACTTAGGATTAAATGTGGGTGATAGTAGTAATACACACTATTTCGGTGGAAGTATGCCTTGTGAGGAAAAAGTGGTGGATGGATTATATGCTCAAAGATGTGTGCTCCTATCATCATAACCTTACCTAATTCAATTAGGTTAATGGGTGGATTAAGATTTTCTCCTAGAAAGGGATCATTTTCTATCAACTTCGAGAGACTCCTAGTTGGGGATCCATCTTGACCTAATA
Source organism: Artemisia argyi (assembly GCA_030686995.1). Taxonomy (NCBI): domain Eukaryota; kingdom Viridiplantae; phylum Streptophyta; class Magnoliopsida; order Asterales; family Asteraceae; genus Artemisia; species Artemisia argyi. Next base: position 25,392,846 of record CM060679.1, read on the forward strand.
AACCCAATTTAAACCTATAATGTTTCTTGTGATCAATCATGAATGGGTGATGTAAGTGTGTAAGGTCATGGTTCACTCCTATGTCAGCTTCTACTACACAAGGCTTAGAGTCTACTACCTTTATCCTAAGACTACCCGGACTATATGGTTTGATGGGTGGATCAGGACCTATTTCAATTCCTAAATTTTCATCCAATGATGGAAGATTAGGTAACGGTTTTGGTTGAGGCTCCGGTTCATCAAAACTAGGAACTTCCCTAGAACTAAGAGTAAGGTTATCATTATAAGTATTCAAACCTATATCCTCTAGTGGTGTTTGGTACAAGGGTTCTACCTCCATCGGGATTCCTAAAGTTTCTTCTACTTCTTTCAGGTAAGTCACGGGTGGTGTGTGTGCCTCAACTGGTGGTGAGACTTGTGGAGTACTTAGTGGACTTAGATTTTTCGCCTTATCCTCCATCACATCTAGATCACCTATATGCTTATTATGCATTTTTCTGAAGTCAATCCCCAACATGCACCTAAGTATCTCAAATCCTTTTCTATTCATCTCAAATTCTTGGTCCGATTCATAAGAATCATTCTCAATAACTTGATCACTATGTTCTTTTTGCCTAAAGGATTCCTCATGTTTATCATATGTCTTAGTGAGATCTAATCCAAGCATGCACCTAGGTGGTTTAACATCAACCATCTCACAATATCGGTAGGATTAATAAGAAGCTATCCTAGGTGAAGGCTTATATGGTGCATAGGTTTCACTAAGTGAGGTATTTTAAGGGTTTGATGGAGCTCCTAAGGTGAATTTTTTAAAAGCTTTATGCACTTGGTCTCTTTTCTCAAGGTACTCACTAAAATCAATGCAAGATCCAGTTCTCATCATTTCACTCCTCTATCTTGATATATCCAAATTAGTATAATTATATTTCCTCGTGTAAAACTCTAGTATCGGGTTTGGTGGATTCACATTCTCCATAACGGTGAACGGAAGAGTCAACGAAAATTACGAACAAACACACAAAGAAAAATATAGACTAAAGAAAACTAATAAAATGAAAATAAAAATCTCACTAAAAAGGAATCTAATGAGTAGACCTAATTAAAATAAAATTCAACCTAAACAATAACTATTCCCCGGCAACGGCGCCAAAAACTTGATGCGTGGTTTTGCAACCTTGCAAAAGGTTTTACCTCTCAAGGGATCTTGAGAAGCTTGCAACCCCCACCAGGCAGTGTACCTGACCGTTGTAGTATAGTATAGTGACAAGTACCGAGGGATTTATCGTTCAACTCAAAGAATAGTGTTCGCTAGGGTTAAAACTCAATTAAACTAGGTCTAAAGGTGAAGGATGATTCTTTTTGTATTTTTATATTTTATTGAAAGCAAGTAAAAATCTCGGTTTTGGAAGGAGGGGCGGAATTAGTTACTAGTCAACTAACCCAAATTACTACAATTGCAAACAAAATAAAATAAAATGAACTTAAAGTAAATTTGGCGAAAACAATAATAAGAGAAAATGTGTTTACTTAGATTTCACTACTCTCTAGCTATCTTTTACCGATTGATTAGTTTGTTACAATTGTATGGATGACGGGTTATATTCCTTAATACCATTCGTATGGCAGTGTACGATCTTCCCTAACTCTATAAGCTTCTACCTCTTCCTATGTCGAGCCGACTACTAGCTCCTAACATGGCCTCATTAGTAGTTACCTATGCATTAAATATAACCAATTTATCGTAGTACACCTCTGATCATGTTTCTTAAGACGTTCAAGCAAATTACCAATTGGAAGTCTGTAGTTTTCTTAAGCCTAACATCGAAATCATTCATCCACAACAATTATAAACAAACAACCCACTAATAATCAATACCTAAGTTTCATTACATATAAGCAAACACAAAGAAAACCTAGCCTAGCATGTTAAAGAGAAGACAAGCATAAGATAGAATCAAACAACACATAGACATATTGAATGATTATTGGAAAACTTATCTTCAATTAAGCATGGATGAAACAAGGGTTTGAAGCCCTAAAAAATACAGTAAAATTCATATAGGGTTTTCTCCTCTCAAAGTTACACATAATGAATGAAAAATCAAAAACTATATATCGATTATAAGGTTTGTCGGCATCAAGAGGAAAGTATGACGCCGTCAACTCGCCGCCATAATTATCATCGTATTGCCTAGATCCACTTCTGACGTCGTCATGTGTAAACTCCATCTTGGCCGTCACATGTAATTTGCTCTTGACGGCCTTGGTGACGTCGTCATGTATAATTCTTCCAAAAACTCTCTGGCGCGTCACGTGTATCTTGATTTATCCACCTCTTTGTCAAAGGGTGACAGCGTCACATGCAATTCCTGACTCCGTCAGGTACAATTTCCAGCATGAATTTGAGACTTTGTCGTGTTCTTCACTTTTTCGCCCCAAAATTGTTCAAAATGCTTCCTTTTCCTGATTTCATCTCAAAAGTACCTAAAATGACAAAAGGAATGATTTAGGGCAATATTTGATCAAATAATCTCGACTTTGGGCTTAAATGACCCCCTAAAAGCGGTACACTTTTCGTCTCATCAGCTAGCATGTTAATAGAAAGAAAAGCATACAAGATAATCAAACAACACATAGAAATATTGAATGATTAAAGGATAACTTATCTTCAATTAAACATGGATGAAACAAGGAGTTTGAAATCCTTACAAAAGCTGTAAAATCGTCTAGGGTTTTTTACACCAAAGTTCTTATCTAATGAACGAAAAATCCAAAAATATATATAGAATATACAATCTGACGGCGTCACCTTTTGGGTCATGACACCGTCAAGTCGCCGCCGTACATCTTCTCGGATTGCCTAGATCTACTCTTGACACCGTCTAGTTCAAAAGGGTTCTGGCACATCTCTCTTTACGTTAACACGTGATGGCCTTGGCGTTTTATAACGTAATGCCGTCACGTGTAATCTTCCAAATTTCTTTCTAGCGCGTCAAGTGTAAAGCTATTATCCACCTCTTGATTTTCATATGACGGCGTCACTTTGTGATACTTGACGCCGTCAGGTACTGTTTCCAGCTTGGATTCTTTACTTTGTCGTTTTCTTCACTTTATGCTCCAGAAACGTCTAAAATGCTCCATTTTCTAGAATTCTTCTCCAAAGTATCTAAATTGACAAAAGAAACGATTTGAGTTAATATTTGATCATAAAAACACAATTTAGGGCTTAAATGACCCCTAAAAGCGTAACAAATTTCTCTTTATCAAATACCCTTACACTTGAGATTTACTTGTCCTCAAGCAAATGAGCTTTTATTCCAATCAAAATACAAGCTAGGGGTCATTTAACATTAATATAAAAGTAATTACAACAAATGATCATTCTACCCTAGTCATAACAAGCACGGAAATTATACACTAGCACCTCACAAATAGTGTTTGGATACTCTCATCTCTCGGGTGTTATAACTGTATATATCACAAATGAAAATAGAAAAATATCACTCACTACCTGTCATAGCAAATAGATTACCATATGCTTAGGAAAGGATCGAAAACCTCCACCACTTTGGCGTAAGCACCTAGGATAAACTATCAAAGAGGTCTTTTAAAGGGTTATAACGTTAGGTGTGGGGATATGATAAACACGGTTTGTTGGATAAAGGATATTTTTACTGGTGGCAAGTTAATCATCTTGGTCAATTACATGTACAATGCGGCGTTGCTAAGCCAAGACTCGACTCAACTTAAGCTAATCACAAACTAACAAAAACATAAAATAAACATAAAAGGAAACGGGATGGTAGTCCGTATGTTTTTCTCTTTCTTTTCCTATTTTTTTCGTTTTTCTTGATTTATTATTATTATTATTATTATTATTATTATTATTATTATTATTATTATTATCACTTTATTGAAAAACAAATAGGATATTATTATTATTATTATTATTATTATTATTATTATTATTATTATTATTATTATTATTATTATTATTATTATTATTATTATTTTGCATACATTCTTGCCCCACTATCCAAAATAATACATCATAGGGAATTTACATGCCCCTTACACTAGAACTTTTACATACTTTACATTTAACTATTCTAATGAATCAAATCAAGATAATTAAAACACTTGGAGTACTTTAAAATGTTTACGCACATATGGGGGTGATAATTGACGTTCTTCCCCATTACTCCATAACACTAATACTTTACCCATGAGTCCCAATCGTCCCAAAACAATATATACAAGATATGACTTGACTTAGCAACCATGTAATCAATTAGACAATTAACTAAGGGTTTAAACATTTAACAATAATGTACTAAAGATGAGTGCATACAAGGAAGGCTAAGGCGATTTGGATGTACATTTGGGGGTGGATTGTAATTAAATTCTTTCTTTAAGTAAAATGCTTAAAGTTAGAAACGAAAAAGATAGGCTCTGAGGGGTGTACTAGGGGTATCGTGTACTAATAATGAGTACATCGCAAAGGTGTGGAAGAATTACTTGACTAATGAAGTCAATGTAATGATATTACGGGTGTAAAACAAGGGTTATCCTAATGCCTCTTATCATGTAGTACATCCTAACTACACGAATGTAGTCTCACTTGTGGTCTCGGGATGAATCACTAACGCAAGTTCTAGAATCTAAGTACTACCGGTACACTCATAAGCATTAAAGATAAATGCTTTTTCCTAAAGATCTAGAGGCGAAGCTCACATTTTTTGGGCGGAAATTTTTGAGTGGTACGATTTTTTTTGTGCTAGTCATATAACTCCTATCCATGAGACGTTTATTAAGACTAAAGTTTCACTCCTATGTGTTGTAAAAAAAATTAAATTTGGTGCTAAAATTGCCCTAATAGGTATTTCTCTTAGTTTTATTTCACATCTACTATTAAACAAACAAAAATCAAGCGCAATTGTAGTCTCTAATGAATCTTCATTTACCCCTTTACACTTAAGCCGAACATTATCCCCAATGTTCAATTAAAAGATGTAAAAGTAAAGAAACTGAAAGAATGAAACAATTACTCCCCTGATTCGTTCGGTGTGGATAATGTGGTAACATGGTTAGATCCTCCTCCAAGAAAATGAACATAGAAAAGCTTCTCTTCAGAAATATAAATCATATTCTTGTCCAATATAACCTGTTAAATCTAAGAAAACAAACACGAAAAACCTCGTGTAAAATCGGCCGTAAATTTTATATAAAATTAAATCCTAGAAAGCAAGTAAAGATATAATGCTTGTGGAATGAATATTTGCAGATTCCTGGAGTTTAAAAGTTAAAGATTTTACGAAACTTTACAATTCCGGCAGAAAAACAAACTTGCAAAATTTTCAAAAAATTTACACCTGACGTCGTATTGGACTCACATTACTTTTACTGCTTTATTATAAACTTATGAACTCGCCAACTTCGTGTTGACACTTTTAGCATGTATTTCCTAGGTTCATAAGGCGACAACTTACTTTTGGGGCTTTTGGCATGGCCTCCCCCTCCAACTGCGGGGGAGTGTTAGACGTGTTATGTATATGCCTTATAGGCCTTATAGTTTATTGACAGGCTTAACCCATTTTTACATGTATATAGAATAATCATAGGTGATTATATATTGTAATTGGATCATTAATGAAATGATATTGCTTGTCGTTACATTAATGATCCCATTACAGTATCCAACCCCCACCCACCCACCATTTTAATTCCTTTATTAAAGTATAACACATCTTTTATCAGTTTTTGTTTCATATTTTCTGTTAAACTTTATATTTTTCGTTCCGTAATTTTTATTTTATAATTTAGCAATAGAAAATAAAAATAAAAAAAAGGATTAAAAAAGGGTGTAGTTATCAAATTAGGGGTACAAATAACCCCGCACTAAGATAAAATGTAATGAATTAAATAATATTAAATAATGATGTAACTAATTGGTAACACTAATGACCATAAAAACCAAAAGATACACCAAACTACTAAAAAGTACATTATATGTTTCTTGACTTCTTTGTTATCTTATCATTACCATTAATCAATCAAACACGCAAACAAGCCCCACTCTCTCTTTCACACACAAATATATAATCACAGAAAGTTCTGATTATGTCCCCTCTTCTCCTCAACAAATCTCTCGATCTCCATACCATTAAACCCCTCTTCTAAACCAACGCACAACTTTCCAATTTCAATCTTCAATCTAAAGGTCTAATTCATTTCTTTGTTTTTCACATTATCTCCAATTTCCCTTTATTTCCTTCTTTTTTTCCCAATTTTTATACAAAAAGAACTAATTTTCATGGTTTTTGTTCCATTTTGCAGGATGCTTTGGACACCCTTTTGGCTGTTTGATGTTCTTGTGATGTCTTTTTGTGTAATTTGATTGTATATGATGAAATTGGAAATTTAGGGACTAGGGTTTTGATTGTAATTTTGTAAAGATTTTAAAGTATTTGTTTTTGGGTAAAAATGGGGAATAAATTGGGTAGAAGGAGACAAATAGTTGATGAAAAGTATACAAAGCCACAAGGGTTGTATCAACATAAAGATGTTGATCATAAGAAGCTTAGGAAGCTTATACTTGATGCGAAACTAGCTCCGTGTTATCCGGGTGATGATGATTGTAGTTGTGATCTTGAAGAATGCCCAATTTGTTTCTTGGTATGGTGTTTCTAATTTTAGTAAGATATTTTGGGATTTGTTATTTAAAGTGGTTATTGCATTTTTGGTTTGTTAGTTATAGATAGTTTTGAATGCTCACGGCTTATGATTATCTATACTTATTCGATGTTGGTATTAGAAGTTGCCTTTTAAAACTGCTTTATGTGTTTTTAATTATTGTACCTCCTGAATCTATAAGTAAACATAATTGTCAAAAATATATAAAAAACCGCTTATCTGAATGCGGTTTGTTCAAACCGAAGCATATCTAATCACTATCTAATAGATGATCATAAACAGACCCTAATTTTGTAGTTTTTTGTAAGATTCTTTGAAATTGGTATTCTTAAACTGTAAGGATTTACTTTAATTGTTAGTTGAGGATTACTCGTAATTTAGAATTGAAATTGTTTTGATTATGCATTTTTTGATACATTTATTTTCATTTTTGAACATTTTTCAGTATTATCCAAGTTTGAATAGATCAAGATGTTGCACGAAAGGCATTTGCACCGGTAAATATCTATACCTTCCTTGTTGTTAAAGTTAGGCAATAAGAGAACAATACTATTTTGTTTTGACATTCTTGCTGTTCAATCAGAGTGCTTTCTCCAAATGAAGACACCGAATTCTACACGTCCTACGCAGTATCCTTGCTTGTGTATTATATTATTGTTTTGCTCAGTGTTGAAATTCTGTGCTTTTGTGTTATAATGCTTAACACCTACTAAGATGTCCGTTTTGTAAAACGTTGAATTACGCCGTGGAGTATAGAGGCGTGAAGAGTAAAGAGGAAAAGGGGCAGGAGCAAATTGTAAGCCCTAAACTCATGCTACATGCTTAATCTTTACTTCTTGTGGTGCTGTATTTTTACGTATTTTATTTTAATGCATATAATCATTATCTTTTTACAGGAAGAACAAAGGGTGATAGAAGCAAAAATAAGAATGAGACAACAAGAAATTCTAGATGAAGAGGAAAGAATGATAAAAAGGCAAGAGATGAGCTCTTCAAGCGGCATAATTGAACCAAACGTGACTGAATATTTCTCCAGAGCAGGTATGTGTCTGCAAGTCGCGCAATTGGTTAGGTTGGGATACAAAATTAAGTAATAATAGCGTATATAAGAATCGGAGCTAATATAAGCATGTGTTTGGCATTGTATTTTGAGTGTCATAACTCATATCTGATTTGGTAAAATTAGAATCTAAACAAAACGGATTGCATGTTATAGTGTTTGGATGTGCTTCTGCCAATCGAAGTTGTGATCATGAGTGGTTTGAGTGTTTAGCAAGGTTTGATAATACGACCATCTGTAATATAAACTCCTGATTATTTAATAAATTAGGAGTAGAATAATAAGGTTGTGGAAATCAATTTTGTTGCACTGATTGTCCGAAATTAATTATTTGATCCCAAATAGTGAAAAACTGTTTCACTATACCTATACACTATGAACTGTTTTTATCCGCGACTCGAGTCACTTGGCAACATAATAATCATATAACGGCTGTCAAAATACAATGCCAACACAGTAATCGTGTAATCACCCTTATAAATGAATGCAAAATATATCTGATTTATTCCTTTTGATTTGTTCCAGTTTCTTGTTCCTCTGTTGCCAAAAATTATTCAATCTAAATCTTAAAGTAGTGTGGTTTTATTGGGTATTTGTGCATGTTTTTCTTGAACTTTAAACTTTAAAGAACTGTATATACAACATGCTCAATATGGTTCACCTTTTTCGTTGATCAAATTCGTAAAATAAAATTTTCATATGCAGCAACATCTTCTTCTGAAAGTGAGGAAATTGTCTCTGCTCCACAGCAGAGTGGCACTGAAATTCGACATCCTCTGCGCCCTAGGGAGAGCAGGTGCGTTATTTCTTTTTTCTTTTCGTACCATTTTACGTCAAAGAACGTTCTTGTGGTTTAGAAGCTATCCGAGCTATTATATCCCTCCTCCATTATTATTGTCCTGCACAGACTTTGAATAACAGTTCGTTAAATCCAAATAATTATACATATTAAAGGGTAATATTGTCAGTAACATTTTCTGAAAAATTCATACTGGTTTAGCAAGGATGGATCATAGAGTCATGATGTAAACAACTAGGTAACGATGTTTCATGGTGTCTCTAGGAGGTATCATAGCCAGTTGTGGTAATCACTTGTACCAAATATAGGTGGAAATTCAGTCTGGTTCATTGGGTGACTTGTCAATTTTGGATATACTATGTCTCTACTCTTTAACTAGCCAGTGAGTAAATATAGATACTTAAAATGGAAATGGGCTGAATTTATCAACAACTTGAAAGTCACCCTACGTATTGAAAAACCTCCAAAATTGTGTTATTTTGCAGCTTGGTTAGGATTGTAAGGATATCGAAAAAAAGAAACATATTATACATTTATACAAACACATGATTAAAAAAGATGAAAGAAGTCATTACGCGAAGCGGACCTATGCATAATGACCAGCAGCTAGCAGTATGTGTTTTTGACCCCTTGCCAACCCAACTGCCTGACTTGTCCAATTTTCCACCTCTAGTGTTTGGTGAAATCTTACCATTGTTTTGTCTCAAGTTGAGTAGAATTATCTCTTGTACATAAATTCATAGTTGGATGATATTTTCACTTTAAAACTACAAAATTAGAACAATTTTTTGTCATAAAATGTGTTAGTGACTTCTAAAGTACCCACCAATTTAGAATGCGACCATATGTGTCAATTTGCTTATTGTCGAACACGGCATTCTGTGATATTGACAATAAATTCTTGCATTACCATGTTTGCATTATTGAAGGCCAAAGTAGAACTGAAAATTAATCCCACCATTGAAAACGCTATCTAGCTTAAGCACTAGAGTTTATGCGATCAAACATTGATGATATTTAATGGGGTCTGTGATGTGAATGCAGAGATGATGAATTTGACCTTGATCCTGAGAACATAATGCTTATGGAAGCCATCTGGTTGTCCTATCAGGTACTTGCAAGAGTTTATGGCTATATACAGTTGCAGCATAAAATATTGAGACACATATATTTTGTGCGGAGTATCTTTTTGGAGGTGACAAATTAGCCACGTCAGACAAGTGGGTATTGGGTCAAAAATGGGTTCGGGTAATTTTTGGTATGGACCGGGGTGTCACGTAACACTTTTTGTTTGAAGTCTTCTAACTTTTCTATTAGAAGTTAGTCTGGTAGATTTGATTACAAAAGGTAAACTATAGTTTTAACATACAAATAATTTAGGGATACTTTGACCTGCAAATGTGTCAACACTGTCACCTCTATGTATCCGGCTTTTTTTTTTTTCCTTATGGCTGCTGTTGATTACGTAGGAGGATAACAAGCACCAACACCGTAACCCAAACTATGGCGACGCTGCACAACTAGCAAAATATGCAACAGAAGTTCGTGTATTAGCATCCATGGCTCCGCAATCCGAAATGGCATCAACATCTTCATCATCATCACCTTCTGGAGGTCTGGCATGCGCTATAGCTGCACTAGCCGAACGCCAACAAACGGGAGCAGAATCATCAACTAATTACCACAACTACGGCGTTAATACCTCAACATACAACATACATCCCGATCATAGCTCAACAGGGTTGTCACTTAATAACCATCTACAAATAAGCAGACAAGAACATGAATCATGGGGTGAAAATGTAATTGAACCTGAAACTGGTTATGGGTATGATCATTATGATGATGTCCACAGAGGACAGTTTGTGCAACAAGATGAGAATATAGTTCCTGAAAGCTTTGAAGAGCAGATGATGTTAGCTATGGCGGTTTCATTGGCAGAGGCTCGAGCTAGGACTAGTAGTAGTACACCAGAAGTTGCTTGGATTTAGTTTAGTGTGTGCGTGTGTGTGTTTGAAGGTGTATTTGTATTGGTGGTATACGGTATGTAAAAACAGGAAAGATAAAAAAAATGTAGATTTCTGGGAAGAGCTTCAATCATGAAGCATACGGATAATATAGCTCATTCCCTCGCTCCCTCTTGAGATACGTAGTCTTTGTATTATTGCTGCTGCCAAGGGAATTCAAATTTCAGTGTAAAAAAGTGAAATTAATCATCATTGGCTCTACACATTACATAAAATTTCCTCAATAATTTGGCATTCAGTTTAATCATTTCTTGTTTCTAAGTAGCCTGATGGACTTCTTAACAAGTGGTACACGCATGCATATACGCTAATACACGCGAGAACTTTAATGCTGGCGCAATCGTCTAGTTTATGCAGATCCTGATTCAGTTAAATCAATTCATCTAGAAGACATCATGGTTAAGACAAAATCTCTTGCTCTCATATGGATCACCAACAGGGTTATAATCTCTTGCAAACAGAGCATATTGGATCAACATTTGTGGCTAGCTGTCTTGTGGGCGGGAGCTGTCTTGTGGAGACCTTCTGCAGATTAGTATGTTTAGGTGTACTCTTTTAGCAACGGCATCCTTCTTGGAGACCTTCTATATGAAGGTTTTCTTTTATTAATATTGTTCATGGTTGCAATAACACATGGGAATTAGTTCCTAGACTTGCTGCATCAAATGTTGTCGGATCAAAATGGGTGTTTCGCATTAAATATCTATCTGATGGTTCCATTGATTGCTATAAAGCCCGCTTGGTTCCTCAAGGTTTCACACAAGTTCCAGGCTTGGATTACTCTCACATGTTTAGTCCTGTTGTTAAGGCTTCCACGGTTCGTATTGTTCTCTGATTGGTTGTCTTAAACAATTGGCCCCTTCACCAACTCGATGTGAAAAACGCCTTTTTAGATGGCAATTTAACAGAAACTATTTTCATGGAACAACCTCCAGGGTACGTTGATGCTAAATATCCAAACCATGTTTGCCGTTTAAAAAAGGCCCTTTATGGCCTTAAGCAGGCACCCCGAGTTTGGTTTCAAAGATTGAGTTCATTTCTTACTCAACTTAGTTTCACATGTAGTCGTGCCGATACTTATGTGTTTAAATTTAGACGGGAGTCTTGCATCTTGTATCTTCTTGTGTACGTTGATATCATTCTTACAGGTAACCAACCGAAATTTATTACGCAGTTTATCTCTTGTTTACACAAGGAGTTTGCAATCAAGGACTTGGGCAAGTTAAGTTATTTCTTGGGGCTTGAGGTTGCAGATATAGATAATGGTTTGTTTCTTAGTCAAACAAAATATGCTCATGAGATTTTTTCTCGTGTTGGTCTTCTTGATTCTAAACTAGTGTCTACGCCTCTAACCACCTATGCTCATCTTACATCTGATGGAGATACTTTTTCTGACCCTACTCTTTATCGCTCATTGGTCGGTGCTCTTCAATATCTGACGATTACTAGACCCGACTTGTCTTACGCGGTCAATCAGGTGAGTCAATTTCTCCATGCTCCAACTAGTGCTCATTTTGAAGCAGTCTAACGAATCCTACGTTATGTAAAAGGCACATTGGCTTTTGGTCTCACTTTCAACCGCAATGTACACCCTTCGCTTCTAGCTTATTCAGATGCTGATTGGACCCGATGTACTGAAACACGTCGTTCAACGTATGGATACTCTATTTTTCTTGGTGGCAACTTAGTCTCGTGGAGTGCTAAAAAGCAGCCAACGGTTTTCCGTTCCAGTTGTAAATATGAATATAGGGCATTAGCGAACACTGCTTCAGAAGTTGTATGGATTACTTCTCTTCTACGTGAACTACATGTTTCTATGCCTTCCACGCCAACCTTGCTATGTGACAACAAGAGTGCAATCTTTCTCAGCCAGAATCCAGTTGCTCACAAGTGTGCAAAACACATTGATATCGACTATCATTTCGTTAGAGAGCTTGTGTCCTTCAAACGTCTTCTGACACGTTTTGTTCCATCCAATCATGAAGTGGCAGATATCTTTACCAAAAGTCTACCACGTCCACTCTTTGAATTTTTTCACTCCAAGCTTTGTGTTGGTCTCCCTCCTCCACGCTTCCGCGGGGGGGGGGGGGGGGGGGGGGGTGTATTAGTAGTACATCATCTGTGCACAATGTTTAGTTATAGGGCTTGTGATTAGACTTATTATTAGTGGCCCATTAAGGCCTAGTTATTTGTTGTAACCCTAATGTAATCATTATATATTCTAGTAACGAGATATCACAAAATCATTGGAGATCATAATCATCATTATACTATGGACAACCATTTATGCATCACCGAAGATGATCACCATGGTTATACCCTGTGCAGTCGGTCATCTAGTTTAATTGGACACCAGACTCGCACAAAAGTAAAGGCGCTTGTAACATAATGTAGCATAACGTACTTATACTCCGATCCGTGTATATGCATATTGACACTTAACATATTTTTACCATGTGTAGTATGTTATGGGCAAACTTTTGATACATAGCAACCGATTACTAATTATCATAGAAGCTAACAGTTCTCGTTTTAGTTTTTTTTTTAGAAAATTAAAAAGCTTCATTTTTTTTATTTGTGTAATTTTAGAAATAATAAAAAACTAAACAGAGAATTGTGTTTCGCACAACAAAAAGGTTTGTGTATACGATCTTCGTTAAAAATGCCCGTTTTGATCCATTTTCAAACATAACATAACCATAACACCTTTAACCAAAAAACCAACACTTTAACCTTTTCAGACATCAAACATTCATCACATAAACTTTAACCAAACATGCTATAACGTTTTAAACTTCACTTGGCCCGTTTTAACCCAAAATGGGCACAAACATGCGTTAATCCAAACACCCCTTTAACTTTGACCAATAACACTTAAAACATACTTGGACATACTATTTGACCACCGTTTCCTTTTGACAACCTTAACATACGCTTTGACACTCGACTACATACATATAATCGTTTAGGACTCACAGGGATACAACATCGACATTGAGCTTGGTATTCTACCTAAGCTCTTATCACATGCCAAACCTTCTAAGCTTGCACTTCCATCACTAAGCCATAATCCAACCATTACCTGCTTAGCACATAACCTTAAGCCATCATTAAGCATCACCATTCATCTCTAACCAATTACATCCTACTTTATCATTCTTTTGCTAGTTTGACATACACATCAAGTCATTCATTAACCTTAATATCAACAACACATAACACATAATGTGTTGAAATCCATATAACATTAACTTATAACCGGTTTACTTACCTTGATTCCAAGCTAAGTCAAACATCATCATCAATTTTACTATCATTCATTATCATCTTCATCATCATCATCATCACCATCACCATCCTCTAACAACATCATCCTTTACCGTTAAAATCAAAACCTATTAATAACACAACATCATGATCAAGGGTTTATATAACCCTTTAAACATGCTAAATCTTCCTTTTTGATCATCATATGTTCATACCTAGATCATATGATCAAATCCCACTTTACCCATAAACCTTAATCTTATAGAATCAATATACGAAATACTTACTTGTAGTTGATTATTGCTAGGACTTAAGCCTTGGATTAGGGTATCAAAACCCTTCGTAGCTTCTTCATCCACCTAGCTTGTTCCCTCATTTTTCCTTCCCAAAACCGGACCTTAAACACCCATTATATAAAATGTAGAGAATGGTAGAATTCTCTAGAATCCTCCCACTAGATATTTACTTGCACCACTTTGGACATTCGGCACCTTAAGCCCCTCAATTCCTATTATTCATATTTTAGTCACACAAAAACTTGTAATACTTATAGCATATAAAAACTTAGATCCCTTAAGTCCACTTCCATTCTAGTTGCGCCACATTATACTTTCTATAGCCATATAACACATTTGTTGACCATTAAGTTGACTATCTGGTCCGACTAGTCAATCACGTTAAGTCCTTAGTAAAATTCCATTTAGGGTGGGGCCTATTGGTGTATGGGAAACGGGTGTAACAATACCGTCCCCTTTATTTATATTTTGTCCCCGAAATCTCTCATCTATTGCCAACTAAAACTTAATCTCATAACACACTTCATTCTTAGCATTTCTAGTTCTACGTCCATTTAGTTGCAACGATCTAAGTGATCTTGCAATTCTAGTCTCTCTATAACACCCTTTACACCATGGACCCATCCTATTTCTTGCTTAACTTGTCTAACCATACGTTTCTACTTAATCATCATGTCTTTCGAGATACAATTCTTACGCTAATGTATACCATTTAATCATTTTTATGTCTATCATGTGACTTACCAACTTGTTCCATTCTAACTTTCTCGTCAAGTACTACATATCACTTGAATATTACACTCAACCCTTGCGATTATTACCACATTTTATCATAATCACTTCACTATCCCATTAACACTTTACTAGTATACTTCATTTTTCCTTATTTCTTTACAAAAATTTCTATTCACTTTATGACAACTATGGTCGTTTCTCACACTATGTTCATGTAACCGAGCAATTTATAACATCGTTTACATTTCCTTAATCATTTCAACTCACACCTTAGACACTTAAGTCATATGTTCACATGACATCTCCCACATAAGGTCGAGATCCAACTCTTTCTCTATCTACCTATCTTAGTTTTTATGACTTCTAGCTATTTGTAGACTCCCGTTTCTACCCCTTCACCCAACTCATGCCATGTCGTGAACGCATAAGACCACTCATTCATTCTTTTTCATTTACATGGAGTGGTGTCCCAAATGATGTAAAACAAGAAATACAAACTCGTGGTTCAGTGATTCACAACTTCTTTATTTAAATGAAAAGGCGTACAAATCCATTTAAATAAGGAAATCATAAACTATCCTACTTATACACTTTCGACAAAACACTCGCACCTATCCATTACACCTTTTAGCTTTTAATATTTTCATTCTTTTACACTTCACATTACCTTTTAACTTTTTAAACTTGGATCCATATCATTATAACATTCATTTTGGGGATATTTTTATATGCCAAGGATGTAGGCAACCCATTGTTGATGAAGGCAATACTTTTCATCCTGAAGGATCTTTAACACATCTCGAATGATCTTTTAACATTCATTAGCTCGGCCATCCCGAATGACACCATCATTAATCACCATTAACTCGGCTATCCCGAAGGATGCCAACTTTAACCTTTCACATTTTAACATTGGATCCAGGTCATTAACATTTTAACTCACACATTATCTCATTCATTCCATTTAATTAAGCGTCATAGGGCTTACAAATCTTGCTTATCATATTTAAACAATTTCTTTCTGTTTTCACTCTTCATTACATCTTACATTCTTAACTTGCATTAATTATTTTCACATTTTTACTTTACCCTTTAGTCTACCCCACTATTTCCACATTTAAACATTGCATAGGTTAATTTACATTCATTCATTAGCATCATTCATTCTTCTTACATATTTTAAGTGATTTACACATTCTCATCATGTTTTAGTTTTCACAACACACCATTATGTTCTTACTCACAAACTCAACTCACCACATTCTCATTCTTATCCCTTAACTCATCTCTTTAATTATTTTTGCATTTAAGCAATTTCGTTCTATCTTGTCGTTTACATAATATCATGCTTTATTCCCATTCTATAACTTTTATATTATTAGACACTTGGTAATCAATGTGTCAATCTGATAAGGATTTATTTGGTACATTTTTAAGGGGTCATTTAAGGCCAAAATCGTATGAATATGATCAAATATTGCTCTAAATCGTTTCTTTTTGTATTTTAGGTATTTGGGATGAAAATTTTGAAAATCAGCATGTTTTGGGCTTAAAACGACAAGAAAAGTGAAGAAAACGATTAAATCTCAAATTCTGTTAGGAAAGGAGTCCTGACGGCGTCACACTGGATTTTTGGTTTTGAATTAATAAGCGACGCCTCAGATAAATCTGAAGACATTACAACCTGACGGCGTCAGGTGTATTTGAAGACCAAAATTTCGTACAAAGTTAACAAAAGACGACTCAGATAAATTAACAAGGGACGACGTCAAGACCTTCATGACTGCGTTAGTGATCCTAAGTGACGCCGTCACAACGGTGACTTGCACAAGACGAAAGCCTAATTGCGGCGAGCTGACGGCGTCACAACCTATAAGGTGACGCCGACACAAGTGTAAAACTATATATATTTTCGTAGGTTTTTCATAATTCATGTAACATCTTGGAGTCGGGTTTTAAGAACGATTTTCTCAACTTTTATAAGGGTTTTACAGCCCCCAAAACACATGTTTCATGGAAGATAAGTTATCCTTTTAATCATACAATATGTCTATGTGTTGTTTGATTACTTGTTTCTCTTTTCTTCACTTTAGCATGTTAGCTTAATTTAATCAGTGTTTGCTTAGATTTAATGAAACCTAGTTATTTAATATTGATTTGTTGTCTTTTGTTTAATTGATTGCCTCGCGTTAGGATAAGAAAACTGGCTAGTTTCTTATATGTGTTAACTTGAACGTCTTATAAAACGCAACCATAGATTGCATTATTGGTTTTTCTCGTTGTATTTATTGCGTGAATTGTGGCTTGTAGATCCTAGAAAACTTAATAGACTTTAAGAATTTTATGAGAGACTAATATTCATAGAGTTGGAGACTTCGGCACCTCCCCACGACCAAATGAGAGAATACCCGTTGATGCAAAATCTCTCCAAAACTGATATAAATAATAATAATGCTAATACTAATATAATGCAAATTCCAAAATCACCGACCATCGACATACTAATAAAAAAAATTGTACATAATTTATCGATCTATATGTCATACAATAATTGCCAAACTCAAAGTGTCAAACTTGTATCAATACTCGAACAATCAAATTGGTTTGTTTGAGATTTCGGTGAGTTTTGTACAAGGGTTGTGGTCATGGTTGCGTTTGGTTTCCATTTGTTCCATTCTTATTGCAGGGTGATTGCCCTTGAGTGGTTAGCGATTTTGGGTTGAGATGGTGGAGTTTATTCCTTGATTGTTTGTTTACTTACAATGTTTCGTTTAGTGTCATTGTATTGATAGGGCCGTGTTGGTCAAGTGTTTCATCCATGTACTCTCTCGCTTCTTACTAGTTGTTATCACTACAAGAAAAGGGGCCTTTTAGGACCTTTTCCTGCGACGCCTTTTGAAGCAGCGTCCTAAAAAAAACATCTAATGTGGCGAGCTAGTTTATGAGTCCTATTATCATGGAACCTACTAGGACATTTCATGTATTAGTCTTATTAGATGAGTTTTATAGGACATTTACTCATTTGAGTCTCGTTATGATATAACATAATCCGACACTTGCTGTTTAGGTCTTATTGATAGAACTCATGCACACCATCTTCTATAAGTTCTTAGGACCGTTTTGGACTCCATTTTGTTAAGACATTGATCTAGGATTAACAATAAGCATACTAACAATGATTAACAATATGATATGCAGCGGAATAATCAAAACATCGTTGTTGTTATTAAGGTTCTTTGCCATCATGTCTACTAACTATTACAATCATGTACAACCCCAATTCTACTTGATCAAGGTAGAACTTGTTACACACCTTGTAAAAGGGATCAAGGACTTGACCTTGAGGCTGAACTAACTAACTAACTAATACTAATAAACCCTAGGCATCTATTGTAGGAACTTGATGCCTAGACACGCACACACACCTTTAAGTCGACTACATATTTTCTGTGCACCTTAACCTAATGACCCATGTCCTCTTTATATACTAGAGGATTAGGGTTTACAAGAAAGACAATCATAATACAATTAGGAAACTAAATATTCTTCTAGAATCTTCTAAAATCTCCATCTTTTTGTAGTTTCCCAACTTGTCATATTAAGCCCTTGTGTTTCATTCTTCTTCAAATACTGCAGCAGAAGTACTTTGATTCAAAGTACTTTTGGTTCAGCAGAAAGTACTTTGCATCAGAGGTACTTTGGTTCAGCAGAAGTACTTTGCATCAAAAGTACTTTGGTTCTGCAGAAGTACTTTGATTCTTCTTCATATAAGCACATGTAGTTTTGTAATCATCAAATCTATAATTCCCAACAATCTTCCCCTATTTGATATTACAAAACTATCTCCATGAATGAAACAATCTTCAATGCTTCCCCTTGACTTAAGATCTTCTTGAACATGTCACCACACATAATAAGCTGCAAATCATATCTCTGTAGTCTTCTTCCCATTTTTATAATCATCTAATAGGGAACATGAAAAGATATGCAACGTTGATCATCACTACCCCACATCATATGTAAAAACTTCCAATCCAATCTTTCCAATGTTTTGAATTACCCTCCATGAAGAACACCAAAAAGCTTGCGAAAAATGAACTCAAGACAATAGAAATTTTAAACTAACAGTATTAATAATGACTAGAAGTAGTAATGAAACACTTCCCCTTAAATGGTGCATGTTGATGGTTGAACATTTAATCAATAAGCTTCCCCTGAAACTAATATGTTTACCATCTCTTGAATCTTCAATTCTGTAGGCTCTATGTAATGATCACTGATGAAGAAAACTGAGTATAACGAATTTGATGAAGAAGTTGAATTTCTCAAACTTGCATCTTATATCTTGTACTATCCACATGACTCAAAACTCATACCAAACTAAAAAGTATAAGTAGATGAAACCTATCCAATCTCATGATAAATCCTCAACTATATATGAGACACTGAACACTACAACGTAACTCTTTAAAGTGATAGAAAATGTAAACATTAAGCACCTTTAGTTTGTAGATAACACTACTTTGCTAGATTCATCAAGTCTTTGTCACAACAATAAAACACGAACAAGTTATCTCTAAAGTGTAACACCCACCTTGAGATATGATAAGAACACGCACCTGTGAAACTCAACTACAATATCAAATAAATGATAATCACCTTTCTTCGTAATCAATTAAGCAATAAGAACGAGCCATTAAACTTTTAAGAACAAAATAAATCAAACTCCAAAAATCTTTCTTGTGTGTGTGTTGGAACCAACGTGTTCCAAATCTAATAAATACTTCCCCTCACTTTTTTACTTCATGCCCAACAAACTGCCTTTCAATAATTAAGCGTAACAGTGGTAACTTTCTTCTGAGTAGCAGTACTTTTAAGTATTATTCGACATCCAGCTTATGATACATACTAGGGTTCATCATTGAAATCACATTCAACTCACCAAGACTAGTATTTATTACATCAACCAGTAGACTTACTGATGAGGCGAAAAATGATCCGTTTTTAGGGGGTCATTTAAGCCGGAATTGGAATTTATTTTATCAAATATTGCCCTAAATCGTTCCTTTTGTGATTTTAGGTACTTTGGGAGTGAATTCTGGAAAAGGAAGCATTTTGGATGTTTTTGGAGCATAAAAGTGAAGAAAACGGCAAAGTCTTGATTTTCCTTGCTGGGAACAGTACCTGACGGCGTCAAGAGCAATTTCCTGACGGCGTCAAGAGCAATTTTGGTGACGGCCCAGAGAAAACGTGATGGCGTCAGAACATGGCCATCAAGAGTAAATGTGGTGACGGCCCAGAACAAGATTACACATGACGGCGTCAGATCTGGATCTAGGCAATCCGAGAATATTTTTGGGGGCGGGTTGAAGGCGTCAGAACTTTCTTCTTGACGCCGTCACCTTAGTAAATCTATATATAGTTTTTGTAATTTTCATTCTAAGAGAGTAACTTTGGAGGAGAATTTTAGGGTCGAACTTAATAAACCCTAACACGAGTTTTACAGTATTTTCAAGGGTTTTCACCCCTTGAAACCCTTCATGTTCAATTGAGATAAGTATCCTTTCAATTCATTCAATATGTCTATGTGTTGTTTGAATATATCTTACGCTTGTCTTAATTTTAACATGCTAGGCTAGATCTCTTGTGTGTTTGCTTAGATGTAATAAAACCTAGATGTTGATTATAGGTTGATTGCTTGTTTATAGTTGTAATTGATGAATGATTTCAATGTTAGGCTTAAGAAAACTGGCAGATCTCCATTGTGTAACTTGCTTGAACGTTTTAAGAAACATGAACTGATGTGTACTAGGTTTTTATGGTTGTATTTAATGCATGAGCGAATTCTAGTGATCCCATGTTAGGAGCTTCTTGCAGGCTCGACATAGGAGTGAAGTAGGAGCTTATAGAATTAGGGAAGTAAGTACGCCACCCCATGATTGGTATTAAGGAATATAACCCGTCATCCACGCAACTGTAACAAACAATTAACCTGTAAAAGATATCTAGGGAGTAGTGAAATCTAAGTAAACACAATTCTCCCATATATTGTTCACACCACTAGTTTAATTAGTTTTATTTTCATTTTTGTTATTTTATTTTGATTGCATCTTAGTTATTGGGTTAGTTGACTAGCAACTAATTCCACCCACTCTTCTAAAAACCGAGATTTTTAATTGCTTTTCATAAAACATAAAAATACATAAAGAATCATCCCTCATCTCTAGACCTAGTTCTTAGGCTTTCTAATCCTAGCGACACTATTCCTGAGTTGAACGATCAATCCCCCGGTACTTGTCACTATACTATACTACAACGATCAGGTACACTGCCTGGTGGGGGTTGTAAGCTTCTCGAGATCCCTCGAGAGGTAAAGCCTGGTGCAATTCCCACGCATCAAGTTTTTGGCGCCGCAGCCCGGGGAATAGTTATTGTCTAGGTTAGAATTTCTTTTTATTAGGTCTACTTGCTAGATTCCTTTCTAGTAAGATTTTATTTTTATTTTTAGATTTTCTTTAGTCTATCTTATTTCTTCGTGTTTTTGTTCGTAACTCTTAACCATCCGACATCATGGAAGGTGGTAACATCTTTGAACCCATCAACCCACCACAACAAGATCACCCACAAAACCCACCACTAGCTAACCAACCTCTTAGGCCCCGAACCCTAGGAGAGTATTCCCGACCTAGCCACCAAGGCTATCTAAACACTATTGAGCTCACCCAAGGAGCCAATGTATCCCCCTTGCGATCCGACACCATCCGGTTGGTGCAACACGGATGTGCATTCCATGGACTTCGTTCCGAAGATCCTAGTCAACATCTCAAGGACTTCCTTAAAATCATAAATTCCATAGAACTTGATGTTACAACTAGAAAGTCGACCCGATTACGCCTATTCCAATTCTCTCTACGTGATCAAGCTAGTCAATGGCTTGAACGTTTACCCACGGGATCCATCACCTCATGGGATGATCTCACCACTCGTTTCCTTGCTCAATTTTTCCCACCGGGGAGAACTACCAAGCTTAGAAATGATATCTTGATATTCCAACAACGTCAAGGTGAAACTCTATATGAAGCATGGACTCGTTTCAAGGACTTACTCCAAAAAGTCCCTCATCATGGCATAGATCTTTGGCTCCAAGTCCAAATCTTCTATGACCATATCGATCTCTCCACAAGGCAAACCATTGACCAATCGGCCAGTGGCAAGCTACGTGATCTAAGTATAGAAGAATCATGGGAACTCATAGAAGATCTTGCTCTCTATGACAACGAAAGTTGGAATGATCCCCGTGATTTGAACAAAACGGTCAAGGCAATATCTTTGCCTTCGAACAATTCTAGCACTCCCGACCGTAGGATCATGGAACTTGAGGACCAAGTCAAGTTTCTCATGAAATCTTACGAAGCTTAAAAGCCTTCAAGCTAAGTGAATAAAAGCACTTCTTCATGCGAATTATGTAGTGGTCCCCATGACACTCGTGATTGCGTGGAACTCCCCGGAACAGCTTTTGCGGACTACGCGTCCTCGCGTACCGACGAAGCGGGAGATAAGTGGTACACTTTCAAACCCGAGCCAAACCCTTACGGTGATTCCTACAACCCTTCTTGGAAAAATCACTCGAACCTTAGGTGGAAACAAAACCAAAACAATTCTTCCAATCCGCCTAATCGTTACCAACCAAACGGTCCACCCTCCAACCGTACTTTCAACAACAATCCTTCTAACAACTATGGTAGTACCAACAATCTTGAAGGATTGATGTCCAAGTTTATGGCATCTCAAGAGGCCCGCATAGCTAAGTTTGAAATTGAATTCAACCAACAACAAATGGAGATGACCAATAAGATTGACAATTTGTTGAAAACCCTCAACAACCAAGCATTAACTACACCTAGGAAGGACACTAGGGACGCCAATAGCGGAATCCAAATTAAGGACCCCTCGTCATCCAAACACCTCACTATTAAGCCAAATGATAAGGAGATAGAAGAAAGTGACAAGGATGAAGGTGGAGTAGAAACCGAGCCTAGGGATGAAATTAAGGAAGTTAAACTTAATAAGGGGGAAAAGTTAGAGGAAGTAGAGAATGTAGAAGAGTACTTTGATAAGTTGCCCACCAAGGAAGAACGGGAATATCACAAGGATTTATTCGATGATCCCGAGACACCATATATCCTTGGTTCACCCCTTATTAAAGCAGGCGATCCCTCTAACATCAACATACCATGCAACATTGGGCATATGCATGTATGGAAAGCTTATATTGATCTTAGGTCTCCTATAAACATCATGAATATGACTTATTATAATTGGGTAATGAAGAAGCAACTTGGTTATAGGATGATGCCCAACAAGAACTTGATAAGTAATTTTGTAGGTAGAGTGAAAGGATTGCATGTGATTGTTGGAAACTTCACTTATGAGACCGATTTTATGATAGTGGAGGATACTCGTCCGGTGATAGATGCTTGCCTAAGTCAAGTAGTGTTCGGAAAAACGTTCGTTGAGGCCACTAAGATGAGTTATGATCCGACTCCAGGGATAGTTAGGTTCAAGGAAGAGAATGATGAGATTGCCTACCAAATGCCCTATAAGATTGAGCAATACCGCCTCCTATCGAACATAGAAAAGGAACACAAACAAGCGGCTTACTATAGGAATGATGAGGATAGACGTAGAGGAGTAGAGTATGTGATGAATAGGATGCTTGGTTTCTACAAAGAATGCTTGCAACTAGGTCCGGAATACAAAACTAATATAGGAGATGACCTAGAGAGTGAAACCAACGATGAGGTCACGTAGTAACCCATTACCTTGAGTCTAGCTACAAGACTCGTAAATAAAGAAAAGCACTTCTTGGGAGGCAACCCATGCTTTGTGTGATTTTTTATTTGTTTGAGTGTTGTTTGTTTCCGTATGCATGCTTTATTTTTATTGTTGGTAGATCATGTTTCAAACTAAAATGGTGAAAATACTTTATTTTGTCGTTTGGCTTTGTCTTAACTTCAGCCAAAGGTATTTCGCAAAAGATAAGTGTAAGGGGAAACCCCAAATATGTTTTTAAGAAACAAAATTGATCATGATTCTCCACAATATTAAATGGACATGTATATTCGTATTTTTTAGAGTCAAATGCTTGTATCGAGTCATAATGATGTTTTGCAGGATTTTCCAGGAAGTAGGACAAAGTTTTTCCAGAAATTTTCCGGAAACTTAACGTAAGAATTTCTGCAGGTCACTTCAGACGGCGTCAGGAAGAAATTCCTGACGGCGTCACGTGTAAAAATCTGGAAATTTTGCTAGTTTTGTTTTTCTAACGGAGTCTTAAAGTTTTTGTCGAATCTTTAGTTTTATAAACTCCAAGAAATCTGGAGACATCATTCCACAAGCATTATATCTTACTTTGTTTTCTAGGATTTGTTATCATATATAGATTGCCGCCGATTTTACGCGAGGTTGTCTTGTTTGTTTTCTCAGGTTTAACAGGTTATGTATGACAAGAAGATGATTTATATTCTGGAAGGGAAGCTTTGATTGTTCATTTTCTTGGAGTAAGATCTAATCTCGTTACCATACTATCCATACCGAGCGAATCAGGGGAGTATTTGATTTCATTCTTTTACCTGTTTCACTTTTACATTCTTTAATTAAACATTGGGGACACTTTCGCTTATAGGATACACTTTCGCTAAGTGTAAGGGGAGGGTAAAATAATGATAGCTTATAGGATACACTTTCGCTTGAGTTTTTTTGTTTGATGGTAGGTGTGTAATAAAACTAAGAGAAATACTTGTTAGTGTAATTTTAGCGCCAAATTTAAATTTTTTTACAACATTCAGGAGTGAAACTTTAGCCATAGCAAGCGTCTCATGGATAGGAGATTGTATGACTAGCACAAAACCGTACTATTTAGAAAAAATTTCCACCCAAATATGTGAGGTTCGCCTTTAGATTTGATAGGAAAAACATTTACTATTAGTGCTTATGAGTGTACCGGTAGAATTTAGATTCTAGAACTTGTGTTAGTGATGCATCCCGAGACCGCTAGTGAGACTAGATTCGTATAGTAGGATTTACTACATGATAAGAGGCATTAGGATCACCCTTGTGTTAAACCCGTATCATAATTACTTGACCATTTAAGTCATATTACTTGGCTAGTTAAGTCAACTAATTTTTCCCACACCCTTAGAGTTGTACTCATTTTTAGTACACGAAACCCCTAGTACACCCCTCCGACCTATCTTTTCGTTTCTAACTTTAAGCATCTTACTTAAAGGAAGAATTTGTTACACCCCACTTAAATGTACAACCAAATTGCCTTAGCCTTCCGTGTATGCACTCATCTTTAGTGCATTATTGTTATTTGTTTAAACCCTTAGTTAATTATCTAATTGATTACATGGTTGCTAAGTCGAGTCATATCCTTGTACATATTGTTTTGGGAAGATTGGGACTCATGGGTAAAGTACTTATTTTATGGAGTAATGGGGAAAAACATCATTTATTACCCCCATATGTACGTTAATCTTAAAAGTACTTCAAGTGTTTTGATTATCTTAATTCGAGTCATTAGATAAGTTTATTGTAAAGTATGTAAAAATTCAAATGTAAGGGGAATGTTCATTCCCTATGATGTATTATTTTGGATGGTAGGGTAAGAGTGTATGCAAAAAAAAAAAAAAAAAAAAAAAAAAAAAAAAAAAAAAAGGGAAAAATCAAGAAAAAGAAAAAAGAAAATAGAAAAAGAAAAGAGAAAAAACATACGGACTACCATCCCATTTCATTTTATGTTTATTTTATGTTTTTTTTATTTTTCAATTATTAGCTTAAGTCAAGTCTAGTCTTGGCTTAGCAACGCCATATTGTACATGTAATTAACCAAGATTATTAACTCGCCACCAGTAAAGATTGCCTATATCCAACAAAACCGTGTATTCCATATCCCTACACCTAACGTTATAACCCTTTAAAAGACCTCTTTGATAGTTTATCCTAGGTGCTTACGCCATGTGGTGGAGGTTTGATCCTTTCTCAAGCCTATGGTAATCTATTTTGCTATGACAGGTAGTGAGAGATGTTTTCCATTTCCATATTGTGATATATACTTTATTACACCTGAGAGATGTGAGTATCTAAACACTATTTGTGAGATGCTAGTATATGACCTCCGTGCTTGTCTTTGGTCTTTAGGGGAACGATTATTTGTTGTAATTACTTTTATTTTAGTGTTAAATGACCCCTAACTTGTATTTTGACTAGAATAAAAGCGCATTTGCTTGAGGACAAGCAAATCTCAAGTGTAAGGGTATATGATGAGGCGAAAATTGATCCATTTTTATGGGGTCATTTAAGCCGGAATTGGAATTTATTTGATCAAATATTGCCCTAAATCGTTCCTTTTGTGATTTTAGGTAGTTTGGGAGTGAATTCTGGAAAAGGAAGTA
The DNA here is from genome assembly GCA_030686995.1 of Artemisia argyi. Lineage (NCBI taxonomy): Eukaryota > Viridiplantae > Streptophyta > Magnoliopsida > Asterales > Asteraceae > Artemisia > Artemisia argyi. The sequence continues at coordinate 25,419,179 of CM060679.1, forward strand.
TTTTGGACGTTTTTGGAGCATAAAAGTGAAGAAAACGACAAAGTCTTGATTTTCCTTGCTGGGAACAGTACCTGACGGCGTCAAGAGCAATTTCCTGACGGCGTTAAGAGCAATTTTGGTGATGGCCCAGAGAAAACGTGACGGCGTCAGAACATGGCCGTCAAGAGTAAATGTGGTGACGGACCAGAACAAGATTACACATGACGGCGTCAGATCTAGATCTAGGCAATCCGAGAATATTTTTGGCGGCGGGTTGACGGTGTCAGAACTTTCTTCTTGACGCCGTCACCTTAGTAATCTATATATAGTTTTTGTAATTTTCATTCTAAGAGAGTAACTTTGGAGGAGAATTTTAGGGTCGAACTTAATAAACCCTAACACGACTTTTACAGTATTTTCAAGGGTTTTCACCCCTTGAAACCTTTCATGTTCAATTGAGATAAGTATCCTTTCAATTCATTCAATATGTCTATGTGTTGTTTGAATATATTGATAAGGCGAAAAATGAACCACTTTTAGGGGGTCATTTAAGCCCGAATCCGAATTTATTTGATCAAATATTGCCCTAAATCATTCCTTTTGTGATTTTAGGTACTTGGAGAGTGAATTCTGGAAAAGAAGCCATTTTGGACGTTTTTGGAGCATAAAAGTGAAGAAAACGGCAAAGTCTCAATTTTCCATGCTGGGAACAGTAGGTGACGGCGTCAAGAGTAATTTCCTGATGGCGTCAAACCTCAATAATAAAATCCGAGAGTTCATGAAGGCGTCAAGAGTTTGCCTGACGGCGTCAAAACCCCAAGAATTAAAATTCGTAGTTGATGACGGCGTCACACACAGAGCGTCAAGAGTAATTTGTGTGACGGCCTAGGCCTTGACGGCGTCAGAAGTAGATCAAGGCCGTCCGAGGAAGTATTTGGCGGTGAGATGACGGCGTCACACCTTTGTTCTTGACGCCGCCATCCCTATTTTCCTATATATAGTTTTCTAGTTTTTCACATTTAAGGAGAGGAGTTTTGGGAGAAACCCTAAATACGATTTTGGTGTAACTTTACAGGTTTTTCAAGGGTTCCAACCCCTTGATACCTTGCATGATTAATCAAGATAAGTGTTCTTCTAATTCAATCAATATGTCTATGTGTTGGTTGTCTATATCTTGTTTTTGTCTTAATTCTATCATGCTAGGCTAGATCTCTTTTGTGTTTGCTTAGATCTAATGAAACCTAGATATTGATTATGTGTTGATTACTTGTTTATTCTTGTCTTGGATGAATGATTTATATGTTAGGCTTAAGAAAACTGGCAGATCTCCAAATGGTAACATGCTTGAACGTCTTAAGAAATATGAACCAAGGCGCACTAGGTCTTTATTGGTTGTATTTAATGCATGAGCCACTGTTTACAATCCCTATAGTTGTGCTGGGCATGGTGTAGGAGGAGATAAGAGCTCATAGAATTGGGGAGTTATGTGTGCCACCCCATGAATGGTATTAAGGAATACGATCCGTCATCCATGCAATTATAACAAGTAATTAACGTGTAAAAGATATCTAGGGAGTAGTGAAATCTAAGCAAACACATTTTCTCCAATTACTGCTCACAACTTTAGTTTAATTAGTTTATTTTCAGTTTTATTATTATTTTATTTTGATTGCATCTTAGTATTGGGTTAGTTGAATAGCAACTAATTCCGCCCACTTTCCAAAACCCGAGATTTTAATTTGCTTTCTAAAAAATATAAAAATACAAAAATAATCACCCCTCACCTTTAGAACTAGTATTTAGGCTTTCTAAATCCTAGCGACACTATTCCTAAGCTGAACGATCAATCCCCCGGTACTTGTCACTATACTATACTACAACGATCAGGTACACTGCCTGGTGGGGGTTGTAAGCTTCTCGAGATCCCTCGAGAGGTAAAGCCTGTTGCGATTCCCACGCATCAAGTTTTTGGCGCCACAGCCCGGGGAATAGTTATTGTCTAGTTTAGGATTTCTTTTTATTAGGTCTACTTGCTAGATTCCTTTCTAGTAAGATTTTATTTTTATTTTTAGGTTTTCTTTAGTCTATCTCATTTCTTCGTGTCTTTGTTCGTAATCTTTACCATCCGACATCATGGAAGGTGGTAACATCTTTGAACCCGTCATCCCACCATAACAAAACCCACCACTAGAACCCCTTAGGCCCCGAACCTTAGGAGAGTATTCCCGACCTAGCCACCACGGCTACCGAAACACCATTGAGCTCACCAGAGCCAATGTGACCCCCTTGCGATCCGACACCATCCGGTTGGTGCAAAGCGGATGTGCATTCCATGGACTTCGTTCCGAAGATCCAAATCAACATCTTAAGGACTTCCTCAAAATCGTAGATTCCATAGACCTAGATGTTGCAACTAGAGAGACGACCCGTTTACGCCTATTCCAATTCTCTCTACGGGATCAAGCTAGTCAATGGCTTGAGCGTTTACCCGCGGGATCCATCACCACATGGGATGATCTCACCACTCGTTTCCTTGCTCAATATTTCCCACCGGGGAGAACTACTAAGCTTAGGAATGACATCTTGATGTTCCAACAACGTCAAAATGAATCTCTTTATGAAGCATGGACTCGTTTCAAGGACTTACTCCAAAAAGTCCCTCATCATGGCATAGATCTTTGGCTCCAAGTCCAAATCTTTTATGACCATATCGACATCTCCACGAGGCGAGCTATTGACCAATCGGCCGGTGGTAAGCTACGTGATCTTAGTGCGGAACAATCATGGGAACTCATAGAAGATCTTGCTCTCTATGACAACGAAAGTTGGAACGATCCCCGTGACTTGAACGAAACGGTCAAGGCAATATCTTTGCCTTCGAACAATTCTGGCACTCCCAACCGTAGGATCATGGAACTTGAAGGTCGAGTCAAGTCTCTCATGAAATCTTACGAAGCTCCAAAACCCTCAAGCCATGTAAGCAGAATCACTTCCACATGTAAAGTATGTAATGGCCCTCACGAGACGCATAACTGCATGGAGCTACCAAAACATGCCTATAACGAATTCACATCGTCACACGTAGGACGAGGCCCTCGCACTTCTGACGAGGCCTATGAAGCATGGAAGGATAAACCTAATTTCAGAGGATACCAAACGCGGAGCGTATCCTTCAATGACTCCTCACCCCTCACTTGGTCCGAGCATTTTCCCTCACAAAGCACTCCTAGGCAGAGCTGTGAAGACGCCTTGCGAAAGTTCATTCTATCTCAAGAATTACAGCTCTCCACGCTCGAGGCTAAATTTAGAAAACAGCATACCGATGTGAATAACAAGATTTGTAATCTGTTAACTGCTATCAAAGAGCGTGTTGTCAATAAACCTATTCGCGTTGATGAGGTCAAATCTGCTACCGTCATGAGTCCACCAACCTTCCCTATGAAAATCAAAAGTCCGAGCAAGTTATTCAAACATCTATCTCCTAATGGAAAAGAACCTGTCAAACCCCTTGGACCAATCCACTTCGTAAACACCATCACCACGATATCTACTTCAACATCCAGCCCAACCCAACAACAAACTAACAAATTCAGTCGGACAGCTAAGGATGAGACCTCCAGGGTTGACCATGATTCAGCAAGAAAATCTACCAACTCACCCGAGCAATACACCGCGCAGGAATCCGGCAAACCGGATGAAGGGAAAGAGAAATCAGAAGAGCATGAGAGAGATCCAACCATTTTGGGTAAATCTATTATAGAAGAACCCGAGAGAAAAATGGAGGATGATATTAGTGGGAGTAGCGATAGGACTAAGGAAAATAACCACAAAGTTTTCAAGATCTCCTGTACCATTAAGGAAAAGCTCCTAACCGAGAGTCATGTAGATCCTAGCTCTCCAGTCAACCTAATCCCCCTTTCCTTATACCATGAGACTTTCCCAAAATGCATTGCGTGCGAAATGGTAATAAATAATTTATCAATCAGGGTCGAAAAGCTTGTTTACAATACTAACCTCGTCGTGGTCGATGATATAGACCCTCTCACCAATCAACCGGTAACCAACCTTGTTCTTGGGAAACCATTTATCAATGAATCAGGAGTAATCCTTGACGAGATGGATGGAAGTGTAATGTTCACCAATGGTGTTAGAAAGGTGATTTTTCGTGGGGGAAATGAAGAGGTTTACGAATATCGTCCTTCCCTTGAGGGGAATCTATTCGGATTCAGGAATGGAGAGTCGGGGAAGATAAGGAGGCGTGATCCGAGTAATCTCAAAATTCCATGCATGATCGGTCACAAGCATTTTGATAACGTCTACATCAACATATTCATGCCTAAGAATGTTATGTCCCTGTTCCATTACAACAATATCTGCAGATGGGGAATGATTTACAAAGGAGAGAAAGTGGTTGGTAAAGATCATGAAATCCAGGTGTTCGTAGGAAACATGGCATTTACTATGGAATTCACAATTGTGGATAACATATCAGACTATGTTGACCCCAGGTTATCACAAGTAGTTTTGGGAGCACCCTTCTGTGAAATCACTAATTCAACAGTGGATGACTTGAACGGAATCATGACCTTCACTGATGGGATTAGGAGGATTTCATACCAAACACCATATAAGAGAAAAGACCTTAAGGAAATCGACTGTGACGGGCTTGATAAGATGAGCTCCCAACTTATCTTGTGTGATGAAGACGTTAGAAGAGGATGTGAGAGCATTACTGATTTATCTTGTGGATTCTTTAAGGATGTTGGAAAGCTTGATTCTAAGTATCGAAAAGATGTCTTCGAGTTCGAAGACCCGAAGTACTTGAACTATGAAAGCGATACTGGTTTAGAAGACGACCTAGAGAGTGGAACCAATGACGAAATCACGTAGTAACCCATGACCTTGAGTCTAGCTACAAGACTCGTAAATAAAGAAAAGCGCTTCTTGGGAGGCAACCCATGCTTTGTGTGATTTCCATTTTATTTGTTTGTTATTTGCTTCCGTATACATGCTTTATTTTTATTGTTGGTAGATCATGTTTCTCAATTAAAAAGTGGAAATACTTTATTATGTTGTTTGGCCTAGTCTTAACTCCAACCTAAAAGTATTTTTGCAAAAGACAAGTATAAGGGGAAACCCCAAATATGTTTTCAAGAAACACACGATCATGATTCTCCACAATATTAAATGAACATGTATATTCGTATACGTTAGAGTCAAATGCTTGTATTGAGTCATAATGAAGTTTTGCAGGATTTTCCAGGAAGTAAGACAAAGTTTTTCCAGAAATTTTCCAGAAACTTAACACAAGAATTTCTGCAGGTCCATTCTGACGGCGTCACGAGTTTACTCTTGACGGCGTCAGGAGTAAAAATCTGGAAATTTTACCGGTTTTGTTTTTCTAACGGAGTCTTATGGTTTTTGTGAATTATTAAGTTTTATAATCTCCAGGAAATCTGCAAACTTCATTCCACAAGCATTATATCTTACTTTGTTTTCTAGGATTTAGTAACTTATATAGGATGCCGCCGATTTTACGCGAGGTTGTCTTGTCTATTTTTGTCAGGATTTACAGGTTATGTTCGACAAGGAGATGATTTATATTCTGGAAGAGAAGCTTTGATTGTTCATTTTCTTGGAGGAAGATCTAATCTGGCCAACCTATAATCCATACCGAGCGAATCAGGGGAGTATTTGATTTCATTCTTTTTACTTTTTTTCACTTTTACATTCTTTACTTGAACATTGGGGACAATGTTCATCTTAAGTGTAAGGGGAGGGTAAAAAGATGATACCTTACATATGCACTTTCGCTTGAGTTTGTTTTGTTTAATGGTAGATGTGTAATAAAACTATGAGAAATACTTGTTAGTGCAATTTTAGCGCCAAATTTAAAATTTTTTACAACATTTAGGAGTGAAACTTTAGCCATAGCAAGCGTCTCATGGATAGGAGATTGTATGACTAGCACATAACCGTATATTCAGAAAAATTTTCCACCCAAATATGTGAGGTTCACCTTTATATTTGATAGGAAAAGCATTCATTATTAGTGCTTATGAGTGTACCGATAGCATTTAGATTCTAGAACTTGCGTTAGTGATGCATCCCGAGACCACTAGTGAGACTACATTCGTGTGGTAGGATTGATAAGAGGCATTAGGATCACCCTTGTGTTAAACCCGTATTATAATTATTTGACCATTTAAGTCATATTATTTGGCTAGTTAAGTCAACTAATTTTTCCCACACCCTTAGCGTTGTACTCATTTTTAGTACACGAAACCCCTAGTACACCCCTCCGAGCCTATCTTTTCGTTTCTAACTTTGAGCATCTTACTTAAAGGAAGAATTTGTTACACCCCACTTAAATGTAAACCCAAATCGCCTTAGCCTTCCGTGTATGCGCTCATCTTTAGTGCATTATTGTTATTTGTTAAACCCTAAGTTAAATATCTAATTGATTACATGGTTGTTAAGTCGAGTCATATCCTTGTACATATTGTTTTGGGACGATTGAGACTCATGGGTAAGTACTTATTTTATGGAGTAATGGGGAAGAACATCACTTATTACCCCAATATGTACGTTAATCTTAAAAGTACTCCAAGTGTTTTGATTTTCTTAATTCGAGTCATTAGATTAGTTTAATTGTAAAGTATGTAAGAATTCAAGTGTAAGGGAAATGTTCATTCCCTATGATTTATTATTTCAGATGGTAGGGTAAGAGTGTAAAAAAAAAAAAAAAAAAAAAAAAAAAAAAAAAAAAAAAAAAAAAAAAAAATACGGACTACCATCCCTTTTTATTCTATGTTCATTTTATGTTTTTGTTATTTTTCATTTATTAGCTTAAGTCGAGTCTAATCTTGGCTTAGCAACGCCATATTGTACATGTAATTAACAAAGATTGTTAACTCGCCACCAGTAATAACTTCCTTTATCCAACAAAACCGTGTAATTCATATCCCTATACCTAGCGTTACAACCCTTTAAAAGACCTCTTTGATAGTTTATCCTAGGTACTTACGCCATGTGGTGGAGGTTTGATCCTTTCCCAAGCCTATGGTAATCTATTTTGCTATGACAGGTAGTGAGAGATATCTTCCATTTCCATAATGTTATATTACTTTATTACACCCGAGAGATGTGAGTATCTAAACACTATTTGTGAGGTGCTAGTGTATGACCTCCGAGCTTGTCTATTGGTCTTTAGTGGAACGATTATTTGTTGTAATTACTTTTATATTAGTGTTAAATGACCTCTAACTTGTCTTTTGACTAGAATAAAAGCGCATTTGCTTGAGGACAAGCAAATCTCAAGTGTAAGGGTATATGATAAGGCGAAAAATGAACCACTTTTAGGGAGTCATTTAATCCCGAATCCGAATTTATTTGATCAAATATTGCCCTAAATCATTCCTTTTGTGATTTTAGGTACTTGGAGAGTGAATTCTGGAAAAGAAGCCATTTTGGACGTTTTTGGAGCATAAAAGTGAAGAAAACGGCAAAGTCTCAATTTTCCATGCTGGGAACAGTAGGTGACGGCGTCAAGAGTAATTTCCTGACGGCGTCAAACCTCAATAATAAAATCCGAGAGTTCATGAAGGCGTCAAGAGTTTGCCTGACGGCGTCAAAACCCCAAGAATTAAAATCCGTAGTTGATGACGGCGTCACACACAGGGCGTCAAGAGTAATTTGTGTGATGGCCTAGGCCTTGACGGCGTCAGAAGTAGATCAAGGCCGTCCGAGGAAGTATTTGGCGGCGAGATGACGGCGTCACACCTTTGTTCTTGACGTCGTCATCCCTATTTTCCTATATATAGTTTTCTAGTTTTTCACATTTAAGGAGAGGAGTTTTGGGAGAAACCCTAAATACGATTTTGGTGTAACTTTACAGGTTTTTCAAGGGTTCCAACCCCTTGATACCTTGCATGATTAATCAAGATAAGTGTTCTTCTAATTCAATCAATATGTCTATGTGTTGGTTGTCTATATCTTGTTTTTGTCTTAATTCTATCATGCTAGGCTAGATCTCTTTTGTGTTTGCTTAGATCTAATGAAACCTAGATATTGATTATGTGTTGATTACTTGTTTATTCTTGTCTTGGATGAATGATTTATATGTTAGGCTTAAGAAAACTGGCAGATCTCCAAATGGTAACATGCTTGAACGTCTTAAGAAACATGAACCGAGGCGCACTAGGTCTTTATTGGTTGTATTTAATGCATGAGCCACTGTTTACAATCCCTATAGTTGTGTTGGGCATGGTGTAGGAGGAGATAAGAGCTCATAGAATTGGGGAGTTATGTGTGCCACCCCATGAATGGTATTAAGGAATACGATCCGTCATCCATGCAATTATAACAAGTAATTAACGTGTAAAAGATATCTAGGGAGTAGTGAAATCTAAGTAAACACATTTTCTCTAATTACTGCTCACAACTTTAGTTTAATTAGTTTATTTTCATTTTTATTATTATTTTATTTTGATTGCATCTTAGTATTGGGTTAGTTGAATAGCAACTAATTCCGCCCACTCTTCCAAAACCCGAGATTTTAATTTGCTTTCTAAAAAATATAAAAATACAAAAATAATCATCCCTCACCTTTAGAACTAGTATTTAGGCTTTCTAAATCCTAGCGACACTATTCCTAAGCTGAACGATCAATCCCCCGGTACTTGTCACTATACTATACTACAACGATCAGGTACACTGCCTGGTGAGGGTTGTAAGCTTCTCGAGATCCCTCGAGACGTAAATCCTGTTGCAATTCCCACGCATCATATATCTTATGCTTGTCTTAATTTTAACATGCTAGGCTAGATCTCTTGTGTGTTTGCTTAGATTTAATGAAACCTAGATATTGATTATAGGTTGATTGCTTGTTTATAGTTGTAATTGATGAATGATTTCAATGTTAGGCTTAAGAAAACTGGCAGATCTCCATTGTGTAACTTGCTTGAACGTTTTAAGAAACATGAACCGATGTGTACTAGGTTTTTATGGTTGTATTTAATGCATGTGCGAATTCTAGTGATCCCATGTTAGGAGCTTCTTGCAGGCTCGACATAGGAGTGAAGTAGGAGCTTATAGAATGGGGGAAGTAAGTACGCCACCCCATGATTGGTATTAAGGAATATAACCCGTCATCCACGCAACTGTAACAAACAATTAACCTGTAAAAGATATCTAGGGAGTAGTGAAATCTAAGTAAACACAATTCTCCCATATATTGTTCACACCACTAGTTTAATTAGTTTTATTTTCATTTTTGTTATTTTATTTTGATTGCATCTTAGTTATTGGGTTAGTTGACTAGCAACTAATTCCGCCCACTCTTCTAAAAACCGAGATTTTTAATTGCTTTTCATAAAACATAAAATACAAAAAGAATCATCCCTCATCTCTAGACCTAGTTCTTAGGCTTTCTAATCCTAACGACACTATTCCTGAGTTGAACGATCAATCCCCCGGTACTTGTCACTATACTATACTACAACGATCAGGTACACTGCCTGGTGGGGGTTGTAAGCTTCTCGTGATCCCTCGAGAGGTAAAGCCTGGTGCAATTCCCACGCATCACTTACTCCACAAAACATACCATAACGTACAAATATGATCAATTAGGGTTTGTGTTCTTTTTGTTGCCAAAGTTGAAGGTATAGGGTTTGATTCTGGTTTATGGTGTTAGGATTTTGTTCGCTCATCAAACAAATATAAACATCTGCAACAATACCATCGTTAGAGTGCATCACCATCAGATAAGAATCACTCATACAGCAGAAAACCATTAATATCACTCTTGTACATTGGAAACCCTAAAAACTGAACATAAACCCTGCTTTCTTTGACCATCTACTAACTTCAAACAACATATATTCAACTTCCATAATAAATTAATACCATGTAAACATAAATTCAGGAAGTTGAGATCATAAAAACCTTAAAAATTCGAAAATTTCACCTCTCTCTGCAGCAGTTTTCGACACCCTATATCTTACGCATAAAAGCTCCAATTCAAGATCCCTCCAGTGAAAAGTTAGCTTGATACACTAAGAGTCGCCACAAACAATTTCAGCCCGATCCAACGGCTAACGAAAAAGATATCGCTGTTTGAAAACAGCCCTGCAGAAAGGTTACGAAAATTTTTCCAGATTCGAATTTTTACCTTTTCTTCGAAAAACCTTGTAGATCCCTAGATCGAGAGCCCCCTTGCTCTGATACCACCTGATAGAACTCATGCACACCATCTTCTATAAGTTCTTAGGACCGTTTTGGATTCCATGTTGTTTAGACATTGATCTAGGATCAAAACATCATTGTTGTTATTAAGGTTCTTCGCCATCATGTCTACTAACTATTACAATCATGTACAACCCTAATTCTACTTGATCAAGGTAGAACTTGTTACACACCTTGTAAAAGGGATCAAGGACTTGACCTTGAGGCTGAACTAACTAACTAACTAATACTAATAAACCCTAGGCGTCTATTGTAGGAACTTGAAGCCTAGACACACACACACACCCCTTTAAATCGACTACATGTTTTCTGTGCACCTTAACCTAATGACCCATGTCCTCTTTATATACTAGAGGATTAGGGTTTACAAGAAAGACAATCATAATACAATTAGGAAACTAAATATTCTTTTAGAATCTTCTAAAATCTCCATCTTTTTGCAGTTTCCCAACTTGTCATATTAAGCCCTTGTGTTTCATTCTTCTTCAAATACTGCAGCAGAAGTACTTTGATTCAAAGTACTTTTGGTTCAGCAGAAAGTACTTTGCATCAGAAGTACTTTGGTTTAGCAGAAATACTTTGCATCAGAAGTACTTTGGTTCAGCAGAAGTACTTTGCATCAGAAGTACTTTGGTTCAGCAGAAGTACTTTGATTCTTCTTCATATAAGCACATGTAGTTTTGTAATCATCAAATCTATAATTCCCAACACTTATTATATTAAGTTTTATAGGACTCTAAGTCGTATAGGTCATATTATATATAATCTAATATGACAAAGGTTTATGCGTCCTATTAGATTCAATTTTATAGGACACTTATATGGTTTGGTCGTATAATGAAGAATTTTAATAGGACACTTAGTATACATGTTGTATTAAATAGGTTTTATAGGACACTTATTTACTTAGGTGTTATTATGAAACAAACTTGATACGACACTTGATATTTTAGTCTTATTATCACAATTTTATTGAATACTAGTTTGTTGGTATCTTATTGTATTTGACCTTATAAGACACCTAATGTATACGAGTTCTAACACATTGGATATATGTTATTATCGTATTTTACAAAAATTAAAAGTATTACGTACATTTATACTAACGTTGCGTCACTAGTTTCTTACAATATTTTAAAACCTACACCAGTCTTCGAACCAATTAGCTAGGTTGAAAGTGTCATTCAACTCATTGAACTCAACTTCAAGCATGAAAGTGAATGCTCGGCTAAACTCAAGTGAAGTTTTGATCTTTGAGTTTCATAGTCAACTAAAGATTTGATATTTCAATTCTATAGTCAAGTCAAGCTTGGTAATTGCGTACTACATGTGGGAAATACAAACATTGGCTACACAAACTAACTCTTCCAAATGAAAAATCTTTACATGATTTGAGTTTGTGTGACGATCTAAACTCAAGTTTGCATGGACTAGTTGACCAATATGTCAGACAGCATAACACGTTAACATAAAAAACATTATGTGAAATTTTGTATTGTAATTGACTCGATTACGTCCTAAATATAATAAAGAAAACGCCACATGTAATTTGAAATTTATATTGAATTATTCATAACAAATGTCATACTTAATGATATAAATTTTTTATTATTAAAATTTGATCAATATATCAATTACTAACTTACATAAGTTAAGAGGGCGTTTGTTTAAGCTTATACGTGGGTGCTGAGCTTATTTGATTTCGGTTCCTGTTTCATAAGCCCCAATTTTTTGGCTTATTTTAAGACTTATGGGCGCACACAAGTTTAACATATAAACTTATATAAGCCCACAGGTCTCAAAATAAGCCGAAAAATTAAGGCTTATGAAATATAAGCCAAAATCAAATAAGCTTACAAGCCACAATATTTTTTATCCCTCCCTCTTCCCCCCCCCCCCCCCCCCCCAAAAAAAATAATAAAGTAAAATAACACTTATGGGCGCATACAAATTTATCCTTCCCTATTTTCCCCCCAATATTTTTTATTTTATTGCACATCCCGCCAAAGCCCAAAGCTATAAAACCATTGCTCTTGTCACCCCATTTTTATAGGATCTGCTTTTCTCCTTCTTCTCAACACAGTTACAACTACCAGAACTACTATCACGAAAACAAGGTAAAATCATCTTTCCCATTCTTTTACTAACTTTCTAAGCATATATTTATGATTAAATTATGTGAGTATCCTAAACTTGATAAACATCTAGGCTTATCATAAATTTCGATATATTGAAACCCTAGTTTTTTGTTATTTGATTAATTATGTTTGATTCTCTATGATTTTTGTGACTAATTGATAAAATTTATTAATGATAAGTAGATGCCCTAAAGTTTTGGTTATATCTCCAAGCTTATTAATCAAATTAGGGCAAGAAGAAAATATGCAATGGTTTGAAGAATTACCGTCCTTATGTTCAAATACTATGTGATTGAATTTTAATTTCTTCGATTAATGTATCACTTCTAGATGGGCTAATACTAAAGCAATTGTGATTCAGACAATGCCGACAAGGAAGGATAAGAGAGTCCGCACCAGAAGTAGCAATGACAACCAACAAGTTGAAGATGTACTTCAAATGAAGTCAAACCATTCGGATGATGAAGAAGGTATGTAGTAATTTTATGGCATCTTTATATGGCTCAGTATAAGCTCTTACTCTATTATAATATTTATTTATTGCAACTGTTCTTTTTTAGTTCAAGTGATTCAACGCAAAAGAGTTAGAGGACCACCATTTATGCCAAAAGTTTGGACTGTATCTGATGAGGAGCGTATTAGTGTTTCATTCAATGAATATGGGCAACCCATTGATAAGAAAACAACAAGTACGTTGACCCATTTCATGGGATCCCTCGCAAGGAGTGGAAAATATTGTCCGCTTCACAACCCTTGGCCTAAAGTTGGGAGTGCTAAGAAAAAGATTTTGCTCGCGTCTTAAATGTATCCTAAAACTACATTCATATATAACTGTTGAATACATATATGTTTCCACATCTAACGAAATTATTGATTTTTTTTTTGTACGATAAGTTTGATCTTCCCATGGGATGCGATGATTGGATTTTAAAGTCCTTTGGAAAGAAGGTTAGGAACTGGAGGGCGAGAGTAAAGAAAGACTATTATGAACCATCATTGCCTTATCGCGAACAAATTAATTCCAAGCCAAAACATGTGCGTGCAGTTCAATGGAAGAAACTTGTTAAGAATTGGAATAAAGAAAACTCAAAGGTATGTTATATTTTTAGCAAGTGCACCTACCAGTACTTCTTTTGGTTACTGATTCTTTAAATTGACCATCATACTTGCATCTACTAGCGTAGTTGTTTAGATATACACTTCGGCTAATGGTAATTTAGTTTTTGTCCACAAACTTTATTAAGCGTGGTTGTGTCTTGCTGAATCTTAAGTTGTGATTATGTCTTACTGAAGTTGATACTTTTGCTGAAAGAATTATGTTATGTATGATTTTGTGCTTGATAATCTATTAGCTTTTTCTCTTGCGATTATATAAATGCCACAATGCTGTAGCTTTTATGTTATCTATATTAGTACTTGTTTTGTCCTGCTCATAATTGCTACGGTATGCATATAGCGTTTATACCCCTTAGCACCAGAAGATTAATTGCAGCAGACCCTATTGCAAACCCTTGAGACAATCTCTTTAAGTAGGCATGTAACAGACTCATGTAGCAGACCCTTAACAGACTCATGTAGCAGACACTTAAGAACAAGCCGTCTTCACAGAAATAGAACTATATGATACTCACAGATTAATTGCAGCAAACCTCTTTAAATTATTTGCATTATAACTAGAATAAATTAGTTTAAGAGCTGAATTAAGGGGTGTTAAGGTCCCTTCCGTTGGCAACAAGTCGACTAAGGTAGCAAAAACTGTTTCAACTGTTTTATACTGAAATTTTTCAGTAAATTTTCCTAAGTTTTTGATATCTTCGTATTTTATAGAAATGCCCTGCATCAAACAATAAAAAGATTTGCACGTCAAGCAACATGATTGGTGATGGGCATAGTTTTGTTAAGAAGCTTGGCAGCACTACCAAAAAGGGTTGTCTTGTAAATGGATACTATACTGATACAACAACGTTTATATATTTTGTTTCGGTTTAAATTTTAAGTTTGTGTTTAATACATTTGAACAGACAATACCAGCTGAATTTGTTAGAAGACATGAGCTATACAATTACGTTGATTCTCATGATCCAACTAAGGGCAAATTGTGTCATCTGAATTCATCTTTTGAGAAGGAGATTGTATTGATAAAATACGTTAACAATTCAAGAATCAAAGAGTTTGATGATCATGTTGTTATGCTTGGAAAATGGAAACAAATTATGAATGAAGTTGGTTTTGCTGAAAACCAAACAGTCAAGTTAACTATTGATGTTGGAGAACTATCAAGCAATGGTTACGTTAGGCTTACAATTGAATGAAGATTTGGTAGTTTTATGTGTATTTAACTATGGACAATGATGTGTAGTTTATTGAGGTGTTACGTATAACTGTGTATTTTGGCTTTGGTAGTTTGATTCAGTTTGATTCTTTATACAAACCGAAAAAGAATTATTTGATTATCATATTTGTATGATCATGTGAATTAGTAATCAACATATCTTCTAATACTTGTTAACCTATCTAACAACATTATATCTGAAAGAAATAAAATGTAACCATCACAATGTTTCGTATAAAAATCCATCATAACACTTATGTTGTAAACCACATTAACAATTGAATTGCAATACCTTACGTCCTTATCTAAGTACTTATCAAAACATACTCGAACATGAAACTGCCTTCTATTCAATCTGAATGACGTTTGTGTTCCCAAAGAAGTAATTATAACACATGAAATACAACAAATCATTCCAACATTTCCACCAGATATGATCTTCGCTTCGATAACATTGACTCCCAACCTTAGCACTTGTAGCTCAGTACCACTACATAGACCTGCTATTTGGTTAATGTCTTTAATTAACATTACACGAGCACCAATCTTTAACTTTATTGCATGTCGCGGAAGACCGTACCTCCTTATACCGTTAAGTAAATTTGTAGTGTATATTGAATCATTTAAATTTGTTTCTGAGTCACCCAAAGAAACAGAATATGATGATTCGTATATTGTCTCATCTCCTAGAATTAAACGTAGTGAGCGTACATTCATCTTGTCAACTATTTCATTGGTTGGTGCATGGAGGGTCCCTTTCTGAAATAGTTCATGATTCCATAGGTTACCAAACAAACGTGGATAAGTTGAATCAATTTTTGAGGTTACAGAATCACCGATTTCTAGAATCTAAATCCCACCTGAAACATTTATATTCAGTAAAGCGTAATTACGTGATAGATCCAAACCACTAATTTAATTTGTACGTTTTTTGATTATTGAAAATCTACAAACATTAACAAAAATCATATCATCTACAAACAATATCATGCTTACAAAATCCTAATACGTTGTGATTTACCTGTTGGTCTAACCGTTTTATTTGTTGAAATTTTCATTAAGTATTAGATAACACAAATGAAATAATTTAAGGTCAAGATTGAAAAGAAAGGACTTAAAAAGTCAAGCATGAACATTTATTTAGGGACGGATGGAGTACTAATTAACCGGTTTATAACAAACATAATCAAACACAAATACCGGGTATCTTTATTGTTGATGTGTTATCATTAAACATGAAACAATTGTTAATTCATTAAAACATAATATAATCATAACAAATAACACAAACATGCTTATAACAAAAATAATCAAACAAAAGCACCCTGTGGATGTCTTGTTGGTATATATCTTTCAAACATGTAGGAATCAGTTGTAGTAGATTTACTTTTAGAATATTTGAAGAATGTAATTACCAGAATATATTAACATTAATAATTTATAAGAAAAATTATTAACCATATTATCTTTAACCACAGTTGTCTCTGAACCACCAGCAACCACGAAAATATCTGTTGGATTTGTTTTCTTTTTAGAACCTCTAACTGCTGTAAAAATTAAGAATACAATAATTGGAAGCAGTTCATGAGCAAAATATTAGTGCCTTATTAAGAAACAAAACCCGTATACCTTTTAAGTGCAGTGGTGGTATGTCATCTTCAATAACTGACGTATCCATTGTACTACCTCTCTTTTTGGAAAGTTCGCATGATATAAAATTAAAAACACATTAACGATAAATAACTAATACATCAAACAACAATAGATAAGATTAAATAACTAACACACCATCTGGAAACCTTTCCAACATTCTTTCTGTCACTATCGTTTCTTGTTCTTGGTGGTTGAAATCTGCATATTAATTAACATACATACAATTATATAGTGAATATAATCAACAGAGTATCATAAATTCATGCAGCACAAACTACGCTTTAGATGAGTCACCGGATTGTAACATGATTATAATTAAAAATGTCTAAGCAAGAAAGTTAATGTTATACGTGGAAGTCGAGCTTACAATATTTAACTTTCCCCAACATAAAAAAATGTCTATATGACCAATATCACCACACTTTTTTCGCAATCATTCCACATTAAGGGCCAATCGTCCTAAAATGTACAATCAAGTCGTAAAGACCTGCATATAACATCAAATAATAAATATCTAGATACAATCATATACTATTCTATTCTATATACAATATATATTAATCCAAGAAAAATGTATAAAATATACTTACTAAGCGTCTCCAATGACAATTGTCCTACGTAACTTGCGACCACCAACACTGTTTACATTTACTAATTTTCCAATAGCTACGATTGTACCAACAATATCTACAAAAAAATTATTAAAATACTATAAATTAAAATCTAAATAATGTCAGTTGTTGTTTTTAGCTTTTATAAAAATACATACCAAAACAATCACGTTTGGGCCAATCATTGTTTGTGTCCAAGATACTTGAGAATGGATCGTTATTGAAGCTAACAAAGTTGTCATCTATGTGATCAATCCGGGTAACCTCGATTCCTTTATAAAAAGAAATTTTCAAGTGTGTTGCTAACAGGGGTAACCTCTGAGCATTCTCAGATGCTTCAAAATTATAGATCATGTAACATTGACCCTCTTGTAAAAGAGGTTCAAATTTATACACCAATTCTTTTTTTTGATGTAAATCTGAAAATGATTCAATGGTTGATACAATTTAAACATTAAAGAAATTTAATAAATATGTATGAACAAAAAATATTATTTACTTAATTAAAACTACCTCTTTATCATGGAAAACACAATCTAGATTGTAAGGGTCGTGTTCTTCATTAAACTTGTGTGAACGCAATACAGAGATGCATCTTCCTCTTATAACCATGTTTACATTAATCGTGTTGATATCCTTAATGAGAGACATTGTTCATTCTCTCATAACTAAACATACAAAACATAAAAAACATATAATTTTGATAACAATCCAAAATAATATACAATAAATTACACTATCATAAAACCTGCTATAGCAATTCTTATAGTGGATACTAATATACATTGCAAAGTATTGCTATTTTTTATATAATTGCATGTGTGATTGTTCTTTAGATTACATCGATCATAGGGGTTCAACATCCAAATGCCAATCTTGTGACGCACTTTATTGCCACAAGAAGAGTATTAACAACATTTAATTTATTCAAAAATGTTTTTTTTTACAAAAATACAATTTTTTTTACTTTATCTCATTAAAACACACTATCATAATCAAAAATAATACAAACATGCTTCTAAAAAAATAATCAAACTCAAATACCTTGTAGATGTCTTGTTGGTGTGCCACCTTCAAGTATGGCGGGATCCATTATACTTGATATGCCTTCAGGATATTTGAAGAATATAATTATCAGAATATATTAACATTAATAATTTATAAGAAGGATTATTAATCCTATTACCGTTACACATGCTTGTTGTTCTATGTATTGAAGTTATTTCCTGTTTGGATACTCTAACTAATGACAATTTTTTTACTTTAACTCACTAAAATACACTATCATATAATAAAAAACAATACAAACAAGCTTATAACAAAAATAATCAAACTCAAATGCCTTGTAGATGTCTTGTTGGTGTACCACCTTCAAGCAGGAAGGGATCCATTATACTTGATCTGCCTTCAGGATCTTTGAAGAACATAATTATGAGAATATATTAACATTAGTAATTTATAAGAATGTATTGAAGCTATTTTATGTTTGGATCCTCTAATTGATGACAATTAAGAAAACGTTAATAAAAAGAAGTTTATTACAAAGATACTCAAACAGTAACACAAAACCAAAACATTATACCTTTCTGATGCAACGATGTTGTGTCATCATCAATAACCGTCGTATCCATTATAACACGTATTACCTGGAATGTAAGCTTGCATCAAACGTTTAACATTATTATGAGTTCTAAGGAGTCGTCATTAGAGTTTTGAGGGAAAAAAAACCCGTACGAACAGGAATGAAAATACCTTTCGTAGACAACCTGCAAAATTAAAACATAAACAGAACAAACAAAACGAACCATGCATCAAACCTAAAAAATTATTATTATAAAAAAACGGATGTATGATTAGGGAATTAAGAAAAAGAAGTGAATATTGTAAAGAAGAAACAAAAGTTTTTCTGCGAGTCTTTTTTTTTTTTTTTTTTTTTTTTTTTTTTTTTTTTTTTAATATTTCTAATTAACCAAGCTATATTTAAGGAATAGATATGGTTCAATATTATTACAATCGTTTTTTTTAAGTGATGAAAACCGATCAAACATGCCACCTAAGCACGAATTTTTGTTTCCACGGTTGCACTCGTTTTCTTTTCAACCAATCAGAGAGCTCGATTGTGCAAGGTGTCAATGACATAGGCATTATACATGATTACTGGACATTTAGTGATGTCATGTACATCCTGTTATATAGGGTAAAGTTAAAATAAAAAGACAAATATCCGTAAAAAGAATAAAAAGATTTTTTTTTTAAGTTTTCGAAAAATTCCAAAAAAATTCCACAAGATCGGGTATGTTGGTGCAAAAAACTTTTATGAAAGAAGTTTTTCTAATTTTGAGTTTTTATACGTTTTTTTAATGCACAAAAAATGAATTTTAATGCGCAAAAAAATATTAATGCACAAAATTTTCAACTTGTTTTAGTTAGATGCACAATGTTATTTTGATGAAAAAAGTCAAAAGAAGTTGGGTCTAAAAATAAATTTTTGATGCACAAAAAAGCGATTTAATGCACTAACATATTTTTTTTATAATTTTTTTCGGATAAAGTATCCACTTTTAGAAAAACTTCCTTCACAACTTTTTCATACACCAACATACCTGATCTTGTGATTTTTTTTTTTAATTTTTCGAGAACTTTTAAAAAAAAAATTCTTTTTATTATTTTTACGGAAATTTGTCTTTTTATTTGATTTTTACCCCTGTTTTATATATATATATATATATATATATATATATATATATATATATATATATATATATATATATATATATATATATATACTTGGACAATCAAAAACCCGAATAACACTCCAACAAAACCCAATACCTCATATACTATACTTTAAATAAAAGGTCTGAAAAATGAGAAAAATACATTCGATCAAAACGGTTCACAAGTCCACAACTACACGAACAAATTTACAAATTAAACAACCATCTCATATAAACCACCGACCCACTAACTTTTATATCAATCAATATTCATATGATTCTCTTTTATTAAATGAGCCAACCGGAATTCGACAATCAGAAATCTTTTTGTTAAAGTTATTTAATTCTAACACTCACGGCAAATGGTAAATAACAAACGACAATCTGCGACAAGGACCAAACGATCGAACATTTTTTTTTTTTTTTTTTTTTTTTTAAGCGACAAGAGGACGATCAGAGGGATAATTATAATTGTATTAATTAGATTCACTAAAAAATAATAAGATTACAAAATATTATTATAAAAAATTAACTAACCTAACCTTAACAACTAAGAGCACTAAACCCAACAAGTTTGTGTGCCTTTATTATCAAGGGCCAATGGTAATGGTAAGGTTGCTCTTCCAACCAACCGAGTAGATGACGGATTTCTCCCCATTAGCTCAACCGAATAGGTGACCGATCACCCTCAACCTTTTTAAAGTTATAGTTGGCCTAACAATCAAAAGTTTCATTTTTTTTTTTTTTTTTTTTTTTTTTTTTTTGGTTTTTGTGGGGTATGTTTTTTGTTGTGGTTGCGGTCGACTTATTAGCAAATTATGGTTGAGTATAATTTTAGAAAGAGAAAACTGATATGGCGTTGATGTGACATTATTTGACTACAATATTTATCATTGCCATTAGCATTGGCCTAACATGTACTACCTCCGTCCTAAACTAATAGTCCCTCTTTCTATTTTGGGTTGTTCCAAAATTATTGTCACTTTCCAAATATAGTTGTGAAAGAATGTATCAAGTTTACCATATTGCACCTAATAATACTAAAAATTACAAAGATCATTCAAAGATTTAATTAATTCTATAAGAGTAAAAGTGTAATTTTGCAAAAAAGTAAGAGAGACAATGAAGTAATTGTGCGTTTTTTGTCGAGGGACAATAATTTTAGAACAGATGAGTACTGAGTATATACGTGTACTCCAAGTCTCCAATCTTAGTATATAGTAAATACTACCTAGCAGTAGCGAAGCTTGGATTTTTCGAGTGGGGGGTCGGGATCTAAAATTTTTTTTTCCTAACACTATGGGGGGTCGAAACCGAATTAAATTGGGGGGGCGAAACCGAAAATACCGAAATTTTTCTACACAAAAACTATATACCCCTACATCGCAAAAAAAAATTCGAGGGGTCGGCCGCCCCCCTATGAAGCTGCGCCACTGCTACCTAGTACAAATCAATAGTAGCATCATCCAATATAGCACGTTTATAGCAGCTTCTAAGCTGAATATGTAAGTATGTAACAATTTCGTGCTAAGAAAAAGAATTATTTTTTCTGAATATCTTGTGAATCACGTGCATGAGAGGATCAAAAGCAATTGTCATGGTCCTCATGGAGTACAGAATAATCTACAGCTAGCATTGAATCATAAAGAGTAAATTGCGGTGGTGAGCCAGAAAAACTGAACATGGAGGGTAAACTTTTACTTTTACTCCGTATTTTTTTGGCAAAAGTTGAGTACTAAAAAAGTTCAACAACAAAATATATTCTTTTCTGTACAAAAATATATAGTTTAATAAAAATCTGGTTAGTTTAATCTTCAACCACTTAAATATAATATTTTTCACTAAATTTTTTAGTTTTTACTTAAAAATAAAGTAGACAATTGTTTTGAAACATGAAAAATGAAAAAAAAAAAAAAAAAAAAAAAAAAAAAAAAATGACAGACGGAGTAATAGACTAGAGCACAACTATAAAATAGAAGTTTTCGATCAGGAAAAAACATTTATATTAAGAAAATAAGCTATAGCAGGGATCCAGTAAGAAGAAAAACTAAAATAAGAAGAATAAGAAGAAATTCTAGCCACACATTTCAAATAAGGGAGA
This sequence comes from Artemisia argyi, assembly GCA_030686995.1. Lineage (NCBI taxonomy): Eukaryota > Viridiplantae > Streptophyta > Magnoliopsida > Asterales > Asteraceae > Artemisia > Artemisia argyi. The sequence goes on from CM060679.1 coordinate 25,440,955, forward strand.
GATTTTCAAGGGGAGATGCATCTATTTTAATAGGTGCATCTAAAATGTGTGGTTGTGGTTTCTTCTTATCCTTCTTATTTTAATTTTTCTTCTTATTTGATCCTAACTCATAGCAATATTTCAAGGTTTTGTAATATGCGTTTTGGGACAATAGAAAAAAGATATTGCAGCGTACTGTCCGTGTCTCTAAACATTTTTATAACTCACTAAGTTTGTAAATTGTTTAAAATTCATGTCAACGACGGAAGCTCAATAGCTACTGTAAATAATATTGTATTTCCAATGGATGTTGTTTTCTTAGTTATATACGTTGTAAGCATCGCAAGTTCCATTCGTATATTCAGCTATTATATACGTTGTAAATATTATAAAGATACCAATAGAGTTAATATGCTATTTAACCATAGATAGTTAAATGTTACTTGTAGTTAGGGGTGTCATTCGGACTTACCCGACCCGAACCTAACCCGAGTCAATTCGGGTCAACCCGAATTGATCCGAGTTCTAAACAAGGTCGGGTTCGGGTATGTTTTTTTAGCCGCAACCCGACCCGAACCCGACTAAGCTGGCTAAACTAACACTTTACAATGTAAAAGTACCCGGGTTGACCCCGAACCCGAATTGATCCGACCTGAGTTGACCCGGACCCGACCCGAGTTGACCTGAATTCTAAACAGGGTCGGGTTCGGGTATGTTTTTTGGAGGCTTGACCCGATCCCGGCCGGGTCAACCCGAATGACAGCCCTACTAGTAGTATTAAAATGTATATATTATAAATAATTTAATAAATTATTTTTAAACTTTTGGTTACCCCGAGAAAAGTTTAATGTATATCCAATATTTTTTAAATATCTAATGAAACAATTATGATTATCAATTTTTTTTATCAAAACAAAAAAATAAACTTTCATCCTTTTTTTAAAAAATAAATATCTCGCAAAATGTTAATCATTACGCAAAATGAGTCATAAGAGAATTAAATCATCTTTCTATAGACGAGCATTTCGATATACTTTCGACGATTTTTTTTTTTTTTTTTTTTTCAATTACATCTGAAAAAATCACATATGATTTGTATCACAAATCACATTTTAGTTATGAAATCACACATGTGATTTATGAAATCAGATATGATTTGTGATACAAATCACATGTGATTTTTTTAGACGTAATTTGAAAAAAAAATCATCGAAAGTATATCGAAATGCCCGTCTACTGAAAGATAAAAAAAAGTACTCGTCGTGGTGATGTAATTTTTTCACTTAACAATTTAACGTTTGTAAGGTATTTTATTTTTGAAAAAGAAGCGGAATTTCTTTTAAATGAAAAACGAGTGGCTAAAATTGGTTAATTGGATTTTCAGATAATTTCAGTTTTATATTGATCTCAACTGTGGGTACCCTACTCCTCATCCTTAACATCTCACTTTCCGCACTCCCTATGGCTCCATTTTTCCGATCTATAAAATGGTGGAAAACATTTCCACATCCATTTTGACTCTTTCATTGTTTGTGCTCAAACACTCATCATTTTTGTCGTATTTAAACTGCCAAAACATCCGAAAACGCTCAGAAATGCATCAAAATACTTAAAATATCCCAGGGATTGTATTTTATATGTTTCAGATGCAAAATGAGCAAAAACAATAAAAAACGAACAAAGTTTACACAATTGGCAGTTTTAGTCCCCCGACTTTCAAAAATTTACAAAACTAGTCCCTACGCATTTGTTTTGAAAGGAAAGTCAACCTAAGGCATTTAAAAGTCAAATGTTATCAAAATTGATCCTTAGGTAAAAACTTTGGAAAAATTACACTTTTGGTCCCTGCAGTTTGGAAATTGGCAAATTCAGTCCCTGGGAATTTTTAAAAGTGAAAAATATCATTATCGGTCCTTGTGGAATTATAATATGGCAGGTTTGGTCCTGGTAATATTTTGGCAGGTTGGCAATTTTAACCCTTCAAATTCAGAAAAAGTACATTAGTGGTCCTTATGCTCATTTAAGTACAAAACCAAACGGATCCTAAAACTAAACCCAACACACCCTTAAATAAATAAACCCAATCCTAAATCCACTACACCCTTAACCCATTTTTATTACCCAATCCATCCAAAGCCCACCACAGCCTGGCCCAATCCCAAACAACCCATTCCCTAAATATATTTACTTCCCCGTTTTATATTTTACCTCGGTCAAACCCCCATTTGACTTCCACCTCACCATCTCCCTTATCCCTCCCCCGTGACCCTGCAACCCTACTCCAAACACCATCATCACATCTCCTCCACTCCACTTCTGCAACTCACCCACCCTACTCACATTTCCTCCACTCAAATCCAAAACCACCCCCTGCCAAGAAGCTATAAGCCAAATTGCAAAACCCCACCTTTTCCCGCCAATAATTTCAATCAAAGGCTAAGATTTCCCACAAGCCATCCAATGGTTGGGATTTGCTGTGAGATAGCACATGCCAGAGCAGAAGAAGACAAGACTAAAGTGGAACAATTTTTTCTTTTTTTTCTAGTATAAATATAGCAGTTGTATGCCATTAAAAGGCTGGGTAGTTTTAGTAGGTAATAGTAGTGAAGAATTAGGTTTAGGTTTAAATTTTTATGAAGTATTTTAGCTCAAAAATCCAGTTTGTAATCTTTTTTTTTCTCTTTAAATTCAATAAAAGTGTAGAACTTTGTTTATGACTGTCTGCTTATTTTAAACTGCTTATGTATTCTAGCTTATTTCTCACTGCTTATTTGTGGTTTAGCTTTGTTTATTCAGTTTGCATTAGCTTAAGTTCCAAGTTTTTAGTTCAAATGAATTCCTGGTAGTCAATAGATCCTCAAACAGGCCACTTAAGGAGTGTTTGGCACAGTTTGACTTTCAGGGTCAAACTTGCCTATTGCATAAATATGGGTTTCCAACAAGTGTAGTGTGATCATATAAGAGTTTTGGGATTGATTTTCATTAGCTTATAGTTGATTATGGTACATGCTATTGTTGCCTTGAGTTCTAGAATTTCTGTCAGCTTCTTATTAAATATATAGGGTGAGTTGGGATTAAGGCTTTTCAGTTGTTGAACATAGTTCATTTGAGTCATAATTGCACACTAGGAGTTCTTGTAATACTGGATTTAGCACTTTTAACCCTGCTGCCTCAGTTGCCCAAAAACAGTCCACAAACTCACTTTTGAGGTTGTCTCTAGTTTAGGTTAAGTTAGATTTAGCTTTTGATTTACATTATACCAATAGCTAGTAGTATAGGATTCAAGGTTCAAGTGCTTATTTTATTATTTGCAGCTTAATGTGTAGCTTATTATTGGGTTGCAAATTCACCCCCCATAACTGAAGTATCTGCTGCAACAGTTCTTTTTCTTTTAGTTTAGTTTCTTTTCTTACTTAAATTCCTTTCAATATTGCTTTTTTATAATCTATTGTTGCTTTATTTAAGTTGCTTTAACTTTTTATGTATTAGCTTTTTTCATTTAATTGCTTGTTATCTAGCTTATTTTGAACCCTCCCTAGTTGCCATGTTAGATCTGGTTCTGCCTCAGTGGGTCTGAGCTTGTTGATTGCTTGTTCCATTTGATCCAGTAGCAATTTATGGTTGTTTTCAGTTGTTAGACATTGTTGAAATGGTAATTGATAGCTTTTACTTTTGTCTTAGCTTATGAGATCAGTTAATCAGCCTATAGCTTTGTTACAACTCACTTTGGTTTTCAGTTCTGACCATTTTTCCAAACCCCATAAGCTGCACATCTCTTGAACTAGTTGCATATGAATTGGTGATTTAATAGGTCTGTTAGTTGGTCTTATAATATCTATGCTTGTGGAGGACTGAAGAGCTTATTTTCCTGCTTAATTTTAGGTTCCAAATTAGTTCCCTAGGCCTGCTATTCCCCTGCACCAGTGTGCATAAGCCCATTCCACAAGCTCATTGTGAGCTTATCTGTGAGTGTTAGCTTGTGATTGTTGGCTTTTTGGAAAGCTCTCATGACCATCTTTCTAGTTCCAAATCTGAATTGGATCCCCAAGCTCATTTAATAAGCCTGCTATCAGCTTTTAACTTGTCCTATTTCCTTTGTATGCTGAGAAACCAGTGTAAGCAAGCTTTTTCATAAGCTCCTCAAAGGCTCACCAGTGGGTCCCACTGGGTGATCTTGGAATTTTTAGAAAGCTTGCCACCCCTACGTACTACTTCAGTGCTTATACTAGCTTTTCAAGCTTATTTGTTAAGCTTAATTGTTTCAACAAGTTGACTGCAGGGCTGTGTGGTTTGTAAAAAGTTTGGATGTGAATCTGCTTATTCCATCTTTTTCTGGCTTATTCAGTTTGATTAGATTGTTAATTTGATTTCATTTCTGTCCCATTAGGTTAGTTTAATCTTATTTTCCAGCTTATGTTCAGTAGATAGCTTATGCGAGCTTTGAAATACCAATCTTAGGTCAATAAGCCAACTGTTGGGCTTATTGGCTTATATTGTGCTTATTTTTGTGATCCAAAGTAGGTTCTTTCACAAAAAGTTGTTACATTTCAGTAGTTAATTAGTTTTGAAAAAAGAAAAATCCAAAAAACCAAATTTAATTTTTAGTGATAGCTTCTATTTAACATAATTTAGCTTTTTAATTTTTCTTTTTAATTTTTTGTCAAGTACTTATATGTTTTTATATTTTTATTAAATTCCCAGTATATTAAAGTATTTGTAGGAATTTTTCCAGATTTTTATCCTTTTATTTAGTATTTATTATAATTAGTGTTAGTTTATTATTAATTAAGTAATATTAGATAATTAATTAGGTTTATTAATTTTTATTTAACAATAGTACTTTTTTATATTTTTCCTAGGTTTTATATGTCATAAAATAATTTTAGGAATTTTTTCATAATTTTCACTATTCATTTTCTATTTTTCTTAATTTTAATTAGTTTTAAGTAATTAATCAATAGTAATTAATTAATAATAAATAGATAAAAAGTAGGAAAAATATATTTTTAGTTTTAAAATTACTTTTATATTATTTTAGAATTTTTAGAATTAAATTCTCATTTTTCTAGCTTAATTTCATAATTAGTGTAATTTAAATATTATTAATTAGTTATTAATTAGTAATTAATTAATAGTAATTAAGTAAATAGTGTAAAAATTATTTTTCTTTTTCTAAAAATTTTCTTTTATCATTAGGATTGTAAAAATGTAATTTTCATATCCGTAGGTATTTTATTTCTCTAAAACTCGCGTTTTATTTCGTACGCTAACGTAACTTTAAATCTAACGAACGCGTTTTTAGACTTACCTCACGTTTTTAGTATATCTGATCATCAGTAACTATTTGTATAGTGTTTCTAAGTTATTTTCATTCCTCATATCTTAGTGTAATCATTCAAACCCTTATATACCCTTTCCCGTCCAAATTCACTCGATCACAAACCCGTTTTAAATACCATCCACACCTCGTCGGGACATAACGACCCAGGGAAACACTGTACTTCCGCGGAGCATTGACTCTAGGCTGTTTGACCTTGTTGACCATTCTCTGGTCAGTTTAGGTTGACCGTTTGGAGCCAATCAATGGCCTAACTAGTAATTACATTTCCACATAACACAAAACACGGCCATCATACATTAAAGCTAAAAAGTTAACCAAGTTCATAAATAATCAAGAACAATATCCAACTAAGCACCAGGTAAATCTTTCACTTCCACACATCACCTTGAGTAGCTTCTAAACTTGCCTCGAGGTCATTTCTCCCCCTCAAAAGGCCTGGTATGATCATTTTTGAACAGGTACACATTTTAGGATCATGCTATCCTATCAACCGACAAGAAGACCCCTAATCATGAATATGGAAGTCATTAAGCAACCACCATTGTTATAATGTACTTTGCTACTTGCGAAAACAAACTAATACAATAAATCTAAAAACTCACTTACTTTATCAGGACAACCATAGAATCGATGCCCTGGGTTAGCCAATGTCCAAGAAGTGCGAGTTATAGCTTGCTTACCACACCAACAACGCACCATGTTGAAAGGTTTGATGATTTGTGCGAGAAAGGTTTTGGGGGAAAGATTAGGGATGATAAGTGACGATACAATTGTGACTCAAAGTATTATATGGAACCGGACACTATACAACGGCTTAAAATAGGATGCTACAGTGAATGAAGATTTTTCCCTCACCAATAATTCATTGGACTAATGATTACGGAGCGAGGGACGCAATCAGACACTAAAACTAGTGTTTTGGACTCCCTACGACGATTTTCTTGAGTTTGGGCCCCAGACGATGTTTTTGGGAAAGTTCAGGGACCAACGGTGTATTTTTGTCAAGAAAATATTTTACTCCAACTTCCCATTAAAGATGCCAAAAGTGTTTGAGCTACTATTTTTCTACTCTTTTACAAGATGAACAACAACAATAGATTGCGGCCGCTAATTCAATAACAGTGGATGCATTTTACAAAGTAGTTTCCACCATTCTAGCTGTGTATGAGAACTTACTTACAAAAACATTCATTACCCCTCATGATAGGTGGTGGTTGTGGAATGGGGTTGTGTTTCTTGACAACATGTGAGTTTTTGGTTAAGAAGTAGAGCAAATGAGTGATTGTGTGAGAAAAAGTAAGGTTATACATAGCGCGATGCGTGGCGTGCCGGCATGAACAAGCCTCACACTTTAGCGGCAAAGGCGAAGCTTTTGCGTTTATAAGGTGGCATAAGATGACACAAAATATGAAAATTGTTGGATCGATGCACGAACACTTCTTTGACCATAATACATAAGCAATACTTTAAGCTTCAGAAGTACTTTGATCTTCAGAAGTACTTTGATCTTCATATCCCAACAATCCTCCCCTAACTTGAATTCTACTTGCTTGATTTCAAGTTTCTTTGTGATTCTTTAACATCAACATCTTTATCTTCAAGGAAAGATTGAATCTTTATCTTCTTTCTGACTTGTGTACCAAAGTACTTTTCATCAGCAACAGATGATATCTTCACAGCAACTAATCTTTTCAGCAACACAGCAACATATGGCAAATGTACATCAAATCATAGAGTTTCATACTATTCTCATCACTTCCAGGTGTGTTAACTCCTGTGAGAGGTGAATCATTGAAAATTTAATGGATTTAGATGTCTCTTTACCAAAGCCATTAACTCTGGAGTAGCCAATGTTTAGGTTTAGATTAAAAACCATGGTACATTGATAAACATATGATTTTTAGCAAATCATCTGCTATCAACGGATTTGTTTAGTCTTTACCAAGAGCCGTTTGCTTTTGGACTAGTTAGTTCTTTTAGTACAATCACAACCATGGTGAACTAATTCCCATATAAATGGTTTTTCCACAGCCTTTACCACAAGCCATTTTCTTGTGGGCTAGACAACTCTTCACTATTACAGATATGGTGAGTTGAAAACCATACAATTTTTAGTAAATTGACAACTAAAAATGGATTTGATAATCACATCAGAGCATGATGAGTCAAACTCTTTCTTGTTTGTTAAACATGGTGAGCAGATTACCATTTATTGTGCAGTACAAGTACTAACACCATGTGTTCCTCTCAAAACATTTTGTTGTTGTCATCTCATGCTTCAAAAAGTTTTTCTTTTTATTTTAAACTTAAACAAAAGACTTTACTGGTTTTTTGCAGCAAGCAGTACTTTGAGAAAGTACTGTTTGTCTGGCAGTACTTTGAATAAAGTACTTATTATTCAAAAAGATTATTACAATAAAAACCATACCAGTAATCATGCATCATCATCTGAAGTAGTCCATTTGATAAACAATTCAATCACCATAAGTGCTACTTCATTCTCAGCTTCTACTTCCATACCATGATCTAGCATTCTGATCATGAGATCTCTTGTAAGTGGATATCTTCTTTCTGCTAGCATGTGAATCATGGTCCCATCTTCTAGCTCCAATGAATGCACTCCAGATGATTCAAAAAATCTCCATCTTGTAATCTCCCAATTCTCTTGATTATTCCATAGAGCGTCATTGTTTGTTTCATTTGTTTCCCAGATAGTTGTAAGATCACCCAGCAAGATCAATCCCACTCCTGTTGGCATAGTATTCTCAAAATAAACTTGCACATGTTGATATAAATGATATAGATCTTTTCTGTCTATCATATGCAATATATCCCACAACAGATTGAATACTCTGAAACTTTCATCTTCTCTATGAAATATGAGATAATATCCTTTAGATGATTCTACAACAGAAAATGTAGAGATCATGGACTTTTCAACATCTTCTGACTTCTTTGGATTTTCAAAGTCAAAAACTCTTAAGTAGTTTCTCAACTCATCAACTGTGTCAGTTCTTAACAATTTGAGCTTCTTTGATAATTGATCATCATGAGTTGTCCTCTTTCTCTTTGACCTTCTTTTATCAGCTTGTTCTTTCATTACTTTCTTCAGTTTCTTTTCCTTTTCAGAATCCATAGGAACAAAACTATCCAGTTCTCTTTGAATGGATTGTTGAATAGTATCATATAAAGCTTTCACATATGGATATCTTAACCTCTGTAAACCTTTATATCCTCTACCCTTTAGGAAACTTATCAAGGAATTTCTTTCTTGAGCAATGGATAGTGGCCTTCTTGTTTAAACAGCTAGTTTCTGTAATTCTCTCTCATATTCAGCATCCAAATCAGCTTGATACTTTCTAGCAGCTTCTTCATTTTTAGCTATCTCAAAAGCTCTTAACTGTGCTAAAGTGAACTTCTTCTTCTTGGATTCCTTCATGATTCCCTTTCCTTTATCTTTTGGATCCAATTCCTCAGTAGATTTAGAAGAAGATCGTGAGACTTGAGCCTGTTCAACACAAGGAATACTAATACCTCTTGGTGTTGAAATGTTAAGCATGATTTGAGCAATAGTCTCATCATCACTAGCAGTATTTTCTTCTTGCTGAATTGGATTAGAAGGACCAGCTTCTTCATCCAAAGTTCTTGTTGAAGGGCTAGTTTCATCAACATTCAAAGCAGCAGTACCTTGATCCAAAGTACTTTGAACACCGGTACTTTGAGCAATACAAGTACTTTGAATATCATCACCTAGGACACCAGCAATCACATTCTCTTCTTCCACAACAACATTCTCATCACTTTTTCCTTCAGCAGTACCTTGATGAGCAATGTCTTCATAATACATTATCTGATCTTCTTCTTCATGAGATTTAGCCTCTTCATTCAGATTCTCATCCAAATTCCTCCCCAATGTGAATGAAGAGTGATTTCTATGCATCTTTCTCTTAGACTTAGATGCCTTCTTAGATGTCTGACCATTCTTTCTTTGATGCTTGACCCACAATCTGTGATGCTTAACCAATGGCCAAACAAACCTCTTCAATCTTCTCAACTTATCTTGCAACCTCTGTAACGATCAGCTTGAGTAGTAACCACCTTCTTCATTCTTCTAAACTCTCTAGTCAGAGCATAAGTATCCATCTCTCCCTAATCTCCTCCAGATGTTTGAGACCCATCTGTGGAATTATAATCATTGGGAGATTGTGGTGGACTCACATCTTGCTCTAAATCAGGATGACCAGTACCTTGCAGGGAATCAGTATGTTGAGAAGTACTTTCTCTTGAAACATAACCTTGCAAAGAAACAAGTCTTTCCTTTGAAGCAGGAACTGACAAAGAAGTAGTCCTTTCACTTGAAGTAATAGGTTGAGGTGATGCATGAGATGGTGTTGGAGTATGTGCTGAATCAGAATGCTCAGATTCACTAAATGCATCAGCTTGATCTCTAACAGCTTGAGCTACTTCCAATATATGAGCAGTCAAAGGTGTATTGCGGCCAGAAAACTTAACACTCTTGTTAGCCATAAAAGTAAACACCTTTGCAGGAAGTGCAACAGAGGGTAAAAAATTTTGAGGTTTAGGTAGATCCTCAAGCTGTTTGTTCAAGAATACCTGAATAAATCTAGGGTACATCAAGAATGGTGAACCATTATTGATATGAGTAAGCATACCATCAAGAATCATATTTGAAAAATTAATAGGTTGATTGGTAGCTAAGCCCACTAATGCTAAAGCTATGTATTGACTAAACTGATCCCAAGCAGTACTTGATGCGTGGAATTGCGCCCTCGCAAAAGGTTTTACCTCTCAAGGGATCTTGAGAAGCTTTCAATCCCCACCAGGCAGTGTACATGTTCGTTGTAGTATAGTATAGTGACAAGTACCGGGGGATTGATCGTTCAACTCTAGGAATAATGTTCGCTAGGGATAAAATTCTACTAAACTAGGTCTAGGGGTGAGGGATGATTCTTTTTGTATATTTTTATATTTTAAGGAAAGCAAGTAAAATCTCATTTTGGAAGGAGTGGGCGGAATTAGTTGCTAGTCAACTAACCCAATTAACTAAAGATGCAATCAAAATAAAATAAAGTAAACTTAAACTAGTTTGTGGTGTAAACAATAATGAGAGAAAGTGTGTTTACTTAGATTTCATTACTCCCTAGATATCTTTTACCGGTTGATTAACTTGTTACAATTGCAAGGATGATGGGTTATACTCCTTAATACTAGTCATAGGGCCATGTACGATCTTCCCTAACCCTATAGGCTTCAACCTCAATCCTATGTCGAGCCGACTAAAAGCTCCTAACATGGTATCCCTGGAAGTTACCTATGCATTAAATATAACCAAATAATCGTAGTACACATCCGATCATGTTTCTTAAGACGTTCAAGCAAGTTACCAATTGGAAGTCTGCCAATTTTCTTAAGCCTAACATCGAATTCATTCATCCACAACAATTATAAGCAAACCATCAACCAATAATTAACATCTAGGTTTCATTACATCTAAGCAAACACAAAGGAAACCTAGCCTAGCATGTTAAAGAGAAGACAAGCGTAAGATATAATCAAACAACACATAGACATATTGAATGATTTGGTAAAGTACTTATCTTCAATTGAACATGGAAGAAACAAAGGGTTGAAACCCTTAAAATAGCTGGGAAATTTGTCTAGGGTTTATTCCCTCAAAGTTGCACACAATGAATGAAAACGAGAAAACTATATATAGATTTTGTAATCTGACGGCGTCAAGAGTTAAGTCTGACGCCGTCAACTCGCCGCCAAAATAAACACGTATTGCCTAGATCCACTTCGGACGTTGTCACTCTATATGGGTTCTGGGCCGTCACTCTTTATGATTACTCTTGGTGGCCTTGGAAATTTTGTACGTGACGCCGTCAGATCCCTTTAACAAAACATTCTGGCGCGTCATGTGTATTTGGTTTATCCATCCTTTTTTCTATTCATGACGCCATCACTAGCAGTATGTGACGCCGTCAAGTGCAATTTCCAGCATGATTTGAGACTTTGTCGTTTTCTGCACTTTTTCGCTCAAAAAACGTCCAAAATGCTTCCTTTTGTAAAATTCCTCTCAAAAGTACCTAAAATGACAAAAGGAATGATTTAGGGAAATATTTGATCAAATAATCTCTACTTGGCCTTAAATGACCCCCCAAAAGCGGTACACTTGTCGCTTCATCAAATACCCTTACACTTGAGATTTGTTTGTCCTCAAACAAATGCGCTTTTATTTTAATCAAAATACAAGTTAGGGGTCATTTAACACTAATATAAAAGTAATTACAACAAATAATCGTTCCACTTCAACAAAAAACAAGCACGGAAATTATACACTAGCACCTCACAAATAGTGTTTAGATACTCACATCTCTCGGGTGTAATAAAGTATATATCACAATATAGAAATGGAAAACATCTCTCACTACCTGTCATAGCAAATAGATTACCATAGACTTGGGAAAGGATCAAACCTCCACCACTTGGCGTAAGCACCTAGGATAAACTATCAAAGAGGTCTTTTAAAGAGTTATAACCTGAGGTGTAGGGATAGGATAAACACGGTTTTGTTGGATAAAGACAATATTTACTGGTGGCGAGTTAATCATCTTGGTCAATTACATGTACAATGTGGCATTGCTAAGCCAAGACTCGACTCGAATTAAGCTAATCAAAAACTAACAAAAACACAAAATAAACATAGAATGAAACAGGATGGTAGTCCGTATGTTTTTTCTCTTTTTCTTTTTCGATTTTTTTTTTCTTTTTTTTTTTTTTTTTTTTTTTTTTTTTTTTTTTTGCATACACTCTTACCCTACCATCCAAAATAATACATCATAGGGAATTTGCATTCCCTTACACTTGAACTTTTACATGCTTTACAATAAACTATTCTAACGATTCGAATTAAGATAATCAAAACACTTGGAGTACTTTTTAAGATTACGCACATATGGGCGTGATGAGTGTGTAAATACTTATCATTTACATGACTTACAATAAACTATTCTAATGATTCGAATTAAGATAATCAAAACACTTGGAGTACTTTTTAAGATTACGCACATATGGGCGTGATGAGTGTGTAATTACTCATCATTTTTATCGTATCTGAACAGCCAAAATATCCAAAAACACTCAAATACGCATCAAAATACTGAAAATATCACATGATTGTGTTTTATATGTGTCTGATGCAAAATGTTTAAAAACAAATGAAAAACGAACAAAGTTTGCACAATTGGCAGTTTCAGTCCCTCAAGTTACAAAAATTGACAAAACTAGTCCCTGGAAGTTTGAAACAAAAGAAAAGTCATCCCAAGTCCTTTGGAATTCAAAAATTGTCAAAACAAGTCATTGGGTGAAAACTTTGAGAAATTTACACAAATGGTCCCTGCAGTTTGAAAAATGACAACTTTAGTCCATGGGAATTTTGAAAAGTACAAAAATTGCAAAAATGTTTTTTGGATATTTAAACTTTGCATGAATGTCCCTTTATAATACTTTGGCAGAATCACAACTTTGGCCCTCATGTTAGGTGAAACTTCAAAATTGGTCCTTGTGTAAAATTACAAACAAACCAACCGGACCTAATATTAACACCACTCCCTTTTTAATCCAAAATATAACCAACCCAGCCCACACACACCCCTCCAAGCCCAAGTAACACCCCAAGCTCAATCCCATAAAAATAAACAACCCGTTTTTATTATTTCCCAGTCAAACCCCTTTGACTCCACCTCATCCCTCACCTCCCACCATCTGCTACACTCCAAACACCAACACCATCATCACCCTAAGCCTGTTTCACCCTACAATACTCAACCCCTCATCCTTATCACTCCAAACAAACACAACAGTCCAATTTACCCCTCTGGCACCAATAATCAAGGAAAATGCCAAATTGCCATTTTGGCGGCAAAAATGCTAAACGGCCATGATTTAAAATCTATCATCCAAGGGCTGTGGTTGTTGCTGGGAAACACTCATAGGGTCCCACTAAACCCTAAAAGTCCCATATAAAAAGAGAAGAGGAGCAGGGAGCAGACATCTAGTTAATTAGTAGTTGTAATTTAGTCTTTAAAAATAGTATTAGTGTAGTTTTACACTTCAATTATTATCCTTTTTAATGTAATTTTAGTTAATTCAATGTAATAGAAACAAGTTTTAAGTATTAATTCCAAGTCCCCTTTTGAATTTCAGTTTATGTCAATTCATGTTGAATATCTTAATTTGATTGAAGTTGTTGTAGGGTGTTGTTTGTTAACTATCTGAGTTCATTTTAATCACTGGTAAGCTTCCTTAAGTTTCCAAAGCTTGAAAATCAGTTTTCATTCAGTTTCATGAAAAATACCAAAAATAGGAGAATATTGTTGAAAAATAAAAATTGCAAAAGAAGAAGAGAATGAAGCTGTGGATGCATGGTTTAGTTCCTCATGGGGGGAGTTAGGATAGGTATTGAGTTTGTGGATCACATGTTTCTGAGCTTCAATTGATTGTGAGCAAATTCTCAAGCCTTTTCTTATTCCTACTGTAGCATAGCATTTATTACTTATTTCTATTGCTATTTAGTGTTCTGTGATTATTTGGTGTTAGCTTAGTTTAATTTTTGCTTAGCAATAGTTTCATGTTTATAGAATCTCATAGATGTGCTAGTTTGTGTTTAACTTGTTAAATTGCATTCAGTAGTGTAATTTAGCTTTTGATCTATTTCTTTTTGCATAAGTTCAGCCTAATAAGTTGTTTAAAGCTTTTAGAATACATCTGTATCTGCAGCATAGGTTAAATTAATCTTTTACTCTTAAATCCTCAAAACAGTTACAAATAAGGGAGTGTTTGGATTTAGAGAGTCCACTATGACTCAGTGAGTTTCAGTGGTTACTAGGTGTTGCACCATGTCACTTTAGGGTATACTAAGTTATTTCAACCATAAACTTAGGTCACTTTTAATAATATAGTCAAAATCACCAATAAGCACTCATATATGTTCACTGTTGAGTTTTTTGAATCCAAATCCCTCTATTTCAGTGCATAAAGTGTAATTGTAGCTTAATCTTATCAAATTGTAGCTTAATGGAACTTATATGATTAGTAGGATAGGATTAAACTTCACAAAAGTCAAAGTTTCTAATTTGTATCAAAGTCAAAGTTGTGCATCTCAATTTTTTTCCATTTTTTGTGGGAATTTTAATGATTTTTGTGTAAGGATTCAAACTTTGAGATTCTGGAATGTGAATGTTCCCCCAGCTCATCTTCAAAATCCCATAGCTTCTATATTTTTGAGATTTTTTCTGTGGTCCCCACCTTCCCCCAAAGTAAGCTGCAGGGGAGGGGGATTGCCCTACTGCATCAGTTACTCAGCCATACCACCCACTTTGGTGGTGGTCTTCTGGCCACCACAGTGGTCCACAGCCTTCCACCCTTGGTCCTTTCAACCCCCCTTGGTAGGCTTTAGTTATTGACCCATGGTTTGACCTCATACCCTCTGGGACCCACCTAAATCAGCACCTCAAAATTGTCCCATATTCTGAGTTACATTTAGTTTTTGGATGTGCTTATTGTTGGCTTATTGGCTTATCCAATGGTCCCATGTGCTTTTTCTAGCATAAACATGTTTCTTAACTCACTGGAACCAGATTTTGCCCTTGTGGACCCCACATAAGTCCAATTATGCTTATTTCTTATGTTGGTCAACCAAAGTCAACTGTCACACATATAAGCTTGTACTTTGCTTATTTTTAAGCTCCATAAAAATTGTTTTCATTAAAGTTGTTTGTTTTTAGTTGTAAAATAAGTTTCCAAAAGAAAAATCCAAAAAAGTTAATTTAATTTTAAGTGATAGTTTCTATTTAATGTAATTTAAATTTTACTTTTCATTTTTAGATTTTTATTAAGTACTTGGTGTTTTTATATTTTTATTAATTTCCTTTTAAGTTAAAGTAATTTTAAGAATTTTCTCAGATTTTTTATTTATTATTTAGTATTTATTAGAATTAATCTTAGTTTTATCAATAATTAATTAATAATTAAGTTTTAAATAGCATAATTAGATTTTATAAAGTAAGACCTAGTTTTTATATTTTTCATAGCTTTTATATAATATAATATAATTTTAGGAATTTTTATAGAATTTTTACTCTTCATTTGCTATTTTTTATAATTTAAAATAGTTTAATTAGGTAATTAATGTTTAATTAGTAATTAATTAATAGAAAAACCACAAAAGGACAAAAATACTTATTTTTAATTTTAAAACTTGTTTTTAGTTTTTTTATAATTTTAGGAATTTTATTTTCATTTTTCTAGTGATAAATTAATATTGTATTATATTTAAGTAATTTAAATATTAATAATTAGTAATAATTAGTAATTAATTAATAATAAATAATTAATTAGTGTAAAAATTTATTTTCTTTTTCTAAAATTTTTCTTTTATCTTTTAGTTTGTAAAAAAGTCATTTTCACCCCCTGGGTGTTTTCAGATTTCAGTTTTCACGTTTTATTTTGTACGTTCGCGTTATTTAAACGTGAACGTACGCATTTTAGGTTTTAAACGTTTCTGGTTTTTTCTAACTTTCCCTTCATATTCATATAGCTTATTTAAGCTATTTCATTGTATAAATCAGTAGTGTAATCAATCTCAAACCCCTTTTCCTATCCAAATTCACCCGATCTCGAAGCCGTTTGTTAACCATCACACCTCGTCGGGACATAACGACCCGGGGAAATCCTATACTTCCGCGGAGCATTGACTCTAGGCAGTTTGACCTTGTTGACCATCACCTGGTCAGTTTAGGTTGACCGTTTGGAGCCAATCAGTTTTTGGCGCCGCTGCCGGGGAGGTTGTGCGCGTATTCTAAACGGTTTTTCTGATTAGTGATTTTGGAATTCATCCATTTGTATATTTATACACCTTTGTTCATATTATCTTATTATCATATACAAAACCGTTCCTGAAAACTTTTTAAAATTAGTTTTCAACGAACACAAAAAACACAAAAAGATTTTCTTTCTTATAAAATGTTTATCAAAAATCCCAAAAATATCCATCTTTACCCTCCTACCTTTTTGATTCTTCATCCCTTTACCCTCTATCCTTTTGATTCTACCTTCTTCCACTTGTCCCATAATTGATTCTAATGGCATCTCTCGATGGCGATTTCTTTGAACAAAGGGCCTTTAAAAGCAAAATTGAAAAACTTATGGCCTTGTCAAAAATGTCGAGATGTCGTGTTGATTATGATGGACCTTCGATTCCTATTCCCTCTCCGGTGAGGGAAAGAGATCATGAAACCGAGGTGACAAAGGACCCTGTACTTCCCTCTGACGATGAAAGTGCTAAATACGTCCAACCTACGGTTTTCCAAGAATCTAAGCTCACAATTGCTCCTAAACTTTCAAGAATCAATTGATGCGTGGGAATCGCAACAGGCTTTACCTCTCAAGGGATCTCGAGAAGCTTACAACCCCCACCAGGCAGTGTACCTGATCGTTGTAGTATAGTATAGTGACAAGTACCGGGGGATTGATCGTTCAGCTTAGGAATAGTGTCGCTAGGATTAGAAAGCCTAATTACTAGTTCTAAACGTGATGGATGATTATTTTTGTATTTTTGTATGTTTATGAAAGCAAGTAAAATCTCGGGTTTTGGAAGAGTGGGCGGAATTAGTTGCTATTCAACTAACCCAAAACTAATATATAATCAAAATAAAATACTGAAAATGAAAATAAACTAATTATACTAAAGTTGTGAGCAGTAATTGGAGAAAATGTGTTTACTTAGACTTCACTACTCCCTAGATATCTTTTACACGTTAATTACTTGTTATAATTGTATGGATGACGGATTGTATTCCTTAATACCATTCATGGGGTGGCATACATAACTCTCCAATTCTATGAGCTCTTATCTCCTCCTACACCATGACCCAGCACAACTATAGGGATTGTAAACAGTGGCTCATGCATTAAATACAACCAATAAAGACCTAGTACGCCTCGGTTCATGTTTCTTAAGACGTTCAAGCATGTTACCATTTGGAGATCTGCCAGTTTTCTTAAGCCTAATATATAAATCATTCATACAAGAACAAGAATAAACAAGTAATCAACACATAATCAATATCTAGGTTTCATTAGATCTAAGCAAACACAAAAGAGATCTAGCCTAGCATAATGGAATTGAGACAAGAACAAGATATAGACAACCAACACATAGACATATTGATTGAATTAGAAGAACACTTATCTCAATTACAATGCAAGGTATCAAGGGTTTGGAACCCTTGAAAAACCTGTAAAAGTTGCACCAAATTCGTCTTTAGGGTTTCACCAAAATTTCTCCTTTTAATGTGAAAAACTAGAAAACTATATATAGGAAAACAAGGGTGACGGCGTCAAGAGCAAGGGTGTGACGCCGTCATCTCGCCGCCAAATACTTCCTCGGATGGCCTTGATCTACTTATGACGGCCTATGTGACGCCGTCATCAACCACGGTATTTTATTCTTGGGACTTTGACGCCGTCAAGAACAACTCTTGACGCCTTCAGGTACTGTTCCTAGCTTGAAATTTGAGAGTTTGCCGTTTTCTTCACTTTTAGGCTCCAAAAACGTCCGAAACGGCTCCTTTTTCAGAATTCACTCTCCAAGTACCTAAAATCACAAAAGGAACGATTCAGGGCAATATTTGATCAAATAAAGTCGGATTCGGGCTTAAATGACCCCCTAAAAACGGATCATTTTTCGCCTCATCATATACCCTTACACTTGAGATTTGCTTGTCCTCAAGCAAATGCGCTTTTATTCTACTCAAAAGACAAGTTAGGGGTCATTTAACACTAATATAAAAGTAATTACAACAAATAATCGTTTCACTAAAAACCAATAGACAAGCACGGAGGTCATACACAAGCACCTCACAAATAGTGTTTAGATACTCACATCTCTCGGGTGTAATAAAGTAATATAACATTATGGAAATGGAAGATATCTCTCACTACCTGTCATAGCAAAATAGATTACCATAGGCTTGGGAAAGGATCAAACCTCCACCACATGGCGTAAGCACCTAGGATAAACTATCAAAGAGGTCTTTTAAAGGGTTGTAACGTTAGGTATAGGGATATGAATTACACGGTTTTGTTGGATAAAGGAAGTTTTACTGGTGGCGAGTTAACAATCTTGGTTAATTACATGTACAATATGGCATTGCTAAGCCAAGACTAGACTCGACTTAAGCTAACAAATGAAAAATAACAAAAACATAAAATAAACATAGAATGAAAACGGGATGGTAGTCCATATGTTTTTTCTCTCTTTTTCCTTTTTTTTTTTTTTTTTTTTTTTCATACACTCTTACCCTACCATCCAGAATAATACATCATAGGGGATGAGAATTCCCCTTACACTTGAATCTTTACATACTTTACATTAAACTAATCTAATGACTCGAATTAAGAAAATCAAAACACTTGGAGCACTTTTAAGATTAACGTACATATGGGGGTAATAAATGATGTTCTTCCCTATTACTCCATAAAATAAGTACTTACCCATGAGTCCCAATCGTCCCAAAACAATATGTACAATGATATGACTCGACTTAGCAACCATGTAATCAATTAGATAGTTAACTTAGGGTTTAACAAATAACAATAATGCACTAAAAATGAGCGCATACACGGAAGGCTAAGGCGATTTGGGTGTACATTTAAGTGGGGTGTAACAAATTCTTCCTTTAAGTAAAATACTTAAAGTTAGAAACGAAAAGATAGGCTCGGAGGGGTGTACTAGGGGTTTCGTGTACTAAAAATGAGTACAACGCTAAGGGTGTGGGAAAAATTAGTTGACTTAACTAGCCAAGTAATATGACTTAAATGGTCAAGTAATCATAATACGGGTTTAACACAAGGGTGATCCTAATGCCTCTTATCATGTAGTAAATCCTACTACACGAATGTAGTCTCACTAGCGGTCTCGGGATGCATCACTAACGCAAGTTCTAGAATCTAAATGCTACCGGTACACTCATAAGCACTAATAGTAAATGCTTTTCCTATCAAATCTAAAGGCGAACCTCACATTTTTGGGTGGAAAATTTTTCTGAATATACGGTTATGTGCTAGTCATACAATCTCCTATCCATGAGACGCTTGCTATGGCTAAAGTTTCACTCCTAAATGTTGTAAAAAAATTTAAATTTGGCGCTAAAATTGCACTAACAAGTATTTCTCATAGTTTTATTACACATCTACCATTAAACAAAACAAACTCAAGCGAAAGTGCATATGTAAGGTATCATCTTTTTACCCTCCCCTTACACTTAAGCTGAACATTGTCCCCAATGTTCAAGTAAAGAATGTAAAAGTTAAAAAGTAAAGAGAATGAAATCAAATACTCCCCTGATTCGCTCGGTATGGATTATAGGTTGGCCAGGTTAGATCTTCCTCCAAGAAAACGAACAATCAACGCTTCCCTTCCAGAATATAAATCATCTCCTTGTCGAACATAACCTGTAAATCCTGACAACAATAGACAAGACAACCTCGCGTAAAATCGGCGGCATCCTATATAAGTTACTAAATCATAGAAAATAAAGTAAGATATAATGCTTATGGAATGGAGTTTGCAGATTTTCTGGAGATTATAAAACTTAATAATTCACAAAAACCATAAGACTCCGTTAGAAAAACAAAACCGGTAAAATTTCCAGATTTTAACTCCTGACGCCGTCAAGAGTAAACCCCTGACGCCGTCAGAATGGACCTGCAGAAATTCTTATATTAAGTTTCCGGAAAATTTCTGGAAAAACTTGGTCCTACTTCTTGGAAAATCCTGCAAAACTTCATTATGACTCAATACAAGCATTTGACTCTAACAAATACGAATATACATGTTCATTTAATATTGTAGAGAATCATGATCGATTTGTTTCTTAAAAACATATTTGGGGTTTCCCCTTACACTTATCTTTTGCAAAAATACCTTTAGGTTGGAGTTAAGACTAGGCCAAACAACATAATAAAGTATTTCCACATTTTAATTGAGAAACATGATCAACCAACAATAAAAATAAAACATGCTTACGAAGGCAAATAACAATCAAACAAATAAAATCACACAAAACATGGGTTGCCTCCCAAGAAGCGCTTTTCTTTATTTACGAGTCTTGTAGCTAGACTCAAGGTCATGAGTTACTACATGATCTCATCATTTGAAATGATATACCCCATGTAGTTGCGATCATTACTATTATGGTGGTAGTGCCTCAACCTATCGATACTCGCAATCACTATTCCACCTAATTTGCTTCTCAATTTAGCTACCCCATCTTGGCTCAATTCTTCGATTGTGAATGGCCCATACCACCAAGGACTTGGCTTATAGGGTGGTATTGTTGTTTCCAAGTGTCTCAAGAGCACCAAGTTCCCTTCCTCAAATGGTGTATGAATTTTTTCGTGTCGAGTACGTTCGAGTTCAACCTGAACCTTACTGCTTTTTCTCCTTTCATCCTTAGCTTTCTTATAGCTTTTGATTCTTGCCTCCCATGCAAGAATCTTATTCTGGACACGAATGGGTGTCGCGCCAATGTTGTTTTTAATCATTCTCCAACTCAAATTCTCATGCTCACTTCGCGGGGTCATGGGGAAGCTAATCTTTCTTTTTCCGGATTTAAGCTCAATCTTCCTACCTTCATACTTAATGACAGCCCTAGCGGTGGTGAGGAATGGTGCCCCAAGGATTATTGGCATGCATCCATCCCCTTTATCATCGATGATCATAAAATCAACGGGGTACATGAATCCTGCAACATTAACTAATACATCTTCTGCGATTCCTAGGGGGTATATGTACGAGTGTCCAACAAGAGATAACCTAACACGAGTAGGTGCTGGCATTTTTGACGTTAGTTGGATGTAAATAGTTAGGGGCATAAGATTTACTTCCGATCCTTGGTCGGCGAAAGCACTAAGATGTTTCAAGTGCCCGATGCTCGTTGGTATTTCAAAGTTCCCACATGCTACCTGCTTAGTAGCCACTTTCTGTACCAATAACCTCTCGAATACTGATCCTCCAGGAAGCGTATCATACTCATCTTCCTCTTCTTCCTCTTTCTCAAGAGTTTGTCCGGAGGATTGGTTACGCCCATCACCCTTAATCCAATTTGTTATAGTGTTTTTGTTTATATCATGTTTCAGGTAGTAACTCAAAGGTTGTGATTCTAGTGGTTTTTCTAAGGTCTGTTTAGCAGGAGTTTCTACCTTCTCGTTATCTTTATGGACAATGGTGATGGAGTTAACAAACTGGGTGGTGGGAGTGGCGCTCTCTTTCCTTAGTAGTATTCGTTCGGGGGTTCTCTGGTTGGCATACTCCTCCAATAGACTCAACATCTCATTCATTTTCTCCTGCATCTCCTCTTTTTGCTTATAAACTGCTTCTTCAAACCTAGCAAGCCGATCTGAGTGGGTTGCCATATATTCTCTCATCCTAGCCTCAAACTCCGAGCTAAGTTCCTTGGGAGGGGAACAAGGTGGGGTGCACCTTTGAAAAGTCTCGACATGTTCTCTAGAAGGTGACTCAGATAATGGTGCCGAAGTTGGTTTTGAGACAAAATTGACAGTGGCTTGTCTGGGACTTAAAGGTCGCCTTTGCCTTTCCTCAAAATAGTCAACCTTTGCCTCAAGTTTGCATAGGAGTTCATCGGGTACTTCGGTGGTTCCTCCAGATGTCGAGACTGCATTGATGGCCGCTTCTATCGTATGTTTAAACTCCCACAATTCCTGATTGTCAATGGCGAGCTCCTCGATAATTGCCCAAGACTCCTCGGCGTTCTTATCACGCAGTTTACCTCCCGCGGCCCTGTCGATGGTGCGCTTAGTGTGATAGTCAACATGGTTGTAGAAAATATGGACTAATAACCAAAGGTTTATGCCATGATGAGGGAGCTTGTGGAGGAGATCCTTAAAACGGGCCCAAGCCTCGTAGAAAGTTTCACCCCGCTGTTGCTCAAACATCAAAATGTCCCTTCTAAGCATTGCAGTCTTTTCCGGCGGAAAGAATTGGGTAAGGAAGCGATTGGCGAGATTGTCCCATGTGGTGATGGATCCCGCGGGTAAACGCTCAAGCCATTGATTAGCTTGATCCCGTAGAGAGAATTGGAATAGGCGTAAACGGGTAGTCTCTCTAGTTTCAACATCTGGGTCTATGGAATCTGCGATTTTGAGAAAGTCTTTAAGATGTTGGTTTGGATCTTCGGAATGAAGTCCATGGAATGCACATCCGCTTTGCACCAACCGGATGGTGTCGGATCGCAAGGGGGTCACATTGGCTCCGGTGAGCTCAATGGTGTTTCGGTAGCCTTGGTGGCTAGGTCGGGAATACTCTCCTAAGGTTCGGGGCCTAAGGGGTTCTAATGGTGGGTTTTGTTGTGGTGGGATGACGAGTTCAAAGATGTTACCACCTTCCATGATGTCGGATGGTAAAGAGTTATGAACAAAGGCACGAAGAAATAAGATAGACTAAAGAAAACCTAAAAATAAAAATAAAAAATCTTAATAGAAAGGAATCTAGCAAGTAGACCTAATAAAAAGAAATCCTAACCTAGACAATAGCTATTCCCTGGGCTGCGGCGCCAAAAACTTGATGCGTGGGAATCGCAACAGGCTTTACCTCTCGAGGGATCTCGAGAAGCTTACAACCCCCACCAGGCAGTGTACCTGATCGTTGTAGTATAGTATAGTGACAAGTACCGGGGGATTGATCGTTCAGCTTAGGAATAGTGTCGCTAGGATTAGAAAGCCTAATTACTAGTTCTAAAGGTGATGGATGATTATTTTTGTATTTTTGTATTTTTATGAAAGCAAGTAAAATCTCGGGTTTTGGAAGAGTGGGCGGAATTAGTTGCTATTCAACTAACCCAAAACTAATATATAATCAAAATAAAATACTGAAAATGAAAATAAACTAATTATACTAAAGTTGTGAGCAGTAATTGGAGAAAATGTGTTTACTTAGACTTCACTACTCCCTAGATATCTTTTACACGTTAATTACTTGTTATAATTGTATGGATGACGAATTGTATTCCTTAATACCATTCATGGGGTGGCATACATAACTCCCCAATTCTATGAGCTCTTATCTCCTCCTACACCATGACCCAGCACAAATATAGGGATTGTAAACAGTGGCTCATGCATTAAATACAACCAATAAAGACCTAGTACGCCTCGGTTCATGTTTCTTAAGACGTTCAAGCATGTTACCATTTGGAGATCTGCCAGTTTTCTTAAGCCTAACATATAAATCATTCATCCAAGAACAAGAATAAACAAGTAATCAACACATAATCAATATCTAGGTTTCATTAGATCTAAGCAAACACAAAAGAGATCTAGCCTAGCATAATGGAATTGAGACAAGAACAAGATATAGACAACCAACACATAGACATATTGATTGAATTAGAAGAACACTTATCTCAATTACAATGCAAGGTATCAAGGGTTTGGAACCCTTGAAAAACCTGTAAAAGTTGCACCAAATTCGTCTTTAGGGTTTCACCAAAACTTCTCCTTTTAATGTGAAAAACTAGAAAACTATATATAGGAAAACAAGGGTGACGGCGTCAAGAGCAAGGGTGTGACGCCGTCATCTCGCCGCCAAATACTTCCTCGGACGGCCTTGATCTACTTATGATGGCCTATGTGACGCCGTCATCAACCACAGTATTTTATTCTTGGGACTTTGACGCCGTCAAGAACAACTCTTGACGCCTTCAGGTACTGTTCCCAGCTTGAAATTTGAGACTTTGCCGTTTTCTTCACTTTTAGGCTCCAAAAACGTCCGAAACGGCTCCTTTTCCAGAATTCACTCTCCAAGTACCTAAAATCACAAAAGGAACGATTTAGGGCAATATTTGATCAAATAAAGTCGGATTCGGGCTTAAATGACCCCCTAAAAACGGATCATTTTTCGCCTCATCATCAATCCTGACCTTTCACGATATAAGGTTATAAGGTCGTCAAGCAAACGTACTGAGCTTAGGACAGTGACTGAAAAGAACGACTTGCCCAATCTTCACGTTCATCAAGAACAAAAACCCAAGACCATAACGGAAGTGGTGGAAATTCCTAGCTCTAAGAGCACACCACTTGTCCCACCTCCGGATTTTATTCCTTGTGTTGGTTGTGGTGAGCTGCTTTTTGTTTTACCATGTCGTTGGTGTACATGTGAGAAATGTGGTAATGATATTCGCGACGGGAGTTGTTTGTTTTGTGGTTCGAGGAATTCATTTTCTTATGATCCTAATCAGAACTCATTTAACGACTCTTCAAATTTTTCCAATTACCCATCACATTCATACGAGAAAAAATCATATTATCCAAATCATAATGATGCTTCGTATCAAAATACACCAAACATTTCTTGTGAGTATTGTGGAGGTCCTCACCAAGGTTTTGATTGTTATAATAGTCAAAATGTTGGTTACGACCAATATCCATAGAACTCACCGAACCAGACTCAACAGTTTAACTGTTGTGAGTACTGTGGTGGCCCACACTACAGTTCTGATTGTCAATCGGGCAACATGCTTGTCTATGAGCAGTTTCCTGATAACGATTATGACTCTAGCACATACAACCCACAACCACATCTGTTTTACTGTTGTGAATACTGTGGAGGTCCTCACTTTAGCTCGGATTGTCAAATAGGGAATCAATTTCCTTGCAACAATTACGACTATTCGTTTCAAGACCAACCTTCACAGTACCAATTGACCCAAGCAACTCCTCATGATACAGAGCAAGACCTTTTACTAGAAGCTCATGAAATTTTGCAAAAACTTAAGGAGGAGTTTGCCACTACATCGTTTCAAGATTCTCGTGGGAAAACTATGGCAGAATTACTTGCTGAAGAACGAGAATCTGGAAAAAGCATGGAAGAATTATTGGCTGAGCAATGAGTAGCTAAAATACGTGCTAATCTTCGCTATGCTGCTCTATATGATGATGATGATGATGATGATGACAGTGATGATGATGAAGATAACATTGTTGTTATTCAAAAAGATTCATCAGATTCATCAGTTGTAATTCCTTCCATTGAAAATCAGGGAGAAAATAATGTGACGGAGTCACTAGTCGTTGATCAAATGGAACTTGAAAATCCCATAACTGCTAGTACTTCTAAACTCCCTCAGTCTATTGATATCACACCCGAAGTTCACACTCACTCTCAAAATATCGGGGATGAGCATCTTAGCACTGTTCCTCAAAAGGAACCGGACGAATTCATAAAGTCTAGTGTTGAGAACCTTGTCCCAATCCCAGGAGAGTCACAGGGGACTTTTGATCATGTGTGTGACCTACCTTCTCACCCTGAAAATCCAAAAGATCATTTTGAGACTTTCTCCGATTTTAATGATGATTGCACATCTTATGGAGAAGTTGAGTATGAAGAGGCACCATTGTCTCATTCGGATGTTGACCCTCTTATTGAGGAGTTCACAAATGAACTTACTCACATCAATCCACTTCCACTGGGAAGTGATAATGATCTGTTTGACTTTGAAGCCGATGTGGGAGAAACTGAAAATCTTTTAAACTCTAATCCCAACATCGAGCTTAGTACTTCACATGTTGATGAAAATTCTTTACCTTCTGGAGACATCAGTCATGTGGAAGGATTACCTTCTGAGCAAGTTAGCTTAGAAGAAGTGAATGATGAGACTGACACTGAAATCAAGGATGAAGCACTTCGTGCAACATTATTGAATGTCAGTCTCCTCATTGCAAAAATCGAGGCTTTCAAAGAGAAACCTATTTCATCTCCTATCCCCATAAAGGATAGTGACATTTTCTCCGATGATCCATTCCAGAGTTTGAAGCCTTTACCTTTGATCATATGGGAGAGAAGATTAGTGGCAGTACCACTTCTCATTCTCAAATTTCTCTCCCCGAATATGATTCATTCACTTTTGAGGAGTTCTCCGGTGAACTCACTCATATCATATCTCCACCGGAGTATGATAACTTTTACTTTGATATAGACAAAGTTGATCTTTGTTTTCCGGAGGGAAATATTCTCAACCTTGAGAATTTGATTGATATCAAAATCCAACCCTCCCACCCATAATATGTCTAGATCATATGAGCTTTACTGATGAGATTCATGATACACCAATCATGAATTCTCTTTCTGATGATGATGAGTCAATCTTGATTGTCATCAAGATCTTTCTACCCTTCTTCACCTACAGGGTGACTTCTCCCGTTCTTCACTCCTTCAGGAATGAGGACATTATCTTTGACCCCGGCATCACCGCTTATAGTTTATACTATCTTAAGCTAGGGTCTACTTATCTCATCGGTGTGGAACTTTCACGTGCTTCAAATGTTTGTCCAAACATCTTGAATGAAAGTCCGATGGAGATTATTTCTTCCACATCATGCTTCCCCAAGGACAAATGAATTCGGGGTCGAGTCAAGCTAGCAACTCGGTAAACAAAAACAGTAGCATGCTTATAGGGTTTTCACCCTAAGTGTGGGGGAGTCACCCATGCTATGGTTACTTATGAAGTGAAAATACAAAATGGTGTTTTCCACACTTAGCATGTAATGTTGCCCTTTTACGTTTAAAATGTCGGCATAATAGCCGGGATTTTGAATATTGAGGACAATATTCATCCTAAGTGTGGGGGGGTATTTCGTTATTCTAGCGAATTTTATCACATTTTACTATCTAATACCCCCGTTTTGGCCAAAATTTCAAAAATTTTAAATTTTTTTTCACTAAAGTTCAAAATTTTTGTGGTTATCAGTCTGCCTTGTCTAACCGACAAAAGGGATTGGCTAGTCCAGGAGCAAACGACTCTTGGTAAAGATATCTCAAATCCGTTTATGGCTTGCAATTTGCCCAAAATTGTATGGTACCTCAACTCGCCATATCCCATAAAGCGAATGAGTTGGCTAGCCCGCAAGATTATGGCTTGTGGTAAAGGCAGTGGAAAATCCATAATTGGTAATCAGCTCACCAAGATGTTGACTATTCCATCAAGAGTTGGCTAGTCCAGAAGCAAACGGCTTTTGGTAAAGACTAATCAAATCCGTTGACAGCTGGTGGTTTGCTCAAAATCACACGGTTATCAGGTGTGCCACAGTTCTTACACCTGGCTACTCCAGAAGTGATGGCTTTTGGTAAAGAGTTTTTCAAATCCATCAAGTTTTTCTCAAATGATTGCTAGGGACTAGCAATAGTTTAGTGTGGGGGATTGATGAGTGTGTAAATACTCATCATTTTTATCGTATCTAAACTGCCAAAATATCCAAAAACACTCAAATACGCATCAAAATACTGAAAATATCCCAGGATTGTGTTTTATATGTGTCTGATGCAAAATATTTAAAAACAAATGAAAAACGAACAAAGTTTGCACAATTGGCAGTTTCAGTCCCTCAAGTTTCAAAAATTGACAAAACTAGTCCCTGGAAGTTTGAAACGAAAGAAAAGTCATCCCAAGTCCTTTGGAATTCAAAAATTTTCAAAACAAGTCCTTGGGTGAAAACTTTGAGAAAATTACACAAATGGTCCCTGCAGTTTGAAAAATGACAACTTTAGTCCATGGGAATTTTGAAAAGTACAAAAATTGCAAAAATGTTTTTTTGGATATTTAAACTTTGCATGAATGGCCCTTTATAATACTTTGGCAGAATCACAACTTTGGCCCTCATGTTAGGTGAAACTTCAAAATTGGTCCTTGTGTAAAATTTCAAACAAACCAACCGGACCTAATATTAACACCACTCCATTTTTAATCCAAAATATAACCAACCCAGCCCACACACACCCCTCCAAGCCCAAGTAACACCCCAAGCCCAATCCCACAAAAATAAACAACCCGTTTTTATTATTTCCAGTCAAACCCCATTGACTCCACCTCATCCCTCACCTTCCACCATCTGCTACACTCCAAAGACCAACACCATCATCACCCTAAGCCTGTTTCACCCTGAAATACTTAACCCCTCACCCTTATCACTCCAAACAAACACAACAGTCCAATTTACCCCTCTGGCACCAATAATCAAGGAAAATGCCAACTTGCCATTTTGGCGGCAAAAATGCTAAACGGCCAGGATTTAAAATCTATCATCCAAGGGCTGTGGTTGTTGCTGGGAAACACTCATAGGGTCCCACTAAACCCTAAAAGTCCCATATAAAAAGAGAAGAGGAGCAGGGAGCAGACATCTAGTTAATTAGTAGTTGTAATTTAGTCTTTAAAAATAGTATTAGTGTAGTTTTACACTTCAGTTATTATCCTTTTTAACGTAATTTTAGTTAATTCAATGTAATAGAAACAAGTTTTAAGTATTAATTCCAAGTCCCCTTTTGAATTTCAGTTTATGTCAATTCATGTTGAATATCTTAATTTGATTGAAGTTGTTGTAGGGTGTTGTTTGTTAACTCTCTGAGTTCATTTTAATCACTGGTAAGCTTCCTTAAGTTTCCAAAGCTTGAAAATTAGTTTTCATTCAGTTTCATGAAAAATACCAAAAAAAGGAGAATATTGTTGAAAAATAAAAATTGCAAAAGAAGAAGAGAATGAAGCTGTGGATGCATGGTTTAGTTCCTCATGGGGGGAGTTATGATAGGTATTGAGTTTGTGGATCACATGTTTCTGAGCTTCAATTGATTGTGAGCAAATTCTCAAGCCTTTTCTTATTCCTACTGTAGCATAGCATTTACTACTTATTTCTATTGCTATTTAGTGTTCTGTGATTATTTGGTGTTAGCTTAGTTTAATTTTTGCTTAGCAATAGTTTCATGTTTATAGAATCTCATAGATGTGCTAGTTTGTGTTTAACTTGTTAAATTGCATTCAGTAGTGTAATTTAGCATTTGATCTGTTTCTTTTTGCATAAGTCCAGCCTAATAAGTTGTTTAAAGCTTTTAGAATACATCTGTATCTGCAGCATAGGTTAAATTAATCTTTTACTCTTAAATCCTCAAAGCAGTTACAAATAAGGGAGTGTTTGGATTTAGAGAGTCCACTGTGACTCAGTGAGTTTTAGTGGTTACTAGGTGTTGCACCATGTCACTTTAGGGTATACTAAATTATTTCAACCATAAACTCAGGTCACTTTTAGTAATATAGTCAAAATCACCAATAAGCACTCATATATGTTCACTGTTGAGTTTTTTGAATCCAAATCCCTCCATTTCAGTGCATAAAGTGTAATTGTAGCTTAATCTTATCAAATTGTAGCTTAATGGAACTTATATGATCAGTAGGATAGGATTAAACTTCACAAAAGTCAAAGTTTCTAATTTGTATCAAAGTCAAAGTTGTGCATCTCAATTTTTTTCCATTTTTTGTGGGAATTTTAATGATTTTTGTGTAAGGATTCAAACTTTGAGATTCTGGAATGTGAATGTCCCCCAGCTCATCTTCAAAATCCCATAGCTTCTATATTTTTGAGATTTTTTCTGTGGTCCCCACCTTCCCCCAAAGTAAGCTGCAGGGGAGGGGGATTGCCCTGCTGCATCAGTTACTCAGCCATACCACCCACTTTGGTGGTGGTCTTCTGGCCACCACAGTGGTCCACAGCCTTCCACCCTTGGTCCTTTCAACCCCCCCCCTGGTAGGCTTTAGTTATTGACCCATGGTTTGACCTCATACCCTCTGGGACCCACCTAAATCAGCACCTCAAAATTGTCCCATATTCTGAGTTACATTTAGTTTTTGGATGTGCTTATTGTTGGCTTATTGGCTTATCCAATGGTCCCATGTGCTTTTTCTAGCATAAACATGTTTCCTTAACTCACTGGAACTAGATTTTGCCCTTGTGGACCCCACATAAGTCCAATTGTGCTTATTTCTTGTGTTGGTCAACCAAAGTCAACTGTCACACATATAAGCTTGTACTTTGCTTATTTTTAAGCTCCATAAAAGTTTTTTTCATTAAAGTTGTTTGTTTTTAGTTGTAAAATAAGTTTCCAAAAGAAAAATCCAAAAAAGTTAATTTAATTTTAAGTGATAGTTTCTATTTAATGTAATTTAAATTTTATTTTTCATTTTTAGATTTTTATTAAGTACTTGGTGTTTTTATTTTTTTATTAATTTCCTTTTAAGTTAAAGTAATTTTAATAATTTTCTCAGATTTTTATTTTATCATTTAGTATTTATTAGAATTAATCTTAGTTTTATCAATAATTAATTAATAATTAAATTTTAAATAGCATAATTAGATTTTATAAAGTAAGACCTAGTTTTTATATTAATGCTAGCTTTTATATAATATAATATAATTTTGGTAATTTTTATAGAATTTTTACTGTTCATTTGCTATTTTTTATAATTTAAAATAGTTTAATTAGGTAATTAATGTTTAATTAGTAATTAATTAATAGAAAAACCACAAAAGGACAAAAATACTTATTTTTAATTTTAAAACTTGTTTTTAGTTATTTTATAATTTTAAGAATTTTATTTTCATTTTTCTAGTGATAAATTAATATTGTATTATATTTAAGTAATTTAAATATTAATAATTAGTAATTAATTAATAATAAATAATTAATTAGTGTAAAAATTTATTTTATTTCTCTAAAATTTTTCTTTTATCTTTTAGTTTGTAAAAAAGTCATTTTCACCCCCTGGGTGTTTTCAGATTTCAGTTTTCACGTTTTATTTTGTACGTTCGCGTTATTTAAACGTGAACGTACGTGTTTTAGGTTTTAAACATTTCTGGTTTTTTCTAACTTTCCCGTCTTATTCATATAGCTTATTTAAGCTATTTCATTGTATAAATCAGTAGTGTAATCAATCTCAAACCCTTTTTCCTATCCAAATTCAACCGATCTCGAAGCCGTTTGTTAACCATCACACTTCGTCGGGACATAACGACCCGGGGAAACCCTATACTTCCGCGGAGCATTGACTCTAGGCAGTTTGACCTTGTTGACCATCACCTGGTCAGTTTAGGTTGACCGTTTGGAGCCAATCATAATATATGATATTCTTCACCATTATTCCATAACACAAGTACTTTACCCATGAGTACCAATCGTCCCAAAACAATATCTACAAGATATGACTCGACCTAGCAACCATGTAATCAATTAGACAATTAACTAAGGGTTTAAACAAATAACAATAATGAACTAAAGATGAGTGCATACACGGAAGGCTAAGGCGATTTGGGTGTACATTTGGGGTGGATTGTTAGCAAATTCTTCCTTTAAGTAAAATGCTTAAAGTTAGAAACGAAAAGATATGCTCGAAGGGGTGTACTAGGGGTATCATGTACACTAAAAATGAGTACAATTCAAAGGTGTTGAAAAAATTAATTGATTTTGTTAGTCAAGTAAATTGACTTAAATGGTCAAGTAATTATGATACGGGTTTAACACAAGAGTGATCTGATGCCTCTTATCATGTAGTAAATCCTACTACACGAAGGTAGTCTGACTAGCGGTCTCGGGATGCATCACTAACGAAAGTTCTAGAATCTAAGTACTACCGGTACACTCATAAGCACTAATAACGAATGCTTTTCCTAACAAATCTAAAGGCGAACCTCACATATTTGGGTGGAAATTTTTTTTGAGTGGTACGGTTTTTGTGCTAGTCATACAACTCCTATCCATGAGACGCTCATTAGGGCTAAAGCTTCACTCCTAAATGTTGTAAAAAATTTTAAATTTGGCGCTAAAATTTCCCTAACAAGTATTTATCTTAATTTTATTACACACCTACTATTGGACAAACAAACTCAAGTGCAATTGTATTATCTAAAGTATCATCATTTACCCTCCCCTTACACTTAGGATGAACATTGTCCCCAATGTTCAATAAAAAGATGTAAAAGTAAATAAGGTAAAAGAATGAAAACAAATATTCCCCTGATTCATTCAAATGTGGATAAATCATTAACATTGTTAAATCCTCCTCTAAGAAAATGAACGTAGAAAGCTTCCCTTCCGAAATAATAAATCATCTTCTTGTCCAATATAACCTGTTAAACCTGAGAAAACAATCATGGCAACCTCGCGTAAAATCGATGGCAATATATATATATATATATATATATATATATATATATATATATATATATATATATATATATATATATATATATATATATATATATATATATATATATATAAGGATATAATGCTTGTGGAATGAATGTTTGCAGATTTTCTGGAATTTATAAAACTCAAGAATTAACAAAAACTTCAAAACTCCGTTAGAAAAACAAAACTTGCAAAATTCCTAGGTTTTTACACCTGACGCCGTCAGGTGTTCATCCTGACGTCGTCAGAGTGTTCTGACAGAAATCTCATGTTAAGTTTCCAGAAAATTTCTGGAAAAACTTATGCCTTAATTCTTGGAATTTCTTGCAAAACATCATTATGACTCGATACAAGCATTTGACTCAAACAAATACTAATATACATGTTCATTTAATATTGTTGTGGGTCATGTTCAATTCCGTTCTTAAAAACAAATTTAGGTTTCCCTTACACTTATCTTTTGCAAAATACCTTTTATGAAGTTAAGACAAACAACAAGGTAAAGCATTTTCACAATTTAGTATGAAACATGAGCCATAAACAATAAAAATAAAGCATGCATACGGAAACAAATAAAATCAAACAAACAAACAAACAAAACAAATGAAACAAACAAAACATGGGTTGCCTCCCAAGAAGCACTTTTCTTATTTACGAGTCTTGTAGCTAGATTCAAAGTCATGGGCTACGTTTTCCTTTCCCACTTTTCAATCGATTCTCTTAACCTTTGAACTACTTCTATGTCAACTTTATACTTAGGTCCAAGGGCTAAACAATTCTTATAGTAAAGGCTCCTCTTTTCCCAAACAAAATCCATTCCTTTACTCTTATCTTCTTCGTTAATGTCCTCGATTGCACTAATGTTATCCATATCAAGTTGAGGCACATAACCAAACTCCTTCATTTTATTAGGCATTCTATAGGTGATCCAATCGGTTCCGTTGGACCGTTCCCTCTATTTGATCGTGTTTTAACTTGGACTCCTCGACAAATGACTTACCTAGTACTACATGGGATAAGCGACAATCTATAATATTGGCCAAAGCTTCCACAACCATAAAGTCCACGAGGTAAGTAAAGTTCCCAACAAAGACATGTAGACCTTTAACTCTCCTGACAAAGATACAAACCCCACCGGGGTATTTGGGATCTTTTCTAGGTCCGAGTCTTGTTGTTACTAACTCATTATAGACACTTGAAGACATAATGTTGAGTGGGGATTCAAAATCGATGTATGCTTGATCAATGCATTTATACCCAATCATACATGGTATCTTCACATTCTTAGGGTCATCTCTTTTAATCTTAGGATCAATCTTAACAAAGGGAGGCCTAGGATTATCAATGAGATTGTTATAATATGCGATTTCCTCCTTAGTGGGACATAAATTGAAATAATCATTATTTAAACCCTCCTCTTCTTCTTCCTTAACATCCTCTATAATGGCCAAGTTATTGGGTTCAAGTTCCTTATCTAAGTCCATGGCTATTGCTAAGTCATTAAGCGCATAGTCAAGCTCAGTATCAACCAATCTGTTAAGTTCTCTAAGTTCCCTAATCTCATTCTCAATCTGTTCATGCAACAAAGCAACCTCGATAGGTGAAAGGGGTGGATTTACGTTTTCCATAGTGGCCAACAAATAATTAATGAGAATTATATGAGCAAACACACAAAGAAAAGATAGACTAAAGAAAACCTATAAAAATAAAATAAAAATCTTACTAGAAAGGAATCTAGCAAGTAGACCTAATAAAAAGAAATTCTAACCTAGACAATAACTATTCCCCGGGATGCGGCGCCAAAAACTTGATGCGTGGAATTGCGCCCTCGCAAAAGGTTTTACCTCTCAAGGGATCTTGAAAAGCTTGCAATCCCCACCAGGCAATAGGTTGAGGTGATGCATGAGATGGTGTTGGAGTATGTGCTGAATCAGAATGCTCAGATTCACTAAATGCATCAGCTTGATCTCTAACAGCTTGAGCTACTTCCAATATATGAGCAGTCAAAGGTGTATTGCGGCCAGAAAACTTAACACTCTTGTTAGCCATAAATGTAAACACCTTTGCAGGAAGTGCAACAGAGGGTAAAAAATTTTGAGGTTTAGGTAGATCCTTAAGCTGTTTGTTCAAGAATACCTGAATAAATCTAGGGTACATCAAGAATGGTGAACCATTATTGATATGAGTAATCATACCATCAAGAATCATATTTGAAAAATTAAAAGGTTGATTGGTAGCTAAGCCCACTAATGCTAAAGCTATGTATTGACCAAACTGATCCCAAGCAGTACTTGATGCGTGGAATTGCGCCCTCGCAAAAGGTTTTACCTCTCAAGGGATCTTGAGAAGCTTGCAATCCCCACCAGGCAGTGTACATGTTTGTTCTAGTATAGTATAGTGACAAGTACCGGGAGATTGATCGTTCAACTCTAGGAATAATGTTAGCTAGGGTTAAAATCTACTAAACTAGGTCTAGGGGTGAGGGATGATTATTTTTGTATTTTTTTATATTTTAAGGAAAGCAAGTAAAATCTCGATTTTGGAAGGAGTGGGCGGAATTAGTTGTTAGTCAACTAACCCAATTAACTAAAGATGCAATCAAAATAAAATAAACTAAACTTAAACTAATTTGTGGTGTAAACAATAATGAGAGAAAGTGTGTTTACTTAGATTTCATTACTCCCTAGATATCTTTTACCGGTTGATTAACTTGTTACAATTGCATGGATGATGGGTTATACTCCTTAATACTAGTCATAGGACCATGTACGATCTTCCCTAACCCTATAGGCTTCAACCTCAATCCTATGTCGAGCCGACTAAAAGCTCCTAACATGGTATCCCTGGAAGTTACCTATGCATTAAATATAACCAAATAATGTACACATCTGATCATGTTTCATAAGGCGTTCAAGCAAGTTACCAATTGGAAGTCTGCCAGTTTTCTTAAACCTAACATCGAATTCATTCATCCACAACAATTATAAGCAAACCATCAACCAATAATTAACATCTAGGTTTCATTACATCTAAACAAACACAAAGGAAACCTAGCCTAGCATGTTAAAGAGAAGACAAGCGTAAGATATAATCAAACAACACATAGACATATTCAATGATTTGGTAAAGTACTTATCTTCAATTGAACATGGAAGAAACAAAGGGTTGAAACCCTTAAAATAGTTGGGAAATTCGTCTAGGGTTTATTCCCTCAAAGTTGCACACAATGAATGAAAACTATATATTGATTTTGTAATCTGACGACGTCAAGAGTTAAGTCTGACGCCATCAACTCGCCGCCAAAATAAACTCGTATTGCCTAGATCCACTTCTGACACCGTCACTCTATATGGGTTATGGGCTGTCACTCTTTATGATTACTCTTGATGGCCTTGGAAATTTTATACGTGACGCCGTCAGATCCCCTTCACAAAACATTCTGGCGCGTCATGTGTATTTGATTTATCCACCCTTTTGTCTACTCATGACGCCATCACTAGCAGTATGTGACGCCGTCAAGTGCAATTTTCAGCATGATTGAGACTTTGTCGTTTTCTGCACTTTTTTGCTCCAAAAAGGTCCAAAATGCTTCCTTTTGTAAAATTCCTCTCAAAAGTACCTAAAATGACAAAAAGGAACGATTTAGGGAAATATTTGATCAAATAATCTCGACTTGGCCTTAAATGACCCCCCAAAAGCGGTACACTTGTCGCTTCATCAAATACCCTTACACTTGAGGTTTGTTTGTCCTTAAGCAAATGCGCTTTTATTCTAATCAAAATACAAGTTAGGGGTCATTTAACACTAAGATAAAAGTAATTACAACAAATAATCGTTCCACTTCAACCAAAAATAAGCACGGAAATTATACGCTAGCACCTCACAAATAGTGTTTAGATACTCACATCTCTCGGGTGTAATAAAGTATATATCGCAATATAGAAATGAAAAACATCTCTCACTACCTGTCATAGCAAATAGATTACCATATGCTTGGGAAAGGATCAAACCTCCACCACTTGGCATAAGTACCTAGGATAAACTATCAAAGAGGTCTTTTAAAGGGTTATAACGCGAGGTGTAGGATAGGATAAACACGGTTTTGTTGGTTAAAGGCAATATTTACTGGTGGCGAGTTAATCATCTTGGTCAATTACATGTACAATGTGGCGTTGCTAAGCCAAGACTCGACTCAACTTAAGCTAATCAAAAACTAACAAAAACACAAAATAAACATAGAATGAAACAGGATGGTAGCCGTATGTTTTTTCTCTTTTTCTTTTTCTATTTTTTTTTCGATTTTTTTTTTTTTTTTTTTTTTTTTTTTTTTTTTTTTTTTTTTTTTTGCATACACTCTTACCCTACCATCCAAAATAATACATCATAGGGAATTTGCATTCCCTTACACTTGAACTTTTACATGCTTTACAATAAACTATTCTAATGACTCGAATTAAGATAATCAAAACACTTGGAGTACTTTTTAAGATTACGCACATATGGGCGTAATATATGATATTCTTCCCCATTACTCCATAACACAAGTACTTTACCCATGAGTCCCAATCGTCCCAAAACAATATCTACAAGATATGACTCGACCTAGCAACCATGTAATCAATTAGACAATTAACTAAGGGTTTAAACAAATAACAATAATGCACTAAAGATGAGTGCATACACGGAAGGCTAAGGCGATTTGGGTGTACATTTGGGGTGGATTGTTAGCAAATTCTTCCTTTAAGTAAAATGCTTAAAGTTAGAAACAAAAAGATATGCTCGAAGGGGTGTACTAGGGGTATCATGTACTAAAAATGAGTACAACGCAATGGTGTTGGAAAAATTAATTGACTTTGTTAGTCAAGTAAATTGACTTAAATGGTAAAGTAATTATGATACGGGTTTAACACAAGAGTGATCTGATGCCTCTTATCAAGTATTAAATCCTACTACACGAAGGTAGTCTCACTAGCGGTCTCGGGATGCATCACTAATGCAAGTTCTAGAATATAAGTACTACCGGTACACATATAAGCACTAATAATGAATGCTTTTCTTAACAAATCTAAAGGCGAACCTCACATATTAGGGTGGAAATTTTTTTTGAGTGGTACGGTTTTTGTGGTAGACATACGACTCCTATCCATGAGACGCTCATTAGGGCTAAAGCTTCACTCCTAAATGTTGTAAAAAATTTTAAATTTGGCGCTAAAATTTCCCTAACAAGTATTGATCCTAGTTTTATTACACACCTACTATAGGAAAAATGAACTCAAGTGCAATTGTATTCTCTAAAGTATCATCATTACCCTCCCCTTACACTTAGGCTGAACATTGTCCCCAATGTTCAATAAAAAGATGAAAAAGTAAATAAGGTAAAAGAATGAAAACAAATACTCCCCTGATTCGTTCAAATGTGGATAAATCGTTAACATTGTTAAATCCTCCTCCAAGAAAATGAATGTAGAAAGCTTCCCTTCCGAAATAATAAGTCATCTTCTTGTCCAATATAACTTGTTAAACCTGAGAAAACAATCATGGCAACCTCGCGTAAAATCGGCGGCAATCTGTATATATACATATATAAGGATATAATGCTTGTAGAATGAATGTTTGCAGATTTCCTGGAATTTATAAAACTCAAGAATTAACAAAAACTTCAAAACTCCGTTAGAAAAACAAAACTTGCAAAATTTCCAGGTTTTTACACCTGACACCGTCAGGTGTTAATCCTGACGTCGTCAGAGTATTCTGACAGAAATCTCATGTTAAGTTTCCGAAAAATTTCTGGAAAAACTTATGCCTTAATTCCTGGAATTTCCTGCAAAACATCATTATGACTCGATACAAGCATTTGACTCAAACAAATACTAATATACATGTTCATTTAATATTGTTGTGGGTCATGTTCAATTCCGTTCTTAAAAACAAATTTAGGTTTCCCTCACACTTATCTTTTGCGAAATACCTTTTATGAAGTTAAGACAAACAACAAGGTAAAGCATTTTCACAATTTAGTATGAAACATGAGCCATAAATAATAAAAATAAAGCATGCATACGGAAACAAATAAAATCAAACAAACAAACAAACAAAACAAATGAAACAAACAAAACATGAGTTGCCTCCCAAGAAGCACTTTTCTTATTTACGAGTCTTGTAGCTAGTCTCAAAGTCATGGGCTACGTTTTCCTTTCCCACTTTTCAATCGATTCTCTTAACCTTTGAACTACTTCTATGTCAACTTTATACTTAGGTCCAAGGGCTAAACAATTCTTATAGTAAAGGCTCCTCTTTTCCCAAACAAAATCCATTCCTTTACTCTTATCTTCTTCGTTAATGTCCTCGATTGCACTAATGTTATCCATATCAAGTTGAGGCACATAACGAAACTCCTTCATTACATTAGGCATTCTATAGGTGATCCAATCGGTTCCATTGGACCGTTCCCTCTATTTGATCGTGTTTTAACTTGGACTCCTCAACAAATGACTTACCTAGTACCACATGGGATAAGCGACAATCTATAATATTGGCCAAGGCTTACACAACCATAAAGTCCACGAGGTAAGTAAAGTTCCCAACAAAGACATGTAGACCTTTAACTCTCCTGACAAAGTTACAAACCCCACCGGGGTATTTGGGATCTTTTCTAGGTCTGAGTTTTGTTGTTACTAACTCATTATAGACACTTGAAGACATAATGTTGAGTGGAGATTGAAAATCGATGCAGGCTTGATCAATGCATTTATACCCAATCATACATGGTATCTTCACATTCTTAGGGTCACCTCTTTTAATCTTAGGTTTAATCTTAACAAAGGGAGGCCTAGGGTGATCAATGAGATTGTTATAATAAGCGATTTCCTCCTTAGTGGGACATAAATTGAAATAATCATCATTTAAACCCTCCTCTTCTTCTTCCTTAACATCTTCTACAATGGCCAAGTTATTGGGTTCAAGTTCCTTATCTAAGTCCATGGCTATTGCTAAGTCATTAAGCGCATAGTCAAGCTCAGTATCAACCAATCTGTTAAGTTCTCTAAGTTCCCTAATCTCTTTCTCAATCTGTTCATGCAACAAAGCAACCTCGATAGGTGAAAGGGGTGGATTCGCGTTTTCCATAGGGGCCGATGGAATAATTAATGAGAATTATACGAGCAAACACACAAAGAAAAGATAGACTAAAGAAAACCTATAAAAATAAAATAAAAATCTGACTAGAAAGGAATCTAGCAAGTAGACCTTATAAAAAGAAATTCTAACCTAGACAATAACTATTCCCCGGGCTGCAGCGCCAAAAACTTGATACGTGGAATTGCGCCCTCGCAAAAGGTTTTACGTCCCAAGGGATCTTGAAAAGCTTGCAATCCCCACCAGGCAGTGTATCTGTTCGTTGTAGTATAGTATAGTGACAAGTACCAGGGGATTGATCGTTCAACTCTAGGAATAATGTTCGCTAGGGTTAAAATTCTACTGAACTAGGTCTAGGGGTGAGGGATGATTCTTTTTGTATTTTTTATATTTTAAGGAAAGCAAGTAAAAATCTTGGTTTTGGAAGGAGTGGGCAGAATTAGTTGCTAGTCAACTAACCCAATTAACTAAAGATGCAATCAAAATAAAATAAACTAAACTTAAACTAATTTGAAATGTAAACAATAATGAGAGAAAGCGTGTTTACTTAGATTCCATTACTCCCTAGATATCTTTTACCGGTTGATTAGCTTGTTGCAATTGCATGGATGACGGGTTATATTCCTTAATACTAGTCGTAGGTCCGTGTACGATCTTCCCTAACCGTATAGGCTTCAACCTCAATCCTATGTCGAGCCGACTAAAAGCTCCTAACATGGTATCCCTGGAAGTTACCTATGCATTAAATATAACCAAATAATCGTAGTACACATCCGATCATGTTTCTTAAGATGTTCAAGCAAGTTACCAATTGGAAGTCTGCCAGTTTTCTTAAGCCTAACATCGAATTCATTCATCCACAACAATTATAAGCAAACCATCAACCAATAATTAACATCTAGGTTTCGTTACATCTATGAAAACACAAAAGAAACCTAGCCTAGCATGTTATAGAGAAGACAAGCGTAAGATATAATCAAACAACACATAGACATATTGAATGATTTGGTAAAGTACTTATCTTCAATTGAACATGGAAGAAACAAAGGGTTGAAACCCTTAAAATAGTTGGGAAATTCGTCTAGGGTTTATTCCCTCAAAGTTGCACACAATGAATGAAAACTAGAAAACTATATATCTATTTTGTAATCTGACAACGTCAAGAGTTAAGTCTGACGCCATCAACTCGCCGCCAAAATAAACTCGTATTGCCTAGATCCACTTCTGACACCGTTACTCTATATGGGTTATGGGCTGTCACTCTTTATGATTACTCTTGATGGCCTTGGAAATTTTATACGTGACGCCGTTAGATCCCCTTCACAAAACATTCTGGTGCGTCATGTGTATTTGATTTATCCACCCTTTTGTCTACTCATGACGCCATCACTAGCAGTATGTGACGCCGTCAAGTGCAATTTTCAGCATGATTGAGACTTTGTCGTTTTCTGCACTTTTTCGCTCCAAAAAGGTCCAAAATGCTTCCTTTTGTAAAATTCCTCTCAAAAGTACCTAAAATGACAAAAAGAACGATTTAGGGCAATATTTGATCAAATAATCTCGACTTTGGCCTTAAATGACCCTCCAAAAGCGGTACACTTTTCGCTTCATCAGTACTCTTAGGACTCAAGCAATGAAGTAAAACATGAACAAGGTACTTCCAATGAGGGCTAAACAAAGGTTTCTGAAAAGTAAGTTTAGTAAGAGCACCTTCATACCCGATGTCTTTGAGTGTGTCCCAAAGTACTTGTTTATTAAAAAGAACAATACCTTCTTCATCATTAAACAGTAAGTCCTCTCTGATTGTAGCCTCAGTGATACGAATTTGCCTTCCAGCAACCATAGCTTGAATAAAAGCTTCATCTTCTTCCAATCCAGATGTAGCAGTAGCCCAGAATTCTTGAAGTCATGGTCTAAAGATGTCATGATTTACCAAAAGAGCATAATTAATTGAAGACCCAGTGAGGAAATCAATAATGCCATGAAAATCTACATTCAATTGTGTCTTATCCAAATTAGCAATCATCTTGTGCTTGTTGACAGTTGGACGATTAGTCATTGATTGTATTTGGAAGAAATATGTGCGTCGGTGATTAATTTGTTTGAAGTTTGAATATTTAGAAAGGAATAACGATGAGAGTAAAAATATATGGAAGAGATAAGCACATAAATGGATAATATTCAAAAAATCGCGGCCCAATAAATGCTTTTACCGTTATTCTTGGCATTTTTCTCTTCCGTAAATTAGTTATCCCCTATTTTCAACCGTTGGAACAGTATCCTGACAAAACACTACTTTCCACTAAGTACTAGGCAGTACTTTCAAACCAATACTAAGCAGTACTTTGACCAAAAGTACTTTCCACCCTGTTGGACTAAACTATGTTGCCTCCCCTCAAACAAAGAATAGGTACTAATGTCTCCCCTCAAATATAGCTTAATAATTAATCATACCAATACTGACCACTAAATGGTTGAATCTTGAAACATCAAATCCATTTGTTAGTAAATCAGCTACATTATCATCTGTGTGGACTTTAACCACATTAATAAGCCCGTGCTTATAGTAATCTCGAATAAAATGATGCCTAATCTGAATGTGCTTGGTCTTGGAATGATAAACAGGATTCTTCTCAATAAAAATTGTACTCTCATTGTCAATGTTGATAAGAGTATTCTTGAAATTGAATCCATAATCCAAGAGTTGATTCTGCAACCAAAGTACTTGTCCACAACAACTTGCAGCTGCAACATATTCTACTTCAGTAGATGATGTTGCTGTAATTGTTTGTTTCTTACATTGCCATGAGACTAATCTACTTCTAAGATATTGACATCCTCCAGTGGTTGATCTTCTATCATAATTGTCCCCTGCATAATTACTGTCTCAAAAAGCTTCCAAGTGAAAAGGTGAATCCCTAGGATACCACAACCCTAACTTAGGTTGATGCCCGAGATACCTAAAAATCCTCTTGACTGCATTCATATGAGAAACTTTGGGTGAGACCTGATATCTTCCACATAAATATACAACAAAAGTGATGTCAGGTCT
The DNA here is from genome assembly GCA_030686995.1 of Artemisia argyi. NCBI lineage: Eukaryota > Viridiplantae > Streptophyta > Magnoliopsida > Asterales > Asteraceae > Artemisia > Artemisia argyi. The sequence goes on from CM060679.1 coordinate 25,483,567, forward strand.
AGATGCAGTTAAGTACATAAGACAATCAATCATAGATCTGTAAAGCTTAACATCCACATCATCTCCATCTTCATACTTTCCTAATGGTTTATTAGCATCAATAGGTGTGGAGGCTAGCTTGACAGTGGTAAAGTTAAACCTTTTAAGAATGTCTGTGACATACTTATCTTGACTTATGAAGATTCCACTTCTGGATTGTTTAACTTGAAGCCCTAAGAAGAATGTTAATTCACCCATGGAACTCATTTGAAACTCTTGTTGCATGAGCTCTTTAAATTCTTTCACCATTGACTGTTTTGTGGCTCCAAAAATGATGTCATCCACATAAACCTGAACAAGCATGATATCCTTTTTGTCTCTTTTGATAAACAAAGTCTTATCAATTGCACCTCTCCTGTAACCATGTTGCAATAGAAAAGTGGAGAGTCTCTTATACCAAGCTCTAGGAGCTTGATGAAGACCATACAGAGCCTTCATAACTTTATTGACTTTGTTTAGATGTGCAGGATCTTCAAAACCAGGAGGTTGTTTAACATAGACTTCCTCTTGAATTATGCCATAAAGAAAGGCACTCTTGATATCCATTTGGTAAACAGGAAAGCCCATATATGATGCAAAATCCAGAAACAACCTTATAGCTTCTATCCTTGCCATAGGAGCAAATACTTCATCATAGTCCACTCCTTCTTCTTGTCTGTATCCTTGTGCAACCAATCTTTCTTTGTTCTTGATGACATTCCCTCTTTCATCTCTCTTGATTCTGAAAACCCATTTTGTACCAATTAATCTCTTTCCATCTGGAAAATCACATAATACCCAAACCTCTTGAAGTTTGAATTGTAAAAGTTCTTCTTGCATGGCTTCAACCCAACTCTCTTCAGCCAATGCTTGAGATACCTTCTTGGGTTCTACTTGAGATTGAAAGCAAGCAAATAGGCATAATTGTTAATCCTTATGATTTACCCTATTTTGTTTATAGACAAAGCTAAGTAAAGCATTATGTTGCTTAGAGAGATTTTTAGCTTTTGTCCTTGTGAGCACTCTTGAAGTGGAAGGTCCAATGATTTTACTAGTAGGATGATCTTTATGAATTCTTAATGTAGGAGTTGCTGGATCTTCAAGATCATCCTCTAAATTTGTGAGATCAGGATCTTCATTGGATTTTGAGAAAATGCATTCCTTAGGAAGCTCAGCATCAATGTCTTCTAAATCAGGCATGTTTGGATCATTCAAATCATCAGTGTTGATCCAATTTGATGTATCTAAGACATTTGAAGTACTTTCAACTGGTTTATCAGTACTTTGATGCAAAGTACTGTCATAGTTATTTGTGACTTTAGCCTTTTTCTTTTCTGCCTCATAAGCTCTCCTTTGATCATCTTCATAGGATTTTGCATTGGTTTCTTGAAAAAGCATCCTATTAAGTTCATCTTGAATAGCTTGATCTTCATCAGAAACTATGGTAGTTGGTTGAATAGTACTTTGAGGTTCAACAGTACTTTGTGTTTCAACAGTACTTTTCTTCTTTGGTTCTCCATCAGGAACATCATCAGCTCTAATATTGACTCCATGAACAATTTACTGTAACTCTTCTTCATTATGAACAACTTGATTTTCTTCTCTGACAGGCACATAGTTCATAGAAGAAGCCAGAATATCAAGATCAAACATCCAATCAGGACCTTTACCTTTTTGACTTTCTTGATCTTCAAGAAACTCAACATGAAGACATTCTTGAACCTTTTTGGTAACCTTGTTGTACACTCTAAATCCTTTGCTATTGGTACAGTAACCCAATAGATATTCTTCATCTGACTTGCCATCAAATTTTCCTAGAGAATCAATAGTATTCAGAATAGTCAGAGGACAGCCAAAAGGTTTCATAAATTTAATGTTTGGTTTCTTTCCCATAAGCAACTCATAAGGTGTCTTCATCTGAGGTTTAGTAACAGATACTCTATTTAACACATAGCAAGCAGCACTTACAGCTTCAGCCCAAAACTGAATAGGTAATAAAGAATTACAAGCATTGTTCTAGCTGCTTCTATCAATGTTCTATTTTTCATTTCTGCAACTCCATTCTGTTGTGGAGTTCTAGCAATGCTAAACTCTCTCCTTATTCCTTTCTTGGCACAAAACTCATCCATAAGCTGATTCTTGAATTCAGTCCCATTATCACATCTAATGGATCTTACTTTGAGTCTCAACTGATTTTCAAGGGCTATTATAAGATCATGAATAGCATCAAATGTTTCATCTTTAAATCCCAAGAAAAAGACCCGACTAAATCTGCTACAATCATCTGTTATAAATAAGCAGTATTTCTTCTTGTTTAAGCTAGCCACTGAAACAGATCCAAACAGATCCATGTGCAACAACTCCAAAGGTTCTCTAATGGTTCTTTCTTCAATCTTTTTGCATGAGGCTTTGTGCTGTTTACCCTTCTTGCAGGCCAAGCATGAATGATCAGTATTGTGTTTTAGAAGGTAAACCTCTAACTAAATTGCCTTTAACCAACTTGTTGATATTCTTGAAATTCACATGTCCTAATCTTCTGTGCCAAATATGTGCTTCTTCCATTGTTGCCCTTGCTACCAAACATGTTGCTCTTTCAGTAGGATTAATATTCTTCAAATCTAAGCTGTACACATCATTGGTTCTTGGTACTCTCAGCATTACCAAGTTTTCATCAACTAACTTGAACTCAGGGGAGAGAATAAGACATTCTGTGTCAAGAAATAACACAGGATATTTCTTGTCACAGATCTGAGATATTGACAAAAGATTGAATTTAAGCTCCTTTACATAACGAACATTCTCAAAATCAATACATCTAGTCTTGATGGTTCCTTTGCCAGTAATTCTCCCTCCATTAGGATCATTCCCAAATGCAGCTCTTCCTCCAAAATATACCTTAAAATCTGACAAAAGCTCCTTGTCTCCTGTCATGCTGCAAGAGTAACCACTATCAATAATAATATGATCCTTAAGCTCCTCTTCTAGGTTGCCTTGCATAAAGATGAAAAGGGTTAGTTTCTATTAGGAACCCAAGTCATTACTGACTTGTGTTCCCCTTGTAGAGTGACATACTCAAATTCTTTGGAGTATGTAATCACCACTATTTTTGAAAACATTATCAAGAATTAGTATCTTTGATCCCATAACCTGTGTTAGATTTTCATCAACACTCCCTTTTTCTCCCTTACTTGCTGAAAGTACTGTTTGTCCCCCATCAGTACTTTCTTTCTTAACCCATTTAGTTTTAACAATTGGTGGTGGGTTCTTTGATCTAGGTACTCTTCTTGAGGTGTAAGGCCTTCTAGGTTTATAGGAATTGAATCTCCTTGGTCTTACATTAGAACCAGTGCTAGCAGTACCTTCATTGGGTGAATACTTAGCAGTACTTTGAGATGGTACTAATGGTTTGGAAAAAGGTCTTCTCTGGTAAGGGTACCTATAGTCTTTTGAGAAATTACTATGGTTAACCCTATGTGAATGATTCCAAACTGGTTTATTCTCCCTTGGCTTGTGGTTGGTGGACTTTGGGAATTTACTTAAATATTCTAAGTGAAAGTCACAGTCTTAATCAAATGATTAGGACTATAGCAAACAAAACATAACTTTTGATCCCCAAATCCTCTTCCATTAGTTCTATGACCAAAGCTAGCTTGACTTTTTGGTGAATTATCAAAAGGTTTTCTAAAGGTAGCAGTGTTTTGAAAAGTTTTTCTTGAAGATACTGCTGATTGTCCAGCAATACTTTGAGAGGTTTTTGGAAGTACTACTGGCTTTGAAAATACTTTATCACTCCCTGAACCCTTGTTATCATCCCTAGGTTTCTCAACTGTCTCTCTTAAGGATTCAGAACCAGATGGACTTGAATTAGATTGACCTGTAAGCTTCTTCCTAAACTCCAAATTGTCTACTCCTAAACACGAAACATCTGTCCTAGGTGGTTGAAAACTACCAGTGGGTTGAGGAACTTCATTGTATCCTTTTTCTTTCTTAAATTCAGGAGGTTTTTGACTAATAGATTCCTCATCACTAGATGTGTTTTCTTCTAAGCTAATGAATTCTTCATCACTAGCGGAGATCTCTTCTGAATTTATTTGTTCCTTATCACTAGTTGGGTTCTCTTCTGAACTACTATACTCAACATCATAACCTAGGCCAGTTTTAATGTTTACTGTTCTTTGTTTCTCTACAAAGCTAACATGTGACAGACCTGATTCTTTCCAACTAGCAAGTTTTGCTAACAACTTAACCCTTTCTTTAGTGATCTTTTCAAGTTCAGAAACCTTACATCCTAACTTCCATTCACTCAGCTTTAATTGATAATCTTGTTGCTCATATTTTTCTGCCCAAGCCATTTCATTATTTTCATGAGTGATTATTTTGGGTTCCATTGACTCTAAAGTCAATTGATAACCAGCTACTTCAGACCTAGCCCTTCTATAATTATCTCTTTCAGTCTCATATTCTTTAAGCAACTTTTGATAAAAATTACTACATTTAGAGCATACCTCAGAGATAGTGGATGAACTTGGTGAAGTAGCTACCATAGCAATCTGAACAGGTTCTTCTTCACTTTCCATGCTCCATCAAAGCTTCCTAGACCATCTCTTGATTCTAAAGCAGCATATCCTGGTTCCTAATCAAAAGCTGTGCTCCAATCAAAGTCTTCCAATGCAACCATAGAGTAGGTTACTGGTTCATCATCAAATTCATTACTCCAGTCAACCTCTGATAGATTTCTTGAGCCACCAAAGTTGTGATTTTGGTTCAGAAATAGGAACTTCCTTTCTTTCAACCTTCGGTTTTTCAATCATTATATTTGCCTGATACTTTGCAAACTTGCATTCCCTTGCAAAGTGACCAGTCTTTTGACAATTAAAGCATTCAATCTTAGATTTATCTAGGGATGAGCATGGTAACGGTCCCATACCGATCCCGTACCGAATTAGTGGTACCAATTTTTTCCCGAGCATAAATAGTGGTACCGGTACCGTACCGAACGGGATTCGGATTACCGGTACCGGTTTCGGTACCGGTACCGGGAAATCGGGTTTTTCCTGTTTTTATTCGGGAATTTCCCGATTTGGTACCGTACCCGTACCGAATTAGTGGCCCTGATTTTTTTTTCACCTTATTTCATAGTCCTAGTACCGTACCGTATATCGGGAAAGGTACCATTACGGTACGGTACCTGTACGGTTCTGTTTCGGTTCCGGGATTCGGGTCGAAATGCTCATCCCTAGATTTATCAAATGCTATACACTGCTTGGCTTTAAAATTAATACCTCTTCCTATTTTATTCATGAAATTCTTGATCCTTGCAGTGATCATGGTAACCTGCCATCTTATGTCAATTTCTTCTAGAGCATCATCATCAATTTGCAACACATCTTCTTGATATGTAACAGGTAAAGTGGCTTGTTGAGCAAAGAAAGAACATATAACATCATCAGAGTTGGTGTTGTTTGATGGTGATGAAGTGGTAGTGGTCATGGTTGTACAAATATGTTGTTTGTCTTCAATAGTACTTTGGGCAAGGTAAGCAGTACTTTTAGTGGAAGTACTGCCATTGTTTTCAGAAGACACAAAAGCAATGTTATGAGATTTTTGATGAGAACTTGAACCTATGTTACTCTTCATCTCATGCTCATACACCTTTAAATTGTTGTAGAGATCATCAAAGTCCATAGAATCCAAACCAGGTTGTCCTCTAATCATAGTAGCAACCACATGCCATGCAGATGGCAAACTTCTTAAGAACTTCAAGTTTGCATCTTCAACTGATGCCTCTGCTCCATATAACTCTAGCATACTGAGCAAATTTTGGTATCTTTCATACGCAGAGTCAAGACTTTCTCTTTCACCAATAATGAATGTTTCAAACTGTTGCTTCAATAGGTTTCTATGCATCTTTTTGGAAGCATCATTACCTCCAAATCTTGTCTTAATAGCAGCCCATAGTTGTTTTGCATCCTTATCATCATGAAACTTTAGTAGGTGACCATCAGGAATAGCAGACAGCAGTATGTTGAGAGCCTTATCTTGATTTCTTTTTGTAACTGCTGGCAGGGTTGGCTTAGGTGGTGTAGGTTGTCCTTCAACTACTACAGGTTCTTCAATAACAACATTACCATTGACAATCACATCCCATAGAGCATGGTCTGTGATAGCAATGTACTGCCTCATCTTCATGCTCCATATATCATACTCTCCCTTCTTGACAATAGGAATTCTGATTGAGGTGATGGATGGAACTGGTGCAACTTCAATCGACATCTTTTAGGGTCTGTAGTAAAATCGGTTTTTAAGGGTTTCTTCTTAATCAGAGTTTCCACACAAGCTCTGATACCACTTGTTGGATCGATGTACTCTGACCAAACTAACTATGTAGCTTGTAAGTGTTTAACAATCTTGAATAAATCCAAAACTATTAATATTGAAACACTGATATAACTTTATTAAGTATGCGGAATCTACTTAAACAAAGCTAAGAAGAACTTCAATGCTCATATTAAAACCAAACTTTGAATCTGCTTTCTATACAGATTCATTAACAACCCTAATAACTCTTTAATCGTATTCTAAAGTATTCGTATGTCTAATACCACACTAAGGCTCCTTTTATAGGCATAAGGAAAACCTTAAGTCGGTTTACAATACTTGAACGACAAGTAAACTAATTCTAACTTTAACTAATTCTAGTATATTCTAATAACTTTACATAACAGCCCCTTAACTAATTTCCATAACAGTCCTTTATCAATAAAAGTACTTTGACTTTCTTCATGCACGAGCAGTACTTTGACCATAATACACAAGCAGTACTTTGAGCTTTAGAAGTACTTTGATCTTCAGATGTACTTTGATCTTCATATCCCAACAAAAATATTTGCGGAAAACTAGAAGGGGGTTGAATAGTTTTACGTCCTTTAAGATTTTATAAAAACTTTGTTTTCAAAAACTTCGATTCTAGTTTATGTGAATTTCAACACTTGTGCTATATGAACAATTCTATCTAACTAACTAAGCAAATATAATGTGAGTATAAACGTAATGAAAAGATAGAGTTAGAAAGATCAAACCACAACACAAGGATTTATAGTGGTTCGGCTACGAAGCTCGTCTTCGCCCTACTCCACTCCCCGAGTCTCTTACTCGAGAGTTTTCTTCACTATGTCAACAAACATCCTTGTGGCAGAGAAGCCTTACACACCTTTGCTTAAACCGTTTAACGACACCAAGCAAAATTTCGAGTTCTAATAATAGCTAGAACCAATCTCACGACTTTTCATGACTTGTCACAACTTCTACACACTACTACTACTTCACGCCTTTACACTACTGCACTACTTCTTCTTCACAACACTACTTCTACTTAACTTAAGTACAAACCCACCTAAATCCACTTATTACAAGCACAACACAACTTTACAAGTGATTTACACAATCTACAGAACTAATCCACAATACTTCTTGATTTGATATTGAAGGAGTATTCTTCTCTTGCACTTTGAGTGGTGAAGGATTGGATCACTTGAAACAAAGACTTATAATCTTATGATCAAAGGATTTAGAATGATGCTTAGAAGGAATTGGGACTGAAAATTTTAGTGCAAAAGGTGAGAAAAATACCAGAAATGACCCAATATTTATAGACAACTGATGCGTAGGGATTGCACCAGGCTTTCGAGAAGCTTACAACCCCCACCAGGCAGTGTACTTGATCGATGTAGTATAGTATAATGACAAGTATCGGGGGATTGATCGTTCAACTAGGAATAGTGTCGCTATGATTAGAAAACCTAAAGACTAGGTCTAGAAATGAGGGATGATTCTTTTTTGTATTTTTTATATTTTATGAAAGCAATTAAAAATCTCGGGTTTGAAGGAGTTGGGCGGAATTAGTTGCCAGTCAACTAACCCAATTACTAAGATGCAATCAAAATAAAATACTAAAATAAAAATAAAACTAAACTAAACTAGAGTTGTGAGCAATATATGGGAGAATTGTGTTTACTTATATTTCACTACTCCCTAGATATCTTTTACAAGTTAATTACTTGTTACAGTTGCGTGGCTGACGGATTGTATTCCTTAATACCATTCATGGGGTGGCGTACTTACTTCCCCAATCCTATAAGCGCCCACTTCACTCCTATGTCGAGCCGGCTAAGAAGCTCCTAACAAGGGATCATTAGAATTTGCTCATGCATTAAATACAACCAATAAAACCCAGTGCACATCGGTTCATGTTTCCTAAGACGTTCAAGTATGTTACACAATGGAGATCTGCCAGTTTTCTTAATCCTAACATTGAAATCATTCATCTATTACAACTATAAACAAGTAATCAACACATAATTAACATCTAGGTTTCATTACATCTAAGCGAACACATGATAGATCTAGCCTAGCATGTTGAAATCAAGACAAGCATAAGATTTATTCAAACAACACATAGACATATTGATTGAATTGAAAGAAGACTTATCTCAATTGAACATGAAAGGATTCAAGGGGTAAAAACCCTTGAAAATACTGTAAAATACGACCTAGGGTTTACAAAGTTCGGCCCTAGTATTCTCTACACAAGTTCCCCTTTTATGAATGAAAAATAGAAAACTATATACAGATTCTGATAGGTGACGGCATCAAGAACAACATTCTGATGCCGTCATCTCGCCACCAAATAGTTTCTCGGACTGCTTAGATATGGGTCTGACGCCGTCATGTATACTCCTTATGTAGGCCGTCACCAAAAATAGTCTTGACGCCCTTGTTGTGATGCCTTCAGGTTTTCACTGGGCCGTCATGGATTTTACTCTTGACGCCGTCATGATTTTCTTCTTGACGCCGTCAAGTACTGTTCTTAGCATGGAAAATTAAGTTTTTGCCGTTTTCTTCACTTTTATGCTCCAAAAACGTCCGAATTGCTTCCTTTTCCAGAATTCACTCCCAAAGTACCTAAACTCACAAAAGGAACAATTTAGGGAAATATTTGATCAAATAAATTCAATTCCGGGCTTAAATGACCCCCTAAAAGTGGTTCATTTTTTGCCTCATCATATACCCTTACACTTGAGATTTGCTTGTCCTCAAGCAAATGCGCTTTTATTCTAGTCAAAATACAAGTTAGGGGTCATTTAATACTAATATAAAAGTAATTACAACAAATAATCGTTCCACTAAAGACCAAAAACAAGCACGGAGGTCATATACTAGCACCTCACAAATAGTGTTTAGATACTCACATCTCTCGGGTGTAATAAAGTAATATCACAATATGGAAACGGAAAATATCTCTCACTACCTGTCATAGCAAAATAGATTACCATAGGCTTGGGAAAGGATCAAACCTCCACCACATGGCGTAAGCACTTAGCATAAACTATCAAAGAGGTCTTTTAAAGGGTTGTAACGTTAGGTGTAGGGATATGGAATACACGGTTTTGTTGGATATAGGCAGTCTTTACTGGTGGCGAGTTAACAATCTTGGTTAATTACATGTACAATATGGCATTGCTAAGCCAAGACTAGACTCAACTTTAGCTAATAAATCAAAAATAACAAAAACATAAAATGAACATAGAATGAAAAGGGATGGTAGTCCGTATGTTTTTTTAATTTTATTTAATTTTATTTATTTATTATTTTTTTTTGCATACACTCTTACTCTACCATCCAAAATAATACATCATAGGGAATGAAAATTCCCCTTACACTTGAATTTTTACATACTTTACAATAAAGTGATCTAATGACTCGAATTAAAAAAATCAAAACACTTGGAGTACTTTTAAGATTAACGTACATATGGGGGTAATAAATGATGTTCTTCCCCATTACTCCATAAAATAAGTACTTTACCCATGAGTCCCAATCGTCCCAAAACAATATGTACAAGGATATGACTTGACTTAGCAACCATGTAATCAATTAGATAATTAACTAAGGGTTTAACAAATAACAATAATGCACTAAAAATGAGTGCATACATGGAAGGATAAGGCGATTTGGTTGTACATTTAAGTGGGGTGTAACAAATTCTTCCTTTAAGTAAAATGCTTAAAGTTAGAAACGAAAATATAGGCTCGGAGGGGTGTACTAGGGGTTTCGTGTACTAAAAATGAGTACAACGCTAAGGTGTGGGAAAAATTAATTGACTTAACTAGCCAAGTAATATGACTTAAATGGTCAAGTAATTATAATACGGGTTTAACACAAGGGTGATCCTAATGCTTCTTATCATGTAGTAAATCCTACTACACGAATGTAGTCTCACTAGCGGTCTCGGGATGCATCACTAACGCAAGTTCTAGAATCTAAATGCTACCGGTACACTCATAAGCACTAATAGTTAATGCTTTTCCTATCAAATCTAAAGGCGAACCTCACATATTTGGGTGGAAATTTTTTCTAAATGATACGGTTTTGTGCTAGTCATACAATCTCCTATCCATGAGACGCTTGCTATGGCTAAAGCTTCACTCCTAAATGTTGTAAAAAAATTTAAATTTGGTGCTAAAATTGCACTAACAAGTATTTCTCATAGTTTTATTACACATCTACTATCAAACAAACAAACTCAAGCGAAAGTGTATCTGTAAGGTATCATCATTTTACCCTCCCCTTACACTTAGGATGAACATTGTCCCCAATGTTCAAGTAAAGAATGTAAAAGTGAAATAAGTAAAAAGAATGAAATCAAATACTCCCCTGATTCGCTCGGTATGGATAATAAGGTAGCCAGGTTAGATCTTCCTCCAAGAAAATGAATAATCAAAGCTTCCATTCCAGAATAATAATCATCTTCTTGTCATACATAACCTGTAAAACCTGAGAAAACAGACAAGGCAACCTTGCATAAAATCTGCGGCAATCTACATATGCTAATAAATCCTAGAAAACAAAATAAGATATAATGCTTGTGGAATGATGTTTGCAGATTTCCTGGAGATTATAAAACTAAAGATTCAACAAAAACTTTAAGAATCCGTTAGAAAAACAAAACTGGTAAAATTTCCAGAATTTTACACGTGACGCTGTCAAGAGGAAACTCGTGACGCCGTTAGAAGTGACCTGTAGAAATTCTTATGTTAAGTTTCCGGAAAATTTCTGGAAAAACTTCGTCCTACTTCCTGGAAAATCCTGCAAAACATCATTATGACTCGATACAAGCATTTAACTCTAACAAATATGAATATACATGTTCACTTAATATTGTGGAAAATCATGATCGGTTTTGTTTCTTAAAAACATATTTGGGGTTTCCCCTTACACTTATCTTTTGCAAAAATACCTTTGGATGAAGTTAAGACTAGGCCAAACAACAAAATAAAGTATTTTCACTTTTTTTAGTTTTTGAAACATGATCTACCAACAATAAAAATAAAGCATGCATACGGAAGTAAATAACAAACAAACAAAATAAAAATCACACAAAACATGGGTTGCCTCCCAAGAAGCGTTTTTCTTTATTTACGAGTCTTGTAGCTAGACTCAAGGTCATGGGTCACGTTTTCCTATCCCGCAAAATGAATGCGGTTTCAAACATCTTATTCAATTTCTCATCTTTCCTATACTCGGGGCCTAAAGCTAAACATTTCGAGTAATAGATCTCTTTCTTTTTGTAACCTCCAATATTTCTCTCTTCATCACTCTCAACCTGAATCACGGGGATGTTGTCAACATCGAGATCCTCAACTTCTCTAAACCTCTCTTCTTTATGGGGCATCCTATATCTAATGTTTTTCTCTTCGGTTGTGAATGTGATAGTGCCCTCATCATGGTTGTAAGTCATTTTAGAGGTTTTGACAAAAGGTTCTCCTAAAACAATCTGACAGAAAGACTGATCAATAATTCCCCTAACATCTTCTAAGATCATGAAGTCGCACCTATAAAAAAAATCCCCAACGAAAACATCTAACCCTCTAACCCGCTCAACAAAATTACTCATGCGATTAGGGTTGTAAGGGTCCCGCCTAGGTTTCAACTTCTCGTTCATGATCCAATTATAATAAAGCCTAGACATAATGTTCATTGGTGCCTTTAAATCGATATAGGTGTGTTCTCTATACATATGACCAATCATGCATGGGACCTTAAGATTCATAGAATTATGTTTCCTAATCCATGGGTGTTTTCGATACTTTGCAGGGCAAGGGCATTTTAGAAGGAACTTATGATACCTTAATTCCTCAAGGGTTGGTGGGGAGCTCCTAAATATTCTATAATCATTCAATGGCCCTTTCCTACAAGTGTGACTACCTAGCTTGGTTTCACCTTCATTCATCTCATTGACCTTCCTTATTTCATCATTTTTTGTTTTAAGTTGGTTATGTCGCAAAATAACTTCCTTGGGTAAGGTGAATCTAGTTAAGAAGTAGGAAGCAAGATCGTCCCAAGAGGAGACGGATCTTTTAGGGAGTTGGCATACCATTGAAGAGCCCGACCATGTAAAGAGAATTGAAAGAGGACTAAGAGTTCCCCTTCTTGAGTATCAACACCTAATCCTACAGAATTGATAATTTTTAGGTAGTCCTCAAGGTGTTGGGCCGGGTTTTCGAAAAAGTATCCATAGAATGCACACCCGACTTGCACCAATCGAATGGTGCTGGATTGCAAGCGGATGGACCGTATAGGTGGGTGGATTGGTTGTGATAGGTTGATGGTTTCAAGGATGTTACCACCTTCCATGATGTCGGATGGTAAAAGTTACGAACAAAAACACGAAGAAATAAGATAGACTAAAGAGAAAATAAAAATAAAATCTTACTAGAAAGGAATCTAGCAAGTAGACCTAATAAAAAGAGATTCTAACCTAGACAATAACTATTCCCCGGGCTGCGGGGCCAAAAACTTGATGCGTAGGGATTGCACCAGGCTTTACCTCTAGAGGGATCTCGAGAAGCTTACAACCCCCACCAGGCAGTGTACCTGATCGATGTAGTATAGTATAATGACAAGTACCGGGGGATTGATCGTTTAGCTAGGAATAGTGTCGCTAGGATTAGAAAACCTAAAGACTAGGTCTAGAGATGAGGGATGATTCTTTTTTGTATTTTTTATATTTTACGAAAGCAATTAAAAATCTCGGGTTTGAAGGAGTTGGGCGGAATTAGTTGCCAGTCAACTAATCCAATTACTAAGATGCAATCAAAATAAATTACAAAAATAAAAATAAAAGTAAATTAAACTAGAGTTGTGAGCAATATATGGGAAAATTGTGTTTACTTAGATTTCACTACTCCCTAGATATCTTTTACATGTTAATTACTTGTTACAGTTGCGTGGATGACGGATTGTATTCCTTAATACCATTCATGGGGTGGTGTACTTACTTCCACAATCCTATAAGCGCCTACTTCACTCCTATGTCGAGCCGGCTAAGAAGCTCATAACATGAGATCATTAGAATTTGCTCATGCATTAAATACAACCAATAAAACCTAGTGCACATTGGTTCATGTTTCCTAAGACGTTCAAGCATTTTACACAATGGAGATCTGCCAATTTTCTTAAGCCTAACATTGAAATCATTCATCCATTACAACTATAAACAAGTAATCAACACATAATTAACATCTAGGTTTCATTACATCTAAGCAAACACATGATAGATCTAGCCTAGCATGTTGAAATCAAGACAAGCATAAGATATATTCAAACAACACATAGACATGTTGATTCAATTGAAAGAAGACTTATCTCAATTGAACATGAAAGGATTCAAGGGGTAAAAACCCTTGAAAATACTGTAAAATACGACCTAGGGTTTACAAAGTTCGGCCCTAGTATTCTCCACACAAGTTCCCCTTTTATGAATGAAAAATAGAAAACTATATACAGATTCTGATAGGTGACGGCGTCAAGAACAAAATTCTGACGCCGTCATCTCGCCGCCAAATAGTTTCTCGGACTGCCTAGATCTGGGTCTGACGCCGTCATGTATACTCCTTATGCAGGCTGTCACCAAAAATAGTCTTGACGCCCTTGTTGTGACGCCTTCATGTTTTCACTGTGTCGTCATGGATTTTACTCTTGACGCCGTCATGATTTTCTTCTTGACGCCGTCAGGTACTGTTCTCAGCATGGAAAATTAAGTCTTTGCCGTTTTCTTTACTTTTATGCTCCAAAAACGTCTGAATTGCTTCCTTTTCCAGAATTCACTCCCAAAGTACCTAAAATCACAAAAGAACCGATTTAGGGTAATATTTGATCAAATAAATTCAATTCCGGGCTTAAATGACCCCCTAAAAGTGGTTCATTTTTCGCCTCATCAACAACCATTTCTGGCAGCTGGAGTGTGCCGACCTCCTTAAATGGTGGTCGGCCCCCTTAAACATTAAGGGGCCGCCCACCTATAACGGCCCGAAATCTTGTCTTTTTCTGGTGAAAATTTACTTGGTGAAAATCTACACTCTGTTTCCGAGTATAAAGCGGAAAGAAAAGAGATGGAGAGGAAAAAAGGAGTGAAGGAAAAAGGAGAGGAATAAGAAATTATTTTTTTATCTTGTGTTCCCGAGTTGGAAAAAAAAGAGAAGGAAGTAACAAAAAAGTGATTTAAAATCAATTTCACTCAATTTCATCCCAATTTGGGAAGTAAATTAGGAGAGTAATTTTGATGTAATTTACTATCCTTTACTTTCCTCTCCCCTCCTAAAAAATCTCAGGAACACAATTTTTTTTACTACCATCACAAACCTTTCCCATTCACTCCAAAATATAAACTCGGGAACAGAGTTAACTGATTTTTGTTAAAAATTTAAATTCATATATTTATTATGAATTAAACATTTTCCTTTAATTACCAAAAGTGTTTTTCCAAAATATATAAAATGTTTATAACATTTTATAAAATTTGTAGTGTCTAAATAAAATGCCTTTGATCATAAAATGTATTAGACATTTGTTTATGCATACCTTAAGTGATTTTGTTGGATGAAATGATATTTGTAACTAAATAATTGTTTACGTAAAAACTTTACGTTTAATGAGTTTACATTTTGTGATCGTGAAAACGTAGCGATATCGAGAAATATTAATAACGTTTTTATGCATTATTTATATCAACAATCTCCCCGTTTTTGATGATTATAAAATCTAAACTCATTAAATCAAAAATTAAGATATATACAAGTATTTAGTGAGTTTATATCATTTCTTCCCCTTTTTGTTAGCATCAAAAATGTTATCTCGACGAATGTAGAACTCCCCATTGACGTGTACTCCCTCTCGTTTTAAGGTTATAAGAAAAATCAAGATATGGAATGCTTGCAAAAATATTTAGAATACAAGCAATATATATGATGCATGGAACAAATATATTACAAGAGAACTAATAAAACTGCATGTCACAAATTTATATATGCATAACAAGCAACTAGAACTTGAAATAACCATTTCTACTAAAAGTTAACATGGTTACAATAAACATGCATCCAAGATGCATATAGAAGAAAATCAAATATCGAACAAACTAATGCCTCATGGGCTTACAAGCATACATAATTAAACAAACAAACAAGCAACCAAAGCTCCAAAATTAATGTTTTCCTAGAGCTTGCCATTAAAATGGTTGAAACAATTTTATTTTCTAAGCATGAATCATGCTTAGTTTGGAGGAAGTGATGGTGTAGGTGGAGATGATGGTGGTGGTGGAGGTGTGTTTGATGTTTGTGGTGATGGAGGTGTGGTTGATGTTGGTGGTGGTTGATGGAACAAATTTTCAATATATGAAAACATATATTGTAACCCATCTCTTAGTCCAAAGATGATGGTTCGGTTATGGATGCAACAAAGACAAGTATCACCATGGGCTTCAAGTAAGCTCCATGGAATGGGATTGAAGTTTGGTGGGTTGATTGGTGATGATGATAAGTGTGCGTCAAGAGGTGTTATGGGTGACAATGAAAGGGTGATGTCTAAGGATGCATTTTCAATGGAGGGTGGTGGTGGTGGTGGTACTCTTGGTGGAGATGACAAGTGAGTTTTGATATAGTCATTGATTGATGATGATGATGGTATTGAGGAGGTAGAGGTTCCATGAGTTGATGGTGTTTTGGAAGGTGCATTAAGAGCACTAGGAGATGAGCATTGAAGTGGTGGTGATGGAGTGGTGTCATCTTCATTAGTAAGGTCAATGAAGAGTTGTTTTTGTGGTATGATGACAAGTTTTTGTTTCTTGCCTTTGTTAGATATGGTGGTTCTTGGTGATGACATGGTGAATTAGTTGAGTTTGATGAAGGTGAAGGATGATGGAATGTAAATAAAACATGTATGGGAATTTTATAGGATGAAAACATGTTTAGATATGGAATTAATTTGAAAATACATGGTTAGATTCCAAATTCAGTTTGGTTTTTAAGGGAAATGGTAGCTGGGACTAGCAAAAGGAGTCACAAGATGCAAAAGAAAACAGTGTAAAAACCGTTCCAGGTGGCCGTTCCCCTTAAATAGTAGCCGGCCCCTTTAAATTTAAGGGGCCCACCCATCTGGTGATGTGCCAGACGACCAAAATTCAAAAAATTTCTAGAAATGGTTTATTTTTGTTTTGTGTTTGCAGCAAGCTCTATTGGAACATTTCATATTGGTTTCGGTCTATTAGAAAAGCAAGTAAGGTATATATATATAATCATATATTAAGCATGCAATCATGTATTTAATCCAAAAAAAAAATTAATGCATACTTGTAGTTGCATGTACTAATATTAAACCATCAAAGTTATCATTCTTAAGTACCATAATCCATAGCAAGTCATAAATATTTCTGAATACAAGTCGGAAATATAGTACATAAGCAACAAATATTCATAACCAAATAACACATAATACTAATTATTCAACAAGCATAATCATAAAAGAACAAGCTAATCCCACAATCTTTATCACTACTTTTTCTTCCCGAACACTCCTCTAATCGCCTTGGCAATAGACTTGAAGCCTCGTCGCATCTCCTCATGCATCCTTTGCGATTGGTTGAGCAACTTGGTTTGTCGCTCAAATAGTACTTCATCGGTTCATGAAGAAGGAGATGGTGGTTGATATTCGGAATAGTATAGGTCCTCTAAATCATCAACAAATGTAGTGGGAGACGGGGTACTAACATGTTGACTGTATTCCTCCTCCTCATCATCCTCTATACAAGATGATGAACCATGGAAGCTATGACAACGAGATTTACCCTTATCACTACGCGTTTTGCGGGCTTGTTTAAGAACGATAAGACGCAAGGTCGGATAGATGGATTGATAGATACTATCATCGAGATCGGGATAGTTTCTATGACATGACGGTAAAGAAGAGTGAGGAACATACCGTACGGAAGATTTGCTTTAGGAGTAGCTCTTGCACATTCGATACGCTTAATGAAGAAATAAGCCAAATTGTAATGTTGTTCGGCAACAATACAATACAACATGTGAGCGAGGCTAGCCGGGAGATGGTCACGGTGGCCTCCGGTACCGAACACATTCTCATGAATGAGTTCTTCCCAATGCTTCATGTCGGGGCTTAATTCTTTGAGGAGAATTTGATTTTCAAAAATAGTGACATCTTTGGACTTGATTTTACGGGTGGTAATTTCATGTCCCAACCCAAGCATTTGACGAATTTCTTCGGGAGAAGGAATTTCGGAGAAATAAGGACCATGAGTTGGTCGACAATGTTGAAGAGCACCAAGATCCCATTCGTTGGTGAATACGGATTGACCGGTAAAAGGAATTTGGAGAATTTGACCAAATTGTGCAAGAGTGAGAGTAATTAATTCATGTTGAATCATGAAGGAGATGAGAATGGAACCAAATTCATCGGTTTGAACCGTGACTTGGCTAGAGAAGTCGAGAATGAAACGGGGGATGATGGGTTCATTGATTTGGAAAAGACACTCGAAGCGGACATTTGTGAATAAACGTTCAATGAAATCGGATTGATAATAAGCTTGATCTACCACACGACCTTCGTGAATGTTTCTATCCTTGATTTGACGATAGATACGTGCAATGGAAGGAGAGGTAGTGGGAAGTTGAGAGACTTTTGGAATGTAGTTTTTGGTTTGGGAAATGTCTTCGGTGATAGTTTTGGGCATTTTTACGTAAACACGATAACAATAAAATAAAATCAAAATAAAACCAACATTAAAATATAACGCATATGTTGTTATGACATATGTGGAACGTAAACATACTTCGACTCTAAGACCTTAAACCTAAGAAGTAGTTTACTATGTTCCTTACTTTTATTTTTAACTCGTTTTAGATATATTTTACGATTTTTAGCGACTAGTTATGGGATAATCCAAACGTCCCTTTAAACATCTTAATATATCTTGAAATTTTGCTAGATATACATTAGATTGTATAACTTGCTATTTCTTACGAGTTTCTTATGCAAGTGATTTGTTTTGAAAAAGATAATGTAGATTTTGACTCAAAAATATCATTTTCTAAGTTAAACCAAACACTCCCTTTCCTAGAAAATTCGGGACTAAAATGTCAATATATATATATATATATATATATATATATATATATATATATATATATATATATATATATATATATATATATTATGAATTATATATCTTGACGACTCTAAATCACTAGTTTTGTGTTAATAAACTTGAAAATTTGTTGTAAAAATTATATCGACTTAAATTTTGACAATTTTTCAACATAATCCAAACACCCTCTTATCATATACAAAACTATTTTTAATGCATCAAAAGTATATTTTCATTATTAATAAGTTGTAAAAACACAATGTGATTAGTTTTAACAAGTTTTTATGGCATTATTCAACAATGTATTAAAAGAAAATTGAAAAGGAGTGTATGAATTTTTCAAAAGTGTTCAACAAGAGGGTTTGTGATTATTGGTTTTTAGTGTTAATTATGCATTCTAATCCTATGGGGAGCATTTAGTTATGGAAATCCTAGACTCAATTGAAATGAAATTGAAAGAAAAAAAATATGAAACAAAATGCCTAATCTTTATTATGACCAAAATTTGATGAAATTAGATGAAATGTGTTATGAAAAACTTACAATACTTGTTGTTAATCGTGATACAAGTATTTACCCCTTGTGAATCAAGCTTAATTGGGTGATTTGGAAGTGGATTTTCGGTGTTTTTGGCTCGTTCACAGCAGTAGCAAAGGAGGTGGATGGTGAGAAATGGAGTGTTTGGTATAAGAATTAAGTGAAAAAGCAGGGAGAGAGAAATAATTGGCTGACCCCCTTAAACATTAAGGGGGCCGCCTGCCAAAATTCGGTTTTTCGTGGCTTCGTTTCTGAAAAAAAAAATATGTATATATTTATATATAATTAGATTAATAAAAAATATGTTGGAGTGTATTAGCACGAAAGGAAGTACTTGACACTTTTAATTGATGTTTCGTCAACTAAAATTTTCTTGATAACTTTGGATAAAATTTGTCAAGCTGTCAAGTCGACGAGGGGGTTGAGGAATATATATATATATATATATATATATATATATATATATATATATATATATATATATATATATATATATATATATATATATATATATATATATATATATAATATGTATGTATTGAAAATAATATGGGTTTATAAGACGAGAATATGAGAAGGAGACGAGTGCAAATGATGACGGGAGTTTGTTTCATCCATAGATTGATCAACTCATTTCTCTACATCAACATGAGTTTGGTGATCATCGAAGATTGTCATGTTGAACGTTATAGTTCAAGAAAGTAAAAAGGGGGAAAGAAAATGTTCGTAAACGAACAATTTCTTTTGTTATCTAGAAAATCAACTAATGACTTTTCTAGGTTATAAATCTATATAAGTTATTAAGTATATATATATATATATATATATATATATATATATATATATATATATATATATATATATATATATATATATATATATATATATGTATATGTATGTATGTATAATAGCTATAATATACTATAAAACCAACCTTAACATATAGAATCTAGATACTAACTAAGCATGCAATATTGACAAGGAAATTAAAATAAATGTGTACCTTTTTGTCTTCAAGACTTCAATAGGCTTTCTTCAATGTCTTCAAAAAGATTGCATGATCTTGTGGAAGCGGATAAATTACCAAGTTTGCCGAAGTATGACGAATTAATCTCGTTGGTCCTCATTGTCTCAATTGATCAAAGTTGTTTGTTCCGAACATGTTGTGTATTTGATTTGGGTGTATATATGGTGGAATAATTCCCCAAGGATTGAATTTCCACATTTGATTATTGTTGTGAAAGTTTCGTCTACTTTGGTTTACTCAAGGTTGAGGAGTTTTGGACCTAGGATGAGGACTACTTGATTTTCTAGGTGGTGGATTTTTAGACCTTAATTTTGGTTTAAAAGGCTCGTCCTCGGGTCTTAAAGATGATTTGCGAAAACTTTTAATTTCTTCATCACTAGCAATAGGTACTAGTCTATCTTTCAAAAGTATGTACTTCGGTTTTCACTCTAAAGGTTTTAATTCACTAGTTTCACCTTCGAACTTGACACTTTTTGTTTCACTAGTTGACTCTCCGGTTGAGTTATATCCTAAGCCGGTTTTATCTCAGGATATTCTTTGAGTACTAATTAATTTCCTAAGTGATTGACTACTATTTTCAAATATCTCATGTCTAGTAATTTCTTCCTTAAGTTGTTCATTTTCATTTTTATAAACTAGACATCTTTTACATTCTATAAGACTTTCTTTAGCTTTTTCTAAGTTGTGTAGCTTAATTTTCAATTCAAGTATTTCATCTTTTAATTGGTTGTTAGTGTGTTTTAATAGTTTATTTTTAGCCATGACTTTTTGTCCTAGTTTACATAATCTACTATATTCACTATCTAGGTCTTTTTCATCTAAAGATAAATTTTCATCACTATAGTATTCGGTTTCGGAACGTACCTCATCAAATGCCTTTGCCATGAGATACTTTTCTTCTCTTATTGTCTCTTTTTCATCATTGTCACTATCGCTCCATGCTCCTCCTACAAATGCCTTGTGGTTTTGATTTTTTGACAATTTCGGACAGTCTCCAATAAGATGATTTGGATCTCCACACTTGAAGCACTTTATTTTATTCTTGCTATTTTTGTCATCCTTGTTTCTTTGGGATGTTTTTCTTTCATCATATGGTTGTCTAACGTATCTTCCTCGTCTTTTAAAGAATTTCTTGAAATCTCTTACGGCCATATATAGCATACTCTTCATCGTCGCTTTCAGAGGTTGAGCATTCTTCGTCACTAGAGTCCTTTGTAGCTTTTAACGCAATTAATTTGCTTTGCTCCCTTTTTCCCTTGACCATTTCGGAGTCTTTCTTTTGTTACCACTTCATACATTTTCAAGTTTCTAATTAACTCGTTAAGTTGTAGAGTTAATAAATTCTTTGACTCCTCAATAGCCGTCACCTTAGCCCGCCACTTTGGATGGAGAGCCATAAGAATTTTCCTTACAAAATTCATGCTAGAAACATTCTCATCAAGTGCTTTTAAACTTGTGATAATTGTGTTAAATCTAGCAAAATCATCATCTATTGATTCCTCTTCCGGAATCATAAATTGTCCATATTGTTGTACAAGAAAATCTATTTTATTATCTTTGACTTGATTATTACCTTGGTGAGTGATTAGTAAAGAATTCCAAATTTCTTTTGCGGTTTTACACATAAAAATTCTTTCATATTCTTTGCGTGGTAGTGCATTGTAAATCACCATTTTAGCCTCATTATTTTTAGCAAGTTTCTTTTTCAAATCATTGTTTTGTTTTTTAAATGGTACAATTTCATCCCTTTTAGTTTCGGGATTAGTTTGTATAGAAAGAAAATCACCATTAGTAATAACATGCCAAAGATCTATATTCTTTGAATTCACATAAGTTTCGAATCGATTTTTTCAATAAAGAAATCCGTCACTTTCAAATAGTGGTGGTCTTTGAATAGTTTGCCCTTCTAAATATTTTTTCGATTCCATAGATCGATTCAAGTTTTAAAATACAATTTATTTAAAAATCTTGTTTAACGTGGCTCTTGATACCAATTGTGGAAAACTAGAAGGGGGGGGGGGGGAGGTTGAATAGTTTTACGTCATTTTAAGATTTTATAAAAATTTTGTTTTCAAAAACTTCGATTCTAGTTTGTGTGAATTTCAACACTTGCACTATATGAACAATTCTATCTAACTAACTAAGCAAATATAATGTAAGTATAAACGTAATGAAAAGATAGAGTTAAAAAAATCAAACCATAACACAAGGATTTATAGTGGTTCGGCTACAAAGCTCCTCTTCGCCCTACTCCACTCCCCGAGTCTCTTACTCGAGAGTTTTCTTCATTATGTCAACAAATTCCCATGTGGCGGAGAAGCCTTACACACCTTTGCTTACACCGTTTAACGAAACCATAAAAAATGTCGAGTTCTAATAATAGCTAGAACTAATCACACGACTTTTCACGACTTGTCACAACTTCTACACAACTTGTACACACCACTACTACTTCACGCCTTCATACTACTTCACTACTTCTTCTTCACAACACTACTTCTACTTAACTTAAGTACAAACCCACCTAAATCTACTTATTACAAGCACAACACAACTTTACAAGTGATTTACACAATCTGCAAAACTAATCTAAAATACTTCTTGATTTGATATTGAAGGAGTATTCTTCTCTTACACTTTGAGTGGTGAAGGATTTGATCACTTGAAACAAAAAATTATAATCTTATGATCAAAGGATTTAGAAGGATATTCAGAAAGAATTGGGACTGAAAATTTTTGTGCAAAAAGTGAGAAAAAATAGCAGAAATGACCCAGTATTTATAGACAACTATTTCTGACAACTTGAGCGTGCCGGCCCCCTTAAATGGTGGCCGGCCCGCTTAAACATTAAGGGGGCCGACCTCCTGTAACGGCCAGATATCTTGTTTTTTTCTGGTGAAATTTTATTTGGTGAAAATCTAACTGATTTTGGTTAAAATTTTGAATTCATATATTTATTATGAATTGATCATTTTCCTTTAATTACCAAAAGTGTTTTTCCAAAATATATAAAATGTTTATAACATTTTATAAAATTTGTAGTGTCTAAATAAGACCCCTTTGATCATGAAATGTATTAGACATTTGTTTATACATACCTTAAATGATTTTATCGGATGAAATGATATTTGTAATTAAATACTTATTTACGTAATAACTTTACGTTTAATGAGTTTACATTTTGTGATCGTCAAAACGTAGGGATATTGAAAAATATTAATAACGTTTTTATGCATTATTTATATCAATAATATTTATATATTTATATTATATTTCATATATACGAGTTTAAAAAAAACATGATATAAGACGGCATAACGCAAGGCATGACGCAATGATGAATTCTCACGTTTTTGGGAGGCCTTTACGCGACTTTTTGAACCAAGAGAAAAATAGAGTAGACATGTATGGGTAGATGTGATTGGTGAGGACAAAATCAAAAAGGAAATAATCGAGAGAGTCAGAGAGATTCCATTGGTTAGGTGGGGATAAAATAGTTTATGTTTGATATATTTATTGTTAGAAATTGATAATGAAATAAATGTGGAGCGTAAATGACAATTATAGCCTCACGTGCTATACATTTGAGAGTTTAACGGCCCAAAGTAACGGAAGTTAACACAAAGAAGACTCTTCGCAAAGTTAAAGATGGAAAATGCAACTTGACATAAGCAGTAGATGCAATTTTAGAAAACCCACAAGAACGACAAACCACAAGAACCATCCATGTAATTTACTTTACAAGTAATGATCTACACTCTTACAGTTTTACATACTCTGTAATCCTCTTAACGATAATGAAACATTGTATTATGAAAAATTAAGATGTGTAGAGAAATAATATGAATGATGACTATCATCATCATGTTTTTTGTTTGCATACCAAACACTCGAAGCTCAAATTGCTTCCGTTATGAAGAGACATAACAATAAAACTTACATGAATTTTTTTGCAAGGAGATCATATTTTGACCAGTAATTATAAATCTTATAACAGTTTTTAACGGGTGTTTATTGATCATGGAATTGCACACTAGCAACTTAGCAAGTAGCCAGTGACAAAGGAAAATAATTTAATTGCAGTTTTTTTTAGCAAATAGCATGTGAATTGCAAGACCACTGTAGCCAATTTGCTTTGAACTTTTTACAGCTGTTTGATTTTCCATTAAACGTGAAGACCTTGACGTCGTCTCCTCCTATTCTGCTTATTGAGATTGAAAGTTATGGTGCTCCGTACCATAAGGTCCAAATGGTGGTTTGCAAAATAAAACCCAATCGCTTTTTTGAGGTGATATTTCTTTGATAAGGGGTTGGCAACACACCCCTCACCTCAAATCTCTTCCCTCACTTACACCAAATCCCCTTATGCCACATCATCCCCCCACTTTTCCCCTCCCTCACTCATTTTTTGTTGGCAACACACTCCTCACCCTTCACTCACTTCTTTAATGCCCTTAACGGTCGATTTTTGCTCTCACCTTGTGCGGTGAGGTTTCCCGCCGCACTGCCTACCGCAGCCACCCCGCAGGGTCGGCGGCGGTGTTCCCGCAGGGGAACCACCCCTCCCCGCAGCCTACCGCATGTGTTGCCAACGCCCTAAGAATTTTTTGTATTGATGATATGCGTCATTGATGTTGTTGCAATTTAATTTTCTTATATTCCGCCATTTATACCCATTCATTAAGGGCGTGTCAAGCTACACCTTCATATGGTTGTTTCTACCAAAAGCTCACTCTAGTGATTCTCCTAACCCTTGTATGGTGTTGCTGTAGACTGTCACAACTATTATGGTGTATGTCCATTTTTTGCTTAACTTGTTATATTCGATGTAACTTGTTGTGTTCAAATTTTCTCCATTTGTAAAGCGTGAAATGAAATCTCTGTTCAAAAAAAAATAATAATAATAAGGGTGGTGGCAACCTTGCGGTTTGTTCCATTTGGCAAGGCGTGCCGTTCGGCAACCATGAATGCAAGTCCAACGGTAAGCAAAAATCGGCAACCAAATCGGTATACCATACCGAATCGGTATGGCTATTTCCAAAAAAAAATGAACGTTGCATATTAAATGCAATCGAACGTTAGGCAATTTTCCAAAAAAAAAACAAAATAAATAAAATTTCCCTTTAAATACTCACTTTCACTTGTTAAATAATACACACATTCATTTTAAATTTACCTACTTATTCCACTACTTCACACTTGCAACTATTTGTTTCATATAAAAAGAATTGATCAACAAAAATCAAAACGTGGTTCAAACTCATCCAAAAGTCGAGGACGGTGCTCTGGATCACAACCCGTTCAATCGCAGTCAACTCGTCCGCAAGTTCAATCACAACCAATTCGTTCGCAACTTCCACCTTAACCCTACTATCCCCAACCTCCACCTCAACCCTACTATCCCCAACCTTCAACTCAATCACAACGGTAATATTATCACCAACCTCCACCGATGAATCCAAGCCATTATAATATAGCAATGACAAGTGAATTCAACCCGTTCAACGACTTCCGTTATGGTCCATCAAGACGTGAACCAAGTGTAGAACGTGAACTACCGCTTTACGATAACGAGGATGGTGAAATTGATTATGTTCCCGAAACTCAATTTCCTAATACAATCGGTAATTTGTTTATTTTTTTAAATCGCTATACATTTTTTTTATTTTATAAATCGTTGTATTTTTTTTAAATCGTTATAGTTTGATATATATATACATATATATATATATATACATATATATATATATATACATATATATATATATATACATATATATATATATATATATATATATATATATATATATATATATATATATAACAGGAGGCGTTACACGTAGATAATGCCACGTAAACGCCACCTCATTGCCCAGTAATTCATTATCATCCATGTCATCAGCCATGTCATCACATTGTCCCATGTAAGCAATTTTTTAAATTTATTTTATTTGCATTTTCCATGTCATCACAAATTAATGCCAACTAAGCAGTATTTATTTTATTTTTATTTTTTAAAATTCGGATTAGCATAAATGGTTTTAATTAAATTCGGATTTAATAAGTCTAAAAATTAAGTTTGCTTGGATTCGAACCTAGGATCTTATGATAGATTAGTAACAATTTTTACCACTGGAGCAACTTGATTTTTGAGTTATATACTGCAAAGCCAAAACTATAATGTTTAGAAAAAATTTATGCCGGATTTTTAAAAAATATACAAAATAGGAAAAGATTGTATATAAACGTTTGCAATTACCGTTTGACTAAATAAAACCCTAGAATATAAATCCCATATTTATCTTCTTCTCTATTACGGTGTTTACAAACACAATCAAAGCCATGTACACTCAAAGATTTTGATCAAGCAGGTATGTTTAGTACGATGTAAAATCTTTACTGTGATAACCAATTAATAAATTATGTGCAGTGACTCCAAAGGATGTTCTCAGTAATATATTCCCCAGAAAACTCATGTAATGATTCATCATCCATGGAATTTATGATATATTTTTTCTCGAAACCCTAATATCATTCATTCATCATCAAGAAAATTACGTTGGCGATTATTGGGAATGTGACATTGTATTACAGGGTCTAGGATTAGTTGGTTCATTGGGTGGAGTTAAACATCGATCTCAGACTTGGCACACGGTCAGCAGTCATGACTTTTGGATCTTATGCAGAATTTTACTTGGTATGCAAATATTTTAGTTTTATATTCTTTTATCATTCTGTCAATAGCTAACTTCAAAAATGGTTCATTCGAGTTTAAATACCTCTATGGTATGACTTCTTGCTAAAAGTCACGTTTTGTTGTAGTTCCAGCTTATTCTAACACAAGTTCATGGCTTAACATTAAGTTTTGCTGCTGATAAACAAGGCTTCAATGTAGTTTTTGATGAACTTTTTTTTTATTGAATGTTACTAATCTGTTTTTTATCTGGTATGTATTATCATCATTTATGTTGCAGGCGGTGTTATATCAACTTTATCAGGAAAGCCAATGAAAAGGAGCCAGAGGGTCAAAAGGAAACTAGAAAAGCTTATGATTTTATGCTCAGTTACGTTGGTATGTTAATCTATCAGTTGTTTATACATCAGTATATAACCCCGAGTCTTTCTGGTGATGTTTGTTTATTTGTCTGTGAGCAGGATACGACATTGCTTCTAGGCCTGTGTGGACCGAGTATATAAACTTCTTAAAATCCTTACTGGTTAGTAACCGAGTCTATGTTTATACACAAAGTATAACCTTTTATTAAGACTCGGCATTATTCTTCTTAAATAATGCATGAGATGGATATGACACATGTGATATAAACCCATAAAATAATATTTAAGATGAATGCTCAAAATAAAAAAATAAAAATATTTATGTACAGATAACATACCAAGTAACTTGGGTATTGCTCAAAATAAATTTTATTTCTTAAAAAATAAAATTTGGGTATTGTGAAGACAAAATTATCATTTGTTCTAAATTTAGACTTGCTATGTTACTGAATTGTTTTTTGGGTATACATAGAACTGAAATCAGTTGGAGTTTATGCATGAAAATCTGCTATGTTACTGAATTTATAAGGTACTTCTTTTTATAAGCATCAACCTTTAGTTCCATAATTAAAACATAAGTGAGCGGGCAATTAGGATATATTTGCTAAATCATAGATGTTACATTTTAAACTTCCACTAAAAGCATTCTTAGAATGCCGCACTATTCAAAAACACTCTATGCATTCGCATGATCCGTTTGTCCAATAGATATTCTGCTTGCAGTGCAGCTGGAAAAGAAGGGCAACCGCATAAAAGCCCAAGAGAAATGGAAGTGGTAAGGTTCTTTGACTTATTATTTTTCTTTAATCTCTGTTGTTTATTACAAGAGGTACATATGCTGTTTGCAGCGTGGGTCACGGAAGATGGCCAAAGATGTTGTATGTTTGGTGGTTATCTTCTACATACTGAATTGACCATACAGAGGCTGCAAGGATCCCCATCTTATAAGTTGAAAATTGCTTCAACATATAGTGGTTGGATTTGTTTATTTTGTGCAAAAAGATACTTTTGTTTTTAGAAATTTCCGACTTAAGCCATTAATAAAGTTTTTCAGTTAAAGATTATGGTAGAAAACTAATATTTGTTTTCTTTCAATTAAGACTTTGAATGAAGCATGTCGCAAACTTCTTAAAGGTGTTAAACTTGCATCTGCATTAAATTAAGGAAAAAGTTAAATTGACCAAAATGCCTTTAGAATAACCATGTACTATACATGACATGAAATATATAATGAGCTAATCAATGCTAGATGCTTTTGGGTTGGTTGCGTTACTTCCCTACTGCATAAATTGTTTGGATTATAAGCATGTTGGTTTGCTTCTATTTAAGGAACAACCACTTGAAAATAAGCAATCCAAAACACACCCATATAGAGTAATGTGGCCCATAACCAAGTGCATATCGTCATTTTCATTATTTTTTGTACCAATCATTGTAATTTCGAAGAGCCAATTAATGTTCCCACCCATTATTGTTTTAAGCATGTATACAAAACTCTTGTGTTTTTTCCGTCTTTGGTATTTGTGATCCGAATCAAGGGGAGCTAATGCAAGGAAAGAAACAAATGACTATTATATATGCCTGACTTTTATGGCATGTGATGAATTTTTAGCCTTATATACTCTGTCTTCAAAGGGATATTTCGCACAACCAATTTGTTGGAGACCTACCAAGTTCATTTGGAACACTCAAAGGCCTGTCAAGACTGTCAGTTTCCCTTCTAATAAACTCCCTCTTCACGTATAAAAGTAGTATTTAGTTCATTAATAATTGGAATGACTTGGCAGGTTCTTGCAGAATAATGAATTTACAGGATCATTAATCTTTCTAGCTAGCCTTCAACTAACAGATTTGTAAGTTGTTTGTAAAATCTATCTAGAGTTATTTCCTTATTATAATGATGCTAAATTTATATGCATACAATGTCAGGAACACACAAGATAACCATTTTAGTGGCATTATTCCAAAACAGTTCCAACATATACACAATTGGTAAGTTACTACAGTAAACCTTTTCTCAATAGTCTTTTTATTTCAGTTTATTTTTGCAATACATATTGCTTTTTTAATCACCTTTTATCATTGTCTCTTAAAGATTTGGGGGGTAGTATGTTTGACAAAGGGAACAACGGTCCACCCTGGGATTTCCCTATGGACAACCCATCTTATTTGCAGAATATTACAATTCCACCATCTACCAAGTAAAGTGCATTTAAGAGTTATCCTTTCTCTATGTCAAGCAGGCACAGGAAGAAGAGCTTTGGAAAATCATGCATTTTGATTAGTGTAGGTGCTCTTGTGGTAGCATGTTTACTACTTTTCGCCATAATTCGCTTCCGTAAATGTGGCAGAAAGCATACAAGACCAGAGAGCAGTGAAGGCTCATGTCATTCTCTTCCAGTTAGTATGGCAAATTTTAAGCTAAAAAAACTCACAATTCACTGATAACATATTATTTGTTGAATTTTTGGCTTCTGTAAGGTTTTTGCTATGAAGTGCATAAGCACAGTAGCACTCTCTATTCATGAAGACCACCAGTTTTTAGAGGTGATTTGGAACGCTTCACGAATAAGGCATTCGAACATCATAACACTTACTGTGTAGAGCAAAGGCAACATATGGTGTAATAATTCATTTGTCACTTCCTTGCCGGCTACAATACAAGCGGCACATGAAGAGGCTGTTTAGAAGGCGTTGGCTGCATTTAAGTCAATGGTTTTTTTGCATATGTTTCTACCAACGTCCAACGATCACATTGTAGTTTGTCACTTCCTTGCCAGCTACAATACGAGTGGCGCATGAAGAGGCTGTTTAGAAGGCGTTGGTTGCATTTAAGTCAATGGCTTTTTTGCATATGTTTCTACCAACGATCACATGGTATAATAATTGATTTGTCACTTTCTTGCATGCTACAATATGAGAAGCGCATGAAGAGGCTGTTCAAAGGTGCTGGCTAATTAATCACGTACATAAAAAAGGTACGTTTGTTTTCCCTTAAAACCCTAATGATGAATCCTTTCTGGATATTCTTAATAATGGTGTCTTACTTCCTATAACTTCTGTGTGACATGTCAGTATCCAATTTCGTTGGTGCGGGATACATGGACATCTTCATACACCTTGGCAAAACTTTGACTTAACTAATCACAATGGGCATATAAATTTTTTGGAGCAAAAGATGATGAGATCAAGGCAGTCATATGCATATTTGACTGTTCGTATCTTTTCTTTTGCATTAAATTTCACATTGCACATGAATAAAATTATCTATTCTTCTGTTTTGTGAATGGTTTTATAGGAGCATTATAAGGATCTGAGCTCCAAACCTTTCTTCCCAAACTGATTAGCTACATAACATCTGGTCCTGTTGTATGAATGGTAATGTTTCTTGGTACTTTGCTTACAGTTGTTTCACTTCACTTCGTATGCATGCTCCTGTAAGTTGTTATGGCCACATATGATTTTTTTTATTCACTTGTGAAAAAGTGAAGTCTTTTTCTATGAGGGAAATTGTAACATACTTTTTGGTTTGATGACAGGAACATGCTGCAACAATAGCAGAAGGCAAACCTGCTCCAGCTATAAGTGAAAGTTCTGATATTCAGCCTTTAAACTTGGACGATTTTAAATTTGCTCATTAACAGGTAAAAACACATGCATTCCCTACTTCAGGACCCATGAAAATTACAACATCCGCTTAGAGACATATTCAATAAATAAAAATATATGATATATGTCATGCATCTAAGATAGGCTTAAAATCAAGATAAATAAACAAAGCTCATGGACCCAGATTCGTATGTAAATATATTTTTTTGACTATTATAATAGACACATAGGTCATCTTAATTTGTACTGTTTCTACAAAATTGAATCATTGCAATTTTCTTATGAGTAACAAGACAACCTATGAATCGTGTAAGCAACAATGACGCATGCAACTTCGGTCATTAATACATTATTGTAGGGATGAGCACGGTACCAGAATGGTACCGAACCCGTACCGAATTGGTGGTACCGATTTTTTCCCGAGCATGAAAGTGGGTACTGGTACCGTACCGAACGGGATTCGGGTACCGGATCTGGTACCGGTACTCGGTACCGGGAAATTGGTACCAATACGGTTCTTCCCATTTTTTGTTAAACCAAATTGGATTTCAAGAAAATGCAACAAAAAATAAGGAAAAAACATGCATTTTCAAGTGATTTCAAACTACGACGTGACACAAAACGCAATTGACACTTAAATAAATACATCGCCAAGATATTAGTAACATACAGACGTTCGAAAACTTATAAAATAGGTTCGGGTTTAATTTTTAGGAGTGTTTATGAAGGATCTATAGTTG
The DNA here is from genome assembly GCA_030686995.1 of Artemisia argyi. Taxonomy (NCBI): domain Eukaryota; kingdom Viridiplantae; phylum Streptophyta; class Magnoliopsida; order Asterales; family Asteraceae; genus Artemisia; species Artemisia argyi. The sequence continues at coordinate 25,515,050 of CM060679.1, forward strand.
CCACAATAAGTTTTCCGAACGTTTGGTTTCTTTTCATATGTTTTACATAACTATTGTTTGACATGGAATGGGCCAAATGGGTGTTTGGATAAGTTATTTAATTCAAAAATATGACTACTCAATTTTTAGGATTTTTTCGGTACTTCCCGCTTTGGTACCGGTACCGTATTGGTGGTACCGAATTTTTTTGGGCTCAATTCATGTTACCGGTACCGTACCGTATATTGGGAGTTGGTACCGTTTCGATACGGTACCAGTACGGTTCCAGTTCGGTACCATGATTCGGGTCCAAATGGTCATCCCTACATTATTGAGTTGCGGCTGACTTCAATACTAAGAATTTTTATGAGTGAAATTAGAGGTGGAAAATTGAGCATGTTGGGTAATGGATTGAAACCGGTTGAGTTTGACCTGATACATTTCCTTTTTTCTTTTCTTTATATAAACGGTGTCTCAAATCTAATAACAATAACTTCAATTATTTTAATACCAAGATCCAACTCATTCAATAGTGATTTGGTCAAAGTGTTAAACGAAGACCCTATATTAAATATTTGTTTAATCAACAGTAAACATATAACAATGGTCATTTTGTTACCAGGTGCATGCGAGCGTGTCCTCAGAGTCTTCAAATATGAATGAGCTTGTGCAATGGAATGAGCTCTACGGGGAAGGAAGATCAAGAAAAAAGAAGGGTCTCAGTTACTTCATGTGACCACTTAAGTCGTCAAAAACGAGAAGAGAATGATGGATTGAAATCTAAAATGATACAATAGTTCATCAACTTAAATATCATACATACATTTGAAGAATACACTTTATAATAAGAGTGAATGAGAAAAGCAAAAGATAAGTGCTTCAAGTAAAATGAGGTTTTTATACATTGTTTTGATATCTCAAACCTCTAACCTTATATGATTATATGACTATGCCAATTTTCTATACATCAAAATGAGGGATTGGATCTTGATGTTTTCACATACGAGGCATTACTCATGGCATGTTGTAAAGCTGAGAGGATGCAAAGTGCCTTAGCAGTGACCATAGAAAGGCATGACGGTGATATTCCAAGAAATACTTTTGTTTACAATATACTTATAGACGGGTAAGATTTGCTTCAAAAATATCTTCTTAATTTATTTGATGGAGTGATAAGAAAATGGAGTGAGCAATGGGTGATTTTTAATATTAGTATTAGTTCTAGAAAAGAATTTAACCGAATTGCTTAACGAGTACATAAAAAACTAATGATCATACATTCCTTTAGTTCATTTAGACAGTTATTTACTAAAAAAGTAATTAACACAATTGAAACATGTTATTCAAGCAAGATTTAATATATAGATCCCTATAACTGAACTTCTACATCTTTTTATTAGTCTCGGTCATTTTGTAACAAAAAACACATGCAAAAATGGATTTGAAATATGATACGATACTTTTTATACAAAAATGTAACCTATTAAGAGACACTAATGAAATGAGGGTAAAAGTATCTGGTCAGGACAAAAAGTAGAGGTAAATTGGTAATTTTATTCGTCTTACATTATCAGTGTTGTAACATTTGACTATTTCAAGTGCAGCGAGCAGAAAAAATGATTAGCTCACGATCTTTAATAGCCGAAGACTATATATACTCGGGCATTGAGCTAATTTGTTTAGAAATCGTGGAGTTGGGTTTGACTGTTGACATGGGGATTGCAGTCCATTGGGCCTGCTGTTTATGCAAGATTGAAAGAGGCAGTGGAGATATTACCGAAGCACTCATGAAAAAATACCCGCCTGACTGAAATTTTAAAAATACGCTTGATTAAATTGTGTGGGTTGAGACGATTGACGTTGATGATGATGTGGATGAGTTACTTTCGGATGGTGTCTAAGGCATAAATACGCTTACTGAGAATTTTGGCTCGTGGGCCATCAAGTGATGACCTTTTGAGAATAGGAGACT